>CAMRHE010000050.1:962500-2240000 GCA_947044405.1 Leptodactylus fallax | reverse complement strand
TGAAAGG
This sequence comes from Leptodactylus fallax, assembly GCA_947044405.1. NCBI lineage: Eukaryota > Metazoa > Chordata > Amphibia > Anura > Leptodactylidae > Leptodactylus > Leptodactylus fallax. Next base: position 2,239,993 of record CAMRHE010000050.1, on the reverse strand, counting down.
GTTTGGATAAAGTTTGAGGAGATCTCAAAGTGTTATAGATGACTTTTCAGGGCTATGAGGGCCCTTTTAATTCAGACCAAATTTACTCAAACATAATTGAACCTGATCACCGATTCAATTGAATGTAACCTGAAATGAATTTAGGGAAATTTGCTAAACTCTGAAGAGAGCCTATGACATCTTCTGACACACCTTCTATAGTAAATACATCCACTACGTATGAAATAATTCTAAACCTTTTCCTAAAACTGAATTTTTGGTTTCCTTGGCACCTTGTTTCATACCCAACTTCTTCAGCAACACAGATAAATTAAGAAATCATATTTGACACCATACATTAATATAAACGGTAAACCAGATTTCTAAATAATTTCAAACTCCAGTGCAGGCCACATCCCAAAGAGCCATACCCTAAATAGTTAGCATCCTCACACCTGGCCTCATTTTCAGCTTTAGGTGCCTCGGTACACATGGTCTGTAAAAGGTACAGTATGTATGATCAAAAAGCCCAATTTCTTTATAATATTACAGGTATAGTTAATACTAACAATTTTTGCCACTGGCTTGAACTTTAACCTTTTCAGGACACAGCCTAAAAGTGCCTTCGTGACCAGGCCTCATTTTTCAAATCTGACATGTGTCATTTTATATGGCAATAACTTTGAGACGATTTAACTTACATAAGTGATTTTGAGATTGTTTTTTCGTGACACATTGTACTTCATGTTAGTGGTAAATATTGATCAATATTTTTATATTTACTTATAAAAAAAATAGGAAATTTGATGGAAATTTGGAGAAAATTTTCAAAATGTGAAATGCTCTGCTTTTCAAACACATAGTCATATCACAAAAATACATGAATAAATATTATCTACCATATCTCTGCTTTATATCGGCATCATCTGTTAATCGTCCGTTCATTTATTTTGGATGTTATAAAGCTTAAAAGTGTAACAGCGATTTTCCAGATTTACAAGAAAATTTCCCAAACTAATTTTTTAGGTACCACTTTTGTTCTGAAGGGAATTATGAAGGCCTATATATTAGAAACCCCCCATAAATCACCCCATTTTCAAAACTGCACCCCTCAAATAATTCAAAACAGCATTTGGGAAGTTTGTTAACCCATTAAGGATTTCACAGAAATTAAAACAATACGGAGGTGAAATTTAGACATTTCTTTTTTTTTTTCAGTAACACATTCATTTAGCCCTAAAATTAACACCTTCACAAAGGGTTAAAGGAAAAATGCATCTCACAGTTTGTTTTGCAATTTCTCCGGAGCACAGAAATACCCCTCATGTGGGTGTAAACTGATGTTTGGGCACACGGCAGCGCACAGAAGGGAAGGAGCGACAATGGACATTTGAAAAGCAGATTTTGCCGGAATAGTTTTCAGTGCCATGTCCCATTTGCAGAGCCCCTAAAGCACTAGTACCCCATTTTGGAAACTACACCCTTCACAGAATTTATCATGGGGTATAGTGAGCATTTTGACCCAACAGCCTTTTCACAGATTTTATTAACATTGGAATGTGTAAATGAAAAATTACTAGAATGTCACTTTTTCCCCAAATTTTTCATTTTCACAAGGGGTTAAAGGAGAAAAAGCACCCCACAGTTTGTTAAAAAATTGTTCATGAACGTGGCAATACCCCATATGTGGTCATAATCTGTATGGGTACATGGTGGGGCTTGGAATGGAAAGAGCGCTATTTGGCTTTTGGAGGGCAGATTTTGCTGGAATAGTTTTCAGGTGCCATGTCGCATTTGCAGAGCCCCTAAAGTACCAATACAATGGAAACCTTCAAAAGTAACTCCGTTTTGGAAACTACACCCCTCACAGAACATATAAAGGGATATAATGAGCAGTTTGACTCTACAGCTTTTTCACAGATTTTATTAACTTCGGGACGTGAAAATGAAAAATTACTTTTTTTCTAATAAACTGTCAATTTAGTCCAATTTTTTTTTATTTTTACAAGAGGATAAAGGAGAAAAAGCTCCCCAAGGTTTGTTACACAATTTCTCCTGGACACGGCAATACCTCATATGTGGTCATAATCTGCTGTATGGGTACATGGTGGGGTTCGGAATGAAAAGAGCGCTATTTGGTTTTTGAAGGGAAGATTTTACTGGATTAGGTTTCGGGTGCCATGTCGCATTTCCAGAGCCCCTAAAGTACCAATACAATGGAAACCCCCAAAAAGTGACTCCATTTTAGAAACTACACCCCTCAAGGAATTTATCAAGGGGTATTATAATTTTGACCCTAAGAGTGCTTCCTGAAAATTAATGTACAAAGTGAAAATTTTAATTTTTAAAGAAATATGCCATGTTAGTGCCCAATACGTTGCACCCACTTTGTGTCATCAGAGACATGCACTCCTAAAACTATTAACTGGGCTATCCCAAGTAGAAAGAAGTTGTATATGTAGGTGTAAACTGTTGCTTGGTTACACAGCAGGGCTCAGAAGTGATGGAGCAGTGCGCTTTTTAGCTTTTGGAGTACAGATTTGGAGGGATTTTCTGGATGCCATGTTGTTTTTGCAGAGCCCTGGTGGTGCCAGTAAATTGGAATTCCCCAAGAAGTGACCCCTATTTTGTAGGGGCAATATTAGAGTCTCTATAAATGTGACATGGCGTCCAAAAATCAACAAACTAAATCAGCGGTCCAAAAGCACATAGCGCTCCTTCTTATCTGCACCCTCCTGTGTGCCCAAACGGCAGTTTATGCCCACATGTATGACACTGGTGTACCCAGGATAACGTACTTAATGTCATATGCAGGTATAAATTGATGTTTGGGCACAGAAGGGAAGGAGCGCTATTTTGGTTTTTGGAGCACAGTTTGGTTTTTCGATGTCATGCCACTTTTGCAGAGCCCCTGAATTGGCAGTAAAGTAGAACCCGCTGAAATGTGACCCCACTTTGGAAAGTACACCCCTGAAGGGATTTATCAAGTGGTGTAGCGAGCATTTTTAAACTTTGAGTGTTGCATTAATTTCATTTCCAGAAATGAATGCGCAGCTGATAATGAAAAATGAAAATTGCAATTTTTCCATAGATACTCCATTTCAGTGCTGATATGTTGTACCCAACTTGTGTCACCAGAGACACTTCCTCCAAAAACTGTTAAGCGGGTATTCTGGGCACAACAGCTTTTGGAGCATTAGTCTCTGATACAAGCCGGGCACAACGTATTACACACTGAAATTACGTATTCCTGGAAAAAGTGTCATTTTCATCTTCCACCATCAGCTGTGTATTCATTTCTGGAAAATTAATTAAGGCAACACTTGGGGGTTAAAAATTCTCACTGTACCCCTGGATAAATTCCTTCAGGGGTGTAGTTTCCAAAATGGGGTGACATATCATGGGATTCCACTTTACTGGCATTTCAGGAGCTCTGAAAAAGTGTCATGGTGTCCAAAAACCAAACCGTCTAAGTCTGTGCTCCAAAAACCAAAATAGCGCTCCTTCCACTCTGTGCCCGGCTGTCCCCAAACAGCCATTTATACTCACATATGACATTAAGTACGTTATCCTGGGTACACCAGTGTCATACATGGGGGTATAATCTGCAGTTTGGGCACACAGCAGGGCACAGAAGGGAAGGAGCACTATGTGGCTTTTGGAGTGCACATTTAGATGTTTGGTATCTGGACGCCATGTCATGTTTTCAGAGCCTCTAAGGTACCAGAAAAGTGGAATCCCCTAGGGAATGACCCCATTTTAAAAACTGCACCCCTCAAAGAACTTATCAAGGGGTGGAGTGAGCATTAGTATCCCAGACGTGACTGCACAGCGGAGGGTGAACAGTGAATATGTAAGCTGTGCGGAGTACATGGGGAACACGAAATTTACTACTACTATATCCCCAGTAGCTTGTATGATTGGGGGAGGGGGTCACTCTGTGGTCAGTTCTGGTTTATTTTCCCTCGTAAGCTCTAAATCTGGGATGTCCCCTAATATACTCTCGCACAGCTTATACATTTACTTCCTCCCGCAGCCAGTTGTGTTCTAATGATTTGGCGATTTTTGGGGTTTTTGTCTTCACATTGAACAAGCTATATATATATATTTTTTTTTTTTTTCTGGTGCTGCAGCCATATGAGGGCTTGTTGTTTGTGGTATGAGATGTATTTTGTAATAACATTTTTGGGTGCCTATGACTTATTGATTAACGTTTATTAACGCTTTCTTGGTGGATTAAAAAAAATCCTCATCAATTCTGGCATTGTGTTTTACCTATTAATTTTTTTCCACACAGTGTACAACATAAGTAACCTGTGACCTTTATTCTTTGGGTCGGTACGATTACAGCGATACCTCATTTATATTGTTTTTTAATGCGTTACTAGTTTTGCAGAACAAAAATCCATTTGGGGAAGGAAATAAATTATCTTTGCATTGCCATCTTCTGAGATGCGTAACATTTTTATTTTTCGGTTGACAGAGATAGTTGAGGGCTTATTTTTTGCGGAACAACCTGTGCTTTTTATTGGTGCTGTTTTGGGGTATATGTGACTTTTCGATCACTTTTTATAGCATATTTTGTAGGATGAGATGGCGAAAAATCATTACTTACGGCGGATTTTTTCCGTTTTTTTTTTTCCGACGTTCACCATGTAGGTTAAATAATGTTCCTGTTTTATTGTACAGGTTGTTATGGACGTGGCGATACCAAATATGTATTGTTTTTTATTAATTTTTAGGTTTTTGTTTTATATAACTCATTTGATATAGGAAAAGGGAATTTTGGGGCTTTATTCATTTATTTATTTCACAAACTTTATTACATTTCTTTTGCACTTTTTTTTTTTTTACATTTCTTTATTTGTCCTATAAGGACACATGAACCAGGGATCGCTAGTTCAGTATTATAGACTGCAATACACGTGTATTGCAGTCTATAGAGGAAGTCAGCGCTATGTAGACGCATAGCCTGACTTTCTCACTTCCCGGCAGGATTAACCAGGTACTGGGGGCACTGAGCAGCCTGGGGTCACTGGCCAGACCCCGGGCTGCAGAAGACACATATGGGCACCCCCCGATCTCGCCGCGGGGGGTGAGGGGGGTTCATTTGGCATCACGGAACCCCTTGGATGCCGCGGTCTTGTTTGACCGCGGCATCCAAGGGGTTAAAACGTCCGATCAGAGCACAGCTCCGACCGTAGGATATGGAGAAGGGTGTTAGCTGTCAGATACAGCTATCACCCGCTCCTGATACCGCCTGCGGGCGGGCGGCAGCTAATATCAGGGAAAGTTTGTTACTGCAACAAACTTTACCTAATATGGCGGCTACATGATCGGGACCTGAACCTATCAGGTCCTGATCATGTCTCCGTGAACACCAGCAGCTATTATTGCTGTGTTCACTAAGTTTCTGACCCTTGGGGAGACCCGATCCCCAATTTAGCAGGGTCAGTTTATAAACGTCGGCGCTGCACAAAGCCCAGCAAGCGCCGACGTTTATATACAGTGGGTGGTCCTGAAAAGGTTAAAAGTTTTGCCTTTCCTTGACTCATCTTTTCTTACATGTAACACATGTAAATACATCTTTCATGCCATTTTCTATTATATGATTTTTGAAGCTAAAGTGACTATACCAAAAAGAAATCTTTGGACAGGATACTGAAAGGGGTTTAATCCAAAAAGGATATGATTGACCTATTTCAATTACTTTGGCTGCAGAAATCCAAAATACTTATCATTTTATCTCATCATTCATTCAGAGTTATACCTGTACTTTTCTTTTTAGTCATGGTCTTGCTAAATAGTTCAATTATTCTTATATTTCAGATTATGAATATTTCACTAAACATTCATTTTAAAATGTGTTTGTTATAATGAGAGTTCTTTTCCACAGTAGTCTTCTATGCCACTTTAAATCTAGATACTTGATAGGTGGTGTATGCCAGATAGGGCCCATAACAATGCTCAGTGGATAAAATGGTTGCATTCTATTTATAGGAATGGGAAATCTCATTTAAATATATGGTTCTTACAGAGATGTCTTACAGTAAAATTTTAGTATTGCATTTGCATGAAGGGACCTGCGTAGTCCACAATTCTGCTTTTTACCTATTTGTCCGTCTGTGAAATCTATTTATTAATGCATTCATCTGCTGCTTGAATTGTTATAATGTGTGGTGTATAGTTGGAAGGTGATTGTCATGGTCACAATTGTCATTACTGCAATTTACTGAATTTTGTCTTCTTATAGAACTTGGTGATGAGGAGCAATATACAGAACAGACTGGTATGGTTTATCTTCCCCAAAATTTACTGCAGATAGCCATGCCTCTGTTCAATAGGTTGTTTCTAATTTTCAATTAAACATGGAGAATTGTGCAAGTCCCTGGAAGAAGGAGTGTTTCATTCACCACATAGGTAGCAAGGTCATTAGATAACGTTCCCGCTTACATAAGTGTAGTAGTATTTAAAAATAACATTATGATATAATAATTCAGGTTTCTATGTTTTAATTTCTGTCTGATATTCCATTCAAGTCAAATATCAGCCTTTCGTGACAGCTATATAGATAGAATTGTTTTATAGTGTATTATTCTGTGGATAGTTACTAATAAAGTAATATATGCCCTGTACTTTGCATAATTGAATAAACTGCTGCTAGAAATTCCATCAAATAGTATTACTTTCATTATAATGCTCCACCAAATCAGCCTATCAGAGATGAGTATGGCTTATATTCAGATTGCAGATTATCTATTTCTTGCATTTAGCTACCAGGATGATAAACTGGGTCCAAATTCAGCATAAGTGCAACCGTGCTTTGAGGAGAGCTCTGGTGAAGAATGTTTGGGGTGCCTTAGATATATTTCCCAGTGCAGTGTGAGATTTAGGTTGCTTGCTCTAGGGCTCTAGTATCTGCTATTTCCTACATTTTTTGCTCCAGTAGCAATTCCATAACAGAATAGCAGGCCTAAAATGGAACAAATGCAAAAACTCGTAGACCAAATGCAAGATTTAACTCATCTGGTTCAGGATTTGGCCGTGAGTGTTCAAAAGCATGAGAGATCGCAAGATCAGGTAGCACTTGCATCTACTGTTCCAAAGAAACCCGAAAGTAACATTCCTGACAAATTTTCAGAAATACTTTGGAAGTTTCCGTGATAGCTGCAAATTATATTTCCACCTGTGACCCTTATCTTCTGGAAACAAGCAGCAAGTATTTGGCATCATCATTTCTCTCTTAGAAAGAGACCCACAAGCTTGGGCTTTTTCATTAAAACCTCAGGCTCCAGAACTTTTTTTCTGTAAACAGATTTTTGCAGCTTTGGGATTGCTTTATGGTGAACCATACCTTTCAAGCTTGGCTGAAACCAATCTTCTTTGCCTTTGCCAAGGTTCCCACCCTGCTGAGGATTACTCTTTAGAATTTATAAGGTGGTTGGTTCACTCTCAGGGGAATGACTCAGCCCTCTGTAGTTGTTTTTGTCAAGGCCTGTCTGAAGCTATTAAGGATTTGTTGGTAAATTATCCACAGCCCTCATCTCTGGACTAAGCTATGACCCTGGCTATTACTATATACTGGCAAGAACATAAGAAAGAACGGACATTGGTCTCCATGCCTCTGTCTTCACTTGTTCCATTTTGAACCTCTGCAGTTAGGATCCATAATGGAACAAAGATTGGTCTGTGTTTCTGCTGTGGAGATGCTGGTTATGTGCTCAAAGACTGCTCTGAAAAACTCCAGCACCTAAGTGGTTTTTGGGATGACCACCTAGGCAGGCAGTTATTTCCCATTATTTCTAAAAAGAAATATTATTTTGAAAATTTAAATTTGCTTTCATTATAATGTAATTTCTGGTAATGTGCTTGTTGATTGTGGTTCATTGGCCAACTTTCTGGACTCGCGGGTTGCTCAGATGTCTAGTCAGTCTTGGCAACATACCTTTTACCCAGCATACAGTTAAGTTTACTACACCTCTGGGGGCTATTGTTGTCTGGGCCATAACTAGCAAAGACTGGGCCTCATATCAAACTTTTGATTTAGGCCCCCTCACCCCCACACAGCATAGTCCCCCCTTTCCTGGCCCCCACACAGGACAATGCCCCATTTACACACACTATAATGTCCCAAAGTGGCCCCTTTGCACAGTCTAATGTCCCATAGTGGCCCCTCCACACAATATAATATCCCATCGCAGACCCTTCACACAGTATAATGTCCCATAGCAGCCCCTCCACACTATCTAATGTCCCATAGCTGCCCCTTCACACAGGATAATGTCCCATAGCAGTGCCTCCACATAGTCTAATGTCTCATAGTGGTTCCTCACACAGTATCATTCCTATAGTGGCCCTTCCACACAGTATAATGTCCCATATCGGCCCCTTCCCAAGGTATAAAGTCCCGTAGTAGCACCTCCACACAGTATAATGTTCCATAGCAGCCTCCACACAGTATAATGTCCCATAGCGGTCCCTTCACATGGTATAATGTCCCATAGCACCCCTTCACACTGTATGTTGTTTCCTAGTGACCCATTCACAAGGTATAATCTCCCATAATGGCCCCTTTGCACAATATAATGTCTATTAGTAGTCCCTTCATACTGCATAATGTCACATAGTGGCCCCTACTGTGTTTGGTGTAAATATTAAAAAAATTTTGGGTATGGCAGAACCTGAAATTTTTGCGGCTCACCACCTACAAACTATAATTATACTCTGGGGTGTGAAGAAACCCCAGAGTACACTGACAAGCAAAATGTAAACAATGTTTTGAACTTTTGACTTTCAAGCTCCATATCTCACCATCCACTACTGTTTCAAACATGAGACTGCCATCATTTTATAGACAATATCTTGGCTATGTCATACCTAAATTTGACTTGCAGCTATTTAGTATATGATTAGTTATGCAGATTGTTGACATGTAACTGCATTGTTACTGTTTGCTCCTAAAAATCTAAATTTAAATTGTTATTATTTTGTAAATCCACCTTTGGCTTTCAACATTGACTGAATCCTTCTGGACATGTTCTTGATCAGATTCAAGCATGTCTCGACAGAAATCTGATCACTGGTCTCTTCTACACATTTCCAATGTTGGTGTATACTGGTTGACTCACTTGGCTACGAATGCAACTTTTTCTTCAACTCTACCCACAAGTGTTCAATTAGGTTGAGGTCTGGGGACTGTGAGGGCCAATCCAGCACCTCTACTTCATTGTCATTGAACCATTTCTTTGCTAATCTTGACGTATGCTTCGGGTCTTTGTCCTGCTGGAACACTATGTCGTCCTTTTCATACCCATAGGACTCGAGTGTATGAAGTAACTCGTCTTGTAGGATACTCACATGTAGCTCAGCAATGAGACCACCATTGATCCTGATCAAATTTCCAACGTCTTTGGCTGTGAAACAACCTCATATCATCTGGTTTCCTCTACCAAACTTAACAGTTCCTTCTATTTATTAGTTTATTAGCCCCCTTTTCCCTTGTTTCTTCCAGACCCATTTGCACCTATCAGAGTCCAGTCTATTGATTTTCATCTGATCGCTCCAAATCTCCCATTTCCAATCTTCTGTCCGCTTTTTGTACTTGAGCCGATGCTTCTTTTGACGATACTGAAGTCTGCGTTTCTTCACCTTTTTTCAGGCCACCATTCCAGACTTGTGTAACACGATGCTTGCATGGACTTCTGTCATTTTACTATTACAAAGCATATGAACCACCTCCACTGCCATGTTTGTTGCGCCAGAACTGATAGACCTTGTGATGTCAACTTGTTGATATTTTACCTGGATGTCCGTTCTTGGCTTTTGAATGAATGGACGGACTTTATTTTGTACAGTATTCTTCCAACTGTCATGGCATTCGCATGATACAGTTGGGCAATTTTCTTGGCCGAGTGACCTCTGTCGATCACCTGGATGATGTTGCTCCTCTTTTCTTGGGAAATCTTCTTCATGACTGATCCTCGATTTGAACCAGTGACCTTTCATTTGGGAATCAACCTAATAACACACTGAGCTATTTGGGAATGTGAGAACAGGTTGTAATTTGTAGTATACAAGAAGAAAATGATTTTATCACTACCAGGAGCAAAACAGTAACAATGCAGTTACATGACAATAATCTGCATAACTAATCATATGCTAAATAGTTGCAAGTCAAATTTATTTATGAGATATCCAAGATGATTGACTATAAAATGATAGTAGTCTCAAATGCGATGCTGTAGTGGATGGTGAGATGTGGAGCCTGAAAGTCAAAAGTTCAAAACATTGTTACCCTTTTGCTTGTAAGTGTATAATTATCAGAAGACCAGGGGAGGTGAGCAAACATAAAAAACAGTCTTACTCAACCTTCCAGGAGCTGAGCAGCTGCTATAGCCACCAGGTCTCTGCTGTATTATACAGATCGCGGGCATTAACCCCCCTGACGCCTCAGTGAAAGCTGACCGAGGCACCATTTTGCCGGGGATCGCCAGCACCCGGAGCGAGATCCGGGGCTGGCAACCCATTGGCATGACAGCCAGGAGCCTATTGAAGGCTCCCAGGCTTGTCTGCCAATTATTTCTAGTGCAGGCTGCTCTTTAAAAATATTTTTCCTGTATGGTGAATGTGTAGCGGGAAAAAGAAACCAAAAGTGCTGAACCGCTGTTTTATCGCTGTTTTGCCTCTGGTAAAAATTTTTATAAAAAGTGATCAAAGCAATTGACAGTCCCTAAAATGGTATAAGTAAAACGTACACCTGGTCCTGCAAAAAATGACGCCCTATGCATCCCTGTACATAGAAATATAAAAAATTATGGGTGTCAGAATATGGCGACTTTAAGAAAAAAAAACTAAATAATTTTGGTATCCCCGGAATTGTACCGAAACATAGAATACAGGTGACATGTCATTTTGGCTGCAAAGTGAATGCCGTAAAATCAAAGCCCATAAGAAAGTCCCACAAATGCACTTTTTCTCCAATTCTACCCAATTCTGATTTTATTTCCAACTTCCCAGTACATTGTATAGAACAATAAATGGTACCATTATGAAGAACAATTTGTCCTGCAAACATTAAGCCTTAATATGGCTCTGTGAACGGAAAAATAAAAAAGTTATGAGGTTTGGGAGGCGGGAAGTCAACGAAAATTGAAAAATGTCACCGGCAGGAATGAGTTTAGGACTCGGGTGGATGCCATCTGGACCCATTGATTTGTTTGACTTTAAATGTACTAATTCTCCATAACATTAAAAACACTGTGGCTGAGCCCTTACAACTAGCATTAATGCCAGGTCCATGCAAGTTATAGCTCTGAAAGCTGTCTTCTGAAAATACTTAACAAAAGTAACTATTCAAATTCTCTGCAATGGCGTTATCCCTATCAATATAGTTATTTTCCACATTTCTGAGTTTTTTAATCCCATATTCTTCTGTCTATCACTAATACAGCTGAAAAAGTTTTTGTCCCCCTTCTTAATAGACTTGGTCATTTCGTCTTCCTTTGAAGCTTTGGCAGCATATGTTTGGCATCTTACTGTCTAATTTTGTACAGCCATCTAGCTACACTTTAAGTTTCTTTACACCTTTTAAAAGCAACCTTTTTTTCTTTTACTATATATACTATACTTTTTTCTCTGTGAAACCATAGTGGTCCATTTTTCCTTTTAGATTTGCTAGTCTGCCTTCAGTTGCCTTAAGGTTGCCCCTTTTAATTCCCTTCTTAAATACTCCCCTCTTATCTTTAAATTTGTCCTTTTAAGGTCTTATATTTTTGGAGTAATGATCACTCCCAGTCTTTATTTCTATTTAACCATAATCATTGGTTGCCACTGGAACCCAAATGTTTTTCCACCCTAACCTCTGACACCAGGTTCCCATTTGTTTGGAGTAAATCTAGAATGTTCTTTCCTCTGGTTGGGAACTTATATAGCTATTTCATAGATGCTCCATTAAATGTATCAATCAGATGCCTGCTTTTTTATGTAAGAGCACTGGAGATATTCCAGTCTACATCGGGCATGCTGAAGTATCCCATAACTACAATATCTCCCTTTTCTGCTATTTCAGGAACTGCCAAAAAATATGATCATCAACAAAAGAGATTTCTGAATGAATAATCTGGCATTAATGTATTTACAAATGGCTGTCTGACTGTCTTAGAGTGGGATAAAGTGAAAGCTAACTGAACCACAAAGGAGAAAGGTATGCAAGGTTAAAAAAATATTCAAGCATAACTACCACACAAACAAATTTTTTTAAAAGCTGGATTGAAAAACACATGTTCAACAATGGCAAAAACTGAATTGCAAACTCCCAAAATTACAACCATTCTGAAACCTAAGTATAAGTTCAAGACCTAGGTATGTTCAAATAGGCTGAAATGCAACCACTATGTAAACTACAGTGCTGGCCAAAAGTATTGGCACTCCTGCAATTCTGTCAGATAATATTCAATTTCTTCCAGAAAATGATTGCAATCACAAATGATTTGGTAATAATATCTTCATTTATTTTGCTTGCAATGAAAAAACACAAAAGAGAATGAAAAAAAAGTCAAATCATTGATCATTTTACACAAAACTCCAAAAATGGGCCGGACAAAAGTATTGGCACCCTCAGCCTAATACTTGGTAGCACAACCTTTAGACAAAATAACTGCGAACAACCGCTTCCGGTAACCATCAATGAGTTTCTTACAATGCTCTGCTGGAATTTTAGACCATTCTTCTTTGGCAAATTTCTCCAGGTCCCTGAGATTTGAAGGGTGCCTTCTCCAAACTGCCATTTTGAGATCTCTCCACAGGTGTTCTATGGGATTCAGGTCTGGACTTATTGCTGGCCACTTTAGAAGTCTCCAGTGCTTTCTCTCAAACCATTTTCTAGTGCTTTTTGAAGTGTGTTTTGGGTCATTGTCCTGCTGGAAGACCCATGACCTCTGAGGGAGACCCAGCTTTCTCACACTGGGCCCTACATTATGCTGCAAAATTTGTTGGTAGTCTTCAGACTTCATAATGCCATGCACACGGTCAAGCAGTCCAGTGCCAGAGGCAGCAAAGCAATCCCAAAACATCAGGGAACCTCCACCATGTTTGACTGTAGGGACCGTGTTCTTTTCCTGTAAACTCTATGTTGATGCCTTTTCCCAAAAAGCTCTACTTTTGTCTCATCTGACCAGAGAACATTCTTCCAAAAAGTTTTTGGCTTTCTCAGGTACAGTACAGACCAAAAGTTTGGACACACCTTTTCATTCCAAGAGTTTTCTGTATTTTCATGACTATAAAAATTGTAGATTCACACTGAAGGCATCAAAACTATGAATTAACACATGTGGAATTATATACTTAACAAAAAAGTGTGAAACAACTGAAAATATGTCTTATATTCTAGGTTCTTCAAAGTAGCCACCTTTTGCTTTGATTACTGCTTTGCACACTCTTGGCATTCTCTTGATGTGCTTCAAGAGGTAGTCGCCTGAAATGGTCTTCCAACAGTCTTGAAGGAGTTCCCAGAGATGCTTAGCACTTGTTGGCCCTTTTGCCTTCACTCTGCGGTCCAGCTCACCCCAAACCATCTCGATTGGGTTCAGGTCTGGTGACTGTGGAGGCCAGGTCATCTGGCGTAGCACCCCATCACTCTCCTTCTTGGTCAAATAGCCCTTACACAGTCTGGAGGTGTGTTTGGGGTCATTGTCCTGTTGAAAAATAAATGATGGTCCAACTAAACGCAAACCGGATGGAATAGCATGCCGCTGCAAGATGCTGTGGTAACCATGCTGGTTCAGTATTCCTTCAATTTTGAATAAATCCCCAACAGTGTCACCAGCAAAGCACCCCCACACCATCACACCTCCTCCTCCATGCTTCACGGTGGGAACCAGGCATGAGTCCATTCGTTCACCTTTTCTGCGTCGCACAAAGACACGGTGTTTGGAACCAAAGATCTCAAATTTGGACTCATCAGACCAAAGCCCAGATTTCCACAGGTCTAATGTCCATTCCTTGTGTTCTTTAGCCCAAACAAGTCTCTTGTGCTTGTTGCCTGTCCTTAGCAGTGGTTTCCTAGCAGCTATTTTACCATGAAGGCCTGCTGCACACAGTCTCCTCTTAACAGTTGTTGTAGAGATGTGTCTGCTGCTAGAACTCTGTGTGGCATTGACCTGGTCTCTAATCTGAGCTGCTGTTAACCTGCGATTTCTGATTCTGGTGACTCGGATGAACTTATCCTCCGCAGCAGAGGTGACTCTTGGTCTTCCTTTCCTGGGGCGGTCCTCATGTGAGCCAGTTTCTTTGTAGCCCTTGAAGGTTTTGGCCACTGCACTTGGGGACACTTTCAAAGTTTTCCCAATTTTTCGGACTGACTGACCTTCATTTCTTAAAGTAATGATGGCCACTCGTTTTTCCTTATTTAGCTGCTTTTTTCTTGCCATAATACAAATTCTAACACTCCATTCAGTAGGACTATCAGCTGTGTATCCACCTGACTTCTGAACAACACAACTGATGGTCCCAACCACATTTATGAGGCAAGAAATCCCACTTATTAAACCTGACAGGGCACAACTGTGAAGTGAAAACCATTTCAGGTGCCTACCGCTTGAAGCTCATCAAGAGAATGCCAAGAGCGTGCAAAGCAGTAATCAAAGCAAAAGGTGGCTACTTTGAAGAACCTAGAATATAAGACATATTTTCAGTTGTTTCACACTTTTTTGTTAAGTATATAATTCCACATGTGTTAATTCATAGTTTTGATGCCTTCAGTGTGAATCTACAATTTTTATAGTCATGAAAATACAGAAAACTCTTGGAATGAGAAGGTGTGTCCAAACTTTTGGTCTGTACTGTAAGTTTTGGCAAACTCCAGCCTGACTTTTTTATGTCTCTGGGTCAGAAGTGGGGTCTTCCTGGGTATCCTACCATAGAGTCCCTTTTCATTCAGACGCCGACGGATAGTACGGGTTGACACTGTTGTACCCTCGGACTGCAGGGCAGCTAGAACTTGTTTGGATGTTAGTCGAGGTTCTTTAGCCACCATCCGCACAATCTTTCGTTGAAATCTCTCGTCAATTTTTCTTTTCCGTCCACATCTAGGGAGGTTAGCCACAGTGCCATGGGCTTTAAACTTCTTGATGACACTGCGCACGGTAGACACAGGAACATTCAGGTCTTTGGAGATGGACTTGTAGCCTTGAGATTGCTCATGCTTCCTCACAATTTTGCTTCTCAAGTCCTCAGACAGTTCTTTGGTCTTCTTTCTTTTCTCCATGCTCAATGTGGTACACACAAGGACACAGGACAGAGGTTGAGACAACTTTAATCCATTTCAACTGGCTGCAAGTGTGATTTAGTTATTGCCACCACCTGTTATGTGCCACAGGTAAGTAACAGGTGCTGTTAATTACACAAATTCGAAGCATCACATGATTTTTCAAAGGGTGCCAATACTTTTGTCCACCCCCTTTTTTATGTTTGGTGTGGAATTATATCCAATTTGGCTTTTTGACAATTCTTTTTGTGGTTTTCCATTGACGACAAATTAAATGAAGATATTATTACCAAAGCATTTGTGATTGCAATCATTTTCTGGAAGAAATTGAGTATTAACTGACAGAATTGCAGGGGTGCCAATACTTTTGGCCAGCACTGTAACTCTTCAATTGAAAGAGTCAAAGGGTTAAAATGTCTCTGATATTCCATTTATGTACAAATCCCCGACATTTAAAATGCTCAGTTTATAGAAGTTGTCATGTTTATGGAATCAGTAAACATCAAAACATTAGCAGCAGATCCCTAAAGGTCCAGACTTAAGACAGTTTGGGAACAGTGGATAAAAAAAATTATCAATTTATTTCCAACTTCAATTGGTTAACATTAATAAATTGCACAACAGTATAAGGCCAAATTCACATTTGCATTGTGGTCACTATACAGAGCCTCAGACCAGGAGTTCATCTGAAATCCTGGACGAAAAAAGTCCTGCAAGCCTGATTTTTGTGTCCGGCGTTGTCTATAAAAAAATAGTGGACAACCAACGGACCCCCATTATAGTCAGTGGGTCTGTCTGGATCTGTTGCAGTCCATCATTAGACAGTTTTTCTTGTAGTCATGGGAAACTTTCATCATGAAATGTGTAGTATGTATGTATTGTATGTTAAACGTTTACATTTCCATCTGTGCAAATGATATCTAGCAATGACTTGTTCACCCTGCTTTCCACTGGTTAATGACTATGTTCTATATGTTGTACATAGCACATATTGCTTTTGAGATACTTTTCCAAATACTTCATAGCTTTTATTCAATAATGACAATGTTGTACAGATACATCTTGATGTTAAATCTGGGAACATTTCCCAAGCCGCCTACATCATTCCAAGTGAGGGTTTTATAAGTATTGAAAAGACTCCCATTGTTTTATTCCTTTGATCTTTCACTATCATTGCAGTGTTAAAAGTAATCCATTTCTGTTTTAGTGTAGCCGCTGCCTTCAAAGCTACTTGTAAAATATGTGTGACCTATTCAAAGGAATATTACTTTCAGACAATTAGTTTGTTGAAAACTTTCTGTTCATAACTGACAGCTTAAACATAATGCAGGATCAGCAGTTAGAACTATTTCCATGCCATGTTTTGTGCCATGCGACCTCTCGGGAAGGGAATCTGAAATCCTGTGGGCAAACAGAAAGCTGTGCTTGTTACTCTTTCATGCATATTTAGAAGGTTAGTTTGTATGCATTTAAAGGTGACATTTACAAGTGAACTCTAGGAGGTACATAATTGACCACAAAGGAATAAATTATTTTTTCAAATATTTTTAACAAAATTTATATTCTTTTGAGATTTAGTATATTACTAAGTGGTTATGCATCCATAAATGGCCCAGTCCATTGGGAATTACTACACAATTTAGTGTACAAATTGCAAGCTTTTTAGATAAATATATGTATAAAATTGACCACTTCAATGTGTTACTGCTTTACATTGTTTTACTTTACATTATTTTAATAATACGCTGGTTTATTAAACTTAATGTGGTACTTTGCATTGGTGTTCACATTTACCTAGATACTAATGACTCTAATACAATAATAAATCGAAATTGCATTGCACTGAAAATATGTTAGGCTTTATGAACAATAAGTGGCATAATTTATTTAGGTGCATTTTATTTGGAAATACATACATATTTAATATACCATTCACTCTCATCTTGGCAGAAGAAAATTATTCAAAGAGAAATCAACTTGCAGGTGTGTTGTGACCACAGTCAAAATGTGACCACAGCTTCATAGATTAAAGTATCTCGAGCAGAAACTAAAAAGTGTGAGGAACTGAAGGTCTCAATTATACTTTTTCTTACATGTAACAACTATTTTATATTTAATGTAAAACTAATCGAGCCATACATTATTTAATTCTTAGCCCCTTAATGACATAGCCTATTTTGGCCTTCAGTATGAGCCATACTTTTTTACTATCTCTCATCCCTGTCTTCTGAGAGCCATAACTTTTTTTTATTTTTCTATTGACATAGTCTTATTTAAATAGGGGGAGAGGTAGCAAAAAATATTTTTTGTGTTTTGTTTTTTACATTGTTCACTATACAGTATAAATGAAATGTTAACCCTATTCTTTGGTTCTGCACGTTTACAGTGATACCCAAATAATAAAGTATTTTTATGTTTTACTTCTTTTGCACAATAAAACACTTTTTCAAAATAAATATTTTGTATTTGTATCACCATAAATTTTAAATTTTTAAATTGAGAAAGCTGTGTAAGGGCAATTTTTTTGTGGCGTGAACTGTAGTTTTCATCTGTACTCTTTTGGAGTGCATTCAACTTTTTGATCACTTTTTATTCCATTTTTTGGGAACCGAGATCAACAAAAATATACATTTTGGTGTTGTTTTTTTTTTATTTATTTTTCTTATGGGGTTAACTATGTGGGCTAAATAACATTTTAACTTTTTAGTGCAGTTTGTTTTGAATGTGGTGATACCAATTCTGTGCTGGTTTGTTTGCTATTTTATTTTTAACATAATAAAGTTAGATGTTAGAGAAAATTATGATTTTTTTTTATTTTTATTATTTCTTTTTAAAAAATATTTTAAACATTCTATTAAACTTTTTTAATATTTTTTTTTTTAGTCCCACTAGGGGACTTGAACCTGTGATCTGTTTTATAATACTCTGCATTTCTTCTGTGTTATACATGTGTGTGTTATACTGACATTCAGCCTATTAGACCCAGCCTAATAGGTCTTCGTACTTGGCAGATCCAGAGGTCACAGTCAGGCCTCCGGCTGTGATGGCAACCCCCGAACCCCGCAATTGAACTGCAGGGGGCCAGGGGGCTGGCAGAGAGAACCCCTTCTCTTTGTCTAACCACTTTACATACTGTGGTCACTATTGACTGCAGACTGTAAAGGATTAAACTAACTGGGATTGGAGTTATACATACTCAGCAGTTGCATCAGAGATAAGTCTTTGTCTGTCAGCCGGGCTCCTGCCAATGATTGCCCCTTCCTCATGATGTAATATATACAACTAGTTATTAATGTATTTGTTTAGTTTTGGGTGGAACTGATGAGAGTTTGTACATTATCATAAGTGACTATAACATCTTTTAGCATTAAAGTGTAATATACATCCACCTTTGAATATCTTGCTTTATTTACCAAGATGGAGTCATCATGGGTATTGTTATGATGTTCATGTTATATTTGAACTAAAGTGAATGCCTGTGTGTTACCTAAGAAGAAGGTACTGCAAATTTTGTGGGACTGGAACCTTAATTGTATTAACTAGAACACCCTGTGAATAATGTATAGGCAAGGCAGCCTGTGGCAGAAGGAACACCTTAGAAATCCACAGTGGCTAAGTACTGTAGACTGCTTATCCTAGGGGGCTTATTTTTTCCTTACATTTATTCTGTTTTTGCTTGAATTGTGTTGAAAGGTTCAATGGGCTTATAGCAACCAGTAAGAACACAGCTTTCATTTCTTATTCTGCGCCTGAAAATGAAATCTGCATTGTGATTGGTTGCTATGGGCAGCAAAGACAGTTTTCCCCATAAAGGTAACACAAATTTTGTGGATTTGTACTGGAACCTTAATTGTAGTGACTAGTGCACCCTGTGAGTAATTTATAGGCAAGGCAGCCTGTGGCATAAGGAACACCTTAGAAACTCACAGTGGCTAAGTACAGTAGCCACTTATGAATTTATTTCATTGGTGGGGGTTTGTGCAATATGACAGAGCACTTATCTTATTTGCCTCAGAATCTCCCATTGTCTCAATAGGACTGTATGCACTTGCCCAGTATATACATTTCAGAAGACAGAAGTCAATGTTAGAAGATATTTAAAGATGTTTTCTTCTGAGAATATTGACATCTCAATTGTCCCAGGCCAAATGCCAAACCTATCATTTAAAAAGTATCTAATAGATACCTACAAATAGTATAGGTAGACAACTACAGTATCTTTCATAAAATTTCTGAGCCAATTTTTTTCTCATTATTTATTAAATTTTTCCCTGGTAGGCAATAATAGAATCAGTTTACAATTCTGGCAGCTAGTTCTATAGATCCTTACTAGGAAATATCTGTCTTCATGTTCAGTTATTGAAACATGAAAATAAATTCAGAGCCTAAACATAAATATTTAATGTGTCAACTGAAATTATTTCCTCCTTACATTTATTCTGTTTTTGTTTGAATTGTGTTGAAAGGCTCAATGAGTCCATAGCAACCAGTAAGAACACAGCTTGCATTTCTTATTCTGCTCCTGAAAATGAAATCTACATTGTGATTAGTTGCTATGAGCAACAAAGACAGATTTTGAATTTAGACTGTTTTAATAAATCTACCCCGTTGTCATACTAATAAAAAGGTGATCATTGTCCATGACCTATCAATAGGAATTCCATTTATAGCAAATTAACCTGAGGCTTACAGTGCTCTACCATCAAAAGCATGTATACAGGTCCAGAAATGATCATATTATTGGAATACAACCAAGGCCACCAAGTCTACCAAAGGACTGAGGATCTAAGGTTGCCTTTATTATTGACCAATGCAAAGAAGCTACCATGTCAGTGACTAAAAGAAACATACACACTTACTGTTTCAGTAGCCCTAAAAGACCAGATCAAAAGTTGTGCTTGAGGCCTTATTTACTCGACAGTGAAGTTTTCCAGTTGATGGTTCTCAGAGTCTGCTTGTAGCGTACAGAAACTAAACAGTGAAAGAGGAACATCACCATAATAAAAATAAAAATTACAAAACCAATAATCATTCCCTTATCACAATAATCAGATAAAATATAAATTAATTAATCGAATAAATATTATAGACGATCAAAAACCACAAACACCATACAGGATGAATAAATAACCACCATAACCTCAAAAATATTCTCTGTATAAAAGGAAGTAGATGGGTAAGGAGTCAACAAGTTACCAACCAACCATGTATGTAACAAACTCAGGCAACACTGTCCAGTACCCCAACTCTAATTTCACACAAGATTCCTTAGGGGGCTGCTGGATCAGTGTATATGCAGATATTAAATAGGCCCACTACACCCGAATGTAATAACTTTACCTGTGTTACCAGGTGCATGAACTGAGGTAGCGCCCCCACGCTGTTATGCACAAGTCAGTGGAATGCAATGCACCACACTGACAGTGTGCGTTGGAATGACGACACAGAAAGGTCCATTACCCGTACACATGTGCACAACACAGGGAGGTGCGTGTCGCCATTGTAGAGAAGGGAACTTATGCCAGACGGCCTTGAAAACAATAAAATACCAAAATATAAATCAAAAATTAACCGACAAACAATACAAAAAGAGAAGAGGAAACAAAAAAAGAGAGAGAGCATTAATGCTTAAAGAAAATGTGCTAAAAATAAAAAGTGAAGACACAGTTTTTACAAAAAAAATTATAATGAATAAAATTAAATAATGAATAGGTGTGCTTAATATATTATAACCATGAAAAAATAATATTAAAAATTTGTGAATTAAAGGTGAAAATGTATAATAATAAATTTTATTATTAAAAATGTTTAATTCATGAATAAATTAAAATGTACTTACATATGTGATAAAGAATTACTTCAATAATAAAAGATTTTTATGGTTTAATAATATTCTCTTTGTATTTGTCACCAGAAAAAAAAACAAATAGTAATACATTATTATCGCAAACAAATTCAAATATATCCAAAAATAGAAGTCCACCATGCATATCCCTCCAATACATCAAACCCCAGCCATATACTAACATATCCCTAGAAAAAAACATAAACAAACCACAATAAATATAAATACAAACGACACTAATCCATGTTGTTTGCAAAGGCCGAGCACTTAAAGTATAACTCCCATTTCATTGGCTTTTTTTTTTTTTTCGCTATAGTGTCGGGGGGGAGGGGGGTATATTTTTGTAAAATAGTTTATTAATCTATCAGACTTCTTTTTTATAGAAAACAGACTGTAAATTTCCTATAAGCAATGATCTAACTAAGCAATGCCAGAGACTCTGTACATATGCAGTGGGGGAAAAAAAGTATTTAGTCAGCCACCAATTGTGTAAGCTCTCCCACTTAAAAAGATGAGAGAGGCCTGTAATTGACATCATAGGTAGACCTCAACTATGAGAGATAAAATGAGATAACATATCCAGAAAATCACATTGTCTGATTTTTTAAGAATTTATTTGCAAATTATGGTGGAAAATAAGTATTTGGTCACCTACAAACAAGCAAGATTTCTGGCTCTCACAGACCTGTAACTTCTTCTTTAAGAGGCTCCTCTGTCCTCCACTCATTACCTGTAGTAATGGCAACTGTTTGAAATTGTTATCAGTGTAAAAGACACATGTCCACAACCTCAAACAGTCACACTCCAAACTCCACTATGGTGAAGACCAAAGAGCTGTGGAAGGACACCAGAAACAAAATTGTAGACCTGCACCAGGCTGGGAAGACTGAATCTGCAATAGGTAAGCAGCTTGGTGTGAAAAAATCAACTGTGGGAGCAATAATTAGAAAATGGAAGACATACAAGACCACTGATAATCTCCCGCGATCAGGGGCTCCATGCAAGATCTCACCCCGTGGGGTCAAAATGATCACAAGAACGGTGAGCAAAATTCCCAGAACCACACAGGGGGACCTAGTGAATGACCTGCACAAATCTGGGACTAACGTAACAAAGGCTACCGTCAGTAACACACTACGCCTCCAGGGTGTATTGCAAAATAGCTGCCCTTGAAAAAATGGCTGCTTATGAAAAGATGTTTATAATAGCCAGGCCATAAGTAACCTTATTTTTGAACCCAGTATAAAGTAATGTCTACCCGCTCTATTTTCAGTTGACATGTTATGAGATTTGGTATGTCTTTACTAATTAGACCACAGGATGCTGTTTGAAGGGATATTTACATACCCATACAACCTAGACAAAAGACTCTGTTTAAGGTTAGATTTACATGCCCATACAGATTAGATCACAGGATGCTGTTTAAGGTGATATCCATATGTACATGCTAATTAGATCAACGACGCTGTCTGAAGTGATATTTACATACCTATACAGATGAGATCAACGACGCTGTCTAAGGTGATATCTACATATCTATACCAACCAGATCAACAGGTTATGTCCATACTGGTTAGATCAAAGGAACAACTCTGTTTAAAGCGTATATGTCACAAGACATATTCAAATGGAAATTGGCCCCTTCCACGTGAATATGAACTTGGAGAAGAATAGAGGCCTTACAGAGGTGTATCACTTCGGTAACCGCCCATTGTATGACATACACAAAGGGTATATGATGAGGAAAACATCCCTCAGCATCAGTGTTGTTGCATTTTCTTGATGGCAGATCATTGGGGACGCCTGCTGATGCTGCATGCTGGCACATTGGCTGAGTGATGCTTCCTACAGATACCCTTATCAGAACTAAGCTTAGCAGTGTTGTAAGTATTTGATTTGATTACCGTGCTATACCTGCTGTATTTTAAGTGTTGAATATATATTTGATTATCTCATAGTTTGATTGACTTTGAGATTTGATTATACCCTGCTTTATTGAAGGGATGATTTGATATACTTTAAGTATTTGTTTATCTCATAGTTTGATTGACTTTGAGATTTGATTATACCTTGCTTTATTGAAGGGTTGATGTGATATACTTTAAGTATTTGATTATCTCATAGTTTGATTGACTTTGAGATTTGATTATACCTTGCTTTATTGCAAGGTTTGATTATACCTTCTAATATCTATTTATACTTTTCCTTGTTGTAAGACCTTTTGACCTTTTGTTATACTTTTCCTTGTTATAAGACCTTTTCTTATACTCTTCTTAGTGAAATGTTACCTTTTTGATATCTTCTTACCTTTTGCTATCTTCTTATACTCTTCTTAATAAAATGTTAAGCCATTTGGGGATAGTCTAGTGTTTTATTCTATAACTTTATTCTATTACACGGAATCCAAAGAATCTGTTTCATTTGGCAATACATTTTTGGCGTAGTCGGCAGGATTCCATTTTATAGAATAAAATGTTTAAGCGTAAAACACCAGCTAGTTCTAGAGTATCTCCTGATGTTATTCTGTATTGGAAACAGGCTATTTACTTGATTCCAGCTCAGGAATGTGCTAAATTCACAGGGCTGGGGAGGATTGGAAAGATCAATTAGCTGACAGCCAGGCAAAGGCAGTGAAGTGTTTACAAAGGGAGTTAGTAAACAATGGAAATGCATATGTTACTGTGTGTAGGAGGAGGGGCGGGATTTTGCTATCAGCTTATAGACAGCAGAATGAGGAACAGATGTTGTCACAGCAATTGTTAGCCCTCCAGTCTCAGGAAACTATGAATAGATGTTAAAAGCAGATTTTAGCTGATAAAGTTATTCAATATAACAATGGAGCTGAGCGAGCAGCAGTTAGGGTTGCTCAATATAAATATCGGAAGAAGAGAGGGAAAATTAATAAGAAACGGGTCGCCCTGGCAGTCTCATGTGCAGGGGTTAATTGGGACCCGTCACAGATTGATGCCTCGGTGTTCTCCTCCACTGATGAGGACACCCCAGGTGACTTTGAGGGGGATAATGATTGGGAAAATTCCTCTGACCCAATCATAGATCCTCCCAGAGTGAATGCTAAACCCATTATTAGACGGGAGCAGACAGCTCGCCCAAATCATGCCCCAAGCACCAAACTGATATTCAATGATTTTTCCACTCAGGAAATTGGGGATATCCTAACCAGATATTCTCAAAAACCTGGAGAAAAATTGATAGCCTGGTTTGTTCGCTTTGTTAATGAAGGGATATCTACCATTCGAGTAGATAATGTGGATGTGATGAAATTCATATCCATAACTCATGAACCAGCCATACAATCCTTTATGAGAGTATTTGCTGGACAAAATCAGGATGCCACTCTATTGCACGTTTTCAGTCGGGGAGTCTTGGATAAGTATCCTACTGCAACGGATTGGCCTGAAAATGGCAACATGTGGCATTCCCTTAAGGAATGTGCACAAAGGGGGATGGAAGAAGCTATGAAACTATCCATCCCCACCCAGACGGCAGATGAATACCTCAGTGAGGTATTTACTACTAGTCTGCGCAATAAGATACTTAAGCTTGCTCCCTCAGCATACAAGACTGTGATGATGACTCTGTTGATTAACCAAGTAGGGCATCCCTGTGATGAGGTAGTTCAGGCTATCAGAGAGTTAGGAGATTTTGGGGAGTGGGGTAAAGAGATTACAGCAGCTGTAAAGAAAGAGACCCCTAATGACAGGAAGAAAGAGAAAAAGACAGGAGATCAAAGCAAAGATGGGAGGGTGTCCCGAACTGAGATGTTTAGAGCTTTACTGAAAGCTGGAGTGCCTGCCAAAGATATTGACAGGGTTCCAACTTCTGAATTATGGAAAATGTATAAGGAAAAAATAGGAAAGAATGTGTCTAATGCTAGTACTCAGGAATCACACAAGAGACAACATAATCAGGACACAGCTCCTCCCTCTGCAGAATACACAGGTTTATTCAAAGAGGTGAAAGCATTGTTATTAAAACACAAAGCACAGGAGAGAGAAGGAATGTTCCAGGGAGATTCTGCCCGGGAACAATATGATTAACAGATTAGCCAAGCCCATTCTGTAGATGCCCGACCCCATGTAAATTTGAGGATTGATTGGAAATACAAAAATGAACAAAATGTAATTGCATTAGTAGATACGGGGGCGGAGGCTACATTCATTTATGGGAACCCAAATAAGCAAATTTGGCTAACAATAGGAGACCTTCCTGTTAGGCAGTACAGTGTAATTGTAGTTCCATTGCCTGAAGACATTTTGAAGGGAATGCAGTTACACTTGCCTGATGGTAAGTATTCTTTTGGAGTAAAACCTGTGCAAATTAATCCTGTTTTGATAGGGAAATTGAAAATGAAACCTGTTAAAATTCCCAGAGCCACAAAAACAATTCATGGTCTGTGGCAAACGGGTTGGTAAACTGGATGCCCACCTGGCATTCTCATGATTGGAAAATAGGGACCAAGGAAGTATGGGGAATATGTCATAAAAAGAATGTGACTGTTTTTCATGTGGATGCTCATACTAATATCAATTCTCTTGACAGACTTTACAACAGCATAGCTGATGAACAATCAAAGATTGCCAAAAAGCCACCTTCCAGTGGGAACAGACCAGAGGTGTTCCCCTCAGGTTAGAGGTTATAAAAACAATAATATAACAGTGTCCTGTGTGTTAACATTCACACTCAGGGTAGTGCCTAGGGTGGTAAAGAGATATATCTTGCTAGGCACATTGCCTGGCCAGATTTGGCAGATAGACTTCATTGGATCATTAACTGAGTCCAAAGGATGTAAATCTGCCTGCATAGCAGTGGATACATACTCAGGTGTACTGATGGTACACCCCTGTAAGTTTGCCAATGCTAATTCAACCATCCGCCTGCTAGAAAATATAGTGATGTATTATGGCATACCTTTGCAAATGCAATCAGATAATGGTAGCCATTTTAAAAAAAAAACAATAGAGTGCAGAAATTTGCCCAGGAGCACAATGTGGAGTGGATCTTTCATGTCCCCTATTGCCCCTGGGCTGCAGGCTTAATTGAGGGGATGAATGGGATGTTAAAACAATAGTTGCCAAAGCAAACTGATGAGGTAATTAATCCTGTTTACCAAGGTGAAAATGAAAGTGATTTTACACAATGCTGGAGCAGCAGCATTGGGAATACAGGAGGGAGAAAAATTAGCACAATTGTTAGTCTTGTCATATCCACTAATCACATTAGCCAAAGGAGAATCTCCTACACAGCTGACTGTACAAGGCCCTGGTGGTTTTTGGACACTCAGATGGGGCCAAGATGTGGGTAAAACAGCCACAAGGTCCTCCCACACCAGCTGAAGTGATTGCAAAGGGTACTGACAATGTGCTAGTTAATATGACTCCTGGTACAACTTGATATCAGTACACTCCAGCCAATAATGTGTATTTACGTGAGTAATTTGTGTTCCCCTCAGGTTTGGATTTTGTAAGCCCTCAGTGGATGCCTTCTGGTAGTGTTCTTATGGACTTGCACCACCATTATCAAGACCACCGCGGGTCAGAGGACAATCAAAATCGGGGAGTGAGGAGAACAAAAGAGAATATGTGGCTGTACCTAGCTCGAGTACTGAATATGACAGACTGTTGCCTGAAAAATGCATATTCCAGCAATGTCCTGGAAACTTGTTTGGTCATTGTACCAACTTCTGTTGCAGTATGGACTAAATTGTTACAAATTCAGTTAAATGATACTGACTTACAGGAAGCCGATCTACATTTCCATGTGGATTGGATAAGTCCTTATTATGATTGTGCAAACATCAGAACATGTGCATATATAAGTATGGCTGTATCACTGGTAGAAATACCAGGCTTAGCAGTATATAATCATAAAACTATATCACGTATGGCTTGTTTTATGATAAAGAATATGAATATTACTAGTGCCATTATAAAGGATGTTTTGTTAGATTTACAATCACATAAGAGAGCAATATTACAGAATAGAGCTGCTATAGATTACTTATTACTTAAGCATGGTTATGGATGTAACAGCTTTGCAGGAATGTGTTGATTCAATTTGTCTGATCATTCAGAAGATGTTCATGACAGGTTGCAGCAACTGCAGGAAATGATTACTCACATTAAACAAGATGTAGATCAAGGGTGGTGGGATTGGCTATTAGCCTTCCTACCCGATTTCGGATATCTTCGACAAATTGTCGGAGTCATCCTTTGTATAATAACTCTTTTAATTATGAGCTGTTGCTGTCTGCAATGTATTCCATTCTTATACACTATGTTAAAACCCACTAGGTACCAAACAATAAAGGTAGCTTATGGGGCATATAAGGTTACTTGACCTGTCTAGGGTGGAATGTATTGCAAAATAGCTGCCCTTGAAAAAATGGCTGCTTATGAAAAGATGTTTATAATAGCCAGGCCATAAGTAACCTTATTTTTGAACCCAGTATAAAGTAATGTCTACCCACTCTATTTTCAGTTGACATGTTATGAGATTTGGTATGTCTATACTAATTAGACCACAGGATGCTGTTTGAAGGGATATTTACATACCCATACAACCTAGACAAAAGACTCTGTTTAAGGTTAGATTTACATGCCCATACAGATTAGATCACAGGATGCTGTTTAAGGTGATATCTATATGTACATGCTAATTAGATCAACGACGCTGTCTGAAGTGATATTTACATACCTATACAGATGAGATCAACGACGCTGTCTAAGGTGATATCTACATATCTATACCAACCAGATCAACAGGTTATGTCCATACTGGTTAGATCAAAGGAACAACTCTGTTTAAAGCGTATATGTCACAAGACATATTCAAATGGAAATTGGCCCCTTCCACGTGAATATGAGCTTGGAGAAGAATAGAGGCCTTACAGAGGTGTATCACTTCGGTAACCGCCCATTGTATGACATACACAAAGGGTATATGAAGAGGAAAACATCCCTCAGCATCAGTGTTGTTGCATTTTCTTGATGGCAGATCATTGGGGATGCCTGCTGATGCTGCATGCTGGCACATTGGCTGAGTGATGCTTCCTACAGATATCCTTATCAGAACTAAGCTTAGCAGTGTTGTAAGTATTTGATTTGATTACCGTGCTATACCTGCTGTATTTTAAGTGTTGAATATATATTTGATTATCTCATAGTTTGATTGACTTTGAGATTTGATTATACCCTGCTTTATTGAAGGGTTGATTTGATATACTTTAAATATTTGATTATCTCATAGTTTGATTGACTTTGAGATTTGATTATACCTTGCTTTATTGAAGGGTTGATGTGATATACTTTAAGTATTTGATTATCTCATAGTTTGATTGACTTTGAGATTTGATTATACCTTGCTTTATTGCAAGGTTTGATTATATCTTCTAATATCTGTTTATACTTTTCCTTGTTGTAAGACCTTTTGACCTTTTGTTATACTTTTCCTTGTTATAAGACCTTTTCTTATACTCTTCTTAGTGAAATGTTACCTTTTTGATATCTTCTTACCTTTTGCTATCTTCTTATACGCTTCTTAATAAAATGTTAAGCCATTTGGGGATAGTCTAGTGTTTTATTCTATAACTTTATTCTATTACACGGAATCCAAAGAATCTGTTTCATTTGGCAATACACAGGGACTCAGATCCTGCAGTGCCAGACGTGTCCCCCTGCTTAAGCCAGTACTTATCCAGGCCCGTCTGAATTTGCTAGAGAGCATTTGGATGTTCCAGAAGAGTATTGGGAGAATGTCATATAGTCAGATGAAACCAAAGTAGAACTGTTTGGTAGAAACACAAGTCATGTTTGGGGGAGAATGAATGCTGAGTTGCATCCATAGAACACCATACCTTCTGTAAAGCATGGGGGTGGCAACTTCATGCTTTGGGGCTGTTTCTCTGCAAAGGGACCAGGACGACTGATCCGTGTACATGAAAGAATGAATGGGGCCATGTATTGTGAGATTTTGAGTGCAAACCTCCTTCCATCAGGCATTGAAGTTGAAATGTGGCTGGGTCTTTCAGCATGACAATGATCCCAAGCACACCGTCAGGGCAATGAAGGAGTGGCTTCATAAGAAGCATTTCAAGGTCGTGGAGTGGCCTAACCAGTTTCCAGATCTCAACCCCATAGAAAACCTTTGGAGGGAGTTGAAAGTCCGTGTTGCCCAGAGACAGCTCCAAAACATGACTGCTCTAGAGGAGATCTGCATGGAGGAATGGTCCAACATACAAGCAACAGTGTGTGCCAACCTTGTGAAGACTTACAGAAAATGTTTGACCTCTGTCATTGCCAACAAAGGATATATAATAAAGTATTGGGATGAACTTTTGTTATTGACCAAATACTTATTTTCCACCATAATTTGCAAATAAATTCTTTAAAAATCAGACAATGTGATTTTCTGGATTTGTTTTCTCATTTTGTCTCTCATAGTTGAGGTCTACCTATGATGTCAATTACAGGCCTCTCATCTTTTTAAGTAGGAGAACTTGCACAATTGGTGGCTGACACTAAATACTTTTTTTCCCCACTGTATACTCAATGTAGTACATAGAGCAAAAATTTAAGAACTAGCTATAACATAATCTGAGATATTATTAGTTAAAAATTTGATTTTATATGCAGCATGAACGAACTGCTGCATCTTAAATTGAAATTCCCGACTGTTTTTCACTAATGATATCTCAGTTTATGGTATAGCTAGTTCTTAAATCTAATTTAAGATATAGATTTCCTATTCTAAGGTCATGTATATCTGTATTTTTATGAGATATCAGTAGGTGTCCCATAACGATGGCATATACCAAAGGGAGAGGGGACATTCCTGTCTAGTACCTTTACTAATTATAAATCGGGGTGAGAGGGTCCCATTCACGTGTGTCTTTATGATGTGTCCCGAACCAATCTGCAAAAGGGCAGCTTCCAAAAACAAATTTCTGCCTGAGTGAACAGTTAATTAAAATCTTTATTTAATATCTTTAAAATACCAGACTAATAGCCATATAGAAAACCCCAATTTATCAGGCTTAATACTAAACACTGCACTATATGGGAATAAACAATATAGACCACTATTATGTGTTTCCACGGGTCCAATTCAATATCATTCCCCTATATAGTACTCACTTTTCAAGGATACTAAAAGTGCTTTTAAATCACTGCTGTTGTACCACTAGTCTGCTATAAACCTGAACTGAAACCATTGAAGCTGACGTGTTCACTTTTAGGGGTTCATCAGAGATCTGAACCTTATATTCTAGGAATATGGGGGATGTCGGGGCCCCGATGAGTCACATTCTATACTAGTGGATTCATTATAGCATCCCCTTAGATTCCCCCTATTCTGTAGTTCTCTACTAAATTTAAATAGAATTGTGAGCAATCTAGCAGCTACATTAAAAATAAAAAAATAGGTAGCATGAGTTGCATAGAGTCCGGCTCTACTGATGTAGCTGCTAGATTGCTAACAATTCAAAATTTTACCCACGGGGGTAAAAGGTTATTTTTCCACATGTCCCCTAGTAGGGAGAAGTGTCTAGTTTGTGTTTAGATTCAAAAAAATTGAAAGTAGAATGGAGTGCTGTAAGTTTATGAGAAGCCTTTATTTTTAAGCGTGTCTCATGTTTAGTGAGATGGTCTTGCAGTACGCAATTTAAGACTTCCTATTTTACTGGTTGATGGTCGTGGGTGAAATGGGCTATAACCTCACTTTATATTATTTGATGTTAATCCTTTACATCCTTTTTTAATCCAGAATTCTCTATGTATCAAAGAGTTGTCCAGGGAATTAAACTTACCTGTCTTCTGTCGAACCCAAGAGTTCCAGCCTGGTTTTGACCCAAAATCACATGATCAGAACCATCCCCGACCCCAACCATTGTAAAGCCAGCCCCCATAGCATAAGTAATTACCGATGAAATCAGCAGAGTAAGGTGGGGGCAGAGTGACCGGGATCGAAAGCCAGTTCTGATTCGTGATGCAGGGTCGGAACCAGGTTGGATCTCCAAGTCCAGCATGAAGAAACTGTTGGAGGATGGGAACTAATTTTAACTCCCCGGAAACTCCTTTACATCAAACATCATGAGACTGCATAGGAACTTCAAGAACAGTATGACTTTCATGTGAAAACTTTTAGAAAATAATAATAAGAATGGCATAAGTCTTGTAAGTCCATAGAGTTCACTTACTTTTTCTTGCAACTGCAGTCGCATGAGCCTTGTGCAACTGTCTTTTTGGGTGGTTACTCGCTGTGCTACTACATATTACTGAACTGAACAATCCCCAACCTCCTACCTTCTGGTCTTGAATGACAAGTCTGGTGTGCATCAGGAAAAACAATAGATCTGTTACTCATGAGGAAAGGTGAGTGGTTGAAACTGCTGCCATGTTACCAGACTCCCTTTAAACAATATAACAGCAGTCTAACATGGTATTGGTGTGATGTTAAGCATTTCAGAACTACATGTTCCTTAGTCATAGCATAGCATGGTGCAATGACTAAGAAACATTTAGTTCTGAAACGCGTAAGAAGGTCGTTGGATCAATTTATGGCTGTATTCTCAACCTGAACAAGATGGATTGAATTTTTACAGTGAAGAATTAAAAGCTAAATTTTGCTATATTATTCTGGTTTCCGGTTGCTTTATATTTTCTATTTTTGCTTGTTTGGTTTACCTCTGGCCAAGAGGTGTATTTGTTCTTTTTCTTTTGCAACGGTTTCTCATCAGAATTTGAATCCACATTATTTTTTCTGGACTATATAAGAGGGCTGTTCACAGTTCTATTTCTTTGACTGCATTATAAAATAAAATTTAGGGACTGTAAAGGGAGTTGTCACCAAATTCCAATATGCCAACCCAGCACTTCAGTTAGGTTAGGGTCAGCTGAATCAAATCCCTTGTGAATGGATGCATTTTCTGCAAAGATATTGCCAATTATGTCAATATGCAAATGAGCTTTTTGGAGTTAAATGCTGCTTACCCTTTTGGAACAACAATAATGCCCTTTTTGCTCCAAAGAGCTCATTTGCATATTGACAATAACAGCAGTATATTGGCAACAGAGACACCAATTCACAAGCAATACAAAATAACTGTGATGTGTAATGTGTGTTACTCTAAATTTTACTGGGCAGGTCACACTTTAAGTGCTAAATAGAGATGGGCTAACCTCTCAAAATTCATTTTGTTCTGAGTTTGGGTGGTTTGTGTCCAAGATTTTTTTCAGGCCGTACAAGTTTGGTATGAACCACTCCTTAAATTGGCTTAAAACATAGTATAGAACACTCTTAGGGCTCCTAAGAACCTATTTATTCAATTTCTAGCTTTCTAACACAGCCGATGCATGCGTCTGGAAAAATTAATGATAAGCAGGGGATACAAACACCGACTCTCACCCCTTCCCTACATCTACCGTACTACTGTGGCGGCCACAGTAGCTACCAGGTCTCCGCCAGTACACCCTGATCATTGGCATTGCACTGCGGGGTGGTCCCAGAGTTAGAAAAAAATGCCGCCCGTGCCGATCTCCACTGGCCCCCTACCTTTTCCGATTCAGGCTGGCACCCCGGCATCGAGATCACAGGAGTCAACCTGTTAATATGGCAGCCGCAATCCTTCTGAAGGCTTTCTGGCTTGCCATAGGAATGTTATTACTGAGGCTGGTCTATGAAAAGCCTCAATAGTAATATAGAGAAAGTCCCATGTACTGCAATACAGTTGTATTGAAGTCTATGGGACCCCCAAAAAAAAAAAAAAAAAAAAAAAAAAAAAAAAAAATTTAAATTTTTTTTTAATTTTTTTAAAAAAAAATTATTTTTTTTTTTTTTCTTCTTTTTTTCATATATATAAAAAAAAAAAAAAATTTAATAAAAAAAAATATAAAACACTTACCTCCCCCCCCCCCCACACCACCCCCCCCAAAAAAAAAATAAAAATTTTTTTTTTTACTATAAGATAAAAAAAAAAAAAAAAAAAAAAAAACGGCGCCCCCCCCCCCCCCTCCCCTTTAAATAAAAATTAAAAAAGGGAGAGGCCAACACCCCCCCAACAAGAAAAAAACAAAAAAAACAAATACAAGGGGCGGCGTTCGTCACCCAACGAAACGGCGGCAAAAACAACGCCCCCCAAAAAATTGCTAAAAAACACATTTTTTCCCCCTCCACCCCACTCTTAATTTTTTTCCCCTTCCCCATGCAATTTATAGAATAATAATAATTATTGTCCTTTTATTGTCCCACAATGGGGAAATTCAGTGTGTTACAGCAGCAAAGATAAGCAGATACAAATACAAATACAACATGTACAGGAATATTCCAAGGTGAGAGGCATTACATTGATAGCAGACAGACAGATAGGGCGTAGCAGGGGGGGGGGGATTTAACAGGCAGAGAGATATTTCAGTTCTCTGTGTGTAATGATCTCCGCTTAGGTTGGTGTTGGTTGTACAGCCTAACCGCGGTGGGGAGGAAAGACTTCCGATAGCGCTCCTTCTCACACCTAGGGTGGAGCAGTCGGTCACTGACAGTACTGCTCAGCGCGATCACAGTCTCATGCATGGGATGGGACTTCTTCTTCTGCATGGAGCTCACCACGGACAGTATCCTTCTGTCACCCACCACCTGCACTGGGTCCAGTGGGCTCCCCAGGACAGAGCTGGCCCTTCTAATCAGCTTGTCAAGTTTATTTCTGTCCCTGGTTGATATACTGCTCCCCCAGCAGGCCACTCCAAAGAAGATGGCTGATGCCACTACCGAGTTGAAGAAAGTTCTAAGAAGTGCCCCCCGGATTCCAAAGGCTCTCAGCTTCCTAAGCAGGTAGAGCCTGCTGTGGCCCTTCCTGTACAGGGCCTCCATATGATCTGCCCAGTCCAGCTTATTATTAAGGAGCAAACCCAGGTACTTATAGGTGTTCACAATCTCGATGCCCGTCCCCAGGATGTCCACTGGTTTAGGAGGGCTTCTGCCTTTGCGGAAGTCCACCACCATCTCCTTGGTCTTCCCCGCGTTAATCTTCAGGTGGTTCCGGTGGCACCAGTCCACAAAATCCCGGTTCAGTTCTCTGTACTCCCTGTCATCATCATCTGTGATGAGACCCACTATTGCAGAGTCATCAGAATACTTCTGTAGGTAGCAGCTGGATGAGTTGCACCTAAAATCTGCAGTGTACAGTGTGAAGAGGAAAGGGGCGAGAACCGTACCCTGAGGTGCCCCCCGTATTACAGATCACTGTACCTGACACACAGTCTCGGGCTCTCACGTATTGAGGTCGATTTGTGAGGTAGTCTAGGATCCAGTTGGAGAGGTGGTGGTCCACTCCAGCAAGGCCCAGCTTGTCCCTCAATAACCTGGGCTGTATGGTGTTAAAAGCACTGGAGAAGTCAAAGAACATTATTCTCACTGTGTTCCCTGGTTTCTCCAGGTGAGACAGAGCCCTGTGCAGAAGATGGATGATGGCATCATCTACCCCAATGCCCGGCCGATAAGCAAACTGGAGTGGGTCCATAGCGGGGCTCACTAGAGGGCGGAGATGTGTGAGAACCAATCTCTCCAAGATCTTCATCAGGTGGGATGTCAGTGCTACAGGTCTGTAGTCGTTGAGGTCCATAGGGTGGGGTTTCTTTGGAACTGGTACCACACAAGAAGATTTCCATAATTCAGGGACTATTTCCTGCCTCAGGCTCATATTATACATATATGTAATTATACCACACAGCTGGTCCCCACAAGTCTTAATTAGCCTTGCACTGATGTCATCTGGCCCTCCGGCTTTCCTCGCCTTGATCTTTTTCATCTCCTTCCTCACCTGGGCCCGTGTGAAGGTCAGACTGTGGCCAGATAAAGATGGATTTCTGGATTTACTGGTCTGTTGGGAAGTGGCCGCATGGGGAGAAGTCATTGTGGTGGGGGGAGCTGAAGGACATACTGGGGTGGGAGGAGCTGGTGTGTGATCAAATCTGTTGAAGAATAGGTTTAGTTCATTAAGCCAGTTAACATCTGCCTCAATCTGGCAGACAGACTGTTTATGACCCGAAATTGACTTAAGCCCCTCCCAGACCCCCCCTTATGTCTTTTCTTTCCATTTGCTTTTCCATTTTTTCTTTATAACTGGATTTTCCCTGCCTGATTTGATGCCTCAGCTCCTTTTGTACTTCCCTCAACCCCTCCTTATCTCTTGTCCTGAATGCCATCTTTTTCTCCTTAAGTAGTGTTTTTATATCAGAGTTAATCCATGGTTTGTTATTGGAGAAGCACCTCACCACTTTTGTGGGTACTGTGTTGTCCACACAAAAATTAATGTAGTCCGTTATGCAGTGTGTGAGTCCTTCTATATCTTCCCCATAAGAATCCTGCAGAACTTCCCATGCGGTTGTGTCAAAACAATCCCTCAGAGCCTCATCACTCTCCTCGGACCATATCCTCACTGTGCGGGTGACAGCTGGTTCTCTACGTACAAGTGGCTTGTACACAGGTCGGAGATGTACTAGGTTGTGATCCGATCTCCCCAGGGGCGGTAGGGCTGATGAGTTGTATGCCTCCCTCACGTTGGCAAAGAACAAGTCCAGTGTTTTGTTGTCTCTTGTGTGGCAGGTTACATACTGTGTGAAACTGGGCAGTGTGGATGATGGAGAGGCATGGTTGAAATCACCCGACAGAAGAAAGAGGGCCTGGGGGTGCTGAGACTGTAACTGGCTCAGCGTGGCTTGTAGGACCTCGCAGGCAGCGTCAGCTTTCGCAGAGGGGGGGACATATGCAGCTATCACGATGACATGTGATAGTTCCCTTGGTAGGTAGAAAGGTCTAATGCTCACAGCTAATAGTTCAATGTCCTTACAGAAAGTTTGATCCTTAATCACAATGTGCCTAGGATTACACCATCTATTATTCACAAACATTGCCAGCCCTCCTCCTTTCCTCTTACCGCTCTCCCTTGTCCTGTCTGCCCGAAGGAGTTTAAAACCATCCAAGGAGACCAGAGGGTCAGGAGTAACTTCAGTGAGCCAAGTCTGTGTAAGTAGCATCATGCTGCACGCCCGAAACTCCTGATGCTGCCTGGTGAGCGCTGTTAGTTCATCCATCTTGTTTGCAAGAGATCTCACATTGCCCATGATGATGGAGGGAACAGCTGGTCGGTAACGCCTCTTTTTAATCCTCTGAAGAGTTCCTGCTCTGCATCCCCTCACCCGCTTTTTCTTTCTCCAAATCTCACGGGGGATGTGTGACCAGATGGTATGCCCTCCTGCTGTGCCTCTGAGCTGCAGAATTTCCTCTCTTGTATAGACAAAGGAATTGTCTGCATACACAAAAGATCCCATTTTCAAGCAGAACAAAGACAGATAAAAACAAAAAAAAAAAAAAAAAGTATCACAAGGGTCCAAGTCTTTGTGTGTGTTTCATAGTGCAAAGTCCTTAAGTAGAGAGGTACAAAAACGAGTCATAGAAAGAAAAATAAGATAGAGAGTCTCAGAGCTGCTGTAGCTGGCAGCCACTCCAGCGGCGCCATCTTGGAAAAAAAAAAAAAAAAAAAAAAAAAAAAGTACCATTACGAAAAGCAATTTGTCTGGCAAACATTAAGCTCTCATACTGCTCTGTGAATGGAAAAATAAAAAAAGTTATGGGGGTTGGAAGGCAGGGAGTCAAAAACGAAAATTGAAAAATGCCTCAGATGGGAAGGGGTTAAAGAGGACCTTTCACCATCTCCAACAAGCCCAATTTTCGACATCATTTAATATGAGCTGCTCCACTGATTCTAGAACAGTTGCAATTTTTTCTTTAGCCCCCACCATTCACAAATAATTGAGCTTGTTATTTTTGGTGCCTATAGTAATATGCCATTTAGCCTCTGTACAGTCAGGAGGGCACTGTCAGGGAGCAGCAGGCAAAGGGTGTGATTCTGAGCTCTGACACTGGCTGCCTGGGATTGGAGCTGTGATTCACGCCCCCCCTGTCTGACACTGTCCTTCTGTCATTACAGAGCTTAAATAGCACTTTTAAAACATTCAAACATTAATTGTCCTTGTTTCTCTTTGACTATACACTGCGCTGACATTTGCTTGTACGCTATTGCAAAAAAGCAATGGTTTTGTACAATGATTAGCCCGTTTTGATGACTTATAAGTGCTACAGGGGCTTATTGTTATTTGTGAGATAAATTTGTGGCTGGAAGCAGATCTGAAATCAAGACTGTTTTTTTGTTTTTGTTTTTTTTAATACCAACACTGTGACACCAAAAGTGTGGTATAGTGGAATGTGGTAATATACCAAACCGCAGCACTATTTAGAGGCATCAGTTGGAGGTGTTTGAAAATCCTCACAGATACAGTTTTGCTAAAAATTTTACATACCCCGTCAGATTTTTTTTTTTTTTTTGGCCTTTTTTCAGAGAATATGAACGACAACACAAAATTTTTTTCTCCACTCATGGCTAGTGGTTGGTTGAAGCCATTTATTGTCAAACTTCTGTGTTTTCTCTTTTTACATCATAATGGCAACCAAAAACATCAAAATGACCCTGTTCAAAAGTTCGCATACCCTGGTGATTTTGGCCTGATAACATGCCCAGAAACCAAACCACAGTCAAGAAGACCAACCAAAATTTTGGCCACAACTGCCCGGAAAATTGTTCGGGATGCAAAGAAAAACCTACACATAACATCAGCTGAAATACAGGACTCTGTGAAAACTATCGGTGTGGCTGTTTCAAAATGCACAATAAGGAGACACTTGAAGAAAAATGGGCTGCATGGTCAAGTTGCCAGAAGAAAGCCATTACTGCGCAAATGCCACAAAGAATTTCGCCTTCAATATGCCAAACAGCACAGAGACAAGCATCAAAACTTCTGGAACAAGGTAATTTGAAGTGATGAGACAAAAATCGAACTTTTTGACCACAACCATAAACGTTAAATTTGGAGAAGTGTCAACAAGGCCTATGATGAGAGGAACACCATTCCTACTGTAAAGCATGGAGGTGGATCACTTATGATGTGGGGATGTGTGAGCTTCAAAGGCACAGGAAAATTGGTCAAAGTTGAAGGAAAGATGAATGCAGCACGTTATCAGCAAACACTGGAGGTAAATTTGTACTCATCAGCCAGGAAGCTGCGCATGGGACGTACTTGCATGTTCCAACATGGCAACGATCCAAAACACAAGACCAAGTCAACCTGTCATTGGCTACAGCAGAAGAAAGTGAAGGTTCTGGAGTGGCCATCTCAGTCTCCTGAACTCAATATCATTGAGCCACTCTGGGAAGATCTCAAGCTCACAGAACATGCAAGACTGCCCAGGAATTTACAGGAACTGGAGACTTTTTGCCAAGAAGAATGGGCAGTTTTACCATCTGAGAAAATAAAGAGCCTCATCCACAACTACCACAAAAGACATTACACTTAAAGACAAAGATAAAGATAAAACCCCCATAGCAAACTGTGTCAGCTCCTTCCACTACTCTAACCTATTGGTCCAGATTACCATGGGGTTGGCATTATCTGCTGGACAATAGGTGCACTTTAAGTATGAATGCACCTGCTGGTGCAGCCGATGTGTCAGTTGCCGTTGTGGCTCCGCTTGGCACTGCGAGCTTAAAAATTTCTGGTTCATCATCTTCCGGTTACTGTACTGGGCCTGGCTGCTGCTCCTTTTACTCCTCCTGACACTTGTGTGGCACTGAAAGAGGAGATGGAATGCTGGCTGATTGAGATGGACTGGGAGTGGGCAGAGGTCAACTGGGAACATGTGTGACTGGCAGTTGTTGTGGTCCACCTAAATGCTGCAGAAAGCTGAGTATAAAGTCTATCCTGATAATATTTAAATTTTTCTTCCCTTCAGGAAGCAGGGAAGAATTCACCTATTTTGTCTCTATAGAGATGGTTAAGAGCACTGCCATCCAGTACTCATCCCTCTGCTTGATGCTAATAATACGCTTTTCGATTTGTAAGCAGCAGAGCATGCAGCCTGCTATGTTTGCCAGAATATGAGCAGATGCAGGGGCTAGCTATGGTTGGTGTTTTTGGCCAGAGTGATCGCCATCATCAACATTTTGCAACAGATTAGTCAGTCTTCTCCCCTGGCTGTGCCTGTGACATATCAAAGGCCCCCTCTGCATCCAAAGTTAGAATCTTCCTCTTCTTCCAGTCTAGGAATCCAAGTTCCTATACCATAATGCCTCTCACCCAGATCCTCATCCTCCTCCATCAACACAGGGTGATGACATTGACTAAGGGATGGAAACTGTTTCACCTTTTCTGTCCCTCGTTGCATGAGTGTAAGGATTTTCTGTAAGATATACAATAGAGGGATTGCATAATTGATGCTGCAGTCATCTCCGCTGACAAATTTGGTGGCTTCTTCAAAAGGCTTGAGACGTCAGCAGACTTCCGTCATGAGCCTCCAATGAGAAATCTCATTTAGTCCTTGGGGTCTTCTGTATGCAATAATCATTCACCACCTTCTGCTGCTCACACAGATGATCCAGAAAGTTTAAAGCAGACTGTTTTCTGCTGCAAATCAAGCAGGGTGTTTTTGCAAAGTAAAAATGGCTGAAATTCACAAAGTTTTTTTTTGGCCAAAAGGAGCAGCTCTAAACTGTAGGTCTGTCAGCGCAGTTTATAATGATGTATCTCTTATTCAGGAACACTGCTACATTCTTGTAAAAATCATCCTTTTAACCCTATGGAAATGACTACAAAAAGGAATTAGGTGTGTGGCTTTTCTATCAATGGGTTTCACTATCTGCTGCTGCTAACTGCTGCTCAGCTCTGCCCCCGCTAGTTGACTGACATCTCTCTCCTCTGCCTCAACACACAGTACTAACTGTATTGTACATGTCTGACAATGACACACTGCACCTGGAAGGGAAGGAAGCTGGTTTCAGATGGGAGAAGCCATGTAAGCCATGTATTGTCCTTGTTCATAATTGCTGCTCCATGTGTCGACAATGGCATGTACCTTAGCCCAGTCTGACATATCCAAGGGAAGACCCACATTCTATGACACATGATGATATGAAGCAGGGACAACTTTCCTAGAGAAATAATGGTGGCTAAGTATCCTCCATTGAGGTTGAGCACATGCCATTAGTTGGCGAAACACATTGGAATTCACTTAATGGTACGGCAGCAACTGCATCGCTAGCAGCTTAGCCAGATGCAAGTTAAATTGCACAACTGCCAGATGACTGCGCACATATTGCTGTTTTCTGGCCACACATTCCCTTATGGATGACTGAAGTTGGTTTGGAAGAGGAGGAGGTGTAGTTGGTGATGATGATGATGATGATGATGATAACGACAACCATCTACTAGATGTAAATGTGGCCTGCCTACAAGGAAAATCAAAGGGAGGAGTAGGAGAACAGTTATACTTACTTTCCCTGCCAGTGCCACTGCCATTGTCGATTATTTTTGTCAAATAAGAGAATGATGCTTTTTTGTATGAATATGCAGAGCTGTCGTTCCTACATTTCTCCCTGCATGGCCACAGCTAATTTTCTGCTTGCAGATATTGCACATTGCCATGGATTTATCTTTTTTATCAATGTACAAAAAATTTTCCCATAAAATAAATTTTATTTATATAGCACCAACATATTTCGCAGCACTTTACAAAATGTAGGGTTCAAGTAAAGACAAAAAGATACATTCCAGAGAATGACACCAGTGACTCTAACCCCAACCTGCAAGCTTCCCCTAGTTCTGCCCCGGGCAGGCTTTTTGATCATTACAATCACCACTGCCACCACCATTTTCATCTGATGTCACCTTGTTATTGTGACTTGGTTGCCAAGTCCTATCGGCAAAAAATCATCATCACCTTCCCTGCTTTTTTCTGACATCATGGCCAAGCACATCCTCAAAATTTCCACCTCCAGATTCCAACAGTCATCATGTCTTCATCCTCTGCTTGCACACAGTGCTTACTGTTTTCATCCAGCTCATCAAAAGGAGGAGGAATATTGCTCTAACTAGGAGAAATAGATTACTCAGCAGGTGCTACATCACTACCAGGGATCTGATGTGAAGAAGACATGGTTGACAGTTCAGAAAGGCCCTACACTAAATTATGTGGTATGTAGGAGGAGGAGAAACACATAGAAACCTGAATCAAAATCATATCATTCTTGGCTGTAATATCCTCCTGTGACTAAGATGAGCCAACTAAATAATCAAAAACTTCATCTTAATTCTCAGGAATTATTACAATCCTGTGGCTACTGCCAAAGCCACTAAAGCCAGAAGCAGTGTTGCTCTTGCCACCCACATTCTTACTGTTAGTACAACAATTCTGGCACTATGTGTATGTCTTCTTTTTTTTTTGGGGGGGGGGGGAAATGTTTTTAGAAACAAGTATTTCAAGAAAAATCAGCTTGAAATAACATTTTCTTTTTTCAAATTAGCATAGGCTAGACCAGGGGTCGGCAACCCCCGGCACGCGTCGTGCCAAGAGTGGCATGCGAGGCTTTTTTTTCCTGGCATGGGCAGCCCGAGTCCTCACCGAAACGAAACTGCTATTACTATGCTGTGGGGTCTTCAGACCCCAGAGTATAATAAGCGGAGCCCCAAGGGAGGTGATGAAACATAACAAATAATGTTACTTACCTTCCCTGTGCTCTGGAGCCGCTCCGTTCTCTTCTATGCTTCTGCCTGATGTAAGAGACCACTGATAGGGCTGCTGTAGTCAGGTCAGTGTCAGTACAGTAGCAAAAATTATGTAGTTTGGACTGTATAAATGGTGTGATGTATGCTCTATGAAAAATCAGTAAAGCCATACCTTGATATGTGCTACTGCTAACTGAAATACAGTGCTCAAAAAAATTAAGGGAACACTAAAATACCACATCCTAGATATCAATGAATTAAATATTCCAGTTGCAAATCTTTATTCATTACATAGTGTAATGCGTTGACAACAATAAAACATAAAAATGATCAATGAAAATCTAAATTAATATCCCATGGAGGTCTGGATTTGGAATGATACTCAAAATCAAAGTGGAAAATCAAATTACAGGGAGATCCAACTTCAGTGGAAATACCTCAAGACAAGGTAATGAGGCTCAGTATCGTGTGTGACCGCCACGTGCCTGTATGACCTCCCTACAACGCCGGGGCATGCTTTTGATGAGGCGGCCAATGTTTTCCTGAGGTATCTTCTCCCAGACCTGGATTAAAGCATCAGTCAACTCCTGGACAGTCTGTAGTGCAACGTGGTGTTGGTGGACGGAACGAGACATGATGTCCCAGATGTGCTCTATTGGATTCAAGTCTGGACAGGTCAGTCCATAGCTTCAATGCCTTCATCATGCAGGAACTGCTGACACACTTCAGCCACATGAGGCCTAGCATTGTCATGCATCAGAAGGAACCCAGGGCCCACTGTACCTGCATATGGTCTCACAATGGGTTTGAGGATCTCATCTGGGTATCTAATGGCAGTCAGGGTACCTCTGGCTAGCTCATAGAGGGCTATGCAGCCCTCCATAGAAATGCCTCCCCTCACCATTACTGACCCACTGCCAAACTGGTCATTCTGGATTATGTTGCAGGCAGAAGTTCTCCACAGCTTCTCCAGACTCTGTCACATCTGGTAGGTTGAGGTAGCGGTCCTGATGTTGGGTTGTTGCCCTCCTACGGCCCCCTCCACATGTCTTGGTGTACTGGCCTGTCTGCTGGTATCTTCTTCATGCTCTGGACACGGTGTTGACAGACACGGCTACCCTTACCATCTTGGATGAGCTGCACTACCTGAGCAACTTCTGTGGGTTACAGACACCGCCTCATGCTACCTCTAGTGGTAAGAGCAATGACAAAATGCAAAATTGACCAAAACAACAGCCAAAAAGGATGAGAACAGAGTATTGGTATGTGTTCACCACTGTAGAACCACTCCTTCACAGGGGTCCTCTTGCTCATTGCCTATCATTTCTACCTGTTGTCTGTTTCATGTGCACAACAGCAGGAGAAATTTATTCACAATCAGTGTTACTTCATAACTGGACAGGTAGATTTCCCAGAAGTGTCATTGACTTGGACTTACATTGTGTTGCTTAAGTGTTCCCTTTATTTTTTGAGCAGTGTATATTTATTCAAATTAAGCATGGCATCCAATAAATCTTTTGTTGTGAGAGGTGATAGTTGTGACGACCATTTGGCAGTTCCCGTCAACACAGTAGACCAATCAATGCAATTTCTAATAACTAGGTATATATTGCTCATGAAAGTCACCTCTAAGCAAAATTTCTTGAGAAGGAGTTCCAACAAAAGAAGAGGAAGAGATGTGGGAGGTCACATGAGCTATATAATGTAGAATTTGTAAATATACTGCTGTAGCAATTTGATGTGCAGTCCAAATTCTGCTGAATACCTTAAGTGAAAACCTAATTAATAAAACATAGTTTATGTAATTTCTGCATCTGCCGCCATGCTTGGACTACAGACCAAAGTAACGTTTTTTCACAGACCACATTTGGGATACAGTCAGTATGAAGGTGTAGTAAAGCTTCTAGTCTAACTGGGTGTGAAATATTACTGTCCTGTTGGTCGTTGGTAAAGTGTGAGGCACCTCTAAGCCAATCTGCCGCATGGAGATGGGAGGCCAAGGTAAAACGTCTTAAATTGGAAAGATTAACTCCACCATCTGCCTTATA
The DNA here is from genome assembly GCA_947044405.1 of Leptodactylus fallax. Classification (NCBI taxonomy): domain Eukaryota; kingdom Metazoa; phylum Chordata; class Amphibia; order Anura; family Leptodactylidae; genus Leptodactylus; species Leptodactylus fallax. The sequence goes on along the minus strand of CAMRHE010000050.1, from coordinate 2,196,238 downwards.
TTGTTGTACTTTATAAATGCTTATGTGATTAGACCTGCACCCTTTCTATATGAACGGTCTAAAATGTTTTAGCAGTAACTTCTTATCAAATGGTTTTAACAGAACAGGGACAGTTTGCAAGACGAAGAGGAATTTGGGGAATATTATCATTTTAATTAAGTGACAACTACTAGAATAAGAAAGAAAGAAGTGTTTTCTCTGGGCCATTAATAAGATAGCCTGTCTAATAACAGGGATGAGATTTAAGGCATATAACTGGTGTAAATTAGATGGTAATTTAATTCCTAAGTATGTTAAGGAGGTTGCCTGCCACCTAAATGGAAAGGAATCATGCCACCCTCTTCTTGCAGAACTAAATATCAGCAATGCTTCAGAATTTTCATAGTTACAAAACTAGTGTGAGTTTGGATTCAGAAAGGCAAATAAGCAATTCATCAGCATATGCCAATACTTTAGTTTTGCAGGAGCCTGTAAAGATCCCATAGAAAACTGCTAATTTATTCAATATTCTAAGAGTAAAGGTGACAAGGGGCATTCCTGACGAGTCCCCCTACAAATGGAAAAGGGCCTAGAAACAATTCCATTTAACCATATTGCAGAGGGAGCATCTCGGTAAAGGCACTGTAAGATAGTAATAAATTCTTTCCTAAAGTGTCTAAACTTCATGGTACAAATTTAATGGGTCCAAGCTACCCTACTGAAAGTCTTATCAGCATCTAAACTTAAAAACACTTTGAATCCCAATTGCAGTTCTAATATTATGTTATCGATTTCCCATGGACAAACCCTATCTGTGAAGGAGTGAGAATATCTGGGTGAAGTAATTGCAGGCCAGAGTCTAAAATCTGGGTAAAAAACTTAAAATCCATATTAAGAAGATATATCAGCTAATAGGAAGAGAGTAATTCAGTATCTTCATAGGGCTTAAAAAACAGGGAGACACAAGTGTCACTAAACCTACCAGCATACTTCAAAACAAAAATAAAAACAACGCCGAGCGGCACCTAGCATAATATTGCTTAAAAAATAGGTTGTACATAGATAATTGTGTTGAGAACAGGAGGTAGTCAAATGATTGGAGAAACAACAAGGATAATCCACTGAAAGTATGGTGGAAAGCTATTAAATAATACAAAAGCACTGGTCTATATTATAGTGAGTGTTCAAATGACTGGGTCTGATGGTAAACAGTACCCCTTCAATTGGTGATCTCACAACCAGGATAGCTAGATATTATGGATGTTTGTATAAGTGGGTTCTCAACTTTGCAAGTTGTGCTGGCCCACAACTAACACAGTGGATGGATCCAGAGTATGTTTTGGTATATGTGAGCTGCGGAACCTCTAGGCGTCAGAATCTCCTGGATCCAGACGGTATACAGGTAATGGATTGGTAGGAGAATCTCCCAAAAAAAGAGGTGTGGGGACCGCGCTTCACCAAAGATGCTTTATTATACTCAAATAACACAACGCGTTTCGAGGAAATCAGATCCCCTTTATCAAGTGTACAAGAGACTAAACATAAAAACAATAAAAGAATACACATGTAAAGAGTCAGTAATTGGAATTTAGAACCAGTGAAATTAATGATACCATTCTATGTGCATTTTGATTTTATATTGCATTTATTAGCCTTTTAGCTTTACTTATTTATCATTTATTTTTTTGAGTACATTCATTACCACTATTTATTTATTTATTTATTTAATTATTTATCTATCCATGACAATATTATCTGGTGGGATACTTTTCTTTTATCCCATAGAATGGTATCATTAATTTCACTGGTTCTAAATTCCAATTACTGACTCTTTACATGTGTATTCTTTTATTGTTTTTATGTTTAGTCTCTTGTACACTTGATAAAGGGGATCTGATTTCCCCAAAACGTGTTGTGTTATTTGAGTATAATAAAGCATCTTTGGTGAAGCGCGGTCCCCACACCTCATTTTTTGGGAGATTCTCCTACCAATCCATTAAACCTGTCAGGGGTGCATTTAATAGTAAGGATACTATTGAATAATGTATGTAAAAGTCGGAGTAATTGTGGAGAAAGGAGTTTATAATGTCCAGGACTGGGGATTTAGTCAACTTAAAGATTTAATGGCTTGTACAATTTCCTCCTTTGTTATAGAAGAATCTAAGGTATCCTGTCAAGTATAGCATGCTGTAGACAAAGGGTATGGTATGAGAGGGTGCATAGGATGATAAACAAAGATTCTCAAAATAGGTAATGGATGAGTTAAGTTTGTTGATAGGTCCTAGGGTCAAGATAAAGCTACATAACTGAAATTACTGATGCCACCTAAAAGGCGTTTACCCATCTGAATCCTCCAGTTCCACCAGTAACTTCACTCTAGTTGTGTATATTACATCCCTGACTCCTAGTAGGAGAAGAGTTGAAAGATGGAAGGGCTACCACGTAGAGTGTTGGACAAGGGTTCACCACTAGAAACAGAAATGGGTAAAGGGGACACACCTGATGGGTGCGATTAGAGATGTGGAATGAGGCAGACACCTCACCTAGGCCATGGGGTATTGTTCCAGCATCCAGGAACCCAAATGAATAGAGTGAAAGATCTCTAGGAACAACCTGTGAACCCTATCGTAAGCTTTTTCTGCATCCATGGACAACAGATGCAGGCAGTCTCCAGAGGTCCTCACAAAGGAACGGAATTTAATAGTATTGTAACTGATGGCCCAGGACAAAGCCGACCTGTTCTCTCTGGATTATCTCAGGAATGTAAGGTTGGAGATGCTAGGCGAGAACTCTGACATACAATTTCAAATCGACATTGTGCAATGATATCAGCCTGAAGTTTCCGCACACATTTTGGTCCTTACCCAGCTTTGGCAGGACAGTTATGTGACTCTGAAGGGGTTGAGAGGAACAGAATATGTCTGTGAAATAGCATTGAACACATCAAGAAGATGGGGAGTCAAGTTGGGGTGAAGGCCTTGTCAGGTCCTGTGCTCTACCTACATACCAACATCAGAGTGGTCAGTTTCTACTGCTATTTGTCTGCTACTTCTTTAGCCCCTGATGAATCTATTTGAGGAAATGTGTTGGAATTAGAGATGAGTGAATCAAAGCTGATGAAGTGGAATTCGATTCGAATTTCAGGAAATCTTTGGTTCGCATCGATTCCAGATTTCCTCATGCTTCGATGTATCGAATCGCACATTTCCGATCGGGGTTTTAACCCCTTGGGTGCCGTGGTCAAACATGACCGTGGCATCCAAGGGATTCTGCCATGCTACCTGTCCCTCTTGGCACCCCCGTGGTGATTAAAAAAAAAAAAAAAATGCTGATACTTACCTGTCCTGGGCTCCGCAGTAACTCCGGAGCTCTTCCTCCCCAAGCCTTACTGCTGGGGCCTGTGATTGGGTGTAATGACGTTGGCGCCGACTTAATGACATCATCACGCCCCCACGTGACCGCTGAGGCCCAATCACAGGCCCCAGCAGTGACGCCCAGGGAGCAGAACTTCATTCGGAAGGAAGAAGAGAAGCGAGGAGGACAGTCTGACAGCCAGGTTCCCAGGAGAGGTGAGGTTAAGGTGAGTATATGTTTGTTATTTTTAATCACTTCCTCTGGGCCTCTGATTATTATACTCTGGGGTCTGAGGAGACCCCAGAGTATAATAATAGCACCAGTTCTGGGAGGGGGGATTGAAGCAGCGATATCTCATCCCTGCTTCAATGGGGGGGATTGAAGCAGGGATATCTGCTTGACATCCGCAAAGCAGGATGCGCACACATTTTCTGTTTGCGCACCATGCTTCCGCCGTGGTTTGCGGGAAGTTTTATCCTGCAGTGCCTTACTATTAGGGCGGATGTCGGGAAGGGGTTAATGCGATTCGCTGTGAATTAATTCGGATCGAATCAAATTGTTTTGGAAACTTCGAAGAATCGGTTGAATTGAATTTTTGCTAAATTCACTCATTTCTAGGTGGGATGTTCATTATGATAGTTTAGCTAGTTATAGATGCCAGTTACAGTACTGAAGTGGTCTTTGCTTTCAGTTTTAATTTCAATATTAATCCTGTCTCCTTTGTGTCCTGTTGACGTGGCAGTAGGCCAGTAACTTCAGTGCATAAGGAAAGACATTATTTTTTCAGGATTCACTATACAGGGTGGGCCATAAGTATGGATACACCCAGATAAAATGAAAGTGGTTGCTGATATCACCTTACCGTTTGTGGCATATTAGTACATGGGAGGGGGGGAAACATTTGAGGCTGGGTGATGCCCATGGCGGCCATCTGCAAAGACGCCATTTTGGATTCAACTTTACTTTTTTCAATGGGAAGGGGGTCATGTGACACATCAAACACATGGAAAATTGCACAATAAAAACAATGGTGTGTTCATTTTTAACGTAGCTTAATTCATTATTGAGTTATTGACACGTTTCTTATTGTTACAGCCATTGACATGTCGCAGAGGTTAACTGACGAGGAGCAGACAGACATTGTGTTGATGTCTGGTGAATGCAGTACTCGGGTCATTGCAGCAGACTTCAATGCAAGAAACCCTACGAGACCACCCATCTCCCATGCCACAGTTAGCAAACTGCTAACCAAATTTTGTGCAACTGGTTCGGTGTTGGATGAGCCCATATCTAGATGTATGAAAACTGTCACCAATGACAAAACATCAGTGGCTGTCCTGGCAGCATTTACCAAGAGCCCACAGCGTAGCACTCTACATATGTCCCTGGAGTGTGGCATCAGTCAAACGTCCATTCAACGGATACTGGCTACACACAGATGGCACCCTTACAAGATTCAGCTGCTACAATATCTCACTGGCCTCAAATGTTTCCCCACTCCCATGTACTAATATGCCACAAACGGAAAGGTGATATCAGCAACCACTTCCATTTTATCTGAGTGCATCCATACTTATGGCCCACCCAGGAAGTTTATTATATCAAGCACAATTGGGTAAACCATAAAGGGTATATCAACAAATACTACCACTTAGGTGGATATACCATAGGGGAATAACAATACAAGGTTAGTATACATGGTTAACATGAAATATATACCACCAGAGAATGTAAGGATCATAAAGGCAACCATAATAGATAAATAAATGAATAAATACAGTGGGGAAAAAAAGTATTTAGTCAGCCACCAATTGTGCAAGTTCTCCCACTTAAAAAGATGAGAGAGGCCTGTAATTGACATCATAGGTAGACCTCAACTATGAGAGACAAAATGAGAAAACATATCTAGAAAATCACATTGTCTGATTTTTTAAGAATTTATTTGCAAATTATGGTGGAAAATAAGTATTTGGTCACCTACAAACAAGTAAGATTTATGGCTCTCACAGACCTGTAACTTCTTCTTTAAGAGGCTCCTTTGTCCTCCACTCATTAGCTGTAGTAATGGCACCTGTTTGACATTGTTATCAGTATAAAAGACACCTGTCCACAACCTCAAACAATCACACTCCAAACTCCACTATTGTGAAGACCAAAGAGCTGTGGAAGGACACCAGAAACAAAATTGTAGACCTGCACCAGGCTGGGAAGACTGAATCTGCAATAGATAAGCAGCTTGGTGTGAAGAAATCAACAGTGGGAGCAATAATTAGAAAATGGAAGACATACAAGATCACTGATAATCTCCCTCGATCAGGGGCTCCACGCAAGATCTCACCTCATGGGGTCAAAATGATCACAAGAACGGTGAGCAAAAATCCCAGAAACACACGGGGGGACCTAGTGAATGACCTGCAGAAAGCTGGGATTAACATAACAAAGGCTACCGTCAGTAACAAACTACCTCCTTCCATCAGCAAGGGCTTTGAAGATGAAACGTGGCTGGGTCTTTCAGCATGACAATGATCCCAAGCCAGGGCCGGTTTTAGACAAAGTGGGGCCCTGGGCAAAATTAAAAGCGGGGCCCCAAATGCTGATATGCAAACAACACCATCGTCTTCCAGTGACAACCTCTATAATAATGCCTCCTTTCTGCCAACAAAAAAGTAATAACAAGCCCCATTTTACCACACACAATTCAAGTGAGCACCTTTGTACCACTTAATAGATTTTTGCACGCAGTCATCAGTTATTATAGCACCTCCTTATAAATAATAGTCCCTGCTTATAAATAATATTACACCCTTATCAGTAATAGCTCCCTTATAAATGATAAATAGTGCCCTGTATCAGTAATATTCCCCCTTATCAGTAACAGTCACCCCGTAAAAATAATACTGCTCCCTTATAAATAATAGCCCCCTCATAAATAATAGTTACCCTTATAAATAATAGTCCCCATTATCACTAATAGCCCCCTTTATAAATAAGCCCACTTAACAATTATACCCCCTTATAAAAAGTTTCCCTCTTATAAATAATAGCTCCCCCTTATAATGGATGCCTTATATATAATAGTTTCCCCCCTTATAAATAATAGTTCCCCTTTTTAAAATAGCCCCCTCATATTTAAGTTTCCCAATTATATATAGTAACCCACCCTTATATATATTAGTTCTCCGTTATACAGTGTCGGACTGAAGGGGGAATGACATGGCCATGGGGCACTACACGTATGTGTAAGATTATAGTGAGGGAGCTGTGATGCAGACATAGCACACAGGGCTGCCAGCAGGAATTTTGAGCCCCTCCCCCACAGTATAATGCTCCACATGGTATATAATGCTCCACAGTGGCCCCACACAGTATAAAATGCTCCCCTGAGCCCACCCATAGTGGCCCCACATGGTATATACGGCTCCACACAGTATAATACTCCATAGTGGCCCACACAGTATACTACCCCTTAGTGGCCAAAGATAGTACAATATGTTCCCCAGCAGCCTCACACAATATAATATGCTCCATACAGTATAATATGCACCCCACAGTGCCCCCCAGTATAATGCTTCACAGTGGCCTAACACAGTATAACATGCTCCACAATGGCCTTCACACAGTATAATATACTCCCCAGTTGGGTTCCCCCAGTATAATGCTCCACAGTGGTCCCCCACAGTATAATATGCTGCCCATAGTCCCCCCCAGTATAATGCTCTACAATGGCCCCACAGAATATAATATAATCCCAAAAAGCCCCACACAATATAATACACTCCACAGTGGCCCCACACAGTATAACAGGCTCCTCACACTGCCCCTTCCCCCCAATTTAAAGCTCCAGAGTGGCCCATAGTATAATATGCTCCCCAGAGGGCCCCCGCTAGTATAATGCTCCACAGTGCCCCTCCCCAGTATTTTGCTCCACAGTGGCCTCACACAATATATTATGCTCCCCTGAGTGTCCCCCCAGTATAATGTTCCACAGTGATGCCACACAATATCATATGCTCTGCTGATGCCCCCCCCCCCAGAATAATGCTCCACAGTGACCCCACTCAGTATAACATACTCCAGAATGGCCTCCACACAGTATAATATACTGCCCAGAGAGGTTATCCCAGTATAATGCTCCACAGTGGCCCAAAACAGTATAATATGCTCTCCAGAGGCCCCCCCAGTATAATGCTCCACAGTGGCCCAAAACAGTATAATATGCTCTCCACAGTGCCCCCCCCCCCCAGAATAATGCTCCACGGTGGCCCCACAAAGCATAATATACTGGAGGGCCCCCTCTGGAGAGCATATTATACAGTACTGTGTGGGGCCACCGTAGAGCATTATACTGGGGGGGGGCTCTGGAGAGCATATTATACTGTTTTGGGCCACTGTGGAGCATTATACGGGGGGGCCACTCTGGATAGCATATTATACTGTGTGGAGCCACTGTGGAGCATTATACTGGGGAGGGGGTCCTCTTGAGAGCATGTTATATTCTGTGGGGCCACTTTCGAGCATTATACTGGGGGGCCCCTCTGGAGAGCATAATGCTCAAAAATAACCCGACAGAATATAACATGCTCTCCAGAGCCCCCCCCAACATTATAATGCTCCACAGAATATAACATGGTCTCTAGAGGGCCCCCTCCCCAGTATAATGCTCAACAGTGGCCCAAAACAATATATATGCTATCCAGAGGGGGCCCCCCAGTATAATGCTCCACAGTGGTGCCACGCAGTATAATATGCTCTGCTGATGCCCCCCCCCCCAGAATAATGCTCCACAGTGACCCCACTCAGTATAACATACTCCAGAATGGCCTCCACACAGTATAATATACTGCCCAGAGAGGTTACCCCAGTATAATGCTCCACAGTGGCCCAAAACAGTATAATATGCTCTCCACAGCCCCACCCCCAGTATAATGCTCCATGGTGGCCCAAAACAGTATAATATGCTCTCCAGAGCCCCCCCCCCCCAGTATAATGCTCCACGGTGGCCCCACACAGTATAATATACTGGAGGGCCCCCTCTGGAGAGCATATTATACTGTGTGGGGCCACCGTAGAGCATTATACTGGGGGGGTCTCTGGAGAGCATATTATACTGTTTTGGGCCACTGTGGAGCATTATACTGGGGGGGCCCCTCTGGATAGCATATTATACTGTGTGGAGCCACTGTGGAGCATTATACTGGGGAGGGGGTCCTCTGGAGAGCATGTTATATTCTGTGGGGCCACTTTCGAGCATTATACTGGGGGGCCCCTCTGGAGAGCATAATGCTCAAAAGTAACCCGACAGAATATAACATGCTCTCCAGAGCCCCCCCCAACATTATAATGCTCCACAGAATATAACATGGTCTCCAGAGGGCCCCCTCCCCAGTATAATGCTCAACAGTGGCCCAAAACAATATATATGCTATCCAGAGGGGGGCCCCCCAGTATAATGCTCCACAGTGGCCCTACAGACTCCGTCAGTGCTATTATTATATTATACTCTGGGGTCTCTTCAGACCCCAGAGTATAATAATCGAAGGCCCGGGGGAGGTAAGGGAAAATAACAAACAGTTATACTCACCTTGTCTTACCTCTCCTGGGCCTCCTCGCGCTTCTCCGCTATCCCCGCCGGCGACTGCTTCCTCTTCTCTGCGGCTGACGTCATGCGTTGTGTACGTCTGTGATTGGGCCTCAGCGATTACGTGAGGCAGGCTGTCAGCACGCCCCACGTGATCGCTACGGCTGAGGCCTGGCCTCAGCGGTGATGTGCGCAACGCCAGAAGATGACGTCGGACGCCAGGACAGGTGAGTAAAAATGTATGTTATTTTTACTTTATTGATATTGCCGGGCCTGACTCCGGGATCCGGAGTCATCAGGCTCCGGATCCCGGGGGCCCCTTTGGGGACGGGGCCCTGGGCAATTGCCCAGTTTGCCCCCCCTAACGCCGGCCCTGTCCCAAGCACACTGCCAGAGCAACGAAGGAGTGGCTTCATAAGAAGCATTTCAAGGTCCTGGAGTGGCCTAGCCAGTCTCCAGATCTCAACCCCATAGAAAACCTTTGGAGGGAGTTGAAAGTCCATGTTGCCCAGCGACAGCCCCAAAACCTCACTGCTCTAGAGGAGATCTGCATGGAGGAATGTGCCAACATACCAGCAACAGTGTGTGCCAAGCTTGTGAATACTTACAGAAAACATTTGACCTCTGTCATTGCCAACAAAGGATATATAACAAAGTATTGAGATGATCTTTTGTTATTGACCAAATACTTATTTTCCACCATAATTTGCAAATAAATTCTTTAAAAATCAGACAATGTGATTTTCTGGATTTGTTTTCTCATTTTGTCTCTCATAGTTGAGGTCTACCTATGATGTCAATTACAGGCCTCTGTCATCTTTTTTAAGTGGGAGAACTGGCATAATTGTTGGCTGACTAAATACTTTTTTTTCCCCACTGTATGAACAAGCAATAATAGCCAGTAATATAATTGTCTAAAAAAGGTGCCACCGGTCATATATTGATAGATGGAAAGAAAACCATACTGTATAGATAACATGAAATTACAACCCTAGGAAAACCCACCTAGTGAACAAGCCCCGCGACACGCGTTTCGCCACAGGCTTCGTCCGGAGATATGTTTGTATGATCATGTTCACTAGCATTTAAGTAGATGACCAACCGATAGCATATCCCACACAATTATGTAGCACCTTGGAGTTTAGAAATATTCTTCTATAAATATATAGAACAGTTACCTCCTGTACACATGCAGTAGAGCAAACGCTGTCGCCATCTTGGGATAAACTGGGCATGCGCGAGATGAAAGAGCTAATGACGCAATAGCTCTCAAGAAAGTCCATTGCACATGCGCGAGATGTTAATACAGAAGTACTGTGGGATATGATGAAAAACATATGAATAGATGCACAAATCTTCAAACATATGTAATATGCAAAAATTATAACAAGAGTGATTAGGAGGGTCCAAATGGGCCCATGGGAATAACAAAAATAAAATATATACAGTATAATGTAAGTGAAAAATAGTGAGATGAAGTGAACGAGGTGAAGAAAAGTGCAGGTGCTCAAGTGAAAGTGAAAAAGGAAGTACAAATTGCCAAAATATAATAAGCGCATACAATTACAGACAATAATATATAAAATATAAAAGAAAGTTATAATAAATAAGTTGCTAGTAACTGGAAAAATATGCTTGATTGAAAACAACGATGCGTGTTACTCGACATGAGGTAACTTGTACATAACATAAGAATCAGGGCCATAACAACTGGAAAACTGTTAAGTATGATGGAAAAAAGACGAACACAAGGAAAAATTATGAAGATCTACAATGAAAAATACACAACAGTTAAAATACAATAAAATGACCATACTTCAACAAACAATAAATTTAAAAAATGAGACAAACATACTTGACGTATTGTGAGTAAAAAAAGACACACATTATGAATGTAGAGCTCAGAAAAATGGAACAACACTGACATTTTCATTTAAATCCAATGGATGCACAGTTTTTAGCCTGTAAATCCACCTGCACTCTTTTTTGTGCAAGGAACTGTCTCCAGTTGCCTGCCCTGGGACCAATTCTAACATGGTCAATAGCGCGTACACAGAAACCCGAAGGGTCCGACCCATGAAACAGCTTGAAGTGTCTAGGAATGGTTTTTAATGCAGAATCATCCTCACTATTGCTGGAGGCAATAATCTCAAGAACATGCTCCATCACTTGATGACGTAACTCGGGAGTAGTGAGGCCCACATAAATGAGGCCACATGGACAGGTAGCATAGTAAACTACCCCATAGATTGACAGTTAGAACTTGTAAAAATCCTGTATTGTCTATTATCAGAACTAGTGAATTAATTAGTGTGATCAATGTTAACACACGCTACACACTTACCACATGGGCGACATCCAGGTCTTGGTCCTGTACTGCCAAAAAGACTAATTTGCGGTCTACCAGAAAAATGACTACGAACTAATAAAGCACACAGACTTTTTGATCTCCAGTATGTGATTGCTGGTTGCAAGCCAACATATTTCAAAATAGGGTCACCCGCAAGTATCCCCAAAAATATTTTAAAAATTTGGAGCAAATTAAACCACCTAGAGTTAAATGTGGTGATGAATCTTACCTGTTTGTTAGGTTCTTGTCTCAAAGTTAGTGAGTGTCCTGATCGTAACAAATCACGATAAGTGGATCAAGCTCTCTGATATCCGTTCAAGATTCATCGTTCTTGATACCCTTTTTGTCTGAAACGATTACTAAAATCACAAAACGATTACTAAAATCACAAGCTGCAATTTCAAAAGACTCATCGGAAGAACAAATACTGCGTGCCCATAGGAACTGTCCTACCAGGATATTCTGGATAAGACCTACCAGGTGTGCAGAAGAGGAGTACAATAATAAATTTGTGGCTGATTCTTTCCAGAATAGATTAGTTTGACTACTGCCATCCGAGGCAACAGGTAATTTGTTGTCCAAGAATTCAATTTCTGTCCTGCTCCAATAGCATGTGCGTTTGATGTTTTTGTTGTTATTGTTGAGGGATCCAAGAAAAGTTTCCAATTCCACTTCCGTCCCCTGGAAAATGAACAACACATCATCTATATACCGACTCCAAAAATATACATTCTCACTTAGGGGTACCGGTTCAGTGAGAAAATTAGATCTCTCCCACAGCCCCAGGAACAGGTTGGCGTACGTGGGCACACATAATGCCCCCATAGCTGTTCCCTTGAGCTGTGCGAAAAATGTATCACCGAACATAAAAAATTATGTGTCTAACCTTGTATTGTTATTCCCCTATGGTATATCCACCTAAGTGGTAGTATTTGTTGGTATACCCTTTATGTTTCTACCATATCTGTACCTTTGTATGTTTTTATCTATTGTAATCAATAAATTATGAGATACTTTTACTTAAGTGTGGGCAACTTTTTGTTATTTGTTATAGTTTATTATATAAGCAACCACTTCAGTGTCTGTATTGGTCTGCATTCAAAAGGAAGGTAGTCAACCAATATCGGAGATCAGAGTGGTTTTCCTTCAGACCCTGATTTAGACAGACTTAGATATACTGGACACTTGTATGCGACCTTAATACTGCTCTAACCAAGCGGAATTAGCTGGATATTTTCATATATTTTTTGAGCCCTTGATGTTTGGTTTTCATTTAGAGTAACTATAAAAGTGAAGTTTTATAGTTAGATTAGTGTCTCCAATTTCTATTAGTTCTATGAGTTCTTGTAAATGTGGAGACTTGCAACCCTCTAAAGTCTGTAAATGTTGTATGGTGAGTAACGTATATATGGATATCTGACAAATTATACAGCAAGTTGGATATATCTTGTTTTATTAGACACATTTGTGACAAATTGGTGGCAACTGGTGGGATACATTTTTGGTATTTGTGCTAAGACATAATGAAAACAGTTCCCCTCCCTCTCTTATTTTTCTTTTCTGTTTCTTGTTTAGTAACAGCTAAGATGGCAGCTACTTACAAGAAGCATGACACCGCCATTCTGATGCATCTGTGTGAGCAGAGAGGCTTTGATGGGACTGATAAGACAAAGGACATGCTAATCCAGGCATCGATGGAGGATGATGCCAAATGCTGATGATGTGTGGAGCCCGAGCCAGGTTCCTTTAAAGAATGAGATGATCGGACAGTGGGTTTTTCCCCAGAAAGGTCTGACCTGGAGGATGCCAGCAGTGTGAGTGGGCATAGTGGCGTATGCCATTAATTATCCAGCAACTAGGCGATTGTGACCTGCTGACTCGATTACGGCTTGTGTTGCAAGAACGCCAAGCAAAGCAGGAGTTTGGTGAGTAACAAGCCAAGAGACAGTATGAGTTGGCCTGACTCTAACTGCATAGTCCTACAGCACAGAACCATGAGTCCAGGGAGGCAACAACATTTAAACCCCATCTAAAGTATTTTCCTGTTAAGGACAAAGATGAGGACCTGGACACTTTCTTCACTTTCTTAAGAGTGTGTCAAAGGACTTGCAGACTATACCAGCTACCCAGGGAGCGATAGGTTAGGTATTTGACACAAGGGGCTGAGAGGCAAGACCCTGGAAGTGTTTGCAGCTTTTTTCCTAGACCAGAATGGGGATTACAATACCCTTAAGCAAGTATTAATACAGAAATATAACCTCATTCCAGAGGTATATTACAAGAGAATCCAGGCTCTACTTTGTGAATAGCCTGGCTCTACTTCGTGAATTGCTACTCCAATGCGTTAGATGGCCTGAGGACCCACTTCCAGCAGTGGATCCAAGGATTATCTATTTCTACCCTCGAGGATCTAGAGGACCTCATGGTTCGGGATCAGTTTTTGCAAGTCTTTCACATGGAAGTACATCAATTCTTAATGGATCGGGAGCCCAAGGATGCAGCCCAAACCACCCGATTCCTATGAAGCCTTCTGGGAACCAACAGTGAGAAAGCCTGCTGTGTCAAGAAAGGGGGTAAGGCAACTACCAACCCTGTTTTCCCAGCCAATTGCCACTCTGGGTGATCTGCTACTTTCCAAGCTTCAGGCCTGCCTATGATTCCTGCAGATATTTTGTGTGCAAACATCCTGTAGATGTTTTGTGTGCCTCAGTGCCACTTGCTCTGACAAAAGGAGGAATCCCCCTTTTCCCAATCCACCATTTTAGGGGCGTAACTATCGGGGTAGCAGCGGTAGCAGCTGCCACAGGGCCCGGGACATTACGGGGCCCCGCGGGCCCCCGATGCGTTTTTTTTTTTTTAATAGGCTGTTACCTGCTGGAGTAACCCCAGCAGGTAACGGGCCCTATATACTTACTGTTCCCTGGGGTCCCGCTCACGGCCGCCTGCGCTTCCGATTCTGCGGAGGCGGCTGTGAGCAGGAGCGGAGATCGGTATGTGAGGCCACGGGCCGAACCCGACAATCTCTGCTATCATTATACTCTGGGGTCTTTTCAGACCCCGGAGTATAATAATCGGAGGCCCAGAGGAGGTGAGGGAACATAAAAAACAATATACTTACCTCTCCTGCGCTTCTCCAGGCTTCGGGCCTGTTTGGTGACGTCCCAGACGTCAGCGGACGTCATTTTGCGTCGCGACGCCGGCCCGGATCACGTGACGCCGGCCTGGTCCAACATTGAAGAAGGCTGGAGTAGCGCACGGGCATGCACCGGAGCGAGGAACAGGTAAGCAACGTTGTTTTTTTATGTTTGTATCCTCCCCTGGGTCTCCGATTATTATACTACGGGGTCTGAAAAGACCCCGGAGTATAATAATTGTTCATGGGTGCTCCACAATGGGACATATAATAGTGTGTGCAGGGGCCACTAAGGGGCACAATACTCAGTGCAGGGGCCACTATGGGGAATAATAGTGTGTGCAGGGGCCACTATGGGATATAATACTGTGTGCAGGGGCTACTATTTAACATGATACTGTGTGCAGGGGCCACTATGGGGCATGATACTGTGTGCAGGGGCCGCGGCATCTAAACTGGGCAGGTGCCACTAGCGCCGCCATTTTTCACCAATCGCCGCCCTCCTGAACGTCATCAGAGGGCAGCGATTGGTTGCCATGACAGCTGGGAGCCTATTAAAGGCTCCCAGGCTTGTCATTGCATTACATCTATTGCACACTGCCAGAGGCAGCGTCTAATAGAAGTGAAGGTATTTTACTATTCACTGCGATACAGTATCGTAGTGAATAGTATGAACGATCAGACCCCCTAAGTTTCAAGGTCCATAGGGGGTCTGATCATAAAAGTAAAGGAAGAAAAAAAAAAAGTTTTTAAAAGTATAAAAAGAATAAAAAAACATAAAAGTTCAAATCACCCCCCTTTAAAAATAAACAAAAGTAAACATAAACACATTAGGTATCCTCGCGCTCCAAAATGCCCGATCTATTAAAATATTTATCCCATACTGTGAACGGCGAACGGTGAACGAAAAAAATCAAAATAGCCAAATAGAGTTTTTTTCAACACTTTGCCTCTTATAAAAAATTGAATAAAAAGTGATCAAACCATCAGATCTTTCCCCAAATGGTATCAGTAAAAACATCATCTAGTCCCACATAAAAAGACGCCATACCCAGCTCCATACATGTAAATATGAAAAAATTACAGGTGACACAATATGGCAGCACAAATTTTTTTTTTCAATTTTGCAGTTTTTCATTTTTAAAAGGTATCAAAACATTACAAATACTACATAAATTTGGTATCGTCGTGTTCGTAATGACCCGCAGAATACAGGTAGCATGTTATTTTTACCACACAGTGAACGCCGTCAAAATTAAACCCATAGGAAATTGGCACAAATGCATTTTTTTCTCCAATTGCACCTCATTCTGAATTTTTTTTCCAGCTTCCCAGTACATTGCACAGAATATGGTGCCATTACAAAGTACAATTTGTTTCGCAAACAATAAGCCATCATGTGAATCTGAGAACTGAAAATGAAAAAGTTATAACTCTTGGAATATGGCGAGAGAAAAACGAAAATGCAAAAACAAAAAATGGCTGTGTCTTTAAGGGGTTAAGGTTGATCCATGTGGAGTGCTACACTCAACTGTGCTTCGCAAGGTGACCAGGCGACATGCAACATCTGCCCACCTTAAGCATGTCATCCGTGCAATACCTTTTGGACAATTCATTCATGCCCGTCGCATTTGTGATATGGACTCAAATTTCGAGGTCCAAGCGGAACATTTAAGACCATGTTTCCTGACAAGGGATATTCCAATACAGATGTGGAAAGTGTCTATAATAAAGCCAAAATTAAGAAAATTGCAGAACTCTTAACGATTAACCAACACACTCATACATCACATCAGATGAGATTGATTACAAACTTTCACAGTAGATGGAGAGAGATGAGCAATGTTGTTGATCAATTCTGGACGATTCTTAGACAGGATGGTGAGTTATACTGTATTCCACCTACAAAACCATTATTAACTGCCAAGAGCATTTTAAATTTAAGTGATCTACTTGTACGCAGTCATTATATACCACCTGTCTCAAAGTTTCTGTTTTCAAGTCTAGGTCCTAAATGGGGGTCCTCATTGTGCGGTAACTATTCTTCTTGTAAATTTATGGTAAAAACTGTTGTCTTTCATGATTCTCAACATCAGAAAGAATACAAGATTGTTTATTTCTTAAACTGAGAAAGTGAAGGTGTAATCTATTTAGCTGAATGTCCAATCGTGACTCCAGGATCAGGATCTTGGACCACGTACAAGACATCAAAAAGACACTAGATCCCTCCACTGAGCAGTTTACACTTTACAGGAAACCCATTGCTAGACATTACAGGAACGTCCATCGGATGGATCCTATTGACTTGAAGGTGAAAGCCATAGATTGTGTTGATCTTGGTACCAGGGGAAGTGACTTGATGAAAAGCCCTTACAATTAGAAACTAGATAGATAGTGCTGGTGCAGACCCTCTCACCCAGACATCTCAATGAAAGATTGGGATTTGGATATTTTTTGTAGATGCATTGGTGACCCTACAGTATGTATACCTGTAAGGGAATTGCTAGAGGAGCGATTTCCCAGTAGCTGCTGGTGAACCCTGGAGAGAGGGGAACAACAAGACAGTGAACCCTAAACTGAACGCCCCCCCCACACTGTCCCTGGCTACTTGCCTGATCTGTCCTAGGTGACAGCCAGCAACTGGTCAACAGTCCCTTCTTAATATAAGTAACAACACAGAACGCAGACAGGAAAAAACAAAAGGGAGGTCAGCTAGCCAAGGGGTCAGTAACAGTCAAGCAATGCAGTACAGAATCTAAATCCAAGAGAATAGTCAAAGCCAGAGGTCAGGAATAAGAATACAGGTAACAAAACAGCAATGAGTAATAGCCAGTACGCACAAGGCAATAGCAAGTGCCAATGTGAATATATAAACAATCTGAATATATTAAACTATAAATAGAAAGGAAGAACCCGCCCCAGACTTGATAGGACGAAAGGCTGTCAATCACACAGAAAAGGCTAAAATTAACTATTAGAGGAGCAGAATGAAACCAAGGTAAAGGAGATGGGTGTGGTGGAAAATCAATTAAGGAGGTGAGAGAATAGGACAGTGTTCAGACAATACCATAAGAACCCAAAGGAAGAAATCACAGCCGGACATGCCTCCTGCGCCGTAGCCAGCGGCCGGAGTATGGCACCAAAGCCTGGATGGGCAAAGATGTTACAGTACCACCCCCTTTTACGAGTGTCCTCCGGACCCTCACCAGATAGACCAGGTTTCGAAGGATTCTGACCAGTGTTGAACCTAGCCTCTTTGCTGCCTGAGGCGGACTATCGAAAGACGCCCCCCCCCCAAAAAAAAAAAATATATATAAAATTGCATTTACATGCTGTTAGCGTCACACGCTGTTATTGTCATACAATAAACATACACAAACTTATGAAACAGTTTTTAAGAATTCTTCTTCCTGTATTACTTCAGTATCAGAAATCAACAACATGGCATTAACAATGAAAGTAACTTCACACATCTTCTGCTTGGTGGATGGACGAGCCCACGTGGTCCCCATTCTCTATAATAGGAGCCCCGCAGATAACTGAGTACTGGACTTCAGGTATCTTCGGCACTCCCATCGAAGTGAATGAGAGCCATGCGGGTTCGTCCATCCACCAAGCGACACACCTATATTCAGCTGCAGCCAGGCTGGATTCCCACCCAGTGGGGGGAAAAAAACCAAATTCTCAGGCTCAGTGGGGGTCTCAGCAGACAGACCCCCATCAATCAGGTATTTATCCTCTATCATTTAGGTGAATACAGGGCAGTAACATTTTGTGACGTCTCTGACTAATCCTTCACATTTCCCTTCTTTTCCCTTTGGACCGCCATGACCACTTCTTCCAGCTGTAACTTGTTTTTGTAAAGTTTGCAACACAGACATCTTTGGCTCCTCACTTTTCCAGGCACCTGACCCACATTGTCCTCACCTGCACACCCATCCTGCTGATACCCCAATTATAAAATATATGATATAACCCCCTTAATGAATAATACCCCCAAGTGCATCTTTATATTAACAATGTCCGTGTGTACCCTGTATAAATAGTGCCCCTTATTAATAATGTCCCAGGTGTTAACTAATTAAAAGGTTTTCCAGGTCATTAATAAACTAATCAGTGGGGCTCAAAAACTCAGGACCCCCACTGATCACCTGTTTGAATGAATCGTGGTACCTGTGTAAGCGCTGTGACCGCTTCTCTGTTTACATAGTGTCATTCATCTCCTAGCGGCCATGTAATGTAACTACAGCCTCGTCCTATACATGTCTATGTGTCAAGGCTGTAATTACATCACACGGTCACTATAAACAGACAGCGTGTGATATAAACTGGCGCCGGGGCCCCTTCATACAACTGATCAGAGAGGGGTCCACTGATCATAATCTGTCCTAAGGATAGAACATCAATAAAAATGAGCTGGAAAGACCCTTTAATAAAGCCCAAGTGCCACCTTAAAGGGGTTGTCCAGGATAACCACTTTTTTAATATGAGGTTGGGGAAGGTGCTCCGGTGTCTCCCAGCGTGTTCCAGTCCTGCTGCCCTGGTGTTTTCTTCCCCTCAGAGGTCATGTGTGGTGGGGACTTCCGCCAGAAGAGAACACCAGAGCAGCAGAACCAGACTGCGGTGGGAGACATCGGAGCACAAGGGCCAGGTGAGTAGGTGTTTTTTTTTTTTTAATACAGTATTACACGGTATTATGGCCCACAGCGGCCCCTGCACACAGTATTACATGGTATTATACCCTGCAGTGGCCCCTGCACACGGTATTATGCCCCTGCACACGGTATTATTCCCCACAGCGACTCCTGCACGCGGTATTATTCCCCGCAGCGACCCCTGCACACAGTATTATGCCTTGTAGCGGACCCTGCATACGGTATTATGCCCTGCAGCGGCCCCTGCACACTGTATTATGCCCCGCAGCGGCCCCTGCACAGGGTATTATGCTCCATAGTGGCTCCTGCACACGGTATTATGCCCCACAGCGGCCCCTGCACACGGTATTATGCTCCATATTGGCCCCTGCACATGTAATTATGCCCCATAGTGGCCCCTGCACACAGTATTCTGCTCCATAGTAACCCACCCATGAACTATTATTATACTCTGGGGTCTAAAAGACCCCAGAGTATAATGATCGGAGACCCAGGTGGTGACAAACATAAAAACCAGTGTTACTTACCTGGACTCCGCTGCGCTCCCTGCTTTCGGCCCTCTTCAATGTCGCACAGACCGGCGTCGCCACATAATGACGTCGTGCTGGCTCACGTGACGCCTGGGACGTCACCAAAGAAGGCCGAAGCCTGCTGGGAGTAACATTGGATCTCCGGAAAGGTGAGTAACATTGGTTTTTATGTTCCCTCACCTCCCCTGGGTCTCCGATTATTAAACTCCGAGGTTTAAAAAGACCACGGAGTATAATAATAGTAGTATTTGGCCTCACTTATCGATACCCGCTGCCGCTGACAGCCGCTTCTGATTCCCCCTTCTGTGTCCGATACCAGGCGCGGGGATCGACAAGTAAATAGGCCGTTACCTGCTGGGGATACTCCAGCAGGTTACGGCCTATTTACAGTATATATAAAAAAAAAGTTATTGTCACCTACCTGCAATCCCATGATGGGGCTGGTGCCTCCTCTTCTTGTCCGCGACGTCTGCGTGTCAGTGTAGGAGGTGCGATGATGTCATTATATCGCCGTCTGCGCTTTCATGTAGAGGTCTTGTAAACCAGCCCAGGACAGGCCCCGTTCAGCTTTGTTTTTTTTAAAGCGGCCTGTCCTGGGCTGGTTTATATTAAATGAATGGTAAAAATGCTGCCCCCCAGACAGTGACGGACAGTGCCACCTGAGGCGGCCGCCTCACTTTGCCTCATTAGCAGTGCGCCCCTGGTTCTGACAATGGAAGAGGTTAATCAAACGTGGGGCATGAAGGTCCCTACCAGAAACCCATGTCCGCTCCTTCGGGCCATAACCCTTCCAGTGCACAAGGTACTGGATAGAATTCTGCACCTGGCGGGAATCCAGAATTTTTTCTACCTCATATTCTAGTTCTTCCTGGACCACCACAGGCGCAGGTGGACTGGATGAAGTAAGGACAGGAGAGATATACTTCTTCAAAAGCGACTTGTGGAAGACATTGTGGATGCGGAAAGACCTTAGAAGTTGTAATTTAAAAGAGACTGGGTTTATGAGTTCAGTGATAACATAGGCTCCAATATAACGTGGCACAAATTTCCCAGAAGGAACTCTAAGATGCAGATTCCTAGTAGACAACCAAACTTGATCTCCCACCCTGTATTCAGGACCAGATAAGCATCTTTTATTTGCCTGCCTTTTTTGATATTCTTGGGCTTTAACCAGGCTCAGGCGAGCCTGGGTCCAGACTGTGCACAGTCATTGATAAGTCTGTTCGGCAGTGGTATTAACGGATTCGGTGCTACAGAGAGAAGACCTGAGGTTAAAACCATAGTTGCAGTAAAACGGAGACATTTTAGTGGTGATGTTAAGCCTGTTGTTTATTGCAAACTCTGCTAGGGGGAGAAAGGTTCTCCATTTATCTTGAGCATCGGACACAAAACACCTTAAGTAATGTTCTAAAGTTTGGTTGAATCTCTCCGTCTGACCGTTGGTCTCCGGATGGAACGTGAAAGAGAAAGACAGAGAGACCCCCAGACGACCACAAAATTCTTTCCAGAACTTAGAGACAAATTGTACTCCGCGATCAGATACAATATTTCTTGTACACCATGCAAGCAGAGTATGTGATTAATAAAGTGCGCAACTAGACGTGGAGCACTTGGAATTTTCTTTAAGGGTACAAAATGACACATTTTGGATAATCTATCCACAACTACCCAAATCACAGTTTTCCCTTGGGAACAAGGCAAGTCAGTAATAAAGTCCATCGACAGATGGGACCACGGTCTCTTAGGTATAGGAAGAGAATGAAGAAGGCCCTCTGGTAACCTCCTAGGACACTTCATCCTAGCACATGTCTCACAGGCAGAAACAAATTTACATACGTCCCGAGACCAGGACGGCCACCAGTAAGAGCAGGAGAGAAGGTATTTAGTCCCATCAAAGCTGGGATGTCCCGTTAAGGTAGAACAATGAATTTCCTCCAAAACACGAAGACAAAGATTTGGAGGTACAAATAGTTTCCCAGTGGGGATATTTCTGGGAGCAAGATCTTGTGAGTTAATCACTAAATTAGCAAGATCAGGAGTAATAGTGGTAAGAACCACTCTGGGGGACAAGATTTTATCTGGGACATTCATAGGGGCATCGCTGGGACCAAAACTGAGAGATAGGGCATCTGCCTGTACATTTTTAGCGCCCAGTGGGCCTTCCTGGGAGACAGTCGTTTAGCGCTATCCAGATACAGTAGGTTCTTATGATCGGTAAATACTGTGATCTGGTGTTTGGCCCCCTCAAGGAAATGTCTCCACTCCTCGAACGCCCATTTAATGGCTAGGAGTTCCTGATTACCAATATCGTAATTGTGCTGTGCAGGAGAGAATTTCCTCGAGAAGAAGGCCACAGGTTGCAAACACGTAAAGTTTTCAGAGCCCTGAGACATCACAGCACCAACCCCCACTTCAGAGTCATCAACCTCAATAACAAATGGGCGATCATAGTCTGGTGGTGCTAATACAAGAGCCTCAACAAAACATTTCTTGAGACATACAAATGCCTGTTCAGCCTCAGGAGACCAATTGGTCAGATCGGCACCTTTCTTTGTGAGATCCGTCAACGGCTTAACAATATAGTAGAATATAGTATACCTAACACTATAGTAGAGAAATTCTTAATAAATTTTCGATAATAATTGGAGAAACCCAAGAAACGCTCTAGGGCCTTAAGGTTGGATGGGCATTCCCAGTTATTAATAGCTGTAACTTTTAGTGGATCCATACAAAAGGAGTTGGGAGTAATGACCTAACCGAGGATGGTGACCCTTTGGACTCCGAACAGGCACTTGGACAGTTTGGCAAAGAGACTGTTTTGACACAACAGTAGCAAAACATTCCTAACATGCTCAATATACGAAGCCCAATCAGGAGAGAACACCAGAATGTCATCCAGGTAGATAACCACGAAACGGTTAACGGATATCGTTAATGGATATCGTTAACAAAATGTTGAAAAACTGCAGGTGCATTACACAACCTGAAAGGCATTGCCAAATATTCAAAGTGACCTTCCGGGGTGTTAAATGCAGTCTTCCATTCGTCTCCTTCCCTGATCCGGATCAGATTGTATGCCCCGTGGAGGTCAATTTTAGAAAACCAGCGGGCATCCAATATCTGATTAAAAAGATCAGTGATCAGAGGAAGAGTGTACTGATTTTTAACTGTAATTTTATTTAATTCTCGATAATCAAAGCATGGCCGCAATCCGCCATCTTTTTTTTAACAAAAAAGAACCCAGCCCCTTTAAGAAGACTATCCTGAATGTATATCCGCATAAACTCATGTTCTGGTGCAGAAAGATTGAAGATCCTTCCCTTAGGGTATTTGGACTCAGGAAGGAGTTCAATCGCACAATCGTAAGGTCTATTCGGTGGTAAAACTTCAGCAGATTTAGGATCAAATACATTGCGAAAATCAGACAAAAATTCAGGTACAACCGTCTCCTCACTGAGACAATCAAAGGTATGCAAAGCTATGCAATGGGAGGAGCACTGATTCCCCCATTTCACCAATTCTTTTTTGGACTAATCAAAAATAGGGTTATGGAGGTCTAACCAGGGAAGCCCTAAGATAATATCAGATGAGAGATCCTCCATAGCAAAAAAAAACTTATGACCTCAGTATGTATAGAGCCCACTTGCAAAGAGAGTAAAGGGGTTTTAAAACGGATTTTACCCATGGCCAGTGGAGTAAAATCTGCCCCAATAACCAACAAAGGAGTATCTAATGGCACAAGTTCAATGTGTAAAGCAGAAACAAATGAAAATTTAAGAAAGTTAGTGGCAGCCCCAGAATCTACTAGGACTTGGCTAGAAACAGATCTGTCCCCAAAGGATAGAGACACAGGTAACATCAATTTGTGAGAATTCTCGGAAGATACTTGACTGCCTGAGTGGTTCTCCCAATTACCACTCAGGCCCTGGAGTTTTCCGCCGGTGTGCCTGGTTTGATGGAACAATCCCAGATGAGATGACCCGGTTTGCCGCAATACAGGTAGAGATTATTCCGGAGACGATATTCTCGTCTAGCCTTGGTATCCAGCACTCCCAACTGCATAGGCTCATCTCCAGCGGTGACAGAAGGAGTAACAGATTTTTTAACAGAAAGAGAGTGATAGACAGAAGACTTAGCGGAATCAGTCCCTACCCTCTCTTTTCATTTGTCCTGGAGTCTCCTGTCAATGCAGACCACCAAGGTCATGGCCTGCTCTAAGGTAGCGGGATCAGGGTGACCTACCCAAACATCCTTCACTGAATCATTCAGGCCCTGTTTAAAAAGAGTCCTCAAAGCTGAGTCACACCAACCTGCTGTTATACTAAACCGAAACAATAAGTCTCAGCGGAGCATTTGCCCTGCCGAAGGGTAAGAAGTTGTGACTTGGCAAGTCCAATGTTATCAGGCTTGGCATAAATAGCGCCCAAAGATTTGAAAAATTTTTCCAAATCTGTCCACTCCTCTGCCCCAGGGGGAAGTCTAAGGGCCCAAGTCTGTGGATCCCCCTGTAAGAGAGAAATGACCACTCCCACCATCTGAGACTGAAACGCATGAGGGTTGACCCAAAAATACAACCGATATGACTCCCAGAACATCTCAAATTTTCCTCGGTCCCCTGAAAAATGATCCAGGAGTAACATTTTAACCCTGGGAAGGGAAAAGACAGCAGGTGGTGTTGCAGCAGCCTCAGTTTGATTCTGGGTGAGGGCATGTACCTGATTAGCCAGCTCAGACATCAGACCTGCTAAACCCTCCATACAAGGTCCTGGATAGAAGCCATGCCACTCCGGAGTAGAAGGGTTTTTAGTTTTCATCTTGCTATTCTGTAAGGGAATTGCTAGAGGAGTGATTCCACAGTAGCTTCTGGTGAACCCTGGGGAGAGGGGCACAACAAGACAGTGAACCCTAAGCTGAACCACCCCACTGTCCCTGGCTACTTGGCTGATCCATCCTAGGTGACAGACAGCAACTGGTCGACGTTCCCTTCTTAATATAAGTGACAACACAGAATGCAGACAGGACAAACAACAACAAAAAGGAGGTCAACTAGCCAAGGGGTCGGTAACAGTCAAGCAATGCAGTACAGAATCAAAATGCAAGAGAATAGTCAAAGTCAAAGCCAGAGGTCAGGAATAAGAATGCAGGTAACAAAACAGCAATGAGTAATAGCCAGTATGCACGAGGCAATAGCAAGCACCAATGTGAATATATAAACAATCTGAATATATGAAAGTATAAATAGAAAGGAAGAACCCGCCCTAGACTTGATAGGGCGAAAGGCTGTCAATCACACAGAAAAGGCTAAAATTAACTATTAGAGGAGCAGAATGAAACCAAGGTAAAGGAGATAGGTGTGGTGGAAAATCAATTAAGGAGGTGAGAGAATAGGACAGTGTTCAGACAATACCAGAAGAACCCAAAGGAAAAATCACAGCCGGACATGCCTCCTGCACCGCAGCAGGCGGCCAGAGGATGGCGCCAAAGCCCGGACGGGCAAGGATGTTACAATACCCATATTTAAACTTTTTTGTTTCTACTGTATATATTTTATTTTTAGTAGAGGTTCAGGTTATACTACGGTTATATGTATGTGTTCTACCCTGCCTATTCTACTGTCATTACAGAATATTTTAACTTTGTTAGGGAGACTCGATTCCATTCTGTGGCTGCAACTCCAGAGATGAGACAGAAAGCGGACTACAGATGAAGAAAATTCAATCAATATACAATAATTTTTTATTTATTTTTTTCTCCACTACTTCACTTTCTATTCACATTGTAGTTTTTTATACTTTAATATGTACAAAGCAATAAGCATACACTTTACTTACATTATCATATTTTTCACTATTTACTTATAAATTAATGGGTCTTTTTGTTTTTTATATCTAATTTAACATTCACCATATTTTCTTTATCAGTTTTCAACCTCATTGCTCATTTCATCACCATTCTTTAAATTATTGTATAAATGTTTTCACAATTTTGCTTCTTTTATTTTATGCATAACTGATTGATTGGGTCCAAACGCTTCCAAGTAGTCTCCTAATTGCTATGGCCATCTTATATATATTATCTTTATGTTCTTTTTCTACAGCCAGATATGGGCTTTCCCTTTTCCAACATGGCGTGACCATTTCTGTTCCTATTGTACATGCGTGTGATGACAGGGCATGACATTGAATTCATAGTTTATGTTTTTAATATATATTATCACTTTTTACAATGTACAAATATATGAATGGACTTTAAGACTAACTCTATGATTAGACAACAAAAATAGGAAAAAAAAATAGTTCATGCAAATTAAAAGTTCCTTGGTAGTCAGAGAAAGTGGAGTTGTCAAAGTTACTAACTTTGATGGCTTAAGGTAGTGCCTCCTTTCTTGTATTATAGAGTAGGTGAGGGGATTAACAGCTACAAGTCCTGCCCTTGACTTCTTATTTCATTTAGGTAGCCACATAATTGTGTCTCCTGTCATGAGATTTTCCTGTATTGCTCTGTAGTGGGTTGTTTCTTTTTTCCTTCATTACAGATCATCACATTACAGATTGCTTTGTACGAAAAATTTCAAGCTTCTCTGTCCTGTTCTCAGCCGAGGAGACCTGAGATGGGGGTCTGGCGCATGCACTTTTTTGTTGCTCAAATGTATGTCGTAATAGTCTGAAAAATATGGTATTTCCTAAATATGCATAGTGGATTATGATTGAAATCCATCATTGTTATCAACAAGGGATCAACACAGGCTGAATGGATCAACACTGATATAAAACAATGGCTTAAAGGTTGAAGGAAATGCATGACTATGTATTTACTTTTTTGCTAAACGTTCTACAGGTAGCAAGTAATAGTAGTGATCTATTCTTTTTGTTGTCACAGCAGCTGGTGTGTATGATATTGGTAATTTTTCTAAAACTCAACAGACTGATCCATGGTAATAACTGCAATAAAGAAATATATATTAATAGAGCCATTAGGTTTTTTTTTAAGTTACCATTTTATTTCATATACATTGATCAGCCATAACAATAAGTGAATAACACTGTTTTTCTCATTACAATGACCTGTGTTATGTGGTGGCATATATTAGGCAGCAAGCAAAAAGTCAGTTCTTAAAATTGATGTGTTGGGAACAGTAAAAATTTGGCAAGCACGGGGATTTCAGCAAGTTTGAAAAGGGCCAAACTGTGATGGCTAGACGAAGAGGTTCTGGTATGCACTGGTTACTACTGTACCCACAGTGTAGGAGGTAATCCATGCAAACACAGAGAGAACATACAAACTCCCTGCAGATGGTGTCCTTGCCTGGATTCAAATCTAGGACTTTAGTGCTGCAAGGCAACAATGCTAATCACTGAGCCACCATGCTGCCCATAGGAAAATGACAAAGAGTACCGGGTATTGGCTTGGTGTCCATCTCACTCTGATCAAGCATGTGTTGAATTTGCTGAAAAAAGCAAGTTTGATCCTGGGAGGCCTCACCTTTTACATGACGTAAGGGATTTGTTATTAAGTTACTGTATTTGCTCCAGCTAGGGCAGAAAACTTTTAGAAGTCTTGTGTAGTCCAAGCCTGAACAGGTGAGAACAGCTTTTTTGGCATAAAAGGTGGGTGGGGGGACTATACAAAATAAGACAAGTGCTTTTAATATTATGGCTGATCAATATATGGTGTAAACAGTATATTGAGCACTAGAGATAATAGCTAAAAGCTAAATGTAGGTTTCATTTGCAAAAAATATATTCTCAATACTAAAATAGATCAATATACAATACAAAATTGCACAGTATAGGCAATGTAAGGTCTGCTGCTAGTTTATTATTGGCATATATATTTGTCAATGACTTTGTAATGTGCCTTATGTAAATGTTTACCTTTTCATATATGCCACATTAAATTCCAGAGGCTACACTTCAGTTTTAGAGGCAGTTAAATATATCTAAAATCTTTACCCATGGCCCCCAAGGACAAAGTCAGACAAGCCATGACACACACATAATCAGCATAACAATGCTATACAATTCTGGCTATGCTGATTGAATTAACAGACAAATTCTAATCTTTATAGTGTCTGCCTCATGGCTTTCTAATACTTATTTTACTATTTTGTCTGTCATGGGAAAATTTAGGGTATTTTATGCCCCTTGCTCTCAGTGCTTTAGGGAATACAAAAAGTAGATAAGTCACAGAGAATCAAAGCAATGCTATCGTTGGTGGTACTGCAGCAACCTAAGGAAGTAGTCTGAAGAGGATGGGAGTAGCAGTAACTTGTCATGGTTGGGTCCATGGGCACTGGGGTGATCTACCAAGTCCTGTTGCACTCCTCTGGGCTGATACAGTGAAGAGTGAACCTGTACTATTGATGCTGGCTGTGGTAGTCTTTGCCCATGGCACACACCCTGTTATTGTGTCTCCTACCTGAAGGTGGATGGGGTGCCCTTGAAAGTGTAAATTGCAGAATTAAGGACTCAGAAGCCAGTGGGTAACAGTGTAAACAACTCACTGGTCATTTACTGTAGTTTTCAGAATAGCAATCTTGATAACAGTTGCAGAAAGGCCAATTTTAACCAGCTGAGAGAGGAGATTAGCAGTATAAACTGGGACAATGTCTTTGAAGTGACAGGAACACAAACAAAATGGGACATTTTCAAAAGCATTCTAAATGGGACCACTAAAAAACATATCCCTTATGGGAATAAGCGGGCCAGAAATCATAGAAAACCAACATGGCTAACAAAAACGGTAAGGAGTGCAATGAGGGATAAAAAGGAAGCATTTAAAGTACTAAAACAAGAAAGTAGTGACACAGCATTAAAAAATTATAAAGAGAAAACTAAAGTGTGCAAAAGACAAATAAAGGAGACAAAGATCGAAGCTTAAATAATAATTGCCAAGGAAAGTAAAACTAATCCAAAATTATTCTTCAGTTACATAAATGATAAGAGAATAACAACTAAAATGTGGGCCCTCTCAAAAATAATCTGGCTGTAATGGTGGAGGAAGAAGAGGAAAAAGCACAACTATTACGGTGTTTACACAAGAAAATCCACTGGCCAGCAACATGATTAGTGGTAATGTTAACTCTCAATTAAATGTCATCTGTTTAACCCAGGAGGAAGTGCGGTGCCGCCTTCAAAACACTAAAATAGAGAAATCGCCAGGTCCAGATGCCATACACCCCTGAGTTCTTAGGTAATTATGCACGGTGATAGATAGGCCCTTATAGCTAATATTTAAGGATTCAGTAATGATTGGGTCTGTTCCACATAGCATAGCAAATGTGGTGCCAATTTTCAAAAAGGGGTCTAAAAGTGAGCTTGGGAACTATAGGCCAGTAAATTTAACCTCTGTGGTGGATAAGATATTTGAGGGTTTTCTAAGAGATACTATCCTGGAGTATCTGAATGTAAATAATATTATAACAGCCAATCAGCATGGGTTTATGAGGAATCAATCCAGTCAGACTAATCTGTTCAGCTTCTATGAAGAGGTCAGTTCTAGATTGGGCATGGGTAATGCAGTAGATGTAGTATATCTGGACTTTTCAAAGACTTTTGATGCTGTACCACATAAAAGGTTGGTATGCAAAATGAGAATGTTAGGACTGGGGGAAAACATATGCATTTGGGTTTGCAACTGTCTCGCTGATAGGAAACAGAGGGTGCTTGTTAATGGTAAATATTCAGACTGGATCGCAGTCACCAGTGGGGTGCAACAGGGGTCAGTATTGGGTCCTCTCCTGTTTAATATCTTTATTAATGACCTGGTAGAGGGTTTAACCCCTTAACGGCCCAGGTCGTAATAGTACGCCCTGAGTCGCATGATGATGTATGGAGAGCGCTCAGGAGCTGAGCGCTCTCCATACACTGTGGGTGCCGGCTGTATAATACAGCCAGGACCCCCCGCTAACAGCAGCGATCGGTGCCTGCACCGATCGCAGCTGTTAACCCTCTAGATGTCGCGGTCAAACAGGACCGCGGCATCTAAATTGCGCAGCCGCCACAGGCGCCGCCATTTTTACCTGATCGCCGCCCTCCAGAACGTCATCGGAGGGCGGCGCTTGGTTGCCATGACAGCTGGGAGCCTATTGAAGGCTACCAGGCCTGTCATTACATTACAGCTATTACGCGATGCCAGAGGCATCGTCTAATAGCAGTGAAGGCATTTTGCTATTCACTGCGATACAGTAGTATCGCAGTGAATAGTATGATCGATCAGACTTCCTAGGTTTCAAGGTCCCTAGGGAGTCTGATCATACAAGTAAAAGTATAAAAAAAAAAGTTTTTAAAAGTATGAAAAAAATTTAAAAAAACACAAAAGTTCAAATCACCCCCCTTTCCCTAGATCAGATATAAAAGTAAATAAACAAAAGTAAGCATAAACACTTTAGGTATCCCCGCACTCCAAAATGCCCAAACTATTAAAATATTTATCCCATACGGTGAACGGCGTAGCGGGGAAAAAAAAATCAAAATGGCCAAATAGCGTTTTTTTCAACACTTTGTCTCCTATAAAAAAATTGAATAAAAAGTGATCAAACCATCAGATCTTTCCCCAAATGGTATCAATAAAAATGTCATGTTGTCCCGCATAAAAAGACGCCTTACCCAGCTCCATACATGTAAATATGAAAAAGTTACAGGTGTCACAATATGGCGACGCAAAATTTTTTTTTATATTTGGCAAATTTTTTAATTTTTTTAAAAGGTATCAAAACATTACAAATACAATATAAATTTGGTATCGCCGTGTTCGTACTGACCCGCAGAATACAGGTAACATTTCATTTTTACCACATAGTGAATGCTGTAAAAATTAAACCCATATGAATTTGGCGCAGATGCAGTTTTTCTCCAATTGCACCTCATTCTGAATTTTTTTCCAGCTTTCCAGTACATTGCACAGCATATTGAATAGTGACATTACAAAGTACAATTTGTTTCGCAAACAATAAGCCATCATGTGACTCTGTGAACTGAAAAATGAAAAAGGTATGGCACTTGGAATGTGGGGAGGGAAAAAACGAAAATGCAAAAACAAAAAATGGCCCGGTCATTAAGGGGTTAAAGAGCAGGTTGTCCATATTTGCAGATGATACTAAACTCTGCAAGGTAATCAAAAATGAAGAGGATAATAAAATATTACAGGGGGATTTAAAGGAAGCTGGAAGCATGGGCTGAGACTTGGCAAATGAAGTTTAATGCTGACAAATGTAAGGTTATGCATTTTTGTCGAAGAAATAAAATGTATGATTATGTACTTAATGGTAAATTACTGGGTAAGACTGCCACTGAAAAAGACTTGGGGAGTTTGGTGTACAGTAAACTTACCTTTAGTGACCAGTGCCAGGCAGCTGCCGCCAAGGCAAATAAAATCTTGGGATGCATAAAAGAGGTATAGATTCCCATGACAAGCACATAGTTATGCCTCTATACAAATAACTGGTACGGCCACACATACAATATTGTGCGCAATTCTGGGCCCCAGTATACAAGAAAGACATAATCTAACTAGAGCGAGTGCAGAGAAGGGCGAACAAAATTATTAGGGTTATGGGTGGATTGGAGTACAACGATAGATTAACAAACTTGGGGTTATTCAGTTTAGAAAAAAGACGTCTACAGGGAGATCTAATAACAATGTACAAATACATGAAGGGACCGCACAAAGAACTTTCTAATGATATTTTTACTCCTAGACCATTGACATTGACAAGAAGACATCCTCTACTTCTGGAGGAGAGAAAGTTTCACCAGCAACATTGAAGGGGATTCTTTACTGTAAGAACAGCGAGGCTATGGAACTCTGTCTGTCACACAATATTGGAAACCACTGTACAGTAATGCCTGCTATTTTTCGACATACAAATGTTTATATATCACCAGCCTCAGCATCACACCCAGCCACTGTACTGTATAACTATTGGCCAGAAAAATTACAATAACGCACACAAATATCATATGTCTCCATTGTACTGTCTGTGGGACCATCCATATATTGATCATCTGGCCGTCAATTAGCCCTTACTCAAAAACGGTCCCTCAAACCCAGAGACTCCTGCCCTTGTAAGGTCATTTATATAAAATGACTCATCAGGGGATCTTCAGCAATATATAGGGTATAAATATTTTAATATTTATCCACATTACTATTTATGTATATTGATTTGGTGGATTGACTACTGATTTTTTGGAGGCAAACGTACTAAATCTGTAGCCTATGCTATAGCAGTTTTTATTTTCTACAGCATCCTCAAAAGAAAGCTACTTCAATAGTTATAATATTCTTTTGCAGTTAAGAAATCCCAGAACATCTTTATAGAATATATGATATCTCCATAATTGCATTTATTTGTAAATTCTGAAATTTTATTTATATAGAAGTAAGTATTATGAACAAAGCCAGTGTGGCCATTTTAAATCACGAGATAGAACTGCAAAGTACTAAAATGCCGAATAGAATCCCTTTTTATAACACACACAATCTGTTCGTAATATTCTATTTTATACTGTTTTAATGTAATAAACGCAAGTCTTGTATCTCAATGAATTTTATGGGACCTTGAGTAACAATTAAATGTTCCAATGATATTCAGAAATGTGACATAATGGAAAAAAGCAAAAGACCATAAACCTTATTGTAGATCAACACAAGATGTCCATGACTTATTTTTCAGCATGTAACAGGATATTACAGTATGTTCACTTCTCTAAAAACTGAAAAGATTGACATTTATTTATGCATACCAATAAAAGACAATAACAGTAAAGTAATCACATCAATGAAATATAATAAAAAGCTCCTGTTAAATAGAATTTATTTATTTATTTAAAGCATAGTAAAAATGTAATGTACACACAATAAAAATGTATCTGAGAAGGGAAAATGAAAACATTAAAAAAGAAAAAGTGTCATCTGAAAAATGTATGCATTGCTCATCTGTTTATTAGGATTCACAAATTATCAGTAATTACAACTATAATTGGATTGCACCATATGAATAATAAAGCTATTAATATGGTTTAATTTCTTTGGCATTCAAGGTGTTAAATGGAAATGAAAGTTATGAAGAATGATTATTCCTTTGAAGTGATGCTCAAGATAAAGTGATATTGTACTGTTTGCATATCCAGAAATAAAGCGCACATTGGAAATAGGTAATAAAAGTCAAGAATCAACATCCCCATGAGCTAGAAATGGAACAATGAAGCAAGGTGAGCTCAAGAAGCAAAATAAAGAACAGCTATACAAATACTGCCATCATGGAGAGTAAATGATTGCAATATGTTCTTGGGTGGTAGTCTTAGTACAGTACATCTGCTCAGTCTGTTTCAAGTCCTTAGGTTACAGAGTAATTTTCCTTTCAGACAGTATTGAATTACTTGAAGCTAAATGCCACAAAGATACTTTTTTGTTAAGAGAAAAGGCAATGTAGCCATCTGCTTCATCTCATTATACACATTTAAAAAATAAGGAGATCATCTATTAGGAAGTTGATCTGCTTAAAGAAGGCTCTTGTTACAGGCAATGTCAATTTGATGATTGAGGTGTGTACAACTAGGCAGATGTGCTGAACTACAGTAGAAATCTGGAGGTAGCTGTCAAATTACCAAACACTTCCAATGACCAGGAAATAAACAGATCTAAATCACAAGCATGACTGTCTTTAATGCTAATGAATATCTTATCTTAGATTCTACAGGAAATATCATGTAGCATTCATACACATGTTCATAGGCAGTGGGAAATTATAGCAGTTTCGTTTAGCTACAGTGAATAAACATTTTAGCAGTCTAAAAGGAAAAAAAATAATTGTTCCTAAAAGGAGGTTTAAAGTCATGAATATGCAGTCATATATGATTCTTTATTTGCATCAGTGTCCACTCTCTTAAATGTGAATAAAAAAAAGATAAGTTACTTAGTCATTGTTTTATTAGCTAATATTTAGATAATTTATTTTTTCCACAGACTCTGTATGGCACTTCACCTAATTGATACAGTTCAGTACTAAGGAGAAATAGGTATTCCAGGAACAGCTGTATGTTGCTTTTATAAGCAGCCCATTCACAATAGATTTGTACTGACCATACCTGTTGATTTTGAAAGGATTGATGACCGGTAATGTGAACAGGGGCCTCCCAACTATCTCCCAATGGCAGATGTTAGGGAGATAAGGATGACTGTTGGATTTCAACTGCCTGATCCTTTTGTACACCAGGAGATAAGCTGCTGCCAGAGGAGTATGGTAACTGTGATCTCTCCTCTGCCAATTCCATACACATAAACTAGGCTATGATGAGTACATATGAGTACTGTATGGGGGTGTCAAACGAAATGGTAGTTGATTATGATGGCCCAGCCGACAGTTATCTTATATTTAAGGCTAACTTTAGTCACTCTATTCCCCATTAGAAATATTGCTTTAGTTATGATATTTATTGATCCCCACAGGAAATAACATTGTCATTATAGTAGAGTGACTCAATTGCAAACATATAGTATAAACACAATACAAACAAATAATACATATAGAATCAACATTAAATGTCAACCCAATACAGTTAAAACTATAATTACATTAGTTAAAACTATAATCTCTACATAACAAGTACATACTATATATCTATCTATCTATGTGTGTGTAAGTATATAATATAGTTGATACATGAGTTATACTTGACTGACATATCTTAAAGTGGTATTCCACTAAAAAGAACCTCTTATCCCAAAAAATAGCTCATAGCTATTTCTGGTGAGTCCCACTGAAACAAGTAGAGCGTCAGCACATATTTCTGATCTGCCACTTCATTTAAACTGTGGTACAAAGCACCCCAGTTCTCTCATGATATAGTTGGGGGTCCAAGCAGTTGGGACCCCACCGATCAGCATGTTACCCCATCACTATTTGTTTCTTGAATACTTTTTTGTGCTATTTACATATAGCAGTTCTCATCTGTCTTTTTTCATTATAATGCATTTTCATTATTAGCAATGGCAATGCCTTTGTGGTTTTTGTGTTGCACAAGATTTTCTATAAGCTCAAGAAGCTGTTAGAATTAGACAGGACAGTCTTCAAGATAATTTTGAGACACCATGAAATATAATTTTGAAACCATGCTGTCAATGAGCAGTACTGCTTACGTGGTCAAGAACATATTTCCTGCTCTTTTTAATAATTGTATGTGATGTCTATCAAAGAAATGATGTTCATGATACAATTTAAACTTTAGCTAAAAGAAGTATTCCATCATGGGTATTTATGGCACATCCACAGGGTATGCCATAAATGCCTCATAGATGCAGGTCCTATTTCTGGAATCTTCACCTATCTCAAGGATAGGAGTCCATAGACCCTGTTTCATAGCTGCATGGAGTGTAGAGATAGACGTGTATGTGTGACACTCTCCATTGACACTCCATTGTGCAGGAGTTCCAAAAATAGCTGAACAGACAGCCTTGGCTATTTTCTGAACTCCTGTACAAGTAAATGAAGTGACTCATGCATGTGCTGGTACCTTTTCATTTCATGCAGTTGTAAAACAATCAGTTTACTGTCAATAGGGATGCAAATCAGTTGGATATTTATGGAATATTCTGCGAATATGGCATTAATATCCAAGATGGGGGTACATTAAACATACAATTCTATATACAAAGTATGGTAACTGGTTTTGAAGGCTTTTACCAGGTAAAGCATGATATCAGTAGGGTATTGGTACCATTTTAATAATAATTTATCATACTGCAGATGTTGTCCATGGTATATCCACTGTAACTATAAAGAGGTTCTATTATAAAGGGGCGTGCACAGCCATAGAAATTAGCCTTTGCAGTTTTTATTTTTATTGAGTTTTTTTTCCTAAAAACATTTCCAATTCTTCCAATTTAGTTTGGAAGAATGTATGCCAATTAGAAGCAAGGGATATATTTAAGCCTAGAAAAACTCAATTTCTAATGTTATCATAGTTGTCTGCTTCAAAATAGTAGCCCTAATTAACCTATGTTAATAAGAGAACTACTTTTCATCTGCAGCTTTGAATTTAGTAGATTTTTCTTAATCTATACTACCACAGACCTTTCTTTTTCATTTGCTGTTGGCATTCTCTGTGCAATAATTCTTAAGGGATCTCATCAACATCTGCTGTATAAATTCTAAAAGAACTTCAGAATCTGCAAACCCATTTGGAGATGGGGGGGGGAAGCCAAATATAAAATATCGTGGGAACAGCCAGAAGCACTCTCTAGTATACATATTATTACTTCAAAATGTAGCTATGACTTTGTGTGAAGAACTTAGTATAAAACTAGGGAATACGAAGACCAAAGGGAGAAATAGCTGTAGGATCCATCCTATATTCAACATGATTAATAGTATTAAATAGCCAATTGCTATGAATGTGGAGCAGTATGTCCTTCTAATATTCAAATAGGTTCAGAAAGTCCTCACTTTCTCTTACTTCAATAATCTATAATGACAAAGAGTCCCTTTTAAATGGCTATCGACCATTTCTCAGTGTCAAGATTCAAGTACACATGTCACTAGAAGGAGTCATTTAACAAGTATTTCCTTGAATTAAGAATGATCTTTCAACACCGAAAATGCTCTTTACCAGAGGTTCTGTGATATAGAGATCTCTATTCTTTTATACTGCTTTTTCTGTATCAGGAAATCCTTACTGCCTGCATGGAAGAGTGACATGATCTATGCTATCTATCCCTCTACTGTCAATAAATGCATCCTCTAATTTCCATCTCAGGGACTTTTGCTGATGTCTTGGAGTTTTATTATGCAGCTCAATGCAAGTATCATTCCTTCTTCTTAGGACATCCAATGGTGCAAAGAAGTGAAATTTGGCTGGTTAAGAAAAGGAATTTTCACTTTATCTTCTTCAGGCATGGCCTGGTTAGAATGGTCCTTTCTATGCTTAGAAAGAACACCTGACTCCATTGGCCGATGCTAACAGAGAATAGAAAGAGCTTCTCCTCTATGATGGTGCATAAAGAGACAGCTGACAATCACTGTTAGGACTTTTCACTGGACTATTATACTAAATCTTTCCCTAAAAAACTATATAGCAATCCACTCAGGGTAGGTTCACATAGGAGACTCCTCCATAGGTTCCACGTAAAATAGGCAGAGAGAAAGGTCCTGCAAGGTTTTATACTGAAACCGGCGGAAATCCAACAGACACCCGGCAGACCCCATTATAATCTATGGGGTCCATGGGTGTCCTCAGCTAACTGCTTTTTAAGAGGACAGGCTCTCCGTCTTTCAAGTCCCCATATGGACCTGAACGATAGAGAGCCAAATGCTAGTGTAAACCTAGCTTCAGCTCTTCCTGGTCCTTTATTGTGAAAGGTTCCTTTTAAGGATTCCCTCATGATGTTCTTGATTATTTCAATGATAGATATTTTATTATTTTATCATGAGTAAGGGTCCTTGAACACATGAAGACATAAAGCTTCAGTTTTGAGCACTATGGTGAAATTATGGCCTTTGATTTCTCTTGTAAGTCACTAGCAAAGCTGCTGTCAATGTATACACTATTCAATAGTTATTTTCATGTAGAAATATTTAATACAATGGGGGGGGTAATTTATCAGTTTTCTGGTGTAGAGGTATGATATTGTGGAACACTTTTAGCACAAGGCCCTTTCTTGCCCCTAATATGTGCCACAACCTTTGTGATCCCAGCTCTCCACATTGTGTATGGAGTGTATGGAGGGATCTCTACCATATCCAATGGTTGGTCACCTCACCAATCTGAAGAACTGCAGTTTTTTTTTCTTCAAAAAACCCCACCATATTTCTCTTGATTGTGGGGTGCTAGTAGTCAGACCCTTACTGATCAGTAAGTTACCGCATTCCTTAAAAACACCACCAAGTTTCAGCTGTTGTAGCACAGTTTCCATAGCACATACAGCATGGTGCCTTTAGAAAAAGCATTCCATCACATACATGTATGGGAATGTTTTATTCCATGAACAAAGTCATATTTAAAGTGCTAGGCAATTAAAAGTTAAACATTTTAGCATATATAAATAAAATAAATTTTGTAGAGTTTTAAAGATTTTGCCATCTTATTGGTTATAGTCTTTTGTCTTGATAGGCCGATGAATATGACTATAAATGCAGGAAAG
This sequence comes from Leptodactylus fallax, assembly GCA_947044405.1. Classification (NCBI taxonomy): domain Eukaryota; kingdom Metazoa; phylum Chordata; class Amphibia; order Anura; family Leptodactylidae; genus Leptodactylus; species Leptodactylus fallax. Next base: position 2,158,518 of record CAMRHE010000050.1, on the reverse strand, counting down.
TTCTATAAATTCAGCCATGATTTCCTTATTTGGCTGGGATATCTTCTTGTGGATGTTGTGTCACTGACTGATAACCTGTCCACAACAAGAAAGTCATGGCTGGGTTTCTGAAAAGTCCCAGACCATAGAAATTTACTGCATTCATGGTAGTATCCACTGGCAACCTATCAAATGACTGTCACTGCTAAGATGGTTAGAAAAAATCTTTAGAACTCTTCAAAATTATTTATATTTGCAAAAATGTTTATCTTTAAATTGTTTACAAATTGAAATATGGTTATATCCATGGGAAAACGCCTTTAAGATAATGAGCTACTATAGCATTATGGGGTTCATATTGCTTATTTTATAGCCAAGTAAGTACAATAGATATGGATAAATAAATATGTATTAGAAATGGGTACAAACAAAATTGATTTAGTTCAATAGCATACCACCCAACCATCTCAGATTCAGCAGAACAGATTTCAGGTGCTGTCCCATTGTTCTAGATGGCATAAGTTAAATCCCAACTTCAACTCATCTGTGTCCGGAAGAGTATGGTGTATCAGGGTGCCACAATAAAGGAGCATTATACTGTGGGTCCATAATAAGAGGGAAATTATATTACGTGGGGGTCACAATGGGGTATCATACTACAACCCCAAATCCAATGAAGTTGGGATGTTGTGTAAAACATAAATAAAAACAGAATACGATGATTTGTAAATCCTTTTCAACCTATATCCAATTGAATACACTACAAAGGCAAGATATTTAACGTTTAAACTGATAAAATGTATTGATTTTTTGCAAATATTCACTCATTTAGAATTTGATGCCTGCAACACGTTCCAAAAAAGCTGGGACAGGGGCAACAAAAGACTGGGAATGTTGAAGAATGCTCAAAACACACCTGTTAATGAACAGGTTAATTGGAAACAGGTGAGTGTCATGATTGGGTATAAAGGGAGAATCCCCGAAAGGCTCAGTCGTTCACAAGTAAGGATGGGGCGAGGTTCACCACTTTGTGAATAACTGCGTGAGCAAATAATCCAATAGTTTAAGAACAACTTTTCTCAACGTACAATTGCAAGGAATTTAGGGATTTCATCATCTACAGTCCATAATAACATCAAAAGATTCAGAGAATCTGGACAAATCTCTGCAAGTAAGCGGCAAGGCCAAAAACCAACATTGAATGCACATGACCTTCGATCCCTCAGGTGGCACTGCATTAAAAACCGACATCATTGTGTAACGGATATTACCACATGGACTCAGGAACACTTCAGAAAACCATTGTCAAGAACACAGTTTGTCGCTACAACTACAAGTGCAAGTTAAAACTCTACCATGCAAAGCGAAAGCCATATATCAACAACAGCCAGAAACGCCGCCGGCTTCTCTGGGTCCGAACTCATCTGAGATGGACTGACGCAAATTGGAAAAGTGTCTTGTGGTCTGGCCAGTCCACATTTCAAATTGTTTTTGGAAATCATGGACGTCGTGTTCTCCGGGCCAAAGAGGAAAAGGACTGTTTGAATTGTTATCAGCGCAAAGTTCAAAAGCCAGCATCTCTGATGGTATGGGGGTGTGTTAGTGCCCATGGAATGGGTAACTTGCACATCTATGAAGGCACCATTAATGCTGATAAGTACATATAGGTTTTGGAGCAACATATGCTGCCATCCAAGCGACGTCTTTTTCAGGGACGTCCCTGCTTATTTCAGCAAGACAATGACAAGCCACATTCTGCACATGTTACAACAGTGTGGCTTCATAGTAAAAGAGTGTGGGTACTCAACTGGTCTGCCTGCAGTCCATACCTGTCTCCCATTGAAAATTATGGAGCACAAAATTCGACAATGGAGACCCCGGACTGTTGAACAACTGAAGTTGTACATCAAACAAGAATGGGAAAGAATTCCACCTACAAAGCTTCAACAGTTAGTGTCCTCAGTTCCAAAATGCTTATTGAGTGTTGTTACAAGGAAAGGTGATGTAACACAGCGGTAAACATGCCCTGCGCCCAGTCTTTTGTTGCCCCTGTCCCAGCTTGTTTGGAACATGTTGCAGGCATCAAATTCAAAATGAGTGAATATTTGCAAAAAACAATAAAGTTTATCCGTTTGAACATTAAATATCTTGTCTTTGTAGTGTATTCAGTAGAATATAGGTTGAAAAGGATTTGCAAATCATTGTATTCTGTTTTTATTTATGTTTTACACAACGTGCCAACTTCATTGGAATTGGGGTTGTATGTTGGGGCCACAAAAAGTTCAGAGGTATACAATAATCCTCTGAAAGTTGGAATGTATACAATAATTATAATACAGCTTATACAATAGCAATGCTTAATTTGTTCATTTCCTGGCTCATCACACATCATAGTGTATTATTTTTCCATTTTTTATAGGGATGCTGGTAAATCTGTCTAGTGCTGTGTATTGTCATGTTGCACAAATGAGATAGATAAATAAAAAATCCAACATTGCTACATCTGTCATTAAAATTAAGTATGTCTTTCCTGTTCTAAAGGCATATTCATGTGTATGGCAGCAGCTGAAGTTTGTGCTGTTGAGTAGACATGAGCTATACTTTGTTGTCTCTTTTCTTAATATTAATGTTTCCACAACAGCACCTGCTAGGCCTCCTCCTCACTTTTGAAATGTGTACATTTCTAAGCCTGTCATCAAGGAGCAAAACTAAAAGCCTCAAAGTCAGAAGAGGCAGATGACAGACACACTTGGAAGCCATGATAGTTTGTTTTCAAAATAAATGTTCTAAGGAAGAAAAACACAAATACCAGCAAAGAGATACTCTTAACCTTTTCACTGCTGAACTGATCTATTTCAAGTGCAAACCTTACAGATATTGAGGAGCAGAACATGCCCTTTAACACTTTAATTTTTTCATTATGAGAGGTCTCTAATCTGAAATCAGTTTTTCTGCAATTCTGTGTAAATTCATGCAGTGACTTTTGCCACACTGCAAATTTACACCTGCTATTTCCAAGATACGTATGTAAAATTCCTACCAGGACTGGTATTTTGTTATAAGGCAGATGGGGCTTTGGTTATCCTCATTCACTAGGACCAGAGGCGTAGCTAGGGATTCACCACGGGCGGAGAGGGGCACAAACATGTCTAAATGGGCCCCCAAGTTGGACGTGTTCATATACCGATACTATCAGTATACGGTGAGTGTGTAGTGGTATATAGCGGCTCTACACAGGGCTCTGCAGACGATTTAGGTGAATACAGGTCAGTAGCATTTAGTTACTTACCGGTGACGTCTCTGCCTAATCGTTCACATTCCTCGTCTCTTTCATCTGGACGGCCATGACTACTTCTTCCAGTCTCTGTAAAGTTTGCAACACAGACATCTTTGGCTCCTCACTTTTCCAGGCACCTGACCCACATTGTCCTCACTTACACAAAGCCCTCACCCTGCTGCTACCCCAATTATAAAATATATAATATAACCCCCCCATAATGAATAATACCCTCAAGTGCATCTTTAAATTAATAACTTCCCTGTGCACCCCTTTAAATAGTGCCCCTTATTAATAATGTCCCAGGTGTTTCCTAATTAAAAAGGAAAAAAAAAAAAAAACAAGGGAAAAAAAATTATTGGGGTTCCAATACCCGGGACCCCCAGGATCATCTGTTTGAATGAACCGTGGTACCTGTGTAAGCGCCGTAACCGCTTCTCTGTTTGCACAGTGTCATTCATTTCATATCTGCCATGTCATGTAACTACAGCCTCGTCCTATACACATCTATGTGACAAGGCTGGAATGACATCACACTGTCACTATAAACTCACAGCGGGTGATATAAACAGGCGTCATGGCCCCCTCATACAGCTGGTCAGTGGGGAATCACTTATCTCTTATTGATGTTTTATTCTGAGGATAGATCATCAATAAAAATGAGCTGGAAAATGTCTTAAGGCTAAGGCCCCATGTGGCGTTCCGCAGCAAAAAAGAGCTGCGGGAAAAACCACGGCGACGCATTGCGGTTTTTCCTGCAGCACTTTGCACAGAAAGTTCGCAGAGGTTTCCTCTGTGGACTTTCTGCTTAAATTATATCTATAGGGAAACCGCTGGCGTCTCCATAGGTATAATTAACATGCTGCAATTTCCAAAACTGCAACTGTTTTGGAAATGACAGCATATCTGCTGCACATATTTTACTGTAAAGTGGGGATGGGATAGGGGTCCCATGTGGCGAAAACCCACAGAAAAAAACGTAGCATTCTAGCAAATACCATCCACACATTGCGGAAAAATATGTGCAGCAGACGCACTGCGATTTCCAAAACCGTTGCGGTTTTGGAAACTGCAGCATGTCAATTATACCTATGAAAACACTGGTGGTTTCCTTATAGGTGTATTGAAAACAGAAAGTCCACAGGGGAAACCTTTGTGGACCGTCTGTGAAAAGCGCTGCGGGAAAAACCACAATGTTACCGACGTGGTTTTTCCTGCAGCGCTTTTTTTGCTGCAGCCAGGTACATGGGGCATTAGTCTTAATAACGCCCAAGTGCCACTTTAATTTCATTAATTGCCTCCTTATATTATGCCCCTGATTCCCCCTGACATAAATACTGCACCTCTAATGGCCCCTTATATCAATTATCAGCCCCTTATGTTCATAATGCCTCCTAACATAAATGATGCCCCCTAATGGCCCCTTATATAAATAACCTCCCCCCTTGTATTCATAATACCCGTAATAACCCTTATATAAATGACCTCCCCATTGTCATAATGTCCCCTAATGAATCCTCCCTTATAGTTATAATTCCCCCTCCTATCCACCCCTTATACTATTAATATACCCACAACTGCGCTAAAAAAGCAAAAAAAAAGTTCTACTCACCTACCTGTGATCCTGATGAATGGAGCCACCGCTTCCTCAGTGTCCAAGCACAGGACGTCTGTATCTGTATGTTGTGATGTCATCGCACCGCCTGTGCTGAGAAGCAGACATTGTCTGTGTTCTTGGCGTCTTGTAAACCGCAAGCCTGTATTGGCTTGCAGTCTACATTATTGTTAAGTTGCAGGATACGTTTTAAATAGATCGGTGTCTGCAGACGCCAATCTAGTTAGAAATAAAGGATGTATTAATGGTGGCCCCGGGGTGGGCCCCACAGAATCAGTGGGCCCAGGGGAAGCTGCCCCCTCTGCCCCCCCCACCTACACCTCTGAGTAGGACCTAGGTGAGACTGTTACCTCTGCACCTTCTACAGCTAAGCCCCTCATCTGCTATATCTGATAAACTGAACACTGCTGCATCTGAATGCTTACAAGTCTGAAATGAAATGTAATACATTTCGGTAAAACGACTCTTCAAGAAACAGTTGAAAAATGACTATATTTGCTTAATGCTATAGCATATCTCACTGTTAAATTACTCAAATTAAATGGCACATTTTTCTCTCTCTCAACAGCAGAAAGATAATTCATATAATATAGGGTAAGCACTGCCTTATGCAGCATGATAACTATTAGATTTTCATAACTTTTCTGATACATGATATCATTTTATTACCATCTCTTCAGAGATATCAATCTGGTATTAATGTTGTTCCTGTCACTTGGAGAGTGATGCATTGCTTATGATATAGCTGAAGAAGCCTCCATTTATTAGAAACTCTCTCTGGAGTGAAGAATATCAAGAGTGCATCATACTTAAAAGACTCAGTATCCATATCGCCAAAAACTGTCTAATCTCAATTAGAATAAGCTTTAATTCAGGTGTTTATTTCCAGGTTATGGCTTTAGGGTAAAGCATCTTGTGTCATGACAAATCCTAGGTGAGATTACCACCTTGTTCCATTGGCATCACAGATAGACAGAAATATATCAAAGTGACTGCCAGACAGTTAAAAGGGAATAGAAAATAAAAAGGATGTGTCCAAGTACTGCTGGTGGCAGGTGTCAGAACATAAGCATCAGCAGGATCAAAAAGGAGCTTTTCTCTGTTGCTTATTAAAAAGGAAAAAAGAACCTCAAATTTCTATGCTCTCTATCCCAGCCTGCTGTGAGTTCCCTATTCTGAGCTTCGAAACAAATCCATCATAGTTTCTTTTTTACAACATTCCATGTACCACATTTAGTCTCCTGGTGCCCCATATAAGCCGCCTCTTATGCTATTCCTTTTTAACTGTTGTAATTGAGAGGCAGCTGAGCGATCATAAAAAATCATGTATGTTACAATAAAGAAGTTATTTCTGCACCTCTTCAAACTTTCTTCTTACCTTCTCCGATGCGTTTTCGCTCCTGCTGTCTCAAAGGATGCAAAGCTGTAATGTTTTCAGATAGCTGTTGAAAAAAATAACTGCTGACTACACTGTCATGTTAAGCTTCTTTTAGTATGCTTGTTCAACGCACTTGATCTTTGTTAATTCGCAGACATCTCCACTGATTCCTGTTGACATCCAAATTGCCGTTCACACTTCTATAATTAAAAATGTATGCGGCTAATAATTTATAACACTAGGAGTAGATATTAATCATGACTTTTCATGGCTATGTATTGTTCAATAATTCTTTCAGTATTATTAATGATACTAATAGGACATCAGCAAGACATTTTGGATAATATGGTTTTAAATCTCTTTCCCATAAAGTCTTAGCTGCCTTGAAGGTTATCTGCTTAGGGAGGCATACCTTGTTAAAATATTACCAGGCTAAACAATTTGCTTCCCTGCTTCCGTCTGCTCGTTTATTATGAAGCTGGTAACTTCTTCACATGACATAATCTTGCTATTTACTTTCCTATCTTGATTTCTAATCAATCGATTGTCATTAAGCGGCCTCTTGTTTCCATATGATGTGAGCCGATTGTGTTCCTGTGATTGATTATATGTTTTGATGTGATTCTTGTCCTCTGGAGTAGCCGTGCACTTGTAAGCTTGACAATTTCAAATGGGCATGCACAAGTACTATATATGACATAATTACTTAAAGAAATGCAAAGCAATTGTAGTCATAATCAGTAAACACTGGGGTCAATTTATCATTTTTCTAGTGTGCAAGGCTTGAAAAAGAAGCAATTTCTGTCACAGATGTTGGTTTTTATGCAAAAATTTCTACATTTATTCACTTTGGGCCCTGCTCACCACTTTTCAAGAAAATGGGTGGAGTGGAGCCTGGATGAAGGTGGACTGGGACACCACAAATTAATTACAATTTATACCAGATAACTGGCAAGACTTATAGCTGAAACCCACATAACTCCTTGAACCAAACCGCCGGTCTTAAATAAATAATCGCTTCCAATTTTTTTTCTGTACTTTATTTTGTGGCAAAAATTATGATTTACCTGTAATACCTGTCTTATTTGGATGATACCCCTGAAAATGTGATCATAGGGTGTTATGCTTCAGGCAGCTGTAATCCATTGTAATACTGTAACGTCCTTGCCTGTCCGGGCTTTGACGCCGTCCTCCGGGCGCACGCTGCGGCACAGGAGGCGTGCCCGGTTGTAATTCTTTCCTTGGGTTTTACTTGTATTGTCTGAACACTGTCCTATTCCCTCACCTCCTTAATTGATTTTCCACCATGCCCTTCTCCTTCACCTTGCTTTCCCCCTGCTCCACTAAGAGTTAACTTTAGTCCTGCCTTGTGATTGACAGCCTGTCCTCCTGTCAAGCCTGGGGCGGGTTCTTTCTCCCTATTTATTGTTTGCTCACTTTCCCATTGGTGCCTGCTATTGCATTTCGCTTACTGGCTATACTCCTTGCTCCTTGTTACCTGCTCTTCTGACTTTCTGACCACTGGCTTTGACTTTGACTATTCTCTTGGATTTTGATTCTGTACTGCATTGCTCGATTGTTACTGACCCCTTGGCTAGCTGACCTCCCTTTGTTGTTTGTGCATCCTGTCTACGTTTTGTGTTGTCACTTATTCAGAGTAGGGACCGGCTCCAAGTTGTTCCTGTCATTAGGACAGTGAGACAAGTAGGTAGGGACAGGGTCTGGGTCAACTTTAGGGCTCACTGTCTCTGTATTCCCTTCCTCTCAGGTTTTTGCTGCAGCACTGGAGAATTGCTCAACTGGCAATTCCCTTACAGAATAGCAGGCCATAAAAAAAAAAAAAAAAAACTTTAACCCTTCTACTGGCATGGCTTCTATTCAGGACCTTGTGACTCGAATGGAGGGTTTGGCAGGTTTGGTGTCTGAGCTGGCCAATCAGGTACACACTGTCACCCAGAATCAAGCTGAGGCCGCTGCTACACCACCTGCTGTCATTTCCCTTCCCATGGTTAAAATGTTACTCCCAGATAGGTTTTCAGGGGACCGAGGTAAATTTGAAACGTTCAGGGAATCATGTTTGTTGTATTTTCGTGTCAACCCTAATGCGTTGCAGTCTCAGATGGTGGGGGTGGTCATTTCCCTCTTACAGGGGGATCCACAGACTTGGGCCCTTAAACTCCCCCCTGAAGCAGAGGAGTGGACAGATCTGGAAAAAAAATTTTAAGTCTTTGCGGGCCATTTATGCTGAGCCTGATCAAATTGGACTTGCCGAGTCCCAACTTCTTACCCTCCGGCAAGGTAAACTATCCGCTGAAACTTACTGCTCTGAGTTTCAGAAGTTGAGTATAACAGCAGGTTGGTGTGACTCCGCTTTGAAAGCTCTTTTTAAACAGGGCCTGAATGATTCAGTGAAGGATGTCTGGGTAGGTCACCCTGATCCCGCTACCTTAGAAAAGGCCATGACCTTAGCCGTCCGCATTGACAGGAGACTCCAGAACAGACGTAAAGAGAGGGTGGGGATTGATCCCACTAAGTCTTCTGTCTATCCCTCTCTTTCTGTTAAAGAATCTGTTTCTCCGTCTGTCACCCCTGGAGATGAGCCTATGCAGTTGGGAGCACTGGATACCAAGGCTAGACGAGAATATCGTCTCCGGAATCATCTCTGCCTGTATTGCGGCAAACCGGGTCACCTCATCCGAGACTGCTCCATCAAACCACGTACACCAGCGGAAAACTTCAGGGCCTGAGTGGTATTCAGAAGAACCACTCAGGCAGTCAGGTATCTTCTGAAAAATCTCACAAATTGATGTTACCTGTGTCTCTGTCCTTTGGGGGCAGATCTGTTTCTGGGCAGGCCCTAGTAGATTCTGGGGCTGCCACTAACTTTGTTAAATTTTCGTTTGTTTCTGCTTTACGTATTGAACTTTTATCATTAGATACTCCTCTGTTGGTTACTGGGGCGGATTTTACTCCACTGGCCAGGGGTAAAATCCGTTTTAAAACCTCCTTACTCTCTTTGCAAGTGGGCTCAATACATATGGAGCTCATGAGTATTTTTGTTATGGAGGATCTCTCGTCTGATATCATTTTAGGGCTTCCCTGGCTAGACCTCCATAACCCTACCTTTGATTGGCCCAAAAAAGAGTTAGTGAAATGGGGGAATCAGTGCTCCTCCCATTGTATTGCTTTGCATGACTCCGACTGTCTCAGTGAGGAGATGCTTCTTCCTGAATTTCTGTCTGATTTTCATGATGTTTTAGATCCTAAAGCTGCTGAAGTTTTACCGCCGCACAGACCTTACGATTGTGCGATTGAACTCCTTCCCGACTCCAAATACCCTAAGGGAAGGATCTTCAATTTTTCTGCTCCAGAACGTGAGGCTATGCGGGATTACACTTCTTAAAGGTCACATCCGTCCGTCTCAGTCTCCCATGGGAGCTGGGTTCTTTTTTGTTAAAAAGAAAGATGGCGGACTGCGACCATGCATTGACTACCGAGAATTAAATAAAATTACGGTTAAAAATCAGTACCCTCTTCCCCTGATCCCCGATCTTTTCAATCAGATTGTGGGTGCCCGCTGGTTTTCTAAAATTGACCTCCGTGGGGCATACAATCTGATCTGGATTAGAGAAGCAGATGAATGGAAAACTGCGTTCAACACCCGGGAAGGTCACTTTGAATATTTGGTAATGCCTTTCGGGTTATGTAATGCACCCACAGTATTTCAACACTTTGTTAACGATATCTTTAGAGACTTGCTCGGTCGTTATGTGGTTGTCTACCTGGATGATATTCTAGTGTTCTCTCCTGATTGGGCCACACATATTGAGCATGTTAGGAGTGTTTTTGCTACTGTTGCGTCAAAACTCTCTCTTTGCCAAACTGTCCAAATGCCTGTTCGGAGTCCAAAGGGTCACCTTCCTCGGTTACGTTATTACTCCCGATTCTTTTTGTATGGATCCACTAAAAGTCATGGCTATTAAAAACTGGGAACGCCCCTCCAACCTTAAAGCCCTGCAATGTTTCTTGGGGTTTTCCAACTATTATCGAAAATTTATTAAGAATTTCTCTTCTATAGTGAAGCCATTGACGGATCTCACAAAGAAAGGTGCCGATGTGACCAAATGGACTCCGGAAGCGGAAGAGGCTTTTGTACATCTCAAGAAATGTTTTCTTGAGGCTCCTGTATTAGTACCACCAGACTATGATCGCCCATTTATTATTGAGGTTGATGCCTCTGAAGTGGGGGTTGGTGCCGTATTGTCTCAGGGCTCTGAAAATTTTACATGTTTGCAACCTGTAGCCTTCTTCTCGAGGAAATTCTCTCCTATGCAGCGCAACTATGATGTTGGTAATCGAGAACTCCTAGCCATTAAATGGGCATTCGAGGAGTGGAGACATTTCCTCCAGGGGGCCAAACACCAGATCACAGTGTTCACCGATCATAAGAACCTACTATATCTGGATAGCGCTAAGCGACTGTCTCCTAGGCAGGCCCGCTGGGCGCTATTCTTCACACGTTTTAATTTTGTGGTGACTTATCGTCCAGGCTCTAAAAATGTACGGGCTGATGCCCTATCTCGCAGTTTTGGTCCCAGCGGTGCCCCTAAGGATGTCCCAGATAAAATCTTGTCTCCCGGGGGGGGTTCTCGCCATTATTACTCCTGATCTTGCTACTTTAGTGGTTAATTCACAAGATCTTGCTCCCAGTAATACTCCCACTGGGAAACTATTTGTACCTCCAAATCTTCGTCTTCGTGTTTTGGAGGAAATTCATTGTTCTACCTTAACGGGACATTCTGGCTTCGCTGGGACTAAATACCTTCTCTCCCGCTCTTACTGGTGGCCGTCCTAGTCTCGAGACGTATGTGAATTTGTTGCTGCCTTTGAGACATGTGCTAAGATGAAGACTCCTAGGAGATTACCCGAGAGCCTTCTTCATCCCCTTCCTATACCTAAGAGACCATGGTCCCATTTGTCAATGGACTTTATTACTGATTTGCCTTGTTCCTAAGGGAAGACTGTGATTTGGGTAGTTGTGGATAGATTCTCCAAAATGTGTCATTTTGTACCCCTAAAGAAAATTCCTAGTGCTCCACGTCTAGCCTCGTTCTTTATTAATCACATACTCCGCTTGCATGGTGTACCGGAAAATATTGTATCTGATCGGGGTGTACAATTTGTGTCTAGATTCTGGAAGGAATTTTGTGGTCGTCTGGGGGTCTCTCTGTCTTTCTCTTCCACATTCCACCCTGAGACCAATGGCCAGACAGAGAGATTCAACCAAACTTTGGAACAGTACTTAAGGTGTTTTGTGTCTGATGCTCAAGAAAAATGGAGAACCTTTCTTCCTCTAGCAGAGTTTGCAATAAACAACAGGGTTAACGTCACCACTAAAATGTCTCCGTTTTATTGCAACTATGGTTTTAACCCCAGGTACTCCTCTCTCCGTAGCACCGAGTCTGTTAATCCCACTGCCGAACAGACTTATCAGCGACTGTGCACAGTCTGGGCCAAGGCTCGTCTGAGCCTGGTTAAAGCCCAAGAATATCAAAAACGGCAGGCAAATAAAAGACGCTTACCTGGCCCTGAATACAGAGTGGGAGATCGAGTCTGGCTGTCCACTAGGAATCTGCGTCTTAGAGTTCCTTCGGGGAAATTTGCACCACGTTACATTGGGCCCTATGTCATTTCTGAACTCATAAACCCAGTATCTTTTAAATTACAACTTCCAAGTTCTTTTCGTATCCACAAAGTCTTCCACAAGTCGCTTTTGAAGAAGTATATCTCCCCTGTCCTTACTTCTTCCAGTCCACCTGCGCCGGTGGTGGTCCAAGGGGAACTAGAATATGAAGTAGAAAAAATTCTGGATTCCCGTCGGGTGCAGAATGCTGTTCAGTACCTCGTGCACTGGAAGGGTTATGGCCCGGAAGAGCGAACGTGGGTTTCTGGTAGGGACCTACATGCGCCACGTTTAATTAATCTCTTTCATCGCCAGAGACCTTCGAAACCTGGTCCATCTGGCGAGGGTCCAGAGGCCCCTCGTAAAAGGGGGGGTACTGTAACGTCCTTGCCTGTCCGGGCTTTGGTGCCGTCCTCCGGGCGCACGCTGCGGCGCAGGAGGCGTGCCCGGTTGTAATTCTTTCCTTGGGTTTTTCTTGTATTGTCTGAACACTGTCCTATTCCCTCACCTCCTTAATTGATTTTCCACCACACCCTTCTCCTTCACCTTGCTTTCCCCCTGTTCCACTAAGAGTTAACTTTAGTCCTGCCTTGTGATTGACAGCCTGTCCTCCTATCAAGCCTGGGGCGGGTTCTTTCTCCCTATTTATTGTTTGCTCACTTTCCCATTGGTGCCTGCTATTGCATTTCGCTTACTGGCTATACTCCTTGCTCCTTGTTACCTGCTCTTCTGACTTTCTGACCACTGGCTTTGACTTTGACTATTCTCTTGGATTTTGATTCTGTACTGCATTGCTCGATTGTTACCGACCCCTTGGCTAGCTGACCTCCCTTTGTTGTTTGTGCGTCCTGTCTACGTTTTGTGTTGTCACTTATTCAGAGTAGGGACCGGCTCCAAGTTGTTTTACAGGTGAAACAAAGCTTTACCTGGTAATCACCAAAATCAGTGGGATATTCTTGTCATACATTGAAGGTCCTGCAGAAGAACAGATGTTCTTTGTAGCCACTTTCTGCCAGATCGACTTTGCAAAATCTGTCGGTCTGAATTGTCACCACCAGTAACTGTACAAGAAATAAATGTTCCACTAACTGAAACCAAACCAGAACCCACAATTTAACTTACAAGGACATATCAGAAATAGGAGAATAGTCGTCCAGACAAAAGGGTCAAAATCAGTATCAGTAACAGTGACCCCGTGTCAGTCAGCAGTTTCAGCCACCAGAAGATTGAAATACCTCTGCTCTTTTTCAAGAGAATGAGAGCAGATCTGCAATTACAAGCCTTACCGATACAATGTATGGACTCAAAGCTGTATACAGTGTATGGAGGTCTGTGCACTGTAGTAGTGTCACAGTGGAACTGCACCTTTGCTCCCTTGAATAGGAGCAAAGCACTTTTCATATTACTTTTCAATATACAGTATATATATATATATATATATATCTTTAGTGAATATTTTGTTTATATTTGTGTTATCAATCTACCTCATTGGTATGTGTGTATACAAGTATACAAAGGGTAGGGAGTCAGTGGTGAAATGATTTTCCTGCCTGTTGTTTTATATCTTGTTTTATTGTTTTATGATGTCTTGATCAGGCAGGCAGAGGGAAGGGGGGGGGGGGTGTCGTGACCTTAGGTTAACCTCAGAGACCATCAGGGACACAGCTCTACAAGGCAAAGAAAGAACATTCATCTTTCCCACATGAAGATGAGTCATTGATTTCCCACCTCAGGGAATAAGAGGAGGAGGAGAGGCACCATGGCAGTGAGGTCTGGCTAAACACAGGCCTTAAGAGATTATGATACTTTTCTGGGTCACATCTGTGGAAATCAGCTAACCAAGCTGGATGTAGTCCAATTCCATCTGAAGACATCCTCCAAGCTCCAGGAATCAAGTATTATTTCATTTTTGTTCCATTATTTTTAAGGCTATTTGCTTTTCGTGTCATTTGCTATGTTTTCTTTTCATATATAGGACTGTGGCTGTCATTGTTCAACTCACTCCATTCACTCAATCTTGCACTCACCTTTCACTCAGGCTGCAAATTGAGTGTTAATCGCACCCCAACACGTAGCTCCTTTTAGAATGAGGGAGTGATGAGGGAGTGGTTTATAAAGGCCTGCTCAGGAAGCTTTCCTATGTTGTCATGGCAACCGTAAAGCAGCAACCACCAATCCTTCTTTATGTTGACACGGCAACCTTAAAGCATCAACAACAGATGTAACATCCCTGACAGTACCACCCCCCCCCTTCTATGAGGGGCCCCTGGACCCCTAACAACAGGACCAGGTTTAAAGGGAAAACTTTTATGAAATCAAAACCTCAGAATGAACAGACCGAGCCGGTTCCCAGGTTTGATCTTCAGGTCCATAACCCTTCCAATGAATGAGATATTGAAGAACACCTCTGACTCTGTGTGAATAAACAATTCTCAGAACCTCAAACTCCTGATCCCCATCAACTTGAACAGGAGGAGGGGGTTTATCGTGTGGAATTACAGGCGGCAAATACTTCTTTAGAAGAGATTTGTGAAAGACATTATGGATTTTAAATGACTGAGCAAGAGCCAGATGAAAAGATACTGGATTGATCATCTCAATAATCTTATGTAATGTAATGTAATTAGGACCCAATTTGTGTGATGGGATTTTAAGCCGCAGATTGTTTGAGGAAAGCCACATCTTCTCCCCCACGATTTGTATCAGCATTCTTTTTAGAGGTTGATTGAGAATTCTCCAGGTTCGATTGAACCTGAGCCCAAACTGTGCACAGTTTTTCTGCCTCCATGTTTACTTCAGGATTACCAATAGCAGGAGATAAAGAAGAAAAACGAGGATCAAAACCATAATTACAAAAAAGCGGCAAAGTATTCAAGGAAACATGGTGATGATTATTAATTTCAAATTCAGCTGACGGCAAATAAGTTACCCACTCTGACTGATTAACGGAAATGTAACATCTCAGATATTGCTCTAGTGTTTGGTTGAAGCATTCAGATTGACCATAAGTCTCTGGACGGAAAGCGGAAGAAAAAGACAACTGAACTCCCAAGTGACTACAAAAAGCTTTCCAAAATTTAGTGACAAACTGAACACCTCTGTTAGAGACAACATTGTCAGGAATACCATGTGGTCGAACAACACGATCCATAAACAGTCTGGAGAGAGTCTTGGCATTTGGCAGTTGAGACAGTGGAACAAAATGGCACATTTTACTAAAACGGTCAACAACCGTCCAAATGACAGACTTCCCTCCAGACACAGGCAAATCAATCATGAAGTCCATAGAAATATGTGTTCAAGGTCTCTTAGGTATAGGCAAAGGGAGCATTTCACAAATTGGTTGGACCCAAAGAACCTTAGCCTGGGCACAAGTATCGCATGCAGAGACATATAAAATAATATCCCAGGATTTGATAGGCCACCAGTAGTGGCAAGAAACTAGCCGCTTAGTACCAGAGACTCCCGGGTGACCACACAAAACCGAATCATGTAATTCTCTCAACAACCTGAGTCTGAATTGTGGAGGTACAAACAATTTTCCCTCTGGCGTGTTCTGAGGGGCCAACTGTTGATTCTCCCTGATCTCAGCAGCCAGATCTGAGGACACGGCAGAAACAACAATTCCCTTAGAAAGAATTGATTCGGGCTCAGAATCCAGGGTCTGAGAAGGACAAAAACTGTGAGATAAGGCATCAACTTTAATAAGCCATCACCATGTAACAATTTTCAAAAAAATATTTGTTCCCAGTTGTTAAGTGTGTTTTCCTGATTGTTTGTACCTTAAATGAATAGAAAAAAGTTATTATTCCCTGTAAACTTTGCTTTTGTGGTCAGCACAATGATATTTTGAAATCGATCTATTTTTAAGATTATTCGCAATATTTCAAGATACTTAAGAAGCTTCTGGAATTGTGAGAACTATCAAGAAGTTTCTAGAACTGCCCAGAATTATCTAGAACTTTCTGGGACTGTACAGAATTGTAGGTAGCTGTATAACTACAGTTATATAGGGCCACTAGAGCCCTTCCTGAGAGACGGAGAGACAGGATCTAATTGATTGGGATTGCATAGTAAGTGGGCAATGGCCATCACAGACAAAGGGGAATTGACCTAGACAGACAGGTGTGAATTCAATATCTATTCAGATTCTGACAGTATTCACACTTCACCCCACACCCATTACAGGAGGAGCTTAGGAATGTAAATGTATATATTGTGTGTTACTGTGGTATCGGGTGATCAATCTTGCTCTGCTGAATCCTCAGTACACTCTTGAACTTTAATACTGCATGGAATAAAGACCATTTTTATCAAGTTTGGAGAGACATCCTTTTTCCTTACAGTTCACAGCAACTTAGTCAATTTAGATGGCATCAAGAGGTTGCATACATCCAGCAGACGTATTTTGCTACGTATGTGGCCAGTTTATAAAGACAAGAGCGAAAAAGTACTCTGTGGAAGCATCTGCTAAGATGTGTGAGGCCTACAAAGCATACTTCGGCATGCCTGTTGGTGACCAAGACAAACCATGGGCTCCTCATTTCACACGTGAGCACTGCAAGAAAACTCTTGAAGGTAAGTGGATAAATGCTACTCTCTTAAATAGCAGATTAACTGTGTTAATATTGTAAATATCACTAGTCATTAGTGTGAAATAGGCCTAAATCAAATTCTCAATCCAAATATTATTTTGTTTGCTTATAGGTTGGTACAGGGGAGAGAAGAGAGCCATGCATTTTGCTACCCCAAGAATTTGGCGTGAACCGACTGATCACTCAACAAATTGCTACTTCTGCATGGTGGACCCTTCCAAACGTCGCACTGGCAAAAATGCACCGCCTGTAACATATCCTGACATTCCGTCATCTATTGCCCCAGTACCACACTGCCCTGAACTTCCTGTACCAACACCTCCAGACAGAGCTACACCACCTTCAAAAGAAAGCAGCAGGTCAGACATCGAGGAAGACGTTGAAGATCACGATTTCTCTTCATATGCAGATGAGGAGCGGAAGCCATACTACCCTAACCAAAAAGACCTCAACGATCTGATCAGAGACCTTGGTCTCACCAAGTCCAATGCTGAGCTTCTGACATCAAGGCTCAAGCAATGGAACTTACTAGATTAAAGCGTCCAAGTCACAGATCAGAGGAAGCGTCACCAAGTTTTTTCCATCTTCTTCAGTCATCAAGATGGACTGCGCTTCTGCAACAATGTGGCCGGTCTATTCGAGGCTATAGGTATCACCTGTAACCCGACTGAGTGGCGCCTCTTCATAGACAGATCATGCAAGAGCCTCAAAGCCGTGCTGCTTCACAATGGGAACAAGTATCCGTCTCTTTCTGTAGCTCACTCGGTGTACCTGAAAGAGGAATACACCAGTGTCAACATGTTGCTAGGTGCCTTGAAGTATGATGAGTACGGCTGGGAAGTTATCGGAGATTTCAAAATGGTGTCATTCTTGATGGGCCTCCAAGGTGGTTTTACTAAGTATCCTTGCTTTATTTGCCTTTGGGACAGCTGGGATACTGAAGCGCACTACCACAGGCGGGACTGGCCTCAGCGGACAGAACAGAATTCACTGTGGGGAAGAACAATGTAAAGTGGGAGCCACTGGTGGATCCATGCAAGGTGCTGATGCCACCACTACACATTAAGTTGGGGCTCATAAAACAATTTGTCAGGGCTCTAGACAAGGAGTCGAGAGCTTTCAATTACCTCCAAGATCTTTTACCTAAGCTGTCTGAAGCAAAGATCAAAGCTGGTGTCTTCGTCGGACCACAAATCAAGAAGATCATAGAGTACAGTGAATTTCCCAAGAAGCTGAATAGGAAGGAGAGAGCAGCTTGGAACAGTGGTTTGCGGCTTCCTAGGCAATCATAAAGATGTAAATTATGTACAACTGGTTCAGATTCTGATAAAGAACTATGCTGCAATGGGCTGCAGGATGTCACTCAAAATCCATTTCCTTGATGCTCATCTTGATAAGTTCAAAGAGAACATGGGAGCTTATTCAGAGGAGCAAGGCGAGCGCTTTCACCAGGACATTATGAACTTTGAACGCCGTTACCAAGGGCAATATAACGAAAACATGATGGGCAACTATATTTGGGGATTGATTCATGAAACTGATTTGCAGTATAGTCGTAAATCTCGGAAAACCGCACACTTCTGAACAGTTTTTGGTAATCTGTGTAAATTTGCAATGCATATAGTGTTCTTAGTCTGACTGTATAAATGAGAAGATGCAAAATTGACTGTTTCTATAGTTAAAATGCATAATTTTCGTTGCCGTGGTCACAAAAGCAAAGTTTATGATGAATGTAAGCAATTTTTAATTTGTTTTAGACAAAAGCAATTGGAATATAACATTTAAAAGCTGGGAACAAAATTTGTGTTACATATTCTTTGATCCAGGTCTGAAGGTAACCACGAAATCAAACCTGGTAAAGAATAAAGCCCATCTTGCTTGTCTAGGATTTAATCTCTTGGCTGATTCTAAAAACATGAGATTTTTATGATCAGTGAGAACAGTAATCCTATGTCTGGCTCCTTCTAGGAAATGTCGCCACTCTTCAAAATCCCACTTAATAGCCAACAATTCTCGATTACCAATGTCATAGTTTCTCTCTGTAGGAGAAAAAGGCAAAAGATTGTAATTTAGTAAGACAGGCGGTGCCTTGGGATAATCCTGTGCCGGCCCCTACCTCAGAGGCATCTACCTCCACTACAAACGGACGAGAGAGATCAGGCTGAACTAAAACAGGAGCTTCAGTAAACGCCTGTTTCAGAGATTCAAAGGAAGAGACAGCATCTTGACTCCAATTCAGTAAATCAGCACCTTTCTTAGTGACATCAGTTAGGGGTTTGGCTACAGCAGAGAAGTTATGAATGAACTTCTGGTAGTAATTAGCAAAACCCAGAAACCTTTGTAATGCCTTTAAGGAGGTGGGCTGTGCCCATTCCACAATCGCCTGGACTTTGGCTGGATCCATGCAGATCACAGAAGAGGACAAAATATACCCCAAAAAGAACAATTCCTGCACTCCAAAAAGGCATTTTTCCACCTTGGCATATAAGTAATTTTCCCTCAGAACATGGATAACTGCACTGACATGTTTGATGTGTGAGACCCAGTCAGGAGAAAACACAAGTATATCATCTAAATATATGATTACAAAACGTCCAATAAAATTTCGAAAAATATCATTTACGAAATTTTGAAACACAGCAGGTGCATTACTTAAAGCGAACGGCATCACCAAATACTCATAGTGTCCCTCAGGAGTATTAAAGGCAGTCTTCCACTCATCACCCTTAAGAATCCGAATAAGGTTATATGCCCCCTGTAAATCGAGTTTGGAAAACCATTTAGCACCAGAGACCTGATTCAGTAAGTCTGGGATGAGTGGAAGAGGATATTGATTTTTAACTGTAATTTTATTCAATCCACGGTAATCTATACAAGGTCTTAATCCTCCATCTTTCTTTTTAACAAACAAGAATCCAACGCCTGCTAGAGATGTGGATGGACGAATATGGCGTTTGAGGAGGGGCTTCTTTACATTATCCTTCATACCCTGTCTTTCAGTCTGGTACCAGATTTATTGCACAATCATATGGCCTATGAGGCGGAAGCAAATCAGACCCAGACTCAGCAAAAACATCATTAAAATACTGAATATAATCTGGCAGAGAAGGTGACACAGAAGCTAAATTCAGAGAAATACAGGATTTGAAACAGTCCAGCTCCATTGAATGACATCTCCTAGTTTCCAATCAATTACTGGATTATGCACCTGCAGCCAAGGCAAACCCAGAACTGCATCAGTTGGTAAGTTTTCTAGTACAAAAAAAGAAAGAGACTCAGTGTGAACAGTCCCAACATGAATGGTCAGTAAAAGAGTTACAAATCTTGCTGCCTGCTGAGATAAAGGTGCACTGTCAATTGCGGTCACCGATACTAAATTTACAAGAGGGATCAGAGGAACACACAAGGTCTGAGCAACCCGCGAATATAGAAAATTGGTGAAGGATCCCCAATCTACAAAAGTGGTACCCTGGACACTATTTTCAGAAAATTAAATTTTTAGTGGCAAGACGATTTTCTGCTGAGAAATAAACAGAAATACCTGTTTTGCATAGGCAGTCTTCCTGAAAACTACCTAGGTGCTGAAGTCCTTCCGTCATAGGACGCTTGGGACACTTATTCAGGACATGACCAGCATCCCCAAAGTAGAGACATAACACTCTCTGTCTCTGGAAATTCCTTCTGTCACGAGGTAAGTTGGTGGAACCAAGTTGCATAGGTTCAGGACGTGGTTCCAGAACAGAGTCAGGAGATGGCAGAAGAGTGGAGACTGATAAACGTTCTTCCCTACGTTCACATAAACGTCTATCTAAACGTATGGCCAGAGTCATATTTTCTTCTAGTGAGGCTGGTTGCGGATAGTTAGCCAACAAGTCTTTAATAGTTTCTGAGAGACCCTTACAGAAATGACAGCTGAGAGCAGGATCATTACACTGTGACTGAACATACCATCTGCGGAACTGTGAGCAATAATCTTCAGCGTCACGGTGGTCTTGACGCAGAGAAAGCAAATTTGATTCAGCCTGGAGATCGGGCTCATCAAATAACAAACCTAGGTCAGCAAAAAATCTCTCCACAGACAAGAGTTCAGGGGCATGTGGTTTCAATGAGAAGACCCAGGACTGAGGATCCCTTTGCATGAGTAAAATAACAATTCCCACACATTGCTGATCACCTTCAGATGAATGAGGTCACAGGCAAAAATACAACTTGCAGCTCTCCCGAAAGTTGACAAAAGACCTTCTATCTCCAGAAAACCTGTCTGGAAGGTTAATTTTCAGCTCTATGGGAACAGAGGCAACTTTAGAGATTTGTGACTGGAACACTTCTTGTTGTTGTATCCTCTCAGCTAAGTCTTGCACCAGCTGGGAAACACCCTGCATCTGATCCACCAAAGTCTGAATGTGTTCCATAGTAGAATATGGAAATTTTTTATTTGGGCTGGATAATATGTTAGGATTCAGATGCAAGGTAAGAAATGTACTGGTCTTCAGGAGAGCAGCAGCAGAAGTGGCTGACAACTGCGAGCAGTAGAAAATGCTACTTAAAGGCAAAACATTACTGCGAGCCAAGACCGGCCTCAGACGCCTTCACCAGAGCTCCTCGCAAGAAGAGATGTACTTTTGCTGAATCTGAAGACTGGAATTGTCACCAGAACAAAAAGTGTATCACAAATAAATGCACTGCAGCAGAAGCCTACACCAAATCCACACACTACTCACAGGGACAGAGAAAACAGAATGGTCTTCAATCACTGGTCAGCAGCTGAGGAGAGCAACACAGATCCAAATTACGAGACGAAGACAAATCCAGGAAACAAAGCCAATATTCGCAACCGATCAGGAATGCCAGAACAAAATCGCAAGACAAAGAGGAATCCAAGAACACAGCCAAAGGTCAGGTATTAGAGTAGTCAAATCAAAGTCAGGCGCTTAGCAGGAAGTTGAAAACTGATTAGCCAGCAAAGCTGAGTGATGAGGGACTGGTTTATAAAGGCCTGCTCAGGAAGCTTCCCTATGTTGTCATGGCAACCTTAAAGCAGCAACCACCAATCCTTCTTTATGTTGACATGGCAACCTTAAAGCAGCAACAACATATATAACATCCCTGACAACTCCCAACTGTCCCGCATCTTGCGGGACAGTCCTGATTTCACGATGCTGTCCCGCGGTCTCGGATAACTTACAGTTTGTCTCGCTATGCCCCTGAAGTGTTTTACTGTTAAACTTTATTAGGGTAGGGTAAAGGCTAAATGGCAGATGCTAAATCCTAGTGGGCTAAAGGACATTTGATGACATCGTGACCATGTGATCAGACTCTTGTGTGGCCTGAGCTATTCTGGATACTGCGGGACAGTGTGATGTTACACAGAAAGCTGGTAACGAGAGTGATCGGAGATAAGGAGGAGAGAAGAGACAGCATGTGGGACAAAGAGGGGGAACTGGGGCAGATGTAGGGGGCAGTTAAACTGAAGGCAGATGTAGGGGGCAGTTAAACTGAAAGCAGATGAGGGGGGCAATTAAATTGGGGGCAGATAAAGGGGGACATTAAGCTGGTGGCAGATAAATGGGGACATTAAGCTGTTGGTAGATGGAGGGGGAAATTAAGCTGGTGACAGATGAAGGGGGACATTAAACTGGTAGCAGATGAAGGGGGACATTAAATTGGAGGCAGATGAAGAGGTCATTAAGCTGGTGGCAGATGAAGGGGGACATTAAGATGGTAGCAGATAAAGGGGGACATTAAATTGGGGGAGGTTGGAGGGGGGGACATTAAACTGGGGGGGCAGATGGAGGATGACATTAAACTGGGGACAACTGGAGGAGGACATTAAACCATGGGGTGTAGCTAGAGGGGGACATGTCTGCCTCTAGTTGCCCCCAGTTTAATGTCCCCCTTCAACTAGCCCCACTGTTTAATGTCACCCTCCAGTTGCTCCATAGTTTAATGTCCCCCTCCAACTACCCCAGTTTAATGTCCCCCTCTAGTTTCCGCCAGTTTAAACTGGGGCATGAGGAGAGGGACTTAATACTGTGGGGCAATTGGAGGGGAACATTACAATGTGGGGGCATATATTGTTAGGTTGACTGTAGAAGCATTATACTGTGTGGGGCACATGGAAAAATAGATGAGAATGGGCTGAGTCAACGTAGAAGTGGGTGGGGCTAAATTTGCCGCTATGCGCGCCACATATTTTGTCCCTCTTTCTGTTCTATGAAAGTTGGGAGGTATGCGCCAACACAGTCCATGAACCCCCGAATACACTCGACTTAAGACTTAAAGACTGTGTAACGAATCCTGTGCAAGGAAAAGGAAATTTGTGTGTAGCCTAGATTTATTATTTACTGACAGTCATGACAGGCATCTGCTGGAAAAGAGATGGATTTATACTACTATATTACAACCTTACAACCTATATTACAATTATTCACAATGAAAAAATGGCAACTTATTGTATACTAAAGCTAATCATATAAATTAGAACAACATTGACCAACCCCACCAATTTCGGCTACTGTCCAACCATTTAAAGTAAATGGGAGGCTCTTGTATCTCCATGATGGCAAATTTTGGGAGGCAAAAGGACCATGCCCAATCCTTTTGTTCTCAGGGAAGATGAGCTGATAGTAGAAGTGACTAGTTTCAAATTTTTACCCTCTCCCCATTCAAAACACATTTGTGCTTGCATGTGTGTTGGGGTGTAGGAAGGAATAACCAGCTTAATGAGATGTAAGGAGATAGCTATCTAAAATGTATGGCCAGCCTTAGTTGCTTTATTTGCTTTAAATTACTGGTTGTCCAAGGTCTAAAAAAACAGTGCAAGTGCAGGGAATGATGTAAAAAAATAAATGCACCCTGCCGTCACTTTTAGAGATGAGCTCTAATCCTCCTTGCATGGATTTGTTTATATGACTGCAGGAATGATTTGCAATAATGTCTAACACATTTTACTATGCATGTCACCTTTATAATAGTCAATAAATTGAAAACCTTTGGTTTATTGACTGCTAGCATACAGGTGAAATGCATAGGGACTGTAGTTCTGTAAAAAAACATCTGAAGCACATCTATTTTTTTCATTGATGCTGATGCATCACCGATGCATTACACTTTTGAAAGTCTAAGGGTTTGTGAAAAACAACGGATAACATTCGCTTGTCATCTGTTTTTCAATGACCAAGAGACATACAGAGTTTAGAAAATGAAACACAAAGAAATGTTGATCTGCTTATCACAGACGGCTTTGGATCAACCACCATCAGCACAGCACCAGTAAATAAGCAGGGTAAATAGCACGGACCTCACACACAGATTGTGAAGGTGTAAATGAGACCTTACCATATAGTCAGTGATGAGATCCAACTGAAATTAATCATCATTTCACTTATTGAGAAGTGGCCAGGGGCTTGGCTGTGGCTATAACAGCATTGAGCACATCATGGTGTATCACCATTCTCAAATGTTTATACTGTATTTGTTACTTCATTTCCACCAATAAAAGAATAAGAGGAAGACAAAGTTTTTCCTGTGAGAAAAGATTTGCACATAACATCAGGAGGTCTTTGCCAAATTCATATTTTACCCGAGAGGCTGGGTTTACATAGGGCTTTTTTTACTGAAGAAATGTGGACAGTTTCTAATTTCAGTAATAAGTAGCACATCTTACAATACATTTCACCTGTATGCTAATGGACTTTACGTTGAAAAAATTTGGTTTTGTGGCATAGCCGAAATGTGCTATTTATAACTGCAATAAAACCTACATGGAGCCGTGTAATAGCCAAATGTTTTTGTGCCTAGCTCATACATCAATACACAGCTAGAGGAGATAAAAAGCACTGGACTTAACATTCATAAATGGGCCTCCCCTTGCTTTGAAAAACTGTTACCAGACTCAGTAGTATCACCCGCAGTGGAACTCCTACTGCTGCCTTCATTGGGGAAGTTGCATTGGTTATTGTTCCCTCAGTAAAGTTTCATCATTTGATTCAATTGTACTACTGCTGCCTGAGTCGCTCCTACGGTTATCTTCAGGGTCCTTCCAACCACCATAACTAGGCTCTAGAGAGGACTCCTCACAACAGACTGAATTACTGCTGTTTATACCATCTAACAGATCTGTCCCCGATATCTCCATTGCAGTCTCCGGCCTTACCATAACTCCTAGGCAGTATGCCCGCTGCCTCGGGGTTTTGTTTGACTCAGACCTTTCCTTCACCCCCCATATCCAATCACTCGCACGCTCATGTCATCTCCACCTCAAAAACATCTCCAGAATCCGCCCTTTCCTTACCACAGATACATTAAAGACACTTATTGTTGCTCTGATTCACTCTCGCCTTGACTATTGTAACTCCTTACTAATCGGTCTTCCCCTTACTAAACTCTCCAACCTACAATCTATTCTGAATGCGGCGGCCAGGCTCATCTATCAGTCTAGACCAGGGGTAGGCAACCTTTTTTGTTCGGCGTGCCGATTTTAATAAAAAAATCAAAGATGAGGTACTCGGAGTGCCGCTCAATAATTGTAAGTCTGGCGACCCCTAAACTAAAGTCGTATACCACAAACCATAACACAGAAGTGCTGCCACCAGATGCTTTAGGACACATGCGTTTACTGCTATTTCCATGGACGCTCCTGTACTTTCCGATTAGAAGCAATGAAAGTACATGTGCAGCCCCCAATTAGTGGTAAATGTATGTGTCCAGGAGCACCGTATGGCAGCAGTCTTATGGTGAAAACACACTATGTATCTGGATGCAGCTATATTTGGAACTTTTTCATTCGATGTAAAACTGGTGCATTTTTGCACAAAAAAAAAACAAAGCCTGAGTTTTCTGTGCAAAAACACATCCTTAATATAGAAAACACACCGTTATACAGAATAATGTCCCATAGCGGTCCCTGCACACGGTATTATGTCCCATAGCTGCCTCTGCACACGGTATTTGTCCCATAGCGGCCTCTGCACACGGTATTTGTCCCATAGCGGTCCCTGCACACAGTATTTGTCCCATAGCTGCCCCTGCACACAGTATTTGTCCCATAGTGGCCCCTGCACACAGCAATATGTCCCATAGAGGCCCCTACACACGGTATATGTCCCATAGCGGCCCCTGCACACGGTATTATGCTCTATAGTGGCCCCTGCACACGGTATTATGTCCCATAGCGGCTCCTGCACACGGTATTATGCTCTATAGTGGCCCCTGCACATGGTATTATGCTCTATAGTGGCCCCTGCACACTCACTAGCTATTATTATACTGTGGGGTCTCTTCAGACCACAGAGTATAATAAGTGGAGGGCAAAGAGAGGTGATGAAACATAAAAAACAATGTTACTCACCATTCCACGCTCCGCAGTCGCTCTGTATCTTCGGGCGCTTCTGCCTGTAGTCAGCGACCGCTCATTGAGTCTCAGGGGTCACGTTGCGTCATTATGCGTAATGACGTCAGACGCAGACGCGACCCCTGAGGCCCTGTCAGCTGACTTCAGGCAGAAGCGCCTGAAGAGTACACAGTGGCTGCGGAGCGTGGAATGGTGAGTTAACATTGTTTTTTATGTTTCATCACCTCCCCGGGGGCTCCACTTATTATACTCTGGGGTCTGAAGAGACCCCACAGTATAATAATAGCAGTTTGGTTTCGGACGTGTTTGGTCCGATCGAAACTGCTGGGTGAGGAGTCCGCTGCCGTGCCAGGGAAATAAGCCTCGCGTGCCAAGAGTGGCACGCGTGCCATAGGTTGCCAACCCCTGGTCTAGACGCTACAGCGATGCCTCCGATCTGTGCCAGTCACTACATTGGCTGCCTATTGTAACGTCTCTGCCTGTTCGGGTCTTGGCGCCACCCTCCGCTCGCACGCTGTGGCGAAGGAGGCGTGTTCGGTTTGATTCCTTGCGTAGGTTTCTTGTTGTTCAGTCTGAACATGGTCCTAGACTATGTAATGGATTTCCGGCCACACCCGTGTTCTGAGCATTTCTCTCTGGACTGCATAGAGTTAATCTCTTCCTGGCTTGTGTGATTGACAGCCTGTGTACCTATCAGGTCTGGGGCTGAGCCCAGACTTTCTATAAACAGGATGTCACTTTCTCAGCAAGTCGCCGGTTATTGCACTGTCTTTGCCTGCTCTCCTTGTTATATCCCTTGCTACTTTGTTACCTGATTCTCTGACCCTTTGGCTTGCCTATTGACTATTCTCTTGGATTTTGATTTTGTACTGCATTGCTCGTTTGTTACCGACCCCTTAGCTTGCTCACTCTGCTTCTGTGTTTGTGTTGTCTTGTCCTGTTCTGTGTGTCACTTACCCAGTATAGGGCTTGTCTTCAGGTTGTCCTTTTACCATTTAGGGTAACTGAGGCAATAGGAAGGGACAGTGGCTGGGGTGAGATTAGGGTTCACTTGTCTCTGTTCTTCCTCCCAGACCGCTGCAGTAGTGTACGGTATTGCTACATCTGGCAAGACCCTTACACCTATTCAATACAGAGTACAATATAAACTTATCACCCTCATTCACAAGGCTCTCCATAATGCTGCACCTCCCTACATTTCCTCCCTCATCTCCCAACATCTATAATGGAGTTTTTCACTTTGACCATATTTGAAGTGGTCTGTAGTGGAAATGGGTATTGTTGGCTCCGCTGTTATCTGTAGAATATATGTACCTTAGTTTCATCTATATGAGTATTATTTTTACATCTTTTTTTTTCTATATGGTGGTATTCTTTGGTTTCTTTTCTATCTCTGATCCTTCATATGTATTATTATTATTTACCTACTCCTCAGTATCTGTTGTTAACTGGCCAGTGATAGGTTGCTCTATGTGGAGAGCCCTGATTGGCAGTGACATCATTGGGGGGCGTGGTTTTGGCTCGCACATGTCTATATCACATTCAAACGTATGAGCTTCAGCGTCGACCGCTTAACAGTACTCGAGCTTACCATCTGAGCTCCAGGAATCGTGGTTTTAACCGCGTCTTCATTCATCTTTGCATCTGTGCATCTGTATATTTTCTTGGGACATATCTTAGTCTCAGTTCACATTATTAACTCCTGATGAACCTTTATAGAAAGGGGAAACGCGTAGAGTTAGTTTGAAACGCTGTCTGGGGACAGGAATGTCTCATAGGAGCATTATTTGACATTAGAGGGCTTGTATATTTTAGTTGATATCAACAATTTAAGTGTGGAGAGGATATGAGGTTATGTAGCTTTATTGACATACTTGGTCGACATTTATATTTATCTAGAGTCAATTTAGCATTTAGACCTCTTTCCACTGTCTGAGATCAACTTTATCTATTAGGTTGAATATGCTCTCTTCAACCTTTTGTGTATATTTGCATATTTAGATAGGTCGATTATTAATAATTGGGTTGGATATTTTAGTGGTTATTTACTAAAAGTTATATTTTATTTTCTTTGCTTGGGACCAATTCTGTGATTTCAGGTTTAACATGCTCTATTATCAGAACCTCCCACGCTCGTATACAAGACTTCTCCCGAGTTGCACCACTTCTCTGGAATGCTCTATCCCAGACTATCAGATTAACCCCCAATTTCCACAGCTTCAAGCGTAAACTAAAGACATATCTTTTCAGACAGGCCTATCACAACTCCTAATGTAAACCCTTCCGTAGTTAGAATCCCTAAAACGTACCCTCCTCTGTTTATGCTTCAACATTACCTCACAGGATATGATTCCGTATCAGACTAGCTTTATATGTCCAGGCACCATCTGCATGTTAAAGGACACGACTGGTGACGGCTCATACAGTTTTATATATGTGTAATGACAGTAACCTCTATTACAAAATTGTCTGACCATTGTATAAGCAATGCTA
The DNA here is from genome assembly GCA_947044405.1 of Leptodactylus fallax. NCBI lineage: Eukaryota > Metazoa > Chordata > Amphibia > Anura > Leptodactylidae > Leptodactylus > Leptodactylus fallax. Next base: position 2,130,146 of record CAMRHE010000050.1, on the reverse strand, counting down.
CATCTGTTGCCTCCCCTGCTACCTCTTGTGTCACCCCCTCTACCTCATAGATTGTAAGCTCTTGCGAGCAGGGCCCTCAGTCCCAGTGTGTGAATTGACTATTTCTTTGTAATGTATCTTTTTTGTCAGTAATTGAAACCTACAAATTGTACAGTGCTGCGGAATATGTTGGCGCTATAGCCAACATGTATATAACAGGAATTCCCCTGGGGAACTACCACCACCATCAGGTATACCACAGACCCCCTCAACATTGCCCGGGCTGGTATAGTCAGTTTAGTGTCCTTGGCCTACCGTTGACAACACCACTACTACTACTCCCAGTGAGTTGTATGCAGCACCTATAACCTTCAATAACCCTGATGCCATTATAACACCATCTTAACAGCTTGTACCCTCACCTTCTCTCTCCTTCCCTCTTCCATTATAGATTGTAAGCATGTGACAGGGTTCTATCCTATTATACCAGTTTGACTAAGTTAATTGTACCTGTTTTTTTTTTTTATTGTGTATGTAAACCTTTTTTATGTTCAGGCACATGGAATAAATAGTGCTCCAAAAAGAAATAATAATAATAATAATAATAATAGCCTGACAATTGTGGTTCTAACTAGACTTTGTCATAAAATATGCCAAAATGTTGTGCATTCTAGTACATTTTCAACAACACTTTGCCCATCTGCTATCACTACCCACCTGCTGTCCTGACCACTATGTTAATTTCCATTGGTGACCACATCTCCGCAGGGGGCCACACATCTACCCTTGAAGCTGCAGAGCAGGCACCATCTGACTGAAAGAGCGCAGCATCCCAACAATAGTGACAGCCTTCTACCTGGCAATGAAGGCAGAAAGGGTCTTTATGCTAAAGTTAGTTAATCTGTGGGAGCCACCTCCATTGTCAGATTCTACGCAGTGTTCACCACTGTCATATGCTTCTCCTGTTCCATCCAAGGAGGTTGCTGAACCTTCAAGATTGACGCAAGTCAAGTTTTGTGCCCCCCCCAATCAACACATGACAGACTCCTCCTTATTGTACACACCCACAGGCTCATAGACAAATGCAAAATTGTTTGTGACACTGAGTATATATGTCTTGAAGCATTCTAAAAGGTCTCTTTAAGAATGACAGAGAGAAATTTGGGAATTCAAGCTAATGATAAAATTCAGATTATGGACAAAAGGATTCAATCTAACACCTGGATTTATGAGCCCTTGCATGGACACAATTCACCCCACTCCATCAGACTGACTCTGGATGACTCCAACAACCCCATAACCTCAGTTTTATTACTCCACCTTATCTTAGTGGAAGAGTGAAGAATAGATTGTGTTACCAAAGTAGTATCGATTGTATTACATTTATTTAAAACAGTTTTTTCATATTCTTTATTATTCTTGTCTTACAATGTTGCCCATGGTTCTGTTTGTCCTCCACATATCCATATGTATGATTTTCTACAAGTTTTATTTGAAAAGTGATTTTCTCATATTTGATAATGATTGATTGATAAGCTGAGAGGGGAATACAGAAAGTGATAGAAACTGATAAGACTACTTTAGGGAGCAGAACAACCAAAGTATACTTTATTATTCTTTGAAGGTAAAATACAAATTTATATGCAGCATTAATATAGTTGACATTTTATTTATAAGTAATAATACCTTTAACAGAAGCTTCAATTCCTACAGTGCCTTGCGAAAGTATTCGGCCCCCTTGATTCTTCACCAAAAAATTAAAATTTTATATCCTTATGTTTGAAGCCTGAAATGTGGCAAAAGGTTAAAAAGTTCAAGGGGGCCAAATACTTTCGCAAGGCACTGTAGCAAAGCCAATGGTCATTTTCACTTATGAGTACAAGTGTGATTGAAAGTATCAAAGGATTCTAACTTTTACATAGTTAATTATCCATCACTAGAATGATCTAGAATAACACTATACAGTATAGTATTAAGTGTATTGCAGTGTAATGCTCGACTGGCACTTCTTATTAATCTGCAAAGCTTGTATTGCATAGAATTTCAATCCAAGGTACATATGTATAATTTCACTGCAGATGCAGATTAAAATTCAACGAATATTCATAGGTCAAAGAGGTCATTATTTGCAAATAACACTGATCTGAAGAATGCTGTCATTGATAGAAAATAAATATAATTACAATCTTTCCACTCAATCTTTCCACAATTTTGTTTTGATAATCATAAAATAAATGATCAATGACTCCATATCATAGTTATAACACCAGTATATTAATGAAGTCATGATTTATAGCATGTACATCAAATTAGTAGCTTCCTGTAGCAGCATCATTGGAACTTTGGTAGGAGCCTGATTTATAGCAAACAAGCTTCAGGCTCTTGTTCATTGACTAGATAAAGCAAATCTAATGCAGTCAAATATTTCACTACAAGATAAAATGATTAATAGATTTTTATCACACATTGGCCTTATACAAGACTAAAGAGATTACCATCTTGAAGTGAAAACAAATGAGTCTCTTGCCTAATGGCACATCTTCCATGAGGCGACCTGAGGCGATGGCATTCATGGAATAAGCTGGGGGGTGGCATTCTTTTATTAACTGCAAGCTACTTATTGTGTTATTGCAATAGGTATCGTCCAATAATTTTTACTCACCCAACCACGCTCCTGTCCAGGCCAGCCCCTGCTGAAGAACGCCAGGATGCTACTTACATTTTTCAGTGTCGGCTACAGCGCTTTCTGGAGGTGGCAATGGACCTGGCCTGGACAGGAGCATGGACAGGTGAGTAAAAATTATCGGCCACTATCTATTGCAATACAATAGGCAGTGGCCTAACATATACTGAAGAGGTCATATACTCTGGGTGTGGATCCTAAACTGTGTGTGGGCTATAAAAAGGGGGACCTAAACTGTGTGTATAAAAGTGGGTCATATACTGCGTGTGAGCTATAAAAAGTGGTCATATACTGTGTGTGTGGTATTAAATGGTCTCATAAATTGTAGGGGGTGGCATAAGTAAGGGGTCATACACTGTGGGGGGAATAAGAAAGGGAACGGGTACTTATGATGATGCTGTCGACACTGGCATTTCGCAGGTATATATGCTGTAGCCTCCTCCCCTGGACCACCCCTTTGGGGCGGTGAGAACATGATGATTGGGTGGCAAAGTCTCCTAAATTCTTTTTTCATTTTGCCCACATAGTTTAATGGACAAGGGCAGGTTGCCAAAAAAATAACCCCTAATGTGCCACAGTTGAAGTTGCGGTTCTGATAAACTCTCGTCCGTTAAAACATTACAAAATTCTAAGCTCTTATTGATGAACTGGCCTGTTCTTCAGGAGACACACTTAAAATTGCCATTCGGTACTCTCCTGTCCAACCAAGTCAGTTGACTAGATGGTAATGACAAGTGACTATGTACCAGATGATCCCCCAAGATCCTCCCCCTATGAAAAGTCATTGAATGATGTTAAAGAATGAGGCCCTTGAGGTCAGGATCCAAGGTCAGAATGCCCCAGTAGTACCTCAGAATATTCATTAACTGCCTATTCTTATTGTCATAGTTAGCAATAATATGTATGGGGTTATTGTCCATAGATCGTTGTTTGGGGATAAGGAGGGATTGGCACAATCCGGCATACTTGCAAAATGTCTAGTCTGACCCAGAAGTCATGTGATGACTGGGTACCAAGGAAAATGCATAAACTACTGGGCTCTGCAATGTATACTAGGAGGCTGTACTCCTCCTGTTACTGAGGCCAGTGGCGTAAATACTGGGGTAGTAGTGGTAGCGGCTGCTACAGGGCCTGGGACATTAGGGGGCCCGGCGGGCCCCTGATGCTTTTTTAACCCCAGCAGGTAATGGGCCCTATTTACTTACTGTACCCTGCTTATGCTCATGGCCTCCTGCGCATCCAAAGAACACCATACCTACTGTGAAGCATGGGGTTAGCAGCATCATGCTTTGGGGCTGTTTCTCTGCAAAGGGACCAGGACGACTGATCTGTGTACATGAAAGAATGAATGGGGCCATGTATCGTGAGATTTTGAGTGTAAATTTCATTCCATCAGCAAGGACATTGAAGATGAAATGTGGCTGGATCTTTCAGCATGACAATGATCCCAAGGACACCACCAGGGCAACGAAGGAGTGGCTTTGTAAGGTTCTGGAGTGGCCTAGCCAGTTTCCAGATCTCAACCCCATAGAAAACCTTTGGAGGGAGTTGAAAGTCCTTGTTGCCCAGCGACAGCCCCAAAACATCACTGCTCTAGAGGAGATCTGCATGTAGGAATGGGCCAAAATACCAGCAACAGAGTGTGCCAACCTTGTGAAGACTTACAGAAAACGTTTAACCTCTGTCATCGCCAACAAAGGATATATAACAAAGTATTGAGATTAACTTTTGTTATTGACCAAATACTTATTTTTCACCATAATTTGCAAATAAATTCTTTAAAAATAGAGACAATGTGATTTTCTAGATATGTTTTCACATTTTGTCTCTCATAGTTGAGGTCTACCTATGATGTCAATTACAGGCCTCTCTCATCTTTTTAAGTGGGAGAACTTGCACAATTGGTGGCTGACTAAATATTTTTTTCCCAACTGTACAAAATGGAGGATTACCTCTAACACTAGATAGAAACAACACTGAGTCTCTAACAAAATCTTTGATGCACAGATAGAATAATACACCAAACAAGGTGAAGCACTAAATGCCAAAATGTATGTTTTACTCTCACTTTGGAGTTCGGATGAAGCAAGAGCAAAATGTACATTGGGGTATAGGGATTCATCTTGGCCTTTAGCAATCGTGTCTCTGCTGCTGCTGTTGTTGTTGTATCAGAACAACACAAAAAAAATAGAAAAAAAAAAAAAAAGCCAAAAATTATATAATTTCACGCAAAACTTAAAAAATGGGTCTGACAAAATTACTGACAACCCTCAACTTAATATTGGGTTGCACATCCTTTGCAAAAAATAACTGAAATCAATTGCTTCCTATAATCATCAACAAGCTTATTACACCTCTTAACTGGAATTTTGGACCACTCTTCTTTTGCAAACTGCTCCAGTTCTCTAACATTGGAAGGGTGCCTTTTCCCAACAGCAATTTTAAGATCTCTCCACAGGTGTTCAATGGGATTTAGATCCAGACTCATTGCTGGCCACTTCAGAACTCTCCAGCACTTTGTTTCTATCCATTTCTGAGTACTTTTTGAAGTATGTTTGGAGTCATTGTCCAGCTAGAAGACCCATGACCTAAGAAGCAAACCCAGCTTTCTGACATTGGGCCCTACATTGAGACCCAAAGTCTTTTGGTAATCTTCAGATTTCATGGTGCCTTACACACAGTCAAGGCACCCAGTGCCAGAGACAGTAAAAAAAAAAAAAAAAACATCTTTGAACCTCCACCATAATATTAATTTAACCATTAATATTTAGCAGCTGAGGTTTGGAGTGGATAGATGAGCTAGTTTACTTTTGGCACTAGCTGTCCACCTTGATACCTGTCACACATCCAGGGTATGGATACATTATTAGTCCTTTCCTGGATAGCTAGTGATATAGGTCAGCCCTGGGTGGGTGAAGTGTCTGGGCCCCCCGGTACGGTTTGGTGGTCAAATTACCACGAACCACATCCTTACATGCCTTGGCTCATTCCCCCCATGTTCTATATTACTGCTGCCTATATAGCCTGATGTCCCTATGTGAATTATTTTATTTTGAGGATTTAGGGATATATTGAATATGTATCCAGGGAGATATCAATTTGTGATCCCTGAGATAGTTTTTTCATACTCATTACTGGCCAATAATTTTGTGTTTGTCTACAATTACTTTTATCAGCATTAATAAAAGTTAAGTGTTATTTATTTGTTTTGACCCTGGGGATCCCCCTCTGTGATTCATTTGCATAATGACCCTTTCCTCACCTCCTGTGATAATCTTAATTTTTAGGGATTTTCTAGTGACTGATACAGTGCCAAGGGACTGGCACAAGGCTAATGTGGTGCCTATTTTCAAAAAGGGCTGTAGGTCTTCCTCAGGTAATTACAGACCGGTGAGTTTAACATCCATTGTGGGGTAACTGTTTGAGGGTCTCTTAAGTGACTATATACAGGAGTATGTGACTATATGTAACATTGTAAGTGACAAACAGAATGAATTTACTAAAGATAGAAGTTGTCAGACTTACCTGATTTGCTTATATTAAGAGTTGAGTAGAAATCTGGACAAAAGGGAGGCTGTGGATATAGTGTTCCTGGAGTTTGCATTTGACACTATACCTCATAGTTGTTTAGTGGGTGAAATCAGATCCATTGGCTTGGAAAATGTAGTTTGTAATTGCATTGAAAACTGGTTGTAGAATATTATCCATAGAGTTGTGGTCAATGACTGCAGCTCAGACTGGTACTCTGTTATACGTGGTGTACCCCAGGGTTCAGTGGATACAGAAGATGGGATTAATAGCATAGTCTCTGTCTTTCACAGATGACACCAAGATATGCAGTACAATACAGTCTACAGAGGATGTACGTAGATTACAAGCAGATTTGGATAGACTATTTGGGTATCCACATGGCAAATGAGGTTTAATGTGGATAAATGTAAAGTTATGCATCTGGGTAAAATTAATCCACAAGCAACATATGTCATAGGGGGTGTAAAGCTGGGAGAGTCACTGGTGGAGAAGGACCTGGGTGTACTTGTAGATCATAGATTAAATTACAGCATCTAATGTCAATCAACTGCTTCTAAGGCCAGCAGGATACTGTCTTGTATTAAAAGAGGTATGGACTCACAGGACAGGGATGAAATATTTTAGATTTTTTAGATTTTAGATATTTTAGATACATTTTAGATTTTATACTTGTGATATTCTAATTAACCACTTCCGGACCGCCCATTGGATTTTTACGTCTAGAAGGTGGTTGTCTAGTTCTGCAAGGACGTACCAAGAAATTGTGAAGCTGCTGAAACGGTGAGTCGGCTGTAACTTTCCTGCCTTCCTGATCGCTGTGTATACAGCGCTCAATGAGCCATGATGCGGCTCCCCTCTGACCCGGCGGTCACGTGATCCATCGGGATCAGAGTCTGTTAGAGCTGCTCGGTTCTACAGGACCCAGATCAGCTCTATAGTAACGAGCAGGAGGCTGTATTCCTCCTGCATCTGTACCAGCCCCAGTTACAGGGGAAATCGGCCTCCCCTACAAAAAAAAAAAAAAACAGTGATCAGATGTGCCCAAAGGTCTATTATGACCTTATGGGGACACAATATAAAAAAATAAATAAAAAAATTAATAAAAAAGAAAAAAAAAAGTGAATAAAATAATTAAAAAAATAAATATAATAATACGCCAATAAAAAGCCCTTATTAAAGGTTATAGCCCCTCTCCTGAGGACACCATACAAAATAAAAATTACCGTAACGGAGAGTAAAACTGTTTTAAAAAGTTTTTTAGTAGCACTCTGTGTTATTAAATAAAAAAATTATGAAAAGTGAAAAGCAGACACGTTTTCCCTCTTTTGTTTATATTTTCCCAGATATAAAAAAACTGAAAACACATACAAAAATACAAACAAGACAAAAATAAAGTCCTATGTGTCTTCCGAAAAAAGACTAACTTGAATAACGCATATGATAAAAATGTTAGAGCCCTCAAGACTGCACATACAGAAAAGCATCTGGTATGGAAGTGGTTAAGATATGTTTGTATATATTTCTATTCTATGTTATTTCTATATTTGGTATTTACATTTTGAATGTGACAGTATTTTATATTTATGTGAGCTTAACTTTTATAGGTTGACTGCATCATATATATTATATTATTATCTACCTACACTGCATGTACTTTACAGGTATCTACCTGCATTACATTACATATACTTTGCTGCTATATTAATGTCCAATAAGTACTGTACTGCTCTCTACCTGTATTACATGTACTGTACTGCTAATTACCATTACCACATATAATTTACTGCCATATACAGTACATATGCTGTGCTCTATGTCCTTTATTGCTTTACACCAATATTACATGTACTGTACAATGATCTACCAACACTAATTATATACTGAATACGTTGTCTGATTATCCCTCTGTAACATTCTTTTTTTTTTAGAATTATGGATTACAATCATCCGGGTTTCAGAACCAATTATTTCATAGAGTTATAGTCTTGAGTTATAATGTTTTCCATAGTGCTTGAATCAATACTATAACTTGAGGGAACACTGTATTGCAACTGTTACAAAATCTTGTATAATGCAGTGAAAAACTATATATCAGAAATATCCAAATGCATTTTACAACTTGCAAGGTACTTCTAAGGCTTGACTTTTCTTTGTATTTGTATATACAGTAATACCTCGTACATTCGCGAGGTTAGGGTCCAGAACCGGTCGCGGATCGCGAGGAATCGCGAATGTTTGGTACAAGCGCTTAGAAGCGCTTACAATGCCAGTTTCTAATGTTTAACCCCTAAATATCAATAAACTTTACCCTACAGTACTGTACAGTATACTAAAGTATACTGTACAGTACTGTATATTAATACATTCATTCATTTTTCTTATACACTCACAGTAAAATGAAACTAATTACCGGGTACGTAACGAACAGGACGCTACTACCCAATAGCGATGGTGTTTTTTTTTTTTTTAAATTTCACAGATCTGAGAAAAAAGAGCAAAATCTATATATGTTAGTTGCCAAAAAAATATCGCGAATCTGTGAATTCGCAAATTCGGAAACGCGAGTGTACGAGGTATTACTGTATTTGCTTTTCATTCACAGCAGTTGAGTCCCTGTTTATTTATTTTCTCTTATTAGGTGTTGAGGATCAACCTTTTTGTTTATTAAAAGAGGCAGCTAGAAGATTTGTTTCCTCACTTTATACTGTATCTCTATATCTTTGGACTGTATTTTGGTTTAGGCCTCTCTGTATTTAATTTAACATTTAGTATATGAAGCAAAATCTTGTACAGGGAAGCAGAAGAGCAAAACATATTTATTCATTTATTTTTTGTACAGTACCTTAACCTTTATTTTTTGCACTACCCAGTCTGTGTATGTAACATGCACATTCCATACACTTCAGATGGACAACAAATTAGTTACCTGACTAACTTTGCATTACAAGCATTTGACCACACACATATTTAAAAATGAAGAACCCTTCCCCTACTTGCCAAAATATCTTGGCAACACATTATTGACAGGACCAGCTCTGTCTCAAAATCAATTAATATGAAAGAGACTTCATACGAAGTCCTCTCCAGATGGCATCTAATTCCAGTCCGACTATCTCAACTCTCCCCTACATAATCTGACTCCTGTTTTAGGAATTATGGTGGAACGATGTCCCATATATGGTGGTCATGTCCCATTGTGATGGCACACTGGAAACGAATAAAACACCTCGTAATCCAAAAATAAACTTCTCCATCAGTCATCAGTTGTCTGAGTTTGGCTTAAAATCACTTACTACTTACTATCTTTTTTTTTCTTCATAACCAAGGTTATTGACTAAATAGGGACCAAATGACTAATTTTGCTTACATTGAGATATTCTCCATGAACATTAACATTTTAATGAAATTTGACCAGAAAACCACAAACCAATTGTGATTTCAAAGTAGAATTATGATCAGGCTATGGATAATCTGGAGATGAAGAGTATATCTTTGACTTATAGTAGCCATATCTTTTGTATGCAGTTGTATTTTCTCCTCAACATTATAAATACTGCCTGCAATAAATACCCATCATTTCTTACCTTTGCGTTGTATACAACTTACATTGTATGAAAATCATGAGCATATAATTCTTCTAGTTACCTGTCATCTGCTTTATTACATAACTGATACACTAGGCTACCATGTAGAAAACTCATTTTAAGGTACAAAGCCATATATTCCCCCAACCACTGTGATTGCTTAGTACATACAGTGGAAGATCAGCATGAATGCAACATTGCCACCATGAAAAATGACTTGAAGATTTTTGTCATAAATCATGCTACTTAACTGAAGTGCAGAGTTAACCTTTGTGCATCACCATAAGGATTCACATCAAGACAACCAACACAAATAAATTACAATATGATGCCTGTTATGACTTTTTTCATGGTTTTGTTGTTGTGTGTATACCTCAAAAATCACAGCTCAGGGAATATTATACTAATATCTTTCAAATAACATTATATTTTTCAATTTTATAATAAGACATAACTTTAAACATAAAAAAAAACATTTTCACCTACTTTAGGCTTTGTAGATTTGTACTAGTTTTCTGAAATAGATAGGTGACAATGTGATGCATCTTTGGTGCACTGCTCTTTCTCATTTCAATGATGTACCACATCCCCCATTCTGAATCTCACTTGTCACTTTCTGCAAATGTAGGAGGAGCAGTAAGGAGATTGGGGAGGGCATGCCTCGGCCCAACATATTTAATATAACTCACTCCAGAAAACTGACATGAGTTATATAGGACATCTAGATTTCCATTCTGACTCACATCCTAATTTATTAAGAGGCCAGAACGTCTTGATAATTTATGGTAGGTTCACACTATTATTTATTTATTTAGCTTACTTATGTAGCGCCATCATATTCTGCAGTGCTTTTATTGACATTGTGGTCACTGTCCCATATAGGGCTCACAATCTACATTTCCTTTTAGTATGTCTTTGGAGTGTGGGAGGAAACCGGAGTACCCGGAGGAAACCCACGCAAACACGGGGAGAACATACAAACTCCTTGCAGATATTGTCCATGGCATAATTTGAACCCAGGACCGTGCTGCCCACTATTGTTGGCCTTTCCATTGTTCTGGTCCTCCAATGGATAGGCAGACTGCTACAACAGAGGTCACATACGGACTACATTAACTATAATGGAATCCTTTAGGTGTTCGTTCTATAAAATTTAAACCTCTGAATGAAAAAGTTGGACTTGTGGCTCTTTTTCATCCAGCAATTGTCAATACACACTGTGACTCCAACAGAGACATCAACACAGATGTGAATTTATCCTTAAGTGTACCTCACACCATTCGGGGTCTTTATTAACAATGGAGTATGAAATGCCAATCTTAATAAATTCCCACCATTTTTTATCAGGTGTAATTGAGGTAAGTTACTATACTATATGTATAAAGTATTTGATGTAACCCTTAGAAAACTTTATTCAGTTTTTGGGTACATATTTTATAATTCTATTTGCAACATTTTACATTCAATTGTAACCTGCAATTTCTAAAGACACATTAATGTACCTATTTTTTTTATAAATTAATAGTGCATGCAAAGATAAATTAGTTTGCAATAAATCTTAAAATTTATCTTTAAAAAATGCCTTTCTCCAGCTTCCAGCTCCATCTTTCCTCCTACACGTGATGATTGTAATGGTCCACATATACTAAGACTGTTGCATCTAGAAAATGGTCAAAAATATACCTCAACTTGGTGCATTTTTGGCACACAATGGCGACTCTTAGTAATTCAGGTGTGTTTCACACCTTTCGGGGAGTGAATTAAGACTAGGAATTGCCAGTCTTAATAAATTCACCGCAATCTGTTCAGAAACTCTGTACTCACTGAAAATGGACAACTGTAATTGGGCTTTACTGAAGAATTAGAGAACAGACACATTACACAGGCACACAGTTCTCCTATGATATTATGTTATAAAGTAAATCATTAAGGCCCTGCATGCAGCTTTTGTATGTTCTTGTTAGGGTGGGTTCACACCTGTGCTTGAGTCCGTCCGCTGCCAATCTGAGTGAAAATCTCGGGGAACGGGATCGGCATCGGATACCGACAGGTTAGCAACGCATTGGTTAAAAACCCATTCATTTGAATGGGTTTTTAAAGCAATGCGCGGGTGTGCGCTTACACCCTCTGCGCTGCGAATCCTTTTTTTTCGTCGGAAACAAAGTCAGACATGCAGAACTTTGTGTTTCCCCGAGATTTTCACTCGGATTGACAGCGGATGGACTCAAGCGCAGGTGTGAACCCACCCTTAGTCAACATAGACAGATTAAGGGTTTCTTTTGAAATTGAACAATTATTGTTTATTGTACCATTTCTGTCACTTTATTGCAAACAAGTAAATTGTTGGATATTTCAAGGATGTTTATGCAATATGATAACCTAGTTTTACAAGGAATTAGTTAAAGCAAATGTGTAACCAAAAAATTAACTTTTTTTTTTTTTTTTTTTTTTAATTTCATGGTAACCATATTTTTAAAGAATTTTTGTGAGGTTTTTAAAAATTTTCGATGTTATTATCTAACTAGGCCTGATAATATGCTGAAACTGTTTTCTGTAGGAGATTTCTTTGCAGCAGTGACCTCATTTATCACACTGGTGATCACAGCTATCATGTATATGTAGATAGGACACAGAATCCACCAATAGGTGATTTCGCAGCTTATCTACTCCCCCTCTGGGTAATCACCACTGCAGAGGTGACAGAGCCTGCCTATAAAACTCTCCCATAGAAATCAAAAGGCTCTGCTCCAGACCATTGTGAGGCAATAGTCAACTATAGGACACAGGAAGACAGAAACTATTTTAGACCTGGTGGCAAGAGTTGGCATTTTTAGGATTGTTTCTGTTAAATATAGATAATAACAAGGAAAATTAAAAACAATATTGTTTAAAAATATGTTTAATATAAAAAACGTGATTTAAAAAATAGGTCATTTCCTGGTAACACTAGTTAATCTATATTAAAAACATTATAGAAGTTATGGATCCCTGTTTTTTTACTACATTATCTATATACTGTAATTATATTATATATTAAGTTGATATGAGCTTTTTATTGTTTTCATTTTCACTGTACAATGATTGTGAGGGAGTTGAAAAAGCAAACATTAATACAATTATTTGTACTGACCTCATCTCATACATATTACATTATGATGGCATCACAACTACTGTTTGCATGTGGAGGTGTGCTGCTCACAAATGAGCATTTCTATGCTCACAGAAACTATGAATAAAATGACTAATGATGTATACCTTCAAAAAAGAGTCAATGTGCACAAAAAGTTAGAAATATATGAAAAAATTTAATAAAATGCAATACACACAGAGACTAAAAATGAATCACGCAATGTGTCATGACAGCATCACATGGGGAGAAAGTTTTATCCATGAGGTATTAGCATATATTTTGATCAAAATATGCAAGTTCACAATCTGCTTAAAATCTGTGTCAAAGGTTTTATTGGTTTTTAAAATCAAAAAACAATTCACTGAAAGAGGACATCAGTGAATATGACTGATGTTCGGTGAAGCAATAGTTCACAGCAAGATGTAGACAGGCCCAAGTGGTATATGGTATTTATATACTATAAAGATAGATGCATAATACAGATAATGCAACCAATTATCACCTATAGTCCATGATGGGGGTGGATGCCTAGCATTCCAAATACACATAGATAAGGTTTATATAAGTTGCCAGTCACATGATCATGTGCGGTGCGCAGTGTTAGCTACATTAGCTACATAGTTACATTCTATGTTTGGTGACAATTCAGACTATAAGATTCTGCAAAGTCCATCTGGCTTTGCAGCCTGTGCTGGTGAAGGTGTTTAAAGGTCTGTCTTGGCTCGTAGTGCTGCACCGATTTTAGACAACCGTTATCAGCCAGTTCCTGCTTTTGCTATTGTTTTGCCTTACATCTAAGTCCCTAACATCAACATCCTATCAACAGACTCCTGAGCTTCTAATTAGAGATGGGCAAACCATTGATGTTTTGTTTTTGATTCAAGTGGTTCAGTCCAAAGATTTGGGTTGAATAAGATTGGAACAAACCAAAGCTTAAATTGACTTAAATCATAGTGTATTACACTGTCAGGACTCCTAGGACTCTATCTAGCCAAGTTCTAGCTCTCTAAGGCAAACACAGCTCAGGTTATGTCAAAGTGAAAGTGAGTTGATGCTAAGCAGTAGGTAAAAACTCCTATTTTAACCATAAATTACTAAAAATTACCCTTTTTTAAGGAAAAGGTGCTTGACCTTGCTTTTTCATACACACATCGCAGCTATATTGCAAATATCAATGATTTTATATAAAAATTAGCCCATTTTGATGACTTGTAAGTACTACAGGCTTATTATTTTGGAGAAATATTTGTAGCTGTGGACCTGGTTCAAAATTGAAGTGGCTTTCCAAAACAAAAACCATTAAAATTATCCCTTCATGAGAGCAGATGTGAAATCAAAATGGTGTTGATATTGAAAGATGCAATGGCATGGGTTTTTCGTGAGGTTTGGGACCTTTTTCAATATAACTTTTTTATGCCAATTCTGTGGCATCAACAGTGTGGTACAGTGGAATGTGCTGGACCAGACCACAGGACATGTCTGCCTGAGTGGTTGCAGTGGTGGTAGCTGTGGCAACATAAGTTTGTATGTATACTAGTTCATAAAAAAAAAAACCTTGACAAACAGAGATATTTCAGGCTAGTGCAGTCTGTGTCAATGTTTTTGCAGTTACAACAGCAGTTTGTATGTATATTGGTTAACAAAAAAAAAAAAACCTTAACAAACGGAGAATTTCCAGACTAGTACAGGCCGCATCAGTGTTTTGTAATTACAACAGAAGCTTGTATGTATATTTTTAAACAAAAAAAAAAACCATAACAAACATAGATTTTACAGACTAGAACAGGCTGAAACAGTGTTTTTGCTGTTACAACAGCAGTTGAGGCCCGGTTCACATCTGCGTTCGGGTTTCCATACGGGAAGTCCGCTTGGTGACCCCCCGAACGGAAACCTATACACATAAAAAAGCAGTTACCTGGGTATACCCATGGACCCGATAGTCCTGCTTGCAGGACTTTTCTCTCCACATGTTTCATGCGGACACTGAGCAGAAACCACATGGACCCCATTATAGTCTATAGGGTCCGCAGGTATACCCAGGTAACCGCATTTTTATGCGTATAGGTTTAAATGCAAGTAGAAGAAAAGAAAGTAGAAGATCAGCACTCACTTGTAGATGCAAATTTTCTGAGTTTATTCAATTAATAGTTCCAAGATCATGTTTCTTTGAGAAAGGCTGTATTGCACAGACAAAACATGTCACCTGTGACTTATGGAACTATTATATGAATTTGCATTTACAAGTGTGTGCCAATCCTTTCTTCTACTTTGATTTGTCTTGTACTTTTCTGGATTATAAAAATGTAAGATATCTATTTTTTCTGTTATTACATTCTTTAGATGAGCAATCTTAGCAAAATTTAATTTGTTGATACTGAACTGGAATTGGTTTTGGTGTAAATATACAATTCTCAACTCTTTAACCCATGAAGCAGATTAACTAATTAAGATAAATTAGATAAATATAATTAGATAATATAACTCACAACATATAAAGTATGTCTTTGACAAATCTGTAAATCTGGTCTTGATCATTGATTTGCATAATCATTTTTAGAATCACTCGGGAGACCATCAATATAAACACCGACTCCAATATTCTGTATGGTATAAGTAGGACTCCCTTGAGTTTTCGTTTTTCAGAATACTTCCTTATTTTTTACTCTGAAACATCTCATTCAATATGAGTATTTTTCTACAATCCAGTATCATGATACACTCATATTAATTGGATAAATGTGCATCACAACTTATATAAAAACCATTTATTGCATTTAAATCTGCTTTCCTGACAAATATGTTGATGCAGTAAAATGTGCGTTTTGGAGTTCTTTAGTGGTTCTCATTACAGTCACTGTGTCCAAGGGTCAGATCACTGTTTCATTATTGTTGGGCCATGTTCAGATTGTATGATATTTGACAGTGGCATTGTCCATTTATCATACTGTATACATACCTTATGCAGAGGTTTGATTGGATATCAATGTGTTTGTTTAACATTGAAGCACTTTATTATGAATGCTTATTGTTTATATTTTACTGTAATCTCTTATAGTGGTATTTTCTATTCATGCTCTGCCCATGATATAGCATGTGCATAATACATTAATATTGATATTATCGTTGATTTATAATGATAATAATAGCATGATATTATTTTAATAGTATTTTGGATACAATAACTTATTTCTTGTTTTGTTAGTCTCTGATCTCAGTTTTGCATTCTGATTAATATCCTGCTTTAGTGTATGCATCTATATTGTCTATGTGAATCTGAGATGCAGTTTCTTTGTCATTCCTATGTAATATGTGATTACTTTTGTGCACACATGAATACTGATTTATAATAAATGCAGTGATTTTTTAATATATCTGTGCATTCACTAATGTGTAGGTATATACTGTGGCAATTTGGGGGGGATTTAGCAGCCTTCTGGACTCGACAGCGGTGTTGGTGGTACTGGGCGCCGGAGAAGCAGCATTCAGACGGTGCTAATCCAAAGTAAAATGGCTTTTATTCAGCTTACAAGTGGAACAAAAAATAACAAAACAGCCTGGCTCAGTCAGTCTTTTCAGGACCCCAGTCCTCTTGGGACAGACCGCCTGTCCGTCACCGACTGGTTCCCCAACTCCCTGCTTTCTGCAAGTCTCCACAGCACTCTCTCCTGCTGCAGACACTCCATCTGGAGTTGGTGCCCCCACCCACAGGTGTGGCTGAGGACCTTTTCAAGCCCGGCTTTGGGTCGCTCACTAGCGCCCTCTGGGTTCACACACTCACAATACTGTATAATAAAATGGTCTTGCCTGCAATTAAATTGTATCATGTATTTTTTCTAAATATTTTCAGCTTTGAACAAACCTAAACTCTTTAGATTAGCATGAACCATTAAAATGTCCACCATGTGAAAGCTACAGCCAACCAAAGAGATTATAGGTTAGAGGTTACTGCTGACTCATAGGCAGAATAAAACGTCAAGACAGCAGGAGAATTTATCCATTCTGAGGGGATAGATTAGGACAGACTGACAGAGATAAAATAATAGACAATTGAATAATACAGTACGTGGATTCTGGGGAAGTGTAGTGTCTGCACCAGAAAATAAAATAATCCAGCATCAAACGACGATCTCCATATAAAATTTAACTTTTAATCCATAGTCCAAAAAAAAAAAAAAAAAAAAAAATTCAATACAGGGTCATACAATCCATAAGACTCAAAAAGCTTACACACCCACTAACACCTGATAAAAATTAACTCTTAAAAGACTGCATAGTAGGAAATCAATTGACATATAAATACAAAATGTGCCCATATGTTGCAAAACAGATTCCAAGTATATATAACTTCCACTATGCATTGTTAGGTTCATGTTATAATGAATATAACAACATGAAAACATAAACCACAAACAGGACAGTAGATAATAAAACATTATTAGATGAAAATCGCAATCGCTACATATAAATCTCATATAAATGAAAGTTATTGCTGCAAATATAAAATAAACACTATATAACACAGAAAAAATATTTGATAATATGGGTGTCTACATATCACTTACCTCATTGGTGTCTTCATGAACAAGTTTGAATAACTCCCAAAACATCCTGTAATCCAGCGAAAGTATGGCATGATCACATGATCAATCATGTGATTTCACAAACTAGTGGCAAATTCAAAGCATACCATAATGAAGACAAAAAAACAAATGCGGAAAGTGGTGTGATCCCACTATAGACATACATAAAACAAAAACAGATTCAAAATAACCACAATCTCAGTTCCGTATAAATTCTAAAGAAAAATAATAGCAACAAATTTATCATAACAGCAACAAAACCCAAAAAATGTAACCAATATTAATGTTCAAAAAAAATATACCTATGAACAATTATTACTACCACACTAAAAATGTTTTTATATACTGTATATGGAATGAAACTGGCTAAATGAAAACATTAACGCATAAAGTTAATATTGTGTGAACAACATCCAATAGTTAAATATATTGGTTGCTAAATTTAATTTAAAATTATCGATGTCATATGAACAACATTAGTGCATGAAGTTAACACTACGTGAACAACATTCAAAAATTCTGTATATTGAGACTAGATTTCATTTGAAATTTTCAATGTCATGTGAACATCATCCAAATAGTCAATGTATCAGGGCTAGATCTGATTTAATATTGAGGCCATTTGGATATCTTGAATTTAATTTTAATATCCAGTATGTCTCTCTTTTTAACAGTAACCTGCGCCAATTACCACCACGTGGAGGTTTAGGTACATGTTCTATGGCAAAAAAAGAAAAAGACAACGTACTGCTATTATGAAGAGATACAAAATGCTTTGAGGTGTTATACATATTTTCCGACAATGGCTTACCACAATTGGACAAATGCTCTGAAATACGTACTTTTAAAGGTCTGATCAAACACCCTAAGTACCAAAGGTCACATATATTGCACACAATCACAAAAATAATATGGTGACTGTTGCAATTCAAGAAGCCCTGAATATTAAACACAAATGAATTGCCTTTTACCTTTTTTTTTGGAAACTTACATGCTGAATATCTGATTAAACCACATTTGTGGAAACCACTCACCTCTAACCAAGTAGATGAAGGCTGCCTCTTTGTACCTTAAAAAGACTAGGAGACAGTATGTCCCTCAACGAGCGTCCTCAGCTAGCGACATATTGTACTCCTGTATCCAAAATTTGATTTACAACGTGCTCCAATTTCAATATAGGTAAATTTTTCTGAATGATATGTATTATACTTTTGTACTGGGGACTATAGGAAGTTGAGAACGTGACTTAAGCATTATGTTTTGATGTTTTCACAGAATTTTTATCAGTATATAACAAAGATGTACGAGTCCTATTATCTGCAGTGTTCTTAGCTCTAATGAGAGATCAACTAGGGTAACCCCTCTGTTTCAATCTATGTAGTGTCTGAGAACATTAATAATGCTCTTTTGGTTCTAATCAGCTCACCCACTGGAATCGATTTAAGAGTATGTTTCAGGTGGCTACTGGAAGCCAATAAATTGTTCTTCCCACTATTACATAAACAAATTGGTGAGGAAAGGTGAAAATGGGGCCCCCGTAGGGGCTCCCCATATCTGTAAACAAAAAATGTTATCAAACATAAAATAATTATGTTGTAAAAGAAATTGTGTGACAGATATTAGGTACTCGCATAGTTCCTCCGAATAAGAACTATATTTATAAAGATGATAGGCTAGTGCTGCAATAGTACAATTATGAGGAATGCTCGAATATAAAGAGCTGACACATGTCAGCCATGATAATTCATTGTTCCATGTAAAGTCACAGAATATCTTCAACATTTCCTTACTATCTCTTATGTATCCTGAAATTTGTAAAACTAGAGGTTGTAACAAATCATAAAGCCAAGCACATAACTTTTTGTTAACAGAGCCAACTCCCGAAATAACTTATTCATGCCAAATGCACTATTTTTTTAATATTGTTATTTATTATTTAATCTGCTGGCGTAATTTGGCTATTTTTTCACTTGCCAAAATACAAAAATATCAAGTGACAGTGAAGTTGATTGTATTACACTAGTACAGAGTACATGCTATTTTTTTTAGCTTTTTTTGAGCTTTTGCTGCATTAGACTAGAGTCATTTAGTAAATAGGGAACTTCTACACTACTTCACTAACAATAGTATGGCAGGTGTACCATAATTCAGTTTTTGCTGCATAAGAATCATTCATTAAAAATTGTCTTGTTTTGTTTTCTTACTTTGCCAAGCATTATCTACAAGTTATAGCACTAAAAAACAGGGATAATTTTAGTTCACAATCACTGAACATAATCACTGACCAAACATTGCCATGTGAAAGCAGCCATAGTCCTAGTAGACCTTAGAGTGTCATACACAACTTTTTAAGGCAAATTGCACTTCTGGTTCAGAATGAACCCAAACTGAACTTTTGGTCAAATGGCAAACTCGAACAGAAACTTGAAAGGTTTGCTATACCTGCAACCTGATCTTACTGAATGCAGAATAATTTTTTGTTGTTGTAGCATTTGTTTTTATAGCTTTCAGGAGCTCTCTATAAAATTGAGCTGCAATCCTTTTATATATCCTGAAATTACTCAAAATATAAGTTATCCTTTTAGATTAAAATAATAAAAAAAGTTCAGAGGTGAACATTCACAAGCTATGGATATGCTGGAGTTTATGTTGTATTTATTGATGGTTTTAGGTACTATATGTCAGCCTACACATTCTTACTGATCTCTGAAATGTTAAATTTAGCACTCTCATTAATGCACAGATTATGTAGGCTGATCAATGCATTTGCTAAGATATTGTAATTTTATTGTAATGATAGATGCAGTGTCTTTTGAAATGTTAAATGTTCTTTGATCTGCCACCCAACCCCAAACAACAGCAGATCAATAGACCTTACGTAACATGATATGGCACTGTAATTTAATGTAGAATGCTTAACAAGCCATCTGAACACAGTGGACAGTACATAGAGCGATTTCACTGGTTAAGAACTAGTACAATCCACATTATATTCAATATTAGTAGGGCTTTCTTCATTACAGTAAACTTCCCAGTTTTTGTGCAGTGCAAACATAGAAAAAAAACATTTGGCTTATTCACTTATTTTGCTTATTTGTATAACACCAACATATTCCACAGTGTTTTACAGACATTGTCAATTATGGTCCCATATAGGGCTCACAATCTACATTCCCTATTAGTATGTCTATGGAGTTTGGGAGGAAACCGACACAAATACAGGTTTTTTTTTTCTTTAAATACCATTCATTTTTCACACTGATTAACTTTATTTCTTCATCACCCCATCTTGACAGAAAAAAACAGAAATGTAGATATTTTTGCAAATTTATTAAAAAAAAAGAAAAACTGAAATATCACATGGTCATAAGTATTCAGACCCTTTGCTCAGTATTGAGTAGAAGCACCCTTTTGAGCTAGTACAGCCATGAGTCTTATTGGGAATGATGCAACAAGTTTTTCACATCTGGATTTGGGGATCCTCTGCCATTCTTCCTTGCAGATCCTCTCCAGTTCTGTCAGGTTGGATGGTGAACTTTGGTGGACAGCCATTTTCAGGTCTCTCCAGAGATGCTCAATTGGGTTGAGGTCAGGGCTCTGGCTGGGCCAATCAAGAATGGTCAAAGAGTTGTTCCAAAGCCAATCCTTTGTTATTTTAGCTGTGTGCTTAGGGTCATTGTCTTGTTGGAAGGTGAACCTTTGTCCCAGTCTGAAGTCCAGAGCACTCTGGAAGAGGTTTTCTTCCAGGATATCTATGTACTTGGCCGAATTCATTTTTTTTCAATTGCAACCAGTCGTCCTGGCCCTGCAGCTGAAAAACACCCCCATAGCATGATGCTGCCACCATCATGTTTCACTGTTGGGATTGCATTGGGCAGGTAATGAGCAGTGCCTGGTTTTCTCCACACATACCACTTAGAATTAACGCCAAAAAGTTCAATCTTCGTCTCATCAGACCAGAGAATCTTATTTCTCATAGTCTGGGAGTCCTTCATGTGTTTTTTTGCAAACTCTATGCGGGCTTTCATATGTCTTGCACTGAGGAGAGGTTTCCTTCGGGCCACTCTGACATAAAGCCCAGACTGGTGAAGGGCTGCAGCGATAGTTGACTTTGTGGAACCTTCTCCCATCTACCTACTGCATCTCTGGAGTTCAACCACAGTGATCTTTGGGTTCTTCTTTGGCTGGACAGCCAGGTCTGGGAAGAGTTCTGGTCGTCCCAAACTTCTTCCATTTAAGGATTATGGAGGCCACTGTGCTCTTAGGAACCTTGAGTGCTGCAGAAATTCTTTCGTAACCTTGGCCAGATCTGTGCCTTGCCACAATTCTGTCTCTGAGTTCCTTGGGTAGTTCCTTTGACCTCATGATTCTCATTTGCTCTGACATGCACTGTGAGCTGTGAGGTCTTATATAGACAGGTGTGTGCCTTTCCTAATCAAGTCCAATCAGTTTAATTAAGCACAGCTGGACTCCAATGAAGGAGTAGAACCATCTCAAGGAGGATCAGAAGGAAATGGACAGCATGTGAGTTAAATATGAGTGTCACAGCAAAGGGTCTGAATACTTATGACCATGTGATATTTCAGTTTTTCTTTTTAAATAAATTTATAAAAACATCTACATTTCTGTTTTTTTTTTCTGTCAATATGGAGTGCTGAGTGTACATTAATGAGAAATAAAATGAACTTTTTTGCTTTTAGAAAATGACTGCAATGAATCAAAGAGTGAAAAATTTAAAGGGTCTGAATACTTTCCGTACCCACTGTAGCCTGCCCACCCCAGACCTCGTTAAGTCATGTGACCAGGAAGGAAAATAGTAATGTATGCCCTGGGGGGAGGGACAAAAATTTGTTTGTATGGGGCCCTAAAATCCCTGATGGCAGCCCTGGTTTTGGTACATTCGCTATCGGATCTAGATACTAAAATATTCTATGTAATTAATATTTGTAGATGTATCGCAATGGGTTGGTTACCTGGGCAAATTGCAGTGCCCATCTCAAATTTATATTGTTGGAAAGTACTTGCACAGATTATTGTGTGCTCTGTTCATATGCAGTCAATAGGTTGCTAACATGTAATTAGTGAGGGACCCGCTACATTTGGTATACTGATATTACTCCTGTACTTTGGACTCTTTGTGCTGTTACTCATACTTTTATATAGTTTGATTTTAGTATATTGTTTTGGTAAATGTCTCATTTTTTAAATATTTTTTTCTTCATGTAACAAATTAGCTATTATACCTTGAAATCAGGCTGGGTTCTTAATACCTTGTAATATTCCTGTGGAAAATCAGGAGAAGTTTTCAGCTATCAGCATTTGTTCTATGAGCTTCTATTATTTATTATTATTTATTTTTCTTACTTATACAGCACCACCATATTTCGCAGCGCTTTACAGACATTGACAGTCACTGTCCCATATAGGTGTCACAATCTACATTCCCTATCAGTATGTCTTTTGGAGTGTGGGAGGAAACCCACGCAACCCAATTCCAGCGCTGCAAAGCTACAGTGCTAACCACTGAGCCACAGTGCTGCCCATAGCTTCTATTGTTGGTTAGAATTGGTTGAGCACTCAATACATTTTCAACAAATTTATTAAAGCGGACCTTTCACCACCTCCAACAAGTGCAGCTCTTTACATCACTTAATAGTCAAAGCTCCACTGATTCTGGCACAGTTGGAATTTTTTCTCTAGCCCCCACTGTTCCCAAGCAATCAATACTGTTAGTTTGTAACTGTACTGTCAGAAGGGCAATGTCAGGCAGGAGCAGGCAAGGGGTGTGATTCTGAGCTCTCACACTGGCTGCCTCTGATTGGAGCTCTGAATAGCACCTACCTGCCTGACACCACCCTTCTGACAATACAGGGCTCAAATAGCACATCAAGCACCAAAATTAACACTATTGATTGCACAGGAACGGTGGGGGCTAAAGAGAAAATTCCAACTGTGTTGGAATCAGTGGAGTGGCGCCTATTCACAGATGCTAAAAACTAGTATTGATGGAGGTGGTGAAAGGTCCTCTTTAAGATCTGATTCTTAATAATTTAGGCACATCTCCCACTAACAGGGAAAATGAATTAAAACTGGCAAAGGAAATGCATTATATGTTTAATGATTTTATGCTTAATGATTTATAACTTGTTGTTTTATATCTCCCCAATCTTTAAACCTAATGGCAAGTAGGTAACATTCCCCGACTAGGCCCCTATCTATGCCTTGAACAGTTGTTAAGTGGGTCACTGATCAGAACAAATGTCCACAGGCTCACATACTGTATGCTTCCTACAGTTGTGCTAAAAAGTTTACATATCCCGGCAGATCTTTTTGTTTTTTGGCCTTTTTTCAGAGAATATGAATGATAACACAAAACCTTTTTCTCCACTCATGGTTAGTGGTTGGTTGAAGCCATTTATTGTCAAACTTCTGTGTTTTCTCTTATTAAATCATAATGACAACCAAAAACATCAAAATGACCCTGTTCAAAAGTTCACATACCCCAGTTCTTAATATCATGTATTGCCCCCTCTAACATCAATGACAGCTTGAAGTCTTTTGTGGTAGTTGTGGCTGAGACTCTTTATTTTCTCAGATGGTAAAACTGCCCATTCTTCTTGGCAAAAAGTCTCCAGTTCCTGTAAATTCATGGGCTGTCTTACATGTACTGCGCGCTTAAGATTTCCCCAGAGTGGCTCAATGATATTGAGGTCAGGAGACTGAGATGGCCTCTCCAGAACCTTCATTTTCTTCTGCTGTAGCCAATGACAGGTCGACTTGGCCTTGTGTTTTGGATCGTTGTCATGTTGGAACATCCAAGTACGTCCCATGCGCTGCTTCCTGGCTGATAAGTGAAAATTTGCCTATTTGCTGATAACGTGCTGCATTCATCCTTCCTTCAAATTTGACCAAGTTTCCTGTGCCTTTGAAGCTCACACATCCCCACATCATAAGTGATCCACCTCCGTGCTTTACAGTAGGAATGGTGTTCCTTTCATCATAGGCCTTGTTGACACCTCTCCAAATGTAATGTTTATGGTTGTGATCAAAAAGTTCGATTTTTGTTTCATCACTCCAAATTACCTTGTTCCAGAAGTTTTGAGGCTTGTCTCTGTGCTGTTTGGCACATTGAAGGTGAGATTCTTTGTGGCAGTTGCACAGTAATGGCTTTCTTCTGGCAACTCGACCATGCAGCCTGTTTTTTTTCAAGTGCCTCCTTATTGTGCATCTTGAAATAGCCACACCGATAGTTTTCAGAGAGTCCTGTATTTCAGCTGATGTTATGTGTGGGTTTTTCTTTGCTTCCTGAACAATTTTCCTGGCACTTGTGGCCGAAATTTTGGTTGGTCTACCTGACTGTGGTTTGGTTTCTGGGCATGTTATCAGGCCAAAATCACCAGGGTATGTGATCTTTTGAACAGGGTCATTTTGATGTTTTTGGTTGTCATTATGATTTAAGAAGAGAAAACACAAAAAAAGGCCAAAAAAACAAAAAAATCTGCCGGGGTATGTAAACTTTTTAGCACAACGGTATAATAAGACATCACTACAGGTCAGCTCAGTCTAGGGCTACCCCTAGGTTTTCACCCGAGAAGGGCAGGATGGACTTGGATGCTATGGTCCAAAGTTGCTTCTGCTGAGTAAGCTAATAGACAATAGCGTTAACTTGCTGGAAGATGACCAAACAAGAGGACCAGTTGTAGATAATATAAATAACAGAATGAAAAAGAGAATCATAAACTAGGCTAAATCAATATCAGGAGAATATGGATATAATAAAATCATAAACAGTTGAATTCCAGTAGACTAAGCTGTGGTCAAGTTCAGAAAAGTTTAAATGCAGTCAAATTAGAAAGCAGGGACTTAACCAGAAAAAAAAAGCCAAAGTCAGTATGCCAGAAACATCACAGAAGTAAAATGGGCAAGTGCCGCAACGCAGATGGATTAGACCGGAGGATGGGAGTAGTAGTGGCGGATGCTGTGCCACCTAGCAGGCTGAGCATGCTCACCAACCACTCCAGTCTCACTCCTAGGCTGGAAAAAGTCGAGGGGGGTCCTGCAGCACTACCAGATGGTGGTGGTAGTAGTTCTTTCCCCCGGGGCACTTCCAGTTGAAGAGGGGACCTCTTCTCTCTGAGCCGGTGTGGTGTAGGTCAGAAGGGCCCTGATGGTGATGCAGGCACGACTCAGGAGTCAGCGGTGCAGGGAAACAAGAAAACAGCCTTTATTTGGCAATAGGATCAACCGGTAACAGCAGCGTCCGAATGGGGTTAGTAGTCCTACAGTGTCTAACCTCCAGCCTTGGTTCTAGGAGGGTGCCCAGGAATGTTATAGGCTCCATGGGATGATTTTCCACTACTCCTCCTCTCTGCATCTCCCAGCCAGGTACACTGGGGATGGAGTTACAGGGAGTCCTGACAGGGATCTGGTTACCTGTATGCTAGGCCAAAATGAGTTTCTCCTGTCAGAGTCCTCTCCTGCTCCTCCTGGCACGGCACTGAATAAGTCCAATAGGTCTGACAGCAATTCTCCCTTGCTCTGGGCTGTCTTTCGGTGAGCCTGGGGCTGGTGATATCCCTCCTGGGGCTGTAGAGGCGACCGTTGAGCCTCAAGTCTGAGGCTGGTGGCAGGTCAGCTCTGCACACCTTCTCTTGTCAACTGCATGCACTAAACTGAAAACTAACCGTCGCCAGGGAAATGAGACTTCCCTACAACCCCGCCCAGTGGCCTGTGATAGGCCAGGGCTGAACCAAGTCTGGGTTTTGAGCACTGCAGTGGGGAAAAATGCAGAGGGAAAAGCTGCAAAACAAATAACATAGAACACTTAACACAGAACGGGACGTACTAACATAAACCCAGAGGCACAGAAACAAACATTAAAAACAGCAGCCTCTGGGATGCTGCACAAGGCACAGGGAATGTGTACATAGTAAAGGCTTATTCACACTTCAGTCACATTGCTATGTCTGTCACATGGCTATTTTAACAGCTTGTTAAATTCAATGTGTCTATTCACATGTGCAGTTTTTTTTTTTATTCTTTTTTTCATGGCCAACAAAAAACTAAGGCTACATTCACACAACTGCAGCATTAAATTCAATGTCAGTCAATGGGGGCTATTCACAGGGCCATTATCTTTAGGTCATGTCCTATCTTTGCCCATTTTCACAGATCCCTCCATACTCTGAAACCTTATTCATCTGAATGTAGCCTAACATGCACTATATTTATCCATCAAAATGGACATAATGCTATGTGGAAAGATCAATTCTAATTCATGGGTTCTATTTTAGGCATTTTATGGCTGTTTCAAAAACAGCCTTTGCAAGGCCATTTTTCACTGCTGTATGAATAAGTGCTGTACATGGACTTGCATTAAGTCTATGAAAAACGGCATGACTGTGTGCATAAGGTCTTAAGGTTTATTCACATGACTGTGAAAAAAGGCATTGTGATGGCCATATTTCAACATCCATCGCATGCCCAGTTTGGCAACACATTGAATTCAATGTGTATATTCATATGGCTGTTTTTTTGAGGGCCCATTTTTACAGCCATCAAAAAAGCTGGTCATGCACTCTATTTATCTGTCAAAATGGATGTCGATAGTGCCATGTAAACAGACCCATTGAAATTCATGCATTCTATAATCGGCATGTGATAGCCATTTCAAAAACGCCATTACTCATTGCCCTGTGAATAAGTGCCATCCATGGACTTGCACAGACAGACATGGCCATTTTTCATGGGCATTAGGTCCGTGAAAAATAGCACGCCCTAACTCAGGTACCCAGGTCCCAAAAATAATCACAAGCAAAGATTCAGTGTCAGAGTTTGGCTAAATTAATCAACTTCAGTGCTTGATTTGATGGGCAGACTTGTTTCTGCTGCTGCTGCTCATGGAAGCAAGTACGCACGGTCATCTCCTGTGTGGCAATTTTTTTGTACATTGCCAAATCACAAGTCTATTGTAATGGACTTGACAGCTGCACTGGCAGGGGGAAGTGAGAAAGGCTGTTCTCCCACTCCTATAACAACAAAAAAATACCTCAAAGGTAAATCAAGGGCCTTCCAAAAAATAGACACCAACAAAGTTTGGACATACCTAATATATGTTATCAAAAGATAAAAATGACTTTATTAAATAGTAATCATAAAATAAAAATCTTTACATATACATAGAGAGACACAATATGGATGAGATGGAAAATCACCCCAATACAAATACAGATATCAGTAGCATACCATTAGCCATAATTAGAGTATAACAACTGGATGAATCACAACTGAGTAGATAGGAGAACAAGTTGCAACCTCGATGTGCGTTTCGCCTAGGAATGACTTCGTCAGGAAGCTACAATACCCCAAAACACGTATTGCATGTGTAGGCAGCACTCTCCAAGGGGTTCAGGTGTGTGCACAATTCCATAGGGTGCTGAACGGACCCCTCCACAAACTTCACATGTACAAGAGAGAGATAAACAGCACTCCAATAGTTCTTTGAGCTTACTTATTTAATGATTAGCTTCAACAATTCATGTATAACATAAGTGAAAGCCGCATAGCACAGATATTAAAAACAAAATATTAATAAAACAATACAGTTGATTTCAGGTTTGAATAAAGCAACGTTTCGGGCAGTCTAGAGCTGCACTAGCTCCACTCTACTCTGCTGATAGGTCTCCCATCAGGAACACCCTCCTGGACCCACTTCCCATCCAGCATAATTCTTGCATCACAAAGCTTGCAACTCTCTTCATTCTGCCTGATGAAGGGCTATCCATATAATTGGGGATTTGTCCAATTTGAACAATATATTTCATTGTTGCACGAATTGTATTGAATAAAAGCTAAGTTTTATTAGTATTATACACTTTTTATTTATTCCTGTGAGTCACATATACACACTCACTAACAACAGCTGTGTAACAAGGGTGAGGTACTACAAGTACTTGTACACTACAAGTCCCAGGACAGAAAAATGCACAGTGGACTGAATTATAAACTTTAGCAAATTAAAATGATTAAAACTTTCACTGCTTATCTATCACTTATGTGCTGGCCACTCACCAGCTGCTCAGTGTCTGTGTAGGTCATTTATAGAAGAGATACCATATGTCACTTGTAGAGGATAGTAGCCATAGGGGGGGTTGCAGATGGACAACAACAAGTTTTGCAAAATAAGAGACTGACTATATCGCTGCTTTGCTAATACAACAGATTTTTTTCAGTTATCAGCTGAGTAGTGGGCCCCCTTGAACACACTAGGCCCTACCATCTGTCAGGGTTTTCTGGTTGCTGACACCGGTTCTGATTTTAGGGTAAGCTAATCATTTAAACATTTCCTATCCATTAGGAATGCATCTATTATAGTCTATATATTTACAATGCCTGCCTCCCAGACCCAGTGATTCAACATGCTGCCCACCCCCAGCCCCACTGAGTAAGGATGTTGCCACACAACATAGCTGAATTGAGCCCCTGAGCTGCCAGTGCATTCACTTCTCAATAAGTAAAATGCACTGTCTGCACAGTAAGGGAAGGCTTGGACTTGCACACTGGGATGCAGGTGAATCTTCCAGTGGGCCCCGCACCTTTATAAAGCTCAGCTATAGTCCCTGCTATTTTTTAATAGGCTGTTACCAGCTGGATTACTCCAGCCAGTAACATTCATTATTAATTTATCCACTTCCTTTCAGCCTACATGTGGCCCGTGTGTTGCATGTGATGTTACAAGACTTGAAAGCGTCAGGATGACGCTGACGCTGTTCAGCTTCGGAATGTCATGTACTTTGGAAGCTGGAGGCTAGAAGTTGAAAGGTGATGGTGAAACGGAGGAGGCTGTAAAATAATCCATTATAAAGGGGGCAGTTGATTATGGTGGCCACTAAAAGGGCACTTACTACCTGGGAGCCAATAAAAGTGAAATTACTGTTTGGGGGCCAGTAAAGGGGGCTTTATACGTGTGGGGACCAATAAAGGTTGCATTATACCATGTGGAGCCAGGAAGGAAGGATTTATACTATTTTGGGGCCAGGAAAGGGAGTGTTATACCGTGCGGGCCCAGAAAAAGGTGGATTATACCATGTGGGAGGCAGTAAAGGGCTGATCATTGGGTGATGCTTTGCTTTGGCTTTCCACAGCAGGGTATTGGAGGGATAGAAAATGAAGAGGAATCTGAGGCAGAAGTCCTCTATAATTCTTCTTCATTTTCCGCTGTCTGAACAGGCCCTTACTCTTCCCTGACTTTCTGAGAACTACAACTCCCAGCAGCCCCAGATCCTCAGAACATGCTAAGAGTGGTTAGAAAGTGTCTTGCCAACCACTGTACCATTATGCTGCAAAGATTTTGCCTGCTCCTATGGCTGAGTCAATAATTTTAGCCATTTAACCCCTCAGATGATGCTGTCAATGCAGAATGTGACACCTCTGAGTAAAACAGAAAATATAAGGGCTGATTTTTCCTGATTAGCAAACTTGGCAGGTGGAAAACACTCTTCTTACCTTCATAACTACGTCATAACTTAGGTGCATCCTCCAGGGTCTATGTTCCTAAACAGAAATCCGCACCAGCTCCTTGCTGACATAGAATTTTGGCATCACTTATGTCAAAAAACTGGCATAAATGATGATAGATCTGACGGAGCCAGGAATTACTTTTTTATGACCTGTACGCTAGTAGCAGTATGATGGACCCCTAGAATGGATTCCACTGGTGTTCCCTAGACTTCGCAGTCCAACACGCAAGCGTGGTACCACATGACCTACCTGGATGCTGTTGTAGCCTCAGTTCCTGGGCGGCCAATGCTTTCACTTTGCTTTAAGTAAAACACTGATCTACTTGTTGCTCAGTAATTATCTACAGCTGAAATTAATTCTTTTGGCTTGGTTTACACTGCACATTTTTTACTGAAGAACTGTTTGCAGTTTTTAATTGCAGTAATGCCTATCATACACTGCTATGCATTTTGCCTGTATAGTAACATAATAATAATAATAATAATACATTTTATTTATATAGTGCCAACATATTCCGCAGCACTGTACAATTTGTAGGGTTCAATTACTGACAAAAAAGATACATTACAAAGAAATAGTCAATTCACACACTGGGACTGAGGGCCCTGCTCGCAAGAGCTTACAATCTATGAGGTATAGGGGGCGACACAGGAGGTAGCAAGGGCAGCAACAGACGTAACATTGCTTATATAATGGTCAGACAATTTTGTAATAGAGGTTACTGTCATTACACATATATAAAGCTGTATGAGCCGTCACCAGTCGTGTCCTTTAACATGCAGATGGTGCCTGGACATATAAAGCTAGTCTGATATGGCATCATATCCTGTGAGGTAATGTTGAAGCATAAACAGAGGGTACGTTTTAGGGATTCTAACTACGGAAGGGTTTACATTAGGAGTTCTGAAAGGCCTGTCTGAAAAGATATGTCTTTAGTTTACGCTTGAAGCTGTGGAAATTGGGGATTAATCTAATAGTCCGGGATAGAGCATTCCAGAGAAGTGGTGCAACTCGGGACAAGTCTTGTATACAAGCGTGGGAGGTTCTGATAATAGAGGATGTTAGTCTTAGGTCATTGAGTGAACGGAGAGTACGGGTTGGGCGATAGACAGAGATGAGGGAGGAAATGTAGGGAGGTGCAGCATTATGGAGAGCCTTGTGAATGAGGGTGATAAGTTTATATTGTACTCTGTATTGAATAGGCAGCCAATGTAGTGACCGGCACAGACCAGAGGCATCGCTGTAGCGTCTAGACTGATAGATGAGCCTGGCCACCGCATTCAGAATAGATTGTAGAGGGGAGAGTTTAGCAAGGGGAAGACCGATTAGTAAGGAGTTACAATAGTCAAGGCGAGGGTGAATCAGGGCAACAATAAGTGTCTTTAGTGTATCTATGGTAAGGAAAGGGCAGATTCTGGAGATGTTTTTGAGGTGGAGATGACATGAGCGTGCGAGTGATTGGATATGGTGGGTGAAGGAAAGGTCTGAGTCAAACAAAACCCCGAGGCAGTGGGCATACTGCCTGGGAGTTATGGTAAGTCCAGAGACTGCAATGGAGATATCAGGGACAGATCTATTAGATGGTGGAAACAGCAGTAGTTCAGTCTTTGAGAGATTCAGTTTCAGATAGAGCGAAGACATGATATTTGAGACAGCAGAGAGACAGTCACTGGTGTTTTGTACTAGTGCAAGGGTGATGTCCCGGGATGACATATATAATTGTGTGTCATCAGCATAAAGATGGTACCGGAAGCCAAATCTAGTGATGGTTTGTCCAATGGGGGCTGTGTAGAGGGAGAAGAGCAGGGGACCTAGGACCGAGCGCTGAGGAACCCCAATGGCAAGGGGAAGAGGGGAAGAAACAGAGCCCGCAAATGATACACAGAAAGTGCGGTCAGAGAGATAAGAGGAGAACCAGGAGAGAGTGGTGTCTGTGATGTCAACAGAGCGGAGCATAGTGAGAAGGAGTTGATGGTCAACAGTGTCAAATGCTGCTGAGGGATCTAGAAGAATAAGAAGAGAGAAGTCACCTTTGGATTTAGCCATCAGGAGATCATTGGAGACTTTTGTGAGGGCCGTTTCAGGAGAGTGCAGAGTGCGGAAGCCAGATTGTAAGGGGTTAAGAAGAGAGCTAGCAGAAAGATAGTGGATTAAACGAGAATAGACCAAGCGTTCCATGATTTTGGAGATAAAAGGAAGGTTAGAGACAGGTTGATAGTTAGCAGCACAGGACGGGTCAAGGGAGGATTTCTTCAGTAGTGGGGTTATGACAGCATGTTTGAAAGAGGATGGGAAAATTCCAGAAGAGAGAGAGAGGTTAAATATTTTAGTAAGGTAAGTCGTGACGGCAGGCGACAGAGACTGGAGAAGGTGTGAGGGGAAAGGGTCACTACTGCAGGTCGTAGGGCGAGAAGAGGAAAGTAGCTGAGATACTTCCTCCTCTGTAACAGTTTCAAAAGATGAGAATGAACAGTCTGAAGTGCGGCTGGTGAGGGGGTCAATGCCACCTGGGGATTGGGCAGTTATTTCCTGACGGATCTTATCAATTTTATCATGGAAATAAGAGGCCAGGGCATCTGCGCTAAGGTCTGTGAATGGCATCTGCACCTTAGGGGTAAGTAAGGAATGAAAAGTTTCAAATAGCCTTTTAGGGTTACAGGAGAGAGAAGAGATGAGAGTGGTGAAATAGGCTTGTTTGGCTAGGTGAAGGGCAGAATTATAGGTTTTAAGGTAGTAACGGCCTTTACATTGAAAACGTCTGGTTTACTGGCACAGTAGACATATAAAATACCTCTGTGTAGCCTCCTCCTAGAATAGATAGTACAGTATATCCTTATATCATGAAAAGCTGCTCATCATACGACACACACATCTATAGTTAGTAAGATTGAAAAAAGACTTACAATGATGAACAGAAGGGTAACAATGTTTTGAATTTTTGACTTTCAGGCTCCATATCTCACCATCCACTACAGCAGTGGTAGGCAACCTTTTTTGCATGGCGTGCTGATTTAAATTAAAAAATCAAATATGAGGTACTTGTAGTACCGTGCAAAAAATGTAAGGTTGGCGACCACTATACCAAAGAGACCCCAGAGTATAATAGCAGTTTAGTGTTTGGTGTGTTTGGCCTGAATGAAACCGCTAGGCTGCTGTGCCAGGGAAATATGTCTTGCATGCCACTCTTGGCATGCGTGCTGGGGGTTACCAACCCCTGCACTACAGCTTCGAACATGAGACTACCATCATTTTATAGACAATCATCTTGGCTATCTCATACATAAATTTGACTTGCAACTATTTAGCATATGATTAGTTATGCAGATTCTTGTCATGGAATGCATTATTACTGTTTTAGTCCTAAAAATCTAAATTTTTATTTTATTATTTTGTTAGTATTATGTAAATCCACCTTTGGCTTTCAACACTGCCTGAATCCTTCTGGGCATGCTCTCGATCAGATTTAAGCATGTCTCGACGGAAATCTGATCCTAGGTCTCTTCTACACATTCACAATGTTGGTGCATATTGGTCGACTCACTTTTTTACGAATGCAGCTTTTAGTTCAACTCTACCGACAAGTGTTAGATTAGGTTGAGGTCTGGGGACTGTGGTGGCCAATCCAACACCTCTACTTCATTGTCATTGAACCATTTCTTCGCTAATCTCAACATATGCTTCGGGTCTTTCTCCTACTGGAACACTATGTTTCATACTCATAGTACTCGAGTATATGAATTAACTCATCTTGTAGGACACTCACATGTGGCTCAGCATTGAGACCACCCTTGATCCTGGTCAAGCATTCTTTGGCTGTGAAAGAACCTCATATCACCAGGCTTCCTCCACCAAACTTGACAGTTCCTTCAATTGCTCGATTGTTTAGCCCCCTTTTCCCTTGTTTCTTCAAGACCCATTTGCAATCATCAGAGCCCAATCTATTGACTTTCGATCCATCGCTCTAAATCACCCATTTTCAATCTTCTACTGTCCACTTTTCGACTTTTTTGCAAATTCGAGCCAATGCTTCTTATGATATTTAAGTCGAGGCTTCTTCACCTTTTTTTGGGCTACCATTCCAGACTTGTGTAACACACATTGCACAGTGCTTGCATGTATGTATGTGATATCACTATTTCAAAGCATATGAGCCACCTCCACTGCAGTGTTAGTTGCACCAGAACCGACAGACCTTGTGATGAGCTGACTTGTTGATTCTGATATTTTACCTGAGCGTCTACCTCTTGGTTATTAAATGGATGGATGGACTTCATTTTGTATTCTTCCAACTGTCATGGCATTCACATTATGCAATTTAGCAATTTTTTTGTCCAAGAGACCACTATCGATGAGCTGGATGATGCTGTTTCTCTTTGACCAGTAAACCAATGGGCATTTCAGTGAGAACAGGGTCAATGAATTGTGGGACAGATAGCCAGTTTGCACCCCCTGCATACGGTGACATTGAACTTGCGCCGATTACTCCAATTGTATGACACGTGCATACAATCAACATAGCATTGCTCATATATATTATGCAGCTCATTTTTGGCATGGCTGGCTAAGCTGTGAGACCAGCGGCGCTGACTCCACTGCTGAAAGGATTCTATCACTTGCATGTTATGATGCCGTTCCTACCTCTATTCACTTTCGGTGAACTGTGCCATTAATTCACTGCAATTATGTTTTAATACAATGCAGCTTTAAATTTAATCTCTTTTCAGCCTGTTATTGGCATGACTGTCCTGGCTCTCACAATACAGATGGTGTAGTGGTACTGACAGCAGAGCATAGTTTGTTGTTCTTGGGATCCCCATGCTGGCATGCCAGGCCATAGCGATAACACAGCTGCTTGTCTTATGTACTGTATTCAAATTTACCGTATGCAAATTAATTTAATATAACTACAATTCCCATAAGACTCTATAATGGGAGTCTAAGTTTTTCATACCTTGGTTTTCACGGCACACAATGTTTGTATTTCATGGAGACATAGCATGTGATGTGGTCTATCTATCTATCTTATGTGTGAACTTGTCACTGTGCTTACTATTATTATATAATACCTATTTGGATCTTATATTAAAGGTAGTGCTTACCTCTAATGTGGGGTGATACTGTTCATTGATCCATTGCTTCTACTATTCCACATGATACATATTTTTGCCACCTAGACAATTTTTGGGGGTCATTGGCACACTGTACACAAAATTAGATAGTTGTGATTGTTTCTTATACTACTCTTCACTCTCACTATGTACCTT
Source organism: Leptodactylus fallax (assembly GCA_947044405.1). Lineage (NCBI taxonomy): Eukaryota > Metazoa > Chordata > Amphibia > Anura > Leptodactylidae > Leptodactylus > Leptodactylus fallax. The sequence continues at coordinate 2,094,876 of CAMRHE010000050.1, read as the reverse complement.
ATGCCTGTAGCCTAGTTGTGGGTTATACAACACCACATATTTATCTGCACCTTACCCATTTAGTATGGTTGAAAAAAGACATATGTCCATCATGTTCCACCAGGTGATGGGAAATGTCATGACAATCTATACATTTCCATTACCATCAATGCTATTTTGCTCTAAAAAGGCATCTACTTTCTTGAAGCTGTTAGCTGTTGCTGCTGTGACCAGCTCCTGGGGTAGGCTACTCCACAGTGCAGGACGGCTCCCATACAGCGAGATCACGAGAGTTGTCCTGTTTCTATGACAGCTGAGAGCCTTAGAAGGGCTATTGGTATTCAGATTACTGCTCCAACCAACAGTATTACCAGACTGGTTTACTATATCCTACATTCTACTGGAGGAGGTGGATTCATATTACTGCAAGTGAGAATGTAAATTAATGATAAAGAAATCTCCTTATATGATCACATTAAGACATTGTTATATATTTATTTCCTCATCAGTAAATGTAAGTTTGCCAAAGGTCAGCCTACTCTTGCAATGAAGTTGTCTCATGCTCATTCTTTTGGAATGGCTGCATAAAAAGACACTTTCTTGCTCTCACCAAGGTATTTTCAGATACCTTTGGAGACATTTATGCAAAGTAGATACAGAGCATCACAAAAAAGCAACTTCATTTTGCATTTGCAGTATTTCTATATATAAATAAGCCTCAATGACTCTTTAAAGAATTTGACAGGCACATGTGCACCAGCCAAGCTGTAAATGCTGATGATATAATTAGATCTTCACATCTGAGAAACATTTAGGCTATATTAACTTGTATTTTACACTAAACATGAAAACCTATGCATTAATTCAGATTGCGAAGAGTCAAGGCTTCTCAGAAATCCTGTTCACAATATGCTCTGCCATGTGACTGCAGTAAATACTCTGGCCAGGAAATAATATATACTGAAGGATGTGCCAGAAAAGGCAGTTAGATAGGAATCCAAAATGTCTGCTTGTGACTGCCACATTCCTTCACTTTTTACTGTATGTCCTATAAACTGACAAAAAATACAGCAGCTTTAGCAGATAGCATCCATTTGGTAAAGGAGCAATTATGTGCTCCTGACAGAACCCGACTCTGTACAATTTCCCGCACTGTACATCACAGTGTTGAATTTATCCTGCTCTCTCATTGATAGCTATAAATCAGCACCTGCTTAGGATTATCAATTGTCTGATACAATCAGCACTACAGCATTTCAATTTTGAATGCTCAGCACAGTTCCGGCTATAGCTGTGCCTATAATTCAGTACAGAAAGTAACACAATATTAATTATTAAGTCATACGAAGTTCTTAATATGACATATGACATCTCTTCATTGGGTGACACTTTTATCCATAACTGGATTCTGACTAAGCCAGGAAAATGTTACGGCAGACTTTTACCTATAGTAACTGAGATATGACTGATGTCAGAGTCACTGAAAACAGGTTTCTCCAATTTGTATTGTAAAAGAATTTAGCTTATGAAACATTTGGAATATGCACAGAGTAAAACTTAAAAAAATCCATAATTCAATATTACAGAGAATTGCTGGTTAACATGATCTTAAAGGGTTTTTCTGGCTGAAATGCTTTATTCAAACTGATATATAGGGATCCGACACCTAGCTGTTCTAGCAACCGTCAGGTGCTGGAAGCCACTGCAGAGAGATGGTAAACAGAAATAGTCTGCTCCTCTTCAGAACTGCAGACTCATCCACTGCATAGTGGTGGTCTCAGGGAACTGTAGCTCCACTTCTATCTCTTGAATAGGAGAAAAATGCATGTGCTCCCTCTTCACCTCTGTAACTTTCAGCACCCGAAGGCTGCCAGGATGGCTGATCTGTCCGGTGTTCAGGTGTCGGACACCTACAGATCAGATACTAATGACCTATCATTTGGATAGTTAATCCATATAAAAATGCATTTGGGGATGTAAAAAACAAAAAAAACCTCTATATACTGAATACAGATAATAAATGTAAACTGTGACAGCTTTTATGCTGAGCGGAGAAAGTAAAAAATGTAAGAATATATGATAATGCAACATACAAAAAGTTGAATTCCTAAAAAGAAAGCATTTAAAAAATATAGGTTTGATTGGAATAGAATATGCATTCTTTAGCAACAAGGTTTACTATAAAAGCTGAAGGCAATAAGATTAGCTAAAGTAAAAAAAAAAAAAAAAGCCTAACACAAATCCCCAAAATCCACTATACATGTACTTCTCATCTACTCGCCACATGCATGAAAACAGCATTACAATATCTGCTGAATTTTTTTTTTTTTTTATCAAACTACTTTTCATTTTGGGATTTAGAGATGTGGCCAGCCTTGGGTTCTGTGCCTTTGTACAGGACGCATTATCTGTTAAAGCTTAACTGGCTGTTGGCCTAAGCAACTGGAGCTTGAACCTCAAGTACCACACTTGGTGCCTTTCATAGAATGGCAGGTGTGCAGGACACAGTTGTATTGCATAGTTTATTATGAAGTGAGGTGTAGATAGCACACTATCACGTAGTGAAGCAATTCCAGTGTTTTTATTTACACTCGTAACAAGGTGTAGAGTAATGTTTTGGCCATGACCCTCAGCCTTCATCAGACTCATATATGAGAGATATAGAAAGTTCAAGCAATCAAGTAGTTAAAGTAACTGCAATATTAGCAGGCAGGTCACATGGGTAGTCAGGGGTTAATAGCCCAGGTAAGGGGTATACCGCGCTGCCTTAAGCTTAGGTTGCAGAGTTAGCGCGCTTATAGGGAAGCCTGAGGCGCTCATCTTCCATTGCGGCCACCAATCAAGCAGTTACTTCAACTACTACGAAACGTTACTCTACACCTTGTTACGAGTGTAAAAAAAAACACTGGAATTGCAGACATATAGGGTCTGTGATGATTCTGCTTAAGTGTGGCTATAACTCAGATGTATTTTGATCTCTGAGTATAGGATCTCCCTTCTTGCTTGCACTCATTCATACTGTGCGCAGCTATAAGCCTAGGTGCATATTGGCAGTAGTGGCCAGGCTGGAACAATAGGGCTCCATTGTATTCCTATACAGCCCTGAGTGATCAAACAATAGTGCATTGTTCAAGCCTGGGCTGTTGATCAGATATGGCTGATAACAGTGTATCAATTCACTTTGTCTCAGCTCTATACAAAAGATCTGGACTTGATTGAATTAACTCATCAGACGTACTGTCGCCGGTGACCTCATTCTGGGAGGTGGCATAAAGGGTATAAAAGATGAGGTAAGAGGTCTGTGGGAGAAGATTACACTATGGAGTTTATGCTACAGGATATTACAGACTTTGACTGAGATGCTACTATGAGCAGGCAGGTTGGAATGCTGCTGCTGACGATGATGAGCCTACAAGAGACTGAGAGAGACTATTGGACTAATGCTGAGAGACTGTTATGAGAGCATGCAGGCGGGATTATCGTATTGAGGCCACATGCTGAAAAGCCTCCACTGGTGATCTCCACATGCTATGTGTGAGTGTTGGACTATAGAGCCACATCAAGGATATGTGTGGTAAAGTAATAATTTCACCTTTATCCCTTTTATTTTATTTGTACTGTATCTTGTAACTAGTAACTGTTAATGCTTGCATATATCTGCATATCTGTTCTGATCTGTATATGTTAGATGTTAATACCGACCCATTTAGGGGTTAATAAATATATAAAATTTAGAAAGCTTGTCTTGTATTTATCTGGTGAACCCGACATTCACTGGTGGTGAGTGTGGTTTTTATATGAAAGAAGATTCAGGTGGGGCCACAGCGGTGTTGGCGCACGGAGGATCTTTCACAGGGTCTAAAGTGTGAAGTCTTTTCTTCTAGCATAGTTTATTATGTAACTCCTTCTGCCACAGACATTTTTTATTTTTTGCTTTTTATTTTTTTACTCCCTTCCTTCAAAAAGCTATATGTAAAGGAATTGCTCGAGGAACGATTCCCCAGTAGCTGCTGTTTGAACCCTGGAGGGAGGGACACAACAAGACAGTGAACCCTAAGCTGAACCTCCCACTGTCCCTGGCTACTTGCCTGATCTGTCCTAGGTGACAGCCAGTAACTGGTCGACAGTCCCTTCTTAATATAAGTGACAACACAGAACACAGACAGGACAAACAACAACAAAAGGGAGGTCAGCTAGCCAAGGGGTCAGTAACAATCGATCAATGCAGTGCAGAATCAAAATCCAAGAGTCAAAGGTAAGCCAGAGGTCAGGAATAAGAATACAAGTAACAAAACAGCAAGAGTAATAGCCAGTACACACGTGGCAGAGGCAAGCGCCAATGTGAATGTGAGCAAATAATAAATAGGAAGGAAGAACCCGCCCTAGACCTGATAGGAGGATAGGCTGTCAATCACACAGGTAAGGCTAAAATTAACTATTACTGGAGCAGAGAGAAATGAAGTTAAAGGAGATGGGTGTGGTGGAAAAACAATTAAGGAGGTGAGGGAATAGGACAGTGTTCAGACAATACAAGAAAAATCCAAAGGAAAGAATCACAGCCGGACCCGCCTCCTGCGCCACAGCATGCGGCCGGATGGCGCAGAAGTTCGAACAGGTGCGGACGTAACACTATAACAGCTTTCTATGGTTTATCCTAAGGATATACCATAAAAACACAAATGACAAAAGTATATACAGTGGCTTGCAAAAGTATTCATACCCCTTGAACTTTTTCACATTTTGTCACCTTACAACCAAAACCTTAAATGTATTTAATTGAGATTTTAAGTGATAGACCAACACAAAGTAGCAGATAATTTTGAAGAGGAACGAAAATGATACATGGTTTTCAAAATTTTAATCAAATAAAATTCTGAAAAATGTGACGTGCAAAAGTATTCAGCCCCCCTGTACTCTGATACCCCTAAATAAAATCCAGTGCAATCAGTTGCCTTCAGAAGTCACTTAATTAGTTAATAGAGTCCAGCTGTGTGTAATTTAGTCTCAGTATAAATACACCTGTTCTATGAAGGCCTCAGTGGTTTGTTAGAGAACACTAGTGAACAAACAGCATTATGAAGACCAATGAACTCACCAGACAGATCAGAGATAAAGTTGTGGAGAAGTTTAAAGCAAGGTTAGGTTATAAAAACATATCCCAAACTTTGAGCATCCCACTGTTCTATTCATCATCCAAAAATGGAAAAAGTACTCTACAACTGCAAACCTACCAAGACATGGCCGTCCACCTAAACTGACAGATTGAGCAAGGAGAGCACTGGTCAGAGAATCAGCCAAGAGGACCATGTTCACTCTGGAGGAGCTGCAGAAATCCACAGCTCAGGTGAGAGAATTTGTGCACAGGACAACTGTAAGTCGTGCACTCCACAAATCTGGCCCTTATGGAAGAGTGGCAAGAAGAAAATCATTGTTGAAAGAAAGACATAAGGAGTGCCATTTGCAGTTTGCCACAAGCCATAAACGGGACACATCAAACATGTGGAAGAAGGTGCTCTGGTCAGATGAGTCCCAAGTTGAACTTTTTGGCCTAAATGCAAAGTGCTATGTGTGGCGGAAAAGAAACACTGCTCATCACCTTGAACACACCATTCCCACTTTGAAACATGGTGGTGGCAGCATCATGCTGTGGGGATGCTATATTCTTCAGCAAGGACAGGGAAGCTGGTCAGAGTTGATGGGAAGATGGATGGAGCTAAATACAGGACAATCCTGGAGGAAAACCTGTTGGAGGCTGCAAAAGACTTGAGACTGGGAAGGAAATTCACTTTCCAGAAAGACAATGACCCTAAACATACAGCCAGAGCTACAGTGGAATGGTTTAGATCAAAGAATATTCACGTGTTAGAATTGCCCAGTCAAATTCCAGACCTAAATCCCATTGAGCATCTGTGGCAAGACATGAAAATTGCTGTTCACAGATGCTCTCCCTCCAATCTGACTGAGTTTAAGCTATTCTGCAAAGACGAATGCCCAAAAATCTCAGTCTCTAGATGCGCCACACTGATAGAAACATACCCCAAAAGACTTGCAGCTGTATTTGCAACAAAAGGTGGCTCTACCAAGTATTGATACAGGTGGGCTGAATACTTTTGCATGGCACACTTTTCAGATTTTTATTTGATTAAAATTTTGAAAACAATGTATTATTTTCATTCCACTTCACAATTATGTGTTACTTTGCGTTGGTCTATCTCTTAAAATCTCAATGAAATACATTTAAATTTGTGAAAAAGTTAAAGGGGTATGAATACGTTTGTAAGCCACTGTATATAGTTATATTTTAGCTAGAATCAGTACTACCTTTTTTTTTTTTACTGCACAAACGTCTTTTTGTGCACGTCCTGCCACAACTTAGCGCTGGTCAGTGACATATATATACGTTACTGATCGCAGGTTTTTTTTTTCTAATAGTAGTTAGAATCAGTAGTTAGAATCTCTCTCTCTCTCTCTCTCTCTCTCTCTCTCTATATATATATATATATATATGTATATATACTGTATATATATATGTATATATACTGTATATATACAGTATATATACATATATATACAGTATATATGTATATATACTGTATATATAGTTCAATTTTAGCTAGAATCAGTACAACCTTTTTTTTTACTACACAAACTGTCTTTTTGTGCACGTCCTGCCGCCATTGAGCGCTGGTCAGTGACATATACGTTACTAATAGCTTCTGTGCTCAATTTTATTGGCGCACGTTTTTTTTTTTTTGTAATAGTTAGAATCAGTTACTATATATATAGATAGAAGTCTCTATCTATATATAGTGTGAGAGTGTGAACCTAGAGGGCGCTGGTGAGCGATCCAAAGCCAGGCTTAAAAAGGTCCTCAGCCACACCCATAGGTGGGGCCCAACTCCAGAGGGAGTGTATGCAGCAGGAGAGACTGCTGAGGAGACCTGCAGGGAGCAGGTAGACGGTGGAACCAGTGGGAGACAGACAGGCAGTCTGTCCCAGGAGGACTGGATTTCCTAAGCGGACTTGCTTGAGCTAAGTGTGAGCAAGGCTGCTGAGGAGAAGCCTCAGTAAAGCTTCTTGCCCCCAGAGGCTAGTCAGGGATCAAGCAGTGAGGTAGTGCCCTATGTGTGGGCTAGGCTGTTTTTTTTGTTTTGTTCCTGTTTTTATCCACTTTCTGAATAAAGCCATTTATGTTGGATTACCACTGCCTGATATGCTGCTTATTTGGCACCCAGTACCACCAACACCTCTGTGGAGTCCACACATGTAAAAACACAGCAGACACAAAAATGTCCCAAAGCTCCCAATCATTCCAAATAATGTATTCAGTAGAAGAGTTGAATGCCTTACTGGCCTATGAAACTGATATGGCCAGCGAGAGAAAAGAGGAAAATGCCCCATTCCTCTATTTTATCTCCACCCCCTCCTCATTATCATCATCCAGTGATGAGCAAGACCAAAGGAGGCGCCCCAGAACAATTGCTGAGGCAACTCCTGAAAGTGAAGAACCAATGTGGACACCACCCCCTGAAAATTAAGAGCCTTAGCTTCCTGACTTTGTGGGCCGGTCAGGAATCTAAATTGAGACTGAAGACTTTAGAGAAATTGATTTTTTAAAAATATTTTTCTCTGATGAGTTAATAGATTTTATGGTGGCCCAAACAAATTTATATGCCCAACAATTCATAGAACAAAGTGCCACCTCTTCATATGCCAGGCCCCAGAGGTGGACCCCAGTAAATTCAGCAAAGATTAATATTTTCTGGGGTCTTATTTTGCATATGGGCATAGTGAAAAAAACACAAATTCGACAGCATTGGAGTACAGACATCTTGTATAATACTTCAATCTATCAAATGGCTATGAGCAGGACACATTTTGAAATGTTCCTGAAATTCTTACACTTTAATGATAATGTACAGTGCCTGCCCTTAGATGTCCCAAACTTTAACCGCCTATTCAAAGTCAGGCCAGTCATTGACCAACTTTGCAGCATCATACATCTATGATCAGAACATTTCTATAGATGAGTCTCTGATCAGTTTCAAAGGGAGGCTGAAATTCTGCCAATACCTACACAGTAGGAGGGCACGGTACGGCGTTAAGATGTATAAACTGTGCGAGAGCAGCTTAGGGTACTCCTACAAGTTTAAGATCTATGAAGGAAGGGACACAAGGATTGAGCCCCCAGAATTTCCCTCAATCCTAGGAGTTAGTGGGTATAATAGTGTGGGATTAGCTAAAACCACTGCTGGACCAGGGTTATCATCTATATGTGGATAACTTCTACATCAGCATCCCACTCTTTAGGTGCCTCAGTTCCAGAGCAACTGTATCTTGTAGGACAGTGTGCAGAAATTAGAGAGGCCTCCCTAGGGCACAGATTTTGCAGCCCCACAGAAGGGGGGAATTTAGGGACATATGAAATGAGAATATACTGTTGGTTAAGTATAAGGACAAGAGGGATGTCCTTGTCCTGACCACAATGTATGGCAACGGCAGCACCCCTGTCCTTCTGCGTGGTACCAGTACCCTTACCCCCAAGCCAGACTGCATCCTGGCATACAGTAAGTACATGGGAGGGGTTGATCTATCTGATCAAGTCCTGATGCCGTCCAGTGCCATGCAAAAAACAAGAGTGTGGTACAAAAAGCTGGCCGTGCACATCCTGCATTATTTTTACAGAATTGTGCTAGGTCTTATATTTTTTTGGGAAGACCTGACTTTTTACTGATGCCAAGTTGAGGAACATAACACTTTTCGCAAAAAATAGCAATTCTGGTATCCTTTATCTGTATATTTTTTTATGCAGTTCAGCATGTATGTAAATAACAATACAGTTGTATTGCTCAGGTCCTGATGCAGCAATTCCCAATATGTGTGTTATATTTGTTTTTTTATTTTTTACTAGCACATTAATCCCCCATCCCAAAATGTTTAAGATGTGATTTTACTGTGTTTAAAAAACAAAACTTTATATCATTTTATTTCACAGCCTATACTTAGGCAGCCCTGGGGGCTTTCATTAGGCCCTTCGCTGCCTTTTAAAGGCATAAAATGCATTTGTTTCATATACCCTAACTCTGTACATATTGTACTATGTCTTTTTTTCACATTTTTAAAGCATTTTGTAAGTGTGTATGGGAGGGTTAAATTGTTAGCTGTTATGATTCTTTATGGTCGATTTCAGTTAATTTAATAGTAAACTATGCAGGTTTGCTAGGAAATGCCTGGTAATATCTGACATTACATGTGTGTGATATTCATCTTCTTAGTGAAAATCACCCAGCTGTCCCAGATTTCTGAAAACGCAAAACTAGCTAGCTGTGTCATAATTTAGAAAGCGGCTTATGTATGTAGATTTTGCTTTAGTAGCAATCTATATGGCATTCTATATAACTGGTATGTTACTCAGCCTTCCTGGGACCCTGAAAGATATACCTGTCAAGTTACAGAACAATTATGGAGCATGGAGGCATGTTCACTACTTAGGTATATTTAATACTCAGCAGTCTCTATGACAACTGTACCTCGTATGTTACCAAGCTTTACCAGAACATTGAAAGACAAATCTGCCAAGCTCTGGCTTGGGCAATGAGGGAGATGTATTCTGACATACTATTTAGTACATGTACATATAATATCAGGGGGGTTTGGTATTTAGAATACTTCAGGAATATAGAAAAGAGGGGAAATATCACAGCATAACTACAGATATTTTCCATTCAGCAGTTTGGAAATTGGGTGACTCTCCCTGGGTACTGTATTTTACTGTATCGTTGTCACTGTGAGTTAGTGAGGTACATCCAGCTGTGTATAAGTTTCTGCGTGCATTTGAAATTCAGGCATCCATCCCCCTTCCAGGTTTGTAGATGTATGGGTGATTGCTCAGCATTGTGCACCTGAGCTGTTTCTATCATATGAGGAATGGGCCTGTCTGCAACCTACATAAAGCCATGTTTTATTTGGTATTGGGTAAGTGTCTGTGATATTTATTATTATCTTAGTACCCAATACCCCAGGGGTGCCAGAAGAGTCAGGTACCATCAGACCAGGACTATCTAAATTGATGGGCCTTCTCTGAAGTGGCTAAGGGCTTGTATTTTTAAGCTGGGAAGGGACAATATCTATTGACTTTCTCACCTTGACAATACTAGCCCACAGCTGCTGGTTTTTGTATTGGGTGGTTATGAAAAAAGTGATTATTGATTTTTGAAAGAAAGTGATAGTTACAGAATTTTAAAGCAATATTTTCATTGACAATTAACATTGAAAACATTTCAACATTGATGAGCGCCCCAGGCCAGTGGACTGAAAACTGCTTCAAGACTGGGAGGGGATGGTCCATAATTGGGAAAAGAAAAGGGAGTGGGATAACAGTAGGGTTGGCCATACATGAATCAGGATAATATGAGATGTTGAAACATAGCCCTTTTGCTTAAAGAACTAAATGGACCATGGATCCCATAAAGATAACAATAAAAATGCAAGAGGGCCAAGTGCTAATACTAAGTAGGATAGATACTGGGTGGGGGGTAAAGCTCAGTCCATTTCACCCAAGAGTCATGAAAGACGTAAAGTACCCTTCTGGCTGGCATGTATTTGTTCATATTGACAGTTTGCTGTAACCAGGGATATGAATTCAGTTGGGGATGGGATGGCTGAAGATTTCCATCTGCGAGCTATAAGGAGATGAGCTCCATGGGGGAACTTCGAAAGCAATAGCTCTATCTTTGGCTGGGAGATTACAAATTCCCGAGAGCAAAAATGCCATAGAGGGTGTCTCCTTTATGTGAAGGCAGATTTACTTGGTTTGGCAGGGAGAAAACATGTCCAAAATGTACAATTCAAAAGATATACATAGTAATGAACCAACTCCACAACAACCTCTCCAGTAATGTGATGAGGTGTTGGGATAAATAAATGCCAAGCACAAAGGGGTATAATACCAGTGTAATACTAATTTATAATATTGCTGCCAATGTGAGGTGCAAGTAGTCGATTTTTGTACCCACTTTAGCGCTGATCTCCATTCTCAATCTCCAAACCTTTTACATAAGTCCTTCTCCCAATTTAAGAATTGTACGGTCTTTTAAAATGACAGAGGATACCATATGATAGAGAGATTTGACTTTACTGCTACATAATATAGCTGATGTCTGTAGTAAATCTAACTCTGCCAGTTGGGTAATGTGGCAAGAGGGAGACTTAGGAAGATAGGATGTTACACAGTCGTAAGTATACGCCTCTGTTTGAGGTGGCTGGTATGTGGTCTGGAGATATTGGAACAAAACAGTTTTATAAAACTGAAACCAGTCCAAAATATATTGTAAACCTCTCAACTGGGTATGGACATATGAGGTATGTGGAATGTGGACTCCATTGAAAGGGAATATTATCTCATAGGTATTGTTTCGTCATAGCAGAGAGGTTCATTCACAATATTTGTGATTTGGACCCATTAATTTTATAAAATTAGATCTTGCCAAATTTGAATAGGATCTTTGAAATAATAGGAAGGGAACTCTCAGATTGTGTCAATGAATAACAAAGAAAAATATCATCAGTTAATTCTATGATCATGTGCTCTAACCTGAATCCCTGTAACCATGGGTTGGGATCTGATGGCCTCAGCCAAAGGTTCCATCGCCAAGGAAAAAATCAAAGGGGAAAGGGGGCACCCTTGATGAGTGCCATTTGTTATTTTGAAGGGCTTAGATACAGTAGGGAAAAAAAATATTTAGTCAGCCACCAATTGTGCAAGTTCTCCCACTTAAAAAGATGAGAGAGGACTGTAATTGGCATCATATGTAGACCTCAACTATGAGAGACAAAATGAGAAAACATATCTAGAAAATCACATTGTCTGATTTTTTTAAGAATTTATTTGCAAATTATGGTGGAAAATAAGAATTTGGTCACCTACAAACAAGCAAGATTTCTGGCACTCACAGACTTGTAATTTATTCTTTAAGAGGTTCCTCTGTCCTCCACTCATTACCTGTAGTAATGGCACCTGTTTGACATTGTTATCAGTATAAAAGACACCTGTCCACAAACTCAAATAGTCACACTCCAAACTCCACTATGGTGAAGACCAAAGAGCTGTGGAAGGACACCAGAAACAAAATTTTAGACCTGCACCAGGCTAGGAAGGCTGAATCTGCAATAGGCAAGTAGCTTGGTATGAAGAAATCAACTGTGGGAGCAATACTTAGAAAATGGAAGACATACAAGACCACTGATAATCTCCCTCGATCAGGGTCTCCACGCAAGATCTCACCCCGTGGGGTTAAAATGATCACAAGAACAGTGAGCAAAAATCCCAGAAAGGCTACTGTCAGTAACACAATACGCCGCCAGGGACTCAGATCCTGCAGTGCCAGACATGTCCCCCTGCTTAAGCCCGTCTGAAGTTTGCTAGAGAGCATTTGGATGTTCCAGAAGAGTATTGGGAGAATGTAATATGGTCAGATGAAACCAAAGTAAAACTGTTTGGTAGAAACACAACTCGTTGTGTTTGGAGGAGAGTGAATGCTGAGTTGCATCCAAAGAACACCATACCTACTGTGAAGCATGGGGGTGACAACATCATGTTTTGGGGCTGTTTCTCTGCAAAGGGACCAGGACGACTGATCCGTGTACATTAAAGAATGAATGGGGCCATGTATCATGAGATTTTGAGTGAAAACCTCCTTCCATCAGCAAGGGCATTGAAGATGAAACATGGCTGGGTCTTTCAGCATGACAATGATCTCAAGCACACTGCCAGGGCAACGAAGGAGTGGCTTCTTAAGAAGCATTTCAAGGTCCTGGAGTGACCTAGCCAGTCTCCAGATCTCAACCCCATAGAAAACCTTTGGAGGGAGTTGAAAGTCCGTGTTGCCCAGCGACAGCCCCAAAACATCACTGCTCTAGAGGAGATCTGCATGGAGGAATGGGCCAACATACCAGCAACAGTGTGTGCCAACCTTGTGAAGACTTACAGAAAACGTTTGACCTCTGTCATTGCCAACAAAGGATATATAACAAAGTATTGAGATGAACTTTTGTTATTGACCAGATACTTATTTTCCACCATAATTTGCAAATAAATTCTTTAAAAATCAGACAATGTGATTTTCTGGATTTGTTTTCTCATTTTGTCTCTCAAAGTTGAGGTCTACCTACGATGTCAATTACAGGCCTCTCTCATCTTTTTAAGTGGGAGAACTTGCACAATTGGTGGCTGACTAAATACTTTTTTTCCCCACTGTAATACACCATTTGCCAAGATTCAGGCTGAAGGAGATATAGATTAGGCCATAATGGCTGTAAGAATAGGTCCAGTAAAACCAAATCGGCTCAGTATCTCAACTCTGTCTTCTTCTCCACATCCAAAGAGAGGAGCAGTGAGAGCATCCGACCGAAGTGGGAAGGAGCTATAAGAGATATAATTCCTCTGGTTCCATCAGATGCTTATCTTCCCCTGGTGAAACCCTCCTGATTGCCTTTGATAAGAGTGGGTAATACATCTATTAGTCAATTTGCTATAAGTTTGGCATATACCTTAATATCCGAATTTAATAGTGATATTGGGTGATAATTGCCAGGGGAGGTCACTTGTCTGCCAAGTTTTGGGAGAGTGACAAAGGTTGTCGATATAGAGTGAGAAGGGCTTTGAAGGACAGGTAATACTCATTGAAGAACCCATCGGGCAGGGGACTTATTTAATTTCAAGCAAGTCAATTGCCACCTCAACTTCTGAAATAGTAAAAGGTTGGTTAAGTTCGGATATATGAGAGACAGCGATGGCAATGGAAGCATGGATTGTGGGGACCATCTTTTAGATTGTACAGTTTTTGATAAAAGAAGCTGAATTCATCTGTGATTTATTTATTTTTTTTGTGGATGGAATATTTTATCAGCTGTAGATTCTGATATCAAATAAGAGATTCTAGATTTAGTCTTAGTGAGCTTTACACTTTGGGCCATTCATTTGCTAGCTTTTTTGTAAGAACTATAATACGAGGCTTGCTTTACTTTTCCTGGAATGTTTATCAAATATAAGTCCCCTGGATTTTGATATTAATTTCAATATTTGAAAAGCAACAGAATTTTTAACAGCTATTATGACTCACACTTTTGTATAGAACTATGAAGAGCTAACATGATATCTGAGGAATGTTTCAGAGGTAGTTTGAGTACTAGCGGGAAAAGACTGTAAAGCATCAGACTCAGTGGTCTGTGGTTCACTCTGAAGAGGCGTACTGGTAGCATCTATGTAGTGTTCCATTTCATTCTCTGCTTTGCAGGGCTTTGAGAAGGGGTAATAATGTTCTGTAAAGTAGGGGAGGAAGTTTTTCCTACCTCTAAATTGCAGCCCCTTGAAGATGAGCATGCAGGCGTCTGCTGCAAGTATCTTTTCTGTGAAGATGTAGCTGGTGGAGACAGGTCCAGCGCCTGAAAGTTATCAGCGCTGTCTGCCAAGGAGGTAGAGCAAGGAGAAATCTGTTGTGAGTTGGTGGTCCTTTGAGAAGCTGGCAAAGCATCATTGATTGTAGCCACTGCAGGTGGCTGGAATGAGGAGAGACTCGAGTCAGCGCCATTTTATGTCAGTGGAGGTGCAGAGAAAACGTCAATTAACTTTTTCAGAGGAGCCTTCTTTCCCCTTTAAGCCATAGTAGATGGACATCAGGAGGGTCCTCTCTCAATTCATGGTGTCTAGCGGAGTGAGCAGACGCTATGAGACACTTGGTGCAGGTCACAGTGGCAGAGCTTCTCTATGCTGCAGCCATCACACTTGCGATCCAAGTCATGCCCCCCTTGAACATTTTTGACCATTGTGTTCAATCCCTGTGATAGCTTGGTCAATTGATTCCAGTGCTTGTACTGTTTCTTGATTATTTTGTCGCATTTCAATTAGCTAATTTAGTTTACTTCACTTTCTATTCCACATAGGGAATGCAATAAAATAGTAACATTTTTACTTTATAACTTGCAACTTTGTATTTTTTGTTTGCATCAAACACTCCCGACACCTAAGCCACACCCACAATACTCGACAAAAAGGCAAAGTGACAAAAATGGCACAAATGCTTGATAATGGTGTCTAACATAAATAATGCATCTCAAAATGTTGGAAATAACTCATTTTCTGCAGCAAATGATGTGTTGAGGGATTTTTAGCGTAGGGAACCATATTACTAGTGCTATTAAAATAAAGAATTATAAAGTACTAGCAGGCATGGAGACTCTGAATTAAATAATTAACATCATGTTTTCTGTTTTCAAAGGAAGTAATTTCTTCTATGCTGCACTATTGTTCCTAGCAAATCTACCAGAATAGCTCCAAACTAAACCTATGACTGCAATGTGAACATAACCTTACAAAGAAAACAGATCATTTCAAGAGGTTGTCCAGGCTGAACAATATTTTCTAATTAGGCTGGGGGAGGTGAAAAAAAAAAAAAAACATACTCACCTGTCCACGATGCTTCAGTGTCTTCCCAGGGCAGTCTGGTCCTGCAGTTCAGCAGCCTTTCTCCTGTTGAATATCTCGCCCGCTGTGACGTCCTGGCTACCTTTCACTGAGGTCAAATCTGTGGCCTCAGGAAGGGAACTAGGGACGTCACTACCTGCTCAGTACCCGTTGCAGCTGTCACATGTGGCAGGTACTTCTGCCGGAGGACAGCAACAGAGCTGCAGGACCAGACCGTGCGGGGAGGCAGTGGAGCACCGGGGACAGGTGAGTATGGTTTTCTTTTATTTTTTTCACCTCCTGTGGCCTAATTAATAAATAAAATTTTAACCTGGACAACCCAGGGAGTCTATCATTAAAAAATGAAGTTTTTAACTTTAAAAAGACTATTCTACTCCTACCTCTCATTCTCTTGTGGTCCCTGCCATTTCTGTAAAAAAAGCATTTATTCTGATATGCAAATTATGCTCTGAGCACACCAGCGGCATCAACTTCTCGCCGCCCCTTAGTGCCTCTGATAAGGTCATGACACCCTTTGTGGGCCAGATGACCAGGTCCCCCAGGTAACTGTCGTTGTCCTAATTGATATGAGCTAAGTGCTAACGGTGACGCATTAACACTAGACAGAATGTTGGTATGAACCCTCTTTCTTAGCCGAATACAGGAGCGCACTGACATACTTTATTAAGGCAACATAAGTTCATATAGTAGCAAGCATAGGAAAGGGTTAACATAGCAATGTAAGTCCTCATGTTCAATCCTAATAGGTGTAGTATATCTTGAAAGCATAGATAACAGATATAAGCAGTTCCGTATATGGTCAGCCATTTCCTGTCTTGTGCTGTGATCTAGGGAGCTGTCTTCTGGCAGCAAGCCAAGCACATGTCTTCTTGGACACAAAGGATTCTCACTTTGGTATGCAGACACTATCTGGTAGTGTAACATTACATTACACTTAGTTTCAAGCATAAACAACCACATCTAATATTCTGCTTTAAGGATAACAAGGTTTTTTACACACAATACAACTTTAAGCAGATATGAAAATATAAAACAGATATAAAAGAATAAAATTATAAAAAGTTCATTATGATCCTTCACACCTCCTGTTCACTCCCCCCTGTAATCCCGTGCATACGCAGTCGGCTCTGCCACTTCGGGTTCGACCAGAGCCGACTAAGCATGCGCGGGATTTAAGCCACGTATAGCGCTGCGTCGGATGCCTACGCAAGACTGAAGATGAGGAGAAGATGCGGGGGGAAGTGAACAGGAGGCACTAAGGGGCGGTGAGAAGTTGATGACGCTGGTGTGCTCGGAGCACAGGGGGAACGCCCCCTCTGCTCCCTGAGCATAATTTGCATGTCAGAATAGACGCTTTTTTACATAAACGGTGGGGACCACAAGAGAATGATAGGAGTAGAATAGCTTTTTTAAAGACTATTCCATTGTGCCATTAGTTAAAAACGTCATTTTCTAATAATAGAGTCCCTTTAAGTTGTGCTTGTTTTATTAATCTTACCCAAACAGATATGCATGAAACATTTTCTTTGTTGGGTCAGGAAAGCCAACATCACTTCGATAAAAAAATATATTTTTTTTTCCTATCCTTTAATGTTCCAAGACCTTAAGAAAATATATTAACTGTATTTGCTTTCCTATAAATACTAGGAGATACAGTAATATTAAGAGACCTATGCTTAAATACAGTTATGTTATCATAAATCCTTTGTCAATGAAATTACTGTAAATTATTGCCATTATATGAAATTATTCTGTTGCTCTTACTTAGGTACAAGATACTTGCAAAGTGAGAAACCCATATTTGTCATTTTGAAATCACCTAGAAACTGATCTCTCTTCAGTGACGAATTAAGAAGTTTGTATAGTGATGATATTGGCACCAATTAAAGTAAAGTACCTTGGATGTATGTATTTCACTAACTTATTTATTTAGTTATTTATTTAGTTTGACATTCAAGCAGAGGCTTCCTCTGAAGATACTCATATCTTTGAGCAGGCATTAAACCACCTTTTTTTTTTGTTTTTTGTTTTTTACTCCTCACTAGAGATGAGCGAAGTTTTCAAAAATTCTTCTGATACGATTCTTTTCAATCCCAATTAAATAGCTGCGAATCATGTTAAAAAAACAGCTATTTCCTGGCTGCAGAGAGCCGGGGTCGGCAGCAAAATGGTGGAACCCCTTGGATGCAGCAGTCATGTTTGACCGCGGCATCCAAGGTGTTCAAACCCCTGATCGGTTATGGAGCAGGGTCAGTTACAGCTAACACCATGCTCCTTAAACGATCGAGGGTTTTAACAGCTTGGATGCAGCGGTCAAACATGCCATGGGTGCTCGTGAAGGGGTTAAAGGACTGTGACATCACAGGGCTGGCTGGCTGGCTGCTGATTGGCTGCATGCATGGCATTATGGTTGATACCGCATTCCCAGAGTTCCTTGCCCGATGTCCTAACTTGTGCAGCAGCCATTTAAAAAAAAAATGTGATTCATTACCACGAAGCATGAGGAAATCCGGATTCGATGTGAATCGAATATTTCCTGAAATTCAGATCGAATTCCACTTCGTCAGCTTTGATTCGCTCATCTCTACTCCTCACCTTCCAAACATCATAAATTTTTTATTCTTCTGTTCACAGAGCCATACAAGGGCTTCATTTTGCGGTACGAATTGTACTTCATAATGGTACCATTTAATATTCCATACAATGTATATTGTGTGTATATATATATATACATATAATGTTTTAAACCTTTAAATCCAAAACTTTTCAAAAAAATATTTTTTCTTGGAGTTGCCATATTCTGGAGATACATCTGTAGCTTTTTTTTTATATTTCTGTGTTCGGGGATGCACAAGGTGTCTTTTTTTACAGGGCACTTTTTATTTATAGCATTTTGGGGAGTGCCTAATATTTTGATTGCTTTTTATTAAAATTTTTATGGGCAACAGAACAATGGTTCGGCTCTTTTGATTTTTTTTTTCCCCATACATTGAACGTCGTATGGGAAAAATATTTTTAGAAGTTTATAGACCAAGTGTTTTTGGACACAGGAATACCTAATGTGTATTTGTTTTACATTATATATGTACTTTTATGTGTGTTCTAGGGAAAGGGAGATGATTTAAATTTTTTTATTATTTTATTAAATTCTTTAATTCTTATTTTTTTTTACATTTTTTGGTTTGTTTTAAATTTATTTTTTATTAAAGTTTTCATAAAGAAGGTACAACACATCAAAAGATAATACTTTGCAACAAGCGATAAGTCATCGAGTACCGTTCAAGATAAAAAAAATAATGTATTTACATACTTATGGAGCTGAGGCAGAAAACCTGAACTATAACAAGAAGGGGGGAAATGGCATAATGCTTAGCTTTCCAAACCATATGAGAATAAACACATGAAAAATGGGTGGGACTTTGTGAAGGCGTAGTCTATCACATATTGGAAGCTATCCCTACATAGGAGTCCGAGGGGGATGGGTGTTCATGTATTTTATTGTTCAATAATATCCCAGAGGTTGAGGGGATCAGGAAGTGTTGCACAGAAGGCATGCGCTACAAGGAGCAAGCGCAAGTATTGCTAACGTGCAACTATTTTAAAGATGCTGAAGTCAGGCCAAAGAAAAAAGACGTATTTTGCATGAGTCAAAAGTTTTAAGGAAGAGATTCTGGTAACTTTCACCATCCACTGTTGGAGAAGAGTGTCTACCTGCTTCCAGTAGGAAGGAATTCATAGTTTTACCGCAGTAACAGTGTTGGTAAATAATGTCTGCCAGGAGTGTATAGTGAATGGGGCTCATGTCTAGAGGTGTTGGTACTTGGGAGGAGCAAATCAAGTTAATTTATTCTATTACGAGGTCCCAGTACTGTGATATCTTAAGACAATACCACCAAACAAGAGCCATAGTTCCCAATCTAGTCCCACATCTCTACAGGGCTTGACAGCATGCAACTGTTCAGGCATTTTATAGCAACTAATTAATATCTTATAGGAGTTTTCCTTAATTCGTTCACACTTATACAACCCATGTGAATGTTTGAGCATGGCAGCAGTCTCCACAGTCCTAAATTGTTCCTGTAGATCTGATTCCCACTATGACTGAAATAGTGGAGAATCTTAAGTGTATATAGAGATAATAAACTGGTAAAATTCTGAAAGTTATTTGCGACTGATGGCAGGATTAGTTATCTGTTCCTCCATACATGTCAGGTCAGAGTTATCCAGCCTATTGCCTAAGTACATTTCCCAGGTGTGCGTAAAGTCTTTGACATATATAAAATTCATCAGTGATAGGTCAGTTCTCAATAGTAAATAGTCTGATGTAGTCTGATGTCCGTGTATCACAGGGAAGTAAATAAGTTATTTTATAATGTTGCAGTCTAGGGCAGAAAGTGGAGACATCTATTCTCTTAGGGTCAGCCAAATATGGAAGCAGGTCTAAATGTAGTTGCAGCGATAGCAGAACATGACATTTATTAATATCTTGCTATGTTCTCTTCATGCTAGTCATAAGAACACTAGAACAACTAATGGAAGAAGGGAGAGGGGTTAAGCCCCACTTCACCTGCCTGTTCTTCTGAGTAAGGAGGGAGTTTTCTAGGTTAGCATATAGCAAATAAAAGGGGTTCTGAATGGGTAACAGCTATCTTGCTATTTGGTTAGCTTGATAGTACACCAGCATATCTGGAATTCCTATGCTGTTAAGGAGGAACAGCAAATAAATGTAACTTTTAAGTCTGGGCCTACCGGACCATAAAAATTTGGTGAAGTAAGTCCTAATGGACTAGAAGTACGCTTTGGGAACCCATATTGGTAATGCTTGAAAGAGGTAAAGGAGCCTAGGAGATATAAATTATTGAGTAAACTCTTGCATTCTAACCATGACATAAACAGAATGTGTAAGGAGGATAATTAGGTTTGGACTGCAGAAGTGGGGTTTAATTTAGTTGAAAAAGTTGGGATGTATCTGGCGACAATTTGACTCCCAAGTATGTTATGTAAGAGTCAGGCACCTATATGGAGAGTTGTGTTTGAGCAGGAAGAGAGACTTTTTAGGCATTGTTATATTCAATATCTCAGATGTATTAAAGTTCACTTTAAAGGTGCTCCATAGTTTGTAAACAATTGGGTTAGATATGAAATGGATTCCAAGGGGTTGGTAGTGATGAGTAATAAGTCATATGCAAAAGCTGGTCATCTAATTGAAAGCCTTGTATCGCTGAGTGTTGTCTAATTTTTTGCAGAAGGCTTTCCATTACAATTATTTAGAGATAAGATAAGGGGCATCCCTGGCAGGTTCAACTACTAATGTGAACTGATCTTGATAATATCCCATTCACCTTTACTCTGGCACTTGGTGAAGAATTCAATGACAATATGGCCTGCATAAAGATTGATGGGAGGTCAAATCATTTCAGTGCACCCGTCATGTGCATCCAACACACCCTATTAAAAGCCTTCATGGCATCTGTGCCGGGAAAGTCTCAGGGTAGTTGCTTTTGCTTAGCTAATTCAATGAGTCGCGTAACTTTACATATATTATCCTTGCCTTGACAGCCAGGCACAAATCCCATTTGTTCCGGGTTGATGATGCTGGAAAGTAAGTTGCCAAGGGTTTAGCCCACCATATTAAATCTGTGGGGATAGCGGAGCAGCGCGAGGAGGCCCAGCAGAGGTAAGACAAGGTGAGTATAACTGTTTGATATTTTCCCTCACCTCCCCCGGGCCTTCGATTATTATACTCTGGGGTCTGAAGAGACCACAGAATATAATATAATAATAGCACTGTAGGGCCCCTGTGGAGCATTATACTGGGGGGCCCCTCTGGATAGCATATTATACTGTGTGGGGCCACTGAGGAGCATTATACTGGGGAGGGGGCCCTCTGGATAGCATGTTATATTCTGTGGGGCCTCTGTGGAAAATTATAATGTGGGGGGGGGGGCTCTGGAGATAATTTTATATTATGTGGGGCCATTTTGGAGCATTATGCTCTCCAAAGGGGCCCCCTCAGTATAATGCTCCACAGTAGCCCCACAGAATATAACATGCTCTCCAGAACCCCCCCCACTTTATAATACTCCATAGAGGCCCCATAGAATATAACATGTTCTCCAGAGGGCCCCCTCGCCAGTATAATGCTCCACAGTGGCCCCACACAGTATAATATGCTCTCCAGAGCCCCCACCAGTATAATGCTCCACGGTTTCCCCACACAGTATAATATGCTCTCCAGAGGGGCCCCCCAGTATATTATACTGTGCAGGGCCACTGTGGAGCATTATACTGGGGGGGGGCTCTGGAGAGCATGTTAAACTGTTTTGGGCCACTGTGGAGCATTATACTGGGGGGGGGCTCTGGAGAGCATATTATACAGTTTTGGGCCGCTGTGGAGTATTATACTGGGGAAACCTCTCTGGGCAGTATATTATACTGTGTGGAGGCCATTTCTGGAGCATGTTACACTGAGTGGGGTCACTGTGGAGCGTTATTCTGGGGGGGCCATCAGCAGAGAATATTATATTGCGTGGCGCCACTGTGGGGCATTATTTGGGGGGGACTAATGAGCATTATACTAGGGGGCCCTCTGGGGAGCATATTATACTGCTTGGGGCCTACTGTGGCACATTATACTGGGGGGACGCTCTGGGGAGCATAATATATTGCGTGGGGCCACTGTGGAGCAAAATACTGGAGGGGGCACTGTGGAGCATTATACTAGCGGGGGCCCTCTGGGGAGCATATTATACTATGGGCCACTGTGGAGCTTTATACTGGGGGAAGGGAAAGTGTGGGGAGCCTGTTATACTGTGTGGGGCCACTGTGGAGTGTATTATATTGTGTGGGGCTTTTCGGGAGCATATGATACTCTGTGGGGCCATTGTAGAGCATTATACTGGGGGGGACTGTGGGGAACATTTTATACTGTGGGGGACCACTGTGGAGCATTATACTAGGGGAACCCCTCTGGGGAGTATATTATACTGTGTGGAGGTCATTATGGAGCATGTTATACTGTGTTAGGCCACTGTGGAGCATTATACTGGGGGGGCATTGTGGGGTGCATATTGTACTATCTTTGGCCACTAAGGGGTAGTATACTGTGTGGACCACTGTGGAGTATTATACTGTGTGGAGCCTTACATACTATGTGGGGCCACTATGGGGGGCACAGGGGAGCATTTTATTCTGTGGGGGTTACTGTGGAGCATTACATACAATGTGGGGAAACTGGAGGGCTCAGGAGAGCATTTTATACTGTGGAGCATTATATACCATGTGGAGCATTATACTGTGGGGGGGGGGGGATCACAATTCCTGCTGACAGCCCTGTGTGCTATGTCTGCATCACAGCTCCCTCACTATAATCTTGCACATACGTGTAGTGCCCCATGGCCATGTCATTCCCCATACAGTACTGTGCATGAGCTGGCCATGGAGTTATTGGGCCCTGCACAGTACTATAGGGGTTGACTATACTGGTAACATACTCAGTAACACCAGATAGTCAGCACATATGTAAGACTTCAGTGAAGGAGCCGTGGTATAGGCTATTAGCAGGAAGCTGTTGGGTGGGGCCCAGAACAAGTTCCTCTGGTGGGCCTAAGGTGCTTCAGTCTGACACTGTATGACGGAGAACTATTATATATAAGGGTGGGTTACTATATATAATTGGGAAACTTAAGTATGAGGGGGCTATTATAAGGGGGAACTATTATTTATAAGATGGGCTATTATTTATAAGGGGGAAACTATTATATATAAGGCATCCATTATAAGGGGGAGCTATTATTTATACGAGGGGAACTTTTTATAAGGGGGGTATAATTAAGTGGGCTTATTTATAAAGGGGGCTATTAGTGATAATGGGGACTATTATTTATAAGGGTAACTATTATTTATGAGGGGGCTATTATTTATAAGGGAGCAGTATTATTTTTACGGGGTGTCTGTTACTGATAAGGGGGAATATTACTGATACAGGGCACTATTTATCATTTATAAGGGAGCTATTACTGATAAAGGTGTAATATTATTTATAAGCAGGGACTATTATTTATAAGGAGGCGCTATAATAACTGATGACTGGGTGCAAAAATCTATTAGGTGGTATAAAGGTGCTCATTTGAATTGTGTGTGGTAAAATGGGGCTTGTTATTACTTTTTTGTTGGCAGAAAGGAGGCGTTATTATAGGGGTTGTCACTGGAAGTCAATGGTGTTGTTTGCATATCAGCATTTGGGGCCCCGCTTTTAATTTTGCCCAGGGCCCCACTTTGTCTAAAACCGGCCCTGCTTATAGGTATAATTGAAGAAACCTCTGTGGACTTTCTGTGAACTGTGCTGTGGGAAAAACCGTGATGCGTTTCCGCTGCGGTTTTTCCTGCATCGTTTTTTTGCTGAGCCCTGCTACGTGGAGCCTTAGTCTAACTGACAGAAAAACCCATTCATAACATGCCCTGGGGGTATAGAGTGTCAGTTTTCCCTCTGGTTTATAAAGAGCTGTAATAAACATCTGCTACCATAGTCATAGCTAAAGGTTCATGGGCCTCGTGCAAGAGTTCATTTTGAGGCCCCCTCCTTCTGACCACACCACAACTTCCCCCAATGCCCACCCACTTCAACCTGCTTAACACGAAAGCAGTCATTGTTGGGCTCCCATAGTATAAGTTAGGACCAGAACACAGCAGATAATTTGGCAATGCTATTTATACTACCTCTATCTACATCTGCTATTTACACCATTACTAATAAAAGCTAATTAAATATTATGTGGTTTATTAGGACAGGCCCATACAATTGTACTTCATAATGGTACTATTTAATATTCAATATCATGTACTGGAAAGCTAAAAAAAAAATCAGAATGGAGAGTAATTAGAAAAAACCTGAGTTTACACTGCTTTCTTATGGGTTTGGTTATTACAGCATTCACTGTGCATCCAAAATAAAAGTTACCTATATTCTGCAGAACATTATGATTGCAGTGATACCAAACTTATAAGTTTTGTTATGTTTTAACTCCTTAACCCCTTTCCGACATGGGTTTCCTGCATTCCACTGTACTATTACAGCAGAAGCATGATGCACAGTCACAAGATTAGTACGCACTATGTATAATGAGTGTGAGCCGTTTCATAAGGCTGACAATGTTCTCTAACTCCCACAGTCAGAGCTGAGTGTCGACCATGGGTGTTAACCCTTTAGATGCTGCGGTCAAACATGACTACAGCATCTAAGGGGTTTATTTTTCAGTATTTTGTGACCCTGATCCCCCCCAACACCCACCTGATGTGTTCAGAGGGTGCAGCTAACCCTATTTGGCATCCTTTGGTCTGATCAGTGACCCTGGGTCTGCCAGTTAACATACCTGATTGATCCTGCCTATTGAACAGGCTGTCAGTCTATGCGTTTGGTACATAAAAAAAGTAAAAAGTTAAAAAAAAGTGTTTATAAATTTATAAATTTATAAATAAAGCCCCCAAAAATATCTTTCTCCATATAAAATGTTTGATTATACAAAAAAAAAAAAAAAAAAAAAGGTAAAATAAACCAAAATATATACAGTGGGGAAAAAAGTATTTAGTCAGCCACCAATTGTGCAAGTTCTCCCACTTAAAAAGATGAGAGAGGCCTGTAATTGACATCGTAGGTAGTCCTCAACTATGAGAGACAAAATGAGAAAACATATCTAGAAAATCACATTGTCTGATTTTTTAAGAATTTATTTGCAAATTAGGTGGAAAGTATTTGGTCACCTACAAACAAGCAAGATTTCTGGCTTTCACATACCTGTAACTTCTTCTTTGTTTGTTTGTTTAAGTTTAAGTTGGAAGGGACCTCAAGGGCCATCGAGTCCAACCCCCTGCAAAAGCAGGAATTCCTAAAACATCCCAGCTATATACCTATCCAGTTTCCGCTTGAAGATTTCAATTGATGAAGAACTCACCACCTCCCGTGGCAGCCTATTCCACTCTCTCACTACCCTTACTGTTAGAAAGTTTTTCCTAATGTCTAATCTGAATCTCCTTCCCCTTAGTTTCATCCCATTACTTCTCGTGCTTCCTTCTGCTAATGAGAATAGGGTAGATCCCTCTGCACTGTGACAACCTTTCAGATATTTAAATACCGCTATTAAGTCTCCCCTTAGCCTTCTCTTCTGCAAACTAAGCAGTCCCAATTCTTTTAGCCTCTCCTCGTAGGACATGGTTTGTAGACCTTCCACCATTTTGGTTGCTCTTCTCTGGACCTGCTCCAATGAATCGATGTCTTTCTTAAACTGGGGCGCCCAGAACTGTACACAGTATTCCAGGTGGGGTCTGACCAGGGCAGAGTACAGCGGAATAATTACCTCTCTTGATCTAGCTACAATGCTCGTCTTGATACATCCTAGAATTTGGTTAGCCTTTTTAGCCACCGCACCGCACTGTTGACTCATGTTGAGTTTGCGATCTATTATTATGCCCAGATCCTTTTCCCCTGTACTCTCACTTAGTACTATTCCTCCCATACTATATATGCTTCTTGCATTTCTGTTACCCAGATGTAGAACTTTGCATTTGTCCCTGTTGAATACCATTTTGTTCACCTCAGCCCATTGTTCCAGTGTGTCTAAGTCCTTTTGGATGCACTCTCTCTCCTCTCTAGTGTTGGCCATTCCTCCTATCTTTGTATCATCTGCAAATTTTATTAGTTCCCCATTAGCCCCATCATCCAGATCATTTATAAAAATATTAAAAAGTACTGGGCCCAGGACAGAGCCCTGCGGCACCCCGCTTTTTACTTTCTTCCAGTTTGATGTATAGCCATTTATAATTACTCGTTGTGCCCGATCATTAAGCCAATTGTGAACCCACCTCACTGATATTTTATCAAAGCCATACTTGATCATTTTTTCAATAAGAATGTTATGTGATACTTTATCAAAGGCCTTACTAAAGTCAAGATATACTATGTCCACTGCATTCCCCTGGTCCAACCATTCAGTGACTTTATTATAGAAGGAAATAAGATTAGTCTGGCAAGATTTATTAGGCATAAAGCCGTGCTGGCTTTGATTAATTAAAGCCTTCCCATCCAGGTACCTAATTAAATGTTCTTTAACGATTTGTTCAAAGATTTTTCCTACTATCGAGGTCAGACTTACCGGCCTATAATTTCCTGGGTCGTCCCTATTCCCCTTTTTGTAGATGGGGACCACATTTGCCCTTTTCCAATCTAGAGGGACCACTCCTGTCTCCCATGACTTATTAAAGATTATTGCAAGGGGTTCTGTTATTTCCTCTGCTAATTCTTTTAAAACTCTAGGGTGTAAATCATCCGGTCCTGGGGACTTGGTTTCCTTAATCTTAGCTAAATGTTCTCTTACCAAACCTTCACTTATAATCAGCTTGGAGTCCTCATTCCCCTCATCACTATCACCATTAATGTTGATATTTCCATCCATTTCTTGGGAGAAGACGGATACAAAATATGAATTTAGTAACTCCACTTGCTGATCTACCATGTTAACTTTTTCACCCTTTTCGTTCTTTAGGACTCCAATGGTTTCCTTCACTTTTCTTTTGCTCTTAACATATCCCCAAAAACCTTTTACATTACTCTTAACTTCTTTTGCAAGCTTCAATTCGTATTCAGCCTTGGCTTTTTTAATGCTTATCTTGCAGAGTCTGCAAACTGCTGTATACTCTCCCTTAGATATAGCTCCCATCTTCCACTTGTTGTAAGTTTCCTTTTTCTTTTTTAGTAGGTTATGTAATTTTTTGGTCATCCATCCTGGAGTTTTTAGGTGATTCCCATTTTTCTTGCTTCTAGGTATTGTTAGTTCCTGTGCATTAATGATTTCCCTACGGAAAATTTCCCACCCCTCATGTGCATTTTTGTGCTTAAGTAATTTTCGCCATGGAATTCTACTAACCCTTACCTTTAGGCCCCTAAAATCTGCCCTACTAAAATTGAGTCTTCTAGTCTTTAAGAGGCTCCTCTGTCCTGCAGTCATTACCTGTAGTAATGGCAACTGTTTGAAATTGTTATCAGTATAAAAGTCACCTGTCCACAACCTCAAACAGTCACACTCCAAACTCCACTATGGTGAAGACCAAAGAGCTGTGGAAGGACACCCGAAACAAAATTGTAGACCTGCACCAGGCTGAGAAGACTGAATCTGCAATAGGCAAGTAGCTTGGTGTGAAGAAATCAACTGTGGGAGCAATAATTAGAAAATGGAAGACATAAAAGACAACTGATAATCTCCATCGATCAGGGTGTCCACGCAAGATCTCACCCCGTGGATTCAAAATGATCGGAAAAACGGTGAGCAAAATTCCCAGAACCACATGGGGGGACCTAGTGAATGACCTGCAGCAAGCTGGGACTAACGTAACAAAGGCTACCGTCAGTAACACACTACGCCGCCAGGGACACAGATCCTGCAGTGCCAGACGTGTCCCCCTGCTTAAGCCAGTACATATCCGGGCGTGTCTGAAGTTTGCTAGAGAACATTTGGATGTTCCAGAAGAGTACTGGGAGAATGTCATATGGTCAGATGAAACCAAAGTGGAACTGTTTGGTAGAAACACAACTTGTCGTGTTTGGAGGAGAGTGAATGCTGAGTTGCATCCAAAGTACACCATACCGACTGTGAAGCATGGGGGTAGCAACATCATGCTTTGGGGCTGTGTCTCTGCAAAGGGACCAGGACGACTGATCAATGTACATGAAAGAATGAATGGGGCCATGTATCGTGAGATTTTGAGTGCAAACCTCCTTCCATCAGCAAGGGCATTGAAGATGAAACATGGCTGGGTCTTTCAGCATGACAATGATCTCAAGCACACCACCAGGGAAACGAAGGAGTGGCTATGTAAGAAGCATTTCAAGGTCCTGGAGTGGCCTAGCCAGTCTCCAGATCTCAACCCCATAGAAAACCTTTGGAGGGAGTTGAAAGTCCGTGTTGCCCAGCGACAGCCCCAAAACATCACTGCTCTAGAGGAGATCTGCATGGAGGAATGGGCCAACATACCAGCAACAGTGTGTACCAACCTTGTGAAGACTTACAGAAAAGTTTTGACCTTTGTCATTGCCAACAAAGGATATATAACAAAGTATTGAGATGAACTTTTGTTATTGACCAAATACTTATTTTCGACCATAATTTGAAAATAAATTCTTTAAAAATCAGACAATGTGATTTTCTGGATTTGTTTTCTCATTTTGTCTTTCATAGTTGAGGTCTACCTATGATGTCAATTACAGGTCTCTCTCATCTTTTTAAGTGGGAGAACTTGCACAATTGCTGGCTGACTAAATACTTTTTTTCCCCACTGTATATAACAAAGTATTGAGATGAACTTTTCTTATTGACCAAATACTTATTTTCCACCATAATTTGCAAATAAATTCTTTAAAAATCAGACAATGTGATTTTCTGGATTTGTTTTCTCATTTTGTCTCTCATAGTTGAGGTCTACCTATGATGTCAATTACAGGCCTCTCTCACCTTTTTAAGTGGGAGAACTTGCACAATTGCTGGCTGACTAAATACTTTTTTCCCCACTGTATGTTGCTGGCATTCGTAACAACCCATACAATAGAACTATAATATTATTTAGCAGTGAACTCTGTAAAATAAAACATATTTTTTTTGCTTCACAAACTATGAATATGAACCCGAAAATAGAAAGCAATGTTTATCCCACAAAAAATAAACCCTCAAACAGCTCTGTCACAAGAAAAAGAAAAATGTTCACCTCTCAAATTCCCTAAATGGAATTTTATTCTGCAAAATTAGTGAAGCATACAAAGACAACGTAAATTAGGTATCACCGTAATCGTACTGATCTATAGAATAAATGTAACATGTTACTTATGCTATACGATGAATGGCAAAAAACTTAAATGTTAGAAAGCAATGTCAGATTTGATGATTTTTAAAATCCCACACAGTAAAAGTTAATAAAATTTAGTCAATAAGTTATAGGCTCTCCAAAATGGTGTCATTAAAAAGTACATCTCATACCGCAAAAAACAAGCCCTCATATAGCTATATCACCAGAAAAAAAAATATAAGCTTATACAATGTGACAACAAAACAAATGAAAATTGTTGCATCTTTAGAACAAAAATGACTGCAGCAGGTAGGGAAATCCATAAGGTGTGCAAGCATATATCAGGGTACACCCTATGGTTAGAGTTTCTGAGAGAAAAGACACTAAGATTTACCATCCAGAATGGAGCTATCTAGCTTGGTATTTGGTGCACTTTTTGTTTAAATGCTTCAATTCAGTGAACTATGCAATGTGCCCAACTTGTGTCAGGGACCAATGCTCCAAAAGCTGTCGTAATCGGGATAACGGCTTAACAGTTTTTTGAGTGTGTCCAAAAGCCAAATAGAGTGTTTTCCGTTCCGAGCCCTGCAATGTTCCGAGACAGCAGTATACCACCATATATGGGGTATTGCCGTACTCAGGAGAAATTGTGTAATGAACCATGCGTTGCTTTTTCTCCTTTAACCCTTTGTGAAGATGAAAAATTTGTGATATTTTATCGGAAAAAAAGTAATTTTTCATTTCATTTTTTGCAAGCCAATGTTAATAAAGTCTGTGAAAAACCTGTAGAGTCAAAATATTCACTATACCCCTTGATACATTTCTTGAGAAGTCTAATTTCCAAAATGGGGTCACTTTGTGGGGGTTTCTACAGTTTTGGCACATCAGGGGCTATGTGATGAGACTGATCACAACAAAATCTGCCCTTCTCAAAAGCTCATTGGCATTCTTTTCTTTTTGTGTCTTGCTGTGTGCCCATATATCAGTTTACATCCACATGTGGAATATTTTGGTAGTTAGGAGAACTTGCATAAAAAAAATTGTGGGATGCATTTTCTCTTTTAATCCCTTGTGAATGTGTAAATTCTAGGGCTAAATGAAAGTATTAGTAAAAGAAATCGAAATGTGTAAATTTCACCTCCATTTTGTTTTAACTCCTGTGAAACGCTTAAAGGGTTAACTAACTTTCTATATGCTGTTTTGACTTATTTTAAGGGGTGCAGTTTTGAAAAAGGGGTTTCTAATGCAAAATGTCTTTCAAAGTTGCTCCAGAGCTGAAGTAGTCCCTTAAAAAATGGGTTTTGGAAATGTTCTTAAAAATTTGGAAATTTGCTGTTTGACTTGTTTAAAGTTTGATGCCAAAATAAAGCAGGGATTTAATTTGGGTGGTATAACTATCTATATGAAAAGCAGATAATTTCAAACTTTTTAAATTGTATATTTTTCAAAATTTTCACCAAATGTCATCTTTTTTTCATAACTAAACACAAAACAACCAAAATTTACCTCTAAGGGGGCGTTCACACTACCGTTGGTGACCGTCAGTAGTGTCCGTTGCTATTGTCCGTTACAAGATTTTAGCATCGGACACTAGCTGAACTGTCAGAAATCCGTTAAAATTTCCATTAATTTCAATGGGTTTTTATATTGTGTCCGTTAGTGTCCGTTTGTGTCCGTTTACACCCAATCCGTCAGAAGTCCGTTTTTTCTCGCGGACAAAAAATCCTACATGCAGGACTTTTTTGTCCGTTTGAAATAACGGATTCTTGGCGGACAGTAAGTGTCCGTTATTTTTTTAACATTGAAGTCTATGGGTAACGGACTTATCCCCTCCATATATCTCCGACCTAATCTCCCGCTACCTGCCCGCACGTAACCTCCGATCCTCCAAAAACCTCCTACTCCACTCTGCTCTTATCCGCTCTTCACACAAACGTCTCCAAGACTTCTCCCGTGCATCCCCCATACTCTGGAACTCATTACCAAGACACATAAGACTGACCCCCAAAGTCACAAGCTTCAAGAAGGCCCTGAAGACTCACCTATTCAGGAAGGCCTACAACCTCCAATAACACTACTGTCACCACACCACGATCTGTACAGGCTCTACCCACACCTTCTGTCTCTCTCCCTCCTCCCTCATAGACTGTAAGCCCTTGTGGGAAGGGCCCTCTATCCCACTGTGCAAGTTGGCCACTGTTTGTATTATCTGTTTTGTATATCTTGTGTACTGTATGTAAATCCGCAAATGTAAAGCACCATGGAATTAATGGTGCTACACACGTGGACAAAATTGTTGGTACCCCTCGTTTAATGAAAGAAAAGCCCACAATGGTCACAGAAATAACTTGATTCTGAAAAACGTAATTTGCCAAACTACATGTTGACAAGCCACAAAGCTTCTGGGGGAATGTCCTATAGGCAGATGAGACAAAAATCGAAATTTTTGGCAAGGCACATCAGCTCTATGTTCACAGACGGAAAAATGAGGCATATCTTGAAAGAACACTGTCCCTACTGTAAAACATGGAGGAGGCTAGTGTTATGTTCTGGGACTGCTTTGCTGCATCTGGCCCAAGGTGTCTTGAATCTGTGCAGGGTACAAATAAATCTCAAGATTATCAAGGGATTCTAGTGAGAAATGTGCTGCCCAGTGTCAGAAATCTTGGTCTCAGTCGCAGGTCATGGGTCTTGCAACAGGATAATGACCCAAAACACACTGCTAAAAACATCCAAGAATGGCTAAGAGGAGAACATTGGACTATTCTGAAGTGGCCTACTATGATCCCTGACCTAAATCCTATTGAGCATCTTTGGAAGGATCTGAAACATGCCGTCTGGAAAAGGCACCCTTCAAACCCGAGACAACTGGAGCAGTTTGCTCATGAGTAGTGGGCCAAAATATCTGTTGAGAGGTGCAGAAGTCTCATTGACAGTTACAGGAATCGTTTGATTGCAGTGATTTCCTCAAAAGGTTGTGCAACAAATTAAGGGAACCATCATTTCTTTCCAGGCTTGTTTCATGAGTTTTCTTTTTTAAAAAATTCTGTTGAAGCATGTTTGAAAAGCAATGTCTGACTTTCATTTGTTCATTTTCATAGAATTCTCATTTATTATTACTTTTGTCAGATTCAAGTTATTTCTGTGACCATTGTGGGTTTTTCTTTCATTAAACGAGGGGTACCAACAATTTTGTCCATGTGTGTATATAAATAAAAAAAATAAATAATAATAATAATAATAATAATAATGGACAGTAACTGATAGCCATCAGTTATTGTTCGTTATTTTATGTCCATTTTTTTTTTCTGCGCATGCTCAGAAAGCAGAAAAAAAAAAAACGGACAGTGTTAAAAAACGGACACTAGCTGATGCTAATGTGTGTTTTTTTTTTAACGAATCCATTAATTGGATCAGTTAAAAAAACGGACACATTAACATTCGTTCGTGTCCGTTAATGTCTGTTATGATAGGTGTCCGTTTTTTTTTGTTTTTCTTTTTTTAACGGACACTATCAGAACGGGCATCAACGGTAGTGTGAACCCTGCCTAACATGAAGTACAATGCGTTAGGAAAAAAACAATCTAAAATCACTTTGGTAAGCTAAAGTGTTCCAAAGTAATTACCGCATGAATTTACACGTCAGATTTGAAAAATGGGACTTTTAGGAAGTCAAAAACTGGCTGCAGTGGAATAGGGTTATAAAAAATCTAAAACTGTAAAAAAAAAATTTTGGTTAGTTTTTGCCATGATAACGTCCTGGAATGCCGAAGGTCTTTGTGTTGCAAAGACTGAATCCTGTGGGTGAAATCTGCAGCTATAATTTAAGTGCCCCCACACGTATAATGGCCCTTTATGCCCCCATTCAGTATAATATTGCCCTTATATCCCTACAGTACAATATTCTCCTCATACTCACTTACAGTACAATAACCTCCATATAGTATAATAGCCTCCTTATACCCCCATATAGTATCGTTAGTTCCCATATATTGGCCCCTTATATCCCTATATGGAACAATGCCACTTAATGCCCCCAAAATAATGGCCCCATATGTGCCCATACGGTACAATGCCCCCATATAATAGTCCCTTACAGTATAGTTACACTTTATTTGCCCACATAATAGCCAATCATTCTCCCATATAAAGGTCGCTTATACCCCTTTATAGTACATTGCCCCTTTATTCCCCCATATAATGTCCCTTAATGTTCCCATACAGTACAGTGCCTTCATATACCCACATATAACATCCCCCATACAGTAAAGAGCCCCCTTATGCCTGCCTCTTCCCCTTATTTATGGGGGATCAAGTGCAGATTTCACACTCACTTACTGCTTGTAGCTCCTTGGACTGCCACACCTTCCCTGCTCCAGCACACTTAACCCTCTCAAATTCAGAGCAGGAAAGTGGAAGAGGTCCGAGAAACTGCAAGCGGAACTCTTACTGCTTAGCTCGGTCAGTGCAATGAGCGCATCCATCTGTATTGAGCCCCCCAGGCGTTCTGGTCCCTGACACCTGCCCAGGATTTCCAGGTGCTAACACAAGCCCTGCAGGTCAGTTACCCAGTATGTCTACAGTATATAAAAATATACTAGGTAGTCTCTTAAATAATCTAGAGAAAACAGCAAACTCACAGACAGTATAATCACATATGTGTGTACATCACAAGCTTATAGAACAACCCAGCAATGATACAATAATTGAAATAAAACTTAGCTTTTAACAATTATCTACTAAAATGTCTGACAGACCCAATATATAGTAACCCCAATCCCTTTTAGTTTTATCAGGGGAACAGATATGCACAAGTTTAAATATGCACAAAGGGTTAAAACAAGTTCAGTCCTGTCCACAAGCAGAATTTCAGATGATTATATCACAGTAGTGATACTTTACACAAGATACAAATACACCCACAAGAAGGTAAAAACTGATACAATCTTACCCATAAGTAGATTTTCAGCAAGGAGTCAGAGAAAAAGGGCAAAAAGTCCATTCAGATCCAAAGATAGTCCCTGCAATGCCCCTATATCAAGTTACAGTGATCCCCACAAGGCTCCCACCATTACAAGGGCAGTACCTCAAAGCTGTCCCTCAAGTGAATGTCCCTCTATGTCCCTATGTGTTTCATGGCCAGTGAAACCCCTCTTCAGGGTAACTTTGTCCAAATAAACTAAAGTTCAGTCATGGCTCCTACCCACAGTGATGGGGAGCCTCCTGCCTGGATTCTAACAGGATGGTAAATGTGATACATAAACATACTTCCAGAGTCCTTATTTATACCCTTTATACTGAGTTTAACTCACCTGTTGGCCATTTGGGTAAGATGAAAGGGACCTACTCTCATACAACGCCATGTTCTACCATTCCAATACAGATACATCCAACCGCATTGTGCATGTGTCATTGGCTTAGTTGGTGCCTCACAATGATGCTCCGCCAGCTACGTCATTATCTTTTCTGGGAACCTCTAAGACACTCTTCGCCTGCTCAGACTTATTCTACCATCACTGCACACAATTGGATGGTATAAACATTGCGCTTACACATGATATTTCTTGCGACACTGCGCACGCTATGTTGGTATGGAGACTAAATTAGCGCCCCCACTCTATCTATATCTCTCCTATTAAATGTTCAAGCTTGATAGCACATTGTCACCATAGAGATGAAGTCCTGCTCTTAATAGACAAGCCTATTTACGTTGTTGACAGTACAACCACCTAATAGCCTCATGTCAGGGGGTCTACGATTAACAGTTTAAAGTGGCCATTTTTGTGCATCACACGTAGCAATGACCAAGAATATCCCATTTTGATATATTTTCCATCTGGGACTTAGACATTTAAGGCCAACCCCTTGTCAGTTTTCAGACCAACCATATAAATTATGAGATTATCACGAATCATAATTATAAGATCTTAAACCTATTAGGCCTAAACCTACAGATATAATACAGATAGGTTTATATGAAAGTTTTATACATAAGAATTCTCATCTTCTTTTATACTAACCATGAGTAAAGTAAAGATTACGCATTATATCCCAAATCAAGACTTCAACACAAGCACAGGAAAACATGTATAAGAGGTAGAGGCCATAGCTCATTCTCATTATCAAGCATTTATCCAGAGATGTTCTCTGACAATATGAATAACCACTATTCAAATGAAGCAACTGAAACTTAGTTATTCATTAAGATCATGTGATATTAAAGTGTCCAAGCGGAAGATATGTTTCCCTTTGAATAATTACATGCTCCAAATCACCTCCCCTCACCAGTCTTTTTACATCTATCCCCATATATATTTACATTGTGTTCCTCAAGTATATGTTTCGCTAATGGGGTGTCGCGTTTATTTCTGATGTCCCCCAAATGTTCTCCTATTCTCCTTCTTAGTTCACAGTAGGTTTTCCCCAAGTACTCTTTACTACATTCACAAGTGGCTTTATAAATCACCCCTTTGGTTCAACACGATTTAAAGTATCTGACCTCAAATTTGGTGTTAGTTCTCAACGCCCTAAAGGATGATCTGGTTAGAAGATACGGGCAGGCAACATACTCACTACGTTTGTAATATCCATTTGGGGGCTTAAGCCATGTGGTTGTGGGTGTTCCCTTACGGTATTTTTCAGTTCAGGATCAGACGTCAAAATCCCCCAATGTTGTTCAAGGATTTTCCTAGCTGCTTTAGCTCTATTATCAAATGTTGTGATTAATCTTTCTACCTCTTCAGTCTGTGCTATTTTTTTCTTTCCTTGCTAACAAGGCTGAGCAGTCTTTCCTGGTACAGTAGGTACGGAAAGTATTCAGACCCCTTTAAATTTTTCTCTCTTTGTTTCATTGCAGCCATTTGCGAAAAGCAAAAAAGTTCATTTTATTTCTCATTAATGTACACTCAGCACCCCATCTTGACAGAAAAAAACAGAAATGTAGATATTTTTACAAATTTGTTAAAAAAGAAAAACTGAAATAACATATGGTCATAAGAATTCAGACCCTTTGCTGTGAGACTCATATTTAACTCACATGATGTCCATTTCCTTCTGATCCTCCTTGAGATGGTTCTACTCATTCATTGGAGTCCAGATGTGTTTAATTAAACTGATTGGACTTGATTAGGAAAGACACACACCTGTCTATATAAGACCTCACAGCTCACAGTGCATGTCAGAGCAAATGAGAATCATGATGTCAAAGGAACTGCCCAAGGAGCTCAGAGACAGAATTATGGCAAGGCACAGATCTGGCCAAGGTTACGAAAGAATTTCTGCAGCACTCAAGGTTCCTAAGAGCACAGTGGCCTCCATAATCCTTAAATGGAAGAAATTTAGGACGACCAGAACTCTTCCTAGACGTGGCCGTCCAGCCAAACTGAGCAACCGTGGGAGAAGAGCCTTGGTGAGAGAGGTAAGAAGAGCCCAAAGATCACTGTGGCTGAGCTCCAGAGATGCAGTAGGGAGATGGGAGAAAGTTCCACAAAGTCAACTATCACTGCAGCCCTCCACCAGTTGGGGCTTTATGGCAGAGTGGCCCGAAGGAAGCCTCTCCTCAGTGCAAGACATATGAAAGCCCACATAGAGTTTGCCAAAAAACACATAAAGGACTCCCAGACTATGAGAAATAAGATTCTCTGGTCTGATGAGACGAACTTGAACTTTTTGGCGTTAATTCTAAGTGGTACAGTGGGGAAAAAAGTATTTAGTCAGCCACCAATTGTGCAAGTTCTCCCACTTAAAAAGATGAGAGAGGCCTGTAGTTGACATCATAGGTAGACCTCAACTATGAGAGACAAAATGAGAAAACAAATCCAAAAAAATCACATTGTCTGATTTTTAAAGAATTTATTTGCAAATTATGGTGGAAAATAAGTATTTGGTCAATAACAAAAGTTCATCTCAATACTTTGTTACATATCCTTTGTTGGCAATGACAAAGGTCAAACATTTTCTGTAAGTCTTCACAACGTTGGCACACACTGTTGCTGGTATGTTAGCCCATTCCTCCATGCAGATCTCCTCTAGAGCTGTGATGTTTTGGGGCTCTGCTTTCTGCAGGTCATTCACTAGGTCCCCCCGTGTGGTTCTGGGATTTTTGCTCACCGTTCTTCAGATCATTTTTACCCCACAGGGTGAGATCTTGTGTGGAGCCCCTGATCGAGGGAGATTATCAGTGGTCTTGTATGTCTTCCATTTTCTAATTGTTGCTCCCACAGTTGATTTCTTCACACCAAGCTGCTTGCCTATTGCAGATTCAGTCTTCCCAGCCTGGTGCAGGTCTACAATTTTGTTTCTGGTGTCCTTCCACAGCTCTTTGGTCTTCACCATAGTGGAGTATGGAGTGTGACTTTTTGACGTTGTGGACAGGTGTCTTTTATACTGATAACAATGTCAAACAGGAGCCATTACTACAGCTAATGAGTGGAGAACAGAGGAGCCTCTTAAAGAAGAAGTTACAGGTCTGTGAGAGCCAGAAATCTTGCTTGTTTGTAGGTGACCAAATACTTATTTTCCACCATAATTTGCAAATAAATTCTTTAAAAATCAGACAATGTGATTTTTTTGGATTTGCTTTCTCATTTTGTCACTCATAGTTGAGGTCTACCTATGATGTCAATTACAGGCCTCTCTCATCTTTTTAAGTGGGAGAACTTGCACAATTGGTGGCTGACTAAATACTTTTTTTCCCCACTGTATGTGTGGAGAAAACCAGGCACTGCTCATCACCTGCCCAATACAATCCCAACAGTGAAACATGGTGGTGGCAGCATCATGCTATGGGGGTGTTTTTCAGCTGCAGGGACAGGACAACTGGTTGCAATTGAAGGAAAGATGAATTAGGCCAAGTGCAGAGATATCCTGGAAGAAAACCTCTTTCAGAGTGCTCTGGACCTCAGACTGGGCCGAAGGTTCACCTTCCAACAAGACAATGACCCTAAGCACACAGCTAAAATAACAAAGGAGTGGCTTCAGAACAACTCTGTGACCATTCTTGACTGGCCCAACCAGAGCCCTGACCTCAACCCAATTGAACATCTCTGGAGAGACCTGAAAATGGCTGTCCACCAACATTCACCATCCAACCTGACGGATCTGGAGAGGATCTGCAAAGAAGAATAGCAGATGTGAAAAACTTGTTGCATCACTCCCAAGAAGACTTATGGCTGTACTAGCTCAAAAGGGTGCTTCTACTCAATACTGAGCAAAGGATATGAATACTTATGACCATGTGATATTTCAGTTTTTCTTTTTTTAATAAATTTGCAAAAATATCTACATTTCTGTTTTTTTTCTGTCAAGATGGGGTGCTGAGTGTACATTAATGAGAAATAAAATTAACTTTTTTGCTTTTAGCAAATGGCTGCAATGAAACAAAGAGTGAAAAATTTAAAGGGGTCTGAATACTTTCCGTACCCATTGTATGCTTGTTTAAGTACATAGTCCTAAAGATTTAAAGATTTTGGTACTTAAATTGCCTGACCTCTCCTTTGTAATCAAAATGTCAAGGAAAGGTAGATTGTCTCCTCCAATTTCATGGGTGAATGAAAATCCAACTTCATTTATGTTTAAGCTGTCTACAAACTTTAAGAACGACTGTTGGTCTCCTTTCCAGAGTACCAGCACATCATCTATGTAGTGGACCCATAATTCCATTCTGTTAAGCCATTCCTCATTTCCCTCTTCCAAAAACAACTGTTTCCTCCCACCAGCCAAAGAAAACGTTAGCATACTTGGGCATACATGGATTCCACATGGCGGTGCCCCTGAGCTGGTGGTGATGTTTCCCTTCAAAGAAGAAAAATTCCCTAAAATTCTATTTATTGTGACAGAAAGGTGGAATTTTTCACATTTACGACTAATTGATAGTCACAGAGTTGCAGCAGAAGATATAGATTTGTTGTATTGCCCACTAGGTGGTTAAGGTCTGAAGTTGTCAGTCTGGAGGCTGTGGTTGTTCCATATTTGGGGAAATAATCCTTTAAGGATTCTGTATTTTATTGGTTCCTTGTTTTGGTGTTTGGCAGCTGGAGAATTGAATGACAATCAATAGTGTGATGATCTTACCAAATGACTGGATTTACTCTTCACACAAATGTCATAAACATGTCTGTGAATTTTCACAGACTGTCAAATATAGATCATGTTCTATTTTTCATACACTGCAATGTATGAGGGATCACTTCTATCACTTCTATCTCCTTTAGAGATTTACAGGCCTCTTTGGAATATCAGGTTAAAGGTGTGGCCCTTTTTGTGAGTTGGAAAATGGACTTCTTGAGAGAAGGTTATATTGGATGACAACTCTGTTTTTCCCTTGAGAAATGCTGTTCCTTCACATGGGGGTCGATAGATGAGTAATAGCTTGGTGTTTTTGTCTGCCAAAAATGTGAACACCAGTGTATTTGAAGGAGCTGGTTGTATCAACGGTGAGCATTTTTATTTTTAATATGGATTGGAAGCAGATAGCTCTGTTAGCCCCATGGCATTGAGGCCCAGTTACAACTGTGACTGCTGTGACCCCTATAGTTAAGCCATTGTTGCTACTCTAAGAGACGTTAGGCAACCATGTATGTGGTTTCACATTAATTTGAAGCGAAGCTATATAGCAGAGGCGTAGCTAGTGGGGGGGCAGAGGGGGCGGTTGCCCCGGGCCCACTGAATTTTTGGGGGGCCCACCCCGGGGCCGCCATTAATACATCCTTTATTTCTAACTAGATCGGTGTCTGCAGACACCGATCTAGTTAAAACGTAACCTGCAACTTAACGGTATTGTAAACCGCAAACCAATACAGGCTTGCGGTTTACAAGACGCCAAGATCACAGATGATGTCTGCTTCTCAGCACGGGCGGTGCGAAGACGTCACAACAACACGCCGCCTGCGCTCAGACACAGACGTCCTGTGTGTGGACAGGGAGGAAGCGGTGAAGGCGGCGGCTCCATTCATCAGCATCGCAGGTGAGTATGACTTTTGTTTTTGTTTTTTTAGCTTAGTTGTGGGTATATTAATAGTATAAGGGGTGGTTAGGAGGGGGAAATATAACTATAATGGGAGGATTCATTAGGGGGCATTATGACGATAGGGGGGTCATTTATATAAGGGTTATTAGGAGGCAGTGGTGAACTTAGCCTCTTTGCTGCCTGAGGCAGACTATAGAAAGACGCCCCCCCCCAAAAAAAACAAAAACAAAAAAAAAAAAACTGAGTTTCCATGCTACTAGTTTAACACACTGTTATCGTCGCACAATATACACAATACACAAAGTTATAAAACAGTTTTTAAGAATTCTTCTTCCTGTATTACTTCAGTATCAGATCAACAACATGGCATTAACAATGAAAGTAACTTCTCACATCTTCTGCGTGGTGGATGGACGAGCCCACGTGGCCCCCATTCTCTATAATAGGAGCCCCACAGATAGCTGAGTACT
Organism: Leptodactylus fallax; assembly: GCA_947044405.1. Lineage (NCBI taxonomy): Eukaryota > Metazoa > Chordata > Amphibia > Anura > Leptodactylidae > Leptodactylus > Leptodactylus fallax. The sequence goes on along the minus strand of CAMRHE010000050.1, from coordinate 2,054,153 downwards.
GGACTTCGGCTATCTTTGGCACTCCCATTAAAGTGAATGAGAGCCACGTGGGTTCGTCCATCCACCAAGTGACACACCTATATATATGGTTGCGGTCAGGCTGGATTCCCACCTAGTGGGGGAAAAAACCCAATTCTCAGGCTCGGGGGGTCTCAGCACACAGACCTCCATCAATCAGGTATTTATCCTCTATCATTTAGGTGAATACAGTGCAGTAACATTCTGTGACTTACAGGTGACATCTCTGACTAATCGGTCACATTTCCCTTCTCTTCCCTCTGGACCGCCATGGCCACTTCTTCCAGCTGTGACTTGTCTCTGTAAAGTTTGCAACACAGACATCTTTGGCTCCTTACTTTTCCAGGCATCCAACCCACATTGTCCTCACCTACACAAAGCCCCCATCCTGCTGCTACCCCCAATTATAAAATATATGATATAACCCCCCATAATGAATAATACCCCCAAGTGCATCTTTATATTAATAATGTCCGTGTGTACCCTGTATAAATAGTGCCCCTTATTAATAATGACCCAGGTGTTAACTAATTAAAAGGTTTTCCAGGTCATTAATAAACTAATCAGTGGGGCTCAAAAACCCAGGATCCCCACTGACCAGCTGTTTGAATGGTACCTGTGTAAGCGCCATGACTGCTTCTCTGTTTACATAGTGTAATTCATCTCATAGCGGCCATGTAATGTAACTGCAGCCTCGTTCTGTACATGTCTACAGTATGTGACAAGGCTACAATTACATCACACGGTCACTATAAACAGACAGCGTATAATATAAACAGGTGCCATAGCCCATGTTTATAGCTCCCCATTTACACACACTATAATGTTCCACAGCAGCCCCTGCACACTGTATTATGCCTCACAGCGGCCCCTGCACACGGTATTATGCTCCATAGTGGCCCCTGCTCACGGTATTATGCCCCGCATTGGCCACTGCACATGGTATTATGTTCCACAGCAACTCATGCACAGTTTTATGCCCCATATTGGACCTGCACACGGTATTATGCTCCATATTGGCCCCAGCACACGGTATTATGCTCCATAGTGGCCCCTGCACTGGTATTATGCTCTATAGTGGCCCTTGCACTGGTATTATGCTCCATAGTGGCCCCTGCACTGGTATTATCCTCCATAGTGACCCTTGCACTTGTATTATGCTCCAGAGTGGCCCCTGCACTGGTATTATGCTCTATAGTGGCCCTTGCACTGGTATTATGCTCCAGAGTGGCCCCTGCACAGGGTATTATGCTCTACAGTGGTCCCTGCACAGGGTATTATGCCCCATAGTGGCCCACCCATGAACTATTATTATACTCTGGGGTCTTTTCAGACCCCAGAGTATAATGATTGGAGACCCAGCGGAGAATACAAACATAAAAACAAGAGTTACTTACCTATCCTGGACACCGGTGCACTCCTTGCAGCTTTCGGCCCTGTTTAACTGCGCACACACGTCACGTGATCAGGCCGGCGACGCGACCTGATGACGTCACCAGAGGCCCCAAGCCTGCTCGGAGTTACATCGGATCACAGGAGGTGAGTAACACTGGTTTTTATGTTCCCTCACCAACCCTAGGCCTCCGATTATTATACTCCGGGGTCTGAATAGGCCCCGGAGTATAATAATAGTAGTATTTGCAGCCCGTGGCCTCACTTACCGATCCCCGCAGCCGCTCACAGCGGCATCCACTTCCCTTTCTGCGGCCCATAGCAGAAGGGGAAGCGGGGGCGGCCACGAGCAGACACGGGGTAGGTAAATAAATAGGTCCTGACCTGCCGGGGATGCTCCAACAGGTTATGGCCTATTTATATATATAAAAAAAAGTTATACTCACCTGCGATGCCTTGATGCAGTCGCCGCCGCCTCCTCTTCTTGTCCGCGACGTCTGTGTCTCAGCGTAGGCGGCGTGATGACGTCATTGTATCACCGCCTGCACTGAGATGTGACGTCTTGTAAACCAGCCCAGGACAGGCCCCGCTCAGCTCTGTTTTTTTTTTTTTTTTTAAAGCGGCCTGTCCTGGGCTGGTTTACATTAAATAGTAAAAATGCCGCCCCCCGGACAGTGCAGCCCGAGGCGGCCGCCTCACGTCGCCTCATTAGCGGTGTGCCCCTGTTAGGAGGTATTATTAATACAAGGGGGAGGTTATTTATATAAGGGGCCATTAGGGGGCATCATTTATATTAGGAGGCATTATGAACATAAGGGGGTGGTAATTAATATAAGGATCCATTAGAGGTGCAGTATTTATGTCAGGGGGAATCAGGGGCATAATATGAGGATCAATTAATTTAATTAAGGTGGCACTTGGGTTTTAATAAGACTAAGGCCCCACATAGTAGGCTGCAGAAAAAAAAGCGCTGCAGGAAAAACCTCAGTGGTAACATTGTGGTTTTTATCGCAGCACTTTTTACAGAAGATCCGCAGAGGTTTCCCCTGTGGACTTTCTGATTTCAATACACCTATATGGAAACCTACAGAAAGTGTTTCTGTAGGTATAATTGAAATGCTTCAATTTCCAAAACCACAGTGCATCTGCTGCACGTATTTTTCCGCAATGTGTGGATGGGATTTGCTAGATGTAAAATGCCGGGTTTTTTTCTGTGGGTTTTCACCACATGTGGCCCCCATCCCCACTTTGCAGTAAAATATGCACAGCAGATACGCTGCGATTTCCAAAACAGACGCAGTTTTGGAAATCGCAGCATGTCAATTATACCTACGGAAATGCTGGCGGTTTTCCTGTAGATATAATTGAAGCAGAAAGTCTGCAGAACCTCTGCGAACTTTCTGTGCAAAGTGCTGCAGGCCTTAGCCATAAAGAGAATCTTTCACGTACTCATGTATATGCTGTTTTACATACCGCTAGAAAGCCGACAGCGCGCTGAATTCAGCGCACTACTGGCTTTCCTGGTATGTGCCCCGGGGCTGGAGATATCGTCGGTCTTAGTTTCACGGTTTACTGTCAGAAAGGCGTTCCTGACAGTCTAGCTGCACTGTGAGCAACGCCCTCCCCAACAGTTCTCGTTCATAGACTTGTACTGGGGGGGCATTCCTTACAACTCAGCGTCATCCCTGGGCTATAAGGAACGCCCCCTCTCTGTACTCGCCCATAGCGCTGTACTGTCAGAGGGGGCGTTATACTGCTAAGAAGGGCTTATCCTGATAGCTCAATCTCTATACTTTTAACACCAGTTAAAGAATGAGGCTACTAAGATAATGCTGCCAACCTTTAAACCTCACAAAAATACTCTAAGCATCAAGGTCAGCCAAAATATATCTATAACAAAAAACATGTATTGAAAAATAACAAATAATTTTTACTATTACAAAACTTTGCACAATACATAGAATCAGAGACCTTGGTAAGATGGATAATACCCAGGGACCAAAAATCATGCTACCACAAAATATCAAAATAAATATATAATTACAAATGTATTTATTCAATAACAAATATCACATCCCATATAGTAGGTTTTCATTATTAATGAAAAAGAATGAGTAAATATTGTGTCCAATCCTAAATTTCTTTAATTTTAAAGACTCAGATAATGTGTTAGTTCTCACTTAGAGCCTCTAATACCAAAAATATTAATCTCCATACGAGGAACATAATGACTGGAAGTCAGAATCTCACCCAAATTGCATTACTTTCTCCAAATAATGGATGGGTAGGATGGCAAACATTTAGACAAATACTTGCTTTTAAGCAATATCGATCAATGTTTTTTAAGTATAATCTGTACCTCCATCTAGTTAGAATTGAACGTGGTAATGAACCTCACCTTCGGATCCACTTCATTAGATATTTTCGACTCTCCAATAATGAGTCATGGAAGACATTTTTAGCCCCCCATATCCATTCTGAATGATGTCGATTATAAACCCTATTCAGAAATCTCTGTGCCAGATTCGCTGCCTGTCTCTCAAATTCCACATCACTGGCATAAAAGCGGAATGGCCTTTTTTAGTGATGGATAATATGAGGGGGACACATATGAATTGGTGAAGTGAGTTGGTCGCAGTCAGTTTTCTGAAAAGCTTGGTAAAGATAAATCCATCACTATCCCTCTTTAAAATTATATCAAGAAATCAATATAATGCTATTGGGAGTGGCCCAATGCCTAACCAGTTAGGTGGTACAGTGGGTCCATGTTCTGCTGTCTGCTACAATACTGTAAGTTACCCTACTAATTTGGCCATAGCAAGGTCACTAATGCAAGGGCAGACTCATGGAGATTATTGTCACCTCAATTCTCTTACAATGTGGATTAGGCCAATATAAAAACAAATAGCAGAATAAAATATTAATCATCTTTTCACAATTCAGGTAGCCCAAGAAATACATTGAATTACAAATAACTTTACTCTTCTCTTCAGCTCTTTGGACAGATTTTCCTGTTTAGAAGCAAAACAAATGGCACCAAAAAAAAGTTTATTTGTTTAAAATTTAACTTTTAATAATGATCTTTAAAATGGAATAAGCCACAAAAAAATGATTCAAATCCAAATTGAACCCAAACTATAAGTTCATCTAGATAATGTATCCAATCAAAAGGACAGTATAGGGATAACGTGCCATGTCCCCAAGATTTATATAATAAATATAGGGTTAATGGGACCTAAGTCCATGAATATCAGTATTCATGGTCCCACCCCAATCCAATGATTGGAAGGAATGTGATTCCTCTTAGGCGAAAGTGCCCAACCTCTGAACCCTTTTATAATTCACTTTTTGTATGAAAGAGTATCGGCTCAATATATATAAAAACCATAATAGATAAATAAAGCTTAACGTTCCCGTAATTGGTGGCAAAGATGAAAGGTAATGATATAACTGTACCTAACGCCAATAAGTAAGCACTGCCGCACAGTGTTAGTAACGCAGACTTCTATTAATATGTCAGTAATAATTATATGAAGTCTGCACACCATTGGCGCAAATACCAATGTGATCTAATAAAAATAGAAGATCACAACCTCAAACAAAACGTTCACCGTGGTAATATAGAATACAGTGTCCTGTATAGCTATGTGAGGCTAGTTTTATGCCCAAACATTAGCTAATCACTATATAACCCATGGTAGAACTTTCCTAGGGTCACTTTCTGATATATGCTGATCACCTAGGGCAAAATGCGCTCACCAGTAGCGTCTATATATAATATAGACATATCGACGCCACCAATATTAGGAATTCAATCTCTACGCGTTTCCCCCAGAGTTTTATGGGTTCATCAGGAGAATAATTCAAATAGTAAGCCGATAGCCGATATGAATAATGCAGTTAAAACTGTAGTTCCCGATGTCCTGAAGGTGGACACTGGTTCTATTATGAAGCCGATGCCGTTCACTGAGAGCAGCGGGTCTAAAATACCAAATGCCATACCCCTCGGTAACACCCCCAACTCTGACATCATATCGCCAACCAATCACAGTGTCGAGGTGATCCCACCCCTTTAGAGGCTCGTCCAAGAGGAGGGCTCGTTCGCCGAGGGTGTAATGACATGAACTGCTGTTAAATTGTAAGCGGGATAGCAAGGAATATATTGTGCATAAAAAAGATGATATAGTTAAATAACCTATATGATGTAAACAAATTCCACCAATATGTGTAAGGACAGACATCATACAGTCAAAAAGGTATGATGGAACGATGTATTGCATAGAAGAAGGAAAGAGAAGCCAGACATAATATTTATTCATTTATTCATATGATCCACAGTATCTTTTTACAGAAAGGCACAATCAGCTTTCAAAAGGTCCAAAATCCATTAATACAGAGAGAAAAAAAAAAAATTCTTTTTTTCCCCCTCCCCTAATAAATTATTCAACATCTAAATGAATGATGTAAATGGAATTGAGTCATTCAGACCCCCTAGTTGTGTACATTGGAGATGAATCCATTGATACAGAGGGAAAAAAAAAAAAATTCTCTAATAATTTCATAGTATATTCAACATCTAAATAAACGATATAAATGAAATTGAGTCATTCAAACCCCCTAGTTTTATACATTGGAAACGAAACATCCATCTTGTCTCATGTTGTAATATGAGACGGTCCCAATTGCCACCTCTGACCATGGGTTTAACACATTCAATCCCCTGGAATGTCAAACATTTCGGGTCGCCCCCATGATGTTCCCACACATGTGTGGAAAGTGTTTTGTTTTCCTTACGTGTTATGTAGTCCACGTGATCCAATATCCTAAGTCTAAATTCTCTCTTCGTCTTACCAACGTAATTCAACGGACATGGACATGTAGCTACATAAATTACGCCAGTAGTTCGACAGTTGATAAACTGTTTAATCTGAAATATAGTCCCCGTTGCAACACTGAGGACCCTATTTCCCTTCCGTATGAAATCACAGGCCTTACAAGATACACATTTATAAGTACCAGCAGGAATACTCCTTTCTAGCCAATTACACTCACGTCTCAATGGTCCAAGGTGACTATGTGTTAAAATGTCCCCCAGATTTTTCCCCCTACGGTAGGTCACAGAGGGACGTTGGCTAATCATCTCCTTAATATCTGGATCTGTGGTGAGAATACCCCAGTGAGCTTCAAGAATTTCCATAATACCTTTAACTCCCCGATCATAGTTTCCAACCAACCGGATGACATGTTTATCATCCGGTCATTTCGGGGTAAGGAGAGTGGTTCTATCACTGTTCGCTGCCATAGATTTGGTTTCCCTCAGAAGGGCAATGGGATATCCACATCTAAAAAACCTGGATTCAAGTTCCTCAGCCTTTCTATAGAAGTCCCCAATATCTGAGCAGTTTCTACGTACTCTAAGGTACTGCCCTTTGGGGATTCCACGTTTTAAAGGTGCTGGGTGATAATTGTCCCATTTCAACAGGGCATTCGTGGCTGTCTCCTTACGGTATAAAGATGTTTCCAATCCTCCCTGTCCATTAATTAAAATGTGCAGGTCTAAAAAGATAATGGAACGCGAATCTATTGACGCTGTGAGATGAAGGTTAATGTCATTCCGATTGAGAGCCCCCACAAACTCCCAAAATTCCTCCTTAGAACCTGTCCATAGAATAAGCACATCATCAATGTACCTAACCCACAGTGAAATTCTTCTAGTCCATTTTTCATATAGTTCTGAAAAGACGAGGTGCTCCTCCCACCAGCCTAGAAACAAATATGCGTACGTAGGCGCTAACGAACTGCCCATAGCAGTTCCGCACTACTGGTGGAAGAAGCCCATCAAAGAGGAAATAATTCCTTGTCAAAATGAACTGTAATAGCTCCATTAGAAAATCACTGTGGGCGGCCAATTGTACTGTTCTAGATTGGAGAAAATGTCTGACAGTCCCACACCCCTTATCGTGGGCTATGGAGCTGTACAGAGCCTCCACGTCAATAGATGCAAGATAGGAGCCTGCTGGTAAAGAGACATCCTCCAGGTGTCTCAACACGTCCATAGTGTCTCGGACATAGGAAGGAAGCGTCATGACAAAGGGGCACAGTATCTTATCAATATAGACACTGGCCCCCTGAGTCAAACTTCCTATGCCCGAGACAATTGGGCAACCTTTCAGGGGAGTTAACCCCTTAGGAACCGTAGGAAGGCTAGATAATGTCGCTGTGATCGGATATGTTGTAGCCATGAACATGTATTCACTCTTGCTGATTAAATTTGCTTGGAGGGCCCTCATCAGAATGCCATCTAATTCTTTCTTAAATATATCAGTGGGGTCCTGATCTAAAACTCTATATGTTTTTGTATCTGACAAAAGAGAGTAGCACATAGATGCATATTGTATTCTATCCATGACGACGATATTGCCTCCCTTGTCAGAGGGTTTAATGACAATTCCGTCGTCATGTGCCAGTTCTCTTAGAGCCCGTAGTTCACCACTGTTGAGATTGTGGCACTTGGCCAACTTGTCGGTAGGCAAATGGGATAGTGCCTTGATCATCATATTTTCAAATACATCAATAACCCCAGTATCCATGACTGGGGGAACCGAGGTACAGTACTTTTAATCCGTAAATCTGTACAAGGACCTGGGCCTGTTATTCCTTGACATTCATTCCATAGATCAAACAATTTTAAATCATCCAAATCTTCATAGGCTATCCCTAACTCCATACACCGTCTTTTATTGACGGACTTCATATATTTCGCCCATTTAAGTTTCCTGGTAAAGAGAGAGATATCCTTAACCCAGGTAAAGAGATCAAAATTTGTAGTAGGTACATAATACAACCCTAATGATAATATTATCAATTCATCTTTTGAATGGGAACGTTGGGAAAGATTAATCACCTGTAATTCGTCATTCTGTTTCTCCACTAATTTAATGTCATTCATAGGGAGAAAATCTGTAGTTAAGTCTGATTTGGTTCTGCACATGTTCTCAAGAGGTACTGTGTGATTGGGGGCCCTGGGATAAAAAACCCCCTTGCTCATCACTTATTGTATTGAATGATCCCAATCTCCCTCACACACCCCGTCCCCTATTGCGACTTGAAGACGATAAATTTTTATCTTGCCCTCTGTTAGATGATACTTTGGCGCGGGTAGAGCGATCAGTGTCAGATGTTTCACATTCACTAGATGAAATGTCGCTCGTAAATCTTGGATTAGGTAAACCAGAATAGGTCCTGTTCTCTTTAAACTCTAATAGATCATGTTGGAATTGATAATGTTTCCTAGACTTGATCAGACTAGTGTATTTCTCGATGTTTAATTGGAGTTCACGTTCCTTTTTGGTAAACTCCGGATCTGCTGAAAAAGTTCTAGCTTTTTCTATCGTCTCTCCCAAAGTGATCGTAAGTTTCTGCAGATTTGTACCCTCTTCCTCAATAAGGAATGATATTAAACATAATGACGATTCTGTAACCTCACGTTCCCACTTCAAACAGAATTCTTTAGAACTAATCCTCCTGGCTGGGAGTACTGGATTTCTCAGACCTCTAGGGACAATTTTATTCTCCAAATAGTTTTTTAGTCCCTGTAATTCCCACCAGGAACTCACATAGTCTCTATATACCTTTGTTAGGACTTTGAAAATCTCCCTAATAGAAGTGATTTGACTAGACTGTGTTAATTCCCTCTCTGCGAATACATTCCTTGCTTCCTCTAACCATTTATCAGGATTAATATTATCAGATGGAAAGCCAGACATTATCATATACTAATAATATTATTAGTATATGATAATAGTACACCAATGTCCAAAACAAACCAAAACAAAACATGTGTACAATAGTGCTCAAACTACAAAATAGAAGCAAAACAAATAGCGTCATAAAAAAAAAGTTTATTTGCTTAAAATTTAACTTTTAATAATGATATTTAAAACGGAATAAGCCACAAAAAATGATTCAAATCCAAACTGAACCCAAATTATAGATTCATCTAGATAATGTATCTAATCAAAAGGACAGTATAGGGCTAACGTGCCATGTCCCCAAGATTTATAAGAGGAAACGTATCCATTAAATATAGGGTTAATGGGACCTAAGTCCATGAATATCAGTATTCATGGTCCCACCCCAATCCAATGATTGGAAGGAATGTGATTTCTCTTTGGGAGAAATAGACGAAAATGCCCAATTTAATGCCCAATTTAACAGCGGTTCATGTCATTACACCCTCAGCGAACGAGCCCTCCTCTTGGACGAGCCTCTAAAGGGGTGGGACCACCTCGACACTGTGATTGGTTGGCGGTATGATGTCAGAGTTGGGGGCATTACCGAGGAGTGTGGCATTTGGTATTTTAGACCCGCTGCTCTCAGTGAACGGCGTCAGCTTCATACTAGTACCGGTGTCCACCTTCAAGACATCGGGAAATGCAGTTTTAACTGCATTATTCATATCTATCGGCTTACTATTATTCTCCTGATGAACCCATAAAACTCTGGGGGAAACGCGTAGAGATTGAATTCCTAATATTGGTGGTGTCGATATGTCTACATTTTATATACTGTAGACGCTACTGGTGAACACATTCTGCACTAGGGTGATCAGTATATATCAGACAGTGACCCTAGGAAAGTTCTACCGTGGGTTATATAGTGATTAGCTAATGTTTGGGCATAAAACAAGCCTCACATAGCTATACAGGACACTGTATTCTATATTACCACGGTGAACGTTTTGTTTGAGGTTGTGATCTTCTATTTTTATTAGATCACATTGGTATTTGCGCCAATGGTGTGCAGACTTCATATAATTATTACTGACACATTAATAGAAGTCTGCGTTACTAACACTGCGCGGCAGTGCTTACTTATTGGCATTAGGTTCAGTTATATCATTACCTTTCATCTTTGCCACCAATTACGGGAACGTTAAGCTTTATTTATCTATTATGGTTTTTATATATATTGAGCCGATACTCTTTCATACAAAAAGTGAATTATAAAAGGGTTCAGAGGTTGGGCATTTTCGCCTAAGAGGAATCACATTCCTTCCAATCATTGGATTGGGGTGGGACCATGAATACTGATATTCATGGACTTAGGTCCCATTAACCCTATATTTATTGGACACATTTCCTCTTATAAATCTTGGGGACATGGCACGTTATCCCTATACTGTCCTTTTGATTGGATACATTATCTAGATGAACTTATAGTTTGGGTTCAATTTGGATTTGAATAATTTTTTTTTGTGGCTTATTCCGTTTTAAATGTCATTATTAAAAGTTAAATTTTAAACAAACTTTTTTTTTTTTTTTGGGTGCTATTTGTTTTGCTTCTATTTTGTAGTTTGAGCACTATTGTACACGTGTTTTGTTTTAGAGTTTTCATGTTTATTTGAAAAGGGGATACTTGAAGACAGTTCTAATGAACTATTATAACTAAGTCAATGTAAGACTCAGCAAAATTCAGCAAGTAGCACAATATAGTAAGCAATTCTAATATATTTGTGTCTGTGTTCTGTTTTTTCTCTGACTTAAGTTTCATAATGATTCTTTCCTTTCAATTCTGATGCACCACAGAGATGAGCTTTCATTTCTGGGAATTTAGAGGATTAATTATAATAATATGCAGAAACCATAAAATTCTGGATAAAATTAAAATGTAGAGTTTTTTTTTCTCTTAGCTGGACAGAAGGTCCTCTGACTTGATACAAATTCACTACTAATAATTATACTATTAACCCTTACTGCAAGCAGAAAATTTTTCCTGATAATGTCATGCATGTGCTACAAATGTACTTTAGGTTAAAATTCACTTATTATGGGCATTGTAAAGGTCACATGACTTAAAATAGTGAATAGAGCTTCCTTTTTCTAGTTACAATTAAACACATCTACAAATTAAAGTATGCTTTGTTTTAGAAGAGTATAACAAAAATAATGAAATATAAACATCAAATCACTACATTTATACCCAAGATTAGACCCCTTTAAATATTCTCCTCTCTGGCTATTCTGCTACAGGCCTAGACCCTCTTTACATGCCTGCAGAGGAGCAGCCACAGGACAGGTGAGGTAAGTGTTAATTAATATCAGCCATTATCTACTGGATTAATTCAATTGTTAGTGGTTATTTCTTAAATCATGAGATAAAATGTATGGATAGAGATAGATGCATTTACAGGCAGGGTAAAGATTCATCCAATCCTCAGAGAAAGAGCAAACCAAATAGTACAATTTTACCTAGAGCACCCACTTTTCCCACAAGGGGGAGTCAAGTTAGTCAGCTGTCTCCAGTATTTGACTCCTTTAACTAGTTCAGTGATTACATTAGGGGTTATAACAGCTAATGGGTAACCAAACCAAAAAATAAGAGAGATTCAAGATGCCTTGCTGTGGTCAATGTTAAACAAATTTAAATGTTCTGGAACAGATATATAGTAAGATGAAGATGGATGAAGTGAGGAAAAATAGTGAGTATTGGAAGTCAGGAGACAGATACAGTGAGAGTTGTAAGACAATTCAAAACTCTACATAAATAAAGATTAGCCACAAAGCCACAAAGCTTCTGGGAGAATGTCCTATGGACAGATGAGACAAAAATCAAAATTTTTGGCAAGGCACATCAGTTCTATGTTCACAGACAGAAAAATGAAGCATATATGGAAAAGAACACTGTCCCTACTGTGAAACATGGAAGAGGCTCTGTTATGTTCTGGGGCTGCTTTGCTGCATCTGGCACAGGGTGTCTTGAATCTGTGTAGGGTACAATGAAATCTCAAGACTATCAAGGGATTCTAGAGAGAAATGTGCTGCCCAGTGTCAGAAATCTTGGTCTCAGTCGCAGGATAATGACCCAAAACACACAGCTAAAAACACCCAAGAATGTCTAAGAGGAAAACATTGGACTATTCTGAAGTGGCCTTCTATGAGCCCTGACCTAAATCCTATTGAGCATCTTTGGAAGGAGCTGAAACATGCCGTCTGGAAAAGGCACCCTTCAAACCCAAGACAACTGGAGCAATTTGCTCATGAGGAGTGGGCCAAAATACCTGTTGAGAAGTGCAGAAGTCTCATTGACAGTTACAGGAATCGTTTGATTGCAGTGATTGCCTCAAAAGGTTGTGCAACAGAATATTAAGTTAAGAGAACCATCATTTCTGTCCAGGCCTGTTTCATGAGTTTTCTTTTTTTTTAAATTCTGTTGAAGCATGGTTGAAAAGCAATGTCTGACTTTCATTTGTTCATTTTCATAGAATTTTTATATATTATTACTTTTGTCAGATTCAAGTTATTTCTGTGACCATTGTGGGTTTTTCTTTCATTAAACGAGGGGTACCAACAATTTTGTCCACATGTGTGTACTACAGCAGTGGTTGTCCGAATAGTAGTCAGATCAGCCTAGGTTCAGTAATGGTGATGCAAATATGTAGTGCAATGCAGGAAAATACAGGGACTAAGCAGGAAGGCAAATGTATAAAAACCTTATACTCTGGAATTTTAAATATAGCATATTTTACTCTTGTTGGCTATGTGATCTGAAAAAAGTGTTAGCATCTGGTTTCTATGGGGCTTGCTAAAAAGAGGATGGTACCTGGCACTAAATGACTCATTCTCCACATCTCATTCTCTCCCCATCTTGACAGGTATTATGAGATTAAAATTCAAAGTAGGGGAATAATGGACTCCTTTATTATTTTTGCTTTACGGTCCCTTTACAGTACTCTTTAATGAAAACCTTTTTCTGGTGGGAGTTGGGTGTTGGGTATGTCAAAGACATCTATGTGATATTATATTAGATCTATTAGATAACATCACAATTATCTAGGAATATATAACTCAAGCGTTGAAGAAGTAGCAGACAAGTGGGAAGAAGTATTCCAATTAGATAATCACCAGCAAACACCCCTAAAAATAAAGAAAGGTCTGTGAGGACTGTAATAAATTCAGAGGACTGGAGAGAGATTCAGTGGAAGATTATGCATAGCATCTGCAGAGCCTTTAACATTACATTTGGTAAATACAGTACAGTATATTGAGGGATGTAAACAAGAATATCCTACATGTGTTTACAAAAAAGTGCATTTCGCTATTTGTGGAAATACTCTAAAAGTAGGATATTTTGAAAAGTGAGAATTTTCATCAGCGAATTACAGGTTAAATTAAATATAACTGTTATTATTTCATTAAGGATTATTTCACTGGCAATCTCTCACTCTGCAAGACCTGCCCAGTAACTCAATTCAAATATGTTAGACCATTACTTTCCAAGGAACTCCGTGAAAGTACATCACAGAGACAAATTATAGATTTTATTATTGGTATTGTTATAACCAGCATTGTATAGATTACATGTTTTCCCAATAGACCTCCAAAAGGATTTCAGGAATTTTACATAGATGGCTGATCGCTAGGATTGACTGTCCAAGTATGAGCAGTGGAATTTCATGGTACCTACTGTCAACTGCCATGTCAACTCTACAATGCATGCAATGCACACATAAATTCCAATTAATTTGTAGCTTTCACTATCCAAATAGTATATTTATTAATCATCCTATGTTGAGAAATCAGAAAGTAATAATTTTGTACCTTACGGATATATTCTGCATTAAGCAGTACTTTAAAATCACCAAATTCTAAGCTATTGTCTTTTCAAGATTTATTACAGTTCTTTTCTGTTTCCTCATTACTCTTCTAGTTCTTCTCAGTTCATTTTGGATGCAATTCTTTCATTTTTATAATCTTTATTTAATGTGCAATTACATTTATGTCTCCTAATCGACTTTTGTGCCATAGTTTTGATCTACGGTGGCATCTTGTAGTTGGAATTTATCCATAGTCATCCCATTTTAAGTTGAAAAATATCCAAAAGGACCAAAAGGTTTCTTATATAACATGTTCTTTGATTAAAAAAAATGTTATTAGAGATTACTTATCTCATACATTCCTCCTGTATGCACAAATTAGACTTACTATTGGTCTAGAAATCAAATATCCCTTTTAGAAAATATGTACAGATATATCCATACCTAACTGGTCTCCAGTTTAGTTAAAGGGTTTTAGAGTTTCTTCCTGCTTATAAAATTGATAACCTAGCCTTCAGATAGGTCATCAATAAAGATTGGTGGGGGGTCAACACCTGGGACCCCTGCGGATCAGATGTTTGAAGCAACATCAATGTTCCATAACTAGCATGTCCCCACATTCATTAGTCACATGACCTAAGGGGCTGAGCTACAATGCCAAGCACAGACACTGTACAATATACAGTGCTGTGCTTGGTTTTCAATACAGAGGTAGCATCACTGGTCTGAATGCTGTGGTCCCTTCAGACAACTGATCCACAGCAGTCTTGGGTGCTGGACTCCCACTGATCTTGGATTAATGACCTATCCAAAGGAATGCTTGCACATTATTGAATTGGTATTTGGGACCCTCTTTCTCTAAGCAAGAGTGGAAAGTCCTGCTCTGTAAAGCCCAGATTTGAAAGGTTGGCACATAATACTACATTTTCCTGCAGCAACTGCTCAGTGAAATACATAGCCAATAATAGCTTCTCCCAAATAAAATGCCAAAAACAAGACCTTTAAAAGTAACCTGTGTGTAGAGTCCCTTTCTTTATTTACAGCTGATCACAGTACAGTTCTGTACTCTTCTACTAGATTTAGTTTAGTGTAATTGGTGTATATATGCAATATTATGTAGGTATAATATCGGAATACTCTATAGGCAACCTGTCATCAATAAGGAAAACATGACTGGGTTTCTCAGAAAGTTCCTGCATTCATGGTCATATCTAGAGATGAGCGAATTTCTCAAAAGTTCGATTCTGCAGTTCGATTCAAAGTTCCAAAAAAATTTGCTTTGATCTAAATAAATTTGTGGCAAGAATTGCTAACAAAAACACCTATTTCCAGGCTTCAGAGAGCCTGTATAGTGGTGTAGAACACTGTGCCTTGCAGTAACACGCATAGGGGGCCTACTGTGGTAGTGAAACAATACTGTGAGTCAGTATGACACGCATATGACAAGCATCGCTCTTGGAACCACTGCACACTTCACTTATATGGCCAGTTATGGGGCCAAAACTGACCAACTAACTCAAGTGTGAACTTAGCCTTACAGGTCCATGTTAGTGCCAGGTAGAAAGAACCGTGCAGAGGCCCAACAACCTACTGTAGCGTGAAAGAGCGCACTCCTTTTACACCGTCGTCTGCCAATTCCACATAAATGTCTACAGAGTGGCAAGGCGACATAATGTGAAGTTGGCAGCAGCATGAGGAAGCCACAGAGTGGCAATGCGACATAATTTGGAGGTGGCAGCAGCATGAGAAGGCCACAGAATGACCCTGTGGAAGTGGCATGAGGAGGCCATACAGTGACCCAGTAGCAGCGGCATGAGGAGGACATACAGTGACCCAGGGGCTGCGGCTTGATGAGGGCATACAGTGACACTGTGGCTGCGGCACGAGGAGGGCATACAGTGACCCAGTGGCTGCGGCATGAGGAGGGCATACAGTGACCCAGTGGCTGCGGCATAAGGAGGGCACACAGTGACCCAGTGGCTGCGGCATAAGGAGGGCATACAGTGACCCAGTGGCAGTGGCATGAGGAGTACACAGAGTGACCCCGTGGAAGTGGCATGAGGAGGCCATACAGTGACCCAGTGGCAGCGGCATGAGGAGGACATACAGTGACCCAGTGGCAAAGCTGGAGGTAGTAGCAGCCTTAGGAAGGCATACAGTGACCCAGTAGCTGCGGCATGAGGAGGGCATACAGGAAGGCATACAGTGACCCAGTGGCAGCGGCATGAGGAGTACACAGAGTGACCCTGTGGAATTAGCATGAGGAGGCCATACAGTGACCCGGTGGCTGCAGCATGAGAAGGAGTAGTAGCGGCCTTAGGAGGTCATAAAGTGACCCAGTTTCTGTGGCATGAGGAGGACATACAGGAGGGCATACAGTGACCCAGTGGCAGCGGCATGAGGAGTACACAGAGTGACCCAGTGGTTGCGGCATGAGGAGGGTATACAGTGACCCAGTGGCAGAGGTGGAGGTAGTAGCAGCCTTAGGAGGGCATACAGTGACCCAGTGGCTGCGGCATAAGGAGTACACAGAGTGACCCGGTGGAAGCGGCATGAGGAGGCCATACAGTGACCCAGTGGCAGCAGCATGAGGAATACACATAGTGACCCAGTGGAAAGCAACATGAGGAGGACATACAGTGACCCAGTTCCTGCCCTGTGTGACTTTGTTCGCCCAGGCAAAATGAGGTTTAGAACAGCGTGACACCACTGTGCCCTGCACATGTGGTATGCTGGAGGAGCACTGTGAATTGTCTATGCAGTGGAGGCTGAGGAAACAGTGGAGGATGAGGTGGACATTGTTGCAGAACCAACGGCGTGAGAACATGGAGGCGGAAGTTACCCAGTGGCAGCGTCATATGGAGGCCATACAGTGACCCAGTGGCAGCGGAATGAGGAGGCCATAGTGACCCAGTGGCTCTGGCATGAGGAGGGAATACAGTGACCCAGTGGCTTTGGCATGAGGAGGGAATACAGTGACCCAGTGGCTGCGGCATGAGGAGGGCATACAGTGACCCAGTGGCAGCGGCAAGAGGAGGCCATACAGTGACCCAGTGGCAGAGGCATGAGGAGGCCATATTGACCCAGTGGCTGCAGCATGAGGAGGGCATATAGTGACCCAGTGGCTCTGGCATGAGGAGGGAATACAGTGACCCAGTGGCAGTGGCATGAGGAGGATATACAGTGACCCAGTTCCTCCCCTGTGTGACTTTGTTCGCCCAGGCAAATGAGATGTAGAACAGCGTGACACCACTGTACCCTGCACATGTGGTATTCTGGAGGAGCACTGTGAATTGTCCCGTCAGTGGAGGCTGAGGAAACAGTGGAGGATGAGGTGGACATTGTTGCAGGACCAATGGCGTATGAACGTGGAAGTGGCGTCATCTGGCCACGTTGCTGGTGACAAGGCAACAATGTGGAGAGGCATGAGGAGGTCGTACAGTGACCCGGTAGCAGCAGCATGAGGAGCACACAGAGTGACCCAGTGGAAGCTGCAGGAGGAGGCCATACAGTGACCCGGTAAGAGAGTGTGGAGGTGTCAGCAGCCTTAGTAGGCCATACAGTGACCCAGTGGCAGAGTGAGGAGGTGGCAGCAGTGTGTGGACATACAGTGACCCAGTGGCAGAGGGTGGAGGTAGCAACAGCCTTTGGAGGCAATACAGTGACCCGGCAACAGAGTGTGGAGGAGTCAGCAGCCTTAGTAGGCCATACAGTGACCCTGTGTCAGAGTGACCCAGTGGAAGCAGCACGAGGAGGACATACAGTGAAAAAGTGACATTGTGGAGGTGTCAGCAGCCTTAGTAGGCCATACAGTGACCCATTGGCAGAGTGAGGAGGTGGCAGCAGCGTAAGGAGGCCATACAGTCACTCAGAGGCAGAGTGCGAAGGTGGCAGCAGAGTGAGTAGGGCCACAGAGTGGCAAGGTGATATAATGTGTAGGTAGCAACAGTCTTAAGAGGCCATACTGTTACCCAGTGGCAGAATGCAAAGGTGGCAGCAGCGTGAGTAGGCCAAGAATGGCAAGGTGATATAATATGTAGGTACCAACAGCCTTAGGAGGCCATACAGTGAACCAGTGGCAGAGTGTGGTGAGGCAACATGGATCATTTAATCTGATGCATCAGGCATTGGTGGATGGAAATCCTGGCTGATCCAGGCCTGATTCATCTTCACAAAGGTTAGTCTCTCCAAATTTTGGGTGGACAGGCGAGTTCTCCTTGGGGTAACTATGGCCCCCGCCGCACTAAACACCCACTCTGATGCCACACTACTGATGCATATATCTCCACTGCATACTGCCATGGTGTGTCTGGGTCATCTCCCTCTGGCTGTTCTGGTTGCTCCTGCTCCTCCTCTACACCCATTTGGCTACACATTGTTTGTGCTCCAATGTCCTCCTCATCATCCTCCTTCTCGAGTTCAGCCCCCACAGGGCTCATGTAGCCATGAGATGTAGACTCCATATCTCCAGTCCCCTGACCAGCCAGATTGAAAAGCATCTTTTCCAGGATGTGAATCAGTGGAACGATGTTGTTCATCCCATAGTCCTGGCGACTGACTAACAAAGTGGCCTCCTCAAAGGGAGCGAGCAAACGGCAGGTGTCACGCATGAGCTGCATCTGGCTAAAATTAAAGTTACACAGGGGAGTACCTCCATCCCCTTGGATCATCAAGAAATCATTTATAGCTTTTCTCTATTCATATAGTCAATCCAACATATGGAGGGTTGAATTCCAACGGATGGAAATATCGCATATCAGCCTATGTTGTGGGAGGCCGTTCTGCCGCTGCAGCTCAAGGAGGGTGTGCTTGGCGGTGTACAAGTGGTTGAAGTGCATGCAAAGTTTCCTTGACATTTTTAGGATGTCTTGCAGATGGGTGGAACACTTAAGGAAACTCTTGACAACCAGATTGAACACGTGCGCAATGCAGGGCGCATGGTCAGCCCTCCTTGATGCAGCGCCAACACCATGTTCTTCCCATTGTCGGTCACCATTGTTCCGATTTTAAGTTCTCTTGGAGAAAGCCAGGATTTGATTTCTTGATTGAGGAAATGAAGCAGTTCCTCCCCTGTGTGACTTCGTTCGCCCAGGCAAACGAGGTGTAGAACAGCGTGACACCGCTGTGTCCTACACATGTGGTATGCTGGAGGAGCACTGGGAATTGTCCCTGCAGTGGAGGCTGAGGAGACAGTGGGGGATGAGGTGGACATTGTTGTAGGACCAACGGCGTGAGAATGTGGAGGCAGAAGCTGCGTCACCTGTCCAAGTTGCTGGTGCATCTGGGCAGGCACCACATTAACTCAGTGGGCCGTAAATGACATATATTGTCCTTGAACGTAGTTACAGCTCCACACGTCGGCACTGCCATGCACTTTGGCAGACACCGACAGTCTCAAGGACTGGCCCACCTTCTCTTCTACATATTTGTGCAGGGATGGTATTGCCTTCTTGGCAAAGAAATGATGGCTTGGAGCTCTCCACCTCGGCTTGGCGCAAGCCATCAGTTATCTGAAAGGTGCAGAGTCCACAAAGTGGAAAGGGAGTGACTGCAGCACCAGCAATTTGGACAGGAGCATGTTCAGCTTCTGTACTGTTGGATGAGTGCATGCATACTGTTGTCTCTTAGATATAGATTCTGTGATCGATTGCTGACGCAATAACTGACTAGGAAGAGGAGGAGGAGCAGGAGCATCATGACCAGCAGATGATGGGAAGGACACACAGCTTCCTTCGGCTGAGGTTGTGGATGCCTTGACTGCCTGAAATGGGGTGCGTGCCACTGGGTGCTGCAGCTGTTGTTGCAGCAGGCTAGACCACCACATTGGAGCCACGGCTCTCCTAGGCCACTTTATGGTGACGCTGCATATGTTGAGGCAGAGCTGTGGTGCCAACATTGGCACCCTGGCCACACTTCACCTTCTGCCCACAGATTGAACATATGGCCATGTTCACCTCCCCGATGGTTTTACAAAAAACTGTAACACCGCCGAGTAGGTGATTTTACCCCCAACACTCCGCACTAACTGACTGCTACCGCCACTGCCTCAGTGTACCCCTGCACCACTGCTTTCCTGGAAGGTAGGCTGCTGCAAAGTGGGTGGGCTACCACGGGCTCCCAACCTCACACTGCTGCCACCCTGCAGACGCCCCCGCTGCCTCATGCGCAAGCTACAACCCTCTTCTCCTGAGGACGATGAAGCCCCTTCGTCACCCAGCTCCCAATTACGATCGGCTACATCATCATCCACTACTCTCTGCAGGTTACTCATGTCCAACTCAACACCAGCTCCCACGCCACTCTCCTCATCACTACTTGCCTGCCTACCGGAGAAAGAGGGGGATGTCTCCTCCAGATCTTGGCTGAGCAGTAGCTGCTGACTGTCCTCTAGTACCTCCTCCTCACTGTACAGTGGATCTTAGCCCACAGCATAGAGTACTTCTATAGCTGAGGGAACAGAAAAGGACAAAGGCAGGTTGAGGACAGGTGAGGGCACAGGGCATGCTGCCGGGCCATGCCGCTAAGGGTTGTGTCTGACGAACCCACCGACTCTTGGCTGGGGGTGTCTGATGTAACTTGGGATGAATTGGATGACCAAGTCAACCAGTCTACAACCGTTGGGTTACTGGTCAAGACACGACCGCTACTTGACACTGGGAGCTCAGACCTCTGTAACTGACCCCTGCTGCCACTCCCCCTTACTCTGCTGCGACCTGTGCCTATGCCAGAAACATTTAGGCCTGTGGCCATCCCCTGTGCATGGCCTCTCGCTTCTCTGTCTGACATACTGTTCAATGAAAAAACGTAATTGCAAAGGGCAAAAAGACCTGTAATTTTCTACTTTGAAGAGAACGGCAAATATGCCCCTTATTTCTTTCCCCACTAATGAACACCTATAAAAAAAAGTGTGATAAAGGCAGAGATTTGTGGCTAAGAATTATTGAATTATTGACAATATTGTATTGATAAATGGCCAGCAACTTTATACTGGTAACAAAATGGCGAATATGGTCCTCCTTATTGGTTTCCACACTAATAAACACCTTTAAATAAGTGATAACCGCTAAGAATTATTGAATTATTAGTGACAATACTGTATTTATAAATGGCCAGCAACTTTATACTGGGAACAAAATGGCGAATATGGTCCTCCTTATGGGTTTCCACACTAATAAACACCTTTCAATAAGTGATAACCGCTAAGAATTATTGAATTATTATTGACAATACTGTATTTATAAATGGCCAGCAACTTTATACTGGGAACAAAATGGCGAATATGGTCGTTATGTCTTTCCCCACGTTAAAGGCGTTTATTACAGATAAGTGCAGATATTAGTGGATGATAATTCAGTTTTATTTGGCACAGTAGTACTGACAAATGGCCTGCAATGTTATGCTTTGGAAGAACAGTGAATAATCCCCTTATAATAAATGCCTTTAAAAAGGCGTTTATTACAGATAAGTGCAGATATTAGTGGATGATAATTCACTGTTTTTTTGCTGTACTGCACTGCAAAAGGCTTGTTGTGTTCCACCTTGAAGACACAGGTATGAGTAATGAGCAGCAGTATAACAGCAGTGAGTGCTGAAATGTGTATTAAAATTCTTGCTGTAAATGACCCTGCAACCACCCCAAATTCTTTTCTCAATTCCTCCCTGTCCTTTTCCTACAGTTCTAAGGCTCAGCCTCATTCCCTGAACTTCTATCTGTTTTCTAAGTCTTTCCCTAGCTCCTGCTAACGTCTGTCCCTACAGTAAGAGTGATGTGAAATGACTGTACCTAAAATGGCAGAGGGTTTTTATAGGGTTGTGACATCACAGGTCCGGCTGGCTGCTGATTAGCTGCACGCTGGGCATTGTGGGTGATCCCACATTCCCAGAGTCCCTTGCCCCTTGTCCTAACATGTGCAGTGGTCATTTTATAAAAAAAAATGCGATTTGATGCATTTAAGCGTGAAGAAATCCGGAATTGAGGCGAATTGAAGATTTTCTGAAATTCGGATCAAATTCCACTTCTGCAGCTTCAATTTGCTTATCTCTAATCATATCCATTGGCAACTGATGAACACAAAAGATGGTGTGAACAAATCTTTAAAACTTTGCAAAATTTTTAGTTACTTAAACTGGCAAAAATGTTTATCTTTTAATTGTCTACAAATATGGTTATATTCATGGGAAAACCCCTTGCTCTATGGTATTACTTCATATATGCAAATTCAAAAAACTCATACTTTGTTTCTATAAAACCGTGCCCAACTGATCACTTGGACATCTTAAAGTGTCAAAGTGGTTGTCATGATGAAACAACTCATTTAATTCAGTATCATTTACATAAGTGCCATGACATTAAAAGACCCGTTCCATGATGAGGCATGGAACATATGACCATTCTTTAAAACCTGGACAGAAAGAATGAAAGTGGGCTGCTATGTAGACATTAGATCTAACATGTTATACAAGATGTGCATTTATGAAATAGATAATAAAGAACTCTCTTTAACAACAAAGCAGTTATTATATGATTTATTTTAGCGCATGTTTCTTTTAAAAGTTATCTATTTTTGCTTCTCTTGTCAATAGAAAACATTGTGCCTTTGGCTCTGTGCTAGACTAGATAAAATCTTGAAATGCACTAGATCATCTTATGAATTGGTGTCTGAGAAGCTCCGGGAAATAAGGTCAATTTGTCTGCTTTAAATGTGCTGACATCATGTTATAGGAAGTATATTAGCAGCAATGTTTCAATTATTATTTTTTCACCAAAGATATTTTGTTGTCAAACACATTTTTCAATTCAATTTTTTAAGTATCTGTGAGAAATATCATTTATTTTGTTCAATTCTTTCTAAATAAAATAAAACATTCTTTTTACTACTGAAAGAATACTTGATTCCAATAATACATTGTAGGTAATATTGTTTTTGAGTCTTAAGCTGGGTTCAAACATTGCAGTAAACTACTATACCTCAATGGCCATGGGAAAGATTGCTAATGGGAACTATTTTTTTTTGTTGGGGATGATGTTTCAAAGTTAATGTAAGTGTTACTAAAACTGCTATGTATATGCGCATTCTAATGAAGCCGCAGCCCAGATGGAGGAAATCAGGGAATGGGAGTAGGAGTGGCGGATGATGTGCCACCAGCTAGGCTTAGCACACTCAACCACTCTCCCCAGCTCTACTCCTAGGCCGGACATAGATGAGGGGGGTCCTGCAGCACTACCTGATGATGGTGGTAGTAGTTTCCCCCTGGGCACTTCCAGTTGAAGAAGGGACCTCTCTACTCAGCCGGTGTGATGGTATTCAGAAGGGCCCTGATGGTAAGGCAGGAACACCTCAGGAAGGCAGTTGCGCACTTGAAATAGGGTAGTACTTTATTCAGCAACTGAACAGAAATACAAGAAGCAGCTTCCAAATGGGGGTTGTAGTTCTCCATTGTTCAACTCTCCCAGCCCTGGTCTTGGGAGGACGCCCAGGGATGTTAAGGCTCTAGTGCCGTACTTTCCTCCAACTCTTACTCCACTCCTCAGCCTCCTCAAGCAGCATATACTAGGGGCTATACTTCTTCAGGATAGTCCTGACAGTGGTCTGGTTACCTTATAGAAGGCGCTGGGACAACACCTCCTGTCAACGGACTCCACTGCTCCTCCAGGCAAAAAGTCCAAAATTCAGCTGACACTTCCAGGCTGACTTGCACTGTCTCCTCTGCACACCACTGAACCAGAACTGGAACTAGACTAGACTGAGTTCCCATGGTTCCCCAGGAGACAAAAGGGTGTTACTTTTTACATACTTACCATTGAATTGTGCTGATTTCAATTTTATATAAGTCTGGTTTTAGTTGCAATGCAATCTTCCTAAAAACAAAACTTAATAGTTGATATAAGTAGTAACTTCAAATGTTAACTGTTCAATGATACAAGTAGTAAATTCAAATATTTTTATCATATTAGCTTGTAGATAGCTGAAGAGGCACACATTCATAAACACAACAACATAAAAATACTGTGAAAATTAAGACAAGGAAAACCAGAGCCACCAATATGAGTAGAAGAGTAAACAGCAGTAAATATTTGCGCAGTTCATAGAAAGTTTATTGTCCTCTGATTGAGATCTGATCCATGATTGTAATACTTCCACCAGGGGTGACGGTTACACTCCATAATAGTATGTCACGGAGCAGGGAAACTTTCCGCACCCTGATGTATTATTACGTCATTGCAATGGCATACACTCAGAAAATGAACAGTGCCATCAAAAGCGGGTTTCAGCTGTTTCCTACAGTGCAGTGCAGATTTCAAAATGGGGTCACATTCCTGAGGATTTCCACTTTACTTGGATCTTAGGGGCTTTTGCAAATGTGGAGGATCCAATATCCTCTATTAAGTAAAACTCTTCTATGACCACCTCCTCTGACAGGTCTGTTAACCCTCTGTATATCTGAAAAATGCAAATAAGATAAATCATACTGATGCATTCCTGACATCACAATTACTACTACTAAGATGTTCTCTAATTCTAACTTTAAAAGGGCAAGATGTACAGCCAATATATGACAAACATAAAACACATTCTATACGATACACCACAAATGTGGTATTGCAATTGATGAACTGTTTGATGGTGTGAACAGATCCATCAATTGAAGATACCAACTCCTTAATTGGATGAGCTTATTTGCAATGCAAACAGACATTAGCAGCACATTTGTAGAAACCTTTGCTGGCAAGTCATGTGGACCTATTAGAACAACGTAACATGATGGGAGACAACATCATTCCCAAAGTGCGGACTCTGTGAGAGGAATACCTGCAGCCTGGAATCCGGAAAACCGGAAACTGTGAAAGCATAGGTAAATATTTATTAATAATAGATTGTATTTGTATTAAAGAGGTTGTCCAGGATAAAAAAAAAAAATCATATTAAGCTGGGGAAGGTGAAAAAATAAACCATACTCACCTGTCCCAAGTGCTCCAGTGTCTCCCAGCATGGTACGGACCTGCTGCTCCACTATCTTGTTATGCCTGGAAGTCCCTGCCGCACTGTGACACTCCGTACCCCTTTCCTTAGGCCATTGATTGGCCTCTGTGGTCACGTGACCACTGAGGCCAATCAGCGGCTTCAGGAAAGGACGCAGGAGGTCACAGGTAGTGGTCTCAGTGGTCAAGCTGGAAATTCCACTGGAAGAAAACACCAGAGCATCAGGATATATATATATATATATATATATATATATATATATATATACTTTGAATTGTATATGGAGCCAGATACACAATTACAGTATCAAACAAAGAAGAGATACAATAATACATACGTTATACAGGTACATGTGAAATAAGCAGTTGTAAAATAGTAATTAAAACAGGGTGGGTGGAAAGGAAATGTTTCCTCCAGTCTTTGTTATGAGAGAAAGAGGAGGAAAGGGATAAGACAGGAAGTTACATCTATCCCTAAACCTCCCTTCCTACAGTAACACAGTAAACACAATATACTCCTAAAGCTGAATATTCACACATATACTCCTAAAGCTGGACAAGCCTATATAAATCTACACAACTACTGCATGAAGATGAAACTGCAGGAGTTATTGTTTCCCCCATCCCAAAGTCAGGTACCGCTTTGCTAATGGCTCTGGGGGTGTCTATCTTGAAAAGACAGCCTCAGTTGTGTGAATAGACCCAGAATTCTAATTATTTCTATTATTTCCATTTAACTCTTTGGAGTCGTCTAATTCATGAATGAAATGTCCTTTGACTGTTAGCATTCTGATAAATCCATTTACATCAAGCATAGTGTGATATAAAATAAAATGATGAGTTGGAGCAAAAGCCGAAACCTCTGGAAAGTAAGGTAATTTCCTGTGAACTCAAAATGACTGCAGACAAATTAACCATATTTAGATTTCTTCTGTATGTTTTTGGGGATATCTGCCTCCTGTGTTTTCTCCTCACCCTCCGGCATCGGTTTTTATTTGCAAGTGGGATCTTTTGGTTCTACCATAATATGAAAGAGGTGCTGGTCTCTGCCCAGATGAAATACCAGAATTGATCAAGTCATCTGGTATTCTGAGCTTTAAGCCTCTGTGGAGCTGAAATTAACCGATTTTTTGACATCCTGAAATTGCTGAGATTAATGGGTTTTTTGTTTTTTAAAAATAGATTTTGGGGTAAATGTCTCCCATCTACCCTATTCATAAATGGCACCAGTGCTATCATGTGATAAATCCCATTTGAAATTCATTTTTTTAATCTTAGTAACGGAAAGTTCCAAGTCTTACTCAAAAGGCTTTCAAGCTCCTCAGAGATGTGCGGTATTACATACTGCTAGAAAGTCAACAGTGCGATGAATGTGCCCTGGTGCTGGAGATATTGGTGCCATTAGTTTCGGCATCAGTATCTCTCTACTCTCAGAAAGGTGGACCTTACAGCTTAGCGTCATCGCTGGGCTGTGAGGAACGCCCACCCCTGACAGTACAAGGCCATAGAAGGGTACTGTCAGGGAGGGTGTTCCTCACAGCCCAGCAATGACACTACTCTGTATGGTCTGCCTTTCTAACAGTGTACAGATATTGGTGTTGAAATTAATGACACCGATATCTCCAGCAACAGGGTGCATACCAGGAAAGCTGACGGTACACTGAACTCAGCACACTACCTGCTTCCTAGCGGTATGTAATACCGCACACCTCTGAGGACATGAAAGATTCTCTTTAAATGTAATAGTATCAAAAAAAGGCTGAAGTTATTTCTGGGCATTTTCAATGTCAATTGTAATCTTATTCAAAGCTTCTTGTTCATAGGAAAGAATCAATCCCAGTATATGAAGAAAACAATCAGACAAATCGTATTCCATTTTTGTACAAAATCCTCTACAATAAATAGTAGTAGGAATTTCTTTAATGTGTAGACCTCTTGGGATCATGTTCTTTTGGACATATTTTTGAAAACTCGAAAAATCCCACCAGGTTCTCATTTCCTCGGTGAGCAGTTTCTTCAAACCCACATGAATTTATGTATGTCCGTGTTGCTTTCAGAATCCACCAAATTCACTTGAAAATTGTCGTCCAGTTGAGAAATCCTAGTAGTACAGTAATGTACATTTTGTATAGCTTGAAAATACATTGACAAAATATAGCTTTCTTTTTCATGGACTGCCATAATCAAAAAATATAGCCCAGAGGGAGCAAGACAACCAGATAACAATAAGGAAGGTAAAAAAGAAAGTAAGTCAGCCTACCTCTGAAGTGCACAGGTAAAAAGGACTATCTGAAGGATGGATAAACAAGATAACAAAAAAAGAACCAGCACTTTTATTGTTCCATCCACATGGGGGTAAAAACAGTAGTACAGTCTATCCAAACAAAGCGTCCTTTCCGACACATTTCTGACTCACACTGAACCCTTAATCATAAATAAAAAAGGAAAGGGAAGTAGCACCTAAAGTAGTTACAGACAACAATGGAGACCATCCACCTCAGGTGTATACCTCGGATGCCCCACTTAAATGGTCAGTAACTTTTCAGACAACTTAGTCTTATTTCATAGAAAATGTGACTCTGGACCAAAATGTATTTCACTTTAATTAAGATTCCTCATAGTACATATGCAAATTGCTAAAGCTGAAAACTCTGCAGCACCTCATAGCTTATAATGTAAGAAAAGTCTTCTATGTACTTGCATCTGCTTCTGGAGATTGCGTAGTTACTGATGGGATAGTATTCACAAACAGCAAGCAGCTTTACTAACTGTGCTTATAGATTGCTCTTTTCTTGTGTCATTCCTGCATGGTAGATGTTAAAATGTAGTGAGTATCTTCATATACTGTATCTGCTCTATATTTGCAGTTCAGTGTTCCCAGATCTCCTATATCAGTAATTCTCAACCTGTGGCACGTGTACTCCAGGGGGTACACCACACACTGTCAGGGGGTATGCACCATGGCTGGGTACCACTGGAAATTACAGAATTAGTAATTGCTCAGGTCCTGAGGCTCCTGGGGGGCTAGTGCCACTCAAACCAACTACCATCTTCATATACTGAGGCACAGTGGCTGCCAAGCAGGGACAGGCATCAGAAGTCATTAAGGTCAGGGTTATGGGGGTGGGTCTCCTCTGAGTCTATGATCTGATAAGAACTTTTAGTGTATGTCTGCCAAAGGTGTCCCCCAAAAGGATTTGCTTGGCACGCAATGCGTACCTGTTTTTCTTTCCCACTTGAGATCAGGAGCAGGATCTGTCACAGGACAGATATCAAAGTGTCTGTTGGGACTTTTTTCACGAGGGGGTACTGGGTTTGAAAGGGTTGAGAAACACTGTTCTATATTATGCTAATAACAAAAATCAAGTCAACAATATAATGTAAAAATTTCGTATTTATTGAATACATAACGTATAAAAATAAATAAATAAACAATATAAATACAAAAAAAGGGGGATGGCCCAAAAAACAGACAACTAGCACAGAATAGTGTGGTCAGGTGGCTAAGTAAGGGGGGGACACTGCGTGAATCAAATTACTATGCATGTGAATAAGGGGTTATAACATGGCTGAGCTGCAGTCTGTGATGCATATAAACAGCACAATGCCTGACAGAAAAAAAAATTACTACGCAGGACCAAACCATGCAACCCCCAAACAAATAATAAGAAAAGCACGCATGAAAAGTAATGTACCCCACAACTTACCCACCTGTCACACTCAGGAACCCCGACGCACGTTTCGCCAAGATGCTTCGTCTGTGGGTGTGCAGTATAGTCTGACCAGATAGAATATAAATGTCCTATATTATGGTCACTTTGGCTTTTCTTAGCTATTTGATTGTTCTTGTATGGATAATCCAGGCAGAATTACATGTAAACAAATCAAACTAGGCATAATGGATAGGGGATAGGGCAGATTGCTCCTTAGTGTACACACCCACAGTATCAAAATAAAATGCAAAATATGCTTCAGCCAAAATGGAGACATTAGGCGCAGAAAAACTTGTAGGACATGTATGAAGGTTTATACAGTCATAGAATGGACTGCCCAGCAAGACCCTGCACTTACGCTAATTCAACTTTTCCTGAAAACTGAGGTACCCTTTAACAATGTCAAATGTGGGTATAAACTGCTGTGCCTGTCTGGAGTGCGTGCCGCTGTTGATATAAAGTGGGCACAACATATTGGACACTAAAATGAAACATTTCTTTAAAAATTTAAATTTTCAATTTCCATATTACTTTCTTCGAATCACTCCTAAAATAAATTCCTCTAGGAGTGTCCAAAATGGGGTCATTTTTTATTTAACTGTTAAGGGTATGGCTTAGTTTGACTTAAGGAAGCCGGTCCTTTTTTTTTTTTTTTTTTTTGCATTCTCACATTCTAAAAGCCATAACATAACTTTTTTCATTTTAACCGATTGACGACCACCGGCCGTAAATTTACGGCCAGCGGTCCTGGTCTCTGAAGTCCGGCCAATAGTAAATTTACGCCTGGCACTTCAGAGACCCTGTGACCGGGATCGGGAGCGGGTGTTAGCTGTAACTGACAGCTAACACCCTGCTCCATAACCCCCGGTCGGAACTGAGTTCCGATCGGAGGTTTTAACCCCTTGGATGCCGCGGTCAAACATGACCGCGGCATCCAAGGGGTTCCGCCATGTTGTCGCCCCCACCGGCAACCCCCCGCAGCGAGATCGGGGGTTGCCGATATCTATTTTCTGTAGCCCGGGGTCTGGCCAGTGACCCCAGGCTACCCGAAGCCCCCACTACCTGGCTGATCCTGCCGGGATGTGAAGAAGTCAGCCGATGAGTCTATATCGGCTGACATTCTTGTATAGACTGCAATACAAGAGTATGCTCGTGTATTGCAGTCTATAATACTGAGCCAGGATCAGAGAATCGCTGGCTCAGGTGTCCTTATAGGACAGGTAAAAAATGTAAAAAAAAAGTGTGTAAAAAAAAAAAATTAATAAAGTTATAAAACCCCCAAAAATCCCTTTTCCTATATAAAATGAATTATATATATAAAAAAAAAAAAATTAATAAAAACAACACATATTTGGTATCGCCGCTTCCGTAACAACCTCTACAATAAAACTGAAACAATATTTAACATACACGGTGAACGTCGGAAAAAAAAAAACCTGGAAAAAAACCACTGGAAGTAATGATTTTTGACTATCTCGCTTACAAAAAAATGCTATAAAAAGTGATCAAAAACTCATATGTACCTCAAAACAATACCAATAAAAAGCCCATGTCCTCCTGCAAAAAATAAGCCCTAAACCAAGTCTGTGAACCGAAAAATAAAAATGATACGCATCTCAGAAGATGGTGATGCAAAAACAATTGATTTATGTCCCCAAATGGGTTTTTGTTCTGCAGAATTAGTAACGCATAAAAAAAACAATATAAATGAGGTATCGGCATAATTTTAACGACCTGCAGAATAAAGGTAACATGTTACTTATGCTGTACGCCACACGGCAAAAAAATTAAAAGGTAAAAACCAATTCCAGAATTGATTTTTTTTTTTTAATCCACCCAGAAAGAGTTAATATAATTTATTCAATAAGTTATAGACACCCAAAAAAATGGTGTCATTAAAAAATGCATCTCATACCACAAAAAAAATCAGCCCTCATATGGCTACATCATCCGAAAAATAAAGAATACAGCTTGTACAATGTGAAGACAAAAACCCCAAAAATCACCAAATCATTAGAACACAACTGGCTGCGGCAGGAAGGGAATGTATAAGCGGTGCGAGCCTATATCAGGGTACAAACCAGATTTAGAGCTTACGAGGGATAATAAACCAGAAGTGACCCCCCAGAGTGACCCCCCTCAATCATAGGAGCTACTGGGGATATAGTAGGGAATTTGGTGTTCCCCATGTACTCCGCACAGCTTACATATTCACTGTTCACCATCCGCTGTGCATTCACGTCTGGGATACTAATGCTCACTACACCCCCTGATAAATTCTTTGAGGGGTGCAGTTTTCAAAATGGGGTCACTGCCTAGGAGATTCCACTTTTCTGGTACATTAGAGGCTCTGCAAACATGACATGGCATCCAGATACCAAACATCTGAATCTGCGTTCCAAAAGCCACATAGCGTTCCTTCCCTTCTGCCCGCTGCTGTGTGCGCAAACTGCAGTTTATACCCACATGTATGACACTGGTGTACCCAGGATGAAGTACATAATGTCATATGTGGATATAAACTGCTGTTTGGGCACAGCCGGGCACAGAAGGGAAGGAGCGCTATTTGGTTTTTGGAGCACAGATTTAGACAGTTTAGCTTTTAGACGCCATGACACTTTTGGAGAGCTCCTGAAATGCCTGAAAACCCTGACACGTGACCCTATTTTGGAAACTGCACCCCTGAAGGAATTTATCCAGGGGTGCAGTGAACATTTTTCACCTCCAAGCGTTGCTATAATTTATTTTCCAGAAATGAATATGCAGCTGATGGTGAAAGGTGAAAATGACAATTTTTCCAGGAATATTTAATTTCGATGCATAATACGTTGTGCCCGGCTTGTATCAGATATGAACGCTCCAAAAGATGTTGTGCCCGGGATACCCACTTAACAGTTTTTAGAGTATTTGTGCCTGCTGACATAAGCTGGGCACAAAATATTGGGCACTGAAATGGCGTATCTCTGGAAAAATTGCAATTTTCCCTTTTCATTATCAGCTGCGCATATATTTTTTGAAATTAAATGAATGCAACACTTAAGGGTTAAGAATACTCGCTACCCCACTTGATAAATCCCTTCAGGGGTGTAGTTCCCAAAATGGGGTCACAAGTCTGCGGATTCCACTTTACTGGCAATTCAGGGGCTCTGCAAAAGTGGCATGGTGTCCAAAAACCAAACTGTGCTTCAAAAACCAAAATAGCGCTCCTTCCCTTCTGTGCCCGGCTGTGCCCAAGCAGCAGTTTATACCAAGTACGTTATCCTGGGTACAACAGTGTCATACATGTGGGCGTAAACTGCAGTTTGGGTACACAGCAGGGGGCAGATGTGAAGGAGCGCTATGTGGCTTTTGGAGCATAGATTTAGATTGTTGAATTTTGGACACCATGTCAAATTGGCAAAGACCCTAAAATTGCCCCTACAAAATGGGGTCACTTCTTGGGGAATTCCAATTTACTGGCACCTCTGCAAAAACAACATGGCGTCCAGAAAGTCCCTCTAGATCTGTACTTCAAAAGCTAAAAAGCGCAGTGCTTCTTCCCTTCTGAGCCCTGCTGTGTGCCCAAGCAGCAGGTTACACCCACATATATAATTTTTTTCCCCTGGGATAGCCCACTTAATAGTTTTAGGAGTGTATGTCTCTGATGCCACAAAGTGGGTACAACGTATTGGGCACCAAAATGGCATATTTATTTAAAATTGTCAATTTTCACTTTGTACATTAATTTTTGGGAAGCATTTTTAGGCTCAAAATGATAATACCCCTTGATACATTCCTTGAGGGATTGTAGTTTCTAAAATGGTGTCACTTTTGAGGGGTTTCCATTGTATTGGTACTTTAGGGGCTCTGCAAATGCGACATGGCACCTGAAAACTATTCCAGCAAAATCCACCCTCCAAAAGCCAAATAGCGCTCTTTCCATTCTGAGCCCCACCATATACCCATACAGCAGTTTACGACCACATATGGGGCATTTCTGTGTTCAGGAGAAATTGTGTTACAAACTGTGGGGTTTTTTCTTCTTTATCCCCTTGTAAAAATTAAAAATATGTCGCTAAATGGACGGTTTATTGGAAAAAAAAAAAGTAATTTTTAATTTTTACATTCCAATGTTAATAGAATCTGTGAAACAACTGTAGGGTCAAAATGCTCACCATACCCCTTGAGAAATTCCTTCAGGGGTGTAGTTTCCAAAATGGGGTCACTTTTTGGGGGTTTCCATTGTACTGATATTTTAGGGGCTCTGCAAATGTGACATGGCACCCGAAAACTATTCCAGCAAAATCTGCCCTCCAAAAGCTAAATAGCGCTCTTTCTATTCTGAGCCCCACCATGTACCCAAACAGCAGATTTCAACCACATATGGGGCATTTCTGTATTCAGGAGAAATTGTGTAACAAACTTTGGGGAGCTTTTTCTCCTTTATCCTCTTGTGAAAATGAAAAATTTGGGGCTAAATCGATGGTTTATTGGAAAGAAAGTAATTTTTCATTTTCATGTCCCAATGTTAAATCTGTGAAATGGCTGTGGGGTCAAAATGCTCACTATACACCTTGATATGTTCTGTGAGGGGTGTAGTTTCCAAAATGGGGTACTTTTGGGGGTTTCCATTATATTGGTACTCTAGGGGCTCTGCAAATGGGACATGGCACCTGAAAACTATTCCAGCAAAATCTGCCCTTCAAAAGCCAAATAGCGTTATTTCCATTCCGAGCCCCGCCATGTACCCATGCAGCAAATTACGATCACATATGGGGTATTGCCGTGTTCAGGAGCAATTGTGTAACAAACTGTGAGTGGCTTTTTCCCCTTTAACCCCTTGTGAAAATAAAAACTTTGGGGATTAAGTGATGTTTTAGTAATTTTTCATTTACACATCCCAATGTTAATAAAATCTGTGAAATGGCTGTGGGGTCAAAATGCTCAGTATACCCCTTGATAAATTCTGTCAGGAGTGTAGTTTCCAAAATGGGGTCACTTTTAGGGGGTTTCCATTGTTTTGGTACTCTAGGGGCTCTGCAAATGAGACATGGCACCGAAAACTATTCCAGCAAAATCTGCTTTTCAAATGCCAAGTGTCGCTCTTTCTTTTCCGTGCACTGCCGTGTGCCCAAAAATCATTTTACACCCACAAGTGGGGTATTTCTGTGCTCGGGAGAAATTGCACAACAAACTGTGAGATGCATTTTCTCCTTTAACCCTTCGCGAATGTGTTAATTTTAGGGATAAATGAATGTATTATTGGATAAAAATGAAATGTCTAAATTTCACCTCCATATTGTTTTAATTCTTGTGAAATGCTTAAAGGGTTAACAAACTTTCCAACTGCTGTTTTGAATTATTTGAGGGGTGCAGTTTTGAAAATGGGGTGATTTATGGGGGTTTCTAATATATAGGCCTTTATAATCCCCTTCAGAACTGAAATGGTCCCTAAAAAATGAGTTTGGGAAATTTTCTTGTAAATCTGGAAAATCGCTGTTACACTTGTAAACCTTCTTACATCCAAAATAAATTAAAGGATGATTAAAAGATGATGCCGATATAAAGCAGAGATATGGTAGATAATATTTATTAATGTATTTGGGTGGTATGACTATCTGTCTGAAAAGCAGAGCATTTTACATTTTGAAAATTGCAATTTTTTTCCAAATTTCCCTCAAATTTCCTAATTTTTTATAAATAAATACAAAACTATTGATCAATGTTTTCCACTAACATGAAGTACAATGTGTCATGAAAAAACAGTCTCAAAATCACTTGTGTAAGTTATAGCATCTCAAAGTTATTGCCATATAAAGTGTCACATGTCAGTTTTGAAAAATGAGGCCTGGTCCATAAGGAACTTTTAGGCCCGACCTTGTTTCACCATCCTTTTTTTTAAATTTTATATTATTTAATCTTATGTGTTGCACTGGACACCAGAAATTGCATGTTACCTTTATTATGCCAGTCAGTAAGGTGATTACATTGGTTTTTTTGTTGTGCTACTTTTGCACAATAAAATCACTTATTTGCTAAAAAAAATAAATAAATTATATATATATATATATATATATATATATATATACAGTACAGACCAAAAGTTTGGACACACCTTCTCATTCCAAGAGTTTTCTGTATTTTCATGACTATAAAAATTGTAGATTCACACTGAAGGCATCAAAACTATGAATTAACACATGTGGAATTATATACTTAACAAAAAAGTGTGAGACAACTGAAAATATGTCTTATATTCTAGGTTCTTCAAAGTAGCCACCTTTTGCTTTGATTACTGCTTTGCACACTCTTGGCATTCTCTTGATGAGCTTCAAGAGGTAGTCACCTGAAATGGTCTTCCAACAGTCTTGAAGGAGTTCGCAGAGATGCTTAGCACTTGTTGGCCCTTTTGCCTTCACTCTGCGGTCCAGCTCACCCCAAACCATATCGATTGGGTTCAGTTCTGGTGACTGTGGAGGCCAGGTATTCTGGCATAGCACCCCATCACACTCCTTCTTGGTCAAATAGCCCTTACACAGTCTGGAGGTGTGTTTGGGGTCATTGTCCTGTTGAAAAATAAATGATGGTCTAACTAAACGCAAACCGCATGGAATAGCATGCCGCTGCAAGATGCTGTGGTAACTATGCTGGTTCAGTATTCCTTCTATTTTGAATAAATCCCCAACAGTTTCACCAGCAAAGCACCCCCACACCATCACACCTCCTCCTCCATGCTTCACGGTGGGAACCAGGCATGTAGAGTCCATTCATTCACCTTTTCTGCGTCGCACAAAGACACGGTGGTTGGAACCAAAGATCTCAAATTTGGACTCATCAGACCAAAGCACAGATTTCCACAGGTCTAATGTCCATTCCTTGTGTTCTTTAGCCCAAACAAGTCTCTTCTGCTTGTTGCCTGTCCTTAGTAGTGGTTCCCTAGCAGCTATTTTACCATGAAGGCCTGCTGCACACAGTCTCCTCTTAACAGTTGTTGTAGAGATGTGTCTGCTGCTAGAACTCTGTGTGGCATTGACCTGGTCTCTAATCTGAGCTGCTGTTAACCTGCGATTTCTGAGGCTGGTGACTCGGATGAACTTCTCCTCCACAGCAGAGGTGACTTTTGGTCTTCCTTTCCTGGGGCGGTCCTCATGTGAGCCAGTTTCTTTGTAGCGCTTGATGATTTTGGCCACTGCACTTGGGGACACTTTCAAAGTTTTCCCAATTTTTCGGACTGACTGACCTTCATTTCTTAAAGTAATGATGGCCACTCGTTTTTCTTTACTTAGCTGCTTTTTTCTTGCCATAATACAAATTCTAACACTCCATTCAGTAGGACTATCAGCTGTGTATTCACCTAACTTCTGAAGAACAAAACTGATGGTCCCAACCCCATTTATAAGGCAAGAAATCCCACTTATTAAACCTGACAGGGCACACCTGTGAAGTGAAAACCATTTCAGGTGACTACCTCTTGAAGCTCATCAAGAGAATGCCAAGAGTGTGCAAAGCAGTAATCAAAGCAAAAGGTGGCTACTTTGAAGAACCTAGAATATAAGACATATTTTCAGTTGTTTCACACTTTTTTGTTAAGTATATAATTCCACATGTGTTAATTCATAGTTTTGATGCCTTCAGTGTGAATCTACGATTTTTATAGTCATGAAAATACAGAAAACTCTTGGAATGAGAAGGTGTGTCCAAACTTTTGGTCTGTACTGTATATATATATATTGTGAGAAGGTGACAGGACAAGTGCTGGAGTCACGGTATGTCAGTCCCCGGGTTTTGTCATATGGTTGGTCCAGGGCGGCTTTTGAGTAAGCCCCAGCTCAGGTGCGGGTCTTGAGGCTCATTACTGGCCCTTATAGACCTGCAGAGCCTGCACTTGAGTGCAGATCCTGGGGAGTGAGACACAGGCGTCTGGATCTGTCCTGATCTCCTAAAGACTGTTACCGTGCCAAACTGTTTGCTGGTGTGACTGCCACACAGGTTAGTAAGCGTTATTTTGTTTAGGTAGCCGCTCAGACGAGCAGGAGTTTATTTATTTTGTGCCTAAAGTTAAGGCTGATATTGTTTTGCCTGTTTTCCTGAAGTTATTTATTTTTTGTCATTTTTCTAATAAACCTGTTGCACCTGAGTTTTCGTGTCACTGTCTCTGACTGTTTGGGTCCGTACCTAGGCTGCTACCGAGCTACCTCCCCCACAATATATATAAAATTTAGTGGCACCGTATTCTGAGAGCATTAACTTTTTTAAATTTAGATCATCAGAGCTGTGTGAGGGCTTGTTTTTTTTGCAAAAAGGTCTGTCATTTTAATTGGCACCATTTTGAGTTATGTGTGACTTTTTGATCATTCTCTAAAAATTTTTCTTTGGAGGCTATGTGACCAAACAACAGCCATTTTGTTGTTCTATTATTATTAATTTTTACACTATTTACCGTGCAGGATAAATAACATTCTATGGGTTGTTGTGGATGCATCAATACCATATATGTCTATTTTATAAAAAAACATTTTGAGAAAATGGCAATTTTTTTTATTTCACACTTAACTTTATACTTAATCCCATATTGGGACTTGGACACTATTGGCCCAATAACCTCTAAATGATTAAAGGGAAATCTGGGACTAATCTGATACTGATGACATTTCCCATGGATAAGTCCTCAATAACAGACCAGTGGGGGTCTAACACCTGCCAGTAACTCCCATCTCAGCTTATCAGTGGGGGACCAAGTGTTAGACCCCCACCATTCATCTGAGATGGGAGTATCTGGCACCTGAATTATACGGTAAACAGAGCTGAAAGCAGGATCCCTCTATCAGTTGATAGGTGTACCTGCCTATTGTTGGACCCCCATTAATTTAATATTAATCACCTATCCTAAGGATAAGTAATCAATATGAAAAGCTAAGAAAACTGTTTTAGGCTGCGGCCCCACGTTGCGGAAAAGCAGCTTTATTTGTTACAGATTTCGCAGCGTTTTTTTAAGCCAAAGCCAAGAGTAGCTATGATAGGAATGTGAAATATATACAAGTTATTATACTTCTCCCTTCTGCTCAATCCACTCTTGGCTTTGGCTTAAAAAAACACAGCAAAATCTGCAACAAAAAATCAGTTTTTCCGCAACGTGGTGCCTTAGGCTTAGGCTGAAGCCCCACGTGGTGTAAATGCCGCAGTTTACAGTCCCTGCAAAGTGGATGGGATTCCAGTGAATCCCATACACACAATGCAGAAAAATACCTCCGAAGGAAATGCTGTGATTTCTAAAATCGTAGCATTTTTGAAAATTGCAGCATGTCAATTATACCTACGGAAACGCCAGTGGTTTCCCTATAGGTATAGTTGAAGCAGAAAGTCCACAGATGAAAACTCTGCAGACCTTCTGTGAAAAACACTGTGGGAAAAACCATGATGCATTTCTGCCGCAGTTTTGCCTGCTACATGGGGCCTTACCCTTAAGTGCTTTAGAATCACCTTCATCCACATGACTCAATCAGTCCGGTTATGAGTATGTACTTCCAGATCATCCTGCCTCTGAGATTTCAAATTACCTTTAGAATCAATATTTTCATGTCTATGAAATTTTGGTCAGAGTTACAAAAATACTTTACCACAGATAGATGTTGTTCTGTAGTAATGTACCTAGCAGCACTTTAATCATTACCATATATAGTCTTCAGAATATTTTGGAGCACAAACTTTTTTAAAAAGACTCAAAAGCTGTTTCAATTTCTGTTTCAATAGGTTTTTTATTATTTTTTATAAGTGTACAAAGAAAATGCACAAAAAGGTACATTACAGGGTATAATTATGAAAACATCTGGTACTAGATACAGGAAATTAGCTCTCGAGAATGTTTGGACATATTTACCAAGTTGTATAGTTCATTCTAAATCTTATTAAGCTGCATCTAGTACTGATGTTGCCTTGTATTTTCAGAGTCAATTAAAAGTAACATTATAACAGTACAACAAAGTTTTGTTAAAAGTTGAGATTAACTAAAAGTGGGGAGAGGGCAGTGGGCGGTAGAGTACATCAGATTCAGACATAAGTGTTCATATATAGGACTATCATAAAAGTAGTATTACAAGGGGAGAGTAGAAGCGAGTCTGGAGTTTTTCCAGTAGTGCCAGTCTTCTAAGAGTTTTCTGAGTCGGTTTTGATTACATACTAGCATATATTCATAATGGAAACTCTTGTTGATTCTAGCTACGATAGTTGAAAGTGAGGGAACCAGGGTTGATTTCCAAACACATGCAAGGGCAGGTATGGTTGATAGTGAAATATGACAGAGTACAGTTCTATAAGATGGACAAACTTCAGCTAGACCCAGGCCTAGTATGCCAGTTCAGGAGTAGTGGACATTGTCGGTATATATAAAGTATTTATTAGGAAGTTTACTGATTTCCATAGTGGTTTTATTAGTGGGCGATCACAGAAGATGTGTAGTATGGTGCCAATAGGCCACAGTTTATCCCGCAATATGGCGATGATGTTGGATACATTTTTTATAAGATATAAGGAATAAAGTACCATCTGCACAGGATCTTGTAAGACAGTTCATGGTAATTCATACAAGAGGTTGCCTTTAATATTACTTTTAAAGATTTTAGCCAAGTTTAATTTTCAAAACTTGCATTTAAGTCACGGTGCCATTGCAAGATATGTGGTTGGGAGTCTTGAGGTAAATGGGGTGTAAGTGCTGAGCAGAAGGTGCTGGTGCCTTTTAAAGACTTCATTGGTCATTTAAATATAGAGAGATTTTTAACAGTAGGTATAGTAGTGGATTTGGGAGTTTCCTAAGGTCACTTGAAACTTGAAATGTATAAAATTAGTTTTCCCCAATGTTATATGTCTTCACAAGATCTGAAAAGCAACAGATAGAGCCTTCGGTATAAGTATCATTTATGCAAACAGTTTTACTTTTCCTCCAGTGCGAGATTTTAAGATTTGGTGTAATTTCTTCAAGTATATCTACTGGAATTTTTTCCAGTCTGGTAGGTAAATGGTCAAACAGGATTTTTAATAAAACATTCCAGTCTTTTAGAGTGTATTGTATTGTTTTAAGTTGGGTAAGTTTAACATGTATCTTTAGTGCTTTAGCCAGTAAGATATTTCTCAAGTTTTGCGTGCCTAAAAAGTAGGCTTTATAGAATTATTGAGCATATTAATTGGGTGGAACATACAGGGACACCTTCTTTACTCTTTTCTCTAGACGCAGAGAAAGCGTTTGATGGAATGCATATAACAAACTCACTTCAAGTCCTGTAGAAGTTTGGTTTCACTGGCCCAATACTGAAGGCAATTAAAGTTCTATATTCTAACCCCTCAGCTAATGTTCTAACAAACGGTCTGTTGTTCAAACCTTTCAGAATAACTAATGGAACGCTGCAGGGATGCCCCCTATCCCCACTTAACTTTGTCCTAATATTAGAACCACTAGCCCAGCTCATAAGAACCCACCCTAATATTTAATGAATGAATTTCAGCACTGGAACACAAGCCAAAAAAGCTTGACCTGAAATATATAAAAAGCTTTATATTGCTGATTTTTCTGGACAATTTTTTAATTTTATTGATTTGAGAGAGTGTTATATAGTTAGGTTTAAAGATAAGAAATAATATGTAAGCAGTTTAACAGTGAAGAGGTGAATATTAGGGAAGAACATCATTGCTTCTATCATCCTTGTCAGGCTAAGCCATAAAAAACCCACCCAAACACTGCAGACTCTTCAAAAAGCTGATCTTAGGTATACTGTGGCTTGCAAAAGTATTCATACCCCTTTTTCACATTTTGTCACCTTACAACCACAAACTTAAATGTATTTTATTGAGATTTTAAGTGATAGACCAACACAAAGTAGCACATAATTGTGAAGTGGAATGAAAATGATTAGAGATGAGCGAATCGAAGCTAACGAAGTGGAGTTTGATTCGAATTTCAGGAAATATTCGATTGGTATCGAATCTGGATTTCCTTAAACATGACCGCGGCATCCAAGGGGTTCCGCCATTTTCCTGCAGACAGGAAATAGCTGTTTATTTGCTGCGATTTAATTCGGATCGAATAGAATCATATCAGACAATTCGGCAAAGTTGCCAAATCGAATTTTTGAAAACTTCACTCATCTCTAAAAATGATACATGGTTTTCAAAATTTTAATCAAATAAAAATCTGAAAAATGTGACATGCAAAAGTTTTCAGCCCCTTGTACTCTGATACCCCTAAATAAAATCCAGTGCAATCAATTGCCTTCAGAAGTCACTTAATTAGTTAATAGATTCCAGCTGTGTGTAATTTAGTCTAAGTATAAATACACTTTTTCTGTGAAGGCCTCAGTGGTTTGTTAGAGAACACTAGTGAACAAGCAGCATCATGAAGACCAAGGAACTCACCAAACAGGTCAGAGATAAAGTTGTGGAGAATGTGGGGATGCTTTTCTTCAGCAGGTACAGGGAAGCTGGTCAGAGTTGATGGGAAGATGGATGGAGCTAAATACAGGGCATTCCTGGAAGAAAAACTGTTGCTAAAGACTTGAGACTGGAAAGAAGATTTACCTTTCAGCAAGACAATGACCCTAAACATACAGCCAGAGCTACTGTGGAATGGTTTAGATCAAAGAATATTCATGTGTTAGAATCGCCCAGTCACAGTCCAGACCTAAATCCTATTGAGCATCTGTGGCAAGACATGAAAATTGTTCACAGACGCTCTCCATCCAGTCTGCATGAACTTGAGCTGTTTTGCAAAGAAGAATTGGTGAAAGTCTCTATATGTGCAAAGCTGGTAGAGACATAACCCAAAAGACTTGCAGCTGTAATTGCAGCAAAAGGTGGCTCTACAAAGGCCTTTTGGATCTTTGCATTAACCTGTAAATTAGCTTGATTATCTATATCTGAATTAACATCCTGGAACTAATTAGTTACCCGGACTTGAATTAACATAGACATACTCATACTTAGAACCAGACAGAACTACAACAATGAAGAAAATTCATAACTAGACTCAATAGGATAGACACATAGCTCATAACAATATTCAAACAATGGGTAAAAACTGAGCACCTGATACACCTATGTCTTTATTTAACCTTATCAACTATTATCAATCTACTAATTTACAGTACTGTATATTTCCTCTACCTATACTGCAGAAATAGTGCAGCTATGTCATAGCCTTGCTGATTAAAACATGTAAAAATCATGTGTGTGAATATTATGCAGTCACAGCTTTGTAAGGAATGACTTTAGTAAGGTGTTAGGTCAAGAAGAAAAGCAAAGGTGGTTCCAAGACTGCACTTTAATAAAAGTAAATTTTTACTCCAATTTTAATTTGCAATTTTAATTCTTAAATAGCAGCAGCAGTAGTACAAATGGGGATAATTGTAGTGGTGATGTGTTTCAAACTACATATGTTCTTTCGTCAATGCTGTCTTCAATTGAGACTTCTCCAACAATGCAGACATTTCCCTGCACCCAGAAAAAGTGTAAAATCTTTCCGTTCATAATGATAAATATTGCTTACACACATACATACTTGCTTAGATTTAATTAGCTAAAATCAGGACATTTAAGCCCCACCTTGGGAAGGTCCCAAAACATCCAATTTTGGAAGAGTTTACATATATGCTTTTCTCTTTATGGTCCTAGAGATTGTTTCTGCAAAATTGAAACCATTGGCATGTATTACAAATGTCTTGTAAAGGGTCTTTATGAAAGGGAAAAAGGGCAGATCTAAATGTGGCTAAACATTTTGTATCCCAGAACATTTTGTAAATCTCAAACAGGAATGTCTGGGCATACAGACGCATGGCAACCTCAGACTCAGAACAAAAATGAGTGTCTCACATGGATTCATTTTATTCTACACCACTTAAAGGTTGTTTTCAGAATTAACTGCTGTTAGTGGACATGAGGAGTAGCATGATTTCTGAGTTTTATGTAACCTGTATATGGCATTTTACACCAGTTGTTCCTTTTGAATTCTGTATCTCATATTGTTACTGACTAAAGACTAGCAGTGTATTCAGAGTGTCCAGACAGTTTGGGAATCCAGTGGAGACAGGTGTATTTATTGCTAACTGCATGTTTATACTGCTTTTTTAGCATGCTGAAAAACTGCCTACAAAATTATCTCAAATTAAGCACTGTTTTTTATATGGTTTTTAAACTCAGCATATTTTTAGCTTTCCTTGCCACAACACTGTTTATTCAGCCTCCCACTGATTTAAATTGAAATTTCAGCACTGTATTGCCTAAACAGGGCAGGAAGTTTTTTTCAACTAGCTTAAATAAACAGCACTGAAGAAAAAGCCAGGTTGACCCCTACTCAAATCAAAAAGAGATGTCTTTAAAAAAAAAAAAAAAAAAAAAAAAAAGCCTCAAAATTTACACCGAAAAGCAGTTTGAAGCCTAATAAGATATATTACAGAGTTTCTTACTCGCTTGTACTACTGATTTGTGTTTTCTCACACTTTAATACTGATGATCTATTTTACAATTTTTTTTTATAAGGCACAGTGTCTACATTTTGTAGTAGCTGTGCTTAGTACTGCAGATTACTGCGGCTTCATCCCTTTCAGGTAATTGCAATAGACCTACGTGTAGTACCAGGTTACAGCCACTACAGAATGTGCAGAGTCTGGTAATGAAGAGGCCACAGCACTTATCTGAGTGCCACAGCTCAACAAATTAGAGCGGGGTGCTGTGATTTGTACCCCCACTAATCTCACCATGATGATAGATCATCCATATTAGAACTCTGAAATTTTTCCCTTGGACCTTGGGGTGTCAGAACCACAGGCCAGAACAGTCAGAGGACAACACAACTTTCATACTCCTTATCTATGAATTGCTCCAACTGTGTACTACCCTTTGCATATTAATGACTCTGCTCTACCCCACCTGTCTTATACATCACACAGTTTTTTGTTCTTGTAGTAGGTGAGTTTTTGGTGCTAATAAGCTGTGAGGAATAAACCATAGCTCAAAACTTCTTGTAGCGATGTATCTTCTAACATAAAGATTGGCATGTTGAAATTCAATAAACCTGACCCTTCTTTACTTCTCATCTGGGGGAGAGACTGGTCACCACCATATACGTAGGAAAGTCAGCCACTTTCACTAAACTTCTGTCTTATGTTTATGGCGTTCTTTATTGCTTCTACACAGCAGCCATATAGAGTATAAAGACAAGTTTGATAAGAAGTTACTAGAGTGGTTACTATGAGAAATAATGCCAATTCTTGATAGAACAGTTTTGTGTT
The DNA here is from genome assembly GCA_947044405.1 of Leptodactylus fallax. Classification (NCBI taxonomy): domain Eukaryota; kingdom Metazoa; phylum Chordata; class Amphibia; order Anura; family Leptodactylidae; genus Leptodactylus; species Leptodactylus fallax. Next base: position 2,010,203 of record CAMRHE010000050.1, on the reverse strand, counting down.
GTCTTTATATATATGATTTAGCCTTCCCTACTGCCCTGTTCACTGGACATGTCTAGATATGTCTATCACAAATTAAAGGAGTTATCTAAAATTTGGAGCTACCCTTGGGGTGACCGGAGGGGACGTATAAGAATTAAAAAAGCCTCATGTGACTGCTGAGACCAATCAGTGGTCTCAGAGGTCTCTGGTAAGAAATTGATGCTCTATCGGAGTGATGCCACTGATCTCTCTACAGAAACTGCTGGGGTCACTAATTGATCTCAGCAGTCACATTAGGCTTAGGACATCCCATGCTGTGGCCCTGCCACAAGATGTACAGGAAACTAGTGTCGGGAAACAGAGCCCTGGGGACAGTTGAGTGTGCTTTTTCTTTCTTCTTCGTATCCCTCACCTCCTGGCCACCATTAGGGTGGCCCCAAAACCTAGACAACCCTTGTAGGTTAAGGCTAAGTTCACATTTTTGCAATGTCCACCTGAAATTGGCAGACAAAAAAAATCCTGCACGCAGATTTTTTGGCTGCCACTTTCAGTTTAATAACAACAGACCCCTAACAGACCCCCTTATAGTCAATGAGGCCCATGTGACACCATATGTAACAAATATTTTAGCAGTCCACCTGTCTATTGTTCTGATCCTTTGACTGACCAAAACAACGGACAGCTGATGCTACTGTGAATGCCCTGCGTTGTGTAAAAGCTGTTTTATTGTTGCAGATTTTGCTGTGGTTTCTTGAGCCAAAGTCAAGAGTGGCATGAAAAGGAAAGGTATGTCATGACTGTAAGTGTTGACAACCTTGAAATTTTTTCAGAAAATGAATTTTTTCTCCCAGAAAATTATTGCAATTACACATGTTTTGTTGTACATGTTTATTTCCTATGTGTGTATTGGAACAACACAAAAAAACTGAGAAAAAAGCAAAAGATTATATAATTTCATGCAAAACTCCAAAAATGGGCTGGACAAAATTACTGGCAACCCTCAACTTAATACTTGGTTGCACACCCTTTAGAAAAAAATAACTGAACTCAATCACTTCCTATAACCATCAACAAGCTTCTTACACTTCTCAACTGGAATTTTGGATCACTCTTCTTTTGCAACCTGCTTCAGATCTCTCATATTTGAAGGGTATCTTCTCCCAATAGCAATTCCAAGATCTCTCCACAGGTGTTCAATGAGATTTAGATCCGGACTCATTATTGTCCACTTTAGAACTCTCCAGTGCTTTGTTTCCATCCATTTCTTGGTGCTTTTTGAAGTATGTTTGCGGTCATTGTATGGCTGGAAGACTAATGACCTAGGGCGCAAACCCAGCTTTCTGACATTGGGCCCTACATTGAGACCCAAAATCCTTTGGTAATCTTCAGATTTCATGATGACTTGAACACTGTCAAGGACCCAGTGCCAGAGGCAGCAAAACAACCCCAAAACATCTTTGAACCTCCACCATATCTGACTGTTGGTACTATGTTGTTTTCTTTGTAGGCTTCATTCCATTTTCTGTAAACAGTAGAATGATGTGCTTTACCAAAAAGTTCTATTTTGGTCTCATCTGTCCACAAGATGTTTTCCCAGATGGATTTTGGCTTACTTATGTACATTTTGGGAAACTGCAGTATATCTTTTTTATGTTTCTCAGTCAGCAGTGGGGTCTCCCTGGGTCTCCTGCCATAGCGTTTCATTTCAATGAAATGTTGACAGATAGTTTGTGCTGACACTGATGCACCCTGAGCCTGCAGGGCAGCTTGAATTTCTTTGATTGGGGCTGCTTATCCACCATCCAGACTATCTTGCGTTGCAACCTTTCATCAATTTTTCTCTTTCATCAACATTCAGGAAGTTTAGCTACAGTGCCATGGGTTGTAAACTTCTAGATTATGTTGTGCTCCATGGACAAATGAATATCAAGATCTCTGGGGATGGACTTGTAACCTTGCGATTGTTGATATTTTTCCACAATTTTGGTTTTCAAGTCCTCAGGCAGTTCTCTTCTCCTCTTTATGTTCTCCATGCTTAGTGTGGCACACATAGACACACAATGCAAAGATTGAGTCAACTTCTCTCCTTTTAATCTGGTTTTAGGTGTGATTCTTATATTGTCCATACCTGTTACTTGGCACAGGTGAGTTTGAACGAGCATAACATGCTTAAAGGAAAATTATTTACCCACAATTTTGAAGGTGCCAACAATTTTGTCCTGCCCATTTTTGGATTTTTGAAATGAAATTATGTCCAATTTGCCTTTTTTTCTCAGTTTTTTTGTGTTGTTCCAATACACACAAAGAAAATAAACACGAGTATAACAAAACATGTGTAATTGCAATATTTTTCTGGGAGAAATACTCAATTTTCTGTAAAAATTTCAGGGGTGCCATCACTTATGGCTATAATTGTATAAGTGTTATATATAGTAATATTTGTACGTTTCCATTCTGTTAAATCCATTACTGACTTTCCCCACAAAATCTGCAACAAAAACGTAGTTTACACTATATTTCATTTCTGTTAGAAAAAAATGAATCACTCGAAATGTACTAGTAGAGACAGTACATTTGATGAAAATAACTAAATAAATAATATAAAGCATGCTCTGAAAATGGTACTTATGTAATAATCTTAATCTTGCCTGAAAATTTCCCACCCGCACAAAAAATTGGAAATGTTCAGGTTTAATTATGTTTTTTGAAAACATACACATTAAATTAAAATTAAATTCTGGTACAAGATTACTACAATAAACAAAAAAATAACAGAACTGAACAAGTCTTTTTCCCCCTGGTCACAGCTTATAACATATGTCTAGATAACCTTTGTGAATCTGAGTTATTTTATTATTAAAGAGGCTGCCTCAAGGGGCATTAATGGAAGCTCTACGACTGACTTGGGCTCCATTGTGACATTTTATTCTGCACCTAAAAACTCTAAAAACAAAATGTATTGCAGATCCTAAACCACACTGCAGGTCAATAATTATAATAGCCAGGTACTCTCTTTTAGGCCCATTCCTCCTCACATTGCATAAACTCAGCTTCTTTTGTTGCAGATTTTGTTGCGCTTTTTTGAGCCAAATCTAGGAGCGGATTGAGCAAAAGGTAGAAATATAAGAGCTTCCTATATATTTTTCATTCCTTTTGTAGCCATTCTTGGCTTTAGCTCAATAAAACGCAACAAAATCTGCAACAAAAAAAGCTGTGTTTCTTCAATGTGGGGCTTTAGCCTTGATGGGTTTCTCCCACCATTGTATCATGTACAGTGGGGAAAAAAAGTATTTAGTCAGCCACCAATTGTACAAATTCTCCCACTTAAAAAGATGAGAGAGGCATGTAATTGACATCATAGGAAGTCCTCAACTATGAGAGACAAAATGAGAAACCAAATCCAGAAAATCACATTGTCTAATTTTAAAAGAATTTATTTGCAAATTATGGTGGAAAATAAGTATTTGGTCAATAACAAAAGTTCACCTCAATACTCTGTTATATATCCTTTGTTGGCAATGACAGAGGTCAAACGTTTTCTGTGAGTCTTCACAAGGTTGGCACACACTGTTGCTGGTATGTTGGCCCATTCCTCCATGCAGATCTCCTCTAGAGCAGTGATGTTTTGGGGCTGTCGCTGGGCAACACGGACTTTCAATTCCCTCCAAAGGTTTTCTATGGGGTTGAGATCTGGAGACTGGCTAGGCCACTCCAGGACCTTGAAATGCTTCTTACACTCCTTCGTTGCCCTGGTGGTGTGCTTGGGATCATTATCATGCTGAAAGACCCAGCCACGTTTCATCTTCAATGCCCTTGCTGATGGAGGGAGGTTTGCACTCAAAATCTCACGATACATGGCCCCATTCATTCTTTCATGTACACGAATCAGTCGTCCTGGTCCCTTTGCAGAAAAACAGCCCCAAAGCATGATGTTGCCACCCCCATGTTTCACAGTAGTTATGGTGTTCTTTGGATGCAACTCAGCATTCACTCTCCTCCAAACACGACCCCACGGGGTGAGATCTTGCGTGGAGTCCCTGATCGAGGGAGATTATCAGTGGTCTTGTAAGTCTTTCATTTTCTAATTATTGCTCTCACAGTTGATTTCTTCACATCAAACTGCTTGCCTATTGTAGATTCAGTCTTCCCAGCCTGGTGCAGGTCTGCAATTTTGTTTCTGGTGTCCTCCCACAGCTCTTTGGTCTTCACCATAGTGGAGTTTGGAGTGTGACTGTTTGAGGTTGTGGACAGGTGACTTTTATACTGATAACAATTTCAAACAGGTGCCATTACTACAGATAATGAGTGGAGGAAAGAGGAGCCTCTTAAAGAAGAAGTTACAGGTCAGTGAGAGCCAGAAATCTTGCTTGTTTGTAGGTGACCAAATACTTATTTTCCACCATAATTTGCAAATAAATTCTTAAAAAATCAGACAATGTGATTTTCTAGATATGTTTTCTCATTTTGTCTCTCATAGTTGAGGTCTACCTATGATGTCAATTACAGGCCTCTCTCATCTTTTTAAGTGAGAGAACTTGCACAATTGGTGGCTGACTACTTTTTTTCCCCAACTGTACATCTTTGGCAGGTGTAAACAGGAGCAACTCACAGACATCCACAGAAAGAGAAGTATATGCAAAGTTTGGTGGGATCCATCACCGATTTATACTGTTACAGTGGTGAACCCTTAGCATACAGTAGCACTCACCTGAGGATTTTGCACTATAGTCTTGACTTAAGCCAAGGAGAATACAGGTATAGTTATGCTTAGATAAACCATTAATGATATAGCAAAGAGGCATTTGCAATGAGATGTAAATTAGTCTGATAGATCAGGTGCACAGGAGAGCTTAGAAGGCTCAAGTCAATCTCAAAACAAAGGATTCTGGGTTTGAATTCAGGCAGCAGGCAGCTGAATTCATCAATAACCCAAGGGTTAACAAACAAAAAGAACTTTTAGGGAAACTTGAAAAAATAAGTAGTAATCCAAGAGTTAACTAACAATCAAACCTTGATTGTGAATTTTCACGTGGATTAGCTCTAGTGACAGTGGTTTAGCTAAAGTCTTGTGGGCCCCGCTGAAAACTTTTGTCCGGAAGTCCCCTACCACCTACCTACAGCGAATTTTTGATAGTGATGGTCATGATTGCTGCAGTGGAGCAATATAATTGAAAGGGATACAACTATAATACCCACAACTGCAATTATCAAGAATATAGTGAGTGAGCAGCGCCTAGCATGTAAACAATATATACTCCACAGTAGCCACCACACAATATAATATACTCCACAGTGGCCCCCAGACATTATAATATGCTCCAAAGTGACCCACACAGTTTAATACACTCCACAGTGACCCCACACAGTATAATATGCTTTTACAGTGGCCCCCACACAGTTTTATATGCTTGCCAGTGACCCCCACACAGTATTATATGCTCCACAGTGGTCCTCACACAGTATAATATGCTCCACAGTGACCCCCACACAGTATAAAATGCTCCCAAGAGCCCCCCTAGAGCCACTTCAAGTGAACCCCACGAAATTCGATGAATATTCATGAGGTTCGGCCCTCTGTTTCAGTCCCCAGAGTATAATAAGTAGAGGCCCAGGGAAAGTAATTAAAAATAACAAACACTTATACTCACCTTGTGTCGCCTCTCCTGGGCATCCTCACTCTGTCTGGCTCTCTTCAGCATCTTCTTAGGTCCTCTTCTGCCTGCGACTAAGATGATGCACCCCAGACATCACTGATGGGGCCTGTGATTAGGCCTCAGCGGGAACGTGGGACGTGCTGACATCATTACGCCGGCCCCAGCAGTGATGTCTGGGCCACGTGACCTCAGCCACAGGCCAGAAGACCCCGGAGAGGATGCCTGGTTATCATCAGAAGTACAGGAGAGGTAAGTCTAACAATTTTTTTTTTTTTTTTAGTCACCTTATTTTTTTGCACCCCTTGCGACCACAATTGTTACTGTACTGTCTAGTGGAGTTCAATGGAACTGATCTGAGACTTTCTAATGTGAAATCTGTTTTAATAATGAACAAGCAGTGAATTCTAAAATCTTCATTGTGATCATGAAGCATGTGAATCAGATATACAATACCCAATTAACACGTGGCGCTAGCAGAACTGTAGTGTATTCTATCTGGACTTAGTTGTAAAATTGGCATAGAAATCTAGACAGAATTTACAATACACACCCCTCCTTACCATCCCAGTTACAACAATCCTCTGCCTAGTTGTAACTGACAGGGGATTGTGCTAGTAAACCATTTTGACTTTGGGCTACCTCTAAGATTGCTTTCCAAACAGGCATCTAGTATTTAGCATTTTATCCCCAGACAGTTATCTGGATTTCATTGCAGGGAGTTTGCCAGGCAGATATACCAATAAAAGCAGAGCATGCATGAGTCCAAACAACAGATCATAAAACAGACAACTGTGACATTGCAAAGCCAGGGTATGGCTAAAGAAGCAGTCTTTTATATACATAGGCAGATAAGTGAAATTGGCTTGGCTAAAATCCCATTTGCTGTCTCAAGACTCAGTGAGTCAAAAGCAAATTGAGGATCTGTTACATCCAACAGAGGGCGCATGTGCTCCCAGCTCCTTTTCCCATAATGCCTTGTGATATATACATAGGCAAACAGGGATAGTCAGAATTAAGTTTAGGAGGTCAGCACACTAATCCCTAACCTCAATACTCATCTGTAACCAATCACAGATACTGGTCAGTTTTCTATAAACCAAGCTTATTATAACAAATTGTGGTAGTCAAACATCACAAATAGTAGTACAGAAAAAGATAACTACTTAAGATTTCACTTTAATTGATCTATTAATTCTAAAACATCCACATTCCCCTTTTTATTTACTATAACGTCATCAAAAATACAGACCATTTGTTTCCCATTTTATTGTTGCTCCTTTACCACAGGAGATTTATACTTGTTTGCACTCACCCTTATAAGCAATAGAAATATATCATGGTCTAAAAAAGGCAAGTCTCAGTCCTCCTTTATAATGTACCCTTAGTTAAATCTTTTATTGTAAAGTAATGATGTTTTCCGTATAAGTATAATAGGGGCAGAAAGTCTGCAGAGGAAAACTCTGTGGACTTTCTGTGAAAAACACTGCAGAAAAAATCGCAAAGCGTTTCCGCCGCCGTCTTTTCCGCAGCGTTTTTTGGCTGCGGCTCGCTACATGGGGCCTTGGCCTAATACCGGTATCCAAAGGGTGAGTGCAACGAGCATAACTCTCCTGTGGTAAAAAAGGTTGAGCATGTTACGACACTCATGGTATAAGTGATGCGGAAAAGATATGGAGGGAAGATATATTTCTTCCATCTATTTCTTATATGTGCTCTAGGAACATGGTGTTGGTAGTGGAAAGCTAAGATTTTTCACTACTGGTCTTTTGGAAAAGCTGAAAAGGGTTTTGGAGCTGGATTGGGGAGAGTTGGCTTGGTCTCCAGTCCCTAGTCCATTAAAAGCAGGTTGCTGAGTAATCCGCTGCACCTGCAGCATCTGCATAAAAAGTTGCATACACGGGGTTGAGGGGCTCAGTATTGGACATATTCTAGAGGAGCTAAGTCTGGGGATTTGTACTGTGCCTGTAAGTGAACAAAACTTCCTTATCATTGTGGTGTGTCCAGTGCCTTGTAGGACAGCACTTGGTATAGACAGAATCTATTTTGGTTAGAGCAGGTTTTATTTTCTTTAATGCCAAAAAAAACTGTTGTTTTTTTTTTCCCCATTTATCAGCAGTGTTATTGTCTCTATATGTTGTGAACCCACTTTGCCTACCGCTACTGACACTATTCTCCATAATGGTTAGGCACACTTGATTTGTTAATTTGCTATATCTTGTTCATACCATGCATGATTATCAATACAGTCTGGTGCAATTATCAATTGAATCAATATTGAAAAGTGTAGCACTTGTGAAAATTAAGATATACCCTGGGTTGTTTATGCTGCATATATTATTTACAGGGTCAATTGCAAGCTCTATTGAGTAGGAATCTTGCTGTGGAACAGTTGGACACTCTTATCCTGCTATAATTTGCCCATAGTGGATGAATTTCTATCTGTACCTTTTCTGCAAGCCCAATTCCAAAAAATTGGGATGCTGTGTAAAAGACAAAGAAAACAAGAATTAAATTATCTGGAAATCTCATATAGTCATATTTTATTCAAAATAGAATATACAATACATGTCAGAGGTTGAACCTTATGTCTATTTCATTTGCAAAATAAAATAACTTATTTAGAAATTGATGCTAGAAACATCTAAAAAAAACTGGGACAAAATTAACAAAAGGCTGGAAAAGTAAGCTGTACAATTTTCAACTAAGTCACATGCCTGTGTATAAAAAGAGTATGTCAGAAGGGCAGAGTCTCTCAATAGCAAAAGATGGTTCACAAATCTGTGAAAAACTGTTTAAAATGGCAGAAAAAAAATTCTGAAAAATGTTCCTCAACATAAAATTACACTGACTTTGAATATCCTACCATTTACAGTATATAATATCAACAGATTCAGAGAATCTGAAGAAATCCATGTACATGAAGGACAAGGTTGACAGTCAAAATTGGAGGTTTGGATGCCCTCAGGAAGCATTGTATTAAAAACAGGCATAAATCAGTAATGGTCATCACTGATTAGGTTTAGGAATAATTTTCAAAATCAGTGTCTGTGAACATAGTTTGATATGCAATCCACAATGCAAGTTAAAGCTGTATCATGCAAGCCATAAATCAACATAATCCAGAAAGGAAACTAAGGCAAAATGGAAAACTGTTCTCTGGTCAGATTCAAAATTTGAAATTCTTTATGAAAGGAAGAAAGGAATTCTGCGCACTGAAGAGGAGAGGAACCATCCAGCTTGTTCAAAGGCCTGCATCTCTGATGGTATGTGGTTGCATTAGTGCGTATGGCATGGACAGCTTACACATCTTGAAAAGCATTATCAATGCTGAGCAGTATATACAGGTTTCAGAACATATGCTGTCATCCAGACAATATCTCTTTGAGGGAAAGTATTGCATATTTCAGCAAGACTATGGTAAATCACATACGGCATCTATCACAACAACAAACCCAGCAAAGAATCCTACATCAGACAAGAATGGGACAACATTCCTCTCCCAATACTCCAGCAATTGGTCTCCTCCCTTCCCAGACGTTTAGGCTAGAGCCACACAGCAACTTTGGCCGCAACTCCCGTCATGTGACCAAATATAATGTTAGTGAATAGAGTTGCATTTCGACCCATAGGGTGAGGCAACCACGAATTCTAGCTCCAAAAAAAGTCGAACAATTTTTACTTTTTTTTTGTTATCTTTATGATGTGGTGTTGCTATCAGTTTCTAAATGAGTAATTGTTTTAATTGAATGGAAACTTTCAACGTCTGATATGTGTTCAATGTTCTATTGTGAATAGAACACGGTTATATGAAATTTCCAAATCATTGCATTATTGTTGTCTTTACATTTTACATATTACATTTTATTGGCCCAACTTTTTTGAAATTGGGGTTGTATATCATATTTATATGCAACTGTTCAAAATGTGGGACTTTTTATGTATCTTTACTCTATGGATATACATAGTTGTAAGTGAAGTCTAACAACAATATATTAGGTTTCTGAGAAACTCTGGATTGTTTGGCCAAGGTTTGTTATCAATATGAATATAGGAATGAAGCTAAGAAGCAATGTGATCATTTGGTTTGTAGTAGTGGTGCTGATTATGCATTTCCCCTGATGATGTGAGGCTGTTTTATACAGTATGGACTGTGTTGGTGTTTTAATTGTACTTAGTTGTCTCCTATCTGTGGTTACTGTGAGGTTGCTATATGGCAGAATTAAAGGAGTTGGCCACTTTCATACCAATATTGAGAGACAAATGCTATTGTTTGTATATTAAAAAGTTGCACAATTTTCCAATATACTGTACATTCTGTATCAATTACTCAGAGTTTTCTAGATCTCTACTTGTTGTCTTTCATTCTGTTTACCTCTAGTGGATGAAATTCTGACCATGGTTATGTGATATACAGCCCATGGTCATGTGATAAACACACAGGTGCTGCTCGTTATGGTTATAGCACAATAATCAGACTTCTGCCTGGTAACGAGCTGTGCACCTATGTATTCATCACATGACCATGGACCTAAAATCACATGACCAGGGTCAGACTTTTATCCACTAGAAGTAACAGAATGAATGACAGCAAGCAGAGATCTAGAAAACCAAGATGAATTGATACAGAAAGTATATCGGAAAATTGTACAACTTTTTATTATATAAACAATAACACTTGTCTGTCAATATTGGTCTGAAAGTGGCCAACCCCTTTAAGTGACAATGAGATGGGAGACAAGTAGACTGAATTAATAAATATAATTAATAAAGGGGAGTGTGTGGCTATTTTACCATTAATAGATCAAATAAAAGTTAAGTTTTAGGGTAATTTTTTTCTGAACTGAACTCATCTGAATGTTAAATTAGCCTTAGTGTGATACATATGTGAATCTTTATACGATTTTACTGAAAATCGTGAAAATGAAAATAACAATGCAGTTGAGGTAATTTTAGACTGTTGCTATTTTCTCTCATAAATATTATACTACGAGCAAGGATTAATCATGCATTTATTAAATATGCCAGTATTACAAGGAAATGTAAATATTTGCACAATGTTATTGGCGTTCCGGTAAGAGACATTTCAAGTGTCAAGTACAGTAAGCATTCGTGACAAGATTTGTCAAACAGGGAGAACATTCAGCAGCCAGGAGATTCTCATAGACTAAAATAGTATATTATGAAATTGTACAAAAAGAGCTAATGACTCATATACAGTATATATAGTTATTGGAAAATGTTTGTGTACTGGATTTTTACCATAATGGGTTCTTGTATTTACATTTAATCTTTAACTGGATCAATATAAATCTGGTAATCTTATTTACTGTTTATATAAAAATTATTGACGTTGCTAGATCTTTATTCAGAACTTACGACATACTGCTACTGAGCTGCATTCTCCCTTTCTGTAACTACCAATGTCATAAACTCTTTAACCCCTCAGCCATTTTTTTTTTTATTTTAATTTTTTTACTCCCCCACCTTCCAAAAGCTATGATGTTTTTATTTTTCCATTCTCAGAGCTGTATGAAGGCTTATTTTCTGCGGAACAAATTGTACTTCACAACGGTACCATATAATTTTATATTATATGGTACCATTACTATATTCCACAGGATATACTGTGAATCTGGAAAAACATTCAGAATGTGGTGAAATTATACAAAAACTGCATTTTCTCCACTTTCTTACGGGTTTAATTTTTACAGCATACACTGTGTACAGCCAAATTGACATTTTCTTAATATTTTTTGGGTCAGCACAATCATAGAAATAGCAAGTTTATGTAGTTTTGTCATGTTTTTGGTGGCTTTTCTCCACTATAATTGGACTGAAATGTTGCATATTGATTTGGATACTGTATTTTTGAATTATCTCATACATGGTGAACAGAGATTATGCCCACATCCAACGGAACATTACATGATGTTTGCCTTTCACAATATATTTGAATCATCTAATAAGTATATAAAGAAGTCATTTTAAAATAAAAAGGCTTGTCAGGTTTAGAAAATCCATTTCTATATTAGGAAATTCTGAGTTAATAAAGGGTTGACCAGACTGAAGAGTTATTACAAAGAACTTCTATTGCTATGGAGGATCTGTTCTGGGGGTTCAAGCTGATTTGTAATAAGCTTGATGTCAAGGAACCTTCTACCTAGAGATGAGTCCATCAATTCATAACGAACAGGATTCAAAACAATTTTTTTCAGAAGTTTTGGAAACTGCAATTTGTTTCAAACAAATTGTCTAAAATGGACACCGTCACATGGAAAGCAGAGAGGACGATCACATGACCTAAAGGACTCGGTGGGCTTCACTTTAGTGCATTGGATTAGCCCTTCATCATGAGGGTCTGTGATGTTGCCATAGCCACTATACAGTATAACAGAAAAACAGGAATATTGCCTTTTTGTGGGGATATAGAGAAGAGAAAGGAGAGGATCAGTCACAATGCTGCAACACAATTCTTACATTCAGTGGGGGGAATACATCAGAAAACTGGTGGAGGGAAGATATGCACATTTGGTGCAAAGCCCCGATCTGCACCTTGCCTTCCACATTGTGAGAGATTTATTATAACTCCTGGCGCAGGTACATCTGACTTATTCATTAAAGGGGTATTCCCATGAACAGGGGCGCACTGCTAATGAAGCGAAGTGAGGCGGCCGCCTCAGGTGGCATTGTCTGTCACTGTCTGGGGGGCGGTATTTTTACTATTCAATGTAAACCAGCCCAGGACAGGCCGCTTTAAAAAAAAAAAAAAAAAAAAAAAAAAAAAACAAAGCTGAGCGGGGCCTGTCCTGGGCTGGTTTACGAGACGTCGCATCTCAGCACAGGCGGCAATACAATAACGTCATCACGCCGCCTACGCTGAGACACAGATGTCACAGACAAGAAGAGGAGGCGGTGGATGCTGCATCAAGGCAACGCAGGTGAGTATAACTTTTTTATATACAGTACAGACCAAAAGTTTGGACACACCTTCTCATTCCAAGAGTTTTCTGTATTTTCATGACTATAAAAATTGTAGATTCACACTGAAGGCATCAAAACTATGAATTAACACATGTGGAATTATATACTTAACAAAAAAGTGTGAAACAACTGAAAATATGTCTTATATTCTAGGTAGCCACCTTTTGCTTTGATTACTGCTTTGCACACTCTTGGCATTCTCTTGATGAGCTTCAAGAGGTAGTCACCTGAAATGGTCTTCCAACAGTCTTGAAGGAGTTCCCAGAGATGCTTAGCACTTGTTGGCCCTTTTGCCTTCACTCTGCGGTCCAGCTCACCCCAAACCATCTGGATTGGGTTCAGGTCTGGTCACTGTGGAGGCCAGGTCATCTGGCGTAGCACCCCATCACTCTCCTTCTTGGTCAAATAGCCCTTACACAGTCTGGAGGTGTGTTTGGGGTCATTATCCTGTTGAAAAATAAATGATGGTCCAACTAAATGCAAACCGGATGGAATAGCATGCTGCTGCAAGATGCTGTGGTAACCATGCTGGTTCAGTATTCCTTCAATTTTGAATAAATCCCCAACAGTGTCACCAGCAAAGCACCCCCACACCATCACACCTCCTCCTCCATGCTTCACGGTGGGAAACAGGCATGTAGAGTCCATTCGTTCACCTTTTCTGCGTCGCACAAAGACACGGTGGTTGGAACCAAAGATCTCAAATTTGGACTCATCAGACCAAAGCACAGATTTCCACAGGTCTAATGTCCATTCCTTGTGTTCTTTAGCCCAAACAAGTCTCTTCTGCTTGTTGCCTGTCCTTAGCAGTGGTTTCCTAGCAGCTATTTTACCATGAAGGCCTGCTGCACACAGTCTCCTCTTAACAGTTGTTGTAGAGATGTGTCTGCTGCTAGAACTCTGTGTGACATTGACCTGGTCTCTAATCTGAGCTGCTGTTAACCTGCGATTTCTGAGGCTGGTGACTCGGATGAACTTATCCTCCGCAGCAGAGGTGACTCTTGGTCTTCCTTTCCTGGGGCGGTCTTCATGTGAGCCAGTTTCTTTGTAGCGCTTGATGGCTTTGGCCACTGCACTTGGGGACACTTTCAAAGTTTTTCCAATTTTTCAGACTGACTGACCTTCATTTCTTAAAGTAATGATGGCCACTCGTTTTTCTTTACTTAGCTGCTTTTTTCTTGTCATAATACAAATTCTAACACTCCATTCAGTAGGACTATCAGCTGTGTATCCACCTGACTTCTGAACAACACAACTGATGGTCCCAACACCATTTATAAGTCAAGAAATCCAACTTATTAAACCTGACAGGGCACACCTGTGAAGTGAAAACCATTTCAGGTGACTACCTCTTGAAGCTCATCAAGAGAATGCCAAGAGTGTGCAAAGCAGTAATCAAAGCAAAAGGTGGCTACTTTGAAGAACCTAGAATATAAGACATATTTTCAGTTGTTTCACACTTTTTTGTTAAGTATATAATTCCACATGTGTTAATTCATAGTTTTGATGCCTTCAGTGTGAATCTACAATTTTTATAGTCATGAAAATACAGAAAACTCTTGGAATGAGAAGGTGTGTCCAAACTTTTGGTCTGTACTGTATATAAATAGGCCGTAACCTGATGGAGTATCCCCAGCAGGTAACGGCCTATTTATTTACCTACCCCGTGTCTGCTCATAGCCGCCTCCGCTTCCCCTTTTGCTATGGGACGCAGAAAGGGAAGTGGATGCCGCTGTGAGCGGCCGCGGTTATCGGTAAGTGCGGCCGCGGGCTTCAGTAAGTGAGGCCAGGGGCATTGGTAAGTGAAGCCGCGGGCCTCAAATACTACTATTATTATAGTAGTAGTATCTTTTCAGACCCCGGAGTATAATAATAGGAGGCCCAGGGGAGGTGAGGGAACATAAAAATATATCCTACTTACCTCTCCTGCGATCGGTGTTACTCCGAGCAGGCTTGAGGCCTCGGGTGACGTCATCAGGTCGCGTCGCCGGCCTGATCACGTGACGTTTGCGAGCAATTAAACAGGACCGTAAGCTGCAAGGAGTGCACTGGTGTCCAGGATAGGTAAATAACACTGGTTTTTATGTTTGTCACCTCCCCTGGGTCTCCGTTCATTATACTCTGGGGTCTGAAAAGACCCCAGAGTATAATAATAGTTCATATAATAATAGTTCATGGTTTGGCCACTATGGGGCATAATACCCTGTGCAGGGACCACTGGAGCATAATATCAGTACAGGGGCCACTATGGAGCATAAAACCAGTGCAGGGGCCACTATGGAACATAATACCAGTGCAGGGGCCATTATGGAGCATAATACCGTGTGCATTGGCCACTGTGGAGCATAATACCGTGTGCAGGGGCCAATATGGAGCATAATACCGGGTGCAGGGGCCACTAGGGAGCATAAAACTGTGTGTAGGGGTTGCTGTAGAACATAATACTGTGTGCAGTGGCCACTGCTGGGCATAATACCGTGTGCAGGGGCCACTATGGAGCATAATACCGTGTGCAGGGGCCGCTGCGAGTCATAATACCGTGTGCAGGAACTGCTGTGGAACATTATAGTGTGTGTAAATGGTGCGCTATAAACAGGGGCTATGGCGCCTGTTTATATTATACGCTGTCTGTTTATAGTGACCGTGTGATGTAATTCCAGCCTTGTCACATACTGTAGACATGTACAGGACGAGGCTGTAGTTACATTACATGGCCGCTATAAGATGAATGACACTATGTAAACAGAAAAGTGGTCATGGCGCTTACACAGGTACCATTCAAACAGCTTATCAGTAGGGGTCCTGGGCTTTTGAGCCCCACTGATTAGTTTATTAATGACCTGGAAAATCTTTTAATTAGTTAACACCTGCGGCATTATTAATAAGGGGCACTGTTTATACAGGTTACACATTATTAATATAAAGATGCACTTGGGAGTATTATTCATTATGGGGGGTGTGATAATTTGGGGAATTAAACTCAAAATGGCGGCAGACTCCTGGTCCGGACAGCGGTGGTTCGTGGTACTGGGCGCCGGAAAGATAACTTTCAGACGGTCCAAGCGTAAAATAAAAGTGGCTTTATTCAGCTTAACTGCAACACAGCAAAACAACAAAAAACCTATGCCACAGTTAGGGCCTAACTCACTCCTTGAGCTCCTAACTGTCCTGACTATTGCTCAGCTCCAGCAACAGTCCTCCGTGGACGCCAGCCCTGTGGGACAGAGCCACTCTCTCTGTCCTCGCTGGTCCACTCCTGTGGACGCCAGCCCTGTGGGACAGAGCCTCTCTCTCTGTCCTCGCTGGTCCACTACCATTTCCTGCTTCCTGCAGGATGCTCCAGCCCCTCTGGAGTTACGTGCCACCACCCAAAGGCGTGGCTGAGAGCCTTTTCTGGCCTGGCCTGGGTCGTTCAACAGCGCCCTCTGGCTTACATACTTACATACCCTCCCCCTCAGCTCACTACCCATGGGGTGAGCTACAATGGGACGAGACATCCTATGACGAAGTCCCTCTTCAACCAAGTAGGCCTGTCCAGTGTCTCTTCAGAATTCCCAATCTGGGGGTCTCTTCTTCCAGATTCCGGCTACTCGACACTTCCGGTTTCTCATCACTCTAACTGCTACGTCAAGATCCTGGCCATTCTGTGCAAAGGCAAGTTTTTCTTCATCACCTTCACAATTCGCCATACAGGGGATCACATCATTTTCATGACATCTCTCGCCATAGTCTTCAGCTATCCCATTGCAGGACTATGATTCCTTTAGTGAATAGCCGTAAGAATCTTCATCTTCTCCTATCCTGAATCCACAAGAGCTCAGAGACCAACTAACACGTACTTCATGCACATCAATATCTTTAGAGTATAACTGTTTCACGGGTACTTTTTCCGTAACCTTCATCTCAAAACAAACTTTGCCATCACCATCAAGGCTTAGAAGTTTAGGAGACATAGGCTGCTTGCTCTCCTCTTTATTTGAGATACACAATCTCTGTACTGCAATATCTTTTCCTTCTGCACGAGGGCCATACCGTACACCCTCACAAAATAGCTCATGCTGAACTACATTTTCTGGCATGTCTTTAACAACTGTCACATCATTGGACAGGTCACTCATGTCTGTCTGACTTAATGATTCTCCTTTCTCTGCCTCTATGCTGGCAGCTTTTTCCAATTCTAACGCCTTCTGTAGAGCACAAATCTCTGATTCCAGCTCCAGAACTTTCTTCACTGCGACATTTTTCTGTGCCGCTTCCATCTCAGTCTTTACTAGTGCACCTTGCAGCTCTGATTCTTTAGAGGTTAACAGGCTCTGCAGCGAATCCTTCTCAGCTTCTAGTGCTAACAACTTTGAAGATAGGACAGATGCCGACTGTTCAGTATTGGATAAAGACTGCTGCAATCGATCCAATTCTTCTCTTTTAGATTCCACTTCGGTTTTTAACTGTGCTATCTGAACAGTGCGCTCTTCCATCTTTATTTCTGACTCGCGCTTCACGTGATCCATCTGAAACTCCAGCTGTTTCTTGATGCGTGCAATTTCCTCCTGCTGGTTCACTTGCACCTTTAGTTTAGCAACAAGCATTTTTAGATCTACAATCTCAGCAGACAAATTAGACAGGTTTCCCTCAAACTGAATCTTCATGTCTTCTATCTGGAGGTCCAATTCTCTCTTGGCCTTTTCCAGCTTGTCATAAGCATTAGCTTTGTTCTCATACAATATCTGCACAGATTCCAGGTTTTTCTCAACTTCATCCTTGGAGCTAACCAAATTCTCCATTTCAGTGCACAGTTGCTTGTTGAGCCTCTCTAACTCGGCCTTCAATTCAAGGGCCTCTGCTTCAGCACGGTCACGTTCTTCTGCATATCTAGCAGAAAGAGTCTTCTCTTCACCAAGCAGCTGATCAAACTTTTTCTGCTTCCTTTCCAAATTTGACACCATCCGACGTTGATGATCAAGGTCTACACCTACATCTTCTAGTTCCTGCTGCAGTCTACTTTTCGTCTTCTCAAGTTTGTCATAAGCAGCAACCTTCTCCTCAAACCGTTGATTTGTAGCTTCTAGCTCCTTTTGCAACCTTTCCTTTAGTTCTTCAACAGAGTCCAAGGACCCAATACTATCCTCCATTTTTCCTTCATATCAGTCGCCTGAGCCTGTAGTGTTGAAATCTGCTTTGTCAAATCTCTTTTTGCTATCTCCTCTTCCTCTAGTTGCTCAAGGAATCCATTTTTCTCATCTTCCATTTGTTTTAGTTTTGTACTAAGGTCAAGCTTCCGACAAGTTTCTTCTTGAAAAAGTTCCTGAGTGTCCTGAAGCTGAGATTGTAGTGTAGAAAAATCTTTGGAAAGTTTGATAAACTTGCTGTCTGCTTGAGAAAGAAGCCCTGTGACATTATTCAATTCCACCTGTAGTCTATTTGCCTTGTCTAGCAGTTCTGCTTGAAATCTGTCCCCTTCTGTGACTTTTAGTTGCATCACTTGAAGTTGAGTCTCTACTTTTTTATGACTCTCCTGTAAGGCTTGCACTTTCTGAGCATGGACAGATGACATTTCCATCAAATCTTTGTCTTTATTTTGCACCAAAACAGACAACTTCTCATTATCTTCACAAGATCCTGACAGCGCCCTCTCCAGGCTACATATTCTAGCTTTGAGTTCACTTTCTCTTTGTTCCAGAACTCCAGCTTTACTTCGCCATTCGTGGATTTCACCATTTAGGCGAACCTGATGCAAGTTTTGCTCTGACTGCAATGTCTGCACTACAGATTCTAAATCACTCCCTCGGTCAGACACATGCTTCCTCAGCTCGGCAATTTCGTTTTCTTTGTCAGATAAGGCAACCGAAAGTTTTTCACACATCCTAACGTGGTCATCCAGACATTCTGATTGACTCTGCAAAAATTCACTTCTCTCATGTTTAGCAGTTTCAAGGTCATCTCTTAATTTTTCAATGACACTCTCTTTGGCAATGGAGTCTTGAACATGCTGCTCCTTTAAATCCTGCAATTGCTTCTCAAGCACTTGCTTTTGCTCTACACTCTGCATAACTTCATTAGATAGAGCACATTTCATTTCTGCAAACTCCTTCTTAGTGACACAGTCCATTCCAGGCAGACCCAGTACCACATTTTCACAATGACTAGGATATAACCTCTTCATAGAGTTAAGCTCTGCCTTCAACTTAAGGTTCTCTCTTTCTGATACCAAAAGTTGCCATTTCCAATCAGATATTTCATTCTCATACATGAACCTGATGGTTTTATTCTCATCTTGAAGCTGCTGCACCCTAACATTTTCATCTTTGGTGCGTTCATGCACTCCATTATGAGACACACACTCAGCAGGGACATATTCCATCATAGAACAGAGGTGCTTTAGAAAAATTGAGTCATCATCATGCAACCCTTTATCTTTACTTGCACTCAACATGATCTGTTCCGGGTTTTGTATCTCTCTGCATTCAGACTGCTGCACTAATAAACCTGTGCATAACTTCTCAGCTTTTTTACAAGCTGAAATTCTCTTTTTCTTTCCCATGGTTTACTAACAAAATTACACAATATTCCACAGCAACCTTGGGTTCAACCGGCAGCAACTTTTTGCTATCTTCTGCAGTCACCTGTATTCAAACAGTTAACTTATGTGGCACTACAACAACCAGCATTTTCTTCTGTCTTCCACAGAAAACATCAACATGGCACCATAGCCTTTCACATATACTTGTTTGCAATATCCAGCTTCTATACAACCGGCAGCAACTTCTTGCTATCTTCTGCAGTCACCTGTATTCACACAGTTAACTTATGTGGCACTACAACAACCAGCATTTTCTTCTGTCTTCCACAGAAAACACCAACATGGCACCATAGCCTATCACATAGACTGTTTGCAATATCCATCTTCTATACACATTGCA
This sequence comes from Leptodactylus fallax, assembly GCA_947044405.1. Classification (NCBI taxonomy): domain Eukaryota; kingdom Metazoa; phylum Chordata; class Amphibia; order Anura; family Leptodactylidae; genus Leptodactylus; species Leptodactylus fallax. The sequence goes on along the minus strand of CAMRHE010000050.1, from coordinate 1,990,672 downwards.
TACTTTCTTGCCATCAGCAAACATTTCAGAGACTTCTGTGCCACAGTATACACAAAGTCCATTCCCTGAATTCCTCATCCAGAGTTTTTACTTTCACCAGTTTTTTGCACACACATTGCTATGTTGCAATTCACTCACCCCTTTCTGGGCTTCTCAGTTGAAATCACCGATTTCTTCCAGCTGTAGGCCACAATGCACACTTAGCAGTACTGCAGTCACCATTCACTTGTCTTCCAGGACTTGCGTGGATCTCTTTATGCGCGCGGTCTCCACCATATGTGATAATTTGGGGAATTAAACTCAAAATGACGGCAGACTCCTGGTCCGGACAGCGGTAATTCATGGTACTGGGCGCCGGAAAGATAGCTTTCAGACGGTCCAAGCATAAAATAAAAGTGGCTTTATTCAGCTTAACTGCAACACAGCAAAACAACAAAAAACCTATGCCACAGTTAGGGCCTAACTCACTCCTTGAGCCCCTAACTGTCCTGACTATTGCTCAGCTCCAGCAACAGTCCTCCGTGGACACCAGCCCTGTGGGACAGAGCCTATCTCTCTGTCCTAGCTGGTCCACTCCTGTGGACGCCAGCCCTTTTGGGACAGAGCCGCACTCTCTGTCCTCGCTGGTCCACTCCTGTGGACGCCAGCCCTGTGGGACAGAGCCTCTCTCTCTGTCCTCGCTGGTCCACTACCATTTCCTGCTTCCTGCAGGATGCTCCAGCCCCTCTGGAGTTACGTGCCACCACCCAAAGGCGTGGCTGAGAGCCTTTTCTGGCCTGGCCTGGGTCGCTCAACAGCGCCCTCTGGCTCACATACTTACAGGGGTTATATATTTTATAATTGGGGTAGCAGCAGGATGGGTGTGCAGGTGAGGACAAAGTGGGTTGGATGCCTGGAAAAGTGAGGAGCCAAAGATGTCTGTGTTGCAAACTTTACAGAGACAAGTCACAGCTGGAAGAAGTGGTCATGGCGGTCCAAAGGGAAGAGAAGGGAAATGTGAAGGATTAGTCAGAGACATCACCTGTAAGTCACAAAATGTTACTGCCCTGTATTCACCTAAATGATAGAGGATAAATACCTTATTGATTGGGGCTGTCTGCTGAGACCCCCACTGAGCCTGAGAATTGGGTTTTTTCCCCCACTGGGTGGGAATCCAGCCTGGCTAAAGCCACATATATAGGTGTGTCACTTGGTGGATGGACGAACCCGCTTGGCTCTTATTCACTTCAATGGGAGTGCCAAAGATAGCCGAAGTACAGTACTCAGCTATCTGCGGCGCTTCTATTATAGAGAATGGGGACCATGCGGGCTCGTCCATCCACCAAGCAGAAGATGTGTGAAGTTACTTTCATTGTTAATGCCGTGTTGTTGATCTGATACTGAAGTAATACAGGAAGAAGAATTCTTAAAAACTGTTTCATAAGTTTGTGTATTGTGTATATTGTGCGACGATAACAGTGTGTTAAACTAGTAGCATGGAAACTCAATATTTTTTTTGGGGGGGGGGGGCGTCTTTCTATAGTCCGCCTCAGGCAGCAAAGAGGCTAGGTTCACCACTGCCCATGAACATAATCATATTTATATTTGTAGATAATGCAAAGTTAAAGATTTTTGCAAATAAAAGTAACTAAAAATTCTACAGAGTCTTAAAGATTTTCTCTAACTATGTTAGTGGTGACAGTTTGTTGTCTTGATTGGTTGCCAATGGATACGACCACGTATGCAGAAACTTTCTATGGTCTGGAACTTGTCAGGAACTCAGCCATGATTTTCTTATTGTAGCTAGTTTATCAGGCAGGGACACTACATGTATGAGAAGATATCCCGGCCACGATAAGGTAACAATTGCTGATTTTCTGACCTTAGAAAGGTCCTGCATTCATGGTCGTATCCATCAAGACAACAAGACTGTGACCACAAGATATTTAGAGAAAATCTTTAAAACTCTGCAAAATGTTTAATTACTTATATTTGCAAAAATGTTTAACTTTTAATTATTTACAAATTTAAAAATGGTTATGTTCGTGAGAATACCCCTTTAAGCACCACAGCCTCTTCATAGATTTATCTTTCCCTGCGCCAGCCAGGCTGTTTATTATGACTTCAGTCTTAATAAATTTGCCTCAAAGTGTATTGACAATTTAGTGTCATCTCAAAGCAAGTTATATATATGCTGTTGTTAATTATACTGCAATTTAGTTGTTTAGTTATGGAAAATTGGTGCAATGTCTTCACCAGAACAACACCATTAATTTACACAGCAATTCAATGCTTACTTAGAAAATTCTACAGTAAAATGTAGTATTGTGTCAAAGCAACAGTTATTACACAACTATTATACCACATTTCAGTGTTTAGTTACAAAAAATTCTATAGTAACTTGCGTATTGCACCAGAACAACATTTATTACACTAATGTTAATAATGTCAATTACTGCAACTGTGTTTAGTTATGAAAAATTCTACTTTAAATTTGTTGATTTTGTGAAAACAACAATTATTACTCAGTTGTTAATAATTATAATTACATTCAGTGTTTACAAAATAATTCTACTGTAAATTTCATCATTCCAGTCACAGCAGGATAATGTTACCTCTAACAGTGACACCATGATGACTTTGAGCTAGAGTTCACTGCATTCCTCCTCTGCTGTCATCTTACCACTTGATTTAAAGAATGACCTTTCTATTTCTTCACCAGGGGCGCACCTCTAATGAAGCGAGGTGAGGCGGCCGCCTCAGGCGGCACTATTGGAGGGGCAGCATTTTTAATATTTTTTTTTTTACTATTCTTTATCCTAAACCAGCACAAGACAGGCCGCTCTGAAAACAAAGCTGAGCGGTACCTGTCCGGGGCTGGCTTAGGAGACCTCTGCATTTCAGTGCAGGCGGCGCTGATATGACGTCATCACGTCTCCTACGTTGAGACGCAGACGTCTTATGCGCTGGTGTCTTGTAAACCGCAGGCCTGAAGTGGCTTGTGGTTTACAAGACAGGATGGGCTTTAACTAGATCGGTGTAAAAGCCCCGGGGTGGGCCCCTACAGAGTCAGTCAGTAGGCCCGGGAAAACCTCCCCCTCTGTCCCCCACTTGCTACGCCTCTGGGGAGCAGCCATGAGCAAGAGCGGGGATGTGCAAGTAAATAGGCCGCCCACCAGAGGCGTAGCTAGCGGGGGGGAAGAGGGGACGGTCTCCCCGGGCTTACTGACTCTGTAGGGGCCCACCCTGGGGCCGCCATTAATGATTTACTTTTAACTAGATCGGTGTCTGCAGACACTGATCTAGTTAAAGCCCATACTGTCTTGTAAACCGCAAGCCACTTCAGGCCTGCGGTTTACAAGACACCGAGACCAGGCTGGCGCGATGATGTCATAGCATCCCGCCACCTGCGCGTAGACCCTGCACATCATAGAGCAGAGGAGAAGAGAAGGCAGCGGCGGCCCCATTCACCAAAGGATCGCAGGTAGGTGAGTATAACTTTTTTTAGCGCAGTTGTGGGTGTTTTAATAGTATAAGGGGTTGTTAGGAGGGGGAAATATAAGGGAGGATTCATTAGGGGGATTTATGATGATAGGGGGTTCGTTTATATAAGGACTATTAGGAGGCATTACAAGGGGGAGGTCATTTATATAAGGGGTCATTAAGGGCGCAGTATTTATGTCAGGGGGGATTAGGGGCATAATATAAGGGGGCAATTCATTTAATTAAGGTGGCACTTGGGCTTTATTAAAGCTAAGGCCCAACGTAGCGGGCAGAAGCAAAAAAGCCCTGCAGGAAAAAACGCAGCGGTAATGAATCGCAGTTTTTCCCGCAGTGCTTTTCACAGAAAGTCCACATTTGTTATTATGATTCCTCATTACACTGATATACACACTCACTGACAGCTGTATAAGAAGGCTGAGGTACTACAAGTCCCAGAGCAGAAAAAATGTAGGCTAAATGAATTAACAAAAAATAAATAAATAAATAAAATGAACAGAAAAGTAAAAAAAAAAAAAATTTAAGTAAAATAATTTAAAAAATGAATAAAATAATACACCAATAACACGTCATTATTACAGGTTTTAGCCCCACCCCCGACAACACAATTACAAAATAAAAATTACCATAACGAAGAAGAAAAACTAATTTAAGGCTAAGGCCCCACGTTGCGGAAACGCAGCTTTTTTTAGTGCAGATTTTGTTGCGGTTTTTTGAGCCAAATCCAGGAGTGGATTGAGCAGAAGGTATAAGTATAAGAACTTTATATATCTCTCTCATTCCTCTTGTAGCCATTCTTGGCTTTGGTTCAAAAAACGGCAACAAAATCTGCAACAAAAAAATCTGTGTTTCTGCAACGTGGGGCCTTAGCCTTAAAAAGTTTTTTAGTAGCACTTTGTGCTATTAAATAAAAAAAAAAATGAAAAGTGAAAAATAGATACATTTTCCTTCCTCTTTTGTTTATATTTTCCGGGATATAAAAAAAAATTAAAAAGCATTCAAAAATAAAAACAACCTAAAAATAAAGCCCTATGTGTAACTGAAAAAAGATGCAGAAATTAGTTGAATAACGCAAATGATAAAAATGTTATAGCCCTCAAAACAGAACATACAAAAAACCTGAAAATGTGTCTGTTCCTGTATCAGAAATTGGTCTGGTACTGAAGTGGTTAAAGAAAGAACCAAGGAACTCTCTTAACCAGGCCCCTACAGAGCCATCCATGAAAATGTATCCAATTCACCAAGCTTTGATTGTAACCCTTGAAGTTCCTCTATGCTCTGTAAATTCCCTGCCACCATGCAAACAACATAAGAAATAAAAGTGCAACATTTACTTCCACAAACACACACAGAATAAAAAGAATATTCCACTAATCTAGTCTACAAACCTACTTTAATTCTATAGAGACTCCTACAACAGTATAAGAAGTGATCTAGTCTATTAGCTTATCCAAATGATTGGAACTGCATTTTCAAACAGTGCCATTACCTACTGAATCCACAGGCAACCACTTAAACACTCTGAGGCCACAAAGGAAATATAGATTTCCTGGTAGTATCAAAGATTGGTTAGTGTAAAGAGCCAAAAAATGTTAATTGCTACCTGTTCAAACAGTGCAATCCAAGTGAAGTTATTAGCAAAATGTATATAAATTTCATCTATCAATAATAATAAAAAGCAAGCAGAGTGTTTCTACCAAAGCTATAAAAATGCAATCCCTTTACAGGTGTATCTCCTAATCTATTCTTATTTTCGGACATTTATCTATAGACTTAGTTATCTTGGCAGACAAAATTCAAAGCAAAATATGTAATGATCTAGTTTAATTTCTGATTTGACTCTAGGCTTGTGTCTTTACTTCGCAATACTCTTGTAGTATTTAAATGAACGGGGTGTTTCACTAGATAAGAAATCAAACATTTCAGCACAGCTCAAAGGAACCCCTACTAGAGGATGCCCCCGATAACAGTAGTTGGCACATGGCTACACACCCAGCAGTCAGATGACTTCAAGTCTCTTACTGTGACATGATACATTTGAAACAAAGTATTGTCCATCCAGATAGCGTTGGAGAGCATTGGAAGCAACTTCACAAATGGTAGAGCTCTCATCTTCACCCAGGTATTTAGCTGAAAGCTGCTGAAGAAATAGCCAGCTTGGCAGTTCTAGATCTCACATGTGATACAGCACTTTGCACTGTCAGCAGTGGAGATTTCTAACGCTGGCAGATTGGTGGTGCTTTATTATGGCCAACAAACCCTCTGCTTTAACTTGAAAACAAATCACTTATCCACAAGATCCACTTATGCCGCAACCAAGATGGAGGGAACCAGAGGATGAGAGTAGTAGTGGCGAATGATGTGCCACCTGCTAGGTAGAGTACACTCATCCACACACCCCAGCCCTGCTCCTGGGATGGACACTGCTGAGGGTGGTCCTGCAGCACTACCTGATGGTGATGATAGTAGTTTCCCCCGGGGGCTTCCAGTTGGAGAGGGGACCTCTCCTCTCTGAGCCATTGTGATGGTGTTCTGAAGGGCCCTGATGGTAAGGCAGGCATGACTCAGGCAGCCAGCAGATGCATTTGAACAGGATAACAGCTTTATTCAGCAACTGGAGAAAAGGGTCAGCAGCTTTCAAAAGGTGGTAGTAGTACCTCAGTGTCCAATTTCCCCAGCCTTAGTCTTAAGAGGGTGCTCAGCGGTGATGATACAAGCTCTATGGCAGACTTCTCCTCCAACTACCACTCCTCTCGTGCCACTCCCAGCTAGGGATGCTGGAAAGTTGCAAAACAATGTATATACAAAGACACAGAACATAGAACATAGAGGATGGGACATACCAACATAACCCAGAGGCACGAAAGACAAACACTTAAAGCAGTAGTACTCTGGGAAGCTGTACTTACAGCAGGTTCTGAGTGAGAAGATGTGACCAGACAGAGTTTGGGTTTGACCTCTAGCTTGATTGCTGCAGAAGTCATCAGCAATACCTGGAAAGGCTTCTCCCCTCTAGGTTGAGAGAACTTGGCAAGATTTCAGCTGACCACCGCCCAATCACCAGCATGTACACAGTGGTGCGGATGCACAGTGCTCTGATCTGGAAGTGAAGTGAAGACCTGCTTATGTAAATCAGGTAGTATCTGATGTAACTGCACAACATAGGTCAAAGTTTCATGTGCTGAAGACGAACTTTAGCTAGCAATTCTGTTTTTCAGAGTAAAGTTATAATTTTAACCTTACCACTTGCAGTAGGATGAAAAGCTTTGTGAAACTGCAGTGTGAAACCGCTTTACCCCTAGGTCTGCTATAATCCAGTGCATTACCTGTGAAGTGTGGACCCTGATCACTGTTTATTATCTGTCTGTCTCTGGGACCCCAAATCTACAGATAATTCCTGACAGTAGTTTCCTGGTAGTAGCTTGGGCTGTTGCCTTTCTAACTGGCCATGCCTCTAAAACATCCACACACACAAGCACATATTCACATTGGTAACTGTGTGAAATCGGTTTGTAACCTCTGGAATGAAAACAGAGCTTTTGGCAATTGCTTTTGAGGAACTGAGCTTTAACCCCTGAGCCTAAAAGTATCTTAAAGAGAACCTTTAAGGTCGATTTGGGACACTAAACCACTCACAGGTTCTTGTAGACCGAGGGTCTAGTGTCTCAAATCGCTCTGTTTTAATACCATCTGTACCTGAAAAAAAAACAAAAAAAAACCATTATACTTACCTAGAAATGAGTCTGATGACTCTCATCGGACTCATCTCTGGTGCTCCCACCATCTGTGCAGTTTTTCAGTGAAGCCAAGGACGTACACCCACTGCACAAGTGCTAGAGGTACAGGGCATGTGCACTAAATCTGAGGTGTACTCCTCTGGCTTCAGTGAAGAACTGCACCAACGCAAGGAGTACAGTGGCAGGATAAGAACAAAGCTTTTTGATTTTTATTGCGGGCACAAATGGCTTTATTACAGGGTGATTTGGGACTCTAAAACCCCCAGTTCATAAAGGCCTGTGGGTGGTTTAGTGTCCCAAATTGACCTGACAGATACCCTTTAAGGACCAGGCCTCATTTTTCAAATCTGATATGTGTCACTTTATGTGGTAATAACTTTGAGCCGCTTTAACTTATCAAAGTGATTCTGAGATTGTTTTTTTCTTGACACATTGTACTTTGTGTCAGTGGTAAATTTTGATCCATATGATTTTTCTTTAATTATGAAAAATAGGAAATTTGGTGCAAATTTTGAAAAAAAATGCAGTTTTCAAACTTTGAAATTGCATACTTTCCATATAGACAGTCATACTACCCAAATTACTTGATAAATATAATTTACTATATCTCTGCTTTAGTTTAATCAAACTTTAATCACCCTTTTAATTTTTTCAGATATTATAAGGCTTACAAGTCAAGCAGTAATTTTCCAAATTTTCAAGAATATATCCAAAACACATTTTTCAAGGGAACAGTTCAGTTCTGAAGGGGTCTTGAAAGGCCTCTCTAATAATAACCCCCATTCTCGAAACTGGATTCCTGAAATAATTCAAAACAGCATTTAGAAAGTTTCTTAAAGGGGTTTCCTTAGAGGAAGATACGTAAGTATGATGGGGTTGGGGGGGTAGTAATGGTGAAATTCTGTTTCAGAAACGGGGAAACGGAAGGTCACCGAATTATCAGAAAGTGTGCCTGGGGGGGGGTCACATGACTGCCCCAGGGATATGGGTAATTATAGATTTTTTTTAATATAAGTAAATTAGATGGGGGAGGGGGTTTAGTTTAGGGGTTAATTTTTATTTAATCCTGGACAACCCCTTTAACCCGTTCAGCATTTCACAGCAATTTAAACAAAATTTATACTTTTCAATATCTGTCACTAATATATTAAAGATATTGTCCAGGCGTTTTTTTTTTAATGCCTGGACAACCGGGGGAGGTGAAATATATAAAAACATACTCACCTTTTCACGATGCTCCGGTGTCCTCCCTGGGCGTTCCGGTCCTTCTGCTCCTGCGGCTTCTCATGGGTCTCTTCCTGAGTTCCGCTGAAGCCGCTGATTGGCCTCAGTGGTCATGTGACTGCTGAGGCCAATCAGAGGCCTCAGCAAGAGACCCATGATGTCACAGGTAGTCACATCGCAAGCCTTCCGCCACACATTAGCATGGGACCCGAGAAAACCGGACTGTGCTGCGAGACACGGGAGCACCATGATAAGGGGAGTATGAATTTTCTTTATTTTTTTCACTGCCCGCGTTCGATTTAAAACTTAAACAGGTTGTCCATTTTTGCCTGGACAACCCCTTTAATTTAGCCTTTGAATTTACACATTCGCTAGAGGTTAAAAGAGAAAATATATTCCACAATCTCCTATTCAATTTTTCCCAAACATGAAATTATCCCACATGTGGATGTAAACTGATGTTTGGACACACAGTAGGGTAAAGAATGGTAAGGGTACAGAAAAGCACTATTGGGATTTTGGAGGGAACATTGTGCTAGAAACTATTTCAAGTACCATGTTACATTTGCAGAACCCATGAGGTACCAAAACTGTTGAAACCCCGCCCCCCCCAAAAAAAATACTCCATTTTAGAAACTAGACCTCTCATGGAATTTATGAAGGGGTATAGTGAGCACTTTGACCCTGCAGGTGTTTCACAGATTTTTTTTTTTTTACCATTGAGACGTCACTTTAGGTGCAAATTTTTTGGCTTCACAAAGGGTTACAGGAGAAATTTCAACCCACATCTTGTTACACAATTTCTCCTGAACACGACAATACTCCATATGTGCTGGTACCCTGATGTACGACGGGCACATGGCAGCGCTTGGAACAGAAAGAGCGCTAATTGGCTTTTGGAGAACAGATTTTGCTGGAATAGTTTTCAGGCATCGTGTCCCATTTGCAGAGTCCCAAAGGTGCCAAAACAGGGGAAACCCACAAAATGTGACCCCATTTTGTAAACTAGACCCCTCAAGGAATTTATCAAGGGGTATAGTGAGTACTTTGACCTTTCATGTGTTACACAGAATTGGGCTGGGAAAATGGAAAGCAACATTTTTTTTCTATAAAATGTTGCTTTAACCCTAATCATTGAATTTCCACAATGGGTTAAAAGAGAAAATGCACCCCACAATTTGTTAAGCATTTTCTCCCAAATACATAAATACTGTAGTTATGTGTTGGCACAATGTAGGTTCCAGAAAGGAAGGAGCACTATTAGGATTTTGGAGGGCAGATTTTGCTAAAAATTTGTTTCAGATACCATGTTGCATTTGCAGAGCACCTGAAATGCCAGAAGAGTGGAAACCCCCCAAAAAATAACCCCATTTTGGAAACTAAACCCCCTTATGGAATTTATCAAGGGGGATAGTTAGCACTTTGAACCTACAGATATTTCACATAATTTTTTACCATTGGGATGTGAAAATGAAAAATTACTTTTTTTTTTTTTTTAATAAAATGTCCCTTTAGCCCCAAATATCTCATTTTGACAAGTGGTTAAAGGAGAAAAAGCATCTATTATTTGTTAAACAATTTCTCCTGACTAAAGGAATGCCCCATATGTGGGTGTAAACTGCTGTATGGTCACACAGTGGGACATAATATTTGGAGGGCAGATTTTGCTGCAATAGGTTTTAGTTACCATGTCGCATTTTCTGAGCTCCTGAAGTGCCCAAACAGTGGAAATCCCCAAATTGTGACCCCATTTTGAAAACTAGACTTCTTAAGGAATTTATCAAGGGATATAGTGAGCACTACAGGTGTTTCACAGACTTTTTAACCATGGGGATATGAAAATGTCACTTTAGCCCCAAATTTTTTTATCTCCACAAGAGGTTAAAAGACTAAGAGCATCCATTACACTGGACAACAATTTCATTTGAAAGTTTTGCTTCCTTGAAAATTGGTGGTGATTATGATAAACCCATTCAAGCTAAGCAAAAATATAATTTTGGATAATCTATCACATAGACATTTTGAGAAACATGAGATTAAGTGTTAATGATTAGAAAGCATGTAAATGTTACCAGCAGCATGAACAAATTGACAAAAAGTGTTTTGCTGCTGATTTCACTGGACAACGAAGATTTTGCTTCCTGAACACTTTTGGGTGTTTCTTATGTAATTTGAGCTGCTGATCAGGAAAACCACCATGACATTTTCCTGTCACATACCGTTTTTCTGAAATCTTCTGATATGGTGTGAACAGATATGGTATATAAATGGTATACAGTGGGGAAAAAAAGTACAGTCATGGCCAAAAGTTTTGAGAATGATATAAATATTAATTTTTACAAAGTCTACTGCTTCAGTTTTTCTAATGGCAATTTGTATATACTCCAGAATGTTATAAAGAGTGATCAGCTTAACAGCAATTACTTGCAAAGTCAATATTTGCCTAGAAAATGAACTTTATCCCCCCAAAACACATTTCAACATCATTGCAGCCCTGCCTTAAAAGGACCACCTAACATCGTTTCAGTGATTGCTCCATTAACACAGGTGTGGGTGTTGATGAGGACAGGGCTGGAGATCAATCTGTCATGATTAAGTAAGAATGACACCACTGGACACTTTAAAAGGAGGCTGGTGCTTGCCATCATTGTTTCTCTTCTGTTAACCATGGTTATCTCTAAAGAAACACGTGCAGTCATCATTGCACTGCACAAAAATGGCCTAACTGGGAAGAGTATTGCAGCTAGAAAGATTGCACCTCAGTCAACAATCTATCGCATCATCAAGAACTTCAAGGAGAGAGGTTCCATTGGTGCCAAAAAGGCTCCAGGGCGCCCAAGAAAGACCAGCAAGCGGCAGGACCGTCTCTTAAAAGTGTTTCAGCTGCGGGATCGGGCTACCAGCAGTGCAGAGCTTGCTGAGGAATGGCAGCAGGCAGGTGTGAGTGCATCTGCACGCACTGTGAGGCGGAGACTCTTGGAGCAAGGCCTGGTCTCAAGGAGGGCAGCAAAGAAGCCACTTCTCTCCAGAAAAAACATCAGGGACAGACTGATATTCTGCAAAAGGTACAGGGAGTGGACTGCTGAGGACTGGGGTAAAGTCATTTTCTCTGATGAATCCCCTTTTCCATTGTTTGGAACATCTGGAAAACAGCTTATTCGGAGAAGAAGAGGTGAGCGCTACCACCAGTCTTGTCTCATGCCAACTGTAAAGCATCCTGAAACCATTCATGTGTGGGGTTGCTTCTCAGCCAAGGGAATCGGCTCTCTCACAGTCTTGCCTAAAAACACAGCCATGAATAAAGAATGGTACCAGAATGTCCTCCAAGAGCAACTTCTCCCAACCGTCCAAGAGCAGTTTGGCGCTCAACAATGCCTTTTCCAGCATGATGGAGCACCTTGCCATAAAGCAAAGGTGATAACAAAATGGCTCAGGGAACAAAACATAGAGATTTTGGGTCCATGGCCTGGAAACTCCCCAGATCTTAATCCCATTGAGAACTTGTGGTCAATCATCAAGAGACGGGTGGACAAACAAAAACCAACAAATTCAGACAAAATTAAAGCATTGATTCTGCAAGAATGGACTGCTATCAGTCAGGATTTGGTCCAGAAGTTGATTGAGAGCATGCCAGGGAGAATTGCAGAGGTCCTGAAGAAGAAGGGTCAACACTGCAAATATTGACTTGCTGCATTAACTCATTCTAACTGTCAATATAAGCTTCTGTCACTCATAATATGAATGCAATTATATTTCTGTATGTGATAAAAACATCTGACAAACACACATAAAAACCAGAGGGCAGCAGATCATGTGAAAATATAATATTTGTGTCATTCTCAAAACTTTTGGCCATGACTGTATTTAGTCAGGCACCAATTGTGCAAGTTCTCCCACTTAAAAAGATTAGAGAGGCCTGTAATTGACATCATAGGTAGACCTCAACTATGAGTGACAAAATGAGAAAACAAATCCAGAAAATTACATTGTCTGATTTTTTAAGAATTTGTTTGCAAATTATGGTGGAAAATAAGTATTTGGTCACCTACAACCAAGCAAGATTTCTGGCTCTCACAGACCTGTAACTTCTTCTTTAAGAGGCTCCTCTGTTCTCCACTCATTACCTGTAGCAATGGCACCTATTTGAAATTGTTATCAGTATAAAAGACACCTGTCCACAACCTCAAACAGTCACACTCCAAACTCCACTATGGTGAAGACCAAAGAGCTGTGGAAGGACACCAGAAACAAAATTGTAGACCTGCACCAGGCTGGGAAGACTGAATCTGCAATAGGCTAACAGCTTGGTGTGAAGAAATCAACTGTGGGAGTAATAATTAAAAAATGGAAGACATACAAGACCACTGATAATCTCCCTCGATCAGGGGCTCCACACAAGATCTCATCCCGTGGGGTCAAAATGATCACAAGAACGGTGAGCAAAAAACCCAGAACCACACGGACGACTTAATAAATGGCCTGCAGAAAGCTGGGACTAATGTAACAAAGGCTACCGTCAGTAACACACTACGCCTCCAGGGACTCAGATCCTGCAGTGCCAGACGTGTCCCCCTGCTTAAGCCAGTACATATCCTTGCCCGTCTGAAGTTTGCTAGAGAGCATTTGGATGTTCCATAAGAGTATTGGGAGAATGTCATATGGTCAGATGAAACCAAAGTAGAACTGTTTGGTAGAAACACAACTCGTCGTGTTTGGAGGAGAGTGAATGCTGAGTTGCATCCAAAGAACACCATAACTACTGTGAAACATGGGGGTGGCAACATCATGCTTTGGGGCTGTTTTTCTGCAAAGGGACCAGGACGACTGATTCGTGTACATGAAAGAATGAATGGGGCCATGTATCGTGAGATTTTGAGTGCAAACCTCCTTCCATCAGCAAGGGCATTGAAGATGAAACATGGCTGGGTCTTTCAGCATGATAATGATCCCAAGCACACCACCAGGGCAACGAAGGAGTGTAAGAAGCATTTCAAGGTCCTGGAGTGGCCTAGCCAGTCTCCAGATCTCAACCCCATAGAAAACCTTTGGAGGGAGTTGAAAGTCTGTGTTGCCCAGCGACAGCCCCAAAACATCACTGCTCTAGAGGAGATCTGCATGGAGGAATGGGCCAACATACCAGCAACAGTGTGTGCCAACCTTGTTAAGACTTACAGAAAACGTTTGCCTTCTGTCATTGCCAACAAAGGATATATAACAAAGTATTGAGATGAACTTTTGTTATTGACCAAATACTTATTTTCCACCATAATTTGCAAATAAATTCTTTAAAAATCAGACAATGTGATTTTCTGGATTTGTTTTCTCATTTTGTCTCTCATAGTTGAGGTCTACCTATGATGTCAATTACAGGCCTCTCTCACCTTTTTAAGTGGGAGAACTTGCACAATTGGTGGCTGACTAAGTACTTTTTTTCCCCACTGTATGGTCACATAGTGGGACTGAGACGGGACAGAAAAATATTTGGAGGACAGATTTTGCTGTAATAGTTTTCATGTATCATGTTGCATGTGCTGAGCCCCTGAAGTGCCAGAACAGTGGAAACCCCCAACAAATGACCTCATTTTGGAAATTACACCCATTAAAAAAAACGTATCAAGAGTTATAGCAAGCATTTGGACTTCACTGGTATTACATTGTATTTTCCAGAAATTACTGCATAACAAAGATTAAAAGGTAAATCTGTGCAGAGTACATGATGGTATAAGGAGGTGATACAGTGCTGGCCAAAAATATTGGCACCCCTGCAATTCTGTCAGATAATACTCAATTTCTTTCAGAAAATGATTGCAATCACAAATGCTTTGGTAATAAGATCTTCATTTATTTTGCTTGCAATGAAAAAACACAAAAGAGAATGAAAAAAAAAGTCAAATCATTGATCATTTTACACAAAACTCCAAAAATGGGCCGGACAAAAGTATTGGCACCCTCAGCCTAATACTTGGTAGCACAACCTTTAGACAAAATAACTGTGAACAACCGCTTCCGGTAACCATCAATGAGTTTCTTACGATGCTCTGCTGGAATTTTAGACCATTCTTCTTTGGCAAATTTCTCCAGGTCCCTGAGATTTGAAGGGTGCCTTCTCCAAACTGCCATTTTGAGATCTCTCCACAGGTGTTCTATGGGATTCAGGTCTGGACTCATTGCTGGCCACTTTAGAAGTCTCCAGTGCTTTCTCTCAAACCATTTTCTAGTGCTTTTTGAAGTGTGTTTTGGGTCATTGTCCTGCTGGAAGACCCATGACCTCTGAGGGAGACCCAGCTTTCTCACACTGGGCCCTACATTATGCTGCAAAATTTGTTGGTAGTCTTCAGACTTCATAATGCCATGCACACGGTCAAGCAGTCCAGTGCCAGAGGCAGCAAAGCAACCCCAAAACATCAAGGAACCTTCGCCATGTTTGACTGTAGGGACCGTGTTCTTTTCTTTGAAGGCCTCTTTTTTTTTCCTGTAAACTCTATGTTGATGCCTTTTCCCAAAAAGCTCTACTTTTTTCTCATCTGACCAGAGAACATTCTTCCAAAAAGTTTTTGGCTTTCTCAGGTAAGTTTTGGCAAACTCCAGCCTGGCTTTTTATGTCTCTGGGTCAGAAGTGGGGTCTTCCTGGGTATCCTACCATAGAGTCCCTTTTCATTCAGAGGCCGACGGATAGTACGGGTTGACACTGTTGTACCCTCGGACTGCAGGGCAGCTAGAACTTGTTTGGATTTTAGTCGAGGTTCTTTAGCCACCATCCACACAATCTTTCGTTGAAATCTATTGTCAATTTTTCTTTTCCGTCCACATCTAGGGAGGTTAGCCACAGTGCCATGGGCTTTAAACTTCTTGATGACACTGCGCACGGTAGACACAGGAACATTCAGGTCTTTGGAGATGGACTTGTAGCCTTGAGATTGCTCATGCTTCCTCACAATTTTGCTTCTCAAGTCCTCAGACAGTTCTTTGGTCTTCTTTCTTTTCTCCATGCTCAATGTGGTACACACAATGACACAGGACAGAGGTTGAGTCAACTTTAATCCATTTCAACTGGCTGCATGTGTGATTTAGTTATTGCCACCACCTGTTATGTGCCACAGGTAAGTAACAGGTGCTGTTAATTACACAAATTAGAGAAGCATCACATGATTTTTCAAAGGGTGCCAATACTTTTGTCCACCCCCTTTTTTATGTTTGGTGTGGAATTATATCCAATTTGGCTTTTTGATAATTCTTTTTGTGGTTTTCCATTGACGACAAATTAAATGAAGATATTATTACCAAAGCATTTGTGATTGCAGTCATTTTCTGGAGGAAATTGAGTATTATCTGACAGAATTGCAGGGGTGCCAATACTTTTGGCCAGCACTGTATACCAGGGCAAATACATTATAAAATTAATAATCCATGGATGTGTGGTAGAGTCTGAAGTAATTCTTCATGCACAGGCCAGGTTTTTCAGTGCAGGTGTCATACTGATAAATTGTGTCTTTCCTTATTCCCCTTTGGAACACAAGCTGCACTTTTTTTTGACTCTACACTTTCTTTGCAGTTTGTGGAACTTCACTGGGAAAGTGCTGCCCTGGTACAATACGAGCACCCTCAGTTCCAGAAGTACTGGGGCCTGGAGTCTTGATAACTTCCTCTTGAAACTCAAGGAAAGTTCCTGTCCTGCCTGCACATCTTGATAGCACGTAGGTGTTATACATTGTAATTGTATAACATTGTAGCCAGCTTTTTGTACCACACTCTTGTTTTCCGCATGGCACTATAGGGCTTCAGGACTTGATCAGATAGATAAACCCTTCCCATGTACTTATTGTATGCCAGGATGCAGTCTGGCTTGGACTTAGTGGTACTGGTACCACGTAGAGTCACAGGGGTACTGCCACTGCCATGAATTGTGGTCAGTACAAGGACATACTTCTTTCCTTATAGTTGACCAACAGAATATTCTCATTGCAGACTTCCCTACTCTCACCCCTTCTGAGGAGCTGCGCAACCTATGCCATAGGGAGGACTCTCTGACTTCTGCACACTGTCCCTCAAGCTGCAGTTACTTTGGAACTGAGGCACATGAAAAGTGGGATGCTGGTGTAGAAGTTATCACATATAGATGATAACCCTGGTCCAGCAGTGGGTGCAGCAAATCCCACACTATTTTCCGACTAACTCCTAGGATTGGGGGGCATTCTGAGGGCTCAATTCTTGTGTCTCTTCCTTCATAAACCCTAAACTTGTGGGTGTACCTTGAGCTGCTCTTACACAGTTTGTACATTTTAATGGCGTATCATGCTCTCTTGGGCAAGTATTGGCAGAATTTCAGCCTCCCTTTGAAACTGATCAAAGACCCATCTATGGAAATGTTCTCAGTGGCAGGTACCTGCCATCCAGTATTTTACCCTCTGCCTGTCTACAATATGATTATTTATATATACATCTCTTATATACAGTGGGTACGGAAAGTATTCAGACCCTTTTAAATTTTTCACCCTTTGTTTCATTGTAGCCATTTGCTAGAAGCAAAAAAGTTCATTTTATTTCTCATTAATGTACAATCAGCACCACATCTTGACAGAAAAAAAAACAGAAATGTAGATATTTTTGCAAATTTATGAAAAAAGAAAAACTGAAATATCACATGGTCATAAGTATTCAGACCCTTTGCTGTGATACTCTTATTTAACTCACATGATGTCGATTTCCTTCTGATCCTCCTTGAGATGGTTCTACTCCTTCATTGGAGTCCAGCTGTGTTTAATTAACCTGATTGGACTTGATTAGGAAAGGTACACACTTGTCTATATAAGACCTCACAGCTCACAGTGCACTTCAGAGCAAATGAGAATCACGAGGTCAAAGGAAGTGCCCAAGGAGCTCAGAGACAGAATTATGGCAAGGCACAGATCTGGCCAAGTTTACAAAATAATTTCTGCAGCACTTAAGGTTCCTAAGAGCACAGTGGCCTCCATAATCCTTAAATGGAAGAAGTTTGGGACAACCAGAACTCTTTCTAGACCTGGCCATCCAGCCAAACTGAGCAATTGTGGGAGAAGAGCCTTGGTGAGAGAGGTAAAGAAGAACCCAAAGATCACTGTGGCTGAGCTCCAGAGATGCAGTAGGGAGATGGGAGAAAATTCCACAAAGTCAACTATCACTGCAGCCCTCCACCAGTCGGGGCTTTATGGCAGAGTAGTCCAAAGGAAGCCTCTCCTCAGTGCAAGACATATAAAATCCCGCATAGAGTTTGCCAAAAAACACATGAAGGACTCCCAGGCTATGAGAAATAAGATTCTCTGGTCTGATGAGTCAAAGATTGAACTTTTTGGCGTTAATATTAAGCGGTATGCTCATCACCTGCCCAATACAATCCCAACAGTGAAACATGGTTGTGGCAGCATCATGCTATGGGGGTGTTTTTCAGCTGCAGGGACAGGACGACTGGTTGCAATTGAAGGAAAGATGAATGCGGCCAAGTACAGAGATATTTTGGAAGAAAACCTATTCCAGAGTGCTCTGGACCTCAGACTGGGCCGAAGGTTGACCTTCCAACAAGACAATGACCCTAAGAACACAGCTAAAATAACAAAGGAGTGGCTTCGGAATAACTCTGTGACCATTCTTGACTGGCCCAGCCAGTGCCCTGACCTCAACCCAATTGAGCATCTCTGGAGAGACCTGAAAATGGCTGTCCACCAATGTTCACCATCCAACCTGACGGAACTGGAGAGGATCTGCAAGGAAGAATGGCAGAGGATCCCCAAATCCATTTGTGAAAAACTTGTTGCATCATTCCCAAGAAGACTCATGGCTGTACTAGCTCAAAAGGGTGCTCCTACTCAATACTGAGGAAAGGATCTGAATACTTATGACCATGTGATATTTCAGTTTTTCTTTTTTAATAAATTTGCAAAAATATCTACATTTCTGTTTTTTTTTCTGTCAAGATGGGGTGCTGAGTGTACATTAATGAGAAATAAAATGAACTTTTTTTGCTTTTAGCAAATGGCTGCAATGAAACAAAGAGTGAAAAATTTAAAAGGGTCTGAATACTTTCTGTACCCTCTGTATATAAAGATTAGTTTCTGTCTGTCTGTCTGTTCTTTATGCGCGACCAAACGACTGGACCAATCTTCACCAAATTTGGCACACAAGTACATCCGGTGTCTGGGAAGGGTTTAGACTGGGTCTCAGCTCTCCAGGACTCTACCATTCCTGAGATACAGTATTCCCAAAAATATGACCTGCATTAGCCAATAGAATCCTGCAAGTCTTTCACTCATATTCCAACTGCCATACCATGGTCATATTTCCCTTATCAGCCAGTAGAAGCTCGCAGACGCTTAGTCTACACATGCACACAGTTTTACTCTAGGTTTCCAAAACAACCCAGCCACTTTTCTTCACTGCTATAGGTCAGCTTTAAAAGGGAAGGGCGCTGTGGATGACACTGTTGCACAAGGTCACATACACACAGTTTTACTCCAAGTTTCCATAACAACCCAGCCATTTTTCTTCACTGCTGTAGGTCAGCTTTAAAGGGGCAGGGCACTGTGGATGACACTGTTACACAAGGTCACATACACACAGCTTTACTCCAGGTTTCCATAACAACCGATCGCAGGTTTTTCACTGATATCCAAACTGAGATACACATGATCACATCACGCTTATGGACCAATGGAAACTTGCAGGTTCATCAGTCTTGACATACACACAGCTTTACACTAGGTTTCCATAGCAACCAACTTATTTATGACCTGTATTAGTCAATAGCAGTTCGCAGTTCCTTAAATATTCAGTCATATGACTTGTATCAGCCAATATAACTTCACATTTAATTTACCAGGTTTCCATAACAACACAGCAATAAATAGACTGTACCTATACTGGACTGCCATACTGGATGTCAGCATTCTTATAAATTGAAACATATTTAAACTACACACAAATGACATATAAAATAGACCGGTGCCAATTCTTATGAGGCCACTACACAAACAAAATATGAAATATACCTGTGCGAAGCCGGGTCCTTCTACTAGTCTCTTATCTCTTATATATATATATATATATATATATATATATATATATATATATATAAAAATGAGTTTCTGTCTGTCTGTCTGTTCTTTATGCACAACCAAAGGACTGGACTGATCTTCACCAAATTTGGCACACAGGTACATCAGGTGTCCGGGAAGGTTTTATACCAAACTGCCATACACACGGTCACATTTCCCTTATCAGCCAATAGAAGCTCGCAGGTGCTTAGTCTCCACATGCACACAACTTTACTCCATGTTTCCATAACAACCCAGCCATTTATCTTCACTGCTGTAGGTTAGCTTTAAAGGCACAGGGCGCTGTGGATGACACTGTTACACAAGGTCACATACAGTGCTGGCCAAAAGTATTGGCACCACTGCGATTCTGTCAGAAAATACTCAATTTCTTCCAGAAAATGATTGCAATCACAAATGCTTTGGTAATAATATCTTCATTTATTTTGCTTGCAATGAAAAAACACAAAAGAGAATGAAAAAAAAAGTCAAATCATTGATCATTTTACACAAAACTCCAAAAATGGGCCGGACAAAAGTATTGGCACCCTCAGCCTAATACTTGGTAGCACAACCTTTAGACAAAATAACTGCGAAGAACCGCTTCCGGTAACCATCAATGAGTTTCTTACAATGCTCTGCTGGAATTTTAGACCATTCTTCTTTGGCAAATTTCTCCAGGTCCCTGAGATTTGAAGGGTGCCTTCTCCAAACTGCCATTTTGAGATCTCTCCACAGGTGTTCTATGGGATTCAGGTCTGGACTCATTGCTGGCCACTTTTGAAGTCTCCAGTGCTTTCTCTCAAACCATTTTCTAGTGCTTTTTGAAGTGTGTTTTGGGTCATTGTCCTGCTGGAAGACCCATGACCTCTGAGGGAGACCCAGCTTTCTCACACTGGGCCCTACATTATGCTGCAAAATTTGTTGGTAGTCTTCAGACTTCATAATGCCATGCACACGGTCAAGCAGTCCAGTGCCAGAGGCAGCAAAGCAACCCCAAAACATCAGGGAAGCTCCGCCATGTTTGACTGTAGGGACCGTGTTCTTTTCTTTGAAGGCCTCTTTTTTTTTCCTGTAAACTCTATGTTGATGCCTTTTCCCAAAAAGCTCTACTTTTTTCTCATCTGACCAGAGAACATTCTTCCAAAAAGTTTTTGGCTTTCTCAGGTAAGTTTTGGCAAACTCCAGCCTGGCTTTTTTATGTCTCTGGGTCAGAAGTGGGGTCTTTCTGGGTATCCTACCATAGAGTCCCTTTTCATTCAGACGCCGACGGATAGTACGGGTTGACACTGTTGTACCCTCGGACTGCAGGGCAGCTAGAACTTGTTTGGATTTTAGTCGAGGTTCTTTAGCCACCATCCACACAATCTTTCGTTGAAATCTATCGTCAATTTTTCTTTTCTGTCCACATCTAGGGAGGTTAGCCACAGTGCCATGGGCTTTAAACTTCTTGATGACACTGCGCACGGTAGACACAGGAACATTCAGGTCTTTGGAGATGGACTTGTAGCCTTGAGATTGCTCACGCTTCCTCACAATTTTCCTTCTCAAGTCCTCAGACAGTTCTTTGGTCTTCTTTCTTTTCTCCATGCTCAATGTGGTACACACAATGACACAGGACAGAGGTTGAGTCAACTTTAATCCATTTCAACTGGCTGCAAGTGTGATTTAGTTATTGCCACCACCTGTTATGTGCCACAGGTAAGTAACAGGTGCTGTTAATTACACAAATTAGAGACGCATCACATGATTTTTCAAAGGGTGCCAATACTTTTGTCCACCCCCTTTTTTATGTTTGGTGTGGAATTATATCCAATTTGGCTTTTTGACAATTCTTTTTGTGGTTTTCCATTGACGACAAATTAAATGAAGATATTATTACCAAAGCATTTGTGATTGCAATCATTTTCTGGAAGAAATTGAGTATTATCTGACAGAATTGCAGGGGTGCCAATACTTTTGGCCAGCACTGTACACACAGTTTTACTCCAGGTTGCCATAACAACCCAGCCATTTTTCTTCACTGCTGTAGGTAAGCTTTAAAGGGGCTTTTAAGAGTACAATTACTTTTATTTTGTAGTAAAAGGTTTACTTTAAGGGAAATGATGTCCTCAAACCAGTAGAAAATTTTTTAAACACACAAACAAACAACATACAAAATAGACCAGCGCAAAACTGGCCAATTCTTATGGGGCCACTACACAAACAAAAAATGAAATATACTCGTGCAAAGTTGGGTCCTTCTGCTAGTATGATATAATTGTAACCATTAGTAGATTAGAAAAAAAAAAACCTACACCAAAAAATACATATGACACTGACCAGCACTCAGTGGCAGCAGGAGGCACACAAGAAGATGCCTCAATGTGTATATATAAAATATAGGTGGCACTCTACAGCAAAATAGTGAAAAATTGTGAGGGTTTATTGCCCCATACAAGCAAAGTTTCAGCTCAATGCAGTTGAACCTATATCAACTAATTCTAACCACTATTTGGCTAAGGCCCCATCTAGCAAGTTGCAGAAAAAAAGTGATGTGGGAAAAACCGTGGCGGAAATGCATTGCGTTTTTTCCCGCAGTCATTTTTATAGAAAAATACCTAGTGGAAAACTGCCTGCTTTCTGTAGGTATAATTAACATGCTGCAATTTCCAAAATTGTGTCCGTTGTGTGTATTTTTCCGCAATGTGAGGATGGGATTCTCTAAAATCCCATCCACTTTGCAGAAACTGTAAAAGGCTGCAGTTTTTGCTGGGGCGTTTATACCATGTGGGGTCCAAGTCTTAGATTGTGTTTCTAGTAA
The DNA here is from genome assembly GCA_947044405.1 of Leptodactylus fallax. Classification (NCBI taxonomy): domain Eukaryota; kingdom Metazoa; phylum Chordata; class Amphibia; order Anura; family Leptodactylidae; genus Leptodactylus; species Leptodactylus fallax. The sequence goes on along the minus strand of CAMRHE010000050.1, from coordinate 1,968,365 downwards.
GGAAAAAACCCTGTGCCAAAAATGTTTGCACTGATGATGATAAATAACATACATCACTGACCAATGCTCAGTGGCAGCAGGACGGGTACAAGACCGTTTATACCCCAATAAACCGTAGTTAAAAAAATTTACTGTAGTAGAAAATTTACCTATATACAGTGCCTTGCGAAAGTATTCGGCCCCCTTGAACTTTTCAACCTTTTGCCACATTTCAGGCTTCAAACATAAGGATATAAAATTTAAATTTTTTGGTGAAGAATCAACAACAAGTGGGACACAATCGTGAAGTGGAACGAAATTTATTGGCTATTTTAAACTTTTGTAAAAAATAAAAAAACTGAAAAGTGGGGCGTGCAAAATTATTCAGCCCCCTTAAATTAATACTTTGTAGCGCCACCTTTTGCTGCGATTACAGCTGCAAGTCGCTTGGGGTATGTCTCTATCAGTTTTGCACATCGAGAGACTGAAATTCTTGCCCATTCTTCCTTGGAAAACAGCTCGAGCTCAGTGAGGTTGGATGGAGAGCGTCTGTGAACAGCAGTTTTCAGCTCTTTCCACAGATTCTCGATTGCATTCAGGTCTGGACTTTGACTTGGCCATTCTAACACCTGGATACGTTTATTTGTGAACCATTCCATTGTAGATTTTGCTTTATGTTTGGGATCACTGTCTTGTTGGAAGATAAATCTCCGTCCCAGTCTCAGGTCTTTTGCAGACTCCAAGAGGTTTTCTTCCAGAATGGTCCTGTATTTGGCTCCATCCATCTTCCCATCAATTTTAACCATCTTCCCTGTCCCTGCTGAAGAAAAGCAGGCCCAAACCATGATGCTGCCACCACCATGTTTGACAGTGGGGATGGTGTGTTCAGGGTGATGAGCTGTGCTGCTTTTACGCCAAACATATCGTTTTGCATTGTGGCCAAAAAGTTCGATTTTGGTTTCATCTGACCAGAGCACCTTCTTCCACATGTTTGGTGTGTCTCCCAGGTGGCTTGTGGCAAACTTTAAATGAGACTTTTTATGGATATCTTTGAGAAATGGCTTTCTTCTTGCCACTCTTCCATAAAGGCCAGATTTGTGCAGTATACGACTGATTGTTGTCCTATGGACAGACTCTCCCACCTCAGCTGTAGATATCTGCAGTTCATCCAGAGTGATCATGGGCCTCTTGGCGGCATCTCTGATCAGTCTTCTCCTTGTTTGAGATGAAAGTTTAGAGGGACGGCCGGGTCTTGGTAGATTTGCAGTGGTCTGATACTCCTTCCATTTCAATATGATCGCTTGCACAGTGCTCCTTGGGATGTTTAAAGTTTGGGAAATCTTTTTGTATTCAAATCCTGCTTTAAACTTCTCCACAACAGTATCACAGACCTGCCTGGTGTGTTCCTTGGTCTACATGATGTTCTCTGCGCTTTAAACAGAACCTGAGACTAACACAGAGCAGATGCATTTATAAGGAGAATTGATTACACACAGGTGGATTATATTTATCATCATCAGTCATTTAGGACAACATTGGCTCATTCAGAGATCCTCACTGAACTTCTGGAGTGAGTTTTCTGCACTGAAAGTAAAGGGGCCGAATAATTTGGCATGTCTCACTTTTCAGTTTTTTATTTTTTACTAAAGTTTAAAATAACCAATAAATTTCGTTCCACTTCATGATTGTGTCCCACTTGTTGTTGATTCTTCACCAAAAAAATGAAAATTTTATATCCTTATGTTTGAAGCCTGAAATGCGGCAAAAGGTTGAAAAGTTCAAGGGGGCCGAATACTTTTGCAAGGCACTGTTGTATATATATATATATATATATATATATATATATATATATATAAAGAGAGAGAGAGAGAGAGAGAGAGAGAGAGAGAGAGAGAGAGAGAGAGAGAGAGCCTTCTATGATATATATCATAGATCTCAAACTATAGCTAACCACTGGAAAAGAAAACCTGCGCCACAAAAATTGAGTATAAATACGATTAATTTCAGCAGAGGACGGGGAGCATGTGTCGGGCTTCTTTTTAAGTAGGAGCAAATAGGAGCAGCAGTTCACTTCTTTGGAACCACAGTTATGCAGTGGATGGGGCTGTTGTGCTGCTCCTATTACTTCAGCTGATCTTTTCGGGGTCCAAGTGTTGGACCCCACAGATCACATACTGTAGGTCATCAGTATGAAAATCCCTTTTGGGACCAGACAAACCCTTTTAAAACATCAAACAAATTAATTAATTAAACTCATAGCAGGTACTTCCCAGGCAGTTGTCTACATATTACTGTATTCCTCATGGATAGTCTTTCACTTCTTTGATATTTTTGCCAGAGCTTGTAAAAACCACATCAGTCACACTTCATATATGGGAGGAAATGTAGCAGATTCAGTCACACTTTAAAAGAACTGTGCCTACAAGTGATGTGTTTCTTATATATTCCCAGGGTAGTAGGAGTGGATGTAATTACTCTGGAGCATGTAATGCTACTGCTACTATATAATATATATGAGGATCATGTTGAAACATTTAACAAATTCCAGAGATTAATTAAAAGCAAAATATAAATAGAAGTTAATTTTACTCAAAGGAAGATGTCATTGCAACTGTCTCCATCAGGAATATTATTATGGAAATAGATGATTGGTATTAACATTTTGTTGGACTAAAATAATATACAATGTAAAACACTGAAAGAGAGAGAAACAAGTGATGTTAAGCTTATTTGCTTTATTACCCAAATTTATTGAATTGAAAGACAAGGTAGAATTCACACAGTGCTGTTTATGGAAGTTGCTATACACATTTATTTATACTTTTAATTCTAAGTATAAATTATGATGTTAATCTGTTTTCCCTTAGTCCCAACAGCAGCACAATATTGGGATATTTCTGCCCCTATGTGCTGGAATGGAATTTTTAATGAACAACAAATAGTTAACTGTAACCCCTCCCCCTCCTCAATATAAGGAAGGAAGTACCAACACCCCAGCGTGTAATTATAAAGACAAATAAGCTACCATGGATACCACCTTGGTGAATACGTAGGGCCACAGGAACTTCATGTCTTGGAGGAGGGAGAAGGTAATAGTAGTATAATGTTGTCATCACGGAAAAAAAGACGGTTTGGAGTTTCCCACTCAGGAACCAAGAAAGTCCACACGTGACCTCTTGCAGGTGGCGGTCTTTGAGGAGACTGTCCTCTACGACGCTGTCTGCCCTGTCCACGGAAGGACTTTCCTTCTTTTCCCACTAGTCCTTGTATCATGTTCTGCCCGCAAATATTACATTTTGAGGCATAATCTGCTCTCCAAGGTTTTAACCATAGGGGGCGACGGGCAGCCAAAGTCAAGGCCCTAGACTTGGCAGATAACTTCACCTGGAGAAGAGGTTTCATTGAGGTAATCCTCCTCAAGGGCTATACCCTTCAAAGAGGACAACAATTTGTCCCTGGTGACCCCCAAATCAATATCTCTTTTTAATGAAGAGAGGCCGGAGCACAGCTTCTTAGCTACCTCACTAGTAGCGATACCAATCAAACACTGTGCAGAGAAAGCCATATACGCTTTCCTTAGAGAGCACTCTGCCCCCAACTGGTCCTCAGCTATTGGGAAGAGTGTCTTGAACCTCTTGGATAACACGCATGTCTTCTCTGGGTGTTTTCACTCGGTGGACATAGCTCTTTTAAGTATGTTATCCACTTTGAAGGCCCTATGCCCCCTAGAGGTGGAACTAGATGCTTCCACATGGTCAACATTATGGTCCCTTGACATGATGGACTTCAGTAATTTCTGAATTTTCTCCAGAGGAAAAAACAGTTTTGCTATATCTGTATCTGAATCTTCAGATGAAGAATTAGCTTCCTCTATGATCCTGAATACTTCATCAGATTGTATGACAGAAACGCCATCATATTCCACAGCGCTCCACAGACACTGACAGTCACTGTCCCATACAGTGTCCATATTAGGACATCCTCAGTGCTATTTTTTTGGAAATTGCAGCATTTCCACTGTGCGTGTATTTTTCTGCAATGCGTGGATTGTAGGGGTTAAACTGGTACTGGTAATTTGAACCGCACACCGTGGTTGCAATTGGTTTGTTTTACAACCCCTACAATCCACGCATTGCAGAAAAATACACGCAATGGAAATGCTGCAATTTCCAAAACAGTTGCGGTTTTGGAAATCGCAGCATGTCAATTCTATTTACGGAAAGGGCGGCGGTTTCACTATAGGTATAATGGAAGCAGAAAGTCCGCAGAGGAAACCTCACCAGACTTTCAGCAAAAATCTCTGAGGGAAAAACTGTGATGCAATTCTGCCAAGGTTTTTTCCACAGCGCTTTTTTGCTGCAGCCTGGTACGTGGGGCCTCAGCCTAAAACACTTGATAAATGTTAGAGAGGTTATTTGGATGTATTTTTGCAGCACAGTGTTGTAGGTCACGCTCCTATTTGTACAAGTAATAAAAGTATTTAAAACACTTTATGAATGTGGCACACAGAGAGGTTATTTGGTGAAAATGATACTAGAATTATGGAGCATTTTACTTGATAAATCTCCACCATTGTATGTGCTGGCTGGCTTGTATGTATATGAAAAACTCAGATGCTGTGTGAGTCTGATCTCTGACTCAGTCAGGTATCAGACAACTTTGTGTCAGACAACTTTTTATCAGACTCCTGGAGCTCTCAGCCTGCAGCCTTATACAAATATCTTCTACTCCTGAGTGTGAGCAGTGATGTCACTCAGAGGTCAGTCAGATTGGCCAATCACAGTGTAACATTGTATGTGCTTCATAGCTGACTGCTGACTTGTGACTCAATCAGATATGAAAGTCAGAAGTCATCTAAGTTTTACAACTAGCCCAGAAACTGCATAGAGTCAGGTGTCAGACTCAAAGTCAAAGTCGTTGTCAGAATCAAAGTCAAAGTCGTTGTCAGAATCAAAGTCATTGTCAGAATCAAAGTCAAAGTCGTTGTCAGAATCAAAGGCAAAGTCATTGTCAGAATCAAAGTCAAAGTCGTTGTCAGAATCAAAGTCATTGTCAGAATCAAAGTCAAAGTCATTGGCAGAATCAAAGTCAAAGTCGTTGTCAGAAACAAAGTCAAAGTCGTTGTCAGAATCAAAGTCAAAGTCGTTGTCAGAATCAAAGTCAAAGTCGTTGTCAGAATCAAAGTCAAAGTCGTTGTCAGAATCAAAGTCAAAGTCGTTGTCAGAATCAAAGTCAAAGTCGTTGTCAGAATCAAAGTCAAAGTCGTTGTCAGAATCAAAGTCAAAGTCGTTGTCAGAATCAAAGTCGTTGTCAGAATCAAAGTCAAAGTCGTTGTCAGAATCAAAGTCAAAGTCGTTGTCAGAATCAAAGTCAAAGTCAGGTGTCACTGTTGTAAACTGCTATTAATCTGATGTTTGACACTGATATCTGAGGATGTCCTAATATGGACACTGTAGTCCCATATAGGGTTCACAATCCATACTCCCCACCACTGCCCAAGCAGCACTGGTGGCATGTATTGAATTTGTAACTGTCAGGCAAGGGAATTTCACAGGAGCGACAGTTTAGATGTTTGCGCCTAGATGCAGACTTACCTGGAGGATTCATCACCACCAGACGCAGAGGATGACATCTTACCACAAGTGTAAGAGTAAATAGCAAAAAAGCCAGAAAAAAACGCAACAGTACAAGTTTGTTGAACTAGAATGCCCAGCATACACACTCTCTGCCAAACAACAAAGAGGCAGAGTAAAGGAAGCAGCAGACCTATATAGAAGAAATGGAGAGCAAAGACTCTCCCAATACCTGTGACAGGTTACACAGAAAATAAAAGCCCTTTATTTCTCTTCACTTTTTTTTTTTTTGGAAGTAAAAGGCTGCCCCGCACAGATTTTATAAAAAAAAATGGCGGAAGTTAAGGTAAAAAACATTTCCTAGTAGCTCACCTGAAGGAGATTCAAAGATGTCATCACGTACGCAAGCCAGCATAGTCTGGACTCCGGCGCCCCCACACACGGGAGCTGTAGAGAAGTAGCAGGAAACACCCTGCATCACAATAAAACAAGCAATGCAAGGCTTACAAAGCCACAAAGGGTTCAGTGTGGATACTTAAAGGCAGCAGACTTGTCCGGCCGCACATTATAAGCAACAGCTGAAAAAAGGCCTTTCACTGCAGCTAAGCAGACTAAGCAGCAGAGGCAAGAAAGACAGACAATGAGCTTTAACCTTTGAATTTTGTTCCAACAGGAACCAAAGGCAGAAAAAGAGTCCTCACACAGGAGGATAGACAAAACAAACTCAAGCAGGAGAGAGGAGGGGAAATTCATTTAGAAATCTGAATAACCTCACTATAGGGAAGGTATAATCTTCCCTCCAACTGTCCCACCAACACAGGACAGAAAAAAACATGAGGGGGGTTGGTACTTCCTTCCTCATATTGAGGAGGGGGAGGGGTTACAGTTAACTATTTGTTGTTCATTAAAAATTCCATTCTGTCCTACCAGCACACAGGGGCAGAAATACCCCAATATTGTGCTGCTGTTGGACGAAAGGGGTTGGTCACTCTCATTAAACTTTAGGCACTGTTCTGCAAACAGCAAATAATAGCACTTACTAATAATACACGGAGTTGGCGCTACAGCTATATTCTATATTTATTAGTAGGTGCTATTATGAGCTGTTTGCCTGTGCACTGTGCCTATAGTATAATGAAAGTGGCCAACTCCTTTAAATCTATTGAGGGGAGCAGTTACAGGGTGGTGCAGGTTCAGGGCTGGCGTTAGGGGGGGCAAACTGGGCAATTGCCCAGGGCCCCAACACACACAGGGGCCCCCTGCCAGAGGCATACTTTCCTATTAATATAGGGAACATATATATCAGGAGAACACCATAGGCAGTTGCAGCATCTGCTAATGGCTGCTTGGTAAACCAACTGCTACTGCCATCTTATAAAAATCTGTCTATGCTGCCTTAACTTCCCCCTCCTCCTCACAAGCAGTGAATCATCCATCAGATTGTAGTGTGTGGGGATGGGGAGAAGTCTACTGCGATGTAACAGCTTCACTTCTGACAAATGTGAGTGTATTTTCTGGTAAAATATGTATATTTAATATATATGTGTGTCTTATATACTGTGTGAGTACTGAATATTTGTATAAAGGTATGTGTGAGTATATATGCTAAAAGCATGTATATGGGTGAGTATATATAAATGTATATCTGTAAGCATATGGTATATGTATGAGTGTGTAGGTATATATGGTATATAGTGTGTGGCATATGTGTGAGTATAAACAGTATACTAAAATCCCATCCACACATTGCGGAAAAATACGCGCAGCGGACACGCTGCGATTTCCAAAACTGTTGCGGTTTTAGAAATCACATCATATCAATTATACCTACGGAAACGCTGGCAGTTTCCCTATAGGTATAAAGGAAGCAGAAAGTCAACAGAGGAAAGCTCTGTGGGGTTCCTGCGAAAAGTGCTGTGGGAAAAACTGTGATGTGTTGCTGCTATGGTTCTTCCTGCAGTGCTTTTTTGCTGCGGCCGACTACATGGGGCCTTAGCCTTATAATGTGATGCACAGTATATTGAGATGATAAGGATTAGGCCCAACAGTAAGATGCAGCTAAAAAACACTGTGGAAAAAAAAAAGCAGTGAATCACATTGTTTTTTTTCCACAGTGTTTTTCATTGAGCTTTTGATGCATTTTTCCTTGCACTTTCTCCCCCTATTAAATATATGTGGAAATGCTGGCGATTGCGCAGCTAAAATTAACATGCCATGTTTTTTGAAGTGCACGCATTTGTGAATTTGCAGCTCTTCCACATCTTTTTTTCCTGCAATGTGTGGATGAGGTAAATTGATTAAATTTCATTCATTTTTCTGGTACTGTAAAACATCATTTTTTTTTTCGCTGTGTTTCTGCAATGTGGGGTTTAAGCCCAGTTGCGGCCACAAATTCAGTTTGGCTGACCAGTAGTCCAGCGGATTTTCGATGACGGGTGGCGGGGTGCACTCTAAGTATGCCACCACCTGCTGGTTCAGGTTCTGCTCTGTGTCTAGCTGCTGCTGAGCAGTTTCTTCACTATGCGGATGAAGAAAGCTGCTCATCAGTGACTCTAGGCTCAGGCTGCTGCTGATGGAGCCAATACTGATCCTGCCACCCCCACCCCCTCCCACAGCTGCCGTGCTAGTGCAAGTTGAGCACTCAGGGCCCCCCCAGTCGGACCTGTAAGAGGATGGACGATGGTGGCCAACTTGCTACATAGCATGTCTCTATAGTAGTTCAGTTTGTACTCCCTCTCAGCGGGTGTAAAAAAGGCCCACATTTTTGACATGTAGCGAGGATCTAACATGGTGGAGAGACAGTATTCATCCCTCTGCTGAATGGTGACATTTCGGCTGTCACTACACAAGCAAGTGAGCATGCATCGGGCCATTTCCGCAAGTGACCCGGAGGGACTCCCTGCATCCATCACCACTGAATACTGCCACAGTGTATCTGGATCATCTGCCTTGTCTTCCTCATCACCCTCTTGCTCTTCCAGCTGCTCCTGCTCCTCCTCTCCTATCACCTGTGTGGAAAAACCACCCATTTCGCTACACATTGCTTGTGCTTCAATTTCCGCCTCCTCCTCCTCCAGTTCAGCCCCCACAGGGCTCATGTGGCCATGAGATGTAGGTGCCACGTCTCCAGTCCCCTGACCAGCCAGATTTACAAGCATCTTTTCCAGGATATGAATCAGTGGAATGACGTTGTTCATCCCGTAGCGACTGACTAATAAAGTGACCTCCTCAAAGGGAACGAGCAAACGGCAGGTGTCACACATGAGCTGCCACTGGCTAACATTGAAGTTACACAGGGGAGTACCTCTGTCCGCTTGGATCATCAAGAAATCGTTTATAGCCTTTCTCTGTTCGTACAGTCGGTCCAACATATGGAGGGGTGAATTCCAACGGGTGGAAACTTCGTATATTAGCCTATGTTGTGGGAGGCCGTTCTGCCGCTGCAGCTCAAGGAGGATGTGCTTGGCGGTGTACGAGTGGATGAAGTGCATTGCAAAGTTTCCTTGCCATTTCTAGGATGTCTTTCACACGTGCGCCATGCAGGGCACATGGCTCAACCCTCCTTGACCCAGCCCCGACACCATGTTCTTCTCGTTGTCGGTCACCATGGTTCCAATTTTAAGTTGTCTTGGAGAAAGCCAGGATTCGATTCCTTGATTGAGGACATAGAGCAGTTCCTCCCCTGTGTGACTTCGTTCACCCAGGCAAATAAGGTGTAGATCAGCGTGACAGGGAATTGTCCCTGCTGAGGACACAGTGGAGGATGAGGCCGACACTGTTGCAGGACCAATGGCGTGAGAACTTGGAGGCGGAAGCTGCGTCACCTGTCCAAGTTGCTGGTGTGTCTGGGCAGGAACCACATTAACCCAGCGGTATATATTGTCCTTGACTATAGTTACAGCTCCACACGTCGGCGCTGCCGTGCATTTTGGAGGACTCCGACAGGCTCAAGGACTGGCCCACCTTCTGTTCTACATACAGTCATATGAAAAAGGTTGGGCACCCCTATTAATCTTAATCATTTTTAGTTCTAAATATTTGGGTGTTTGCAACAGCCATTTCAATTTGATATATCTAATAACTGATGGACACAGTAATATTTCAGGATTGAAATGAGGTTTATTGTACTAACAGAAAATGTGCAATATGCATTAAACCAAAATTTGACCGGTGCAAAAGTATGGGCACCTCAACAGAAAAGTGACATTAATATTTAGTAGATCCTCCTTTTGCAAAAATAACAGCCTCTAGTTGCTTCCTGTAGCTTTTAATCAGTTCCTGGATCCTGGATGAAGGTATTTTTGACCATTCCTCTTTACAAAACAATTCCAGTTCAGTTAAGTTTGATGGTTGCCGAGCATGGACAGCCCGCTTCAAATTATCCCACAGATGTTCAATGATATTCAGGTCTGGGGACTGGGATGGCCATTCCAGAACATTGTAATTGTTCCTCTGCATGAATGCCTGAGTAGATTTGGAGCTGTGTTTTGGATCATTGTCTTGCTGAAATATCCATCCCCGGCGTAACTTCAAATTCGTCACTGATTCTTGTACATTATTCTCAAGAATCTGCTGATACTGAGTTGAATCCATGCGACCCTCAACTTTAACAAGATTCCCGGTGCCGGCATTGGCCACACAGCCCCAAAGCATGATGGAACCTCCACCAAATTTTACAGTGGGTAGCAAATGTTTTTCTTGGAATGCTGTGTTTTTTGGACGCCATGCATAACGCCTTTTTGTATGACCAAACAACTCAATCTTTGTTTCATCAGTCCACAGGACCTTCTTCCAAAATGAAGCTGGCTTGTCCAAATGTGCTTTTGCATACCTCAGGCGACTCTGTTTGTGGCGTGCTTTCAGAAACGGCTTCTTTCGCATCACTCTCCCATACAGCTTCTCCTTGTGCAAAGTGTGCTGTATTGTTGACCGATGCACAGTGACACCATCTGCAGCAAGATGATGCTGCAGCTCTTTGGAGGTGGTCTGTGGATTGTCCTTGACTGTTCTCACCATTCTTCTTCCCTGCCTTTCTGATATTTTTCTTGGCCTGCCACTTCTGGGCTTAACAAGAACTGTCGCTGTGGTCTTCCATTTCCTTACTATGTTCCTCACAGTGGAAACTGACAGGTTAAATCTCTGAGACAACTTTTTGTATCCTTCCCCTGAACAACTATGTTGAACAATCTTTGTTTTCAGATCATTTGAGAGTTGTTTTGAGGAGCCCATGATGCCACTCTTCAGAGGAGATTCAAATAGGAGAACAACTTGCAATTGGCCACCTTAAATACTTTTTCTCATGATTGGATACACCTGGCTATGAAGTTCAAAGCTCAGTGAGGTTACAAAACCAATTTTGTGCTTCAGTAAGTCAGTAAAAAGTAGTTAGGAGTATTCAAATCAATAAAATGATAAGGGTACCCAAATTTTTGCATTGGTCAAATTTTGGTTTAATGCATATTGCACATTTTCTGTTAGTACAATAAACCCCATTTCAATCCTGAAATATTACTGTGTCCATCAGTTATTAGATATATCAAATTGAAATGGCTGTTGCAAACACCCAAATATTTAGAACTAAAAATGATTAAGATTAATAGGGGGGCCCAAACTTTTTTATATGGCTGTATTTGTGCAGGGCTGGTACTGCTGTTTTTTTCCCCAATAATAAACGCCTTTGAAAAGACATTATAACAGATCAATGCACAGATTACTGTATGAGAATTTTGTTTTATGCCAGAAGTTCACGACAAAAAGCCTGTAATTTTCTACCTTCAAGACAATGGCGAATAAGCCACTTTATTATTTTCCCCAATAGTAAATGCCTTTGAAAAGACGTTATAACAGATCAATGCGCAGATTACTGTATAAGAATTCAGTTTTTTTGCACTACTGGACTGCAAAAGGCTTGTAATGTTCTACCTTGAACACACAGGTATGATCTATTGCCAACCTGCAATGAGCAGCAGTATAATGGTAGTGAGTGCTGCAATGTGTAGTGCGATTGTTGCTATTACCGATGCTGCAACCAGCCTAAATAAACCCTGTTCTGCTTCAATACTCTTCTGCAAATTCCTCCCTATCCTTTCCCTACACTTCTAAGGCTCTTTCCCTGAACTTCTAGCAGTTTTTTATTGTTTTCTACCACTTTCTCTAGCGCCTGCTGACATCTCTCCCTGCACTAAGTACGATGTGAAATGACTGAACCTAAAATGGCCGAGGGTTTTTATAGGGCTGTGACATCACAGGGCCAACTGGTTGCTGATTAGCTGCTGATTGTGGGTGATCCCGCGTTCCCAGAGTCTCTTGCCCCTTGTCCTAACATGTGCAGCATCCATTTTATAAAAAAATGTGATACGATTGTAACGTCTCTGCCTGTTCGGGTCTCTGCACCACCCTCCGCTCGCACGCTGCGGCGAAGGAGGCGTGTTCAGTTTGGTTCCTTGTGTAGGTTTCTTGTTGCTCAGTCTGAACATGGTCCTAGTTCCCTTGCTGTGTAATGGATTTCCAGCCACATCCATGTTCTGAGCATTGTTTCTCTTTGGACTGCATAGTGTTAATCTTTTCCTTGCCTGTGTGATTGATGGCCTGCGTACCTATCAGGTCTGGGGCTGGGCCCAGACTTTCTATATACGGGATGTCACTTTCTCAGCAAGTTGCCGGTTATTGCACTGTCTTTGCCTGCTCTCTTTGTTATATCTCTTGCTGCTTTGTCACCTGATTCTCTGACCTTTGGCTTGCCTTGTGACTATTCTCTTGGATTGTGATTTTGTACTGCATTGCTCGTTTGTTACCGACCCTTGGCTAGCTGACCTCCCTTTGTTGTTGTGTATCCTGTCTGCGTTTTGTGTGGTCACTTACTCAGTATAGGGCTTGTCTTCAGGTTGTCCTTTTACCGTTTAGGGTAACTGAGGCAATAGGAAGGGACAGTGGCTGGGGTGAGATTAGGACTCACTTGTCTCTGTTCTTCCTCCCAGACTGCTGCAGTAGTGCAGGGTATTGCTACATCTGGCAAGACCCTTACAGAATAACCGGCCCATAACATTCTGCCATTTCTTCCACCAGGATAGCATGGATCCTATTCAGGGCCTTGCGGACAAGTTGGAAGGTTTGGCAGGCCTGGTATCTGAGCTTGCTAAACAGATGCAGACCCTAGCTAGCGGGGGGGCAGAGGGGGTGGCTGCCCCGGGCCCACTGAATTTTTGGGAGCCCACCCCGGGGCCGCCATTAATATATCCTTTATTTCTAACTAGATCGGTGTCTGCAGACATCTAGTTAAAACGTAACCTGCAACTTAACGGTATTGTAAACCGCAACCCAATACAGGCTTGCGGTTTACAAGACGCCGAGACCACAGACAATGTCTGTTTCTCAGCATGGGTGGCGCGATGACGTATTGGAACCTCAATAATTTTTTTTTCCCTTTTTTTTTCCTTTTTAATTAGGAAACATCTTGGACATTATTAATAAGGGGCACTATTTAAAGGGGTGCACAGGGAAGTTATTAACTTAAAGATACACTTGGGGGTATTATTCATTATAGGGGGTTATATTATATACAGTCATATGAAAAAGTTTGGGTACCCCTATTAATCTTAATAATTTTTAGTTCTAAATATTTGGGTGTTTGCAACAGCCATTTCAATTTGATATATCTAATAACTGATGGACACAGTAATATTTCAGGATTGAAATGAGGTTTATTGTACTAACAGAAAATGTGCAATATGCATTAAACCAAAATTTGACCGGTGCAAAAGTATGGGCACCTCAACAGAAAAGTGACATTAATATTTAGTAGATCCTCCTTTTGCAAAAATAACAGCCTCTAGTTGCTTCCTGTAGCTTTTAATCAGTTCCTGGATGAAGGTATTTTTGACCATTCCTCTTTACAAAACAATTCCAGTTCAGTTAAGTTTGATGGTTGCCGAGCATGGACAGCCCGCTTCAAATTATCCCACAGATGTTCAATGATATTCAGGTCTGGGGACTGGGATGGCCATTCCAGAACATTGTAATTGTTCCTCTGCATGAATGCCTGAGTAGATTTGGAGCTGTGTTTTGGATCATTGTCTTGCTGAAATATCCATCCCCGGCGTAACTTCAAATTCGTCACTGATTCTTGTACATTATTCTCAAGAATCTGCTGATACTGAGTTGAATCCATGCGACCCTCAACTTTAACAAGATTCCCGATGCCGGCATTGGCCACACAGTCCCAAAGCATGATGGAACCTCCACCAAATTTTACAGTGGGTAGCAAGTGTTTTTCTTGGAATGCTGTGTTTTTTGGACGCCATACATAACGCCTTTTTGTATGACCAAACAACTCAATCTTTGTTTCATCAGTCCACAGGACCTTCTTCCAAAATGAAGCTGGCTTGTCCAAATGTGCTTTTGCATACCTCAGGCGACTCTGTTTGTGGCGTGCTTTCAGAAACGGCTTCTTTCGCATCACTCTCCCATACAGCTTCTCCTTGTGCAAAGTGTGCTGTATTGTTGACCGATGCACAGTGACACCATCTGCAGCAAGATGATGCTGCAGCTCTTTGGAGGTGGTCTGTGGATTGTCCTTGACTGTTCTCACCATTCTTCTTCTCTGCCTTTCTGATATTTTTCTTGGCCTGCCACTTCTGGGCTTAACAAGAACTGTCCCTGTGGTCTTCCATTTCCTTACTATGTTCCTCACAGTGGAAACTGACAGGTTAAATCTCTGAGACAACTTTTTGTATCCTTCCCCTGAACAACTATGTTGAACAACCTTTGTTTTCAGATCATTTGAGAGTTGTTTTGAGGAGCCCATGATGCCACTCTTCAGAGGAGATTCAAATAGGAGAACAACTTGCAATTGGCCACCTTAAATACCTTTTCTCATGATTGGATACACCTGGCTATGAAGTTCAAAGCTCAGTGAGGTTACAAAACCAATTGTGTGCTTCAGTAAGTCAGTAAAAAGTAGTTAGGAGTATTCAAATCAATAAAATGATAATGGTACCCAAAATTTTGCACCGGTCAAATTTTAGTTTAATGCATATTGCACATTTTCTGTTAGTACAATAAACCTCATTTCAATCCTGAAATATTACTGTGTCCATCAGTTATTAGATATATCAAATTGAAATGGCTGTTGCAAACACCCAAATATTTAGAACTAAAAATTATTGAGATTAATAGGAGTGCCCAAACTTTTTCATATGACTGTATTTTATAATTGGGGTAGCAGCAGGATGGGGGCTTTGTGCAGGTGAGGACAATGTGGGTCAGGTACCTGGAAAAGAGAGGAGCCAAAGATGTCTGTGTCGCAAACTTTACAGAGACTGGAAGAAGTGGTCATGGCCGTCCAGATGAAAGAGATGGGAAATGTGAAGGATTGGTCAGAGACATCACCGGTAAGTCACTAAATGCTACTGCCCTGTATTCACCTAAATCGTCTGCAGAGCCCTGTGTAGAGCTGCTATATACCACTATACGCTCATATGCTGATAGTATCAGTTTACGAACAAGTCCAAGTTAGGGGCCCACTTGGACATGTTCGACCCCCTGTGCTGAACCCCTAGCTATGCCTCTGCCGCTGCAGCATCCCCAGTTGTTTCTGCCCCTTTTAGGGTTAAGATGCTACTCCCGGATCGTTTCTCGGGGGACCGAGAAAAATTTGAGACTTTCCGGGAGTCTTGTCATTTGTACTTTCGGATTAATCCACATGCATCTCAGGCCCAAATGGTGGGAGTAGTTATATCCCTCCTACAGGGGGATCCACAAGCTTGGGGCCTTAAACTCCCTCCTGGGGCTGAGGAGTGGATTGACCTTGAAAAATTTTTTTTGTCTTTGGGGTCTATATATGCTGAGCCAGACCACATTGGACTTGCAGAATCGCAACTCCTCACCATGCGGCAGGGCAAACGCTCTGCTGAGGAGTACTGCTCAGAATTTCGCAAGTGCAGTGTAACTGCAGGTTGGTGTGAGTCAGCTCTAAAGGCCCACTTTAAACAAGGCCTATGTGACCGTGTTAAGGAGGTCTGGGTTGGTCACCCAGATCCCCCTACTCTTAAGCAGGCTATGACTTTGGCTGTCCGTATTGACTGTAGGATCCGGGAAAATGTTAAAGAGAGAATAGGGTCTGCTTCTTCCAAGTTTTCTGTCTCTCCCTCACTCTCTCCTGAAAAACCTGTTATTTCTCCCATGACTCCTGGTGAGGAACCCATGCAACTGGGAGTTATGGATGCCAAGACGCGACGAGAGCATCGTCTCAGGAACAACCTCTGCCTGTACTGTGGTGCTTCCGGTCATTTCATCCGTGACTGCTCGACCAGACCTCGCAGACCAGCAGAAAAACTTCAGTGCCTGAGTGGTAATCAGAAGAACCACTCAGGCAACCAGGTATTTGCTGATATGATTTAAATTGTGTTACTGAGGAGACTGTCTCGGCTGATAAAAGTGGGAAACACCAGGTGAATAAAAAATGTTTGCCTGACCCACCAGTGTCTGTGGTTGTGCAAAAAGACCCTGAATTTAAGGCAGAAAAAATACTGGGTCCTACTAAAGCTGGTTTATCCGGTGAGGGTCCGGTGGCCCCTCATAAACCGGGGGGTACTGTAACGTCTCTGCCTGTTCGGGTCTCTGCACCACCCTCCGCTCGCACGCTGCGGCAAAGGAGGCGTGTTCAGTTTGATTCCTTGCATAGGTTTCTTGTTGCTCAGTCTGAACATGGTCCTAGTTCCCTTGCTGTGTAATGGATTTCCAGCCACATCCATGTTCTGAGCATTGTTTCTCTTTGGACTGCATAGTGTTAATCTTTTCCTTGCCTGTGTGATTGACGGCCTGCGTACCTATCAGGTCTGGGGCTGGGCCCAGACTTTCTATATACGGGATGTCACTTTCTCAGCAAGTTGCCGGTTATTGCACTGTCTTTGCCTGCTCTCTTTGTTATATCTCTTGCTGCTTTGTCACCTGATTCTCTGACCTTTGGCTTGCCTTGTGACTATTCTCTTGGATTGTGATTTTGTACTGCATTGCTCGTTTGTTACCGACCCCTTGGCTAGCTGACCTCCCTTTGTTGTTGTGCATCCTGTCTGCGTTCTGTGTGGTCACTTACTCAGTATAGGGCTCGTCTTCAGGTTGTCCTTTTACCGTTTAGGGTAACTTAGGCAATAGGAAGGGACAGTGGCTGGGGTGAGATTAGGACTCACTTGTCTCTGTCCTTCCTCCCAGACTGCTGCAGTTGTGTAGGGTATTGCTACATCTGGCAAGACCCTTACAACGATGCATCGAAGCGTGAGGAAATCCAGAATCGAGGCGAATTGAAGATTTCCTGAAATTTGGATCTAATTCCACTTCGTCAGCTTCGAATCACTCATCTCTAATTGTGATAGGCCTGTCTGAAGAGATGTGTCTTTAGTTTGCACTTGAAGCTATACAAATTGGGAGTTAATCTGATTGTCCAGGGTAAAGCATTCCAGAGAAGTGGTGCAATTCGGGAGAAGTCTTGGATGCGGGAGTGGGAGGTTCTGAAAATAGAGGATATTAGTCTTAGGTCATTGAGTGAACGGAGAGCACAGGTTGGGCGATAGACAGAAATGAGGGAGATAATGTAGGGCGGGGTAGCATTGTGGAGAGCCTTGAGGATGAGGGTGATGAGTTTATATTGTATTCTGTATTGAATAGGCAACCAATGTAGTGACTGACACAGACTGATGGCATCACTGAAGCGTTTAGACTGATAGATGAGCCTGGCTGCTGCATTCAGAATAGATTGTAGAGGAGAGAGTTTAGTGACGGGAAGACCGATTAGTAAGGAGTTACAGTAGTCAAGTCAAGAGTGAATCAGGGCAACAATAAGGGTCTTTAATGTATCTGTGGTAAGTAAAAGGTGGATTCTGGAGATGTTTTTGGTGTGGAGATGACATGAATGTGCGAGTGATTGGATATGGGGAGTGAAGGAAAGGTCTGAGTCAAACATAACCCCAAGGAGGCAGGCATACTGCCTAGGAGTTTTGGTAAGGCTAGAGACTGCAATGGAGATATCAGGGTTAGGTCTGTTAGATGGTGGAAACAGCAGTAGTTCAGTCTTTGAGAGATTCAGTTTCAGTTAAAGCGAAGACATGATATTTGAGACAAATTGGACATAGTTTCACACAAAAATCCAAAAATGGGTCGGGCAAAATTGTGCCACCTTTTCAAAATTGGGTAAATAACTTTGTTTTAAGCATGTGATGCTTGTTCAGACTCACCCATGCTAAGTAACAGGTGTGGGCAATATAAAAAAAATCACACCTGAAACCAGATAAAAAGGAGAGAAGTTGACTTAATTTTTACATTGTGTGTTTGTGGGTGCCACACTAAGCACGGAGAACTGAATGAGAAGAAAAGAACTGTCTGAGGACTTCAGAACCAAAATTGTGGGAAAATATCAACAATCTCAAGGTTACAAGTCCATCTCCAGAGATATTGATGTTCCTTTGTCCATGGTGTGCAATCAAAAAGTTTACAGCCCGTGGCAGTGTAGCTAATCTCCCTGGAAGCAAAAAAATAATGAAAGGATACAACGCAGGATAGTCCAGATGGTGGATAAGCAGCCCCAAACAAGTTCGAAAGAACTTCACTCTGTCCTGCAGGCTTATGGTGCATCAGTGTCAGCGCAAACTATCCATCAACATTTGAATGAAATGAAACACTATGGCAGTGGTTCAAAATTCCAGTTGACGCTAGGTTCACACCTGCGTTTGGGTTTCCGTTTGGGGGTCCGCTTGGGGACCCCCCGAATGGAAACCTAATCTGCTTAAAAAGCAGCTACCTGCGGAAACCCACAGACCCCATAGACTATATAAAGAGGCGAAAAAAGCGGAGAGAAAAGCACTGCTTGCAACGCTTTTCTCTCCGCATTTTTTAAGCGGAGAGAAACCCTGAACGGAGTTTAAGCGATGGTTTGAACCCAGCTTGAGAGGTGTAAGAAGCTTGTTGATGGTTATAGGAAGCGATTTTCAGTTATTTTTCCAAAGGATGTGTAACCAAATATTAAGTTGAGGGTGCCAGTAATTTTGTCTGGCCAATTTTTAAAGTTTTGCATGAAATTATATAATTTTTGGCTTTTTTCTGTTTTTTTGTGTTGTTCCAATACACACAAAGGAAATAAACATGTGTATAACAAAACATATGTAATTGCAATAATTTACTGGGAGAAATACTTCATTTTCTGGAAAAATTTCAGGAGGTCCTTTAACCCTTTCCCGACATCCGCTGTAATAATAAGGCGGATGTCAGGTGTTTAAAGATGGCGGCCGCTCGGGAGTTGTGCGGCTGCCATAGCCATTGGGTCTCTGCTGTTTTTTACAGCAAAGACCTAGCGCTAATGCCCGCGATCGGTGCCTGCATTTCACCAGCGGCGCATGGCGTTGCTATGACAGCTAGGAGCCTTGTGAAGGCTCCCAGGCCTGTCTTTCATTAACTTCTATTGCAGACTACTCTATGCAGCCTGCAATAGAAACGCCAGTTTTTTGCATTGCATTAATGATCAGACCCCCTGGGGTTCAAGACCCCTAGGGGATCTCATAAATGCAAAAAAAAAAAAAATTTAAAAAAAATATAAAAAAAAATAAAAAATCTTAAAAGTTCAAATCACCCCCCTTTCCCTAGAACATATATAAAAGTAGTTAAATACTGTGAAACACATACACATTAGGTATCCCTGTGTCCAAAAACGCCCGGTCTACAAATCTATAAAAATATTTTTCCCGTATGGTAAATGCCGTAGCAGGAAAAAAAAATCAAAAGTGCCAAACCGCCGTTTTTTGACTGTTTTGCCTCTGATAAAAATTTGAATAAAAAGTGATCATAAGCAATAGTAACTCCCCAAAATGGTATAACTAAAAAGTACAACTGGTCCCGCAAAAAAAGACACCCTATGCATCCCCGTACACGAAAGTATAAAAAAGGTGTGAGAATATATTTTTGCACAGTTTTGGATATTTGTTAAGGGATTAAAATGTAAATAAAACCATATAAATGGTTCGGAATTGTACCGAAACATAGAATACAGATGACATGTCATTTTGGCTGTAGAGTGAACATCGTAAAAACGAAGCCCGTAAGAAAGTCGCACAAATGCACTTTTTCTTCAAATCCACCCCATT
The DNA here is from genome assembly GCA_947044405.1 of Leptodactylus fallax. Taxonomy (NCBI): domain Eukaryota; kingdom Metazoa; phylum Chordata; class Amphibia; order Anura; family Leptodactylidae; genus Leptodactylus; species Leptodactylus fallax. The sequence goes on along the minus strand of CAMRHE010000050.1, from coordinate 1,948,687 downwards.
CTGAATTTTTTTCCAGCTTCCCAGTACATAGTACAGCATAATACATGGTAGCATCATGAAAAAAAAAATTGTCCTGCAAACATTAACACCTCATATGGCTCTGAGAACAGAAAAATAAAAAAGTTATTGGGTTTGGAAGGGGGGGGGGGGGAGTCGAAAACACAAAACGAAAATCGAAAAATTTCATCGGTGGGAAGGGGTTAAAAATGAATATATGAGAGGTTACACTGATAAATAAATTTGTTACATTAATTATTCATCAAACTGGTGCTATTCAAAACATCTCAGTTACTCCAATAAAGTACACATGCTTGAATTAGGATGAGTACATCCTGTTTTTATGTGTTTCATACATATGCTTTGGCTGCTTTTGATGTGATGTGTTCTATTTCCAGATGAAGGTGCTAACAATGTAGGTATGATCATCGACATTCAGGCACTACTGGACCCACAGGCCACATCTGCATGATCCATATCTTTAAAAAAAATAATACAGGGAGTACATATTAAGACTGGTGTTTTTTTTTTATATCTCTACTAGAATGAGATTTGCCTAAATTGTGAAGGGGCTTCTGGCATATATTGGGTGGTTCCATGCTCCAGAATACAAATCTAATGTAGCCCCTGTCTGGCGTAGGCTATAACTCACACTAGTTTTCCACCATAATAGTAAATCTGACAGGCCGAGGTATACGTGCCAAAGTCTACCTTGTTCTCCTGCTCCACCCAGTGTCTTAAAACTGGTGCATCTTTAACACAACTCGGGGCCCTGCAGCATGGATGCACCACTTCTATACCAGTTTCCTATGCAAGTTCGTAAATTTAGTAAGCCAATTAAACTATGAAAATTTCCTGTTAAAAAAGTAGTGAAGCTTTTTTAGTGTATGTAGAATCAAAGGTTGACTTAACTGTAGCTCAGTTTACAGTGTGGTAGTGTCTAAGACACAAAGCAACTCGGGTTATAGAGGGCTCTAGGTGTGTATAGCCATCCATAGATGAATGCAGCATGCAGATGTGTTTCAATGGAAACATTCACAATACTGATGATTAAGATTGCCCCTATGTTATTAGGCACAGCTGGCAGAGAGCAAAAGTTTTGAGACGTGCTGTAGGGGAGACATTATTTTGTTAAAGAGGAAACATGATGATAAACGAAAGCGTTTTCCTGCAACTATGAAGACGCTAACATCCATTCAGACAAAGTGTGGGAGAAGCCTCCATGTAGGTCTTACACTTAGAATGGGCCAGTCACTATATTTCATGGTATGGTATGTGCAGTAATCATGCACAGAAGACTAAAGGCAGCAGTAGGTCCTGGCTTTCGATATATGACGGCCAGTAGGAGGGTGAGTAAATGCAATGCACTTCAAAGGAGGAGAGGGCGAGAACAGGTAGCCAGAGGCGTAGCTAGCGGGGGGGCAGAGGGGGCGGCCGCCCCGTTCCCACTGAATTTTTGGGGGCCCACCCTGGGGCCGCCATTAATACAGCCTTTATTTCTAACTAGATCGGTGTCTGCAGACACCGATCTAGTTACAATGCGTCCTGGTGCTTAACTGTCTTGTAAACCGCAAGCCAATACAGGCCTGCGGTTTACAAGACGCCGAGACCACAGACCGATGTCTGCTTCTCAGCACAGGCGGCGCGATGACGTCATAACATTGCGCCGCCCGCGCTCAGACACAGACGTCCTGTGCGTGGATAGGGAGGAAGCGCCGGCGGCTCCATTCATCATCATCGCAGGTGAGTATGACTTTTTTTGTGTGGGTATATTAATAGTATAAGGGATAGATAGGAGGGAGAAATATAACTATAAAGGGAGGATTCATTAGGGGGCATTATGACGATATGGGGGTCCTTTATATAAGGGTTATTGGGGGATCCTTTATATAAGGGTTATTGGTGGGTCCTTTATATAAGGGTTATTAGGGGGTATTATTAATACAAGGGGGATGTTATTTATATAAGGAGCCATTAGGGGGCATCATTTATATTAAGAGGCATTCTGAACATAAGGGGGTGGTCATTGATATAAGGGGTCATTAGAGGTGCAGTATGTATGTCAGGGGGAATCAGGGGCATAATATGAGGGAGCAATTAATTTAATGAAAGCGGCACTTGGGCTTTATTAAGACTAAGGCCCCACGTAGCGGGCTGCAGGAAAAACCATGGCGGTAACATTGTGGTTTTTCCCGCAGTGCTTTTCACAGAAGGTCTGCAGAGGTTTCCCCTGTGGACTTTCTGTTTTCAATACAGCTATATGGAAACCGCCGGTGTTTCCATAGGTATAATTGACATGCTGCGATTTCCAAAACCGCAACAGTTTTGGAAATTGCAGTGCGTTTGCTGCACATATTTTTCCGTAATGTGTGGATGGGATTTGCAAGAATGCCACGGTTTTTTTCTGTGGGTTTTCGCCACAAGGGGCCACATCCCATCCCCACTTTGCAGTAAAATATGCGTAGCGGAAACGCTGTGATTTCCAAAACAGTGACAGTTTTGGAAATCGCAGCATGTCAATTATACCTACGGTGTGAGATTTGGGGGGTTCGGTGCGCTGATGCCGGTTGTGCGGAAAGATCCAACAGCAGGGAAGTGCTGGCGTGGTCCAGGGTTAGGAGATATGTCGCCAGAAGTGAGGAGCAGCAGGGAGGGGGATAGCAGGTGTAAATAGGAGAGAGTGTGGTGAGGTTGTATGTGTCTGAAGCGGAAAGCTTGTAGGTTTGTGAGTAGCTGTGCAGAGAAGGTCAGATGGTGGGGTAGAATAGATGGAGAGATAAAGATATTCTTAGTGACATGGTTGGTTTGGGGTGGAAAAGTGGTTTTTACAAGTTTGGGAAGAACAACAGTGATTATAGTGAGGAGCATTTCTGTAGATAATAGCTAGGTTTTGTTTTAGTGGGTTTTTGTTACCTTCAGTTCCCTTCAGGTCCAATTGTGGCCTAATTCTGGTCTGTACACTTTAGAGATGCACTTTGAAGATGCAAATTGACCTCATATATTTCACCTTTTATGTTGAAAAACAGAAATACGCTGATACAATGGAATAGATTAATGAAATCCAAATTTCGGGAAAAATCACAATATTTTCCATTTTCTGACATTATTTACATATTATATGGCACTGTTATTTTGGACATTATTATATTAGCACTGTATGACATTGTGTTACATTATTACTGTGTGTCAGGCAAATGTCTGGCCAAGGGGTTAGAGGCATGGCCCAATTATTTGTAAGAGAGTTTAAGGTTGGCCATATACATTAGCTGACAGCTATCTCTTCTGATCCTCCTATGCACATGAATGTTTGGCACAGCAGAGCATGCGTATGTTCTGAATAGGGAGAAAGGAGAAAGTTGCCACCATATACCTTATTTCTCTGATAAGGTGTCTAGCTGCAGCAATCAAAAATGCCTGATGCTATTTTATATAGTAAAATAGTAGATAAGGGTGAAAGAAGACACAGGTCCATCAGTCCAACCTATAATCCTACAGTGTTGATCCAGAGGAAGGCAAAAAACCCAGTGAAGCTGATGCCAATTGCCCCATGGCAGTGGAAAAATGTTTCTTTCATGAAAGGCATCCAGGCACTTCATGAACTTGAATAATGAATACACCATCACAATATCCTGTGGCCGTGAGTTCCATAGCCTTTCTGCTCTTACAGTAACGAATCCTTGTCTATGCTGCTGGTGAAATGTTCTTTTCTGTAGGCATTGAGGCATTTCTGTAGGCAATATATTTTCTGTATCAATTCCTCACAGTTTTCAAGTTCTCTTCTTGCTGTCATTCATTCTGTTCACACCCAGTGGATAAAACCAGTCCACGGTCATCTGATGGACAGTCCATAGTCATGTAATGGACATAGAGGTGAACATCTCGTTGCAGTCACAACACAGTAATCGTACATATCATTTCCACAAGGAATTGATACAAAAAGGTAAATGGGATAATTGTATAACTTTTTATTATACAAACAATAACATTTATTTGCTGAAACTGGAAACTTCTTTAAAAAAAAAATTTGGGGTTATTCAGTTTAGTAGAAAGACTGCTATGTGAAGATCTAATCACAATGTACAAATACATGAAGGGACAGTACAAGAACGTTTCGATTGTTTAGAGGTAACATCTGCGCCCATTCAGACTTCGACGCCATCCTCTGGCCACATGCTACGGCGCAGGAGGCATGTCCGGCTATGATTTCTTGCTTTAGGGTCTTGTAGTACTCTGTCTGAACACTGTCCTATTCCCTCACCTCTGTAATTTATTTTCCACCACATCCATCTCTCTCACCTTTGTTTACCTCTTCTCCTCTGTTTCTGAGATACAGCCTTGCCTTGTGATTGACAGCCTATCTACCAATCAATCCCGGGGTGGGTTCTGACTTCCTAGTTACAGCCCATCAGCCCACACTTGGATGCTGGCTATTGTGACTCTGTCCTCACTAAGCATTTCTCTTGCTATTGTATATTATTACTGACTTCTGACCTTTGGCTTTTCTTGTGACTACTCTTTTGGATTGCGATTTGGTACTTCTTTGTCTCTCTGGCTTTAACCCTTGTCTTGCTGACTCCTCTTCTGTGTTGTTTGTCTTGTCCGCGTTTTGTGTTGTCACTTATCTAAGAAGGGACTGGCACTCAGTTGTCCGCTGTCACCTAGGGCAGTGAGGCAAGTAGGCAGGGACAGGGTGGGTTCAGCTTAGGACTCACTATCTCTGTCATTTCCTTCCTCCCAGGTTTCAGCAGCAGCACTGGGGAATTAATCAACTGGCAATTCCCTTACACCTAAACTATGTTTACTCTCTTCAGATTTTTTGTCAAGGACAAGCTTATTAAATTTTAGGATTTGCCAAGGCCAAGTTTATTAAATATTAGGATTTAATATACACAAAAAGGACAATGCTTAACAAAAAAGATGTAACAAAATCAACATATACAAACACACAAAAAAAGGGAATAAAATAAAACAGACCTCTTTTAAGCCTGGCCGTTTCAGCATGATGGAAGAAATGGAAAGACCACACACTAGAAAATCTAAGACTGAGCTCATGTACATCATCCCTTTTTGAAGGACTCCTAACCCCAGCTCCCATCTTGGAACCTCCCATCTGTGACTGGAAGGGCAAATGGCATTTTCCAAATCCAGAGAGATATGACATATTTTGAGAATATGCCAAAGTTATGCCAAATTCCTTTATCAAACATGAACATTACATTGGAAGTGGCATGGTCCTCCTGTTCAATGTCATAGTCAGGTTTATGTCCTCTAACCATTCTACTGTACAGGGATGATTATGGAACATAAATTCTGACATACATTTGTATGTCATATTTGTAAATACAGTTATGAATGCTTCCTGACCAACAAAGGTAGTTGGGACATCTGGTTACAAGCAACTCAGAAAGGCTTGCTAAATAGATTGACCACAATCAAATTAAAAACTAGGACTTAGTTCCCCATCTGTAGCCTGAGCTGTGAATTGGAATTAAGGACAACATGATCTTGCCACTATAATGAATGAAATCCATAACTAGACCAAACTCATAACTACACGGTACAATATACAGTTCCTCACAGCATCTATGCTTCTTTTGAAGCATAATTTTATTTGCCTTGGAACTGGTCACTAAAGATAAACTTAGTATTCACCAAAATCTCCAAGTCTTTTTCATTGGCAGTTTTGCCTAGTAATTTACTGTTTACTAAGTACATAATACATTTTATTTCCACAACCAAAATCCATAATCTTAAATCAGCAGCCTAACATTGTTATGGTGGGGAGGTCCATGGTTTTTGGACCTTCCCATCATGTTAATACCAATGCCAAACTTTCTTTAGACAGCCAGGTTTTGGATGATACTCAAATCTTCCTGGCACCTGCCTTTTCACCAGCTAACACTAAACCCCACCTTAGTAATGGATGCTGTCATTCAGACAGCAGCCATTTCTAAGGCGGTGAGAAAGTATTTTTAAAAAAAACACAGACATAAGCCAAAAATTTTTTTTACTGAAATAAAATCTTCCCCTGACAACCCTCTTTGACCATTTAATTTAAAAACTAAATAAATAAAAAAAAAAAGATGATCATTGACAGAGTCTAACAAATCTGACATAATCCAAGCAAATCTGCTTAACGTAAAAGAGAAAAAAAAACAAAACAAAATACAAAAAACAGCAGTATGAGCAATGAAAATAATGATACTTACCTGTCTTCTTTCTTCTGTGGTAAATGAGTAGAAGCCAGAGTTGAATAAATTCTGGTTTCAATTCTCGCACAGACCTGGAGACCTGGAACCTGGAGATGAGACAAAATTCTGTCACATCAAATGAGTTAGTGTAGGGGCTCCTAAGATACCTAAGAGTCCCTCCACTAGCTATGTGACCAGGGTTACCCCCAGTCACATTGACAGTAAGCCACTGAAGTGACCTACTGTCAATGTGACTAGGAGTAACCCAATCACATTGTGAAGTGTAAGGCCCTGTTCAAATCTGCGTTCGGGTTTCCGTTCGGAGAGTCTGTTTGGGGACCCCCTGAACGGAAACCTATACGCATAAAAAAGCAGTTTACCTGGGAAACCCAGGGGGTTTCATGTGGTTTCTGCTCGGTTTCTGCACAAAGCAAGTGGTATATCATAGACATTGCTCCATATCTGTAGCAATGTCTATGACATAATGATCTCTACATTTGTGAAATACAACTGACATGTGAATGGCTTTATTGACTATTATGGGACTTTGTGCTCTCCACGGGGCGAATCTCTCAAGATTAGTTTTTTGATCGGATTCGTTGCCTCTGGTCCTTGATTCGTTTCAGGATGAACATGTTCAAAATGAAAAACACTTTAACCCCTTCATGCCTCTGCCAATTTTTGTTTTTGCATTTCTGTTTTTCTCTCCCCCCATTCCAAGAGCCATAATTTTTTCATTTTTCAGTTTACAGAGTCACATGATGGTTTATTGTTTGGGAAACAAATTGTACTTTGTAATGGCACCATTCAATATCCTGTGCAATGTACTGGGAAGCTGGAAAAAAATTCAGAAAGAGAAGGAATTGGAAAAAACGCATTTGTGCCCTTTTTTTATGGGTTTAATTTTTACGGCATTTACTATGTGGTAAAAATGACACGTTAACTGTATGTGGGTTAGTATGATCATGTTGAAACCAAATTTATATAGTATTTGTAATGTTATGATACCTTTTAAACAATTAAAAACTTTGCAAAATAGAAAAAAAATTTAGTGTCGCAATATTGTGACACCTGTAACTTTTTTCTATTTATGAGTATAGCGTATTTTTATGCGGGACAAGATGGTGTTTTTATTGATACCATTTTGGGGAAATTCTGATGGTTTGATCACTTTTTATTCCATTTTTTATAGGAGGCAAAAAAACAGCTGTTTGTCCATTTTGATTTTTTTTCCCCCGCTACGCCGTTCACCATATGGGATAAATATTTTAATATTTTAATAGTTTGGGCATTTTGGAGTGCGTGGATACCTAAAGCATTTATGTTTACTTTTGTTTATTTATTTTTATCTGCAATCTAGGGAAAGGAGGGGTGATCATAAATTTTATATTTTTTATTTTTTTATACTTTAAAAAACTTTTTTTTTTCTTTTTACTTTTATGATCAGACCCCCTAGGGACATTGAACCCTAGGGGGTCTGATTGCTCATGCTATTCACTGCAATACTAATGTATTGCAGTGAATAGTAAAATGCTTTCACTTCTATTACACGCTGCCGTTGGAACTTTCCTTGTGAGTTCTGGCACTTTTCTGTGACGTCGTCGGCCTGGGGGCCATGGCTATGGCCTGTGATTGGGACACCAGCAGTAACATGGGCACACTGAGTGTCATGATGTCATGACAATTTGCGTGACCAGGACACCACTTAGGCCCACAGACCAGTTTTTTTTATCTTTTTCAAATCCCCTTGGACTCCACCCATTATACTCTAGGGTCTGAAGAGACCCCAGAGTATAATGCAGCGGCCATTTTAGAGACAAATCTCCTTTGTTTGGTTTTGTAAAAAAATCAAACAATTTGGAATATTGGAGATGAACCCAGCTCGTTACGAGGCGATTTGTGCGTCTTTATTTCCTGCCAATCAATTGTTACAAATAGGTTATAGCTCCAAATATGCCACAGTTCCATTTTATCCAATCAAATTACAGCAAAACTGAATAAAACTATACTAAAATGGCATATAAGGTTCATCCAGCACAATCTTTAAAATAGGTTTTCATTTGTGTTTTATTATTTTGAGAATAACTCTGGGTTACAATGAGTGGTAAAATAAGCTTCCTATGACATGTCAAAGAGTGCAACACGTACTAAGCACATGTGCAAAATATAGTCAAGAAGCTGCTATATTTGCTATGATGTATTGCTCCTTGTCACTTGTTTCATAGACTATATATATGCTAAGTTTCTTTTCTTTGTATAACATCATTCATGTAGTATATGCATGTGCATAGAATTTCCATTTGATTTATGACTCATTTCTTTGGCTGCTAAGATGTGAACTATATTTTTGCATACAGTTTGTGAGACACATGTACATTTATCATGGGGGTTTCTGTTAAATGTTAAGGTGTCACATTAGTCTATATGCAAAATACATGAAGGAAAATACAAATATAAGAAAGGTATGTAGAATGTTCAGCAATTTACAAAGCATTTACAGTGCTGGCCAAAAGTATTGGCACCCCTGCAATTCTGTCAGATAATACTCAATTTCTTCTAGAAAATGATTGCAATCACAAATGCTTTGGTAATAATATCTTCATTTATTTTGCTTGCAATGAAAAAACACAAAAGAGAATGAAAAAAAAAGTCAAATCATTGATCATTTTACACAAAACTCCAAAAATAGGCCGGACAAAAGTATTGGCACCCTCAGCCTAATACTTGGTAGCACAACCTTTAGACAAAATAACTGCGAACAATCGCTTCCGGTAACCATCAATGAGTTTCTTACAATGCTCTGCTGGAATTTTAGACCATTCTTCTTTGGCAAATTTCTCCAGGTCCCTGAGATTTGAAAGGTGCCTTCTCCAAACTGCCATTTTGAGATCTCTCCACAGGTGTTCTATGGGATTCAGGTCTGGACTCATTGCTGGCCACTTTAGAAGTCTCCAGTGCTTTCTCTCAAACCATTTTCTAGTGTTTTTTGAAGTGTGTTTTGGGTCATTGTCCTGCTAGAAGACCCATGACCTCTGAGGGAGACCCAGCTTTCTCACACTGGGCCCTACATTATGCTGCAAAATTTGTTGGTAGTCTTCAGACTTCATAATGCCATGCACACGGTCAAGCACTCCAGTGCCAGAGGCAGCAAAGCAACCCCAAAACATCAGGGAACCTCCGCCATGTTTGACTGTAGGGACCGTGTTCTTTTCTTTGAAGGCCTCTTTTTTTTTCCTGTAAACTCTATGTTGATGCCCTTTCCCAAAAAGCTCTACTTTTTTCTCATCTGAACAGAGAACATTCTTCCAAAAAGTTTTTGGCTTTCTCAGGTAAGTTTTGGCAAACTCCAGCCTGGCTTTTTTATGTCTCTGGGTCAGAAGTGGGGTCTTCCTGGGTATCCTACCATAGAGTCCCTTTTCATTCAGACGCCGACGGATAGTACGGGTTGACACTGTTGTACCCTCGGACTGCAGGGCAGCTAGAACTTGTTTGGATGTTAGTCGAGGTTCTTTAGCCACCAGCCGCACAATCTTTCGTTGAAATCTCTCGTCAATTTTTCTTTTCCGTCCACATCTAGGGAGGTTAGCCACAGTGCCATGGGCTTTAAACTTCTTGATGACACTGCGCACGGTAGACACAGGAACATTCTGGTCTTTGGAGATGGACTTGTAGCCTTGAGATTGCTCATGCTTCCTCACAATTTTGCTTCTCAAGTCCTCAGACAGTTCTTTGGTCTTCTTTCTTTTCTCCATGCTCAATGTGGTACACACAAGGACACAGAACAGAGGTTGAGTCAACTTTAATCCATTTCAACTGGCTGCAAGTGTGATTTAGTTATTGCCACCACCTGTTATGTGCCACATGTAAGTAACAGGTGCTGTTAATTACACAAATTAGAGAAGCATCACATGATTTTTCAAAGGGTGCCAATACTTTTGTCCACCCCCTTTTTTATGTTTGGTGTGGAATTATATCCAATTTGGCTTTTTGACAATTCTTTTTGTGGTTTTCCATTGAAGACAAATTAAATGAAAATATTATTACCAAAGCATTTGTGATTGCAATCATTTTCTGGAAGAAATTGAGTATTATCTGACAGAATTGCAGGGGTGCCAATACTTTTGGCCAGCACTGTACACAGTGTTAGCAGCCAGTGATCATATATCAGCTACGCAAATAGAAATTGACAGATTAATCATGGCAAAATTAAAGGGGTATATCACATAAAAAAGCCATAGTAATGATCAATAGTTCTTGCTAACATACAGTCATCATACAGTACTAGTCAGGTGGAATATATAAATATGTGAAAATAAAACATATTAGAATATACAACTTGTACATACAGATCACGATTAGAGTCATGGACAACTGACTGCACTTTATTGTAACCTCTTATATTATTGCAATAATGTTAACTGTATGTAATACAGAGTATAGTGTTTAATAAAGTCTGTTACAGCATATAAGGGGATTTATGAGCTTGTAGTGTAATCTACATGATGGTCACATTCAGCCTCAGGCTTTATTATTCAGGAAGAAAGGATTACATGATACTTGCCAAAAGCATTAGTGTAGGTAACATTACTAGTGTTCCTGCCTCAGGCGTTTATCTTTCTTTCCAGGTCATTGCTAGCATGTGAATACCAACCAGTGGAAAGACTGCAGGATATTTTGGTAAGGCTATCTAGCAGCTCATTAATTCCTGTACTGTTGTACCATGTAATCTTCTTATCACCAACCAATAGAAGGAATCAATAGATATATAAATTCACAAGCAATGTTTCAAATTAGGAAATGTGATCCCCAACCTATTACAGAAGGCAGTTTCTTACTCAAGGATTCTGAGCTGTGACATGCTTCATTATCATATAGCATAGGTATTCTATATTCTATATGATAGAGGCATTGCTTTCAGGGATCAAATTACATGCACCATCATAGAGGTGCTTACAAATGGCCACAATCATGTGCATGAGTTTCAAAGCTATTTTTTTATTAGCATTTCCTATACCAAGTTTTAATATAATGTCTAACATCTTTGATTTTATATACAGTCCCTGACAGAAGTTCTGTCGCTTATCCATGTTGTGGAATCAAAAGCTTATAACCTGACTTTAAATTCATCCATTGGTTTTAGAAATGACTCATATGAAAGCTAAAACCCTCCCAAATGATTTTTTGGTTAAGAAAATAAATTGGTTTCACTGCTGAAATATTCATCATTTAATGAACACAGAAAGGTCAGATTTTGGCAAGACAAAAGTTTTGTCGCACACATAAAGTAATGTGAAAATCAAACCAATAATTCTGTTCAAAAACAAAGATATGTTTCATAACATTGGTGAATGAAGTTGTGGTGCTATTAGAGCCATATTTAATATTTTGTGTGACTTCCATGAGCTTGAAGGACTCCATCCATGCGTTTCAACAATGATTCATACAATTTATTGATGAAATCATCAGGAATAGCACAGAATGCAGTCTTCCATGCCTCCAAGATTCTTTGGTTTTGTCTGCCAAGCTTCCTCTTTCATCCTACCCCAAACATGCTCAATGATGTTCATGTCTGGTGACTGGGCTGGCCAGTCCTGGAGCACCTTGATCTTCTTTGCCTTGAGGAACTTTAATGTAGAGATGGATGTATGAGATGGAGCACCATCCTGCTGCAAAATTTGACCCCTTTTATGATTGGGAATGTAAGTGAAGCTAATACTTCTTGATATTTTAGGCTATTGATATTGCCTTCCACCTGGCAAATGTTTTGCACACCCCCATACTGAATGTAACCCCAGACCATGATCTTTCCACCACCAAACTTAACTGTTTTCTGGGTGTATCTTGGATCCATACGGGCTCTAGTAGGTCTCCTGCAGTATTTGCGGCGGCTGTGGTGTAATTCAACTGAAGATTCATCTGAGAAATCCACCTTCTGCCACTTTTCCAGCGTCCATCCGTTTAGCAGGCTGTGGGCCTTGGCAAATGCCACACATTTTTTGAATTGCCTTTTGTTTAGTGCTGGCTTCTGGGCACTGATTCCAAAAATGGAGGCCATTTCGAGACAGAATCCTACAAACTGTTCTAGTTGACACAGGGACTTGAGGTGACCAGGCCTGTTGGAGCTCTGCTGCAGTGGAAGAGGGGCTGGCTTTTGATTTTCTAACCAACAAACGTTTCTCCTGAGCAGTTGTCTTGCGGGGTCTGCCGGACCTGGGCTTGTCAAAAACATCTCCAGTCTGTTCAAATCTTTTTTTAATTCTTTGTACTTGATGCAGAGACGCATTAAAGGTGCCAGCCACCTCTGCAGTGGATCTGGTCTTCAGCCTCTTGATACTCAAGGCTTTGGTCGCAGGGTTGATTTTTGGCATGTTGTCAGAGGTGAAGTTGCAGTTCAAGTGAAGGTCTGGGGTGCTGGAGTTATTTTTATACACACCCACTAATTAACCGATCAATTAGTGAGCACAGGTGTGGCTTTAAACTCGGATTGGGTGCATTATATGACATGGCGACAAAACTTTTGTCTTGCCAAAATCTGACCTTTCTGTGTTCATTAAATGATGAATATTTCAGCAGTGAAGCCAATTTATTTTCTTAACCAAAAAATCATTTGGGAGGGTTTCAGCTTTCATATGAGTCATTTCTAAAACCAATGGATGAATTTAAAGTCAGGTTATAAGCTTTTGATTCCACAACATGGATAAGCGACAGAACTTCTGTCAGGGACTGTACACATTACAGTTTTACAACTTGCAATATGCAAACAAATGTAAAAACCACAAACAAACAGGGTTTTGTGTGTGTCTGTATGTCTATGTGTATAAGTACTGTGAATACATATTTGATGGAGTGTTATGAAATGAAAAAGGAATTGAAAAGTTAAATAGTCACTAATAGAAATGGACGAACCTCTCATGATTCATTTTGTATTGGGTTTGGGTGATTTGATCCCAAGTTTCTTTTCAGGTGAAACAAGTTCAATATGAACAATAGCTGAAATTGGCTTAAAACCTAGTGTATGACACTGTCAGGGCTCCTAGGATCCTATCTATTCAATGTCTAGCTCTCTAATGCAAACACAGCCGAAGTTATGTCAAAGTCAAAGTAAATGTGACATGTATGTCTATGGAAAAATGTATGGTAAGCAGTGGATACAAATTTCTAGTTGGAAAGTTATAGTTTGACACTGACATTCGCTTTTATGCATTTTAACACTTATATGCTCCAAAAATTACCCTTTTTTAGGGAAAGGAGCTTTCCCATGTTTTTTTAGACACATATGGTGATTATATTGCAAAAAGCAATGGATTTATCGAAGGCAGAAAGAGGGAAGAATCTGCCACTGATCTGGGGGCGAAATCAGCTGCAAAATAAGCACCACATTTCACTGAGTCTGATACTGTTAACAGAGCCTGATGCTGTTAACAGTGCAATGAACACTTTCATCTGTATTAATGGAAGTGCTCAATGCAGAAACTGAATGGGCCCCCCATAACAAACTTTTGACTTGGGCCCCCTTTCCTGGCCCTCACACGGTATAACACCCCATTTACACATACTATAATGTCCCAAAGTGGCCTCCACACAGTATAATGTTCTAAAGCAGCCCTTCCACATAGTATAATGTCCCATTGTGGCTATTTTACACAGCATTATGTCCCATAGTGGCCCCTCCACACAGTATTATGTCCCATAGTGTCCTCTGCACACAGTATAATGTCCCATAGCAGCCCCTCCACACAGTATAATATCCCATAGTAGCCCCTCCACACAGCATTATGACCCATAGTTGCCCCTATCATGTTTATTGGGTTACCAAATATTGCAAAAATTTTGGGTTCAGTAGAACCTGAAATTTTTGGAATTCACCACCCATGAACTATTATTATACTCTGGGCTGTGGCACAATTCTGTGCTGTCTTCGGCCCTCTTCGATGATGTTACAGATGTCGGTTACGCTGGAGTCATAATGCGTTGTGACGCCAGTCTGACCCACGTAATGTCTGTGACTTCATTGTAGAGGGCTGAAGACAGCAGGGAGTCGCGTCGGAGTTCAGGAGAGGTGAGTAACACTGTTTTTTCTGTTTAAAGGGAGTCTATCATTAAAAAAACACCTTTTAAACTAATGTCACATTGGAATGGCCTTTAAAAAGGCCATTCTACTCCGACCTTCCATTCTTTTCTTCTCCCAGCCATTTCTAATAAAATTTGTTTCTTCAGTTATGCTAATTACCATCACGGAGCACCTTGGGCGTTCCTCCTGTGCTGCAAGCACCCCCCACGTCATAGCTTTCTACCGCCCCTTAGTCCATTGTGTTCACTCCCCTCTTCCTGTTTTCTGTGTATTCTGTCTTTCGCAGGCATCGGACGCCACTCTGTAACAGACCACCTGAAAATGGCAGCCCAAGCAGAGCTGGGTGTGCATGTGCATGCCTGAGCCACCATTTTTAAAGGCCATTCCAACATGACACTAGTTTAAAAGGTGTTTTTTTAATGATAGACTCCTTTTAATCCCCTCCCCTGGGCCCCTGATCATTATACTTTGGGGGCTGAAGAGACCAATAGTATACTAATAGCAGTTTTGGTTTGGATGCATTCGGTCCAAACAAAACCACCAGGCGATCCTCGGGAGACGAATCTTACCGATCCCCACTCCTGCCCATGGCGGCCTTCGTTTACACTTCGGCCCTCCAGGGGGCCCTGTGGATCCCATATCACATCACTGTCAGTGATGTCCTGTCAGCAATGTGATATGAGATGCACAGGGACCCCTGGAGGGCTGAAGGGGAAGCATGCGGCTGTGGGCAGGAGCAGGGATTGGTAAGTAAATAGGGCCCTATACCTGCTGGAGTTACTTCAGCAAGTAACAGCCTAATTTTAAATAAACAGCAGAGACCTATCAGGCCCCCCTAAGGTCTCGGCCTCTTGGGCCCCATAGCAGCCACTTCAGCCGGGTGCTGACGCCAGTCCTGAGTTTTAATGTTTCCTGTAAGATATAATAAATGGATGATATCGCTGATGCTGCAGTTGTCCCTGCTGACAAATTTGGTGGCCTTTTCAAAGGGCTTAGTAAACTGACACACTTTTCTCATGTGCCACCAATAACTGATCTCAAAATAACAGATTGCCCCTGTGGTCTGCTACATGTAGTAATTGTTCATCATCTTCTGCTACTCATGCAAACGCTCTAGCATGTTTAAGGTGGAGTTCCACTAAGTTGGAACCTCACAGATAAGGCGGTGCAAAAGCAGAACGTTTTGTCACTGCAAGTCAAGCAGGGTGATTTTAGTGACATAAGAATGACTGAAATGCGCAGACACATTTCTACCCATTAACAGAACCTCTTTTAAGCCACTTTACATACAGGTGCATCTCAATATTTTTGAAACGTTCATTAATTTCAGTAATTCAGTAATTTAATTCATAATCAGCAGTCTTTCATGATTGTGTGTCATACTGAACCAGACAGAGGGACCATTTAAAGGCTTAGGAAACCTTGGCAGGTGACACACTGAATTTACAATACTGAACTTTTTTACAATATTCTAATTTTCTTAGATTTGGGTTTTCATTACCTGTAATCCATAATCAACATTTACAGAAATAAAACACTTGAAATAGAACACTCTGTGTGTAAAGAATCTAGAAAATATTGGAGGTCACTTTTTTAATTCAATTACTAAAAGAAATAAACGTTTCAAAGATATTCTAATTTATTGAGATGCACCTGTATTAATAAAGCACTGCATGACCAGATTCAGCACGTGCACCATACAGAGCATAGAGGATACAGCAAAGCAACTCCTCCACTGTTGTGTGCTCATTAGCTGTAACACTGCATAGGTAGCACTTCACCTTACAGTCATGAAACGAGGGAGGAGGAGTGGAATGCCTTTCCCTGGTGAAGATGAGGGCAGGAACTGGTCCAGAGAGGAGGATCCAGAGGAAGCGAAAGGGCATTGCATGGTATTGGAACTGGACCTGCACAACTGGGGTCGAACAAGCACCCGGCCTAGTTGAATTTCTGGACTGGTTCCTGCCTCAGGTATTTATCTTTCATTCCAGATCATTGCTAGCATGTGAATACCAGCCAGTGGAAAGACTGAAGGATATTTTATTAACCTTCTTTAGGCTTGAGCCAAGCCAATAATTGACGAAAAGCAGTGGAATCCACTAAGTGGTACAGCAGCGACTGTGCCAACAATAGCTTGGCTAGGTTTAAGTTAAAGGGGGTGTAGGTATATAATCCAGGCACTCAATGAGTAAATTTGCTTAGTTTATTTCATATCTTTTACAAAATGCAATCCATACAAAGATGAACATTTTCAGTTCAACCCTGGACTTTCATCAGATCAGGATTGCCTTGAAGGACAAAGGATGAATAGAGGAATGGAGCAGAGCTCTGAGGCGTACAATTGCGGAAGGTGCCGTAGGAGTAATAGTCAGTTATTGGGCATTTATTGGGCAACCAAAAAAAAAAAAAAAAAACAAACCTTAATAAACAAAGATTTTTCAGATTAGCAGGGGTCACCATACTGGGTTACCAAAAAAAAAAAAAACCCTTAACACACTGAGCTTTTTTTTAGATTAGCACAGGCTCCAAAGAAAACCCCTTAAGAAACAAATTTTTCAGACTGGCACAGATGGAGTCAATGTTTTGCCGTTAGAATGCAATTTGTATGTATTTAATGAAAAAAAATTAAACTCTTGCCCCAAAAAAACCCTTAAGGCTAAGGCCCCATGTAGCATGCTGCAGCAAAAAAACCTCAGCGCTTTTCACAGAAAGACTTTCTGCTTCCATTATACTGTAAGGGTTAAAACATAACTTGCACTATATTCTATACAGAAAGCACAAGAGGGTGGAATGTTCTGTAAACAAGACTACATAGTTGATAAGGACAGACTTGGAGTCTGGGGGAGATATCAACAGTTCTGCCGATTTCAGCAGAACTGGTATTCTTGGGAGGACATTTAGATAAGGTGAAAAGGAAAACATCTGGGGTGATGGGTAAATGAACAAATTTGTGTGATAACGGAACTGGAAAGACCATATATGTATATTGATCACATGACTGTTATGTAATTGAGCTTGCTTTTAAAACTGTATTGAACTACGTAATAAAGTAGAAACTGTTCATACACGATACCTGTGTACGTCTTGTTTCCCGAGCGCTCGAAACTGGTTATTTATTTAATTAGGATTACGGTGACATCCATCCCGGGGGAACTTAACCCCCAACAGAAATTGGCGACCAATGACGTGGGGCCTCGAGATCGTCTCATGTGCAGCCGATAGAGTGCCGACCCACTCACCGATCGACTTGAGGACGGGACCAGAGGACCTCAGATAGATAAAAACAGTACTGTGAAGGTAAGCCTTTGATCTTGCCTATTAGTATATCTGAGGTTCCTGTGTGTCTATTCTCTGTATCGATGAGTGAGGTAAGCTGCTGCATGCTTATATGACATCTCGATGCCAATTGTATAGTACGGAAGAACCTAAAAGGGACATGTCACCTGTAAATGATATGGAAATTGTTTTCTTTGCTTTTTGTCTTACCTGTTTACCTGTCTACTGAGAAGGCATGTTACCTGTGTTATAAGATATATAAGGCTGCAAAGAATGGGGAAAAGTTCTCTATTCTTAACCCCTAGAGTTTAGAGTTGCGGACAAGGTTCCGAACTGAGAAGCACTGAGTGATTGAAAAGTCCTTGTTTTGGAACACTAGCCTCCAGCCGTGCCTGGACGGTCAAGGTCGAATGGGACCTGAGTAGTAGCACGAAGGACTTAGTAGAATCCGCGCGAAGAAGTGCGTGTAGTGATTTGGGAGTGTTTTGGTAAGGGGACACAGGCAGAAAGTTGAGCCTGTGGAAGCCAATTGAGGCATTGCCCTGAGCACTACTCCTGAACTTGCACAAGTAGAGTAGTTCATAGAAGACAGAAGAGTCTGTCTGGGAGTTCTCACTAAGTAGTCATAAGTGACCCTCTATTGTCTCAAAGGTTGCCCTAGAGGAGTGAGAGACTCATCGGCTGATTAGCTACCAGCCAAGATGGGGATGGGACCATCTAAGATATGGTACACCCCATGTGAACTAATAGAGATAGGGGAAGGGAAAGAAGTAGCCGCACAGGTAAAGAAAATCCTAAAAAGAGCAGGAATACACAAAACTGGGTTGGTAGACAGTAGATTTTGGGATCAGTGGAGATTAGATCATGCGGGATTGATTCAGGACAAAAAGTTGCAAAGAGGCATTTATGCCCTGATAGAAGGAAGCAATAGAATAGGATAAGGGGATGATAGTTCAGGAAATAATGAATCACCCCCACCTCACTCCGAGAATCAGGCTTGAAGGGAGACATCCCCCTTCTCAGTATTATTGTTTAATATAACCCATCTTATCTCCCAGTTCTGTATGAAATATTACTTACTTTAACAAAACACTCAGAGAATCTGATATAGTGCAAAGAGAAAAACTGTCCACCATCGGTATGATGTTTATTGGATTATGTATTATATATATATATATATATATATATATATATATATATATATATATATGTCAACCTGTATTTGTAATATTCATTCTGTTTATATCAATGCCAGGATTCAACTTTTATGCTTTTTGTAAAATTAAATCCGCTTTCAGGAAATGTCCCCTAAAAAGAAGAAACTAGGATATTGTGATGTTCCACAGGGGTTCAACTTTTGGTTGGAATCCAGTGAAGAAAATTCTAAAGTCTGTGGGGTTTGGGAAATATTTGAAAATTGTACAAAAATAGTAATATGTAATTTTGGTGTCAGTATTAACTGCTATCTGCTTGAATTGTATTCCTGTATTCTGTTGTAGCGCTCTGCAGATGTTCTGCAGGGAATAACCAAAACATTAATTGACTGCCAAGTAGCTCCAAGGACGTTGTATCTGATATGATGCGCACGCAGAAAATCACAAGCTGAACATGATGCTGTTACCCAGTAATGTTACATGTCAATTATTACAAAGTGAAACTTGGCTTTGGGCCTCCGGGGTCCGCAGCCTGTGTATGATGACTATTTATGCCCAAAGGGAAAATATTTTGATAAAAGTGTTAGCCTAAGGTTAAATGGAAAGTAAGGTACAATGACAATATATATGTGTAAAATATTCAAGAACATACTCAAACATATGAAATTATGTCTTGTACTATGTTATGTGAATTTATTGTCTTGCCTGTTATCATCTGAAGTAAGGTATCTGTTAAAAGAGAGAAAGGTGAATCAGTGGAAGTTTATGGAAGACTTCCCACTAAAACGGTGGATGCTTTAGATCAAACTGATCCTGTAGAAACCTCATTTCAGGGTTGCAGGATACTCACTAGGTATTTAGTCTCTGACACATCAGATAACATTCTTGGTACAGATGTGATGGGAGTATTAGGTTGTAACATCATGTTGCATTCATCAGGAGAAGCATATGTAAAAGTCACACATACTAACCATGAGATTTTATGCTTGTTATCTGCCGAGTTAAGTACACCAAATTGTATTTTTGTCCTCACTGAAGAAGAAAATGTACTGTTATCCCAAGTGCCAACAGCATTATGGGCAACTGGGAAAACAGACTTAGGTAAATTGGATGTACCCCCTGTTATGGTAACCCTGAAACCTGGTGCTCAGCCACCCAGGATTAAACAATATCCTCTGACCCATGCCCAAGAGGATGCCATAGCAGTAACAATAGTGAAATTAGTGAAAGCAGAGGCATTGAAGGAATGCACTTCTGTAGCAAACACTCCTCTTTTCCCAGTGAAGAAAAAGGGCAAAAAGGGAGAACCAGACACATACCGTATGGTTCATGATCTTAGGGAATTGAATAAAGTAACACTACTTGAAACCCCAGTGGTACCTAACCCACACACCTTGCTGTCAGCTGTCCCCACAGGTACCACCTGGTACAGTTGTATAGATCTTTCCAATGCATATTTTTCTGTGCCTTTACACCCCGATTGCCAGTATTTGTTTGCATTTACATTCAGGGGTAAACAGTACACGTGGACAGTACTACCACAAGGGGCGCAAAACAGTCCTAACCAATTCATAAGGTGTCTTACACTTATTATGAGTACTTGGTATTTTCCACATGATGATGTTGTTCTGTTACAATATGTTGACGATCTTCTTCTTTGTGCTCCAGACAAATCAACCTGTGAAGTGGCAACCATCAGCCTGTTGTGTTTCCTCTACCAGAACGGCTGCAAGGCCAACAAGGACAAGTTGCAATTTTGCAAACAAAAAGTGGTGTTCCTGGGACACTGTCTCGGCCAGGGTACCAAACACCTGTCAGATGAGAGGACCAAGGTGGTGAGAGAGATGCAGGTGCCAGCCTCTCATGCTCAGCTACGTACCTTCTTGGGATTGGTATCCTACTGTAGGCCATGGATCAGATTTGCATCTCTGACCATGCAACCTCTGTACGATAGCCTCTCCTCAAAACCATTCAGCCTCACATCTGAGGCCATGGATGCGTTTTACCAGCTGAAGTTGCAGATAGTCAGTGCTCCGGCCCTAGGCCTACCTGACTATCAGAAACCTTTTCAGGTCTACGTGACTGAGATGATAGGGCATGCAACTGCAGTTCTCACACAACAACACATTACAGCTCAAGGTTAGATGCTGTAGCCAGGGGGACCCCCTCCTGTGTGCGTGTTGTCCTCTCGGTACAAGCGTTGCTTGAGAAAAGCTCAGACATTGTCCTAGATCATATACTGGTTGTGTATACACCTCATGACATCCATGCTATCCTCACACAGGTGGACAGACGTCACCTTTCTTTGGCACGGCAGAGCAAACTGGAATTTGCTTTGCAGTCCTCCTCAAACATCTCTTTTCAACGCTGTTTAACTTTGAATCCTGTAACTCTTCTTCCTGTAGGAGTTCATGATTCAAAAGGGGGAGTGGAAGATGAGTTTATTTTTAAATTCCCTCTCTGAAGAAGAACTGTTTGACAGGCAGCATGAACATGATTGTGTGGCTCTTATGTCACAGGAAACAGTGGGATTTGACCATGTCACGGATGTGCCATTACAAAATCCTGATTATGAGATGTTTGTGGACGGCTCAAGGTATCTGACAGATGAAGGCAAATTTGTTACAGGGTATGCTGTAGTCACTGAACATGACATCATAGTCCAGGAAGCTCTTCCACCACACGTCAGCCCAAGAAGCTGAGCTCAAAGCCCTTATGGAGGCTTGTAAGATAGCCAAAGGTAGAACAGCTAACATATACACTGACTCCAGGTATGCTTTTGGCATTGCACATGATTATGGTCCAATATGGAGGGCAAGGAACTTCCTAACGGCCCAGGGCAAGCCAATTAAGAATGGAGATGTGGTAAGTCGACTGATGGAGGCCATACTGCTCCCAAAGCAGCTGGCAATTGTGAAAGTCAGAGCTCACGCAAAAGGAAGGGACCCTGAAAGCTGTGGAAATGAGAGAGCTGACATAGCAGCCAAGGCTGCAGCACTACTGGCCAGAAGGGGTCCCCACCAGGTGAGCAAAATGGACATTGACCTAGCAGACCCAAAAGGGCTGTACTCAAAGGTTACCAGTGTGGAAACTGAAAGATGGAAGAAAGCAGGTGCTACAGAAGGTGATGGTATGTGGAAAATGGGGGATCGATTATGTCTGCCCGCAGCAGTCTACCCCCAGATGGCTGGCTTGGCCCACGGTAAGGTGCATGCCTCTCGAAATGCCATGGAGTCATTAGTGGGTAAATTATGGTTTGCCCCAGGTTTTGGAAGAGCTGCTAGTAACCACGTAAAAGCATGTCACATATGTGCTCTACACAACCCAGGACAGGTAGTTAAAACACCCACCAAGTGTACACCAAAATCCCTGTACCCATTTCAGAGAGTACAGATAGATTACATACAGTTGCCTAAGTCTGGAACATACGAGTATGTATTGGTCTGTGTGGATCTGTTTTCAGGATGGCCTGAGGCCTACCCTGTGAGCAAAGCAACCGCACAAGCAACTGCCAAGAAACTGATGTCTGAGCTTGTGTGTAGGTTTGGAGTGCCCGAGGTGATAGAGTCTGACAGAGGTACACATTTCACAGGTGAGATAATGAAAGAAATAATGTCTGCACTAGGGATTGAGCAAGCTTTCCACACACCCTACCATCCTCAGAGTTCAGGCAAAGTGGAAAGGTTGAATGGCACACTCAAATTAAAGATCCAAAAAGCGATAGCAGAGACAGGGAAGCCCTGGCCTGAGTGTCTATCTTTAGCTCTTTACTCAGTAAGAACCACCCCTAACAGGAGGACAGGGTTGTCACCATTTGAAATATTGTTTGGAAGTGCGCCCAAAACAGGGTTATACTTCCCTCAGACGTTACAGCTTAACTATGACAGTATTTCTAGCTATGTGCAGAGTTTGTGCCAGAAATTGAGAGAAACACATAAACAAGTGTTCTCTTCTATTCCAGACCCTTCTGATTTTTCAGGAACGCATAGCTTGCAGCCTGGTGATTGGGTGGTCGTGAAAAGACACACTAGGAAGTCTCTTGAACCCAGGTATGACGGTCCCTTCCAAGTACTGCTGACAACTGCCACTTCAGTAAAATTGGAGGGAAAACCCACCTGGATACACGCTTCACATTGCAAGAAAGTTGAAGCACCATCAAAATGAAAACACAACACTTGCTGATGTTTGCTGGATGCCTTTTAATAATATGGACCTGGTTTGAACTTTACAGGAAAAAAAGACAGCCCAAATCGGGGAGTAAGGGAGCTGGAGGAACACATATGGAGAACAAAAGAGAATATGTGGTTATATTTGGCCCGAGTATTAAACATGACAGAATTTTGTTTGAGAAATGCATATTCCAGTAATGTGCTAGAAACTTGTTTGATTGCAGTGCCGACTTCTGTTGCAGTATGGAAGCTGATCTCCATGTGCATGCAGACTGGATAAGTCCTTATTATGTTGT
Source organism: Leptodactylus fallax (assembly GCA_947044405.1). Lineage (NCBI taxonomy): Eukaryota > Metazoa > Chordata > Amphibia > Anura > Leptodactylidae > Leptodactylus > Leptodactylus fallax. The sequence continues at coordinate 1,925,533 of CAMRHE010000050.1, read as the reverse complement.
ATTAGATTTGCGATCACATAAAAAAGCAATATTGCAGAATAGAGCGGCTATAGATTATTTACTGCTTAAACATGATTATGGGTGCAACACTTTTGCGGGAATGTGCTGTTTTAATTTGTCTGACCATTCAGAAGATGTGCATGATAAGTTGAAACAGTTGCAGGAAATGGTAACACATATTAAACAAGATGTCAACCAAGGATGGTGGGACTGGCTGTTAGCTTTCCTACCTGACTTGGGATACCTTCCACAAATCGTAGGTATAATCCTTTGTGTAATCATTTTTATGATATTAGGATGTTGTTGTATCCAATGTATTCCTTCGCTATGCAATCTCATGAGGGACAATACTCAGTATGTAAGGTAGGATCATTATTTTTAACATTTTCAATGGAGAATCCATCACAGATGGCACACAGATAGTGTGAATGTATTCATTGAATACTGATTAAAAATAAAGTCCTAAAAATGGGGGAATTGTAAGGGTTAAAACATAACTTGCACTATATTCTATACAGAAAGCACAAGAGGGTGGAATGTTCTGTAAACAAGACTACATAGTTGATAAGGACAGACTTGGAGTCTGGGGGAGATATCAACAGTTCTGCCGATTTCAGCAGAACTGGTATTCTTGGGAGGACATTTAGATAAGGTGAAAAGGAAAACATCTGGGGTGATGGGTAAATGAACAAATTTGTGTGATAACGGAACTGGAAAGACCATATATGTATATTGATCACATGACTGTTATGTAATTGAGCTTGCTTTTAAAACTGTATTGAACTACGTAATAAAGTAGAAACTGTTCATACACGATACCTGTGTACGTCTTGTTTCCCGAGCGCTCGAAACTGGTTATTTATTTAATTAGGATTACGGTGACATCCATCCCGGGGGGAACTTAACCCCCAACAATACCTATAGGGAAATCATTGCCATTTCCGTAGGTATAATTGACATGCTGTGATTTATAAAACCACAACGGTTTTGGAAATCGCAGCTTTTCCACTTCTTGTATTGTTCCACAAGATGTGGATGGCAATTTCTAGAATCCCATCCACCTTGCAGTGACTGTAAAAAGTCGTCCACAACTAGGTGTCTTCCTTCTAGCTAATTTGATGTCTACTCCCTGTTACTAGGTTAGTTCCTTCCTTAGTTACCTTCAAAATCAAGATGGGTTCACAGTCAGTGGATAGGAAGGGCCTGTTGTTCTCTCTTCACACACTGAATGGACAGGGGAGGGGCTAGTTCTCCTCACTGTCTCTACACGCAGTTTCCCTATACATTGCAGGTGCTGAGAGCATTTTGCAGTATTTATCTGTACTTCTATATACTTCTAACTAGGTCTTATTGCTGATGGAATGTTAGTCATATACAGTAAACAGATTTCCTGACTGTGCTCAGATATCTCTTTTTCTGTTTTTTTTTTTTTTTGCTGCATCATAACCTGGATTTGGAGACCGGTGTCCATGGATCTCCTATATTATGTTTAGTTCGGCTTTTTCTCAGCTGTTTATTCACTAATAATAGTGAATAGACTGCCTGGAAAGACCCTGCACATATTACAACTTTTGATGAACACTCAAAGTGTTAAAGTTACAATTTAAGGAAAGCAGCAAAAAAGTAAGCAAGATACATTGCAAGAATGCTACACATCTTTACATTTTCTGAATTTGTAGTCAATGTAACTGAAAAATGCAGTTTGACTTTGGGGGGGTTGTCTGAGATTTTTATATTAATGACTAACCTTAACATAGATCAACAATATCAGATTGGTGGGAGGTCTGACTCCTTGCATGCTAAGCTGATCAACTGAGGGTATGGGCATCATTGGAAATAGCACAAATTTGTACACTGAACAGTGATCCAGAATTATACAGTTTTTCCCATTAAATGATACTGATGACCTATCTTAATGATATAAAAGTTTTGAAAACAAACCCTTGTAAATATTACATACATTGGGTAGCACTGGGGTCCTGGATTCAAATCTGATCAAGGGCAATGTTTAGAAATTGTTCATACAGGTATATCTCAATAAATTAGAATGTCTTTGAAACGTTTATTATTTCAGTAATTAAATTTAAAAAGTGAACTCCAATATTTTCTAGATTCTTTACACACAGAGTGTTCTAGTTCAAGTGTTTTATTTCTGTAAATGTTGATTATGAATTACAGGTAATGAAAACCAAAATCTAAGAAAATTTGAATATTGTAAAAAAGTTCAGTATTGTAAATTCAGTGTGTCACCTGCCAAGGTTTCCTAAGACTTTAAATGGTCCCTCAGTCTGGTTCAGTAGGAAACACAATCATGGAAGACGCTGATTATGAATTGAATTACTGAAATGAATGAACGTTTCCAAAATATTCTAATTTATTGAGATGCACCTGTACTCCAAGGGCATACTTATAGGGAATTTAGATTGTGTGCCCTATTAGGGAAAGCGAAAGATGACATGTGAATATGTTGGCATATATAAGCAAGAGAAATAAATAATGAACATATTTTCTGCAGGGGCAATAAAACCAACACATTATCACTGCATGTATGATCAATTTTATTGTTAAACATAATTTCCAAAAATCATTGGACACATTACTAGATAATATACTTGAAGCTGTTGAAGATGTTCTTTTTAAGACACTACATGACAGTGAGATATATCAGAAGTATCTATTGCATAGGTATGTATTGTGCATACTGCACTTTCAGAAGTGTATCATCTGAACTAAGATCATTAGGAAAAACGTACCATAAGGTTGGCAGATTTCTTTGAAATTCTCATTGTCAATTCTCCCTGGGGTAAGTGTTTAGACTGTATTGCATATGATCTGTTCACGTTAATGATTTCCTTGAATTAACTATTGAGAAATGGTCAGGATCTACCTTGAATTGCCTGAATATTTGTATATTCATGTCCACTGTAACATTGAACTTTTCTTTCTCTCAAATTAGCACTTTTAAATAGGCCCTAAGTCTATTTCACAACATTTTATGCATTGGTGTAAAGATGTCAGGGTTCATTACTCTGGCGAGCAAACTATGCAGCAATGAGGAAAAAACTAGGCGCTGGATATGTATGGAAATTCTCCTATGAATATGAAATAGGTGAATTTTCCCATTTTACAGCTGATGAATATTTCATGACTTAAAAAAAGTAGCTAATAGTTGCCCAAAAATTGCTCTGAGACATTTTCTTTTTCTCCATATGTGTATCAGATTCTCCAGGAACAGCTGTTCTAAAGCACCAAACCGCCTGTGAGGTCAACTTTAGCAAGATTTCTTTATTGTTCCATTATTATATCATTGCTAAGTGTTTTGCTTGCAACCATAGATTAAATCTTCTATTATATTGTGATAGTGCATAACAAAATTCTATATATTTAAATGGGTGGTAAAATGGAAACAGAGAATGCTTTCCTTTAAAAAGCCATGATTATGTTTAAACTAAGACTATTCCAATACTTAAGTTCTTTCAATGGAAAACATTCCAGTAATATAGCCTCTTGACATGTCATGAGTTTTCAGTGTCTGGAGATACGGTTCTGGTATGTGTAAAACCAAATACCCATAGCTAGTAAAGAAATATTGTACAAAAGTTCCTTTTCTATCACTACTAGCGGTTGTCATAGAAGAAAGCTACTAAAATGCTGTAAAGCATCTAGATCTCCTATTACACTGTGTGCAGAATTATTAGGCAAGTTTTATTTGAGATGATTATTTTTATTATTGAACAACAACTATGTTCTCAATCAACCCAAAAGACTCATAAATATCAAAGCTTAATATTTTTGGAAGTTGGAGTGGGTTTTTTTTAGATTTGGCTATCTTAGGAGGATATCTGTTTGTGCAGGTAACTATTACTGTGCAGAATTATTATGCAACTTAATTAAAACCAAATATATACCCATCTCACTTGTTTATTTTCACCAGGTAAACCAATATAACAACAGAAAATTTAGAAATAAACATTTCTGACATTCAAAAACAAAACCAAAACCAAATCAGTGACCAATATAGCCACCTTTCTTTACGATGACACTCAAAAGCCTTCCCTCCATAGATTCTGTCAATTGCTTGATCTGTTTACGATCAACATTGCGTGCAGCAGCCACCACAGCCTCCCAGACACTGTTCAGAGAGGTGTACTGTTTTCCCTCCCCGTAGATCTCACATTTTATGAGGGACCACAGGTTCTCTATGGGGTTCAGATCAGGTGAACAAGAGGGCCATGTCATTATTTTTTCTTCTTTTAGACCTTTACTGGCCAGCCACACTGTGGAGTATTTGAATGCATGTGATGGAGCATTGTTCTGCACGAAAATCATGTTTTTCTTGAACAATACCGACTTCTTCCTGTACCACTGCTTGAAGAAGGTGTCTTCCAGAAACTGGCAGTAGGTCTGGGAGTTTAGCTTCACTCCATCCTCCACCCAAAAAGGTCCCACAAGTTCATCTTTGATGATACCACCTCCACCTTGCTGGCGTCTGAGTCGGAGTGGAGCTTTCTGCCCTTTACTGATCCAACCTCGGGCCCATCCATCTGGCCCATCAAGAGTCACTCTGATTTCATCAGTCCATAAAACCTTTGAAAAATCAGTCTTAAGATATTTCTTGCTCCAGTGTTGACATTTTATCTTATGTTTCTTGTTCAAAGGTGGTCGTTTTTCAGCCTTCCTTACCTTGGCCATGTCCCTGAGTATCGCACACCTTGAGCTTTTTGATACTCCAGTAATGTTGCAGCTCTGAAATATGGCTAAACTGGTGGCTAATGGCATCTTGGCAGCTTCACGCTTGATTTTCCTCAATTCATGGGCAGTTATTTTGCACCTTTTTTTTTTCAACACGCTTTTTGCGACCCTGTTGGCTATTTGCCATGAAACGCTTGATTGTTCGGTGATCACACTTCAAAAGTTTGGCAATTTCAAGACTGCTGCATCCCTCTGCAAAACATTTCACAATTTTTGACTTTTCAGAGTCCGTCAAATCTCTCTTCTGACCCATTTTGCCAAAGGAAAGGAAGTTGCCTAATAATTAAGCACACCTTATATAGGGTGTTGATGTCATTAGACCACACCCCTACTCATTACAGAGATGCACATCACCAGATTTACTTAACTGGTAGTTGGCTTTCAAGCCTATACAGCTTGGAGTAGGACAACATGTATAAAAAGGATGATGTGATCAAAATACTCATTTGCCTAATAATTCTGCACACAGTGTATATGTGTTAGAAAGTCTTATAAATAAGGCCTCATCCACCTCTCCTGACATACACACTAAACATCTTCACAGAGATCCATTTGTCAAAGGGGCACCAATACAGAAAAAAATCTGAAATAGAGTAGTAGACTTGGTTATACCATCCTGCAGAGTCCAGTAAGAAAAACTTATACCAAATGGTATAACACAGTATAGCTAACAGCAATCTGTCTTCCAGCGGAGCCGCCCGTGAGACAAATCCTCAAAAAAAAACAAAAAAAAAAAAACAACACTAATTCCTGTACAATGATTCCAAGAAATGTTGCTTATCACCCCAACATGACCAGCTATTGAGATGCAGTGCAGATATATCTGTAGCTTTGTCACAAGTTGCTATTAGACAGTCTTCTATTCATGTGGTAACAGACTACTGGACTATTGAATGGAGCTTGAACAAATGTAATGCACATACTGCTGAAATAACCCCTTTAAGATGTGTTGAACAGCTTTTCAGCTGCACTAATGGCTGCAAATAATCTGTTATATGTGAACAAATAGAACATTTCCATTATTATATTATTACATTAAATAATGACATAACTCATTAATTTGGCTGTAAAATAAATACAACACAACATTGCAGAGCACTAAAGGGTTGTTTTTTTTTCAGGAGTATAGAAAAATTTAAAAAAGGACTATAAATGCTTGCTACAGTATGTGAATGAATAAAGACAACTAAGTACCTTTTATATGTGTTTGCAGTCCTCTTGTTTTCAAGCAGTTGCTGTACTTCCTGGCTTACACTTTCTGGTTATAGGAGTGTCAGGGCAGCTCTTCCCAGCACCCACCCATTGCACCTGCTACCAGGCCAGTATACTTCCTCAACCAGAACCCTGCCCTGTTTATTATGCCTATATTCAATTCTCTCCTCAGTGGGGATGGGATATGGGCTGGGAGACATAAGGGACTTTATTTAAGGGGCATTATTTCTGAGGGGGCACAATAGGGAACTATGTTATGTGTGTATGGGAGAAGTCTGTGCCTAGTCATTGAGGGAGCAGTGTCAGCGTCTCGTATACACCTCTCTGCTCTGTTCCTTATTGCAGGTCAGGCTGGGAGGAGGACTTAAAAGATGAACAGTGCTTGTGAACATGACATCAGGAGTGACGAGACGTTCATTGTGGGCGCTGCTAGTAGAAGAAACCATATACTCAATGGGCAGCAAATGACTTGAGAGAAGAAGGTAGTGTGTGCATCAGGGATTCTGGTGCAGACCGAAAAAAGGAAAAGGGTCGGAAGTTTCATCAGAGTGTAAGGCATAAGTCTTCATTTCAGAATATTTTTTAGCTAGTTGAAAAAAGTAGTAAAGTACTATATAGAAACTTACTAATACTGCAGGGCAGCATGTGCTGTGTTTAATTGTATCGGACAATATTCCTACATGGTATTAAACCAAGCCAGGCTCCAACTAAAAAGCTATGACATCACACACCATCACAAAGATTTTTGTGTCAGAGATGATGTGTTTAGAACATAATTTAAATGCATACTTATAACTGCATTAAAACTATATGTCTTGTTTTTTTCACAGACTTTGGAGACAAAGTGTGAATTTGCAAAGTTTGTATGCCAGATTTCTGGCGTTGAGAACTTGATGATTTTTGTGCAAACCTGGAAAGTGGGTGGAGCATAGGTTGGTTGTCATGGATAGGATGTCCTGCAGGCCAGCAAATTTACTATAAGGCTAAATTTAGACAACAGAGGTGTAAACTGCCTTGAAAAACGTCCATTTTTCACTGCCATCTTGTATCTGAGAGGCACCAAAAATAGGACATGATCTATATTTTGATGGTCCATGACAACTGACCGTCAAAATAACGGTCATATCAATAGCCATGACATTGAAGTTAATGCTCCATTAAAAAAAAAACACATGACTATTAATCACTGGTTTGTGAATGTAGCTTAATTTATGCCAGAAACTGATGTAGATTAAAGCTCAAATCTATACCAGCTTCTAGCATTGAGGCCTACAAATGAGTCTAATTTATTAAGAAACATTATTAATTAGTTGCCTCTTACTTCAGCACAAAGACATCAGGACTGGAATAGAAAATGTCAGTCTTGATAATCTCCCTCATTAAATATATTAAACTAGGTGGGCAGTACAGTATTAAAGGTTTGTTCACACATTTCACTGCAAAGGATGAAATTCACAGTGAAAAATTGCAACATTTCCACACAAAGGTAAGCAATCTGTGGATATTAAAATCTGATACAAGTACATACTCAGTGTTGGACTGGGATGTCTAGGGCCCACCAGTGGAATTGTTTCTAGGGGCCCACCATCAGGACCCCTGCAGATCAGCGGTACCGAGACAGGGCGGCTAAAAGTAATAACATGTCGGGAGCCATGCTGCTCACCCACTATACCATGTGCACCACTACACTACCTAAACCTACAGCTACACCTTGTATGGCAAGTGAAAAGCTTGGCTCCAAGAATTGTTACCTTTAGCTGTAGCCGCACTGTCCTGGAAAAGCTGATCTGCAGAGGTCCTGGCTGTTGTATCATCGCAGATGTAATATTGATGGCCTATCCTAAGGACAGGCCATCAATATTAGAAAGATGGATAAATCCTTTAAAGAGGTTGTCCAGGAATTGGAACTATTTTTATTAGAAAAGTAAAAATTCACAAACAGTGTCACATACGAAAATACAATATAAAACCCATAAACAGAAACAATACATAAATCCAAAACATAGCATAAACAACATCAATAAATAAGATACAAGAAACCGGGACAAAAATTAAAGACCAAAAAAGAAAATCCAGCCGCAAATCAGCCCCCATCCATTCTGCCTTTCACTCCGCCTTTCACTCTCCAGTCTTTCTTCAGTCATCCGCCAGTCAAAACTCTACCTATCTTGGAAACAAAAGAAAATCCAAATAAGTAATATACAATGGAAAACATATAACACTAACAGAAAACTAACAAAAACCCCAACTGAAACTTATTAGAATTTTTTTTTTTTTTTTTTATTATTATTATAATTTTTTTTTTTTTTTTTTTTTTCCTTCACCACACCCGGCCAGCACCACGCCCCATGTCCTCTCATGTCCGCATAGTCCTGGTGCTGGCACCACCCTCCACCAAGCCCCTGAAAACCGACCTGGCTCTCCGCCTCATGTCCTCCCATGTCCGCATAGTCCAGAGCCAGGCCGGACACACGAAACCTATATATCAAACCCTCCACCCCCAAAAGAAACCCCCCTCCCAAACAACCTACCCCCCTAAGAAAAAAAAAACCCTTTTAACTACATACAATGGGAAATAGAAAAAAATGGAAATGAACAAAAAAAATATGTTTAGTGGCAAAAGCAAATAACAAAATACCAGACAAGAAAACCAGACAAAATACAATAACAAAACCCACAATCTTATATAAACCGTTGACACCCCCTTCCCTCCCATAAACCTCCCACAGGCCTAGGGTCGGTTATCCTCAAGCCTCTTACCCTTTCATCCTATTTCCAAAACAAAATGCCTATGTGGTGACACACCAGCCCTCCACCAGGAAGAGAGCACAAGAGGCCCGTCCCTGCCTACTTGCCCTACCACTATGTCCCTATCTATCAATCTATCCCTACCCTATCCCTACCTGTCCCTCCCTACCAAAAAAAACAAACCCCACCTCTTGTGCAAAACCTTGCCCTCCCTTTCCCTATCTGGCCCTAACCTAACTACCTTTTAATCCCTTATTCTATCCCTCAGGGAACAGAAAAGGTGAAACCCCTCCAGAGGGTACCAGCCCTTTTTGCGCCCAACCCCTCATACTCCCGAGAGCGCACCCTCACCAGGTCCACCATGATGTTTTTAACCACCTCCACCTCCGGGAGGATTTTGCCTCGCGTCGATACTAGACACCGGGATGACCACAAGTGGAACCTAACCACTGCGCTAACTATAAAAAGTGTCTGGCAGTCCCTGCCCTCCAGGTGTTTGAATGCCCCATAGGCCCACTCGGCATAGGAAAGGCCAGCCAGCCGCAGCCAACCGGTGGAGGTCCCCACCAATTTGCAAACCCTTATATTGAAGGGGCACTGAAGCAGGAAGTGCTCCATGCTTTCCAGCATGTCGCCACACTCCTCCCGAGGGCAGCCTCGTTCGTCGGAGTTCCGGTACTTCAAGTTCCCCCTCACATATAACTTACCTAGGAGGCAGCGCCAGGTCAGATCCCAAAACTTCCGAGGAAACCTTTTGGAGTTAAGAAAATGCAACCCTCCCTCTAAGGTTTCTCCTGGGCAATCTTTGAGCGCCAGAGGCTTCTGGAAGCGGGTCAACAGGACTTTGTCATCAAGAAAACGTCTTGACTGAGTCCTGATCTCCCACGCCCCCAGACCCCACCAACGAATCACTTTCAAGACCAGGGAAGCATAGGCCGGGAGATATCCATGGGGTGCACGAAGATCTTTCACTTGCCCTCCTGACTCTCATTTCTGGAAGAAGGGCCGAAACCACCCCTGGCAGGAGGCTACCCACGAAGGAGCCCCCTCGGCGGAGAGGTTTGGTAAATTGATCTTAAGAAAGGTGTTCATTAAGAACACCACGGGGTTAACCATATTTAACCCCCCTAGCCTCCTTGTGCGGTATGTAACCTCCCTCTTGATTAGGTTGAGCCTGTTCCCCCATAACAGTTGGAAGAACAGGCAACAGATCCTACTCCAACAAGACTCTGGCAAGGCACAGACGCTACCTAGATAGATCACCAACGGGAGCAGGAAGGCTTTGGCAAGGTGAACCCTTTCTCTCAGGGTCAAGGACCAACCATTCCAGCAATCAACTCTCTGGGCGACATCCTTAAGCCTACCTTCCCAATTTTGGAGTGGGTAATCACCCTGGCCAAAATGGATGCCTAAGATCTTTACAGACCCCTGGGGTTCTGGGAGGGTGTCCGGGAGAGAAAAAACAGGCTCTCCCCCTCCCAGCCAGAGGCTTCCACACTTATTCCTGTTTACAGCTGATCCGGAAGCCTCCGAGTAACTGTCCACTTCAGACATCACCCATTCAATCTCCTCCCGCGACGAGACAAGAGCGGTGACATCATCCGCGTAGGCTACTGTCCTCAAAGGGGAGCCGGTGCCCTCCAGGTCCATCCTGACTCCCGCCACCGGCCCACCATTAATCCGTCTAATCAGGGGATTAATGGCGAACACATACAGTAGCGGGCTCAAGGGACATCCCTGTCGGACGCCCGACCCCACCTCAAAAGGACGACCAACCCAACCATTCACAAGTGGGAAAGACTCAGCCCCAGCGTATAAGGTCTGCAGCCACTGAATGAACAACCCAGGTAGGCCATACCTCGAGAGAGTTGACCACAAATACTCATGATTCACCCTGTCAAAAGCCTTAGCCTGATCTAGGGACAGCAAGTACCCCTTCCACCGACCTGCCCTACTCTGCTCCACAGCCTCCCTGACACTCAGGACCGCACTTAAGGTGCTACGACCGGGAACAGAGCAGTGCTGAGCCGGCGAGAGGAGCCGGGGCGCAAACTGTACCAGCCGGTTGAAAAGTACCTTCGCCAGAATCTTTCGGTCCGTATTGAGAAGTGCTATGGGCCACCAGTTCTCAATACGGCTCGGATCCTTACCCTTTGACAGAACTATAAGGGCGGACCTCCTCATTGACTTTGGCAGAGTGCCCGAGGATAGACACTCATTAAGCACGTCAGTCAAGAGGGGAGCCAACGCTCCTTTAAAGGTCCGATAGAACTCAGATGTTAAGCCATCTGGGCCAGGTGACTTCTTGAGGGCAAGACCCTCAATAGCCCTGGCGACTTCCTCTTCCCTTATAGGTTCTATAAAAACACCAAAAGAAGGGTCTTCTGCTGACTCAGGAATGGCTTCAGCCAAGAAACCTGAAATCCGATCCCGATTCAGTTCCTTCTTTGCCAAAAGGTTCGAGTAGAAAGACCTGACGACCTCCAAGATCCCTGACCTGGATCTTGTCAGGGATCCTGTACTGTCAATCAGGCCTGTTACTGTCTTACAAGTCACTGACATCTTACAGTTCCTGTAGGGGTCGGGCGAGCGGTATTTCCCGAAATCCCTCTCAAGAACCAAAGATGCGTGCATATCATACTGACACCCTTTAAGCAAAGCCTTCACACCGGAGATATCCTCCTGGCTACCTCCGGTCGAGACCAGATGTTCAAGTCTCTTCCTCAGTGCACTGTACATGCGGTACATGTCCAGTGACCTGAGGCTTGAGAGCCGGCGGAAAAATCCCGCCACCCTTTTTTTGAATATCTCCCACTACTCTGACCTAGTGCCCTCAAGACCCAGTAATAGTACCTGATCCTGAAGAAATTCCTCAAAGGCTTGTCTTACAGCTGCCTCCTCAAGGAGTGACGAATTCAGCCTCCACAAACCTCTTCCTCTCCGGAGGGTTTCTGAAATATTCAAAGAAAATAAAATTAGGCAGTGATCGGAGAACTCCACCTCCACCACGGACACAGGGGTGGTGACGGAATTCTCCTTCAAAAAAAACCTATCTATCCTGGACCTAACACTTCCTCTCTGAAAGGTGAACCCACGGTGACCTGGGGAATGCCTGATGTGGATATCCTCCAGGCGAGCTTCACTCACTATGCTATTTAACGCGACGCCATCATAGGGCAGTCTATCTCTGGTACCTCCTCGGTCTTGGGGTCTAGTTATGGTATTAAAATCCCCACCAAAGATGACTTGTTTGCCCGTAAAAAGAAAAGGCTTGATCTTCATAAAGAGGCTTTTACGGTCCCACTTTGACTGGGGACCGTAGATGTTAATGAGGCGCAGGCTTTGCCCCTTCATGAAGACGTCTAAGACTAGGCACCTTCCCATTTCGAGTTCGATCAGCCGCTGGCATTTCACCTCTGCGGTAAAAAGCACCGCCACTCCACTATACGGCTCAGCCGCAAGAGACCAGTAGGAGGGCCCCCTGCGCCACTCCCTCCTTGCTCTGTTTATCTCTGATAGAGTACAGAGCCTGGTCTCCTGCAAAAACAAAATGTCAGCTTCAACTCGGCCAAGAAAATCAAAGGCTGCAAACCTAGCCGTATCAGACTTAATGCTGGCCACATTAATGGTGGCCAGCGTCAGTGGAGAGGGGACTGCCATTAAGACCGATTGAGCTCAATGACCTTCAGTTTCCCACCCCCTTTCCTCCTACCACCACCACCCCTAGATGAGTCTGAAGAGGACCCGCGACTTTTCCTCGTCTTACGGGTCCTCTTCTTACATTGGGATTGGTCCATCACCTCACCTCGTGCGGTTTGGCCAGGCAAGGGATGGACTTCCCCCGTAGTTTCTCCCTGGGGAGTATTGGTATCATTTTTTTCAACGGTTTCCAAAACAGCTTGAGGTGCATCGTCTCCATCTCTGGGTACCAGGCCAGCCTCCTCCACTGAAGGCAGGGGGCCCTTCCCTGAGGGAGACTCAGCAGCCCCCGACGGTCCCATCTCCCCCTCTGAAGCCTCCCCTGAGACTGATGCGTCCTCGCAGAGGGTTTGGTACCGGTTAGGGCTGATCACTGAAAGGTCCTCGAGTCTCTGTTCCTTTGCCTGGGGGGGGGGGGGCAGATGTTTTTACCCTCGCTTTACTCGGTGACTTTCTCCTCCTGACCGTCTGTTCCTCCCCAGCACTAACGTACTGGGAAGATGAAGACAGGTCAGCCTCTTCCTCCCTCTGCAGTCTTCTCATCTCCTCAATCAGGGCCGTGCCCGTCGCTACTTCAGCATTAGAATCCAACCCAGCGGGATCAGGGGCAGAGGGGAGACACATAATACCTTCCCTCTGCTCCCTTCTCCTATCTCTCCTTCTCGCCCTAGATGGTGGCTGGGTTTTCTCCCTCCGCGTCGGCAACCTGGTCTCTCCACCTCCAACCCCCTCCTCGGTGACAGGGACAGTCTCCTCACCTGCCCCTGCCCGTCGGAGGGTGACATTAGCGAACGACCTCGGGCACGCCCCGATTGGGTGACCAAGGTCACCACACAGGTGGCACCGAATCCTATCACAGGTTGCAGCTAGATGACCTAATCCCCCACACATGGCACACTTCTGCACCCTGCAGGAGGCACTCAAGTGCGAGGGATCACCACACCTGTGACAGAGCTTCGGCTGCCCCTGGTAGAAGACAAGAATCCTGTCTTTCCCGAGGAAGGTTGAGGACGGGATATGCATCACCGAGTTATCCTCATGCTTCAATTTGACCATAAAGGTCCAGGCCCCCGACCAAATGCCAAACTCATCAAGGTTCTTCCGGGGGAAGTCTTTCACTTCCCCATACCTGTTGAGCCAGGTCATAATGTCCATGTAAGAAAGTGACTCGTTACGAGTCAAAACGGTCACTTTCTTAATTGCATCCTGGCGCGACACCGCCCACACATTGAAGTCGCGCCAGCCGGGCTCGTTCTTTGCCAACTCATAATTACCCCAGAAGGTTTCTAAGCCCCCCGGGGTAACAAAGCTGACATCAAACTCTGAGGAGCCGACCGGGTGAATGAGGGCAAAGATGTCACTTGCCCTAAAGCCCATCCCGAGCAGAAGTTCGACGACCCTCCTCCTCTGAGGACAAGGGTCTTCTCCCCCCGACCCGAGACGGACTACATTCCTCCGGACCGGCCGCTGCCCGGGTGTCGGGAGAGTCCACCTGGTCTCACCCCCCTCATCTCGGAACTTCCCTAGGCCAAAACGTTCAATCCAAAACCTAAGGTCCCTCGATTGACCATCCACTATCATCGTTCTCTGCCCTGCTCGTAAGGCCGCCAGGAGCTGCTGTTGTAATTCACCGTCCCTGGCCCCCAGTGATGGACACGAGGCACCCCTTGGGACCCCCGAGGCGACACTGGCATAGGAACGTACCAAGCTTGAGGCCGCAGTCCCAGCCCCCCGCAACTCCAGTGCCACCTTCGGGCGCCCCCTGAAGCCCGCTCGGCCCGGCCACCACCGCGGCCACCGGCACACCAGAGACAGGAGCGGTTGTTCCCAGCGTCGCAGGCGTGGACCGGGCAAACACATTTGGCAAAGCTACTTCTGCAGCAGCCATGCCTACATTTTCCAAAGTCCTAGGAACCTCCACTACCACATCTTTAACAAAAGGGACAGCAGTAGCAGCAGCAGCAGCAACACAAGGGGTGACAGCCTCCATAGCCCCCCCTCCCCTTTCCCTCACAAGGAACATCTAAGTCACTCTCTGGAACCACAGTTTTTTCCCCCTCCTCCGCCCTCCTCTCCTGACGCCTGCTTTTCCTACTCCCCAGTCTGCTCTTACTCACCGCTTTCTTACCCACGCTCACCATTACCTCATTCACACCGGGGCTTGCGGCCTTGGGCGGCTCCACGAGCGGGATTGGCCTATTCCGGGCCTCCGCTTCACTCTCCTCCCGCTTAGCTGGGGCGACTTGTGCCTCTGCCTCGACCTCCGCATCGTCAGCTGTCGCAGCGCTCAATGCTTTAGGAGCGGACTTGCTCCTAGCGCTGACGGCAGCCTCCGCATCACCGGTCTCATTGGCTTCCTCGGCACCTGAAACCGGAAGGGAGGGACAAGCCGCACGCCCCTTCCCCTTACCATGGACCTGGGGAGGGGCCGGCGCTACTTTGACCCTGCCCACAGGGGCAGGCTTCACCGCTTCTCTATCTCCCTTCGTGGGAGGTGCTTTTCCGACCTTGTCCGCTGCAGTTTCGGGCGCCATTTTCAATACTGCACCCAGCTCCCCAGCCACACCGCTACTTAGAGAAAGCGGGGTCTGGGGAGTCTGCGCCCCCTTATCTCACCCGCGGGCAACACCCCAGATTCAGCCTGTGCTAGAGTCAATGGGGGTTGCCCTGCGGGAACAGTTATACCTGCTGCGACACTCACATATTTCAGAGTGCCGACTTCTTGCGGCTTAGCCTTCTTCTTTTTCCTTTTTTTTGATTCCTTCTCGTTTCCAAGGTCGTCTACGGAAAAAGCCATCTTCTCCATTCTTGCCGGGGATTCTAGCATGCATATTTCGTGGATTATCCTCCCCGCAGCAGAACCCATATCGTCTTCTGATGTTGCCGGTAATGGTGGTAAATTCTCCGGTAGCTTGGGTAAACTTGCCAATTTCTCTGGGGGCGTATAGGTCGGAATACCTGGACTCACCCTCGTAGGCTTCCGGCTACTGCCGTACTCTGCCAGCAGGCTCCCCTCTGAGTCAGTATCTGTCTCATATTCCGGATCCGAGCTTTCGGAGGACGCGAGGCCTTCCCGCAGCAGCCGCCCCTGCTGCTTGCGGTAAAAACGGTCATCATTCAGGAGTTTCTCCCTGAAAGGCCCCGCGCCCTCCAGGATCTCTCGGCATCTTTGGTCAAGCCCTTTAATTTGTTCTTTCAGCTTTTTGACCTGCTTACTCAGTGCCGGTCTCTCATGCCTTGAGGCCCTGTCACTACGGGCACGGACACTCTGAAGCTCCGCACCCATAGCGAACAGGGACCTCCTGGCTTTATCATATTCCTCAAGGGTAGTGTTAATCCACTTACTGTATGCAAGCACATCCTCGCCAGCCTTCCGAATCCCCCAACCTGATGATGGCAAGGAAGGAGGGGGGGCTTCGCTGGCCTTTTTACTTGTACAGGGCTCAGCCTCCGCTGGTGTTTTCTGACCTAGACGTCCCTTGCTGCGGGTTGCCATACCTTTTTCCACTGGAGCCTGCTGCCTCTCCAATCTTCTCCTGCTGCTGCTGCTACTGCCGTCCATTGAGAGCCTCCTGCCCCCCGCCAAGCTGGCTCGGGGGGCAGGAGCACCTTGCTCCATGGTGAGAAAACCCCAACCTTGGAAAAGGAAAGGGGTTGGAGCCTCCAACTATGGCTGGAAAAACTGCTACTGTTGCACAAACACCACACACCAAGCCTCTCTTCTGAGCTGACAAACAGACTATAGCCTCTGGTCTCAGGAGCTCAGACAGGCGTGTCTGATTCCCACAGCTTCCCCGAAGGAATTGGAACTATTTTATTAGAAAAGTAGAAAAAGTTCACAAACACTGTCACATACGAAAATACAATATAAAACTATAAACAGAGACAATACATAAATCTAAAACATAGCATAAAACCATCAACAAATAAAATACAAGAAAACACCGGGACAAAAAAAAAAAAAAAACAATCGCGAACCAGCCCCATCCATTCTGCCTTTCACTCCGCCTTTCACGCCACCTTTCACTCTTCTCCCGTCTTTCTCCAGTCATCCGTCAGTCAAAAACTCTAAGAAAAGAAAATCTAAATGAGCAATATACAATGGAAACATATAACGGAAACTTATAACACTAACAAAATCCCCAACTGAAACTTACTAAAAAAATTTTTTTTTTTTTTTTTTTCCCCTCACCACACCCGGCCAGCACCACGCCCCATGTCCTCCCATGTCCGCATAGTCCTGGTGCTGGCACCACCCACCACCAAGCCCCTGAAACCCAACCTGGCTCTCCGCCTCATGTCCTCCCATGTCCGCGTAGTCCAGAGCCAGGCCGGGCACACGAAAACTTATAAACCAAACCCTCCACCCCCAAAAAGAAACCCCCCTCCCAAACAACCTACCCCCCTGAAAAACCCCTTAACTACTAACAAACAAATGGAATTATGGAATATGGAAAATGAAATATGGGATATGGAAATGGATATGAAAAATGGAAATGGAAAATGAATATGGGATACGGAAAAATGGAAAATGGACACAACATATGAACGACAACAATAACAAATAACAAATACCAGACAAGTAACAAAAACCCACCATCCTACATAACCTGTTAAATTACCTTCCCTCCCATGAACCTCCCATGGGCCTAGGGTCGGTTATCCTCAAGCCTCTTACCCTTCCATCTGATTTCCAAAACAAAAATGCCTATGTGGTGACACGCCAGCCCTCCACCAGGAAGAGAGCACAGGAGGCCCATCCCTGTCTACTCGCCCTACCGCTATATCCCTATCTATCATTCTGTCCCTACCCTGTCCCTACCTGTCCCTCCCTATCAGAAAATAATAAACCCCACCCCTCGTGCAAACCTTGCCCTACCTATCCCTATCTGGCCCTAACCTAACTAACCTACTTTAAATCCCCTATCTAACCCTCAGGGAACAGAAAAAGTGAACCCCCTCCAGAGGGTACCAGCCCTTTCTGCGCCCAGCCCCTCGTACTCCCGAGAGCGCACCCTCACCAGGTCCACCATGATGTTTTTAACCACCTCCACCTCCGGGAGGATTTTGCCTCTCGTCGATACTAAACACCGTGCTGACCATAGGTGAAACCTGACCACTGCACTAAGTACAAAAAGTGTTTGGCAGTCCCTGCCCTCCGGGTGTTTGAATGCCCCATAGGCCCACTCGGCGTAGGAAAGGCCAGCCAGCCGCAGCCAACCGGTGGAGGTCCCCACCAATTTGCAAACCCTTATATTGAAGGGGCACTGAAGCAGGAAGTGCTCCATGCTTTCCAGCATGTCGCCACACTCCTCCCGAGGGCAGCCTCGCTCGTCGGAGTTCCGGTACTTCAAGTTCCCCCTCACATATAACTTACCTAGGAGGCAGCGCCAGGTCAGATCCCAAAACTTCCGAGGAAACCTTTTGGCGTTAAGAAAACGCAACCCTCCCTCTAAGGTTTCTCCTGGGCAATCTTTGAGCGCCAGAGGTTTCTGGAAGCGGGTCAACAGGACCTTGTCGTCAAGAAAATGTCTTGACTGAGTCCTGATCTCCCATGCCGCCAGACCCCACCGACGAATCACTTTCAGGACCAGGGAAGCATAGGCCGGGAGATATCCATGGGGTGCACGAAGATCTTTCACTTGCCCTCCTGACTCCCATTTCTGGAAGAAGGGCCGAAACCACCCCTGGCAGGAGGCTACCCACGAAGGAGCCCCCTCGGAGGAGAGGTTTGGTAAATTGATCTTAAGAGAGGTGTTCATTAAGAACACCACGGGGTTAACCATATTTAACCCCCCTAGCCTCCTTGTGCGGTATGTAACCTCCCTCTTGATTAGGTTGAGCCTGTTCCCCCATAACAGTTGGAAGAACAGGCAACAGATCCTACTCCAACAAGACTCTGGCAAGGCACAGACGCTACCTAGATAGATCACCAACGGGAGCAGGAAGGCTTTGGCAAGATGAACCCTTTCTCTCAGGGTCAAAGACCAACCCTTCCAGCAATCAACTCTCTGGGCGACATCCTTAAGCCTACCTTCCCAATTTTGGAGTGGGTAATCACCCTGGCCAAAATGGATGCCTAAGATCTTTACAGACCCCTGGGGTTCTGGGAGGGTGTCCGGGAGAGAAAAACCAGGCTCTCCCCCTCCCAGCCAGAGGCTTCCACATTTATTCCTGTTTACAGCTGATCCGGAAGCCTCCGAGTAACTGTCCACTTCAGACATCACCCATTCAAGCTCCTCCCGTGACGAGACAAGAACGGTGACATCATCCGCGTAGGCTACTGTCCTCAAAGGGGAGCCGGTGCCCTCCAGGTCCATCCTGACTCCCGCCACCGGCCCACCATTAATCCGCCTAATCAGGGGATCAATGGCGAACACATACAGTAGCGGGCTCAAGGGACATCCCTGTCGGACGCCCGACCCCACCTCAAAAGGACGACCAACCCAACCATTCACAAGTGGGAAAGACTCTGCCCCAGCGTATAAGGTCTGCAGCCACTGAATGAACCCCCCAGGCAGGCCATACCTCGAGAGAGTTGACCACAAATACTCATGATTCACCCTGTCAAAAGCCTTAGCCTGATCTAGGGACAGCAAGTACCCCTTCCACCGACCTGCCCTACTCTGCTCCACAGCCTCCCTGACACTCAGGACCGCACTTAAGGTGCTACGACCGGGAACAGAGCAGTGCTGAGCCGGCGAGAGGAGCCGGGGCGCAAACTGTACCAGCCGGTTGAAAAGTACCTTCGCCAGAATCTTTCGGTCCGTATTGAGAAGTGCTATGGGCCGCCAGTTCTCAATATGGCTCGGATCCTTACCCTTTGACAGAACTATAAGGGCGGACCTCCTCATTGACTTCGGCAGAGTGCCCGAGGATAGACACTCATTAAGCACGTCAGTCAAGAGGGGAGCCAAAGCTCCTTTAAAGGTCCGATAGAACTCAGATGTTAAGCCATCTGGGCCAGGTGACTTCTTGAGGGCAAGACCCTCAATAGCCCTGACGACTTCCTCTTCCCTTATAGGTTCTATCAAAACACCAAGAGAAGGGTCTTCTGCTGACTCAGGAATGGCTTCAGCCAAGAAACCTGAAATCCGATCCCGATTCAGTTCCTTCTTTGCCAAAAGGTTAGAGTAGAAGGACCTGACGACCTCCAAGATCCCTGACCTGGATCTTGTCAGGGATCAATCAGGCCTGTTACTGTCTTACAAGTCACTGACATCTTACAGTTCCTGTAGGGGTCGGGCGAGCGGTATTTCCCGAAATCCCTCTCAAGAACCAAAGATGCGTGCCTATCGTACTGACACCTTTTGAGCAAAGCCTTCACACCGGAGATATCCTCCTGGCTACCTCCGGTCGAGACCAGATGTCCAAGTCTCTTCCTCAGTGCAGTGTACATGCGGTACATGTCCAGTGACCTGAGGCTTGAGAGCCGGCGGAAAAATCCCGCCACCCTTTTTTTGAATATCTCCCACCACTCTGACCTAGTACCTTCAAGACCCAGTAATAGTACCTGATCCTGAAGAAACTCTTCAAAGGCTTGTCTTACAGCTGCCTCCTCAAGGAGTGACGAATTCAGCCTCCACAAACCTCTTCCTCTCCGGAGGGTCTCTGAAATATTCAAAGAAAACAAAATTAGACAGTGATCGGAGAACTCCACCTCCACCACGGACACAGGGGTGGTGACGGAATTCTCCTTCAAAAAAAACCTATCTATCCTAGACCTAACACTACCTCTCTGAAAGGTGAACCCACGGTGACCTGGGGAATGCCTGATGTGGATATCCTCCAGGCGAGCTTCACTCACTATGCTATTTAACGCGGCACCATCATAGGGCAGTCTATCTCTGGTACCTCCTCGGTCTTGGGGTCTAGTTATGGTATTAAAATCCCCACCAAAGATGACTTGTTTGCCCGTAAAAAGAAAAGGCTTAATCTTCATAAAGAGGCTTTTACGGTCCCACTTTGTCTGGGGACCATAGATGTTAATGAGGCACAGGCTTTGCCCCTTCATGAAGACGTCTAAGACTAGGCACCTTCCCATTTCGAGCTCGATCAGTCGCTGGCATTTCACCTCTGCGGTAAAAAGCACCGCCACTCCACTATACGGCTCAGCCGCAAGAGACCAGTAGGAGGGCCCCCTGCGCCACTCCCTCCTTGCTCTGTTTATCTCTGATAGAGTACAGAGCCTGGTCTCCTGCAAAAACAAAATGTCAGCTTCAACCCGGCCAAGAAAATCAAAGGCTGCAAACCTAGCCGTATCAGACTTAATGCTGGCCACATTAATGGTGGCCAGCGTCAGTGGAGAGGGGACTGCCATTAAGACCGATTGAGCTCAATGACCTTCAGCTTCCCACCCCCTTTCCTCCTATCACCACCACCCCTAGATGAGTCTGAAGAGGACCCGCGACTTCTCCTCGTCTTGCGGGTCCTCTTCTTACATTGGGATTGGTCCATCACCTGCCCCGGTGCGGTTTGGCCAGAGGAGGGATGGACCTCCCCCCGCAACTTCTCCCTGAGGAGTTACAGTGGTGGCAGAGACAGTAGCAACTTCGGCCCTGGGTGCATCATCTCCTCCTCCAGCCTCCAAGCCAGCCTCCCCCCCCAGAGGGCAGGGGGCCCCTCCCGGAGGGAGACTCAGCAGCCCCTGACGGCTCCACCTCTCCCTCTGAAGCCTCCCCTGAGGCCGACGCATCCTCACAGAGGGATTGGTACCGGTTGGGACCTACCACTAGAGGGCCGTCGAGTCTGCGTTCCTTCGTCGGGGGGGGGGGGGGGGGGGCAGATGTTTTTGCCCTCACTTTACTCGGTGACTTTCTCCGCTTGACCGTCTCTCCCTCCCCAGCACTGACGTACTGAGAAGAAGACGACTGGTCAGCCTCTTCCTCCCTCTGCAGTCTCCTCATCTCCTCAACCAGGGTCGTGCCCACTGCTGCCTCGGCATCAGGATCCGGCCCAGCAGAGCCAGGGGCAGAAGGAAGGCACATAACTCCCTCCCTCTGCTCCCTCCTCCTCTCGCGCCTCCTTGCCCTTGATGGTGGCTGGGCCTTCTCCCTTTGCCTTGGCAGACTAGTCTCTCCTCCCCCACTCACCCCCTCCGCAGCAGGGACAGCCTCCTCAACTGCTCCCGCTTGCCGAAGGGTGGTGTTGGCGAAGGACCGTGGACATGCCCCGATCGGGTGCCCAAGGACACCACACAGGTGGCAACGCACCCTGCCACAGGTCGCCGCGAGATGACCCACCTCCCCACACATGGCGCACTTCTGCACACGGCAGGAGGCGCTCAAGTGTGAGGGGTCACCGCACCTGTGACAGAGTTTTGGCTGCCCCTGGTAGAAGACAAGGATCCTGTCTTTCCCAAGGAAGGTTGAGAACGGGATATGCATCACCGAGTTATCCTCGTGTCGTAATTTGACCATGAAGGTCCAGGCCCCCGACCATATCCCGAACTCGTCGAGATTTTTCTTTGGGAAGTCCTTGACCTCCCCAAACCTGTTCAGCCAGGTCATGATGTCCATATAAGAAAGTGACTCGTTACGAGTTAAAACGGTCACTTTCTTAATGTTATCCTGGCGTGACACCACCCACACCATAAAGTCACGCCAGGCGGGCTCGTCCTTCACCAGCCTATAGTTTCCCCAGAAGGTTTCTAAGCCCTCCGGGGTAACAAAGCTGATGTCAAACTCCGAGGAGCCGACAGGATGAATCAGGGCAAAGATGTCGCTTGCCCTGAAACCCATCCCGAGTAGGAGTTCCACGACCCCCCTCCTCTGGGGACAAGAGCCGGCTCCCCCCCCACACGAGACGGGCCACGTTCCTCCGTGTCGGCCCCCTACGCCCGGGTGTAGGGAGAGTCCATCTGGTCTCACCTCCTTCCTCTCGGAACTTCCCTAGGCCAAAACGCTCGATCCAGAACCTAAGGTCTCTCGACTGCCCATCTATGGTCATTGTGGACTGGCCCGCCCGTAAAGCCTCCAGGAGCTGCCGTTGCAAATCGCCGTCCCTGGAGCCGGGTGGAAGACATGATGCACCCCCAGGGGCCCCAGAAGCGACGCTGGCATAGGAGCGTGGGGGCCCGGAGGCCGCAGCAACCTCCGCTGCCGGAGTACCAGCGCCACTCCTAGGGACCCCCGCAGAACTACTTAGCCCAGCCACGGCAACCAGAGCACCAGAGGCGGCAACAGTCCGCCCTGGCATAGCCGCCGCGGACCGGGTCACTCCAACTGCAGCAGAAGGAACAGCGGCAGAGAGGACAACAGGAGCAACAATATCAGGAGCAGTGACAGGAGTAACAACAGGAGCAACGACAGCATCAGGAACAGCATCAGGAACAGCAGCAGAAACAACAGCAGGGACAACAGCAGGGACAACAGCAGAAATACCAGAAACAACAGGGGCCACAACAGAAATATTACCAGCAGTAGAAACACTTTTTTTAGCAGCAATGGTAATAGCCCCTCCTCCCTCAGCCTCCCCGACTACAGGCTCTTGGACCCCCATGCATACTACACCACCTTCTTCAGGAATACTACTAATTACCCCTTTTGTCCCACCCGCTTTCCCCTTTACCTTACCTGTCTGCTTAACTAGCTTCTCCACTCGTCCATCATTCACACCTGCAGTCTTCCTTCTTACAGCGGGGCCGGCTGCACCACTCGCTGATGGCTTCCCCGCTTTTACCTCGGCCTCCGCATCCACAGTCACCCCGGCACCTGATGTTGTAGGAGGACACGCCCCCTTAGCCCCGGAAGTGACCTCCGCATCACCGGCTTCATCAGCACTGGAGGAGGATGAGCCACGCCCACCTGCCACTCCCCCTTTCCTACACCTTACTCTGGGGGAAGCCATCGATATTTTAAAACCTCCTACCAGGGAGGGAGGTTTCCCTACGCCACTCCCCTCCGCAGGGGGGGCTTCTTTGCCTTTGCCCTTGTCCGCAACTATGAGCGCCTTGTCTGCAACCATGAGCTCCTTGTCCGCCACCACCTGAAAAGTACTATCAGGCGCCATTTTGACTGCTGGCACCCCGGGCACCCCGCCACTTGGCGTGACCCGAGGTGCCTGCGCCTCCCTTTTCTCTCCTGGAGGCATCGCAACCTGGGCTGAGGTCCCGGCACGATGCTCCCCAGGCAACGACCTGACAAATTTAAATGTCTCTATTACTCTTTTTTTTTCCTTCCTTGCCTTCTTCCTGGTCTTGGTTCCTTTTCCCTCCTCCTCCCCGTCCAAATCTGACAAGCTGAATGCTAATTGGTCCATTCTGGACGGGGACTCCAATTGGCAGATTTGCCTCATCAGCTTCCCGCCTTCTCCCGAGGCTCCACCCTCCTCCTCCTCCGTCTCGGGCAGTGGTTGGTTCTCTGGGAGTGTGGGAGATTGTGTCACTTCCTGTCCTGTCATTCTGACTTCCAGTTTCACTGCCGGCGCTGATGCCTGTGTATATGTGGGTATCAGGCTGCTGCTACTAGGGATGGCTACTCGACTATACTGTACCGCCATGCTGTCATCTGACTCCAGGTCTGACTCACAATAGTCGTCCTCTCCCGAGCTGTCTGAGGACGCGGGGCCATCCTTCAACAACCGCTCCTGCTGTTTGCGGAAGAAGCGGTCATCGTTCAGCAGCTTCTCTCTGAACGGCCCCGCGCCCTCCAGAATCTCCGTGCACCTGGCTTCCAGGGCCTTTATTTGTTTTTTTCAGGCTCCTTACCTGCTTACTGAAAACCGGGCGGTCCTTCCTTGAGGCCCTGTCGCTACGGGCGCGAGCACTCTGAAGCTCCCCCACTCATTGCGAACAGGGACCTCCGGGCTCGGTCATATTCCTCCAGGACCGCCTCGATCCTCCGGCTGTAAATGGCGACTTCCTCTCCAGCCTTCCTGATGCCCCATCCTGCGGGTGATTGCGGCAGCGATGACGGTAAGCTTGTGTCTTTTCTACTGCTTGCAGGGACCCTTCCAGAGGGAACCGCATATCCTGCGGCCATAGCCCCCTTCGGACCAGCTTCACCCGCCACTGCCGCTGATGTTACCGCCGTGGCTGATGTTGCCGTTTTCACGGATCCACCTGCCGAGACTGCTGACACCCCTGTCGCCACCGCTACTCCTGCCAGCATCGCCCACTCTACGGACGTCGCTGCTCCCGATGCTGTTCCCGATGCTGCAGCCGCCAATGTCGCTGCTGCTGCTCCTGATGCTGCTCCCAATGCCGTTGTCCCGGTCGCCACTCTCATTGAGGCTTGCTGCCTCAGCTACCTCCGCCTGCCCTGCTCTGCTGGTGCTGTGTCGGCAGACATTCTCCTGCCCCCCGCCTGTAAGGTCCGGGGGGCAGGAGCTCCACGCTCCATGATAAGGCTCCCTTCCGCACGGGGAAGGGAGTCGGAGCGACGGTATGTAACACACAAAAGACCGAAAACCACACCCAATAATCGGTCTCCAAGTATCCAAAAAGCCTTTTAAGCCTCTGGACTCAGGAGCTCAAACAAGTACGTCTGACTCCCACGATTGCCCCGAAGGAATTGGAACTATTTTATTATAAAAGTATAAAAAGTTCACAAACACTGTCACATATGAAAAATACCATACAAAAACCATAAACAGAGACAATACATAAATCCAAAACATAGCATAAATAACATCAAATACAAGAAAACGTCAAGACAAAATTAAAAACCCAAAAACATGCGCAAACCAGCCCCCATCCATTCTGTCTTTCATTCCGCCTTTCATTCTGCCTTTCACTCCGCCTTTCATTCTTCTTCAGCCATCCGTCAGTCAAAACTCTAGCTATCCTAAAAACAAAGAAAAAAAAAAACCCAAAATGAGCGATGTACAATGAAACATATAACAAAAACATATAACACTAATAAACCCCAACTGAAACTTACTATGAAAAATTTTTTTTTTTTTTCTTTTTTTTTCTTCCTTCACCACACCCGACCAGCACCACGCCCCCATGTCCTCCCATGTCCGCATAGTCCTGGTGCTGGCACCACCCACCACCGAGCCCCTGAAACCCCGACCTGGCTCTCCACCTCATGTCCGCATAGTCCAGAGCCAGGCCGGGCACACGAAAACCTATAAACCAAACCCTCCACCCCCAAAAAGAAACCCCCCTCCCAAACAACCTACCCCCCCTAAAAAAAACCCTTAACTACTAAAATGGAATTATGAAATGGAATATGGAAAATGAAAATGGGATATGGAAAAAAAAATGGAAATGGAAATGGGAAATGAATATGGGATATGGAAAAATGGAAAATGGGAAAACGGGCACAACACATGACAAACAACAACAAACAACAAGTACCAGACAAATCAATACCAGACAAGCAACAAAACCCACCATCCTACATAACCCACCATCCTACATAACCTGTTAAGATTACCCTCCCTCCCATGAACCTCCCATGGGCCTAGGGTCGGTTATCCTCAAGCCTCTTACCCTTCCATCTGATTTCCAAAACAAAAATGCCTATGTGGTGACACGCCAGCCCTCCACCAGGAAGAGAGCACAGGAGGCCTGTCCCTGTCTACTCGCCCTACCGCTATATCCCTATCTATCATTCTGTCCCTACCCTGTCCCTACCTGTCCCTCCCTATCAGAAAATAATAAACCCCACCCCTCGTGCAAACCTTGCCCTACCTATCCCTATCTGGCCCTAACCTAACTAACCTACTTTAAATCCCTTATCTAACCCTCAGGGAACAGAAAAAGTGAACCCCCTCCAGAGGGTACCAGCCCTTTCTGCGCCCAGCCCCTCGTACTCCCGAGAGCGCACCCTCACCAGGTCCACCATGATGTTTTTAACCACCTCCACCTCCGGGAGGATTTTGCCTCTCGTCGATACTAAACACCGTGCTGACCATAGGTGAAACCTGACCACTGCACTAAGTACAAAAAGTGTTTGGCAGTCCCTGCCCTCCGGGTGTTTGAATGCCCCATAGGCCCACTCGGCGTAGGAAAGGCCAGCCAGCCGCAGCCAACCGGTGGAGGTCCCCACCAATTTGCAAACCCTTATATTGAAGGGGCACTGAAGCAGGAAGTGCTCCATGCTTTCCAGCATGTCGCCACACTCCTCCCGAGGGCAGCCTCGCTCGTCGGAGTTCCGGTACTTCAAGTTCCCCCTCACATATAACTTACCTAGGAGGCAGCGCCAGGTCAGATCCCAAAACTTCCGAGGAAACCTTTTGGAGTTAAGAAAATGCAACCCTCCCTCTAAGGTTTCTCCTGGGCAATCTTTGAGCACCAGAGGCTTCTGGAAGCGGGTCAACAGGACCTTGTCGTCAAGAAAACGTCTTGACTGAGTCCTGATCTCCCACGCCCCCAGACCCCACCGACGAATCACTTTCAGGACCAGGGAAGCATAGGCCGGGAGATATCCATGGGGTGCACGAAGATCTTTCACTTGCCCTCCTGACTCCCATTTCTGGAAGAAGGGCCGAAACCACCCCTGGCAGGAGGCTACCCACGAAGGAGCCCCCTCGGAGGAGAGGTTTGGTAAATTGATCTTAAGAAAGGTGTTCATTAAGAACACCACAGGGTTAACCATATTTAACCCCCCTAGCCTCCTTGTGCGGTATGTAACCTCCCTCTTGATTAGGTTGAGCCTGTTCCCCCATAACAGTTGGAAGAACAGGCAACAGATCCTACTCCAACAAGACTCTGGCAAGGCACAGACGCTACCTAGATAGATCACCAACGGGAGCAGGAAGGCTTTGGCAAGGTGAACCCTTTCTCTCAGGGTCAAAGACCAACCCTTCCAGCAATCAACTCTCTGGGCGACATCCTTAAGTCTACCTTCCCAATTTTGGAGTGGGTAATCACCCTGGCCAAAATGGATGCCTAAGATCTTTACAGACCCCTGGGGTTCTGGGAGGGTGTCCGGGAGAGAAAAACCAGGCTCTCCCCCTCCCAGCCAGAGGCTTCCACACTTATTCCTGTTTACAGCTGATCCGGAAGCCTCCGAGTAACTGTCCACTTCAGACATCACCCATTCAAGCTCCTCCCGTGACGAGACAAGAACGGTGACATCATCCGCGTAGGCTACTGTCCTCAAAGGGGAGCCGGTGCCCTCCAGGTCCATCCTGACTCCCGCCACCGGCCCACCATTAATCCGCCTAATCAGGGGATCAATGGCGAACACATACAGTAGCGGGCTCAAGGGACATCCCTGTCGGACGCCCGACCCCACCTCAAAAGGACGACCAACCCAACCATTCACAAGTGGGAAAGACTCAGCCCCAGCGTATAAGGTCTGCAGCCACTGAATGAACCCCCCAGGCAGGCCATACCTCGAGAGAGTTGACCACAAATACTCATGATTCACCCTGTCAAAAGCCTTAGCCTGATCTAGGGACAGCAAGTACCCCTTCCACCGACCTGCCCTACTCTGCTCCACAGCCTCCCTGACACTCAGGACCGCACTTAAGGTGCTACGACCGGGAACAGAGCAGTGCTGAGCCGGCGAGAGGAGCCGGGGCGCAAACTGTACCAGCCGGTTGAAAAGTACCTTCGCCAGAATCTTTCGGTCCGTATTGAGAAGTGCTATGGGCCGCCAATTCTCAATATGGCTCGGATCCTTACCCTTTGACAGAACTATAAGGGCGGACCTCCTCATTGACTTCGGCAGAGTGCCCGAGGATAGACACTCATTAAGCACGTCAGTCAAGAGGGGAGCCAAAGCTCCTTTAAAGGTCCGATAGAACTCAGATGTTAAGCCATCTGGGCCAGGTGACTTCTTGAGGGCAAGACCCTCAATAGCCCTGACAACTTCCTCTTCCCTTATAGGTTCTATCAAAACACCAAGAGAAGGGTCTTCTGCTGACTCAGGAATGGCTTCAGCCAAGAAACCTGAAATCCGATCCCGATTCAGTTCCTTCTTTGCCAAAAGGTTCGAGTAGAAGGACCTGACGACCTCCAAGATCCCTGACCTGGATCTTGTCAGGGATCCTGTACTGTCAATCAGGCCTGTTACTGTCTTACAAGTCACTGACATCTTACAGTTCCTGTAGGGGTCGGGCGAGCGGTATTTCCCGAAATCCCTCTCAAGAACCAAAGATGCGTGCCTATCGTACTGACACCTTTTGAGCAAAGCCTTCACACCGGAGATATCCTCCTGGCTACCTCCGGTCGAGACCAGATGTCCAAGTCTCTTCCTCAGTGCAGTGTACATGCGGTACATGTCCAGTGACCTGAGGCTTGAGAGCCGGCGGAAAAATCCCGCCACCCTTTTTTTGAATATCTCCCACCACTCTGACCTAGTACCTTCAAGACCCAGTAATAGTACCTGATCCTGAAGAAACTCCTCAAAGGCTTGTCTTACAGCTGCCTCCTCAAGGAGTGACGAATTCAGCCTCCACAAACCTCTTCCTCTCCGGAGGGTCTCTGAAATATTCAAAGAAAACAAAATTAGACAGTGATCGGAGAACTCCACCTCCACCACGGACACAGGGGTGGTGACGGAATTCTCCTTCAAAAAAAACCTATCTATCCTAGAACTAACACTACCTCTCTGAAAGGTGAACCCACGGTGACCTGGGGAATGCCTGATGTGGATATCCTCCAGGCGAGCTTCACTCACTATTCTATTTAACGCGGCGCCATCATAGGGCAGTCTATCTCTGGTACCTCCTCGGTCTTGGGGTCTAGTTATGGTATTAAAATCCCCACCAAAGATTACTTGTTTGCCCGTAAAAAGAAAAGGCTTAATCTTCATAAAGAGGCTTTTACGGTCCCACTTTGTCTGGGGACCGTAGATGTTAATGAGGCGCAGGCTTTGCCCCTTCATGAAGACGTCTAAGACTAGGCACCTTCCCATTTCGAGCTCGATCAGTCGCTGGCATTTCACCTCTGCGGTAAAAAGCACCGCCACTCCACTATACGGCTCAGCCGCAAGAGACCAGTAGGAGGGCCCCCTGCGCCACTCCCTCCTTGCTCTGTTTATCTCTGATAGAGTACAGAGCCTGGTCTCCTGCAAAAACAAAATGTCAGCTTCAACCCGGCCAAGAAAATCAAAGGCTGCAAACCTAGCCGTATCAGACTTAATGCTGGCCACATTAATGGTGGCCAGCGTCAGTGGAGAGGGGACTGCCATTAAGACCGATTGAGCTCAATGACCTTCAGCTTCCCACCCCCTTTCCTCCTATCACCACCACCCCTAGATGAGTCTGAAGAGGACCCGCGACTTCTCCTCGTCTTGCGGGTCCTCTTCTTACATTGGGATTGGTCCATCACCTCCCCCGGTGCGGTTTGGCCAGAGGAGGGATGGACCTCCCCCGCAACTTCTCCCTGAGGAGTTACAGTGGTCGCAGAGACAGTAGCAACTTCGGCCCTGGGTGCATCATCTCCTCCTCCAGGCTCCAGGCCAGCCTCCCCCCCAGAGGGCAGGGGGCCCCTCCCGGAGGGAGACTCAGCAGCCCCTGACGGCTCCACCTCTCCCTCTGAAGCCTCCCCTGAGGCCGACGCATCCTCACAGAGGGATTGGTACCGGTTGGGACCTACCACTAGAGGGCCGTCGAGTCTGCGTTCCTTCGTCGGGGGGGGGGGGCAGATGTTTTTGCCCTCACTTTACTCGGTGACTTTCTCCGCTTGACCGTCTCTCCCTCCCCAGCACTGACGTACTGAGAAGAAGACGAGTGGTCAGCCTCTTCCTCCCTCTGCAGTCTCTTCATCTCCTCAACCAGGGTCGTGCCCACTGCTGCCTCGGCATCAGGATCTGGCCCAGCAGAGCCAGGGGCAGAAGGAAGGCACATAACTCCCCTCCCTCTGCTCCCTCCTCCTCTCGCGCCTCCTTGCCCTTGATGGTGGCTGGGCCTTCTCCCTTTGCCTTGGCAGACTAGTCTCTCCTCCCCCACTCACCCCCTCCGCAGCAGGGACAGCCTCCTCAACTGCTCCCGCTTGCCGAAGGGTGGTGTTGGCGAAAGACCGTGGACACGCCCCGATCGGGTGCCCAAGGACACCACACAGGTGGCAACGCACCCTGCCACAGGTCGCCGCGAGATGGCCCACCTCCCCACACATGGCGCACTTCTGCACACGGCAGGAGGCGCTCAAGTGTGAGGGGTCACCGCACCTGTGACAGAGTTTTGGCTGCCCCTGGTAGAAGACAAGGATCCTGTCTTTCCCAAGGAAGGTTGAGGACGGGATATGCATCACCGAGTTATCCTCGTGTCGCAATTTGACCATGAAGGTCCAGGCCCCCGACCATATCCCGAACTCGTCGAGATTTTTCTTTGGGAAGTCCTTGACCTCCCCAAACCTGTTCAGCCAGGTCATGATGTCCATATAAGAAAGTGACTCGTTACGAGTTAAAACGGTCACTTTCTTAATGTTATCCTGGCGTGACACCGCCCACACCATAAAGTCACGCCAGGCGGGCTCGTCCTTCACCAGCCTATAGTTTCCCCAGAAGGTTTCTAAGCCCTCCGGGGTAACAAAGCTGATGTCAAACTCCGAGGAGCCGACAGGATGAATCAGGGCAAAGATGTCGCTTGCCCTGAAACCCATCCCGAGTAGGAGTTCCACGACCCCCCTCCTCTGGGGACAAGGGCCGGCTCCCCCCCACACGAGACGGGCCACGTTCCTCCGTGTCGGCCCCCTATGCCCGGGTGTAGGGAGAGTCCATCTGGTCTCACCTCCTTCCTCTCGGAACTTCCCTAGGCCAAAACGCTCGATCCAGAACCTAAGGTCTCTCGACTGCCCATCTATGGTCATTGTGGACTGGCCCGCCCGTAAAGCCTCCAGGAGCTGCCGTTGCAAATCGCCGTCCCTGGAGCCCGGCGGAAGACATGATGCACCCCCAGGGGCCCCAGAAGCGACGCTGGCATAGGAGCGTGGGGGCCCGGAGGCCGCAGCAACCTCCGCTGCCGGAGTACCAGCGCCACTCCCAGGGACCCCCGCAGAACTACTTAGCCCAGCCACGGCAACCGGAGCACCAGAGGCGGCAACAGTCCGCCCTGGCATAGCCGCCGCGGACCGGGTCACTCCAACTGCAGCAGAAGGAACAGCGGCAGAGAGGACAACAGGAGCAACAATATCAGGAGCAGTGACAGGAGTAACAACAGGAGCAACGACAGCATCAGGAACAGCATCAGGAACAGCAGCAGAAACAACAGCAGGGACAACAGCAGGGACAACAGCAGAAATACCAGAAACAACAGGGGCCACAACAGAAATATTACCAGCAGTAGAAACACTTTTTTTAGCAGCAATGGTAATAGCCCCTCCTCCCTCAGCCTCCCCGACTACAGGCTCTTGGACCCCCATGCATACTACACCACCTTCTTCAGGAATACTACTAATTACCCCTTTTGTCCCACCCGCTTTCCCCTTTACCTTACCTGTCTGCTTAACTAGCTTCTCCACTCGTCCATCATTCACACCTGCAGTCTTCCTTCTTACAGCGGGGCCGGCTGCACCACTCGCTGATGGCTTCCCCGCTTTTACCTCGGCCTCCGCATCCACAGTCACCCCGACACCTGATGTTGTAGGAGGACACGCCCCCTTAGCCCCGGAAGTGACCTCCGCATCACCGGCTTCATCAGCACTGGAGGAGGATGAGCCACGCCCACCTGCCACTCCCCCTTTCCTACACCTTACTCTGGGGGAAGCCATCGATATTTTAAAACCTCCTACCAGGGAGGGAGGCTTCCCTACGCCACTCCCCCTCCGCAGGGGGGGCTTCTTTGCCTTTGCCCTTGTCCGCAACTATGAGCGCCTTGTCTGCAACCATGAGCTCCTTGTCCGCCACCACCTGAAAGGTACTATCAGGCGCCATTTTGACTGCTGGCACCCCGGGCACCCCGCCACTTGGCGTGACCCGAGGTGCCTGCGCCTCCCTTTTCTCTCCTGGAGGCATCGCAACCTGGGCTGAGGTCCCGGCACGATGCTCCCCAGGCAACGACCTGACAAATTTAAATGTCTCTATCTCTCTTTTTTTTTCCTTCCTTGCCTTCTTCCTGGTCTTGGCTCCTTTTCCCGCCTCCTCCCCCGTCCAGATCTGACATGCTGAATGCTAATTGGTCCATTCTGGACGGGGACTCTAATTGGTAGATTTGCCTCATCAGCTTCCCGCCTTCTCCCGAGGCTCCACCCTCCTCCTCCTCCGTCTCGGGCAGTGGTTGGTTCTCTGGGAGTGTGGGAGATTGCGTCACTTCCTGCCCTGTCATTCTGACTTCCTGTCTTGTCATTCTGACTTCCTGCTTCACTGCCGGCACTGATGCCTGCGTATACGTGGGTATCAGGCTGCCGCTGCTAGGGACGGCTGCCCGACTATACTGTACCGCCATGCTGTCATCCGACTCCAGGTCTGACTCACAATAGTCGTCCTCTCCCGAGCTGTCTGAGGACGCGGGGCCATCCTTCAACAACCGCTCCTGCTGTTTGCGGAAGAAGCGGTCATCGTTCAGCAGCTTCTCTCTGAACGGCCCCGCGCCCTCCAGAATCTCCGTGCACCTGGCTTCCAGGGCCTTTATTTGTTTTTTCAGGCTCCTTACCTGCTTACTGAAAACCGGGCGGTCCTTCCTTGAGGCCCTGTCGCTACGGGCGCGAGCGCTCTGAAGCTCCCCACTCATTGCGAACAGGGACCTCCGGGCCCGGTCATACTCCTCCAGGACCGCCTCGATCCTCCGGCTGTAGATGGCAACCTCTTCT
Source organism: Leptodactylus fallax (assembly GCA_947044405.1). Lineage (NCBI taxonomy): Eukaryota > Metazoa > Chordata > Amphibia > Anura > Leptodactylidae > Leptodactylus > Leptodactylus fallax. The sequence goes on along the minus strand of CAMRHE010000050.1, from coordinate 1,892,475 downwards.
CCAGCTTTCCGGATGCCCCATCCTGCGGGTGATTGCGGCAGCGATGATGGTAAGCTTGTGTCATTTCTCCTGCTTGCAGGGACCCTTCCAGAGGGAACCGCATATCCTGCGGCCGTAGCCCCCTTCGGACCGGCTTCACCCGCCACTGCTGCTGATGTTACCGCCGTGGCTGATGTCGCCGTTTTCACAGATCCACCTGCCGGGACTGCTGACACCCCTGTCGCCACCGCTACTCCTGCCGGCGTCGCCCGCTCTACGGACGTCGCTGCTCCCGATGCTGTTCCCGATGCTGCAGCCGCCAATGTCACTGCTGCTGCTCCTGATGCTGCTCCCAATGCTGTTGTCCCGGTCGCCATTCTCATTGAGGCTTGCTGCCTCAGCGACCTCCGCCTGCCCTGCTCTGCTGGTGCTGTGTCGGCAGACATTCTCCTGCCCCCCGCCTGTAAGGTCCGGGGGGCAGGAGCTCCACGCTCCATGATAAGGCTCCCCTCCGCACGGGGAAGGGAGTCGGAGCTACAGTATGTATCACACAAAAGACCGAAAACCACACCCAATAATCGGTCTCCAAGTATCCAAAAAAGCCTCTTAAGCCTCTGGACTCAGGAGCTCAAACAAGTACGTCTGACTCCCACGATTGCCCCGAAGGAATTGGAGCAACCCATGTAGCTGGCGGGAGGTGTAAAGTAAAAAATAAGTAAATTAAAAAGCATACTCACCTGTCCCCGGCGCTCCGTTGTCCGCTGCCAGTGTCCATTCAGTCTCATGCCGGCGACTCCTTGCTGGGAGTCCTGCACCTCATGTGACCGCTAAGACCAATTACAGTGATGGTCAAAAGTATTGGCACCCCTGCAATTCTGTCAGATAATACACAATTTCTTCCAGAAAATGATTGCAATCACAAATGCTTTGGTAATAAGATCTTCATTTATTTTGCTTGCAATGAAAAAACACAAAAGAGAATGAAAAAAAAAGTCAAATCATTGATCATTTTACACAAAACTCCAAAAATGGGCCGGACAAAAGTTTGTTTTGCTTTGTTTGTTTGAGTTGGAAGGGACCTCAAGGGCCTTCGAGTCCAACCCCCTGCAAAAGCAGGAATTCCTTGATCATCCCAGCTATATACCTATCCAGATTCCGCTTGAAGATTTCAATTGATGAAGAACCCACCACCTCCCGTGGCAGCCTATTCTACTCCCTCACTACCCTTACTGTTAGAAAGTTTTTCCTAATGTCTAATCTGAATCTCCTTCCCCTTAGTTTCATCCCATTACTTCTCGTGCTTCCTTCTGCTAATGAGAATAGGGTAGATCCCTCTGCACTGTGACAACCTTTCAGATATTTAAATACCGCTATTAAGTCTCCCCTTAGCCTTCTATTCTGCAAACTAAGCAGTCCCAATTCTTTTAGCCTTTCTTCGTAGGACATGGTTTGTAGACCTTCCACCATTTTGGTTGCTCTTCTCTGGACCTGCTCCAATAAATCGATGTCTTTCTTAAACTGGGGAGCCCAGAACTGTACACAGTATTCCAGGTGGGGTCTGACCAGGGCAGAGTACAGCGGAATAATTACCTCTCTTGATCTAGCTTCAATGCTCGTCTTGATACATCCTAGAATTTGGTTAGCCTTTTTAGCCACCGCACCTCACTGTTGACTCATGTTGAATTTGTGATCTATTATTATGCCCAGATCCTTTTCCCCTGTACTCTCACTTAGGACTATTCCTCCCATACTATATATGCTTCTTGCATTTCTGTTACCCAGATGTAGAACTTTGCATTTGTCCCTGTTGAATACCATTTTGTTCACCTCAGCCCATTGTTCCAGTGTGTCCAAGTCCTTTTGGATGCATTCTCTCTCCTCTCTAGTGTTGGCCATTCCTCCTATCTTTGTATCATCTGCAAATTTTATTAGTTCCCCATTAATCCCATCATCCAGATCATTTATAAAAATATTAAAAAGTACTGGGCCCAGGACAGAGCCCTGCGGCACCCCGCTTTTTACTTTCTTCCAGTTTGATGTATAGCCATTTAGAATTACTCGTTGTGCCCGATCATTTAGCCAATTGTGAACCCACCTTACTGATATTTTATCAAAGCCATACTTGATCATTTTTTCAATAAGAATGTTATGTGATACTTTATCAAAGGCCTTACTAAAGTCAAGATATACTATGTCCACTGCATTCCCCTGGACCAACCATTCAGTGACTTTATTATAGAAGGAAATAAGATTAGTCTGACAAGATTTATTAGGCATAAAGCCGTGCTGGCTCTGATTAATTAAAGCCTTCCCATCCAGGTACCTAATTAAATGTTCTTTAACGATTTGTTCAAAGATTTTTCCTACTATCGAGGTCAGACTTACCGGCCTATAATTTCCTGGGTCGTCCCTATTCCCCTTTTTGTAGATGGGACCACATTTGCCCTTTTCCAATCTAGAGGGACCACTCCTGTTTCCCATGACTTATTAAAGATTACTGCAAGGGGTTCTGTTATTTCCTCTGCTAATTCTTTTAAAACTCTAGGGTGTAAATCATCCGGTCCTGGGGACTTGGTTTCCTTAATCTTAGCTAAATGTTCTCTTACCAAACCTTCACTTATAATCAGCTTGGAGACCTCATTCCCCTCATCACTATCACCATTAATGTTGATATTTCCATCCATTTCTTGGGAGAAGACGGATACAAAATATGAATTTAGTAACTCCACCTGCTGATCCACCATGTTAACTTTTTCACCCTTTTCGTTCTTCAGGACTCCAATGGTTTCCTTCACTTTTCTTTTGCTCTTAACATATCCCCAAAAACCTTTTACCTTACTCTTAACTTCTTTTGCAAGCTTCAATTCGTATTCAGCCTTAGCTTTTTTAATGCTTATCTTGCAGAGTCTGCAAACTGCTGTATACTCTCCCTTAGATATAGCTCCCATCTTCCACTTGTTGTATGTTTCCTTTTTCTTTTTTAGTAGGTTATGTAATTTTTTGGTCATCCATCCTGGAGTTTTTAGGTGATTCCCATTTTTCTTGCTTCTAGGTATTGTTAGTTCCTGTTCATTAATGATTTCCCTACGGAAAATTTCCCACCCCTCATGTGCATTTTTATGCTTAAGTATTTTTCGCCATGGAATTCTGCTAACCCTTACCTTTAGGCCCCTAAAATCTGCCCTACTAAAATTGAGCCTTCTAGTCTTTGTCTTCTCAGGTCTTCTTCTTACAACCCCAAACTCGAGTATAGCATGGTCGCTGAATCCCAATGTCCCTGCTATCCTTAATTCCTTAACCATGTCCTCCTTGTTAGTTAAAACTAGGTCCAGAATGGATGTTCCTCTCGTGTTTTTTTCTACTAACTGGGCAATGAAGTTGTCTGCTAGAGAGGATAAAAATTTGATACAGCTTTTACTCGTAGCTGTGTGAGTTTCCCAATGAATATCTGGGTAATTAAAGTCTCCCATGATAACAATTTCAAATTTCTTCGAAAGCGTGGTCATTTGCTGTGAAAAAATCTCATCCATGTCTTCTGTCTGTCCTGGTGGTCTACAATAAACACCTATTATGATGTCCTTATCATTGTTTTTCCCCTGAATTGTTACCCAAATATTTTCCAATAAGTTATCATTTTGTAAAACTGTGATTTCCGTGGAAATGTGATCTTTTTTAACATACAATGCAACTCCTCCCCCTCTTTTATTAGTTCTATTTTTTTTTAATAAGTTGTATCCTTCCATCTGTATATTCCAATCATGCTTATCGTTCCACCAAGTTTCTGTAATACCAATGACATCATATTTTTACTTCTGTATTATCAGCTCTAATTCTCCCTGTTTATTTCCCAAGCTTTGCGCGTTTGTGTAAAAACATTTCAGATTGCGCTCTGGTACTTCCTTTTTCTTAATTTCATTCTGAGTATCCTGTCTTGGGTCCTCATTACCACATCTAGTAACCTTGTTTAGTGTATCCTTTAGTTGCATGTTCTTGTCTTCCTTTTTACTTCCCATCCCCTCCTTTTCTAGTTTAAAGCCCTCCTGATAAGTGTGGCAAGTCTTCTGGCAAATATGTGTTTCCCAGGCTTTGTGAGATGTATCCCATCTCTAGCAAGGAGTCCATCATAGAGGTAATTCACTACATGGTCCAGAAATCCAGTATTGGCACCCTCAGCCTAATACTTGGTAGCACAACCTTTAGACAAAATAACTGCGAACAACCGCTTACAGTGACCATCAATGAGTTTCTTACAATGCTCTGCTGGAATTTTAGACCATTCTTCTTTGGCAAATTTCTCCAGGTCCCTGAGATTTGAAGGGTGCCTTCTCCAAACTGCCATTTTGAGATCTCTCCACAGGTGTTCTATGGGATTCAGGTCTGGACTCGTTGCTGGCCACTTTAGAAGTCTCCAGTGCTTTCTCTCAAACCATTTTCTAGTGCTTTTTGAAGTGTGTTTTGGGTCATTGTCCTGCTGGAAGACCCATGACCTCTGAGGGAGACCCAGCTTTCTCACACTGGGCCCTACATTATGCTGCAAAATTTGTTGGTAGTCTTCAGACTTCATAATGCCATGCACACGGTCAAGCACTCCAGTGCCAGAGGCAGCAAAGCAACCCCAAAACATCAGGGAAGCTCCGCCATGTTTGACTGTAGGGACCGTGTTCTTTTCTTTGAAGGCCTCTTTTTTTTTCCTGTAAACTCTATGTTGATGCCTTTTCCCAAAAAGCTCTACTTTTGTCTCATCTGATCAGAGAACATTCTTCCAAAAAGTTTTTGGCATTCTCAGGTAAGTTTTGGCAAACTCCAGCCTGGCTTTTTTATGTCTCTGGGTCAGAAGTGGGGTCTTCCTGGGTATCCTACCATAGAGTCCCTTTTCATTCAGACGCCGACGGATAGTACGGGTTGACACTGTTGTACCCTCGGACTGCAGGGCAGCTAGAAATTGTTTGGATGTTAGTCGAGGTTCTTTAGCCACCATCCGCACAATCTTTCGTTGAAATCTCTCATCAATTTTTCTTTTCCGTCCACATCTAGGGAGGTTAGCCACAGTGCCATGGGCTTTAAACTTCTTGATGACACTGCGCACGGTAGACACAGGAATATTCAGGTCTTTGGAGATGGACTTGTAGCCTTGAGATTGCTCATGCTTCCTCACAATTTTGCTTCTCAAGTCCTCAGACAGTTCTTTGGTCTTCTTTCTTTTCTCCATGCTCAATGTGGTACACACAAGGACACAGGACAGAGGTTGAGTCAACTTTAATACATTTCAACTGGCTGCAAGTGTGATTTAGTTATTGCCACCACCTGTTATGTGCCACAGGGAAGTAACAGGTGCCGTTAATTACACAAATTAGAGAAGCATCACATGATTTTTCAAAGGGTGCCGATACTTTTGTCCACCCCCTTTTTTATGTTTGGTGTGGAATTATATCCAATTTGGCTTTTTGATAATTCTTTTTGTGGTTTTCCATTGAAGACAAATTAAATGAAGATATTATTACCAAAGCATTTGTGATTGCAATCATTTTCTGGAAGAAATTGAGTATTATCTGACAGAATTGCAGGGGTGCCAATAATTTTGGCCAGCACTGTAGGTACAGGATTTCCAGAAATGAGGCGCTGCCATGAGACCGAACAGACACAGGCAGGGGACAACGGGGTGCTGGGGACAGGTGAGTATGCTTTTTTTTAAAAATTTTCTTATTTTTACACCTCCCTGGCGGCTGCCACAGTGGTCGCTCCAGTTTATGGACAACCTCTTTTAAGGGGTTGTCTGTACCAAATTTTTCTATGGTCACTTCACTGGTCCTCCCACATAGTGGCCTCTTCACTGGTCCCCCATACTGTATGGGAAACAGTGATGGGGTCATTATATTGTGTGGAAGCAGTGATGGGGGCTAACATCCTGAGGGGGGGGACATTAAACTGTGTGGGGCATATTAAAGGGGTTTCCAAGGTTAATCTTTTTTATGGCCTATGCTCAGGATAGGCCATAAATACCTGATCGGTAGGGGGCTGACACACGGCCCCATCAGCTGTTCGGAGCCACTTCCGGAGCCCGTTCTGTACAAAACACAGGGCCGGAAGCAGAAAGCTCCATCCGCTGTATAGCAGCCCTACGCCTTCACTGCAGCTCAGCCCCTACTGACTTCAATAAGTGCCGAGATACAGTGAAGGTGCCCGGCTAATATACAGTGGACAGAGCTTTCTGCTTCTGGCCTTGTATTGTGTACAGTACGGGCATCAGAAGTGGCTCCATACAGCTGATCGGTCCGGGGTCAGTCCCCTACAGATCAGGTATCTATGGCCTATCCTGAGGATAAACCATAACAAATTATGCCTGGACAACCCCTTTAATATACCCCCCCAGGGCCCACCTAATGCGCCACACTTTAAAGAGGTTGTCCAGTATAATTTTTCTTTTTTATAATTAGTCCGGGGGGAGGTGAATCCCTCCCTACCCCCCCCAAAAAAAAAAAAAACATACTAAACATACTCACCTGTCTCCGGTGCTCCGGTGTCCTTCCAGCATGGTCCGGTCCTGCAGCTCCGCTGTCTTCTTTTTGCTAGAATTCCTCACTGGCTGTGACGTCCCAGGTCCCTTCCCTTAGGCCGCTGATTGGCCTCAGGGGTCACGTGACGTCACAGGTAGTCATGTGCAGGGGGAACTTCAGCTGGAAGAAAACAACAGAACTGCAGTGGCCCCCACCCACAGTATTATAAGCTCTACAGTGGCCCCCAAGCAGTATTATAAGCTCCACAGTGGCCCCCAACCAGTATTATAAGCTCCACAGTGGCCCCCACGCAGTATTATAAGCTCCACAGTGGCCCCCACCCAGTATTATAAGCTCCACAGTGGCCCCCACACAGTATTATATGCGCCCAATAGCCCCCCCCCTCCGCTTTGGTGCTATTACTATACTCTGGGGTCTCCTCAGACCCCATAGTATAATAATCGGAGGCCCAGGGGAAGTGATTAAAAATAACAAACACTCATACTCACCTTGCCTTACCTTTCCTTGGCATCCTCGCTCTATCCTGTCGTCTTCAGGCCCTTTTCCGACGTCGCTGCTGAGGCCTGTGATTGGGCCTCAGCGGTCACGTGGGGGCGCACTGACGTCATTACGCGGCCGTGCCCCATGTGCCCGCTGGGGCCTAATCACAGGCCTCAGTCGCATAACGGAAGAGCGGCGGAGAGAACGCTGTGCTCAGGAGAGGTGAGAATATCTATTTATTATTTTCAGTCACTTCCCCTGGGTGCCCTGTAATCTATTGGAAAGGGGCCTGCAATATGCCAGGGCCCCTTTCCAATAACAGTATGTATAGCGGTCGGGGAACCAGGCTTTCCCCGACCACTATCATAGTGGTCCGGGGCCCCGGCCATCTCCAGCTGGCCACGGGCACCATACCCGCCGAGCCCGGTCGCGGTCGCACCCCCTGCGACCGCGATCGTTGCGCCACTGGTCAGGGGCCCAATCGGGATGGTCAGGATCCCGATTGGGCCCCCATGACATGAGGACTAATAGTCGGGGCTCGGGGCCCAACGGTGGATTCACCGGTTCCCCGGTGGGCCAGTCCGACCCTGTACATACTCCAATACAAGGATCACAATGTAAATGTAATGGCCTTACAATAAATAATTCCGCAAGAATCACCTCCTTTCCACAAAGCCATGTACATAAGTCAAGAGAATCAGAAAAATTCGATCTTGAACCATATACACCAAAAATACATCAAGATGAGCCACCTTTTGGCACATTTTATGCCAGGGTTGGGTCATAATCACATTAGTAAATCTGTCCTTATGTACTAAAATCTTTGTAACAGATGGGTAATAAAATAAGATATGGCAACATCAGGGAAAAGTAGTAAATCAGCGCGGCTCTCTGTAGGAGAAATCACACATGGCTTTAGCTTGAGACAATTCATGATTAGTGATATGTAATTAGTACTGAAAGGACAAATAAAGTGGAAATGCCAGGAATTAAATGCATTAGCTTTCAAAGTGTTTGACATTTTCCAGTATATTTACCAGGTGTCAACATGTTCCTTTTCCTAGACCATTGGTTCAAACAGGTCCATGACATATGGCACATTGACTTCACACATTTCAAATGAAATCCTGGTGTCATGTTTGTTGCTAAGGTAGCCTTATGCTGCTAAGTATCATAGAATGTGATTCCTCATAATGACTTTGCTTGCAGCCTGTGTCAGTGTGCTTCAGAGCACTTGTGGCATTAGGTTACTATGGCAGCACAGCATACTACATGCCCCAGGTAGCAAGGTAATCCATCCAGGGCTCTGTTTGTACGACTGTCAGCTGGACGTTTGATAGCTATACTAGAATCTGCCTGGATGCACCTAATATCAGAATGGTGTATTACATTAGCAGTAAATGCAGAAACATTTAATAGAAAATAGATATAAAGAAATATTGTATGTGGTGGAACTAAAGACATAATGTTTACAGATAAACAATTATTTAAATCCATCATTATAAAACACGGTGGAAGGAACAGTGGAGAAAATAAGAGAAATGAAAAAACTGTGAAAATACAACGTTATGGTGACACCTGTTACCATATACAAAATTAACATTGAATTGAGCGTATGGAAAGGCTGAAGCAGAGCTTTACTCTGGCATGGCCGCTACAGAGAAGACAGAGTCTTCTGCTTCTAACTCCATTCCCTGTACAAGTTTCGGAGCTGGATGCAGCCCGAAACAAACGATCGAAGTTGAACCCCACTGATCTGATACTGATGATTAATCCTGAGGATAGGTAATCTCTTATATATATATATATATAAAAATGAGTTCCTGTCTGTCTGTCTGGACCGATCCTCACCAAATTTGGCACACATGTACATCAGGTATCCGGGAATATTATAGACTGGGTCTCAGCTCTCTTGGATGTATCGTTCCTGAGGTACAGTATTCCCAAAAAATGACCAGCATTAGTCTATACAAGCCTGCAAGTCTTTCACTCATATTCCAACTGCCATACACACGGTCACATGTCCCTTATCAGCCAATAACAACTCGCAGGCGCTTACTCTCCTCAGGCACACAGGTTTCCATAGCAACCAAGATATGTATGACCTGTATTAGTGAATAGCAGTTCACAGGACCTTAAATATTCAGTCATATCACGTGTATCAGCCAATATAAGTTCACATTTAATTTACCAGGTTTCCATAACAACACAGCCATAAATAGACTGTACCTATACTGGACTCAGTGGCGTAACTAGCAATGGCAGGGCCCCAAGGCGAACATTTGACATGGGACCCCCCCCAGCAACCCCCCCACGCACAAACTGCATTTCTGCACACACTATTATGCCCCATAGTGGCCCCTGCATACACTATTAGGCCCCATAGTGGCCCTTGCACACAGTATTCTTCCCCATAGTGGCCCCTGCACACAGTATCATAGTGGCTCCTTCATATAGTATTATGCGCACTTCCCGCTACTTCTTCAATGTTGGACCAGATGTCACGTGAGCCAGGCATGTATCGCAACGCATAATGACGTAGGACTGGCCCACCGACATCTGGGACGCCACCAAGGAGGCCCGAAGCCTGCTGAAAAGACCCCAGAGTATAATGATAGCAGTGTTTGTGGGGTTCACGGCCCACAGGCCTTACTTACCAATCCCCGCTCCTGCTCACAGCCGCCTCTGCCGAAGGTGAAGTGCAGGCGGCCGTGAGCAGGAGTGGGGATCGGTAAGTAAATAGGTCCCGTTACCTGCTGGTGTTAAAAAAAAAAAAACATCAGAGGCCCGCCGGGTCCACTAATGTTCCGGGCCCTGTGGCAGCTGCTACCACTGTTAAACCGGTATTTACGCCACTGACTGGACTGCCATACTGGATTTCAGCATTCTTATAAATTGAAACGTTTTTTAAACTACTCATGTCCCCTGCAGCAAAACGCATGGCTGCTGCTCAAGCTAATGAAAACTCTCAGCAGACCCAAGCCTGTCTCCAATCTGATAAGGTATGTTACAGACAACAGCGAGCTGCTGAAACTCCCCAGCAGACCCAAGCCCGTCTCCAATCTGACAAAGCATTGTCAGCCACATGCACACAGCTGCACTCCAGGTTTCAATAACAACCCAGCCATTTTTCTTCACTGCTGTAGGTCAGCTTTAAAGGGGCAGGGCGCTGTGGATGACACTGTTACACAAGGTCACATACACACAGCTTTACTCCAGGTTTTCCATAACAACCGATCGCAGGTTTTTCACTGATATCCAAACTGAGATGCACATGATCACATGACACTTATGGACCAATGGAAAATCGCAGGTTCAGTCTTGACATACAGTACAGACCAAAAGTTTGGACACACCTTCTCATTCCAAGAGTTTTCTGTATTTTCATGACTATAAAAATTGTAGATTCACACTGAAGGCATCAAAACTATGAATTATCACATGTGGAATTACATACTTAACAAAAAAGTGTGAAACAACTGAAAATATGTCTTATATTCTAGGTTCTTCAAAGTAGCCACCTTTTGCTTTGATTACTGCTTTGCACACTCTTGGCATTCTTTTGATGAGCTTCAAGAGGTAGTCACCTGAAATGGTCTTCCAACAGTCTTGAAGGAGTTCCCAGAGATGCTTAGCACTTGTTGGCCCTTTTGCCTTCACTCTGTGGTCCAGTTCACCCCAAACCATCTCCATTGGGTTCAGGTCTGGTGACTATGGAGGCCAGGTCATCTGGCGTAGCACCCCATCACTCTCCTTCTTGGTCAAATAGCCCTTACACAGTCTGGAGGTGTGTTTGGGGTCATTGTCCTGTTGAAAAATAAATGATGGTGCAACTAAACGCAAACCTAATGGAATAGCATGCCGCTGCAAGATGCTGTGGTAACCATGCTGGTTCAGTATTCCTTCAATTTTGAATAAATCCCCAACAGTGTCACCAGCAAAGCACCCCCACACCATCACACCTCCTCCATGCTTCACGGAGGGAACCAGGCATGTAGAGTCCATTCGTTCACCTTTTCTGCGTCGCACAAAAACACGGTGGTTAGAACCAAAGATCTCAAATTTGGACTCATCAGACCAAAGCACAGATTTCCACAGGTCTAATGTCTATTCCTTGTGTTCTTTAGTCCAAACAAGTCTCTTCTGCTTGTTGCCTGTCCTTAGCAGTGGTTTCCTAGCAGCTATTTTACCATGAAGGCCTGCTGCACAGTCTCCTCTTAACAGTTGTTGTAGAGATGTGTCTGCTGCTAGAACTCTGTGTGGCATTGACCTGGTCTCTAATCTGAGCTGCTGTTAACCTGCGATTTCTGAGGCTGGTGACTCGGATGAACTTCTCCTCCACAGCAGAGGTGACTCTTGGTCTTCCTTTCCTGGGGCGGTCCTCATGTGAGCCAGTTTCTTTGTAGCGCTTGATGGTTTTGGCCACTGCACTTGGGGACACTTTCAAAGTTTTCCCAATTTTTCGGACTGACTGACCTTCATTTCTTAAAGTAATGATGGCCACTCATTTTTCTTTACTTAGCTGCTTTTTTCTTGCAATAATACAAATTCTAACACTCCATTCAGTAGGACTATCAACTGTGTATCCACCTGACTTCTGAACAACACAACTGATGGTTCTCTTGATGAGCTTCAAGAGGTAGTCACCTGAAATGGTTTTCACTTCACAGGTGTGCCCTGTAAGGTTTAATAAGTGGGATTTCTTGCCTTATAAATGGGGTTGGGACCATCAGTTGTGTTGTTCAGAAGTCAGGTGGATACACAGTTGATAGTCCTACTGAATGGAGTGTTAGAATTTGTATTATTGCAAGAAAAAAGCAGCTAAGTAAAGAAAAATGAGTGGCCATCATTACTTTAAGAAATGAAGGTCAGTCAGTCCGAAAAATTGGGAAAACTTTGAAAGTGTCCCCAAGTGCAGTGGCCAAAACCATCAAGCGCTACAAAGAAACTGGCTCACATGAGGACCGCCCCAGGAAAGGAAGACCAAGAGTCACCTCTGCTGTGGAGGAGAAGTTCATCCGAGTCACCAGCCTCAGAAATCGCAGGTTAACAGCAGCTCAGATTAGAGACCAGGTCAATGCCACACAGAGTTCTAGCAGCAGACACATCTCTACAACAACTGTTAAGAGGAGACTGTGCAGCAGGCCTTCATGGTAAAATAGCTGCTAGTAAACCACTGCTAAGGACAGGCAACAAGCAGAAGAGACTTGTTTGGACTAAAGAACACAAGGAATAGATATTAGACCTGTGGAAATCTGTGCTTTGGTCTGATGAGCCCAAATTTGAGATCTTTGGTTCTAACCACCGTGTTTTTGTGCGACGCAGAAAAGGTGAACGAATGGACTCTACATGCCTGGTTCCCTCCGTGAAGCATGGAGGAGGTGTGATGGTGTGGGGGTGCTTTGCTGGTGACACTGTTGGGGATTTATTCAAAATTGAAGGAATACTGAACCAGCATGGTTACCACAGCATCTTGCAGCGGCATGCTATTCCATTAGGTTTGCGTTTAGTTGCACCATCATTTATTTTTCAACAGGACAATGACCCCAAACACACCTCCAGACTGTGTAAGGGCTATTTGACCAAGAAGGAGAGTGATGGGGTGCTACGCCAGATGACCTGGCCTCCATAGTCACCAGACCTGAACCCAATGGAGATGGTTTGGGGTGAACTGGACCACAGAGTGAAGGCAAAAGGGCCAACAAGTGCTAAGCATCTCTGGGAACTCCTTCAAGACTGTTGGAAGACCATTTCAGGTGACTACCTCTTGAAGCTCATCAAAAGAATGCCAAGAGTGTGCAAAGCAGTAATCAAAGCAAAAGGTGGCTACTTTGAAGAACCTAGAATATAAGACATATTTTCAGTTGTTTCACACTTTTTTGTTAAGTATATAATTCCACATGTGTTAATTCATAGTTTTGATGCCTTCAGAGTGAATCTACAATTTTTATAGTCATGAAAATACAGAAAACTCTTGGAATGAGAAGGTGTGTCCAAACTTTTGGTCTGTACTGTACACACAGCTTTACACCAGGTTTCCATAGCAACCAAGCTATTTATGTCCTGTATAAGTCAATAGCAGTTCGCAGGTCCTTAAATATTCAGTCATATGACGTGTATTAGCCAATGTAAGTCCACATTTCATTTACCAGGTTTCCATAGCAACACAGCCATAAATAGTCTATACCTATACTGGACTGCCATACTAGATGTCAAGTGCAAAACTGGCCAATTCTTATGGGGTCACTACACAAACAAAAAATGAAATATACCCGTGCGAAGCCGGGTCCTTCCTCTAGTCAGTAATAAAATTGGCCAGGCCAATAAAATCTGTTGTTCATATCTTCTGTATAGGCTTCATTTTCTATTCTATTAAGGATGCATTACGAGTGGATTCAGCTTGGCTGCATTGTCTAAAGGGAGTCTAAGGTAATCTGACACTTACATGCTCCCTTATTATTTCCCTTTTCATTTACATGGCAAGTTTTATTCATATGACTCCCAGTATTCTAGTGAGTAAGCCCAATCCTAGGAATGTGCCCCTCAACAAAGCAATATAAACAAAACAAAAAAAAAACATTTAAAAGAAATAAAAGTAGAGATGCTGCTTTGGTAGATTTGAACCCACAGTCCTGCTACTATAGCCTCTCTTTCTAAGTAAGGGAACTGTTTAGAATAATAACATACTGTAGTAGCAGCAGCCATTTCACCAATCAATACCTGAAATATCTGCTGACAATATACTGGTATTATATACCACACAGCACATTGTATTAAATTGCTGCCAAAATTAATAAAATGTGTTACAAAAGATACCATTGTTACATGCTACAACTGTATGCCAAGTAACATAGAGTCATTTCTAAGATTCAAGTGGATACATTTTATGGTTGGACTTTTCCAGAATGCAATTACAATTGCTTACTGAGCTCAATTATTCCCCCATTGTCACTGAATAGGTACTTCTCCAAATGGGTGCAATTACGTCCTAAAGATGTGGCATGTAGTATTTTGAGGGCAATCTCACTAGCACATGTAAAGAGGCTAGCAGTACTTTTGAACTGCTACTCGACAATCCTCTTTTACAGTTGTTTGATTGTGTCTGTGACATTGTGCTGATGATTAATATGGTCTGTGTCTGCAAGACAATGACTAGCCTATGAGAGTTTATTATATGACATACAGGCTAGAGAGTGCTTTACTAAAATACATTTAGTTGATTTTGTTTATTGATTATTCTACCAGTAAATGATATTGAAAGAATACCTTACTTAATAAAGCTAGTATCATCTACTTGAAAAGGAATACTAATGTGAGCATCCGCTTACGATCAAACAATCATATAAAAATAGAATAGAATATTAAGAATTGATTTATGCATATTTTATACTTAAGGCATTTTACAATACGAATAAAAATGTAGCAAATGTCCTGTGAGTACAGTAACCTTTAAGCCTCACTAATAGGATGCAAAGCAGTCTGAAATTTCCTGGAGCCTTGGCTGAAGAAACTGAACAGCAGAATCTTGTACAATTTGGCATCTTCTGTATGTTTGCAATGTTATCATTGAATCTTTGTATCCATTTTCACCTTTGTACATCAAATAGTAGAAAAGAATCTGCTTTTTTGTGACTATGCAAAGGTTCTTTGAGTTCAGATGGCAGGCCAAACATAGGGTTCAACAGATGGGGGGCAATCTGCCAAAGCAGAGCAATTGCCTAATGTAGAAGTGGTCTATTCTGAGACCAGGCAATGCTGTCAAGACTTACTGAAAGGGCACTCCAACACTGGGCTCATAAGAGTTTGTACTGACCAAAGCCTTTGTATGAATGAATGGGACTGAGTCGCACATACCAAACACAGACACTGAAAAGACTGAAAGAATGATCCTGCTATAAAGAGATCTTTTTCTAGTCTCTCTTAAAGGTGTTGTCCTGGTTCCTTTATGTCAAGTCTCTCAGATTGTTTGAGATAGTTACAGGTTGTGCTTAGGTAATCCGGCAATTTTACTGTCACACATGGCACCCCATGAGCCTGAGCTGTAAGTGAAGAATGAAAGTCATGAGCCTCCAGACGTGTGTATTCTAGTAGAAACATATTCTCCATGAAACAACATTCCTGGAGGATCTTTCCTAAAATCTCTGGAATTGTGCAATCAATGCTGACAGAATCAGACGGTGCAGAAGCACATCAAGGAGACGATGAGAAAAATTGGCCTT
Source organism: Leptodactylus fallax (assembly GCA_947044405.1). NCBI lineage: Eukaryota > Metazoa > Chordata > Amphibia > Anura > Leptodactylidae > Leptodactylus > Leptodactylus fallax. The sequence continues at coordinate 1,877,282 of CAMRHE010000050.1, read as the reverse complement.
CATCATTTTAGATTTAGTATAGTTTATTAACTTTTTCTCCATTTGATCACAGTCTGACATGATATTTGTTAACATCATAATCTATTGCAATTTAATTAATTATTCTCATATGGACAATCAATTTATTTATGGACATTAAGTTCATGCATTCATGAAGAAAAGAAGAATGAAGATCTAATTTAACTATGTTGTATTGAATACTGTGATTGATAAATTTGTGTGTTTTAAGGGTATGGACAGATGTAAAAGAGGAAATGTTAAAGAGGACCTTTCATGTCCTAGGGCACATGCTGTTTTACATACCGCTAGAAAGCCGTCAGCGCGCTGAATTCAGCGCACTGCCGGTATTCCTGGTACGTGCCCCGGGGCTGGAGATATCGGCGGTCTTAGTTTCACAGTTTACTGTCAGAAGGGCATTCCTGACAGTCTAGCTGCGCTGTGAGGATCGTCCTCCCTGACAGTTCTCGTTCATAGACTTGTACTGGGGGGGCGTTCCTCACAGCTCAGCGTCATCGCCGGGCAGTAAGGAACAACCCCTCTGACAATACAGCGCTATAGACGAGTACAGAGAGAGGGGGCGTTCCTTACAGCCCAGCGATGACGCTCAGCTGTGAGGAACGCCGCCCCAGTACATGTCTATGAACGAGAACTGTCAGGGAGGGCGTTCCTCACAGCGCAGCTAGACTGTCAGGAACGCCTTTCTTACACATATATAAAGCTGTATGAGCCGTCACCAGTTGTGTCCTTTAACATGCAGATGGTGCCTGGACATATAAAGTTAGTCTGATACGGCATCATATCCTGTGAGGTAATGCGGGAGCGTGAACAGAGGAGGGTACGTTTTAGGGATTCTAACTACGGAAGGGTTTACATTAGGATTTGTGATAGGCCTGTCTGTAAAAATATGTCTTTAGTTTACGCTTGAAGCTGTGGAAATTGGGGGTTAATCTAATAGTCTGGGATAGAGCATTCCAGAGAAGTGGTGCAACTCGGGAAAAGTCTTGTATACGAGTGTGGGAGGTTCTGATAATAGAGGATGTTAGTCTTAGGTCATTGAGTGAACGGAGAGCATGGGTTGGGCGATAGACAGAGATGAGGGAGGAAATGTAGGGAGGTGCAGCATTATGGAGAGCCTTGCGAATGAGGGTGATAAGTTTATATTGTATTCTGTATTGAATAGGCAGCCAATGTAGTGACCGACACAGACCGGAGGCATCGCTGTAGCGTCTAGACTGATAGATGAGCCTGGCCGCCGCATTCAGAATAGATTGTAGAGGGGAGAGTTTAGTAAGGGAAAGACCGATTAGTAAGGAGTTACAGTAGTCAAGGGGAGAGTGAATCAGGGCAACAATAAGTGTCTTTAGTGTATCTGTGGTAAGGAAGTGGCGGATTCTGGTGATGTTTCTGAGATGGAGATGACATGAGCGTGCGAGTGATTGGATATGGGGGGTGAAAGAAAGGTCTGAGTCAAACATAACCCTGATGCAGCGGGCATACTGCCTAGGAGTTATGGTAAGGCCAGAGACTGCAATGGAGATATCAGGGACAGATCTATTAGATGGTGGAAACAGCAGTAGTTCAGTCTTTGAGAGATTCCGTTTCAGATAGAGCGAAGACATGACATTTGAGACAGCAGAGAGCCTGTCCTAAAACTAAAATAGCAGTCAACCCTTTGATGAAATAATTATTTGGGTTGCACAATAAACAACCCTTGTACTGCTTCTGTTGAATGGGAAAACATAATTATGACACAGATTTAGGTGGAAATATATAGCAATGCTGATTCTGGTGTCACAGCGTAGTATCTAAGGCTAAGGCCCCACGTAGCATCCTGCTGCAAAAAAAGCACTGCGGGAAAAACCATGGCAATGCATCGCAGTTTTTCCAGCAGCGCTTTTCACAGAAAGTTCTCATAGGTTTCCTCTGCAGATTTTCTGCTTCAATTACACCTATAGGGAAACCGCCGGAGTTCCCGTAGGTATAATTGACATGCTACGATTTCCAAAACCGTGATGCTTTTGAAAATCACAGCATATTCGCTGCGTGTATTTTACCGCACTGTGAGGATGAGATTTGCCAAAATTCCATCCACTATACAGTGACTGTAAAACGCTGCATTTTTTTCCATGGCGTTTATGCGACATGGGGCCCCGGCCTAAAGATAGAAAACATATAACACAGAATAGCAGATGTCATCTAAAGGAAGTTAATGCTACAGTTTAAATCAACAGATGTAAAACTCTATTAACTTATTTGGTTGCCTTTAGAACAATGCTCATAAAATTCTCCATATACAGACTTATGCCTGTGCCTATATGATGATTGAATCCACATATTGAAGCTGGGGTGTATGACCAATACCGTGATCCTGTTACTTTAGAATGTGTACGTTTTACGTATTTCATTAGATACGACAAGTATTTTTTTTACAGTTAGACCCTGTACATAACCTACAGAATGTTTTACAGTGACTGCATCTATATACCATATTCTACAGTAAGAATAATATTGTTTCTGTAAGCTAATATCATCCCTTTTTAGGAGACCTTTGTGACTCTTTTCAAATATCTTATGCACTGTGCAAAATACAAAGCACAAAAATGACATGCTGACTCCAAGGCAGGGGCGCACACTTTAATGAGGCGAAGTGAGGCAGGCGCCTCAGGTGGCACTATCCGTCACTGTCTGGGCAGGTGATGATACAATGACCATCGCGCCTCCTGCACTGAGACGCAGACGTCCTATGCGCAGACAAGAAGAGGAGGCGGCGGCTCCATCAAGGGATCGCAGGTAGGTGAGGATAACTTTTTTTTTTTTTTTTAGAAATAGGCTGTTACCTGCTGGAGCAACCCCAGCAGGTAACGGCCTATTTACTTACCTACCTCCGCACCTGCTTGTGGCCGCTATGGGACTCAGAAGGGGAAGCGGAGGCAGCTGTGAGCAGGAGCGTGATTCGGTAAGTGAGGCCGCGGGCCTCAAATACTACTATTATTATACTCTAGGGTCTTTTCAGACCCCAGAGTATAATAATTAGAGGCCCAGGGGAGGTGAGGGAACATAAAAACCATTATTACTCACCTCTCCTGCGATCGGAGTTACTCCCAGCAGGCTTCAGCCCTCTGGTGACGTCATCAGGTTGCGACGCTGGGCTGATCCACATGACGCCTGTGCGCAATTAAACAGGGCTGAAAGCTGCAAGGAGTGCACCGGTGCCAGGATAGGTAAGTAACACTGGTTTTTATGTTTGTCACCACCTGGGTCTTCGATCATTATACTCTGGGGTCTGAAAAGACCCCTAAGTAGAATAATAGTTCATGGGTGGGCCACTATGGGGCATAATACCGTGTGCAGGGGCCACTGTGGAGCATAATACCGTGTGCAGGGGCCACTGTGGAGCATAATACTGTTTGCAGGGGCCACTATGGAGCATAATACCAGTGCAGGGGCCACTATGGAGCATAATACTGTGTGTAGGGGCCACTATGGAGCATAATATCATGTGCAGGGGCCACAATGGAGCATAATACCATGTGTAGGGGCCACTATGGAGCATAATACCATGTGCAGGGGCCACTATGGAGCATAATACTGTTTGCAGGGGCCACTATGGAGCATAATACCAGTGCAGGGGCCACTATGGAGCATAATACCATGTGCAGGGGCCACAATGGAGCATAATACCGTGTGCAGGGGTCGTTGTGAAATATAATACCGTGTGCAGGGGCCACTATTGAGCATAATACCATTTGCAGGGGTCACTAGGGAGCATAATACCATGTGCAGAGGCCACTATGGAGCATAATACCAGTGCAGGGGCCACTATGGAGCATAATTCCGTGTGCAGGGGTCACTGTGGAACATAATACCGTGTGCAGGGGCCACTATGGAGCATTTTACCATGTGCAGGGGCCACTATGGAGCATAATACCAGTGCAGAGACCACTATGGAGCACAATACTGTGTGCAGGGGCCACTATGGAGAATAATACTGTGTGCAGGGGCCACTATGGAGCATAATACCATGTGCAGAGGCTACTGCAGGGCATAATACAGTGTGCAGGGGCGCTGCGAGGCATAATACAGTGTGCAGGGGCCGCTGCGGGCCATAATACAGTGTTCAGGGGCCGCTGTGGGCCATAATACTGTGTACAGGGGCTGTTGCGGGGCATAATACCATCTGCAGGGGCGGCTGTGGGCTATAATACTGTGTAATATTGTGTGCAGGGGCTGCTATGGAACATTGTAGTGTGTGTAAATGGGGCGTTATAAACAGGGGCTATGGTGCCTGTTTATATCATACGCTGTCTGTTTATAGTGACCGTGTGATGTAATTACAGCCTTATCACATAGACATGTATAGGACGAGGCTGTAGTTACGGTGCCTTGCGAAAGTATTCGGCCCCCTCTAACTTTTCAACCTTTTGCCACATTTCAGGCTTCAAACATAAAGATATAAAATTTTAATTTTTTGGTGAACAATCAACAACAAGTGGGACACAATTGTGAAGTGGAATGAAATTTATTGGTTATTTTAAACTTTTGTAAAAAATAAAAAACTGAAAAGTGGGGCGTGCAATATTATTCGCCCCCTTTACTTTCAGTGCAGCAAACTCACTCCAGAAGTTCAGTGAGGATCGCTGAATGAGCCAATGTTGTCCTAAATGACTGATGATGATAAATATAATCCACCTGTGTGTAATCAAGTCTCCGTATAAATGCACCTGCTCTGTGATAGTCTCAGGGTTCTGTTTAAAGCGCAGAGAGCATCATGAAGACCAAGAAACACAACAGGCAGGTCCGTGATACTGTTGTGCAGAAGTTTAAAGCTGGATTTGGATACAAAAAGATTTCCCAAACTTTAAACATCCCAAGGAGCACTGTGCAAGCGATCATATTGAAATGGAAGGAGTATCAGACCACTGCAAATCTACCAAGACCCGGCCGTCCCTCTAAACTTTCATCTCAAACAAGGAGAAGACTGATCAGAGATGCCGCCAAGAGGCCCATGATCACTCTGGATGAACTGCAGAGATCTACAGCTGAGGTGGGAGAGTCTGTCCATAGCACAACAATCAGTCGCACACTGCACAAATCTGGCCTTTATGGAAGAGTGGCAAGAAGAAAGCCATTTCTCAAAGATATCCAAAGTCTAATTTAAAGTTTGCCACAAGCCACCTGGGAGACACACCAAACATGTGGAAGAAGGTGCTCTGGTCAGATGAAACGAAAATCGAGCTTGTTGGCCACAATGCAAAACGATATGTTTGGCGTAAAAGCAACACAGCTCATCACCCTGAACACACCATCCCCACTGTCAAACATGGTGATGGCAGCATCATGGTTTGGGCCTGCTTTTCTTCAGCAGGGACAGGGAAGATGGTTAAAATTGATGGGAAGATGGATTGAGCCAAATACAGGACCATTCTGGAAGAAAACCTGTTGGAGTCTGCAAAAGACCTGAGACCGGGACGGAGATTTATCTTCCAACAAGACAATGATCCCAAACATAAAGCAAAATCTACAATGGAATGGTTCACAAATAAACGTATGCGGGTGTTAAAATGGCCAAGTCAAAGTCCAGACCTGAATCCAATCGAGAATCTGTGGAAAGAGCTGAAAACTGCTGTTCACAAACGCTCTCCATCCAACCTCACTGAGCTCGAGCTGTTTTCCAAGGAAGAATGGGCAAGAATTTCAGTCTCTCGATGTGCAAAACTGATAGAGACATACCCCAAGCGACTTGCAGCTGTAATCGCAGCAAAAGGTGGCGCTACAAAGTATTAACTTAAGGGGGCCGAATAATTTTGCACGCACCACTTTTCAGTTTTTTATTTTTTACAAAAGTTAAAAATATCCAATAAATTTCATTCCACTTCACGATTGTGTCCCACTTGTTGTTGATTCTTCACCAAAAAAATTAAAATTTTATATCCTTATGTTTGAATCCTGAAATGTGGCAAAAGGTTGAAAAGTTCAAGGGGGCCGAATACTTTCACAAGGCACTGTACATTACATGGCTGCTATGAGATGAATGACACTATGTAAACAGAGAAGCGGTCACGGCGCTTACACAGGTACCATTCAAACAGCTGATCAGTAGGGGTTCTAGGTTTTTGAGCCCCACTGATTATTTTATTAATGACCTGGAAAACATTTTAATTAGTTAACACCTGGGGCATTATTAATATGGTGCACTATTTATAAAGGTACACACGGACATTATTAATATAAATATACACTTGGGAGTATTATTCATTATGGAGGGTTATATCATATATTTTATAATTGGGGGTAGCAGCAGGATGGGGGCTTTGTGTAGGTGAGGACATTGTGGGTTGGATGCCTGGAAAAGTGAGGATCCAAAGATATCTGTGTTGCAAACTTTACAGAGACAAGTCACAGCTGGAAGAAGTGGTCATGGCGATCCAAAGGAAAGAGAAGGGAAATGTGGAGGATTAGTCAGAGACGTCACCTGTAAGTCACAAAATGTTACTGCATTGTATTCACCTAAATGATAGAGGATAAACCTGAGTGATGGGGGTCTGTCTGCTGAGACCCCCACTGAGCCTGAGAAGGAGCAATATGAATGAATCACCATTGCTACAGTGGGGAAAAAAAAGCATTTAGTCAGCCACCAATTGTGCAAGTTCTCCCACTTAAAAAGATGAGGCCGGCCTGTAATTGACATCATAGGTAGACCTCAACTATGAGAGACAAAATGAGAAAACATATCTAGAAAATCACATTGTCTGATTTTTTAAGAATTTATTTGCAAATTATGGTGGAAAATAAGTATTTGGTCAATAACAAAAGTTCATCTCAATACTTTGTTATATATATATCCTTTGTTGGCAATCACAGAGGTCAGACGTTTTCTGTAAGTCTTAACAAGGTTGGCACACACCGTTGCTGGTATGTTGGCCCATTCCTCCATGCAGATCTCCTCTAGAGCAGTGATGTTTTGGGGCTGTCACTGGGCAACACGGACTTTCAACTCCCTTCAAAGGTTTTCTATGGGGTTGAGATCTGGAGACTGGCTAGGCCACTCCAGGACCTTGAAATGCTTCTTACGAAGCCACTCCTTTATTGCCCTGGCGGTGTGCTTGGGATCATTGTCATGCTGAAAGACCCAGCCACGTTTCATCTTCAATGCTCTTGCTGATGGAAGGAAGTTTGCACTCAAAATTTCACGATACATGGCCCCATTCATTCTTTCATGTACATGGATCAGTCGTCCTGGTCCCTTTGCAGAGAAACAGCCCCAAAGCATGATGTTGCCACCCCCATGCTTCACAGTAGGTATGGTGTTCTTTGGATGCAACTCAGTATTCACTCTCCTCCAAGCACGACGAGTTGTGTTTCTACCAAACAGTTCTACTTTTGTTTCATCTGACTATATGACATTCTCCCAATACCCTTCTGGAACATCCAAATGCTCTCTAGCAAACTTCAGATGGGCCCCTAATATGTACTGGCTTAAGCAGGGGGACATGTCTGGCACTGCAGGATCTGAGTCCCTGGCGGTGTAGTGTGTTACTGACGGTAGCCTTTGTTACATTAGTCCCAGCTTTCTGCAGGTCATTCACTAGGTCCCTTCATGTGGTTCTGGGATTTTTGCTCACCGTTCTTGTGATCGTTTTGACCCCACGAGGTGAGATCTTGCGTGGAGCCCCTGATCAAGGGAGATTATCAGTGGTCTTGTATGTCTTCTATTTTCTAATTATTGCTCCCACAGTTGATTTCTTCACACCAAGCTGCTTGCCTATTGCAGATTCAGTCTTCCCAGCCTGGTGCAGGTCTACAATTTTGTTTCTGGTGTCCTCCCACAGCTCTTTGGTCTTCACCATAGTGGAGTTTGGAGTGTGACTGTTTGAGGTTGTGGACAGGTGTCTTTTATACTGATAACAATGTCAAACAGGAGCCGTTACTACAGGTAATGAGTGGAGGACAGAGGAGGTTCTTAAAGAAGAAGTTACAGGTCTGTGAGAGCCAGAAATCTTGTTTGTTTGTAGGTGACCAAATACTTATTTTCCACCATAATTTGCAAATAAATTCTTAAAAAATCAGTGTAATTTTCTGGATTTGTTTTCTCATTTTGTCTCTCATAGTTGAGGTCTACCTATGATGTCAATTACAGGCCTCTCTCATCTTTTTAAGTGGGAGAACTTGCACAATTGGTGGCTGACTAAATACTTTTAATACTGTATATGTAGGAGGAGACCGATAGGCTCATAAGAGACTTACTGCATAAGGGTCTGGCTTCAATTTGAAGCAGTTTTCAGTAGTTGTTTTTCTTTCATCATTCTCTTATGAACTACTGAGAATTACATCTCACTTCCTGTATGATGAAATTGCATAGAGTTTTCCACACAGGCTCTTCACTAAGAGAACAGCTACTGATGATGATTAGAAAGCTCTTGGTCATGATGAAGATGATGCCAGTTCAGCTTTCCTGATTGTATACATATGGTAAATTAGATGTGCCCCCTGTAGGCAGAGATAGCACTGTCTGTAGCTGCCCATTTTCTGCAGTGCTGAGGCATCATGGGATAGATAGCAGAGCCCAAGGAAAAGAAAAAACTAAACATGAAGATGGTGTTTCCTCAGAAGCAGACAGGATCCTGTACTACAGGGTTGTTCATGAGTACAATATATCAAAGTGTGAGAGACAATCAGGTGAAAGTTACTGGAATGGACTAAAGTGTTTTCAATGGACTGCTTCTTTAACCTCTGTAACCCTCTTAACTATGCCACTAGCATCTGTATGCTATTCAGTTTAGAAGAAGCCTTATTCTTGCATGAAAATCACATGTGCTTTATCTCTTAACTAGCTTAGAAAAAGAAATAGAACGCCTTTTGTGTTTATATTTTTTTTTTTTCACAAAATGCCATGTTTAGACCTTACTTAAATTTCTAGTGTCATGCCGTTTACGTGAATATAACACCTCCTTACCTGTATTCACAGCTTACCATGCTATTTGACATTTTAGCATCAAAATAGTTTTCTAAGAAAAGAGTGACCTCTGCTATCAGAAACCACATGCAAGCGTATCTATTTCTCTTTCTACTGACTTTACTGAACACACACTTTTACCATTCTGCTGTTCACTTAGAATATATGTGCAATACAAAACTAAATACATTATCCGATACAGTGAAGGAAATAAGTATTTGATCCCTTGCTGTTTTTGTAGGTTTTCCCACTGACAAAGACATGAACAGTCTATAATTTTAAGGGTAGGTTAAATTTTAACAGTGAGAGATAGAATATCCAAAATAAAATCCAGAAAATCACATTGCATAAATTTTATAAATTTATTTGCATTTTGCAGAGAAAAATAAGTACAGTGCCTTGCGAAAGTATTCGGCCCCCTTGAACTTTTCAACCTTTTGCCACATTTCAGGATTCAAACATAAGGATATAAAATTTTAATTTTTTGGTGAAGAATCAACAACAAGTGGGACACAATCATGAAGTGGAACGAAATTTATTGGATATTTTAAACTTTTGTAAAAAATAAAAAACTGAAAAGTGGTGCGTGCAAAATTATTCGGCCCCCTTAAATTAATACTTTGTAGCGCCACCTTTTGCTGCGATTACAGCTGCAAGTCGCTTGGGGTATGTCTCTATCAGTTTTGCACATCGAGAGACTGAAATTCTTGCCCATTCTTCCTTGGAAAACAGCTCGAGCTCAGTTAGGTTGGATGGAGAGCGTTTGTGAACAGTAGTTTTCAGCTCTTTCCACAGATTCTCGATTGGATTCAGGTCTGGACTTTGACTTGGCCATTTTAACACCTGGATACGTTTATTTGTGAACCATTCCAATGTAGATTTTGCTTTATGTTTGGGATCATTGTCTTGTTGGAAGATAAATCTCCGTCCCAGTCTCAGGTCTTTTACAGACTCCAACAGGTTTTCTTCCAGAATGGTCCTGTATTTGGCTCCATCCGTCTTCCCATCAATTTTAACCATCTTCCCTGTCCCTGCTGAAGAAAAGCAGGCCCAAAGCAGACCCTGGTGTGTTCAGGGTGATGAGCTGTGTTGCTTTTATGCCAAACATATCGTTTTGCATTGTGGCCAAAAAGTTTGATTTTGGTTTCATCTGACCAGAGCATCTTCTTCCACATGTTTGGTGTGTCTCCCAGGTGGCTTGTGGCAAACTTTAAACGAGACTTTTTATGGATATCTTTGAGAAATGGCTTTCTTCTTGCCACTCTTCCATAAAGGCCAGATTTGTGCAGTGTACGACTGATTGTTGTCCTATGGACAGACTTTCCCACCTCAGCTGTAGATCTCTGCAGTTCATCCAGAGTGATCATGGGCCTCTTGGCGGCATCTCTGATCAGTCTTCTCCTTGTTTGAGATGAAAGTTTAGAGGGACGGCCGAGTCTTGGTAGATTTGCAGTGGTCTGATACTCCTTCCATTTCAATATGATCGCTTGCACAGTGCTCCTTGGGATGTTTAAAGTTTGGGAAATCTTTTTATATCCAAATCTGGCTTTAAACTTCTCCACAACAGTACCACGGACCTGCCTGGTGTGTTACTTTGTCTTCATGATGCTCTCTGCGCTTTAAACAGAACCCTGAGACTATTACAGTTACAAATGCAGGTGCATTTATACGGAGACTTGATTACACACAGGTGGATTATATTTGGCATGCCCCACTTTTCAGTTTTTTATTTTTTACAAAAGTTTAAAATATCCAATAAATTTCGTTCCACTTCACAATTGTGACCCACTTGTTGTTGATTCTTCACCAAAAATTAAAATTTTATATCTTTATGTTTGAAGCCTGAAATGTTGCAAAAGGTTGAAAAGTTCAAGGGGGCCGAATACTTTCGCAAGGCACTGTATATGATCCCTCTGGCAAACAAGACTTAATACTTGGTGGCAAAACCCTTGTTGGCAAGCACAGCAGTCAGACGTTTTTTGGAGTTGATGATGAGGTTTGCGCACTTGTCAGGAGGAATTTTGGTCCACTCCTCTTTGCAGATCATCTCTAAATCATTAAGATTTTGAGGCTGTCGCTTGGCAACTCAGAGCTTCAGCTCCCTCCATAAGTTTTCTATGGGATGGAGACTGACTAGGCCACTCCATGACCTTTATGTGCTTCTTTTTGAGCCACTCCTTTGTTGCCTTGGTTGTATGTTTTGGGTCATTGTCCTGCTGGAAGACCCAGCCACGACCCATTTTTAATGTCCTGACGGAGGAAAGAAGGCTGTCACTCAGGATTTTACGGTACATGGCTCCATCCATTCTCCCATTGATGCAGTGAAATAGTCCTGTGCCCTTAGCAGAGAAACACTCCCAAAACTTAATGTTTCCACCTCCATGCGTGACAGTGGGGATGGTGTTCTTTGGGTCATAGGCAGCATTTTTCTTCCACCAAACACGGCGAGTTGTGTTAATGCCAAAGAGCTCAATTTTTTGTCTCATTTGGCCACAGCACCTTCTCCCATTCACTCGCAGAATGATCCAGGTGTTCATTGGCAAACTTCAGACGGGCCTGCACATGGGCCTTCTTGAGCAGGGGGACCTTGCGGGCACTGCAGGATTTTAATCCATTACGGCGTAATGTGTTACCAATGGTTTTCTTGGTGACTGTGTTTCCAGCTGCCTTGAGATCATTAACAAGTTCCCCCCGTGTAGTTTTAGGCTGATCTCTCACCTTCCTCATGATCAAGGATATCTCACGAGGTGAGATTTTGCATGGAGCCCCAGATTGATGTCCATTTTCTTACTATTGTACCAACAGTTGTCTCCTACTCACCCAGTGTCTTATTTATGGTTTTGTAGCCCATTCCATCCTTGTGCAGGTCTATGATCTTGTCCCTGACATCCTTAGAAAGTTCTTTGGTCTTGCCCATGTTGTAGAGGTTAGAGTCTGACTGATTAATTGAGTCTGTAGACAGGAGCCTTTTATACAGGTGACAATTTAAGAGAGCTGTCTTTAATGCAGGTAACAAGTTGATTAGGAGTTTCTAACTGGTCTATTGGAACCAGAACTCTTAATAGTTGTTAGGGGATCAAATACTTATTTCTCTATGCAAAATGCTAATAAATGTATAAAATTTATACAATGTGAGTTTCTGGATTTTATTTTTGATATTTTGTCTCTCACTGTTAAAATTAACCTACCCTTAAAATTATAGACTGTTCATTCCTTTGTCAGTGGGCAAACTTACAAAATCAGCAAGGGATCAAATTCTTATTTCCTTCACTGTATAAGACATAGTAACCTTGGGTTTATATCACCTTCATACTGCCTGAGCTCTAACCCTGTATATAATTTGATGAACATCAATTACATTATAAGGTTTAGGTAAACAATATTTTTTGCCTTACTCCTCATGGTGATTCAGCTGAAAGTTAGCAATACATTAGTCAATATGTCTATCTTTGCACAGATCTGTTTCAGTCTTTTACAACTCATCAGCACATGGCGTAAGTTATGTGAGATGGAGCTTGAAAATGTCTAGTAGGGCAATTATAATTATTCCATAAAATGTAATTCAGTGCTGGTCATCTTTCTTAAAAGGTATAGCTTAAAGACAGATTTATTCAGAAATATGTAATAGGCTGAGGCCCCACGGTTCAGAAACGCAACTTTTTTTGTTGCAGATTTTTCTGCATTTTCTTAAGTAAAAGCCAGGAGTTCTACAAAAGGAATGTGAAATATATAGGAAGTACTTATACTGCTACCTTCTGCTCAATCTACTCCTGGACTCTGCAGGCAATTTAAGTGAATCCAGTACAGTATAAATTTAATGATTCACAGGTAACCTCTCTCATTTTAATCACTCACGTTTCTCATCTTTTTCATCTGGCCTAGACCGCAAAGCCATTTGTGGCTTTGTCTCTGTAAAGTTTGCACATATATTTTTGGCTCCTCAATTCACCAGGCACCTTTCCCACTTTTACGTCACCTACATAAACTCCCCATCATGCTGCTACCCCCAATTATAAAAAATCTCCTACAAATTAATAATGCTTCTGATTGAGCCTTAACATAATAATGCCCAAAGATAATTCATATTCTCTTATGTCCATTGCATTATTAATGCTCCATAGTGTCCCATTGTATTAATTATGCCCTCCTTATACAGATTATGGCCTCCTCATATCCACCTTATATAAATATTGCCCCATCATGTCCACCCTATAATGATATAGCTCCCTAATGTCCCCCTTATATAAATAATGCCTCATCATGTCCACCCTATAGTGATATAGCCCCTTACCCCTTTCACGCATAATCACATTAATTTACATTATACGGGAAAGCGTGTATGGAGAGAGCTCAGGAACTCTCCATACATGGCAGATGCCGAATGTACAGTGGGGAAAAAAAGTATTTAGTCAGCTACCAATTGTGCAAGTTCTCCTACTTAAAAGATGTGAAAGGCTTGTAATTGACATCATAGGTAGACCTCAACTATGAGAGACAAAATGAGAAAACAAATCCAGAAAATCACATTGTCTGATTTTTAAAGAATTTATTTGCAAATTATGGTGGAAAATAAGTATTTGGTCAATAACAAAAGTTCATCTCAATACTTTGTTACATATCCTTTGTTGGCAATGACAGAGGTCAAACGTTTTCTGTAAGTCTTCACAAGGTTGGCATACACTGTTGCTTGTATGTTGGCCCATTCCTCCATGCAGATCTCCTCTAGAGCAGTGATGTTTTGGGGCTGTCGCTGGGCAACACGGACTTTCAACTCCCTTCAAAGGTTTTCTATGGGGTTGAGATCTGGAGACTGGCTAGGCCACTCCAGGACCTTGAAATGCTTCTTATGAAGCCACTCCTTCATTGCCCTGGCAGTGTGCTTGGGATCACGGTCATGCTGAAAGACCCAGCCATGTTTTATCTTCAATGTCCTTACTGATGGAAGTAGGTTTGCACTTAAAATCTAACGATACATGGCCCCGTTCATTGTTTCATGTACATGGATCAGTCGTCCTGGTTCCTTTGCAGAGAAACAGCCCCAAAGCATGATGTTGCTACCCCCATGCTTCACAGTAGGTATGGTGCTCTTTGGATGCAACTCAGCATTCACTCTCCTCCAAATACGACGAGTTGATTTTCTATCAAACAGTTCTACTTTGGTTTCATCTGACCATATGACATTCTCCCAATACTCTTCTGGAACATCCAAATGTTCTCTAACAAACTTCAGCCGGGCCCGGATATGTACTGGCTTAAGCAGGGGGACATGTCTGGCACTGCAGGATCTGAGTCCCTGGCGGCGAAGTGTGTTACTGATGGTATCCTTTGTCACGTTAGTCCCAGTTTTCTGCAGGTCATTCACTAGGTCCCCCGTGTGATTATGGAATTTTTGCTCACCGTTCTTGTGATCATTTTGACCCCACGGGGTGAGCTCTTGTGTGGAGCCCCTGATCGAGGGAGATTATCAGTGGTCTTGTATGTCTTCCATTTCCTAATTGTTGCTCCCACAGTTGATTTCTTCACACCAAGCTGCTTGCCTATTGCAGATCTTGGAGGACAGAGGAGCCTCTTAAAGAAGAAGTTACAGATCCAGAAATCTTGTGAGATCCAGAAATCTTGCTTGTTTGTAGGTGACCAAATACTTATTTTCCACCATAATTTGCAAATAAATTCTTAAAAAATCAGACAATGTGATTTTCTAGATATGTTTTCTCATTTTGTCTCTCATAGTTGAGATGTACGTATGATGTCAATTGCAGGCCTCTCTAATCTTTTTAAGTGTGAGAACTTGCACAATTGGTGGCTGACTAAATACTTTTTTTCCCCACTGTATAATACAGCCGGCACCTGCCGCTAACAGCTGCGATCGGTGCCAATACCGATCGCAGCTGTTAACACTTTAGATGCCGCTGTTAAACGTCATGGGCGACGCCATCTTTGACCGATCGCCACCCTCCAGAGGGCTATGCACAATTAAGACAGTTTTGCTTTTAGACCATTTCAATAAATCTGCCCAATATTGTCTTCACAGGAGCTGCTTAAACAAAACAATAGGATTTCTTTAAGGATTTATTAAAAAGTTGCTTTGTTTTTTAATTTAGAGGCAATCAATAAAAGTAGATACTGCCTATATGTAAAATCAAACTAATAGGGGTTGTACCTTCTGAATCAGCCAGAGTTAACTGTGCCTGTTTTTATTTTGCTGGTTGAGATTGATGAATATGTGTCTGTTTTTCAGCGTGAACAAGGTAACTAATATCTACTGGAAAGTATATGTTTGTACTGCACTTCCCCAGTTAGGAGTTATCTCCCTAAATGATTTGTTTGCCTGATGTAAAATAACAAATTACAAAGCAGCGGTGTGGTAGACAGCTGAGTGCATGAGCTCTTATAAAGAAATAGCAAACATCTAACATCAATCCTCCTGTGGCCCCAGAAAGAACTATTTCATTATAGCACATCCAGCATGCAGTTAGTTCTCCTACTGATAAAAAGCCTGCTCTCTAAACACCAGTGGGACAGACTGTGCTAGTCATAGTAGGTTCTTTATAGCATATATTCATGCTTCTGACTCTCCAGAGAAATGTGTAGGGACAGCATGTGTATATGTGCATGTAGGATTACCTCAGACACTGACATCTTCCCAACATGCTGTCTTACAAACAAAGTAGCCACAGAGTAATTTGTAATGTGTAAGTGTCTTGTCACAATATTAACTAGAAGAGTTTATAATATTTAGCTCCTGTTAGTGACATTTCTGAACCAATAGTAACAAATTGAATAAATATTGCACTTAGATAAATCCTATTAGAACTGCAGTTCATGTTAGGTACATTTGCTGTGTTTTTTTTTTTTTTACCTAGGTCGGTCTCTGTGACATTACTATGCAAATGTGCATTTAGAGCTAGTGTTCAATTTTATGTGTATTAAAGGCAGCCGGTAATGTTACTGCCTAATAATAGAGCAATTATTGTCCTCAAACTTCTGATGCAAATGGGTAGTAAAACTGGAAAACAAAATGGTCTATTATTACGATCATTTTATAACCTACACAAATTCTCTTTAGAAACTGTTTTAAAAGGCCAAAATACCTGAAATGTAAATTATTTCTGCACATATTCACTTTTCTATTTTCTGTTTGTGCCAGCATAAAACGACAGCCTGATGTTTCTGACAATATTGTAATGATTGTAATACAGTTGTTGTACAATATAAAAAGCATACATTAGAGCAGTGGACCGTATCCTGCCACTCTCCCACTGTTGTGAAACTACAACTCTAAGCATGCCATACCAGTTTGCATTGAGCATGAAGGAACAAGGTAAATCCATCTGAAGAGTCACAGGTTACTGACCAATGCTGTACAATAGACATTTTAGCTGTGTAATTCTTGTTCTCACAAGAACCTCTAGTTTGTACTGTTCAGTAGATTACAAGCAATTATGTTTCTATAGCTTACTTTGTGAATTATTTTTAGCATAAAACTAACTACTGTGGCCATAATAGCATTCCAAAACTAGAATTGTGAAGATCACTTTATTGCATTGGCAGTGCAATAAAGGTGCAAAACCCTCAGCCTGTTCTGTGTATGGCTGCATTTAAGGACTTTTTTTTTATTATCATGCAGCTATTTATGGGGAATAACACTATATCTGTTCATATATTATGATTATATAACTTTAAGGCTAAGGCTCCATGTTGCAGAAAAACAGCTTTTTTTTTTTTTTGTTGCAGATTTTGCTGTGTTTTTTTTTTTTTTTTAAGCCAAACTCAGTAGTGGCTACAAAAGGAAAGGGTAATATATAAAGGAAGCTCTTATACTTCTCCCTTCCGCACAGTCTGCTCCTGACTTTGGCATTCACATTGCTAGTCGAGGTATTTGTGATTGACAATCCAACTTTCCAATTGACACTGAGTCTTAGGTGTTAGAGAAAGTCAGTTTCTCTATTCATTTGTAAAATTCACATCAAGGCTCTCCTAAGAATGATGGAAGAAACTGACTTCCTGTTCATTCTGCATCAGTGGAAAGTCAGAGTGTTGATCACAAGACAAAGCTGAGGACCAGAACAGAGTGGAGAAATCAAAAATACAGTCACCTTCACTACAATTTACATCATGTGCCTTTCTGAAGTCCCAGAGTATAAACATTTTTATGGGAGTACCATTTTAAGAAAGATCTGGGGACAAGATTATTAATATGTTCTGCAAATCTACCTACTTTCTCAGAAAATTCACCTCCCATTTAATAGAAACAACAATTCCTATCAACATGATTCCTGCACATTTTCCCTTTCATAGAAAATCCGTAGTTTTGTAAAATTAGCAGAAGCCATAGTTATAACTCTGCAATGACATCAAAATAAAATCCATATCTAGCAGTCACTAGGCAACAGAGTTGAAATTATTAGCTGGGGCGTTTCACAAGTTTGATTCAGTTAAGAATTTAGGATCCCAAATGGGAAAACTACAGCAAGAAGAAGATATCCGATTAATGAGATTCAGCAAAAGACTAAATGAGGAAATAGTCAGCAGGTGTTAAACATACTCGTGGACCTCTCAAGGTGGGAAACAATGGCAAGGTTTTATGGGGTTCTGTTCGCTGCTAAGTGTTTAAAGTAACAGCATGAAGTATATTAGACCAGAGTGATTATCATTGCTTGTCTTTAGCAATATTACTATATGAATATTTAACATAATGAACAAACAATGGTCATAGTTTCAAGCAAATAATCTGTAGTTCTTTCATGTAAACTCATTTGTAATCAGTACTATGAAAATGTGGTTACAGTCATATATAAGCACATCACAGCTAAGCAGGTATATATCTTGAGGTATAGATTCTGTGGTTAGTTCTCCAAGATATTTGGAGCAACCTCTCTGCCGAGTTCCTTCAAAAACTGTGTGTAAGTGTACCTAGAAGAACCGATGATGTTTTGAAGATAAAGGGTGGTCGCACCAAATGTTGATTTGATTTTGATTTTGTTTTTTTCATTTAACATTTTGTTAATTTACAAAAAATAAAAATAAACTCACTACCTGTGACGTACTGAGGACAGCTCCTGATGCCACTGAGGCCATTCAGCAGCTTCAGCGGACGGGATCCAGCGCATCACAGCCAGCGAGGAGTTTCATTTCTAGGAGACACCGGAGCAGAAGGACCGGATCGCGCTGAGAGGACAGTGGAGCAACGGGGACAGAAGAGTATGATTTTTTTTTTTTTGCACCTCCACCGGCCTATTTTAAAAATAATTTTTTGCCCGAACAACCTCTATAACTTAATATTTTGTAGAAAACCTTCTGAGTCAATCACTGTAATCAAGAGATTTCTGTAACTCTAAATGAGACTTATGCAACATGAGCAAACTGCTCCAGTTGTCTCAGGTTTGAGGGGTGCTTTCTCCAGATTGTACATTTCAGCTCCTTCCACAAATGTTCAATATGATTTAGATCACAGCTCATAGAAAGCCACTTCAGATTTGGGCAGTACTCTTAGCCATTCTTGCATGTTTTTAGCTGTGTGTTTTGGCTCATTAATCTGTTGAAGGGCGCATGACCTCCAACTGAGCTTTCTGACACTAAGCATCACACTTTGCTCCAGAATGCCCTGAAAGTCTTGTATTTCATTTTACCCTGCAAAGATTCAAGACACACTGTTCCAGATGCAGCAAAGCAGCACCAAAACATAATTGAGCCTCCTTTATATTTCAGAGTAGATACAATGTTCTTTTCTTTGTATGCTTCATTTTTGCATCATAGAAGTGATGTGACTTTCCAAAAAGCTCCAGTTTTGTCTCATCTGTCTAAAGAAAATTCTCCCAGAAGGAATCATGGTTTGTTGATATGCAATTCAGCTTTTTTATGATTTGCATTCAACAGTGGTTTCCTCTTCGGTCGTCATCAATTAAGTCCACTTTGGCAAAGACAGTGACAGATGGTGTGTACTGAAGTACCTTAAACTTGGAGTTCACCTCTAATCTCTTTGGACTTTGTTCTGGGCTCTTTGGTTACCATTCATATTTTCCATCTATTCAATTTGTCATCAATTTTCCTCTTACGGCCACCTCCAGAGAGGTTGGCTACAGTGCTATAGACTTTATACTTCGGAATAATTTGTAATATTATATACAACTGTATTTACAGAAACATCAAGCTGTTTGGATATGGTCTTTTAGCTTTTATCTTTAGGTCTTTCTGGCCCCACGTAGTGGGCCGCAGCGAAAAAGCGCTATGGGTTAAAAAAAAAGGAACCGCATCATAGTTTTTCCTGCAGTGCTTTTCCCAGAAAGCTCACAGAGATATCCTCCATGGACTTTCGGCTTCCATTATACCTATAGGGAAATATAATTGACATGCTGCGATTTCCGAAAACGCTGTGGTTTTGGAAATCACAGCATTTCCGCTGTACGTATTTTTCTGCAATGTGTGGATGAGATGCGGTCATACCACAGCGTTTACTCCGCATGGAACCCCGGCCTTAACATGTTTGTCTATAATTTTCATTCTGATTTCATGAGACAGCTCTCTCCTTAACTTTCTTTGGTCCATGGTGAGTGTGGTACCCACCATGATACCAAACAGCACGATCACTACTTTCCACCCTATAAATAGTGGAAGAGTGAAGAAATCAGGCGATACCTTTTAGAGACTAACTGAGTATATTTGATGGTGAGCTTTCAAAAGTACTGGCTCTCTTCTTCAGACATGGTGTTATACAAGAAACTGAAAATTCACAGACTTTTTATACACAGAAGACATGGACCTTCAAAGGATCTTAGAATCCTTAAAAAAACAAAATGCAATATAAGTAGAGAAGTTATTTACAACAGGTCAAAAAAGAAACAATCTGGAAACTTGTGGGGCGTGACAGAGCGATCAGTAATTCTTGCTGTTATCTGTTTGCTATCAGGTGGTGATTTATGACCTTCACAGTTCATACATAGTGTGACATGAAATATTATGACATGAATATTAAGTCCAAATTGCAGAGTTTGAAATTTTTGCATTAACTTATATTCCTATTCCTTTCTCTCCCTCTGCGTTTTAAAATATCCCATTAAAACCACAACCCGCAAATCTTCAATAGAGTGGTCTTCTCTGGAGAAATGTGCGGCCACTGGGAGATCTGTTCTGCTGTTTTTAATGGGGAATCTGTGTGAGTTCATGCGCTGACTGAGTCTCTGCCCTGTTTCCCCCACATAGAGGCCTGTGGGGGACATTGCACACACATTATGAGATACACCACATTGGAAGACCTGCAGGAAAATGTCTCCCTAATTCTGTGCACCTGTTGTGACTGTGGGATAGGTACACTGTCAGCGGTGTGGATGTGCCTGCAGGTCTTGCACCTGTTTTGCAGGCAAGGTGAGGTGCCATTTTCAGGTATCACTTGATTTCTTCACTCTTCCACTACTTTCTATGGCTAACATGGTACAACATTACACCCTATAAATAGGCAGACTGACTATGGTCAAATTATTTTTGATCTGCTCTCATGCACAGCTTCTCCTCATAACCGTCAGCCATGTCCCATCTGTATTATTTATAAGCATTTAATTGTTTCTTCCTTCTCTATCTGGGCTCAGAACAACATCAAGACTTGTTCACAACATGTCTGTACACAATGTATACATAGTCAACTATTATTGCTGTAATAACAGAAAAACAGGGCAGAGATTTGCAGAGTTGGGGCGCTGTCAAAACAATGTGTCAAGGTTTGGGATTTTCCATTCACACTTGTGGAAAAAGACTCCAAATACAGTGCTGTGAAAAAGTATTTGCCCCCTTACAGATTTCTTTTGTTTTTGCACATTTTTCACACTTAAATGTTTCAGATTATAAAACAAATTTAATTATGAGACAAAGATAACCTGAATTGCAGTTTTTAAATGATGAAAGGGAAAAAAAAGCTCTTACCAAACAACCTATGTGAAAAAAATAATTCCCTTAAATAGAATCTGTCTGTCAACATGAAGTCGGCCAAAAAGATCTCACAAAGAAACACATTATGCCCTTGAAGAAATTCAAGAACAGATTAAAAACAAAGTCATTGATGTCTTTCAATCTGGATAAGGTTACAAAGCCATTTCTAAGACTTTGGGACTCCAGAAAACCACAGTGAGAGCTACTATCCACAAATAAAGAAAGCATAGAACAGTGTTGAAACTTCCCAGGAGTGGCCAGTCTACTAAAGTTACTCCAAGAACGCATTGACCAATCATCCAGGTGGTCACAAAAGAACTCAGATCAACATTTAAAGCTTGCAGGCCTCACTTGCCTCAATTAAAGGGGTTTTCCGGGCAAAAAATATTTTTTAACAAAGGTATGTTGCTATTAATGGGTTAATAAGTGCACTCAAATACCTTTAGCAGTGTTTTGAGTGATTTCTGGGTTTCTCTGGGAGCTCCTGGCATCTTCTGCATTTGTTTACATGGTGTAGCTTTCTGCTGTCTTAACTAATGCAATGCATCATCATAGTTGTTGGCTGTCTCACATTACCTCCCTCTTACAACCTCCCCCTCCCTCTCTCACACCCCCCTCCCTGTCTCCCTAGCTATCCTGCCCACTACTAGCCCTTCCCAACTAACTCAGCCCACCTCCCCACCCCATCATTTTTACCTTTCTTCTTTTCAGACTTCCGTCTGCGGGTCGGCTTCTCCTCTTCTTTGACTCAATGAAGGTTTTGGGGTGTCCTAGACAACGTTCGGACATAAATCCGATTGGGATACTGTGGCATGACCATAAATATGCTGTTCGCTCTTGAAAGACCTTCAATGTGGTTTAATTAAAACTAATTAATTTTGCAAAGAAAAATCGGCCAAAATTCCTCCACAGATATGTGAAAGACTCATTGTCAGTTATCGCAAACACTTGATTGCAGTTGTTGCCACCAAGGATGGCACAACCAGATATTAGGCTTAGGGTTTAATTATTTTTTCACGTAGGACCAAGTTGGTTTGGATAGCATTTCCCTTAATAAATGATATTGAAATTTGTTTAATAATCTGAAAAATGTAAATATGACAAAAAAGCAAAAACAAAACAAATGTAAGGGGGCAAATACTTTTTCACAGTAAAGTACATATTTTGTATCTGTTGTGCTAAAGACAGAATACATACCCAAAATTTTTTGTTCAGTGAAGGGATTACATGGCAGTGACTGACTAACTGGGTCCACAGCCATCTGCCAAATCCTTGAAATCTGTAAATTATGCATCCATCTTATTTTTTTCAACTTGGAGGTACAATATACTTCCAGGTTATTTTTATTGTATTTATCACACTATGTCAGAGTAAACACCGCTAATCAGTGGCATAACTAAAGTCTTGTGGACCCTAGCGCAAACTTTGTCCGGGGCCTCCTACCCCCTCCCTACAGCATATTCTTGATAGTGACCGTTATGGGTGCTGCAGCAGTATTTCAGATACTTTAAAGGGATACAACTAAAGTACCCACAACTGCGGTTATCAAGAATATGGTGAGTGAGCAGCGTAGCACCTGGCATGTAAACAATACTGGGAGCTGCATGATCTGGGAAATAACTGATCTAGGGTCCTAACAGTCTAAGAGATCAGTGTGGGTCCAACACCCAGCACCCCTGCTGATCAGCTGTTTGAAGGTACTGTGGTGCTTTAGCGAGCTCCCTCACCACTTCAGTATTTAGATTGCACAGGATCTGTTTTATAATGACTGTGCAATGTAATTACAGCCCGTAATAATAGTGCACAGCTTCTATAAAATAGATGGCGTGTGATGTGAATAGTGAAGGTGCCCCACACAGTGTAATATGTTCTCCAGAGACTCCCTACAGTATAATGCTTCACAGTGGCCCCACACAGTATAATTTTCTCCACAGTGTCCCCACACAGTATACATAATGCTTCACAGTGGCCCCCACATGGTAAAATGTGTTCCACAGCAGCCCCCACACAGTATAAAATGCTCCACAGTGGCCTCACACAATATAATAGGCCCCCCACAGTGGCATCGCACAGTATAATACACTCCACAATGGCCCCCACACAGTATAATATGCTCCCAAGAGCCCCCCTTGTGCTGCTTCAGACGAACCTCACAAAATTCGACGAATATTCGATTTTCATCTCCATCACCAGCTGGCCGCAGGCCCTGTGCTCCTCCACTGCGGCAACCCCTGCGACCACGATCGTTATACCCCTGCTGCTAATGTTTTCATATATAGAAATATAATTCTTGTTCAAGGTTTTTCAATTTGTTCATGTATGTAGCCTGCATTGTGTGGACTGGAAGTCACTCAGTATGAGTTTCTGAGGAGTGCAGGGAAGATCACGTACAGTGATACAATAGAGGAATAGCTCCGCTGCCACTTCGAACAGCTGTTTTTGCTGGTTTCATGTGTTGGACCCCTACCGATCCTATATTGATGACTTATCTTAAGGATAGAGCATCTATAAACCTGTTTTATGGTATTTTAATAATATTTCAAGCACTCAGTTTACATATGTAGAGTGATATGCAAAAGTTTTAGTCAGGTGTGAAAAAAAAATGTTGCCAAGTAAGTAATGCATTCAAAAATATAAGTTTAACCCCTTCCCAACAACCGCTGAAAAAGTACAGTGGATGTTGGAACTTTAAAGATGGTGGAGGCCTGGAGCTAATGGAGGCATTACACTGCTGTGTGGCCGTCGTACTATAAAAATGCCCCCCCCTTCTGAAGGCTTCTAGGCCTGCAATAGTAATATTACTATTGAGACTGGTCTATGACCTCAATAGTAACATAGTGAAAGTCTCATAAAGCAGCACGGTGGCTCAGTGGTTAGCACTGTAACCTCGCAGCGCTGGAGTCCTGGATTTGAATCGTGCCAAGGACAGCATCTGCAAATCATTTGTATGTGCTTCCAGTGTTTGTATGGGATTCCTCCCACACTCCAAAGAAATACTGATAGGGAATGTAGATTGTGAGGCCTATATGGGACAGTGACTGACATTGTCTGTAAAGCGCTGTGGAATATGATGACAAGTAAGCATAATAAGTAATAGACTGCGATACAGTTGTACTGCAGTCAAAAGATTGCAGGTTCAAGCCCCCTAGGGGATTAATAAAATAATTTAAAAAATTTTTTTTTTTTTAAATCACACCCTTTCCCTAGAATACATATAAAAATAAAAAATGATAGTGAAACACCTATACATTAGGTATTCCTGTATCCAAAAATGCCTGGTCTACAAACTTATAAAAATATTTTCTTGCATGGTGAACGCTGTAGCGGGAAAAAAAAAAAATCAAAAGTGCCGAAGCACTGTTTTTTTCTCTGTTTTGCCTCTGATAAAAATTTGAATAAAAAGCGATCAAAGCAATAAACATTCCCCAAAATGGTATAACTAAAAAGCACACCTGGCCCCTCAAAAAAGACACCTATGCATTCCCTTACACGGACATAAAAAAAAAAGTTACGGTTGTCAGAATATGGTGACTTTTCAAAAAAAAAATTTTGCAAAGTTTTAGATTTTTGTTAAGGGGTTATAATATACAGTGGGGAAAAAAGTATTTAGTCAGCCACCAATTGTGCAAGTTCTCCCACTTAAAAAGATGAGAGAGGCCTGTGATTGACATCCTAGGTAGACCTCAACTATGAGAGACAAAATGAGAAAACATATCTAGAAAATCACATTGTCTGATTTTTTAAGAATTCATTTGCAAATTATGGTGGAAAATAAGTATTTGGTCACCTACAAACAAGCAAGATTTCTGGATCTCACAGACCTGTAACTTCTTCTTTAAGAACCTCCTCTGTCCTCCACTCATTACCTGTAGTAATGGCACCTGTTTGAAATTGTTATCAGTATAAAAGACACCTGTCCACAACCTCAAACAGTCACACTCCAAACTCCACTATGGTGAAGACCAAAGAGCTGTGGGAGGACACCAGAAACAAAATTGTAGACCTGCACCAGGCTGGGAAGACTGAATCTGCAATAGGCAAGCAGCTTGGTGTGAAGAAATCAACTGTGGGAGCAATAATTAGAAAATGGAAGGCATACAAGGCCACTGATAATCTCCCTCGATTAGGGGCTCCATGCAAGATCTCACCCCGTTGGGTCAAAATGATCACAAGAACGGTGAGCAAAAATCCCAGAACCACATGGGGGGACCTAGTGAATGACCTGCAGAAAGCTGGGACTAACGTAACAAAGGCTACCGTCAGTAACACACTACGCCGCCAGGGACTCAGATCCTGCAGTGCCAGACATGTCCCCCTGCTTAAGCCAGTACATATCCAGGCCCGTCTGAAGTTTGCTAGAGAGCATTTGAATGTTCCAGAAGAGTATTGGAAGAATGTCATATGGTCAGATGAAACCAAAGTAGAACTGTTTGGTAGAAACTCGTCATGTTTGGAGGTGAGTGAATGCTGAGTTGCATCCAAAGAACACCATATCTACTGTGAGGCATGGGTGTGGCAACATCATGCTTTGGGGCTGTTTCTCTGCAAAGGGACCAGGACGACTGATCCATGTACATGAAAGAATGAATGGGGCCATGTATCGTGAGATTTTGAGTGCAAACCTCCTTCCATCAGCAAGGACATTGAAGATGAAACATGGCTGGGTCTTTCAGCATGACAATGATCCCAAGCACATCGCCAGGGCAATGAAGGAGTGGCTTCGTATGAAGCATCTCAAGGTCCTGGAGTGGCCTAGCCAGTCTCCAGCTCTCAACCCCACAGAAAACCTTTGGAGGGAGTTGAAAGTCCGTGTTGCCCAGCAACAGCCCCAAAACATCACTGCTCTAGAGGAGATCTGCATGGAGGAATGGGCCAACATACCAGCAACAGTGTGTGCCAACCTTATGAAGACTTACAGAAAATGTTTGACCTCTGTCATTGCCAACAAAGGATATATAACTAAATATTGAGATGAACTTTTGTTTTGACCAGATACTTATTTTCCACCATAATTTGCAAATAAATTCTTTAAAAATCAAACAATGTGATTTTCTGGATTTGTTTTCTCATTTTGTCTCTCATAGTTGAGGTCTACCTATGATGTCAATTACAGGCCTCTCTCATCTTTTTAAGTGGGAGAACTTGCACAATTGGTGGCTGACTAAATACTTTTTTTTCGCCACTGTAAATAAAACTATATACATTTTGTTTCCCTGGAATTGCACCCTTAAACATAGAATACAGGTGAAATGTCATTATTTCTGCAGAGTGAACGCCAAAAAAATGCAGCCCATAAGAAAGTCACACAAATGCACTTTTTCTCCAATTATACCCCATTTAGAATTTTTTTGCAGCTTCCAAATACATTGTACAGAATAATAAATGGTACTATTATGAAGAACAATTTGTCCCACAAACTTTAAGCCCTCATAAGGCTCTGTGAATGGAAAAATAAAAAAGTTATGGGGTTTGGAAGTTAAAAATTAAAATCGAAAAATGTCACCGGCAGGAAGGAATCAATAGTTTATTTTGTTAATTAATTATGCATTCTTACTTTGCAGCCTTTACCACACCTGCCTAAAACATTTGTACAGTACTATACATTATATATTTTATATATATAGTACTGCATAAGTACTATCTACATGAAACTTTATGAAGATACATATGTATGAGTTCATAATTTGTATATTAATCCCCAGGCATTCTACATGTTTCATTTTTGACCTCCTTCCTTCCAAGAGCCATAATTTTTTCTGTTCACAGAGCCATATGAACAGTTAATTTTTGGCAGCAGAAATTGTACTTCATAGTGGTACTATGTAATATTCTGTATGATGTACTGGGAAACAGGAAAAATATTTAGAATAGGGTGGAATTGGAGAAAAACTACGTTTGCAGCCAAAATGACATGTCACTTGTATTCTATGGGTCAGTACGCCATATTCTGAAACCTGTAACTTTTTTATATTTTGCAAATGTCTGTCACTTTCATTCCTTTTTGTTTATTTTTTTATGCAAGGTGAAATGGTGAAAAAATGGGATGTGGCCATTTTGGTTTTTTTTTATGCTACGGCTTTCACCATATGGGGAAAATATTTTTATATGTAGACTGGGCATTTTCAGAGATGGGGATACATAGTTTGTTTATGTTCATATTTATTTATTTATTTATCTTAATTTGAGATCTGGGGAAAGGGGGTAATTTGAATTTTTATATATTTATTTTTAAAAACTTTTTTTTATTTTTTTTTTTACTTTTTATAAGCCTGCAATCCTTAGATCGCTTGTCTTATAGACTGCAATACTAATGTATTGCAGTGTATGAGTAAATTGCTATATGCTTATTCAGGAAAGCCTGAATAGGCATACAGTTAACATAGGCCTGGGAGAGTTCATAAGGCTCCCGGCTATCATGACAATTGGACAGCTTGCAAGACCCAGCGGCTATGGCTCAGTTTCCAAATTCCGCCATAATAGTACTGCAGAAGTCCGGAAAGGTTCAAGAAAGAACTCATATGTTTGACCATTTCAGAAATTACAATAAAAAATTTCACTCTAAGCAAGTGTATAGATAGATAGAAAGATAGCTAGATAAGATCATTGTATTGAATGACACCAGGCTCTATGTCTGGTAATGAACCTTAGTATACATGACATCTAGTTCCTAACAAGAAAATTGTGAATTACTATACTGTTCCATTTATGGATATGATAATGCAGTGGTTTCCAAGAGGAATACTTGTCCTTGATCTCTGAGTTATAAATTGTTAGAATTTCATAAAGTAGGTTACCCATATGAGATTCTGGGGAGAAACACAGGCAAGAACTCTTCATTCATGTTTTCTGTTTTTTACACTCCTGGAGGAGAATTAAAATAACAGTGTTAATTTATCTTTAAACATCTCTA
Source organism: Leptodactylus fallax (assembly GCA_947044405.1). NCBI lineage: Eukaryota > Metazoa > Chordata > Amphibia > Anura > Leptodactylidae > Leptodactylus > Leptodactylus fallax. The sequence goes on along the minus strand of CAMRHE010000050.1, from coordinate 1,849,500 downwards.
TTTTTAATTGTATGTAGAACACAGATGGAGGATGTATCAATTGAGCGATAACAATAATTTCGATGAAAATAAATTGGTTATGCTGAGGCATTTGTAATAGGCATGATAGCCAATTAGAGAAATACCTGGAATACATCTCTAATTCACCATCCTCACTTACATCTAAGGCTTCCTAATCAATTTGAAGCAACCACACAATGCTGCTGAAAAAAATAAGCAAGATCACAGCTTCTACTAATGAGTCTCAAAAATAGATGTCACAGCACAAAAATATTCATTGTCTGGAAAGAATCACTGTGCCTGCAGTCTGAAGGGTCATTTTCATTTGCATTTGATTGGACAAAAAGTCTTCACTGTTCCTTCTCCCTTGTCATAATTCTTCCCCTTTTCTGCCTCTTTATTGATCTCATTCCATTATATCAAATTTACTCAGTGTTAAAAATATAAGCCTTGAACACAAACCTTTTGTGCTGAAGCAGTCTGTATCCAATTCAGTTATGATTTAATTTCACTGCTCCAGTTTTCTGTGTTCAGTTTTTCAGACGTCTGATTTTCAGGAACGTTTTGATATATGGCTTTGTTATACTGGTATTAGAAAGCTCGGTAGGAGATGCCAGGTACAATTGAAACAATACTATTTAGACATTTTTTGAATTAGAACTTGAAAAAATAGTTTGTGTCTGTTGTAAACGCGGTAAATCATTTCTCCATTGTCATATAATGTACATTTAGTACCTGACTTATGAAAGAAAACATATTCAGTACAAAATAGACATGTTTTGTAGTTGCTTGTCCAATCTGCTCCCATCAGTGTGTACTCAGGCGTAATTCATACTTTCATTGTTCACTAAAAAGTAGATTCAGATTAGAAGACATATGTATAAAAGGTTATGAGCCTGCAAGATATCACACCGCAAAATAGATTTGTGGTGAGCATGCAGACTAGGTGCCACAGATTTTCCCAAAACACAAAATTGTTGCACAAGCAATATTAAAATGTAATATTAAAAGCCCATAAAACCCACACAGACTTAATATAGCATATATGATTATGAGAAAGCATAGTCCATGGTAACACACATAGCAAGGAATACAGCCCTAAAAATATATAAAGTGCCTGGTAATACAGCTAGTGATTTTTCAAAAACCATGTACACTATAACTGTAACGTTATTGGCACCTTGGAATATTAACCCCTTCCCGCCACAGTCATTTTTAGTTTTTGCATTTTCATTTTGTAGCCTCCCCTCCCCTTATAAATACCATAACTTTTTATTTTTCTGTTCACAGAGCCATATGAGTGCTTATTTTTGTAACAAAAATTGTACTTTTTAATGGTTCCATTTAATGTTCCATATGATGCACTGGAAAGCTTGAAAAAAAAATGACGTGGAATGATGTGGAATTAGAAAAGAAACTGTTTTTACTGCATTTTCTTATGGATTTTGTTTTGACATTGTTCACATGTATTTTGTGGGAGAATACGATCATGGTGATACCAAATTTGAATTGTTTCTGTTATGTTTTAATACCTTTACAAAAGTCCAAAGTTTAGAAAAAAAAAAAAAAATTCATTGAGTAACCTTATTCTGACACTTTTTATATTTCTGTGTACTGAGCTGTGCATTTTAATTTTTTGCAGAAGCCATAACATTGGAAAAAAAGGCACTTAACCCTATTTGATTTTTTTTCCTGCTATGGTGTTCAGAGTATGGGATAAATATTTTTATATGTTTATAATTTGGCATTTTCTGACATGGGAATGCCTAATGTGTTTATGTTTGTTTATTTATTTTTATTTGTGATCTAGGGAAAGGGGGTGATTTAAAATTGTATACATATATTTATATTTTATATATTTTTTAACTTTTTTTAGTTTTATTTTTACTTCTATTTTTAAAACCATATGGGATTTAAACCATAGCGGGTTTTATCACCAGCATAATATACTACAATACTAAATTATTGCGGTATAATGAAAAATGTATTCACTTTTATTACAGGCTGTATGTAGCAGCCTGTAATAAAAGTATAGTAGTGACAGGCCTGGGAGCCTACAATAAGTTCCTAGTTCTCATGGAAACAGATCACTGCAGCATCCATAGACGACTTTGATCATGGGCATTGCTGCCAGGTCTCCACTTTCTACAATAGCAGAGACCTGGCGGCTATAGCGCCAGCTCAGCTCAGCTCCTAAGCGGCCACCATGTTTAAAGTCCTGACACCCACTATACTATTACAGAAGATGTTGGGGAGGGGTTAAGTATACAGTGTAAAATATCTCTTGAAATAAAGTATTTAGTGAATCTGCTTAGATATATATACTGTATAAAAGCATAGGTTTAAAGCAGAAAAACACAAGACATTAAAATAACAAAATAAAAACTTCACAGGAAAAAAGGATACAAAATTGAAAAAAAAAAATGCCAGGAAAAAAAAGCAGATTTTGCTGAAATAGATTTCAAGTGCCATATCTCATTTGCATAGCGTTCCAATACAAAGCAAATCTCCAAAAGTGACCCCGTTTTGGAAACAACACTCCTCAAGGAATTTATCAAGGGGTATAGTGAGCATTTTGACCCCACAACTGTTTCACAGATTTTAGTAACATTGGGATGTATAAATGAAAAATTAATAAAACATAACTTTATCCCCAAAGTTTTTATTTTCACAAGAGGTTAAATTAGAATAAGTGCCTCACAAGTGGTTAAACAGTTGTATGTGGTCGTAATCTGCTATATGAGTACATGACGGGGCTCGAAATAGAAAAAGTGCTATTTGGATTATGGAGGACGGATTTTGCTGGAATAGTTTTCGAGAGCCATGTCGAATTTGCAGAGCTCCTAAAGTACCAGTACAATGGAAACTCCCCCAAAGTGACCCTATTTTAGAAACTACACTCTTCAAGGAATTTCTCAAGGTGTATTATCATTTTGAGCCCAAGAGTGCTTCCCAAAAATTAATGTACAAAGTGAAAATTGTAATTTTTAACCCTTTCCCGACATCCGGCGAAATAGTACACTCGGGAGTCGTGCGTCTGTCAAAGCCGCCGGGTCTCTGCAGTTTTATACAGCAAAGACCTGGCGCTAATGCCTGCAATCGGTGCCCGCATTGATCGCGGGCATTAACCCCCCCGCCATTTTACCGGTGGCGCGCAGGCGCCTCCATTTTGCTGGGGATCGCTGGCACCCACAGCAAGCTCCAGGGTCAGCATCCCATTGCTATGACAACTGGGAGCCTTGTGAAGGCTCCCAAACCTGTATTTCATTAACTTCTATTGCAGGCTACTCTATGTAGACTGCAATAGAAGCGCCATTTTTTAGCAATGCATTGCATTAGTGATCAGACCCCCTGGGGTTCAAGACCCCTAGGGGGTCTAATAAATGCAAAAAAAAAAAAAAAAACAGTGAAAAAAAAAAAAAAATTAAAAGTTCAAATCACCCCCCTTTCCCTAGAACACATATAAAAGTACATAAATACTGTGAAACACATACAAATTAGGTATTCCTGTGTCTGAAAACGCCCGGTCTACAAATCTATAAAAATATTTTTCCCATACGGTTAACGCCATAGCGGGAAAAAAAAATCAAAAGTGCCAAACCGCCGTTTTTTCACTGTTTTACCTCTGATAAAAATTTGAATAAAAAGTGATCAAAGCAATAGACATTCCCCAAAATGGTATAACTAAAAAGTACACCTGGTCCCACAAAAAAAGACACCCTATAGATGTGTCAGCATATGGCGACTTTTAAAAAAAAAAAATTTTTGCACAGTTTTGGATTTTTGTTAAGGGGTTAAAATTAGAGATGAGCGAATTTCTCAAAAGTTCAATTCGGCAGTTCGATTCGAAGTTCCAAAAACATTCACTTCGATCCAAATTACTTTGCGGCGAATAAACAGCTATTTCTGGGCTACAGAGAGCCGAGGTGGGCGGCAAAATGCCAGAAGCCCTTGGATGCCGCGGTCATGTTTCTCTCTCTCTCTCTCTCTCTCTCTCTCTCTCTTCAGCACGGACAACTTTTATTCATGTGGAAAGATCTGCTAACAAGCAAAGACACGTCTACCCAATCACATCACTAGAGAATATCTTGTGACCGTCTGATGTCACAAAGGTCCTTACTAAATATTCGTTAGCACGAAGCATCAGGAAATGCGGAATCGTGGAGAATCGAAGATTTCCTGAAATTCGGATCGAATTCCACTTCTGCAGAATTGATGCGCTCATCTCTAGTTAAAATGTAAATAAAAACATATAAATTTGGTATCCCCGGAATCGTACCGAAACATAGAATACAGATGACATGTCATTTTGGCTGTAAAACGAACGCTGTAAAAATGAAGCCCGTAAGAAAGTCGCACACTTTTTCTTCAAATCCACCCCATTCTGAATTTTTTTCCAGCTTCCCAGTACATTGTACAGAATAATAAATGGTAGCATCATGAAAAAAAATTTATCCTGAAAACATTAAGACCTCATATGGCTCTGAGAACGGAAAAATAAAACAGTTATTGGGTTTGGAAGGGGGGGGAGTCAAAAACGAAAAATAAAATTCAAAAAATGTCACCGGCGGGAAGGGGTTAAAGAAATATGCCATTTCACTGTGCCCACTATGTGTCATCAGAGATACGCACTTGTAAACATTTAAGTGGGTTATCTTGGGTACAAAAGAGGTGTATATTTGGGTGTAAACTTCTGTTTGACTCAGAAGGGAAGGAGCACTGCACTTTTTAACTTTTGGAGTATAGAGTTAGAGGGACTTTCTGGATGCCATATTATTTTTGCAGAGCCCTGGAGGTGGCAGTAAATTGAAATTCCTCAAGTAGTGACCTCATTTGGTACAGGAAGTTTTAGGGTCTCTGCAAATGTATAAATGGCATCCAAAAACCAACAATATAAATCTGTTCTGTTTCTCTCCTGTGATGGTGGGAATGTGATTGGATTGGGTGGGTTTCTCTTTTTATTAGATACACATGTTATGTATGTTCCTATGTATTCATAAATAAAACTTGGAAAAAAAAAAGTTCGCTACTTATGCGATAGTCAAGAACTTCCAGGATGTGTTGGAAAAAGGAAAACTGATGAGAGAACCCTACAAAATTTGGCTTGAAATATGGCCAACAAACCATGTACAACATCCAAAGAACTTCAAGCTGAGCTGGAAATATCTGGACTGATGGTTTCAACTAATACCATAAGCTGCAAACTGAACAAATCAGTGTTCTAAAAGCGGAGGCCAAGGAGGTCCCCACTGCTTAAAGAGAGACATAAAAGTATGCAATTGAACTTTGCCAAAAGGTACATAGACAAATCCTTATGGGAAAATGTTAAACCAAACTAGCGTTCTTTGGCAATGCATATCAGAGTTATGCTCATAAACAACTGAATGAACTCTATAAAGAAAAGTGCCCCATACTTACATTTAAACATTGTGAAAGATCCATAATGTTGAATGATCACTTTGCTGCCTCTGGGACTCTAGGCATTGAATGTGAATACAGGCATTGAATACATAAACTATGAAATCATAGGATTATCAAAGTACTTTTGAACAAAATCTGGTCCGAAGAATAAAAAAACTAGATCTTAGTTTAAAAAAAAATGGGTCCAATCACATGCAGTGGTGAACCTAGCCTCTTTGCTGCCTGAGGCGGACTATACAAAGACGCCCCCCCCCCCCAAAAAAAAAAAAAAATATTGAGTTTCCTTGCTACTAGTTTAACACACTGTTATCGTCGCACAATATACACAATACACAAACTTATGAAACAGTTTTTAAGAATTCTTCTTCCTGTATTACTTCAGTATCAGATCAACAACACGGCATTAACAATGACAGTAACCTCACACATCTTCTGCTTGGTGGATGGACGAGCCCACGTGGCCTCCATTCTCTATAATAGGAGCACCGCAGATAGCTGAGTACTGGACTTCGGGTATCTTTGGCACTCCCATTGAAGTGAATGAGAGCCACGCTGGTTTGTCCATCCACCAAGTGACACGCCTATATATATATGGCTGTGGTCAGGCTGAATTCCCACCCAGTGAGGGGAAAAAAAAAACAATTCTCAGGCTCAGTGGGGTCTCAGCAGACAGACCCCCATCACCCAGGTATTTATCCTCTATCATTTAGGTGAATACAGGGCAGTAACATTTTGTGACTTACAGGTGACGTCTCTGACTAACCCTTCACATTTCCCTTCTCTTCCCTTTGGACTGCCATGACCACTTCTTCCAGCTGTGACTTGTCTCTGTAAAGTTTGCAGCACAGACATCTTTGGCTCCTCACTTTTCCAGGCATCCAACCCACATTGTCCTCACCTACAAAAAGCCCCCATCCTGCTGCTACCCCAATTATAAAATATATGATATAACCCCCCCATAATGAATAATACTCCCAAGTGCATCTTTATATTAATAATGTCCGTGTGTACCCTGTATAAATAGTGCCCCTTATTAATAATGCCCCAGGTGTTAACTAATTAAAAGGTTTTCCAGGTCATTAATAAACTAATCAGTGGGGCTCAAAAACCCAGGACCCCCACTGATCAGCTGTTTGAATGGTACCTGTGTAAACGCCATGACCGCTTCTCTGTTTACATAGTGTCATTCATCTTATAGCGGCCATGAAATGTAACTACAGCCTCGTCCTGTACATGTCTGCTGTACAGTATGTTACAAGGCTGGATTTACATCACACGGTCACTATAAACAGACAGCGTATAATATAAACAGGCGCCATAGCCTCTGTTTATAGCGCCCCATTTACACACACTATAATGTTCCACAGCAGTCCCTGCACACGGTATTATGCTCCATAGTGGCCCCTGCACACTGTATTATGCCTTGCAGCGGCCCCTGCACACGGTATTATGCTCCATAGGGGCCCCTGCACATGGTATTATGCCCCGCAGTGGCCACTGCACACGGTATTATATTCTACAGCAACCCCTGCACACAGTTTTATGCTCCCTAGTGGCCCCTGCTCAAGGTATTATGCTCCATATTGGCCCCTGCACACGGTATTATGCTCCATATTGGCCCCTGCACACGGTATTATGCTCCACAGTGGCCACTGTACACGGTATTATGCTCCATAATGGCCCCTGCACTGGTATTATGCTCCATAGTGGCCCCTGCACTGGTATTATGCTCCATAGTGGCCCCTGTACTGGTATTATGTTCCATAGTGGCCCCTGCACTTGTATTATGCTTTACAGTGGGCCATGCACAGGGTATTATGCCCCATAGTGGCCAAACCATGAACTATTATTATACTCTGGGGTCTTTTCAGACCCCAAAGTATAATGAACGGAGACCCAGGGGAGGTGACAAACATAAAAACCTATACTTACCTATCCTGGACACCGGTGCACTCCTTGCAGCTTTCAGCCCTGTTTAATTGCGCGAGCACATCACGTGATCAGGCCGGCGATGCGACCTGATGACGTCACCAGAGGCCTCAAGCCTGCTCGGAGTAAAACCGATCGCAGGAGAGGTAAGTAGAATATGTTTTTACGTTTCCTCACCAACCCTGGGTCTCCGATTATACTCCGGGCTCTGAAAAAACCCCGGAGTATAATAATAGTAGTATTTGAGGCCCGCGGCCTCACTTACCGATGCCCGTGGCCGCTCACAGCGGCATCCACCTCCCTTTCTGTGTCCCATAGCAGAGGGGGAAGCGGAGGCGGCCACGAGCAGACGTGGGGTAGGTAAATAGGCCGTTACCTGCTGGGGATACTCCAGCAGGTTACGGCCTATTTATAGATATAAAAAAAAGTTATACTCACCCGCGATGCCTTGATGCAGCCACCGCCGCCTCCTCTTCTTGTCCACGACGTCTGTGTCTCAGCATAGGTGCCGCGATGACGTTATTGTATTGCCGCCTGCGCTGAGATGCGACGTCTCGGAAACCAGCCCAAGACAGGCCCTACTCATTTTGTTTTTTTGTTTTTTTTAAAGCGGCCTGTCCTGGTCAGGTTTACATTGAATAGTAAAAATGCCCCTGATCACATGATAAAATTCCAAAGCAGACATCCAAAAGTACACTAAAATTGTTAAGAAAGAAAAATGGACTGTTTAAACTGGCCAGCATTGAATCCTAATGTCAATCCAATGCAAAATTTTTGGCGAGAGCTGAAATGTTTTTGGCTGCGGTTTTTTGAGCCAAAGCCAAGAATGGCTACAAAAGGAATGGGAAATATATAGGAAGTTTCTTATACTTATACCTGCTACTAAATTCACTCCTGGCTTTAGCTCAAAAAACCGCAGCAAAATCTGGAACAAAAAAAGCTGCGTTTCCGCAAGTGGGGTCGTAGCCATAAACAGGAAAAGAATAAAACAGCAGTTGTATCAGGTGTTTCATGACAAAATACCTGGCTAATAAAAGTTACAGCATAATGAGAACGCATACAAGAAACACCAAAGAAACTCTTTTCCCAAACAGTGGGAAAGAAGACAAGAAGGACAAGGAACATATAAGTGGAAATTGTGCAGTTGAAAAGAGAAAACAACAGAGGAGGAAGAGAGACAAAAGTATAAGTTAACAGATTCTATCTAGGCTGGCACTGGAGGTAAACAGAAAGGAAGTAAAATGCAATGAATCATGGATTCAGATAGTCAAGCATGACTTCCAAAGCCACACATCTTCTCAGATTTTATCTATTGCATCTCTGGTAAGGCTAGTTAAAAGCTGCACCATAATCCAATTCCTCATTAAGGCAGGGACTCCACGTGCCGTAAACGTGTTTTACAGTCACAGTCTAGCAAATCCCATCCCTACTTTGTGGTAAAATACACGTTGTGGTTTTGGAAATTGCAGCATGTGAATTATACCTACGGATGCTTATAGGTATAATTGAAACAGAATGTCCGCAGAGGAAACCTCTGCGAATTTTCTGTGCAAAGTGCTGCGGGAAGAACTGCGATGTGTTGGAGCAGCGTTTTTTCCCGCAGTGCTTTTTTGCTGCCTTAGGTTGAGGCCCCACGTTGCGGAAACGCAGCTTTTTTTGTTGCAGATTTTGCTGTGGTTTTTGGAGCCAAAGCCAGGACTGGATTGAGCAGGAGAGAGAAGTGTAAGTACTTCCTACATATATCCCATTCCTTTTGTAGCCATTCTTGTGGGCCCCGGCCGGGTTTGATTTTTGGAAATTCCAAATAAAAGGTAGTACAATAGAATTTGGTTTTGGTGATTTTATACCAAATAGAAATAAGTAAAATTTGTTTTGTGTGTGTGTGTGTGTGTGTGTGTGTGTGTGTGTGTGTGTGTGTGGAAATCGAAGTTTAATAAGACTGGATATTTTACATCAGGTCAAAACATCAAAAAGGTGAAACTTGGAGTGATTTGCATCAAATTTATTAAAGATGGCAAATATATTTCACATATCTCTTAATATATCTAAAAGTTAGGTAATTAAATCTACTCTTGCGGGGCGTGGCCTGGCTATGGAGGAGTGAGGCTGTGTCTTCCTCAGCTCCTTCCCCGACTTACCCGGACCGACGCTGATCCAGCTGACCGGATCGTTTTCTGCCCCCAGCATTATGGGCAAGTCCCGGCAGATCCCCTCTAGATCGACTTCTATCCCTCCTGGGGCCTCCACGGAGTCCACTATGGATAAATTCCTGCAGGGCCCGGCTCCCGGCCTACATCGTGCGCCCTCCAAAATGGTGCCAGACATCGCCTCCTCCTCAAGCGGCACCCCCGCGGGTTTGCAGCCGGCGGCCGCCGCAGCTCCTGACATAGTGGCGCCCCGGCCTCTACTGGTAACTGGGGCCTGCTCCATCAGCCCCCCGGAGCCTTGGACCGTGCGGGAATCTGAGCACCGCTCAGCCCCCGCTTCTCCCCTAACAGTTACCGCGGGGCAGGACTGGCCGTCGGTACCGCCGTCCCCCGCATCCTCCGGACACCAGCGCTCCACTGCCACCAATGTACCGCTGCAACGCTCTCTCCTGGATCCAGCCAGAGGTAGGGAGGCACCTAATTTACCCTGGCCTGTGGCCTTCTCCACTCCCACTACAGCGCTGAAGCCTGTGCTGCAGGCCCCTCTGTTAGCTCCTCCTGGCACTGGGTCACAGTTGGCCACATCTCCACTGGGCGTCCCTACCTTCCGCAGCCCTTGTCTGGATACCACCACGGCCCCTCTGAGCCAGTTATCAGCCTCGGCGGCCCCGTACCTGCCTCATGTTCCTCTGTTAACAACTCCTGTCACAGCCCCCGCCTCTGCTGGTCAGAGTGTGGGAGACCTCACTGGGACTATTGCAACCTGTGCACCTTCCTTCTCTGGTGCTTCCTCCGACACCCTGGCTGAACTGCCTCAATTGAGTGTCCATTTACGTGCCATCCCTACAAAGTCTGACATGGAGGAATATGTGGCGCGCCTGGAGCAGTCATACAAAACAGAACTGTCAGCCGTCCGTGCCACGGTACAATCACTAGAGGGAAGAGTGGATACCTTGGAGGCCTCCGCCACTTCGTTTTCTACCCAGTTATCTACCCATGACTCCATATTGCTGTCTCATACTCACCAATTACACCATCTGACAGACCTCATGGACGACCTCGAGAACAGGAACAGACGGAATAACATCAGGGTACGGGGCCTCCCTGAAGTCATTGAACCCCAGCAATTGGACACCACTCTACGTGGCATCTTTAACTCCCTCTTGGGGGTCCCCCCTGACTCTCCACTCGAGTTGGACCGGGCGCACCGCTCTTTGGGCCCATGCCCTCTGGACTCTGCTAACCCTAGAGACGTCATCTGCCGGGTGCACAGATTCCAGCTCAAGGAGGCCATTATGCGGAAGGCCAGGGACACCCGCCAAGTGGTTTTCCAGGACGCTCCCATCAGCTTGCTCCCGGACCTGTCCAGACTCACTCTTGCTAGACGGCGTGCCTTGAAGCCTCTTCTGGACCTCCTGATCCATCACCAGATCCCGTACTCCTGGGAATTCCCCTTCCGCCTGCAGGTCCGGCGGGATGGCCGCATCATTTCCCTGTCTCGTTCAGACGATGTTCCTGCCTTCACAGCTGCTCTTGGTCTTCCTACGGTACAGATCTTGGATTGGCCACTGCTACCTGGCTCCTCAGAACCAGCCCAACCAGCACAGTCTCAGCGCCGTTCCAGACGCCGCCGACACGACCGAGCTTCCACACCTACAGCACTGACGCGGGACCATCAAGCCCTTCCAACTTGAACACTGAACTGTTCCTTTTACATGCCAGTGAGAAAGTCTCTCCGTAACCCCTAGGGGTTCGCGTCCGCCCCCTTGTGGGGCAGTGAGTATGAGTATTGTTATTATTTTTCCTCCCTTCTTCTTTTCCCTCCCCCCCCCCCCCCTTTTTTTTTTTTTTCTCTCTTCTCTTACCCTTCCTTCCCTCTCCCCTCTTTTCTTCTTTTTTTCATTTATGTTTATGCATATTGTTTTTCTCGGTCAGCTTATTTTGTTACTACAGTTATCTTTACAGTGGTGTGGCCCGGGGGTCCGGAGGGGAGCAGCTCCTCTTTGGAAAGCTCGTTCCCCACCGGGGTCTCCGTGCTACTGTGTAGCACGTGTTTTGGCATTGTTTGCCTTTTCCCCACCTGGTTCGGTGGTGGTTCACCCCACCACCTTACTGTTTAGTCAGTTTAAGACTTTGTTCATAGCTGTGTTAATTTGCGATAGTTTGCGTTAGTTTTTCCCTTACCTAAGTGTGTCTCCCCTCCCCCTCCCTGTTTAGCTATGTCTACCCTGAATATTTGCACACTGAATGTACAGGGACTTAACATCCCACAAAAACGCAGCCAGATTTTGTACCAACTTCATAAAAAGCATTCTCATATCCTTATCGTACAGGAGATGCACTTCAAGGAAGGTCACGTACCGGATATCCGCAACCGCCATTTCCCCGTTTGGTTCCACAGCGTTAACCCGGCCGCCAATTCCAGGGGAGTATCTATTGCTTTGCATAGGTCTCTGCATCACAAGGTAATAGACACCCTGATTGACCCTGAGGGCAGATTTGTTTTTCTTAAATTGCGCATCGCGGGTACAGTTTTCACCATAGCGGGTTTCTACCTCCCTAATCAGGAAATATTGCGGCATTGTAGGGACCTGGTCAGCAAACTTTCTGATTTTGGCGAGGGGGTCATGATTCTCGGGGGTGACTTTAACTTTGTATTGGATCCTTTGATTGACTCTACCCCATCCCGCCCCCCCCATTCTCAGTCTCATCTGCGTAGTCTTAAGACTGCCCTCCATAACTCCCAGTTGGTCTACGTGTGGCGCATCCTGCATCCTAATGAGCGAGACTATACGTATCACTCCCCCTGCGCACAACTCCTATAGCCGCATTGACTTTTTCTTGATCAGCCATCATGCTCTCTCTTGGGCCCCCACGGGGCAGATTGGTTCCGCCCTTTGGTCGGACCATTCGCCTGTATTTTTGTCACTGGAGATTCTGGGACTCGCACGCCGTCCTTTTACCTGGCGTCTAAACAATAGCCTTTTAAAAGGTACCACATGCCGGGAGGACGTCGGCGCTGCGATCAGGAACTTTGGCCTTGATCATGCCCGGGACTCTACATCACCCCTTCTTCAATGGGAAGCGTTAAAATGCGTGGTCCGGGGGAGTCTTGATTAAACATGGTGCGCGCCTTAAAAAGGAGCGGGCGGCCTGGGTCTCTGCGCAGTTAGCCAAGATCCATTCCCTTGAAGTGCTGCATAAACGGTCTTGCTCTCAGGCAGACTTCACGGAGCTCCTCAATGCTAGAGAGGAGCTCCGAGCCCACCTGGACGAGGTGTCTATGCTTTTCCGTGACCGTGTTCGGAAGCATTACTATGAGTTTGCGGATAAGTGCAGTCGTCTTCTCGCGCGTCGCCTACATCCTCGCAACACTTCTACATACATTCCTCGGATTAATAAAGGCACTGGGAGATCGGTCCATAACCCAGCAGACATAGCAGAGGCATTCCGCTCCTTTTACCACGACCTCTATAATATTCAGGGACAATATGCTGATCTTCCCCCGGACTCTCTTCATGAGAAAATCAGGGAATACATCGACGAGACCTCTCTCCCCACCATCACTCCCTCGGATAGAGCGCTTCTTGAGGACCCTTTTTCCGAAGAGGAGGTCTCCCTTGTCATTCAATCTTCTCCCTCGGGCAATTCCCCGGGCCCTAACGGGTTTACCCCCAGATTTTATAAGTCCTTCCGAGACCTCCTCTCTCCAATAATGGCCCGTGTCTTTAATAGTATTGATGACACAACTCCGTTTGCCTCCCAATCCTTATCAGCCCTTATCACTGTCCTCCCCAAACCTGGGAAAGATCCGTCCAGTTGCGCCAGCTATCGCCCAATTTCCCTGCTCAACATTGACATTAAGCTATTTGCCAAATTGCTGGCTAACCGACTGTCCCCTTTGATGCCGGGCCTGGTTCACACTGACCAGGTTGGCTTTATTTCAGGCCGCGAGGCCAGGGATAATATTTGCAAGACGCTCTTGGCGATCTCCGTGGGCCACGTTACTGATACCCCCATGTGCTTGCTCTCGGTGGACGCTGAAAAAGCGTTTGTCCGTGTACATTGGGGCTTCCTGCGGGCCACACTCCAGGAAATTGGAGTTGGCTCGGGGTACCTGAGTAAGGTGCTTTCTCTCTATGGCGACGCGTCGGCACGGGTGCGGGTTAACGGGCTCCTCTCCAACTCCTTTCCGGTCCGGAATGGCACGCGACAGGGTTGTCCCCTGCCTCCTCTTTTATATGCACTGGTCATGGAACATCTAGCGACTGCCTTACGGAATTGTACTAGTGTCCATGGCGTGCAGATGGGCAACCGCCAGGTCACAACGGCTTTATACGCCGACGACCTCCTCTTATACATCTCTCAGCCGCGCGTTTCCTTTCCGGCCATCCTGCGTGAGTTCCGTCGCTTTGGCCACCTGAGTAATTTGAAGGTAAATCTCTCTAAGAGTGAGGCCCTCAATATCACCTTGCCCCCAGCAGAAGCAGCCCTCCTCGCGAATGAATTCCCCTTCAAATGGCACCGCACTTCCATTAAATATCTTGGGATTCACATCCCTTCAGACCTCTCCCTTCTCTATTGCCTTAATTACTTACCGTTCCTTGAATCCCTTTCGACAGATCTGCGGAAATATGGTTCCCTCATGCTCTCATGGTTTGGTCGTATCAACGCGCTAAAAATGGATGTCATGCCCCAGTTATTATATGTGTTTCAAGCTCTGCCCATTCCAATATCACGCTCCTTTTTTGTTCGCGCCCAGACTTTGTTTGGGAGATTTGTGTGGGGAGCATCACGAAGCAGGTTACGCTTCCGGACATTGACACGCCGTAGACATCGCGGTGGTGCGGGCTTGCCCGACCCTAGAATAAACTATCGAGCGACAGTACTGTTGCGCCTTTTTGACTGGCGCTATCGCGGGACGGACAAGCAGTGGGTCTCTATAGAGGCCGACTTGCTGTCAGCTCATCTCCCCCTCCCTGCCCTGGGTTCCGTCTCACTTTCGCCCCAGTATTATTAGACACTCCATTTTATCCTCTCATTTCCTCAAGACCTGGGATTCCATAAGCGTAGGTGGTCGCATAGCCAGGGTCCCGGGTCCTCTCAGCCCTCTGTTCCGAAATCCCATGTTCCCACCGGGTTGCTCCGCCGACAGATTTCTTTGCTGGTTGGCTAGGGATGATGTTCGTTTGCATCAGGTCATGGATGGCACTTCTCTTCCTTCTATGTCACAATTGCAAGCCTCTCATCCCAATCTCCGATTGTCCTGGTTGGAACATGGCCAGCTCACTACCTTCATCCGCAGGTTTTCCCTGCTCCCTACGCTCTCATCCTCTTTAACTGACCTGGAGCTTGCCCTCTCCCAGACTGACACCACTCCGCGCGCCCTCTCTGTTTTTTACGGCATTCTCCTCCAAGACGCTACACCTGGGCCTCCCTCCTACATTGGCCCCTGGGATTCTGACCTCGGTACTCGCCTCTCTAATGCCGACTGGGAAAAATCCTACCTATACACAAACTCCCGCTGTCCTGTGGTGCGCAGGAAAAGAATTACAAAATACTGACCCGCTGGTACCGCTGTCCTGACCTCTTACATAGGATCTACCCTGGAGTCTCTGACCGGTGTTGGCGCTGTGGTTTCGAAAAAGGTCCCTTACACCATATCTGGTGGGAATGCGTGGCCCTTAAACCCTTTTGGGATGCCGTCTTTGAGCTTTATGCCAAAGTGAGTGGCAGATCTATTACGCCTTCACCCCAGCTCGCACTTCTCTCTATTATACCGGGGAGGGTCTCTGCCGTTAAAAGGGACCTTTTGCGACACTTCCTCACCGCCGCCAGAACAGTTATCCCCAGGTATTGGCGTAGCACTGCTGTGCCTACCCTGGTGGAGTTCCTTCAGGAGCTTCTCCTTATTAGAAGAATGGAGGCCCTGGTGGCTGAGGACTCGCCCGACCCCTCCAAATTTGAGTCCCTCTGGCGGCCGTGGGTGGGGTTTCAGGAGTCCTCTGAGTTTCTCTCTTTTTTTTTCTTGACTTGGGGTTGTTCTGTTTTTCTGTTGGTGCAGTGTCTGGCTGCTCTCCATTTCTAAATTTCCCCTTCCGTTCCATCTCCTACCTCCTCCCTCCTGTGTCCCTCCCCTGCTCTTGTCATGTCCTAGGTCTCATATGGCTTGTACACCTGTGTTCCCCTTTTGGTCCCCTTCCTATTGACGATTGTTTTAATTTATTGTTAGGTGGGTGGCCCTGCGGTAGCTCTTTACAGTTGACCTTTTAGGTTTTTTGGTTTTTTTAGCTATCACCCACCTAAAGTTATAGTCGTTTTAGTTGTCATTGTGTCATTTATTTCTGATCCTGTTGTAGCGGGCTTCGTTGGCCTTTTTACCCAAACTTTCCTTACTGTGCCTTATCCATTAATAAGGTGGCCTGCGTGCCCCCTCTGTTATTGTTTTATCTGATATTGATGTCATAGCATTGTACCCCTCTCCCTTTTCTTTTTTCTGTTCTTATTATAAAACTTTAATAAATTTGATTAAACATAAATCTACTCTTGCTATTTCACAATCTTCATAACTTGCAACATTTTAGCAGTGCAGTTTATGCGAAAACCTAGCACGAACTGCTTAATAATCGTAGGCCATTGTGTGCTCCGTGGAATCCTTTTTTTCTCGCATATAGAATTTCTTGAAATACCTACCTGTACTTCTATAATAGCAGCCTCAGAAATAGGTATATAATTGTTCCCATCTTTATACAATAATGGAAATCCTATGTACTTGTCAAGTCCAGTCTATGGAAATAAAAAAAGACAAAACTATAATATTACATGCAAAGAGTAGCACACCATACAATCACTAAATCAAAAGCATATAAAACAAGCACTGGGTGGTCATCAAATTATCCTGAATAAAATATTTAACTCGGTAGGACATTGACATTACTTTCGGTAGAACCATTCATTTTAATAATTCATTGGAATTTAGATGTAGAACAACTAATAAGTTTGGAACAAAATAGGATAAATGTATCTAAAATACTGTAAACCACAGTAAGGAACAATTGTTGTTCACATTATGTTCATTTTAACTGCAACTTGCAACCACTTTCAAAATTCTAGCACTACTGTATCTATTTATTCATATCTATCTATTATCTATCTATCTATCTATCTATCTATCTATCTATCATCTATTTTACTGTTTAGAAATGTACCTTGTGTACTGATGTATCATAGCTTAAAATTACAGTTAATGGGACTGGTGTATTGAACAACAGTTTTCATTACCCCTGTGCCGGTGGAAGAGCCGCCTGATTTATATTAAATTATATTAAATCTACCACATTAAAATATATTAGATCAACCACAATTTCTACACCAGTTTCACTTTCATGAAAGTGGTGTGTGAGGCGCAAAAATGCCAGTAGTGACAATTATTGTCGCAACTGGTCTTTAAAAAGTCACAAACCCTATCTATAAAATCAGAATTCCAACAGCACAGCAATTTTAAAAAAATCTATCTGTCTAGTATGCTTTTTATGATCAAAGATTAAAGCATAATCAGATGGCATCATTGTGCTGGGACACAGATGTATACTGTTCATGGTGCCTTAACAAGATATGACGGCTGTGGCTGCAGGTCTGGCTACAGTTCCTTGCGTCAGGGGATTGTAGGTGAGTATAACTGTTTATTATTTTTAATCACCTCCACTGGGCCTCCACAGGGGTCTGATGAGTACAATAATAGCACTGAAAGAACTGGAGGGCTGAACCTCACAAATATTCATCTTAACAAATTTCATGGGGTTCACCTGAAGCGGCTTGAGGCATTTTATACTGTGTGGGACCACTGTGGAGCATTGTACTGTGGGGGGATCCTCGGGAGCATATTATACTTTGTGGGGCCACTGTGGAGCATTACACTGGGGAGTATATTATACTGTGTGGGGCCACTGAGGAACATCATACTGGGGCGGCCTCTGGGCTGTATATTATTCTGTCTGGGACCACTGTGGAGCATTATACTTGGGGGTCTCTGGGAAGCATATTATAGTGTGGATCCGCTGTGGAGAATTATACTGTTTGGCGCCTCTGGGGAGTATATTATACTGTGTGGGGGGCTCAGGGGAGCTTTTTATACTGTCTTGGGCCACTTTGGAGCATTATACTCTGTTGGGCCACTATGGAGCACTATATACCATTATAATAGGACATTATTCCACAAAATCATACGGTGATATTAAAAAGTTTGGGCACCCCTATTAATCTTAATCATTTTTAGTTCTAAATATTTGGATGTTTGCAACAGCCATTTCAATTCGATATATCTAATAACTGATGGACACAGTAATATTTCAGGATTGAAATGAGGTTTATTGTACAGAAAATGTGAAAATGTGCAATATGCATTAAACCAAAATTTGACCGGTGCAAAAGTATGGGCACCTCAACAGAAAAGTGACATTAATATTTAGTAGATCCTCCTTTTGCAAAAATAACAGCCTCTAGTCACTTCCTGTAGCTTTTAATCAGTTCCTGGATCCTGTATGAAGGTATTTTTGACCATTCCTCTTTACAAAACAATTCCAGTTCAGTTAAGTTTGATGGTCGCCGAGCATGGACAGCCCGCTTCAAATTATCCCACAGATGTTCAATGATATTCAGGTCTGGGGACTGGGATGGCCATTCCAGAGCATTGTAATTGTTCCTCTGCATGAATGCCTGAGTAGATTTGGAGCTGTTTTGGATCATTGTCTTGCTGAAATATCCATCCCCGGCGTAACTTCAAATTCGTCACTGATTCTTGTACATTATTCTCAAGAATCTGCTGATACTGAGTTGAATCCATGCGACCCTCAACTTTAACAAGATTCCCGGTGCCGGCATTGGCCACACAGCCCCAAACATGATGGAACCTCCACCAAATTTTACAGTGGGTAGCAAGTGTTTTTCTTGGAATGCTGTGTTTTTTGGATGCCATGCATAACGCCTTTTTGTATGACCAAACAACTCAATCTTTATTTCATCAGTCCACAGGACCTTCTTCCAAAATGAAGCTGGCTTGTCCAAATGTGCTTTTGCATACCTCAGGCGACTCTGTTTGTGGCGTGCTTTCAGAAACGTCTTCTTTCGCATCACTCTCCCATACAGCTTCTCCTTGTGCACAGTGTGCTGTATTGTTGACCGATGCACAGTGACACCATCTGCAGCAAGATGATGCTGCAGCTCTTTGGAGGTGGTCTGTGGATTGTCCTTGACTGTTCTCACCATTCTTCTTCTCTGCCTTTCTGATATTTTTCTTGGCCTGCCACTTCTGGGCTTAACAAGAACTGTCCCTGTGGTCTTCCATTTCCTTACTATGTTCCTCACAGTGGAAACTGACAGGTTAAATCTCTGAGACAACTTTTTGTATCCTTCCCCTGAACAACTATGTTGAACAATCTTTGTTTTCAGATCATTTGAGAGTTGTTTTGAGGAGCCCATGATGCCACTCTTCAGAGGAGATTCAAATAGGAGAACAACTTGCAATTGGCCACCTTAAATACCTTTTCTCATGATTGGATACACCTGGCTATGAAGTTCAAAGCTCAGTGAGGTTACAAAACCAATTTTGTGCTTCAGTAAGTCAGTAAAAAGTAGTTAGGAGTATTCAAATCAATAAAATGATAAGGGTACCCAAATTTTTGCATCGGTCAAATTTTGGTTTAATGCATATTGCACATTTTCTGTTAGTACAATAAACCTCATTTCAATCCTGAAATATTACTGTGTCCATCAGTTATTAGATATATCAAATTGAAATGGCTGTTGCAAACACCCAAATATTTAGAACTAAAAATGATTAAGATTAATAGGGGTGCCCAAACTTTTTCATATGACTGTAGTATGTTATTGATGTGCTATAACAAGGTTTATGTCTTACTGATCAATCTATGTGTATCTGTTGTGTGTATACAGTTGTGCTAAAAAATTTATATACCCCGGCAGATTTTTTGTATTTTTGGCCTTTTTTCAGAGAATATGAATGATGACACAAAAATTTTTTCTCCACTCATGGTTAGTGGTTGGTTGAAGCCATTTATTGTCAAACTTCTGTGTTTTATCTTTTTAAATCATAATGACAACCAAAAACATCATACCCTGGTGATTATGGCCTGATAACATGCCCAGAAGTTGACACAAAGGGATTTGAATGGCTACTAAAGGTAACATTCTCACCTGTGACCTGTTTGCTTGTAATCAGTGTGTGCATAAAAGCTGAGTGAGTTTCTGGGATCCAGACAGACTGTTGCATCTTTCCTCCAGCCACTGATGTTTCTGGATTGTGAGTCATGGGGAAAGCAAAAGAATTGTCCATGGATCTATGGGAAAAGGTAGTTGAACTGTTTAAAACAGGAAAGGGATACAAAAAGATATCCAAGGAATTGATAATACCAGTCATCAGTGTTCAAACTGTGATTAACAAATGGAAACTCAGGGGCTCTGTAAAAACCAAACCACAGTCAGGTAGACCAACCAAAATTTCGGCCACGACTGCCTGGAAAATTGTTCGGGATGCAAAGAAAAACCCACACATAAGAGGCAAATTTGCACTCATCAGCCAGGAAGCTGCGCATGGGAAGTACTTGAATGTTCCACCAAGACAACGATCCAAAACACAAGGCCAAGTCGACCTGTCATTGGCTACTGCAGATGAAAGTGAAGGTTCTGGAATGGCCATCTCAGTCTCCTGACCTCAATATCATTGAGCCACTCTGGGGAGATCTCAAGTGTGCAGTACATGCAAGACAGCCCAGGAATTTACAGGAACTGGAGACTTTTTGCCCAGAAGAGTGGGAAGTTTTACCATCTGAGAAAATAAAGAGCCTCATCCACAACTACCACAAAAGACTTCAAGCAGTCATTGATGTTAGAGGGGGCAATACATGGTATTAACTGGGGTATGTGAACTTTTGAACAGGGTCATTTTGATGTTTTTGGTTGTCATTATAATTTAAAAAGAGAAAACAAAGAAGTTTGACAATAAATGGCTTCAACCATTCACTAACCATGAGTGGAAAAAAGTTTTTGTGTTATTATTCATATTCTCTGAAAAAAGGCCAAAAAACTAAAAATCTGTGGGGGTATGTAAACTTTTTAGCACAACTGTATATATTATTATTATTGTTTATTTATATAGCACCATTAATTCCATGGTGCTTTACATTTGAGGATTTACATACGGTACACAAGATGTACAAAACAGATAATACTAACAGTGACCCACTGGCACAGTGGTATAGAGGGCCCTGCACGCAAGGGCTTACAATCTATGAGGGAAGAGGGATAGAGACAGAAGGTGGGGGTAGAAGCTGTACAGGTGGTAGTGTGGTGACTGTAGCGTTATTGGAGTTTGTAGGCCTTCCTGAATAGGTGAGTCTTCAGGACCTTCTTGAAGCTTGTGATTGTGGGGGTCAGTCTTATGTGTCTTGATAATGAGTTCCAGAGTATGGGGGATGCACGGGAGAAGTCTTGGAGACGATTATGTGAAGAGCTGATAAGAGCAGAGCGGAGTAGGAGGTCTTTGGAGGATCGGAGGTTATATGCGGGTAGGTAGCGGGAGATTAGGTCGGAGATATATGGAGGGGACAGGTTGTGGATGGCTTTGTATGTC
This sequence comes from Leptodactylus fallax, assembly GCA_947044405.1. Lineage (NCBI taxonomy): Eukaryota > Metazoa > Chordata > Amphibia > Anura > Leptodactylidae > Leptodactylus > Leptodactylus fallax. Next base: position 1,828,356 of record CAMRHE010000050.1, on the reverse strand, counting down.
AGCATTAGTAATTTGAACTCTATTCACTGGGCAATGGGTAGCCAGTGAAGGGATTGGCAGAGGGGGGCGGCCGATGAAGAACGGGGGAAGAGGTGTATTAGGCGAACAGCACAGTTTAAGGTGGACTGGAGGGGGGTGAGGGTGTTAGCTGGGAGGCCATGGATAAGGGTGTTACAGTAGTCTAGGGGGGAGATTATGAGGGCATGGACTAGCATCTTTGCAGTTTCAGGGGTCAGGAAGGAGCAGATTCGATGGATGTTATTGAGTTGGAGGCGGCAGGAGGTGTTGAAAGTTTGAATATGCGGCTTGAAGCATAGGTCAGAGTCTAAGGTTATCCCAAGGCAGCGGGCTTGTGGGACTGGGGTGAGAGTGGTTCCATTAATTTTGCTAGATGGGTCGGGTAGGGGGGTCGAGCGTGGAGGGGTGAAGATTATGAACTCCATTTTCTCCTTGTTGAGTTTGAGAAAGCAGGAGGAGAGAAAGGAGGCTATGGCTGCTAGACATTCTGGGACTCTGGACAACAGAGAGGTAATGTCTGGTCCAGAGAGATATATTTGGGTGTCGTCAGAATAGCAATGCTAATGGAAACCATGGGATTCTATGAGTTGGTCAAGGCCTAGGGGGTAGATTGAGAACAGGAGGGGTCCTAGGACGGAGCCTTGGGGGACACCTACAGAAAGAGGGCGTGGCAGAGAGGTGGTGTGTATATATATTACACATACTATCCATGTATCCTTTATTTACCATGTGTGTTTATTGTGGTTCTTTCCTGCTCATTCGTTTGTCACCCTTTTTATGGCCTTATTTAGGTTTCCTGTTAATGCACACAATCCTTGGACAATGTGTGATTTTCTTGGTCCTTTCATGTTAATTCTTTTGTATCTTGGTCCTTTCATGTCACTCTTGTCCAGCTGTCCAGACACAGACAGCTGAAAGCCCCCCCCCTTCCCTAGATCAAATTGGTATAAAGACCCTGGAATTATTGTTTAGTTCAGCTTCAGCATTGTGTCAAGAATGCGGCGCGCCATGCACCTCTGGAAGTCATCAAAAGATGGGTATATATCAGTGCAGGATATATAATGGGGCTCCCCATCCAGTGAGCTATTACATCAATTGTAACCACAGCTAAGTATTATCTCTTTTCATTTATTAAACACTTATTATTTTATTATATTCTGGTGTGATTATAGTCATTCTTTGACCATCTTTGAGCTAACTTGTTAAAAGAGCAAAAACCAGTTTGCCTACAACCATATGGGGCTTCTGTGGAACATTGTACTGTAGTGGGCTCAAGGAAGCATTTTATACTGTGTGGGGCCACTGTAGAAAATTATACTGTGAGGGGCCACTGTGGAGCATTATATACCATGTGGAACATTTTACTGTGTGGGGCCACTGTAGAAAATTATACTGTGGGGGGCCACTGTGAAGCATTATATACCATGTGGAGCACTATACTGTTGGGGGGCTGGGGAGCTTTATACTTTGTGAGGAGTACTATGGAATATTATATATACTGTATGGGGCCACAGGCCAGGAAACTGTAAGATACATCGGAGAGGAGGAGACCCACAAATTTTACCAGTATGGGGCCCCAAAATTTGTGATGGCAGACCTGTGTGCTATGCCTGCTTCACAGCTCCCTCACTAAAATCATGCACAAGCTTGAAGTGCTCCATAGCAGTGACATTCCCGTACAGTACAGTGCATAAACCTGATACTAGGGCATGCACATTACTGTACTATAAAGGGTGACAACTAAAGGAAAATACTCCGTAATGCATTGCCAGACAGTCAACACATATGCAAGATTTCAGTGAAGGAGCCGTAATGTAGGCTATTACCAGGAAGCTTTTGGGTGGGCCCACAGAATAAGTTCTTCTAGTGGGCCATAGGCACTTCAGTCCAACACTGCTTCTCCATATAGCTCTCTCTGTGACTGAATACAGAGACAAATCTAATGTAAACAAGCAATCATACTGATGATAAGGAGCTGGAGAACAGCCTAAGTGCTGAGAGAAACAGATCTCCTTAATAAGATATATTACAAAGGTTTTTTTTTTTTATATTCAAAAGCACTATTAATTTATAAAAAAAATGGTTTGTTATGCTTTAAGGGGGCCTTGTTAAACCCTTCCCAACATCTGCTGCACTTTTACGGCGAATGACGGGTATTTATATATGGTGGCTGCAGGCTCTAAATCTTCTCTTTCATATGACACAAAAAGCAAGTTTATACGTTTTATAATGTCCAAGATATACAGTGGGGAAAAAAAGTATTTAGTCAGCCACCAATTGTGCAAGTTCTCCCACTTAAAAAGATGAGAGAGGCCTGTAATTGACATCATAGGTAGACCTCAACTATGGGAGACAAAATGAGAAAACATATCTAGAAAATCACATTGTCTGATTTTTTAATTTATTTGCAAATTATGGTGGAAAATAAGTATTTGGTCATCTACAAACAAGCAAGATTTCTGGCTCTCACAGACCTGTAACTTCTTCTTTAAGAGGCTCCTCTGTCCTCCACTCATTACCTGTAGTAATGGCACCTGTTTGAAATTGTTATCAGTATAAAAGTCACCTGTCCACAACCTCAAACAGTCACACTCCAAACTCCACTATGGTGAAGACCATAGAGCTGTGGGAGGACACCAGAAACAAAATTGTAGACTTGCACCAGGCTGGGAAGACTGAATCTGCAATAGGCAAGCAGCTTGGTGTGAAGAAATCAACTGTGGGAGTAATAATTAGAAAATGGAAGACATACAAGACCACTGATAATCTCCCTCAATCAGGGGCTCCACGCAAGATCTCACCCCGTGGGGTCAAAATGATCACAAGAACGGTGAGCAAAAATCCCAGAACCACACGGGGGGGACCTAGTGAATGACCTGCAGAAAACTGGGACTAACGTAACAAAGGCTACCGTCAGTAACACACTACGCCGCCAGGGACTCCGATCCTGCAGTGCCAGATGTGTCCCCATGCTTAAGCCAGTGCATATCCAGGCCCGTCTGAAGTTTGCTAGAGAGCATTTGGATGTTCCAGAAGAGTATTGGGAGAATGTCATATTGGCAGATGAAACCAAAGTAGAACACAAGATGTCGTGTTTGGAGGAGAGTGAATGCTGAGTTGCACCCAAAGAACACCATACCTACTGTAGCATGGGGGTGGCAACATCATGCTTTGGGGCTGTTTCTCTGCAAAGGGACCAGGAAAACTGATCCGTGTACATGAAAGAATGAACGGGGCCATGTATTGTGAGATTTTGAGTGCAAACCTCCTTTCATCAGCAAGGGCATTGAAGATGAAACGTGGCTGGGTCTTTCAGCATGACAGCGATCCCAAGCACACTGCCAGGGCAACGAAAGAGTGGCTTCGTAAGAAGCATTTCAAGGTCCTGGAGTGGCCTAGCCAGTCTCCAGATCTCAACCCCATAGAAAACCTTTGGAGGGAGTTGAAAGTCCGTGTTGCCCAGCGACAGCCCCAAAACATCACTGCTCTAGAGGAGATCTGCATGGAGGAATGGGCCAACATACAAGCAACAGTGTGTGCCAACCTTGTGAAGACTTACAGAAAATGTTTGACCTCTGTCATTGCCAACAAAGGATATATAACAAAGTATTGAGATGAACTTTTGTTATTGACCAAATACTTATTTTCCACCATAATTTGAAAATAAATTCTTTAAAATTCAGACAATGTGATTTTCTGGATTTGTTTTCTCATTTTGTCTCTTATAGTTGAGGTCTACCTATGATGTCAATTACAGGCCTCTCTCATCTTTTTAAGTGGGAGAACTTGCACAATTGGTGGCTGACTAAATACTTTTTTTCCCCACTGTAACTGTTTGAAGTGACCCTCCCCTACCCTCATTTACTCTCTCTACTTACCATCTCTACTACACAGCCACTACTCCAGAACATACCCGTGTTTCTCGGAAAATAAGACAGGGTCTTATATTATTTTTTGCTCCGAAAAAAGGGCTAGGGCTTATTTTCGGGGTAGGTCTTAATTTTTTACATGGACAACAATCACAAATTTGATCGCTTTTTATATCAACTTTTATCAGAGGTGTAACAGCAAAAAAACTGCAGTTCAGCACTTTTGATTTTTTTTTTTTTTCCACTACGGCATTCACCATAGAGGTATAATATTTTTATAAGTTTGTAGAGTGGACACAGGGATTCCTAATGTGTATGTGTATGACGTATTGCAGTCTATGGGAGATTATCTACATTACTATTGAGGCTGGACCTCAATAGTAATATTCTTATGACAGGCCTGGGAGCCTGCGCGCGGGAGCCGACCTGCAACGTGAAAGTTACGGGGCCAGTGGGGACCGGCCCCGGGGATAGTTGCTCTGCTTTGGGGGGGGGGCTATAGGGTCTGTAGCTATAGTATAGTAGCTATAGGCGGTTGGGACCGCCCTGGGGACTGCGGGGGGGGGGTCACACTTAGCAATGCCCATGGTCAGAGTCCACTCTGATGGTGGGCATTAAAGGGGTATTCCCATGAACATAAACATTTTTAAATTTGCAGATAATTAAAAGTTAAGCATTTTTGCAATTATAAGTAATTAAACATTTTGTTCAATTTTAAAGATTATATCTAAATAACTTGTGGTCACAAGTTGTTGTCTTGATCGGTTGCCAGTGGATACGACCATGAATGCAGGACCTTTCTAAGGTTAGAAAATCAGCTATGATTTCTTTATCGTAGCTGGAATATCTTCTGATACATGTTGTGTCCCTGCCTGATAAGCAAGCTATAAGACACAATAAAAAAATCATGGCTGGGTTCCTGACAAGTCCCAAATAGAAAGTTTCTGCATTTGTGGTCGTATCCATTGGCAACCGATCACGACAACAGACTGTCACCACTAAGATAGTTAGAGGAAATCTTTAAAACTGCAGAATTTTTAACTACTTATATTTTCAAAAATGTTTAATTTTTAATTATCTACAAATATAGATATGATTGTGTTCATGGGAATACCCCTTTAACTACGGGTTGTGCTACTTTGGTGGGAAGGTGGGGGGTCACGCTGAACAATGCCCGTGATCAGGGTAGAAACTGATCTCGGGCATTAACTCCAGGTCTCCGCGGAGACCCAGTACGGTAGCTATGGTAGCTGCTCTGCAGCAGAGCGGCCGCCATCTTTAAGGACCCGGCATCCGCTGTAATCGCATGGCAGATGTCGGGAAGGGGTTAAATTAGCTAGGGCTTATTTTTGGAGTAGGGCTTATATTTCAAGCCTACTCAAAAAAAACCTGGAAAATCTAGCTAGGGTTTATTTTTGGGGTAGGTCTTATTTTTGGAGAAACATGGTACTAGTGAGAGGCAGGAAAAGCTCTCAATACAGAAGCAAGGGAAAGAGTGAAAAAATGCAGGATTTCACAGAAATGATCCAAAGTTTGTTAACAAAGTTTATTACAAAATACTGCCAGAAATCAAAAGTTGTCTGAAAGTTTAGTTACGCTTTAAATACAAAGTAGCAGAGGAGATGGCCAGCCCAGTTCAGGAACAGAGGAATATAAGGAAGCAGATAAATATAAATGCATTTTATTCTTTAAACCTCTGCTCTGCAGAGACTAGAGACTCTGGGTGCCCTTTTCTCCTAGGGGTGCAATTCTGTGAAGAATCTAATACTCTTGGGCATGTAATGCTCTCAAGGGATTCACGCTCTGATACTATACTCTTGGGTGTGTAATGTTTAGCAAGGACTGGGATATTAGGTACATCGTTTTCCTCACTGTGTTCTGTAATGTTTAATGTAAAGCTGTGATTGTGATATTCTGTCAATCAGGGAAATGTTTGGCAAAAGCAAAGGACAAATTCAGTAGTGTTTCATGCAATGCTCTGTAGAAGTAAAGGCCTTATTCTCTAGTGCTTGAGGTAATGCTCTGAAGTAGTGAAGGCTATATTCTGCAGCGTTTGGCAGTGTTCTATACTAGTGAGCCTGCAGCGTTCAGTCCTGTAATAGTGGAGGAATTTTCTGTAGTCTTTGATCCACTGATCTATACTGGAAAAAATCATGTTCTGCAGTGTTTTTTGGCAGTGGCCTCGACAGTGACAGTGAAACTATGCTTGTAGTACAATGTCCTAAACTCAGGAGCATAATGCTCTACAGTGTTTTGGAATAGTGAGGGTAATGCTCAGCAGTGTCTAGTGAGGGAAACCTTCTTGATTCATTTGTATTAGTTGTTTACAACTTTTATAGCTTTCTCTATTAGCTATAAACCAGCAATCATAGAAAAACACTATTAATATTTAACCTTTAATAATAATTTCAAAAACAGGTCCATTAGGCAAAAACATACAAAAAAACACAACCAATACCCCAGAATGCAAGGTTACATTCCAGTGAGAGCTCTGTCTCCAAACATGGGTGGGGGATGAACCATCCCCAATCACATCACATATGTCAATAGTTATTCATTAATTTATTATTTATTTATTAATATTATTGCCGGGTCCACTGGTAACAGCAAAAAATATAGGTGTATCCTACCCCTTCTGTTGAGTGATAATGGAGCCAAACACCCACTTCGATGTCATTAGTCTTCCAGAGACCTAATGACAGATGCTGCATCAGAAGTTCAAGGCTCAAATATCTGGCCCTTTAGTTTCTGCTTATGCCCTGACTCCCCAATAGCTCCTATCCTAACATGGGCAGTCCCAAAACAAACCCTTCCTATAACCATCCCTACACGTTTCATCAGCCATTGGGCCCAACTCCTCTGGGAACTTCTGAAACTTGGGCTACTTTGTCACCATTTAATATACTAATGCCAAGTCAGGCACTAAGGGCCAAGGGAGCCACCAAAACCGGAACCATATGAGGTTCAATACAGGCGCTGTCTAAGTTTTGTGTGGATGCCTTCAATGTGTGCCTAATATAGGTCCTCAGCCCATCCTGTTTCCGGTCAACGCCCATTCCAGGGTGCAAGGCAACCAAGATAAGCTTACCAGGTAGTGGCTACCACATATCCAAAATGCAGGGAGTCCACCCACACAGCATCAGCAGGTGCTACACCTGCCATGCCTACTCCTAGCCCCCTAATTAGTTCGGGGGGGCAAACTGGGCAATTGTCCAGGGCCCCCAGGCCAAAGGAGCCCCCTGCTAGTGGTATTTTTACCCCAATGAAGGAAGCCGGCTATTGAGCCCTTAGATCAGGAGAAGGGGGCAAGAGTGGCAACCTGCATATCAGCTAATAGCTGCTTGGAAAGTTCCCTGCACTTAGCTACTGCAGCTGCTGGTACCACCTTAATAAAACTGCTTATGCTGCCTTTAAACCCTCCCCTTCCTCCTCCTCCTCGTCTCTGTGGGGATGGAGACTGAGGGAGAATGTCTGCAGTAGTAAGGATGTGAGTCCTCCTGCCTGACCTCCAGCTGCTGAATTCTTCTACTGAAGCTAGCAACGCTGCAAATAAGTATGTGTACTTGTGTGTAAACGTGTATATGTAATGTGTAAAATGTGTAAATTTGTGTACTGTCTGTGTCTGATATACTGTATACAGTGCATATTTATACACAGGTATAATATAAATTCGACAGATATTATGCCTGTATATATACATGCACTGTATACAGTATATCAGACACACACAGTACACAAATTTACACATACACATTAAAAATTATACTATATATTATTGATAGCATAACTATTATACTATACTTTAAAATATAATTTTATAGTATATATACACCGGTGTATATATATCTATATGTTCTTATGTATGCAGAAATGTATAAGAATGTATACATAATGTATTATAAAATTATGTTTTATAGTATACCACATAGTATATTGAGATGGTGTAAGGCTGGGTTATTACAGCACATTTTCTGCATGTGGTTTATATTGTATATGTGGCTATATTTCTCCTGTATGGTAACGGCCATTACATGGGTACAGGCTCTACTCACCTTAAGTAGAAGAGATATGGACAATCTAGCTTCTGATCTGAAGCATGTGTGGCGTCATGACTTACAAGTGGTTAAAACCGACATTTCTGACCTACAGCACAGGGTAGCCAATCTGGAACAATTCTGGGCCTCAGTTACGACTTCCCTCCAGATGCTGCATCAGACCTCCACTACCCATACCTCTAATTACCGCAAGCTCCTCTCTCACATGGACGATATAGAGAACCTCAACCACCGCAATAGCATATGGATTCACAGCCTTCCAGAAGCTACGCAGACGGCTGATCTGGTGCCCACGGTCACGGGCATCTTTAACTCTCTCTTGGGCCGTCCCCCTGAGACTCACATAGAGATGGACCGAACACATCGTGCCCTCCGACCTCACAGCGCTGACCCCATGAGGCCCCGAGATGTCATATGTAGGATCCACTTCTACGTTGTTAAAGAAGAAATAATGTTCAAGGCCAGAAATCTCAAAACTATTGACTTTGATGATGCATCACTCTCCATCTTCCCAGACCTCTCCAGACATACTCTGTGTCAGAGAGCGGCCCTGAAACCTTTTTTTGCTCTTCTCCAGGAGCGTGGGATTCCCTATCGCTGGGGTTTCCTGCTTGCCCTCCAGGTGCGCATGAAGGACAGACTGGTTTCCTTGGCCTCCCCGGAAGAACTCCTGGACCTTCTCCGCACACTTGACATTCCACCGACCCAACTTCCTGCCTGGGACCTGCTGATCGTCAGGGCCCCTTTCTGCTGACAAAGAATGCTGCCCGAGAACGTGCTGTGAGTACCCTGTGATCTCAAAGACCTCATCGCAGGTGACGATGGTCTCCAGACCGAGACCACCCTGCTTGAACTGTCTCCTGTAAGGTGAACCTCTCCTGCTGGACTTTCTAGCCTTCTATATCTTGTTTTGATTTGTATGCACCCTCTTGCCCATTTTCACTTATTTGCATACATCATCATACACCTGTTCACATTCCAATTCTTTTAATTTATTTATTTTTTAGGTGCTGGACTGGCTCTGTATTCTCTCTGTTTCTTGCTTCTCTTCCAATGCTCTCTTATTACGTGCCCTGCCCTATTCATTCCCATGTAGCTAGGGTCCTGCTGTGTGGGACCGACCAGAGACTTGTGTTCCCACCCTATAGTCCTATTGAGGGTGTTCTTTCCGAGCTCTCCCACTTGTCTATTTTTCCCGCGCCCCTGTAATCCCTCACCTTCTATTAGACTCTTCACTTCCCTCCTCTGTGCTTTCTGTCTCTCCCCTCCTTGCCTTGTGCTCACCTTCTCTCCTCTCCCCCTCCACTTTACATGGCAGACGTCACAGTATCGTCCTTTAATGTTAAAGGACTAAATGTCCCTGAGAAGCGCTCTCAAGTACTGTATGATGCTCATAAGCGTAGGATCCAGATACTCTGTTTGCAAGAAATGCATTTTCTTGCCGAGTGTATGCCCATGATCAAAAATCTCTACTTCCCTCTGTGGTCTCAAAGCAGTAGTGGGCAGGGTAAGACTAAAGGGGTAGCCTCCTTTTTTCATAAAAACCTTCCGGTTAAGATATTGGACTCTCTGGTAGATCAGGATGCCAGATACCTATACCTCGTATTTGAAATATATGGAATGGTGTACACCAAAGCTAACCTGTACGCACCCAATTCCAATCAGGTCCCTTTCCTCATCATAGCTTTGAATGCCCTTCAGTCTTTTGCCAAGGGTCACCTCATACTCTGTGGCAACTTTAATCTCCCCATGAATCCATTAATTGATACCTCTGTGGGCAGAACCCAATTCCCTTATAATGCTCTGAATAGACGCTGCAAGCTCCTGCATTCCATGCTCCTGTGTGATGCTTGGTGGATTCTCCATCCAACTGACAGAGACTTCTCCTACTACTCTCATGCCCACAATTCATATAGCAAAATAGATTACATTCTTATATCTCACGCTATCCTCCCACAAGTGACCACAGCTGGGATAGGCATGGCATTCCTCTCCGACCATTCCCCTGTTACCTGCTCTATCCGCCTTTTACCTTCTGGACTGCACTCAAACTCCTGGAGACTGAACGAGTCGTTCTTGCTTGATGCTCAATGCCTGGCAGACCTCAGTACAAACATAGTGTGACATGAAACTGGCATGAATATTGAGTCCAAATTGCAGAGTTTGAAATTTTTGCATTAACTTGTATTCCCATTCCTTTCACTTCCTCTGCGTCTTAAAATGTCCCATTAAAACCACAACCCGTAAATCTTCAACAGAGTTGTCTTCTCCGGAGAAATGTGCGGCCACTGGGAGATCTGTTCTGCTGTTATTAATGGTGGATCTGCGCTGACTAAGTCTCTGGCCTGTTTCCCCCACATAGAGGCCTGTGGTGGGACATTGCAAACACATTATGAGATACACCACATCGGAAGACCTGCAGGAAAATATCCTCCTAATTCTGTGCACCTGTTGTGAATGTGGGATAGGTACACTGTCAGCGGTGTGGATATGCTTGCACGTCATGCACCTGTTTTGCAGGCAAGGTGAGGTGCCATTTTCAGTTGGGGCCTTCAGGGCACTCCAGACAATAATACGCCTCAGTTTTGGTGGTTGCAAAAGGAAAAGAGAGGGGGGACTGGAAATATGTCCTTGAGTCTGTTGTCCCTATGTAGCACAGGTTGGAGCTCCTTGGCAATCCTTCGTAGGATCTCCAGCTGTGGGTCGTAGGTGACAACTAGGAGCACTCGGGCTTCTTTCTGGGTCTCTTTATATTTGAGCAGACTGTCTCTGTTAATGGCTGCTGCTTTGTTTAATTGGTTGTCCGTCACTTTTGTTTTGTATCCCAATTGGAGAAATTTCGTCCTCAGATCCTGGAGGTGTTTGTCCAGGTCTGCTTTGTAGGAGCAAATATGATTGTATCGTATAGCCTGGCTGTAAGTAATAGATTGTCTTGTGTGCTTGGGGTGGAAGCTGTCGTTTCTCAGGTAGGCCGTTCTGTCTGTTGGTTTGTGGTATATTGATGTGAGTAGCCGGTGGTCTTCAATGTATATTGTGGTGTCCAGAAAGTGGATTTCACTCTCTGAATAGCTAATTTTAAGGTTGATAGTAGGGTGAAAGTCATTGAAGTCATTATGGAATTGAAGTAGGGCCTCCTCACCTGCAGTCCAGATGACAAGGATATCATCGATATAACGAAGGTAAATCATAGGTTTGGTGGTGCATGTTGATAAATGTTTGCTCCTCCCAGTTCTGCCATAAAGATATTTGCATACTGGGATGCACATCTGATCCCCATTGAAATTCCCATTTGCTGTAGATAAAGATCCTCTCCAAAAGTAAAATAGTTGTGGCTAAGGATGAATTGTATGAGCTGCGTTACTGGTTCTGTTGGGAGGTTTTGTTTTTCCAGGTGTACCCGACATGCTGCAACTCCATCCCTGTAGGGAATGTTGGTATACAGGGATTCCACATCCATGGTGGCTAAAATAGTACCCTCAGGTAGTGGGCCCAGGGCATTAATTTTGTTAAGAAGGTCAGTGATGTCCTGGATGTAGCTTGGAGTATCCCTGACAAGGGGTTTTAGGAGATTTTCCACCCAACCCGAGATGTTTTCCGTCAGTGTTCCAATGCCAGAAATGATAGGCCTCCAAGGATTGCCATCTCTGTGTATCTTTGGGAGCATATAGAAGCAGCCCGGCCTGGGATCCTCTGGGATAAGCCCTTTAACCTACTTCTGGACCTGGATTGGAAACTTCTTTATCATATTCTTTAGTTGTTTCATATAGGCCTCTGTGGGATCACTTCCAAGTTTGGAGTAATGGATGGGATTTGACAATTGCCTGTTTGCTTCCTGGATATAGTCTGAAGTGTTCATTATGAATATTGCGCCCCCTTTGTCAGCCGGTTTTATTATTATATCCTGATTTTCTTTCAGTGAAGTAATAGCCTTCTGTTCCTGCAGGGTTATGCACCTGTTTCTTTTGTTTCTCCAGGATTTCTGAAACAGTCAATATACTGTATTTATCCAATGCTGCATTAGTTCCAGGGCGTGGGGTCCAGGTAGATTTTTTGGTGGGATTCCTTATGGGCTGTTCTATCTCAGAGTTGCTGCTGTATGAAAGGTCTTTGTCATAAAAATATTCCCTCAATCTTATTTTTCTAAAAAACTCCTCCATATCATTGCAGAGTTTGATATGGTCAGTGTGTGCTGAGGGGCAGAAGGAAAGACCTTTGGAGAGAACTGACATTTTGTGTTTGCTTGGCTCACAGGAGGAAAGATTCACAACACAGCTTTGGTGAGCTGGGCTGGTACTTGCGGTTGTAGTATTGAGGCCTTTTTGTCTCAGTTTATGGAGCTTTTTCTTTTTGTTGTTAATAAGCATGTCCTGAAGTTTCCGGTAGTATATGTGGAGTTTGGCCTTCATTTCCTCTGTGTCATTATCCAATGATGATTTTAGGGCCTGTATCTCCTCCTGTGTTCTTCTTTTGTTGTTATAGGAAATCTTTATCATATTGTTCTGCAGCCTTTAAGAATTCCGAATACATAGTTGTTCTGCATATCGGCTGTTGTAGGTGTGCCGGGTTGGGTTACATAAATTGAAGTCTCTTGGGATGAGTCTCTCCTTTTTGCATTTTGTTAAGCAATCAGGCAATTGTCAAATCCCATCCAATACTCCAAACTTGAAAGTGATCCCACAGAGGCCTATATGAAACAACTAAAGAATATGATCAAGAAGTTTCCAATCCAGGACCAGAAGCAGGTAAAAGGGCTTATCCCAGAGGATCCCTGGCCAGGCTACTTCTATATGCTCCCTTGGAGGCCTATCATTTCTGGCATTGGAACACTAACGGAAAACATCTCGGGTTGGGTGGAAAATCTCCTAAAACCCCTTGTCAGGGATACTCCAAGCTACATCCAGGACACCACTGACCTTCTTAACAAACTGAATGCCCTGGGCCCACTACCTGAAGGTACAATTTTAGCCACCATGGATGTGGAATCCCTGTATACCAACATTCCCCACAAGGATGGAGTTGCGGCATGTCGGATACACCTGGAAAAACAAACCTCCCAACAGAACCAGTAACACAGCTCAAACAATTCATCCTTAGTCACAACTATTTTACTTTTGGAGAGGATCTATATCTACAGCAAATGGGAACTTCAATGGGAATCAGATGTGCACCCCAGTATGCAAATCTCTTTATGGCAAAACTGGAAGGAGCATATTTATCAACATGCACCACCAAACCTATGATTTACCTTCATTATATCGATGATATCCTTGTCATCTGGACTGCAGGTGAGGAGGCCCTACTTCAATTCCATAATGACTTCAATGACTTTCACCCTACCATCAACCTTAAAATTAGCTATTCAGAGAGTGAAATCCACTTTCTGGACACCACAATATACATTGAAGACCACCGGCTACTCACATCAATATACCACAAACCAACAGACAGAACGGCCTACCTGAGAAACGACAGCTTCCACCCCAAGCACACAAGACAATCTATTATTTACAGCCAGGCTATACGATACAATCGTATTTGCTCCGACAAAACAGATCTGGACAAGCACCTCCAGGATTTGAGGACGAAATTTCTCCAATTGGGATACAAACCAAAAGTGACGGACAACCAATTAAACAAAGCAGCAGCCATTAACAGAGACAGTCTGCTCATATATAAAGAGACCCAGAAAGAAGCCCGAGTGCCCCTAGTTGTCACCTACGACCCACAGCTGGAGATCCTACGAAGGATTGCCAAGGAGCTCCAACCTGTGCTACATAGGGACAACAGACTCAAGGACATATTTCCAGTCCCCCCTCTCCTTTCCTTTTGCAACCACCAAAACTGAGGCTATTATTGTCTGGAGTGCCCTGAAGGCCCCAACTGAAAATTACACCTCACCTTGCCTGCAAAACAGGTGCATGACCTGCAAACATATCCACACCGCTGACAGTGTACCTATCCCACATTCACAACAGGTGCACAGAATTAGGAGGATATTTTCCTGCAGGTCTTCCGATGTGGTGTATCTCATAATGTGTGTGCAATGTCCCACCACAGGCCTCTATGTGGGGGAAACAGGCCAGAGACTTAGTCAGCGCAGATCCACCATTAATAACAGCAGAACAGATCTCCCAGTGGCCACACATTTCTCCGGAGAAGACCACTCTATTGAAGATTTACGGGTTGTGGTTTTAATGGGACATTTTAAGACGCAGGGAGAGAGAAAGGAATGGGAATACAAGTTAATGCAAAAATTTCAAACTCTGCAATTTGGACTCAATATTCATGCCAGTTTCATGTCACACTATGTATGAACTGTGAGGGTCACAAATTACCACCTGATTACAAACAGATAACAGATCCCTCTGTCATGCCCCACAAAATTTGCCTGACTGTCTTTTTCGTGACCTGTTGTAAATAACTTCTCTACGTGTATTGCATTTTGTTATTCCAAGATCCTTTCGAAGATCCATGTCTTGTGGACTTTTCAGTTTCTAGTATTACACAATGTCTTAAGAAGAGAGCTAGAACTCTCGAAAGCTTACTATCAAATATACTCAGTTAGCCTCTAAAAGGTATCGCCTGATTTCTTCATTCTTCCACTACTTTCTATGGCTAACTCGATACAACGTTATACTACTGGCAGACCTCAAACTTTCTATCTCCAATTTTGTGTAGGATCACTCCCGTGATAGTACTTTACCACCGGTCCAGTGGGAAGCCTTAAAATGTATGCTTCATGGGTTGTTGATGAAACATGGGGCTAGGCTTAAGAGGGAATCGAGATTGGACTTCCATTCACTCCTTTGCGAACTAGCTACTCTGGAGGTGCAGCATAAACAAACCCTTCAGCAGTCTACTCTAGCCTCACTGACAGCGACGCATCAGGACATCAAGTACTTGCTTGAGCACAAGCAACAGCAACTCCGCCAGCTGGGTAGACGTTCATTCTATGAATGGGGTAATAAAGCGGGTCATTTTCTGGCCCGAGCGGTGAGGGCGCCACTTCTCATGCTATGGCCATTAAGAGCCCGTCAGGTACCCATTAAACACGGACATTGCTGCGGTGTTCCATGGCTATTATGAATCCCTTTACAACCTCCCTCAGCCACATACCACTAATTGGGCGCCTGACCCTTCGCTTACCCTTCCTCAATATATAGCTAACACGACCCTCCCCTCCCTTAAACCTGAAGAGGCCGCCCTCCTTGGGTCACCATTCTCCATCCAGGAGCTTGACCTAGGGATTTCATCTTTGCCGAAGGGGAAGAGCCCAGGCCCGGATGGTTTCACAGTTTGGTTCTATAAGTCCCTACAGCCTGACCTTGCACCCCTCTTATTGAGATATTTCAATTCTATCTCACCT
Organism: Leptodactylus fallax; assembly: GCA_947044405.1. Taxonomy (NCBI): domain Eukaryota; kingdom Metazoa; phylum Chordata; class Amphibia; order Anura; family Leptodactylidae; genus Leptodactylus; species Leptodactylus fallax. Next base: position 1,813,048 of record CAMRHE010000050.1, on the reverse strand, counting down.
GACACTCATTTCCCCTTGTCCTTTTTATATGCACACATCACGGTTATTCCCAAGGAGGGTAAGGACCACTTACTTTGTCCTAGCTATAGGCCGATCTCCCTAATCAACACTGATGCAAAGCTTTATGCTAAATTGATAGCCAATAGATTGAGTCAGCACATGGAAGATTTAGTACATTCTGATCAGGTGAGCTTCATCCTACATAGGGAGGCACGGGACAATACATTGAAGGCCTTCTCTGTGATCCATCATGCTCAGCACTCTCGAATTCCTATGATGCTGCTTTCTTTGGATGCGGAGAAGGCCTTTGACAGGGTGGATTGGGGGTTCCTGGAAGCCACTCTCTCACAGATAGGTCTTGGCCCCACACTATGCTCACCCGTATACGTTCCCTCTAGAATTCCCCACGCGCACAAATACGTGTGAATGGCACGCTTTCTTCCCCTTTCACTATTCATAATGACACCCGACAAGGCTGTCCTCTCTCCCCTTTGCTCTATGCTCTGGTGATGGAACACCTGCTAGTGGCAATTAGGGGTAACCTGGACATCCAGGATCTCTGTGTCCGCAACCTGCACAGTGTTTGTGGATGATGTCCTGCTCTTTGTCACCTGACCGATTACGATTATCCCATCTCTCCTTCATGAAATAAGCAGCTACTACAGCAATTATAAACTTAACCTGTCCAAAAGCACTGCCCTCAATGTTTCCCTGCCAGAGCCTTTGTAATCTCTGCTCCTCCTTCTCATTTACATGGTCTCCGAAAGCGATTAAATACCTGGGTGTTCAGCTTCCTAATAATCTCTCAGACAAATACTCGCTGAACTTCCTCCCGATTTTGCGTACCCTACAGACCGACCTTACTCGCTGGGATACCAAAGGCTTCTCTTCGCTGGCTCGCATTAATCTGCTGAAAATGAATGTTCTCATCAGACTTCTCTATCTTTTTCATACCGTCCCTATATTACTATCCAAACATTTCTTAACTACGGACCAGAAAACTTTCACTAAGTTTATTTGTGCATCAAAGCCCCCAAGAATCGCGAGGAGTACTCTTATCAGGTCGAAACGGAGCGGAGGGCTGGTTTTCCCGTATTGCTCCAACTACTACTTGGCTGCAGTCACTGCATGTACTCTAGATTGGCATCACTCTGCACGCTCTAAACTCTGGGTTGCCTTGGAGGGATCTCTGAGCCCGCTCCCTCTCACTGCCCTCCAGTGGCTCCATAAGCGCTATTGGTTGGACAGTTCAATTCATGTGCTTCCCTATGTCACGCGCCAGATACTCGGATCCTGCCGACGTTATGGTGCTGTGCAGAGACTGTTCCAAAATGATGATCCTATGACCCCTATCTCGGGCAACCCAGACTTTCCTGCTTCGCTTCACTCTTCTTTTCTCTCCTATACTGTAGGCCAACCTATCCTCAGGTTTCATTGGGTAACATCCTCCTCCTCCCTCCTCCCCCGCTCTGCCACAAGTTCTCCATATCTTTTAAGGCACAGGAGATGAACTATAAGATCCTCTTTTGATGGTACAGAGTTCCATCTTTCCTCCATGAGATCTACCCCTCCACCTCGGATCGATGCTGGAAAAGTAATATTGACCGGGGCACGATGATGCACGTCTGGTGGGGATGTACACTCCTACGCCCCTTTTGGTCAGAGGCCCGTCGTATTATTCGGACGGTCACTGGCATCGCTCTGGACAATAATCCTGCTCCTCTACTCCTCTCTATCTTTCCGTGTAAATTTAGGAAGCATACCCGTAAGCTCATAGGCTTCCTATTAGTGGCAGCGAGGTGATTCTGAAAGCAGTGGTGATTCTGCAGTAAAAAAGCACACAATTCCAGATGGGTTTTTTTTTACCATGGAAGAATTTGGGAAAAACCACTGCTTATATACTCTCCCATGTGGACATACTCTTTTGTACTATAGATTTAGTAAGTTAATGCAGGCAATCTCTAGAAATAATTCTTTAATCACATTGTGAAGCATGCAAGCAAGCTCTTCTGGTCTTGCCATCTCTGACTATAACAATTAGAGACGAGCGAATCGAAACTGACGAAGTGGAATTCGATCCAAATTTCAGGAAATCTTTGATTCGCATAGAATCCGGATTTCCTCACGCTTCGATGTATTGAATCGCATTTTTTAATAAAATGGCTGCTGCAAATGTTAGGACAAGTGCCAAGGAACTCTGGGAACGCGGGATCACCCACAATACCATGCATGCAACTAATGAACAGCCAGCCCTGTGAGGTCACAGCCCTTTAAATACTCTCTGCCATTTTAGGTTCAGTCATTTCACATCGTACTTAGTGCAGGGAGAGACGTCAGCAGGCGCTAGGGAAAGTGGTAGAAAACACTTCAAAACTGATCATTTGCTCAATCGCAGTTCAGGGAAAGAGCATTAGAAATGTAGGGAAATGATAGGGAGGAATTTATACAAGAGTATTGAAGCAGAACAGGGTTCATTTGGGGTGTTTGCAGCCTGGCTAATAGGAACAATCCTACTACACCTTGCTGCACTGACTGCCATTATCCTGCTGCTCATTGCAGGTTTGCAATAGATCATACCTGTGTGTTCAAGGGAAAAAATTACATGCCTTTTTGCCGTGCATTAGTGGCCAAAAAAAAAAAGAATTCTCATCCATTAATCTTCGCATTAATCTGTTATAACGCCTTTTCTGGAGGTTTATTAGTGGGGAAAAAAATAAGGGGCTTCTTCGCCGTTGTCTTGAAGGTAGAAAATTGTAGGCCTTTTTGCTGTGCAGTAGTGGCAAAAAAAAAAAAAGAGTTGTTATCCATTAATATCTGCAGTAATCTGTTATAACGCCTTTTCAAGGGGTTTATTAGTGGAGAAAATAATAAGGGGCTTATTCGCCGTTGTGTGTTGTAGGTAGAAAATTAAGAAAATTACAAGCCTTTTTGCCATGCATTAGTGGCAAAAAAAAGAATTGTTATCCATTAATCTATGCAGTAAACTGTTATAACGCCTTTTCAAGGTGTTTATTAGTGGGGGAAATAATATGGGGCTTATTCGCCATTGTCTTGAAGGTAGAAAATTACAGGACTTTTTGCCCTGTATTATTTTCCTTTTCATTTACTTATCTAATGTAACGGTATGTCAGATAGAGAAGCGACAGGCCCTGCACAGGGGAGGGGCACAGGCCTAAATGTTTCTGGTGCAGGCACAGGTTACAGCAGAGTAAGGGGGCGTGCCAGCAGGGGTCACTTACAGAGGCCTGAGCTCCCAGTGTCAGCTAGCAGTCGTGTCTTGACCAGTAACCCAACAGTTGTAGAATGGTTGACTTGGTCATCCACTTCATCCCAAGTCACATCAGACACCCCCAGCCAAGAGTCGGTGGGTTCGTTAGACACAACCCTTAGTTGGCATGGCCTGGGAGCAGGTCCTGTGCCCCCACATGTCCTCAACCTGCCTCTGTCCTTTTCTGTTCCTTCAGCCAGAGAAGTACTCTATGCTGTGGGCTCAGATCCACTATACAATGAGGAGGAGCTACTACAGGACAGTCAGCAACTACTGCTGAGCCAAGATCTGGAGGAGACATCCGCTGCTTCCTCTGGTAGGCGGGCAAGTAGTGATAAGGAGAGTGGCGTGGGAGCTGGTGTTGCGAGTGGTCAGGCTCCTAGTTTAGAGACCGTTGATGAGGACATCAGTGACGTGCAGGCAGTACTCCATGTTGTAGCCAATCGCAATTGGGAGTCAGGTGATGAAGGGGCTACATCATCATCAGGAGAAGAGGATGGCAGCTTGCGCACGAGGCAACGGCAGAACCAGCAAATCGGTAGCGTGGCCGGGAGTCAGCAGGGTGGCAGCAGTGGGAGGTTGGGAGCCAAACATGCCCGGGCTAGTCAACCCGCTTCGCAGAAGCCTACCTACCTGGAAAGCAGTGTTGCAGGGGTTCACGTGGGCAGTGGCAGTAGCAGTCAGTTAGTGCGGAGTGTTGGGGGTAAAAGCACCTACTCAGCGGTGTGGCAGATTTTTGTTAAGCCACCGGGAGAGTTGAACATGACCATATGTTGAATCTGAGGGCAAAAGGTGAAGCGTAGCTAGGGTGCTTCACCCAGTGGCACGCACCCCATTTCAGGCAGTCAAGGCTCCACCACCTCAGCCAAAGGAAGCTGTGTGTCCTTCCCATCATCTGCAGGTCCTGATGCTCCTGCTCCTCCTCCTCCTAGACAGTCATTGCGCCAGCAATCGATCACCGAAGCAATTTCGAACAGACAACAGTATGCGTGCACTCATCCAACGATGCAGAAGCTGAACGTGCTCCTGTCCAAGTTGCTGGTGCTGCAGGCCCTCCCTTTCCAAGTGGTGGACTCTGCACCTTTCAGAGAACTGATGGATTGTACCTAGTTGAGGTGGAAAGTCCCAAGCCGTCATTTCTTTGCCAAAATGGCAGTACCAGCCCTGCACAAATATGTAAGACAGAAGGTGGGCCTATCCTTGAGCCTGTTGGTGTCTGCCAAAGTGTACAGCAGCGCCGAAGTGTGGAGCTGTAACTACGGTCAAGGACAATATATGTCCCTTACGGCTCACTGGGTGAATGTGGTTCCTGCCCAGACACACAAGCAACTTGGCCAGGTGACGACACTTCCGCCTCCATGTTCTCACGCCGTTGGTCCTGCAACAATGTCCGTTTCATCCTCCACTGTGTCCTCAGCCTCCACTGCAGGGACAATTCACAGTGCTCCTCCATCATACCACATGTGCAGGGCACAGCGGTGTCACGCTGTTCTACACCTCGTTTGCCTGGGTGAACAAAGTCACACAGGGGAGGAACTGCTCCATGTCCTTCATCAAGAAATCGAATCCTGGCTTTCTCCGCGACAACTGAAAATCAGAACCATGGTGACCAACAACGGGAAGAACATCGTGTCGGCGCTGTGTCAAGGAGGGCTCAGCCATGCACCCTGTATGGCGCATGTGTTCAGTCTGGTTGTCAAGCGTTTCCTTAAGTCTTCCATGCATCTGCAAGACATCCTAAAAATGGCCAGGAAACTTTGCATGCACTTCAGCCACTTGTACACCACCAAGCACATCCTCTTTGATCTGCAGCAGTAGAACGGAGTCTCCCAACATAGGCTAATATGCGACATTTCCAGCCGTTGGAATTCCACCCCCCATATGTTGGACCGACTGTACAAACAGAGAAAGCCCATAAACGATTTCTTGATGATCCTAGCTGAGGAAATATTCCCCTATATACTGTAGCTTCGTTGTTAGCCAGTCGCACCTCATGAGTGTCACCTGCTGTTTGCTCGTGTCCTTTGAGGAGGCCACTTTATTTGTCAGTCGCCAGGACTACGGGATGAACGTCATTCCACTGATTCATATCCTGAAAAAGATGCCGGTAAATCTGGCTGGTCATGGGGCTGGAGACGTCTCACGGCCACATGAGCCCTGTGGAGGCTGAAACGGAGAAGGAGGACATTGGAGCACAAGCAATGTGTAGCGAAATGGGTGGTTTTTCTACACAGGTGACAGGAGAGGAGATGCAGGAGCAGCCGGAAGAGTAAGAGGGAGATGAGGAAGACGAGGCAGATGACCCAGACACACCGTGGCAGTATGCAGTGGAGATGGATGCAGGGAGTCCCTCCGAGTCAGGCAAATGTCCCAACGCATGCTCACTTGCTTGTGCAGTGACAGCCGATTTGTCACCATTCAGCAGAGGGATGACTACTGGCTCTCCACCATGTTAGACCCTCGCTACAGGTCAAAAATGTGGGCCTTTTTTACTCCCAGTGAGAGGGAGGACAAACTGAACTACTATAGAGACATCCTATGTAGTCAGTTGGCTGCTGCCTATCTGTGCCATCGTCCATCCTCTCGCAGGTCTGACCGGGGGGGCCCTGGGCTCTCACCTTGCAATGCCATGGCAGGTGTGGGGGGGGGGGGGGTGGTGGAGCAGGAGCAGTACCTGCTCCATCAGCAGCAGCCTGAGCCTAGAGTCGCTGATAAGCAGCTTTCTTCACCCGTATAGTGAAGAAACTACTAGACTCAACAGCTAGACTCAGAGCAGAACCTGAACCAGCAGGTGGTGGCATACTCGGAGTGCACTCTGCTACCCATCATTGAAGATCTGCTGGACTACTGTGCAGCCAAACTGGATTTGTGGCTGCAACTGGAAAAGCTGCCCTGCCCGGCCAGTAGTGTGTCATCAGATCAGGTGTTTAGTGCGGCGGGGGCCACAGTTACCCCAAGGAGAACTCTCCTGTCCACTCAAATTGTGGAGAAACTGACCTTTGTCGAGATGAATCAGGTGTGAATCAGCCAGGATTTCCACCCACCAATGCCTGATGCATTAGATGAAATCATCCATGATGCCTCACTCAAACCTTGACAAAAGAGATCGGTTTCTTCTGGCTACCTGCCTCAGCTACTTTTCTGATGCTGCCTTCCGCCTGATGCCACACATCTGATGCCAAGTGCTCCTTCTTACAGCCAACATCGTCAGCGGGTACTGTTTGTGCCACCCACTCTGTCCCCGGGTCACTATATAGCCTCCTCATGCTGCTGCCACCAGGTCATTGTATGGCCTCCTCATGCTGCTGCCAACTCCACATTATATCGCCTTGCCACTCTGTGGCCTACTCATGCTGCTGCAAACTCCACACTATGTTGCTTTGCCACTCTGTGGCCTACTGTGGCATATCTTGAAAAGAACACTGTCCCTACTGTGAAACATGGAGGAGGCTCTGTTATGTTCTGGGGCTTCTTTACTGCATCTGGCACAGGGTGTCTTGAATCTGTGCAGGGTACAATGAAATCTCAAGACTATCAAGGGATTCTAGAGAGAAATGTGCTGCCCAGTGTCATCAAGCTTGGTCTCAGTTGCAGATCATGGGTCTTGCAACACTATAATGACCCAAAACACATAGCTAAAAACACCCAAGAATGGCTAAGAGGAAAACATTGGACTATTCTGAAGGGGCCTTTTATGCGCCCTGACCTAAATCCTATTGAGCGTCTTTGGAAGGAGCAGAAACATGCCATCTGGAAAAGGCACCCTTCAAACCCGAGACAACTGGAGCAGTTTGCTCATGAGGAGTGGGCCAAAATACCTGTTGAGAGGTGCAGAAGTCTCATTGACAGTTACAGGAATCGTTTGATTGCAGTGATTACCTCAAAAGGTTGTGCAACAAAATATTAAGTTAAAGGTACCATCATTTCTGTCCAGGCCTGTTTCATCAGTTTTCTTTTTTAAAAAATTCTGTTGAAGCATGGTTGAAAAGCAATGTCTGACTTTCATTTGTTCATTTTCATAGAATTTTTATATATTATTACTTTTGTCAGATTCAAATTATTTCTGTGACCATTGTGGGTTTTTCTTTCATTAAACGAGGGGTACCAACAATTTTGTCCATGTGTGTATATTTCACACCGTACCTCCACATGCAAGTTTGGAGAGGTAATACAAATAGTGAAATTTCCAAGGGATTACATTCTCCACATGAGTCAATTAGTCACCAGGGAGAACCTATTAATAACACCATAACACCATATGATGCAGAAAACAGTCATGTGAGGATAAATGAAAAATCATGAAAAATCAAGAAGTCTCCCTTGTATTATAATAGAACTATCATCTAAGAAGTTGGAGAGGGGAATAAGTATCCCCAGTGCCAACCCTGAAGGGAAGGGGGAAAATAATCACAGCTATCAGAGAGAGACAAAGTGACTATACAAGTGCATCTCAATAAATTAGAATATCTTTGAAACGTTTATTTATTTTAATTAATTAAATTTAAAAAGTGACCTTCTATATTTTCTAGATTCTTTACACACAGAGTGTTCTATTTCAAGTGTTTTATTTCTGTAAATGTTGATTATGGATTACAACTAATGAAAATCCAAATCTAAGAAAATTAGAATACAGGTGCATCTCAATAAATTAGATTATCTTTGAAACGTTTATTTATTTCAGTAATTACAGTGCTGGCCAAAAGTATTGGCACCACTGCAATTCTGTCAGAAAATACTCAATTTCTTCCAGAAAATGATTGCAATCACAAATGCTTTGGTAATAATATCTTCATTTATTTTGCTTGCAATGAAAAAACACAAAAGAGAATGAAAAAAAAGTCAAATCATTGATCATTTTACACAAAACTCCAAAAATGGGCCGGACAAAAGTATTGGCACCCTCAGCCTAATACTTGGTAGCACAACCTTTAGACAAAATAACTGCAAACAACCGCTTCCGGTAACCATCAATGAGTTTCTTACAATGCTCTGCTGGAATTTTAGACCATTCTTCTTTAGCAAATTTCTCCAGGTCCCTGAGATTTGAAGGGTGCCTTCTCCAAACTGCCATTTTGAGATCTCTCCACAGGTGTTCTATGGGATTCAGGTCTGGACTCATTGCTGGCCACTTTAGAAGTCTCCAGTGCTTTCTCTCAAACCATTTTCTAGTGCTTTTTGAAGTGTGTTTTGGGTCATTGTCCTGCTGGAAGACCCATGACCTCTGAGGGAGACCCAGCTTTCTCACACTGGGCCCTACATTATGCTGCAAAATTTGTTGGTAGTCTTCAGACTTCATAATGCCATGCACACGGTCAAGCAGTCCAGTGCCAGAGGCAGCAAAGCAACCCCAAAACATCAGGGAACCTCCGCCATGTTTGACTGTAGGGACCGTGTTCTTTTCTTTGAAGGCCTCTTTTTTTTCCCTGTAAACTCTATGTTGATGCCTTTTCCCAAAAAGCTCTACTTTTTTCTCATCTGACCAGAGAACATTCTTCCAAAAAGTTTTTGGCTTTCTCAGGTAAGTTTTGGCAAACTCCAGCCTGGCTTTTTTATGTCTCTGGGTCAGAAGTGGGGTCTTCCTGGGTATCCTACCATAGAGTCCTTTTTCATTCAGACGCCGACGGATAGTACGGGTTGACACTGTTGTAGCCTTGGACTGCAGGGCAGCTAGAACTTGTTTGGATGTTAGTCGAGGTTCTTTAGCCACCATCCGCACAATCTTTCGTTGAAATCTCTCGTCAATTTTTCTTTTCCGTCTACATCTAGGGAGGTTAGCCACAGTGCCATGGGCTTTAAACTTCTTGATGACACTGCGCACGGTAGACACAGGAACATTCAGGTCTTTGGAGATGGACTTGTAGCCTTGAGATTGCTCATGCTTCCTCACAATTTTGCTTCTCAAATCCTCAGACAGTTCTTTGGTCTTCTTTCTTTTCTCCATGCTCAATGTGGTACACACAAGGACACAGGACAGAGGTTGAGTCCACTTTAATCCATTTCAACTGGCTGCAAGTGTGATTTAGTTATTGCCACCACCTGTTATGTGCCATTGGTAAGTAACAGGTGCTGTTAATTACACAAATTAGAGAAGCATCACATGATTTTTCAAAGGGTGCCAATACTTTTGTCCACCCCCTTTTTATGTTTGGTGTGGAATTATATCCAATTTGGCTTTTTGACAATTCTTTTTGTGGTTTTCCATTGAAGACAAATTAAATGAAGATATTATTACCAAAGCATTTGTGATTGCAATCATTTTCTGGAAGAAATTGAGTATTATCTGACAGAATTGCAGGAGTGCCAATACTTTTGGCCAGCACTGTAAATAAAAAAAGTGACCTCCTATCTTTTCTAGATTCTTTACACACAGAGTGTTCTATTTCAAGTGTTTTATTTCTGTAAATGTTGGTTATGGATTACAGCTAATGAAAATAAAAATCTAAGTGTAGCCCTATTTGGGGGGGGGGGGGGTATGAGTACTATCCCTCCCACAACAGACTCTGGCGCTGACCTGTGTGTATAATGGAACCTGAAGTATATCAGTGCCTCCACCCAGGATAATGCAGGTTATAACAGTAGCTTTGTAAGAGTCAAAAGGATAATGGTACGTACATGCAGTATACTGAGAACACAGCAGTACTACAACAACCAGAAATTCTGCAACAGTCTTAAGATATATATATATATATATATATATATATATATATATATAACAGTATATATAGCAAGAGTCCTGTGCATAATACCTCCAGGCAACAGAAGAGATGATCCAGGTGCAGGGGCCCGTGTGGATGACTGTAGATCCACAGATTCTTCCAGGAAATGACAGACAGCCGATCAGGAGATGATGATGACCCTTGATGAAAGGGTTTTCCAGGCAGCAAACAGGGCGACAACGACAGTAGTAGATGCAGGTCTGACTACCCTTAACACTGAGTCCTTAACCTGCCAACTAATCTACCAGTTCAACCGGGCCTCTAGCTATCTAGTTGGTCATCAGAAGACTAACCTATCACTGCCCTGAACTACAGTGAGTACGGAAAGTATTCAGACCCCTTTAAATTTTTCACTCTTTGTTTCATTGCAGCCATTTGCTAAAAGCAAAAAAGTTCATTTTATTTCTCATTAATGTACACTCAGCACCCCATCTTGACATAAAAAAACAGAAATGTAGATATTTTTGCAAATTTATTAAAAAAGAAAAACTGAAATATCTAATTTATTGAGATGCACCTGTAATCTGTCAGTCCGAACTGACAAAAGACCTAAAGTTGAACTGTTCATTCAATCCATGTGCTGTAACAGTATTTAATCGAAAGAGCCCTCTGTAATAAAAGCCAATCCCAGTCTCCCCTCCCTCCATTAACCTCCATAAAACTTACAATTCCACTTTCTCTGTTGTGATAGATATTCACATGACATACATCTATACTACACACAAAAGGATCCAACACATAAGATACCACACATGACGACACATGAGTCAATTTGGGAGGAATCTTCATTTGAGCACAGGTCACCATCGTTCGGGTCCGCTGGAAGGACTCGAATGCCGGAGAGCCGTCGTGCTAAAACAGCCCGGGTGTCTGCCGTTTTTATACTGAAATCGGTGGAGAGAAAAGTCTGTGCAGACGTTTCTCTCCACCAATTTTTGTCGGTTTCGGCAGAGTCTCCAACCAGAAGTGAACCTAGCCTAATTCAATTGCATTCATTCGCAAATACTAAAGGAACAATATAAAGCAAACATACTAATATGAGGAAATGCATCTGTCCTCAAGAGGACTTTAGCTAAATGAGCAGAATGTGGTCACCATACTGGCACATCTGTGCAACTTGTCTACTTTAAACCCTCAGAGGACTTCCTCTACTTCCCAACGTAAGGTTGAGGTATCATTGAAAAGGTTTCCATTGTTGTGTTAAACCTGATTCATTTTCACTTGCTGTCACATATGGTGTCTTTTAATTAACATATTGTTCGCAGATAGTTTTTTGCCTTCATGTATCTGCTTCTTTACTGTAAGCACTCCTGGGTAAAGAAATTCAATTTCTTAAAGTGAGAAAAATTGCATACTATTAGATTTATTGGTAGAGTAGAATTAAGCAGAGGGATTCTAGATACAGTATGGTATGCTTACTACAATTTCACGTGCATGTAACATAGAATTTAAGTAGCACATATTAATCTTTTCATATTAAATACTGGTCTATATTTCTTTCGCTTCATGTAGTTGCATGTCCTTAAACACAATTGTAATGACAATGGCACACATGTTAATTGAACAGTTGTTGAACTTTTTACACTCAGGTCCATATGCACTAATGGCATAAACTTAGATTAGACGGTCTAAAAATGTGCCAAATTTATCACAGTGGCTGATGCTGGAAGATACATCTGGTGCTTCTTTAGACTGCATAGTCTAAATTTATAGTTCCTATTATTTGGCCTACTTTGGTCCAGAATTTTAAACCAAAATTTTGGTGTCACATTTTGTTGCATTAAGGTCATGTCTGTTTTCAAACAAAGCCATGCCTACTTTTTCAGCATGTCAGAAACATTTTAACTCAAACTGGATTATCCAAATGCACTGAATGTGCCAAGTAGCACATTTTATGCTAGAGTCAAGTCGTAACAATAGTAAATATGCTCCTCAGTCTCTTTTCAGTCCACAGAGACCACACAGACACTATGTATCGCCAAACCCTGGCTGAAAGCCTCTCCTACCATGTATCTAGTAGCAATCTCTTACTATATATCATCCTATCACCAAGGGCCTCTTTTCCTGCCAACTGTTTCCTAGATCTCAAGGGTTCTCTGTCTCACAGTCTCTTCACAATCACATTTATTAGTCAAACTAACTACAAGACACTGACCTCTTGTTCAGGATACCAATGTGTTATTTCTTAGGCACAGATATAATCAGTGCCTAAGTGCAGTGGCCAAAACCATCAAGCGCTACAAAGAAACTGGCTCACATGAGGACCGCCCCAGGAAAGGAAGACCAAGAGTCACCTCTGCTGTGGAGGATAAGTTCATCTGAGTCACCAGCCTCAGAAATCGCAGGTTAACAGCAGCTCAGATTAGAGACCAGGTCAATTCCACTCAGAGTTCTAGCAGCAGACACATCTCTACAACAACTGTTAAGAGGAGACTATGTGCAGCAGGCCTTCATGGTAAAATAGCTGCTAGGAAACCACTTCTAAGGACAGGCAACAAGCAGAAGAGACTTGTTTGGGCTAAAGAACACAAGGAATGGACATTAGACCTGTGGAAATCTGTGCTTTGGTCTGATGAGTCCAAATTTGAGATCTTTGGTTCCAACCACCGTGTCTTTGTGCGACGCAGAAAATATATATAATATAATATATAATAGTCCTTTAATAGTCCCACAATGGGGAAATTCAGTGTGTTACAGCAGCAAAGATAAGCAGATACAAATACAAATACAACATGTACAGGAATGTTCCAAGGTGAGAGGCATTACATTAATAGCAGACAGACAGATAGGACGTAGCAGAGGAGGGGGGGGGGGATTTGACAGAGAGATATTTCAGTTCTCTGTGTGTAATGATCTCCGCTTAGGTCGGTGTTGGTTGTACAGCCTAACCGCGGTGGGGAGGAAAGACTTCCGATAGCGCTCCTTCTCACACCTAGGGTGGAGCAGTCGGTCACTGACAGTACTGCTCAGCGCGATCACAGTCTCATGCATGGGATGGGACTTCTTCTTCTGCATGGAGCTCACCACGGACAGTATCCTTCTGTCACCCACCACCTGCACTGGGTCCAGTGGGCTCCCCAGGACAGAGCTGGCCTTTCTAATCAGCTTGTCAAGTTTATTTCTGTCCCTGGTTGATATACTGCTCCCCCAGCAGGCCACTCCAAAGAAGATGGCTGATGCCACTACCGAGTTGAAGAAAGTTCTAAGAAGTGCCCCCCGGATTCCAAAGGCTCTCAGTTTCCTAAGCAGGTACAGCCTGCTGTGGCCCTTCCTGTACAGGGCCTCCATATGATCTGCCCAGTCCAGCTTATTATTAAGGAGCAAACCCAGGTACTTATAGGTGTTCACAATCTCGATGCCCGTCCCCAGGATGTCCACTGGTTTAGGAGGGCTTCTGCCTTTGCGGAAGTCCACCACTATCTCCTTGGTCTTCCCCGCGTTAATCTTCAGGTGGTTCCGGTGGCACCAGTCCACAAAATCCTGGTTCAGTTCTCTGTACTCCCTGTCATCATCATCTGTGATGAGACCCACTATTGCAGAGTCGTCAGAATACTTCTGTAGGTAGCAGCTGGATGAGTTGCACCTAAAATCTGCAGTGTACAGTGTGAAGAGGAAAGGGGCGAGAACCGTACCCTGAGGTGCCCCCGTATTACAGATCACGGTACCTGACACACAGTCTTGGGCTCTCACGTATTGAGGTCGATCTGTGAGGTAGTCTAGGATCCAGTTGGAGAGGTGGTGGTCCACTCCAGCAAGGCCCAGCTTGTCCCTCAATAACCTGGGCTGTATGGTGTTAAAAGCACTGGAGAAGTCAAAGAACATTATTCTCACTGTGTTCCCTGGTTTCTCCAGGTGAGACAGAGCCCTGTGCAGAAGATGGATGATGGCATCATCTACCCCAATGCCCGAAAAGGTGAGATCTTTGGTTCCAACCACCGTGTCTTTGTGCGACGCAGAAAAGGTGAACAAATGGACTCTACATGCCTGGTTCCCACCATGAAGCATGGAGGAGGAGGTGTGATGGTGTGGGGGTGCTTTGCTGGTGAAACTGTTGGGGATTTATTCAAAATTGAAGGAATACTGAACCAGCATGGTTACCACAGCATCTTGCAGCGGCATGCTATTCCATCCGGTTTGCGTTTAGTTGGACCATCATTTATTTTTCAACAGGACAATGACCCCAAACACACCTCCAGACTGTGTAAGGGCTATTTGAGCAAGAAGGAGAGTGATGGGGTGCTATGCCAGATGACCTGGCCTCCACAGTCACCAGACCTGAACCCAATCGAGATGGTTTGGGGTGAGCTGGACCGCAGAGTGAAGGCAAAAGGACCAACAAGTGCTAAGCATCTCTGGGAACTCCTTCAAGACTGTTGGAAGACCATTTCAGGTGACTACCTCTAGAAGCTCATCAAGAGAATGCCAAGAGTGTGCAAATCAGTAATCAAAGCAAAAGGTGGCTACTTTGAAGAACCTAGAATATAAGACATATTTTCAGTTGTTTCACACTTTTTTGTTAAGTATACAATTCCACATGTGCTAATTCATAGTTTTGATGCCTTCAGTGTGAATCTACAATTTTTATAGTCATGAAAATATAGAAAACTCTTGGAATGAGAAGGTGTGTCCAAACTTTTGGTCTGTACTGTACAGTCATGGCCAAAAGTTTTGAGAATGACAGAAATATTATATTTTCACATGATCTGCTGCCCTCTGGTTTTTATGTGTGTTTGTCAGATGTTTTTATCACATACAGAAATAGAATTGCATTCATATTATGAGTAACAGAAGCTTATATTGACAGTTAGAATGAGTTAATGCAGCAAGTCAATATTTGCAGTGTTGACCCTTCTTCTTCAGGACCTCTGCAATTCTCCCTGGCATGCTCTCAATCAACTTCTGGACCAAATCCTGACTGATAGCAGTCCATTCTTGTAGAATCAATGCTTTAATTTTGTCTGAATTTGTTGGTTTTTGTTTGTCCACCCGTCTCTTGATGATTGACCACAAGTTCTCAATGGGATTAAGATCTGGGGAGTTTCCAGGCCATGGACCCAAAATCTCTATGTTTTGTTCCCTGAGCCATTTAGTTATCACCTTTGCTTTATGGCAAGGTGCTCCATCATGCTGGAAAAGGCATTGTTGAGCGCCAAACTGCTCTTGGACGGTTGGGAGAAGTTGCTCTTGGAGGACATTCTGGTACCATTCTTTATTCATGGCTGTGTTTTTAGGCAAGACTGTGAGAGAGCCGATTCCCTTGGCTGAGAAGCAACCCCACACATGAATGGTTTCAGGATGCTTTACAGTTGGCATGAGACAAGACTGGTGGTAGCGCTCACCTCTTCTTCTCCGAATAAGCTGTTTTCCAGATGTTCCAAACAATCGAAAAGGGGATTCATCAGAGAAAATGACTTTACCCCAGTCCTCAGCAGTCCACTCCCTGTACCTTTTGCAGAATATCAGTCTGTCCCTGATGTTTTTTCTGGAGAGAAGTGGCTTCTTTGCTGCCCTCCTTGAGACCAGGCCTTGCTCCAAGAGTCTCCGCCTCACAGTGCGTGCAGATGCACTCACACCTGCCTGCTGCCATTCCTCAGCAAGCTCTGCACTGCTGGTAGCCCCATCCCGCAGCTGAAACACTTTTAAGAGACGGTCCTGCCGCTTGCTGGTCTTTCTTGGGCGCCCTGGAGCCTTTTTGGTACCAATGGAACCTCTCTCCTTGAAGTTCTTGATGATGCGATAGATTGTTGACTGAGGTGCAATCTTTCTAACTGCAATACTCTTCCCAGTTAGGCCATTTTTGTGCAGTGCAATGATGACTGCACGTGTTTCTTTAGAGATAACCATGGTTAACAGAAGAGAAACAATGATGGCAAGCACCAGCCTCCTTTTAAAGTGTCCAGTGGTGTCATTCTTACTTAATCATGACAGATTGATCTCCAGCCCTGTCCTCATCAACACCCACACCTGTGTTAATGGAGCAATCACTGAAACGATGTTAGGTGGTCCTTTTAAGGCAGGGCTGCAATGATGTTGAAATGTGTTTTGGGGGATAAAGTTCATTTTCTAGGCAAATATTGACTTTGCAAGTAATTGCTGTTAAGCTGATCACTCTTTATAACATTCTGGAGTATATGCAAATTGCCATTAGAAAAACTGAAGCAGTAGACTTTGTAAAAATTAATATTTGTATCATTCTCAAAACTTTTGGCCATGACTGTATATTCCCCTTTTTCAAGTGTATATGAGACTAGATGTAAAAACAACCAGTATTAAATATAATGCAGGGAAACAATATAAATAAATAAAAATTACATGACTAATTAAATAGAGGAAGTGCCTCCTAAAAAGGAAATTGTCACGGATAAAGAAGTACGCTATAAAAGGCTAAAAACTAATGAACAGACAGTTTTTGGTATATAAAAATAGAGCGGGGTGAAGAGGTTCAGAAAAGGTCTAAATACAAATCAAAGTGGATAAAAAACACACATTAAAACCATGAAGCATAAACTCAAAAAATCAAAAAAATACTTAGTACTTACAAGCCTAGAGAATGGTGGAGAGGAGGCTGATTAGACTCAGGTGTATAGAGGAACCACATTTGGGACAGTATATAAGGATATGGCAGGGTGAGACCGCCCCTAAGGGGAGGGGTTCAAACTAGATTTTGGATACACTCAAAACATTACATCTGAGCCAAGAAATCAGTGAGGTTCACATAACGTTATCCTGTATTTGGATATACCAATGAATTGAAGTAATAAAAATAAGAGAAAAGGATAAGAGAATGTTGATAGAACGTCAGAGCAGCGTCCTATGATTGCTACAGCCCATGCGCATAGCGCGTTCCCGCTCTTGCAATACTACGTGAGCGGTGACCAGCGGGTCAGTTGTTTTCTGTTCATATTTACAGGTAACATGTGGCTCAAGGGTCTTAAAGTGATAACACGTATAATGCGTGATGCAGGATGAATCTAAAAGTGAAAGTGTGATGGCTGGATGGGAAAAACAGCTATATCCATTACAATAATGCCCATGTTTATTATTGAAATAGGATCTAGTGTTATCGTGCCCTGAAGACTATGATAAACATAAAGGGGAGACCAATAAAAAGTCTATAGATACTATGTTGTGGTAAACAATGATAAAAATAGAAATAAGGGATATATCTGTTTTTCCCATCCAGCCATCACACTTTCACTTTTAGATTCATCCTGCATCACGCATTATATGCGTTATCACTTTAAGACACTCAAGCCACATGTTACCTGTAAATATAAACAAAAAACAGCTGACCCACTAGTCACTTACCTGACCATCGCAGTGCATCAGCTGAAACAGCGCTCCTAGCGATTCCGGACCCTCCTCCCATGCTTTCAGCTCATGATCAGAATTCGTGTTAATTAGTGCACATGTGGTACTAGAATTCCCGCGTCACTGCTCACGTAGTATTACAAGAGCGGGCAAGCGCTACGCGCATGCGCTGTAGCAATCATAGGACGCTGCCCTGACGTTCTAACAAAATTCTCCCTTTTCTCTTATTTTTATTACTTCAATTCATTGGTATATCCAATTACAGGATAAAGTTATGTGAACCTCACTGATTTATTGGCTCAGAAGTAATGTTTTGAGTGTATCCAAAATCTAGTTTGAATCCCTCCCCTTAGGGGCGGTCTCACCCTGCCATATCCTTATATACTGTCCCAAATGCGGATCCTCTATACACCTCAGTCTACTCAGCCTCCTCTTCACCATTTTCTAGGCTTGTAAGTACTTATCTTTTGATTTTTTGAGCGTATGCTTTATGGTTTCAATGTGTGTTTTTTATCCACTTTGATTTGTATTTAGACCTTTTCTGAACCTCTTCACCCGGCTCTATTTTTATATACCAAAAACTGTCTGTTCATTAGTTTTTAGCCTTTTATAGTGTACTTCTTTATCCATGACAATTTCCTTTTTAGGAGGCACTTCCTCTATTTAATTAGTCATGTAATTATTATTTTTTATTTATTTATATTGTTTCCCTGCATTGTATTTAATACTGGTTGTTTTTACGTCTAGTCTCATATACACTTGAAAAAGGGGAATATATATCCCCGAAACGCGTTGTGTCAATTGAGCATAATAAATTATCCTTTGGTGAAGCGCGGTCTCCATACCTCATTTTTTTGGAGTCTCTCCCAATAACCATTCATCTGAATGCCGCCTGGATCCAGGAGATCCCGACGCCCAGAGGTTTCGCAGCTCCCACACACCGAGTAATCTACTGGATTTGCCTACTTTAGTAGTTATGACTTTACACAATCCTACAAGGTGAGAGCACATCTGCAATAGTTCAACCCTCCATGTATTTCATCTACGTGGGCCCGCCCATAGAAGGGGACTTTTTCCCCCACCTTAACAGGTGGAGACATAACCCCAATACTCTGTAGTCCAGGCACCTAGTTTAACGTGGATCCACCACCATCTATTGAATACTAGCTCTTCACCTTAGAACTGTGGATACATCCAGACTCTCAGCATTTGTACGAACAAAACTCTTAAGTCACCTGTTTTATTTACTTCTTTTCTCGAGCACTTCTGTATGTTGTTTATCTTAACGTAATTCCGCTATGTGCCGCTCGGCGTTGTTTTTATTTTTTTATTGAAACACAATGTAGACAGTAAGGCAGTCATCTATATAGCACCAAGTCTCTCTCAGGAATCCTGAATTATATTATTATCAATTTCAATGCCACCTATTCCAGAACTGTATCACCAGGCCATGTTTCAAGCATGAAGGACAACCAGTCTACTTCTCAGCTGTCTCTGCAATCTGTTTCATGGATGCTCACTAATCACACCCAAGACCTGACCGCAGCCTCATCTGAGTTTGAGCACAGTGCTACTTGTTCATCCCCAACACTGGCCTGTTCCTTTGCGGAACTGAGGTTACACTTTAGACAACCATCATTTAGGATGTAGACCACCTGGCACTTTACCCACACAAGACCAAAAAATGGTCACCTGTCAGTTCACTTGTCCCATTCCTGAATCCACATTCACTTGCTCATTAATTAAAATTTTAATTAGGCAGGGGGAGGTGAAAACATTAAAAAAAAAAAACATACTAACTTGTTCTCTATGCTCCGATGTCTCCTAGCGCAGTCTGGTCCTGCAACTCCGTTGTTTTCTTCTGGCCAAAGTTCCTGCCGCATATGACTGCTGAGGCCAATCATCAGTGTCAGCGAAGGATATGGGACATCCCTACCTGTGAAAGGAAATGGTGGTGTCACAGCTGGTGAGGACTTCCAACAAAAGAAGACAGCCGAGCAGCAGGACCAGACCATGCTGGGAGGACACCTGTGCATTGGGGACAGGTGAGTATCACTCCAGCCGATGCATTGCTATTGAAGCTAGAGACCATAAAATTGGCTCTGAGACTGCTATGTAAGGAACCCTATGAGGTAAAGTGCTATAGACCTGTCGATAGAACCGTTAACAGACAGGCATAATACAGTACAGTGCACTATGAGAAGTACAGTGTACTATGATCACATGTTCAAGTCCTTATGTAACTAACAACTGTTTTAGAAATTTAAAAAAAAAAAAGCTTTTTAAAATTAAAAACATTTTTTCTAGAAAAGAAATCGCCTTTTTTGCAACAAAACTTTCTTTAATAAAATCAGTACAAAACATGAACTACAAAATTGGTATCACTGCTTTTGAAACAATCCATACTATAAAAATATGTCATCAGTTATCCCAGGCATGGGAGCGCTGTTAAAAAACTATGAAAAACATTGCCAAAAATTGCCATTTTTTGCTCATCCCACATCCCTAAAAATGGTATAAAAAGTGATGAAAAACTTGAATGGCCCGAAATGGTACTAATGAAACTACAACTTCAAAATTTTATCCTCTGGATCAGTTAAGACCTGTGGTTCTGGAAAATACAGTGCTGGCCAAAAGTATTGGCACCCCTGCAATTCTGTCAGCTAATACTCAATTTTCTTCCAGAAAATGATTGCAATCACAAATGCTTTGGTAATAATATCTTCATTTAATTTGTCGTCAATGGAAAACCACAAAAAGAATTGTCAAAAAGCCAAATTGGATATAATTCCACACCAAACATAAAAAAGGGGGTGGACAAAAGTATTGGCACCCTTTGAAAAATCATGTGATGCTTCTCTAATTTGTGTAATTAACAGCACCTGTTACTTGCCTGTGGCACATAACAGGTGGTGGCAATAACTAAATCACACTTGCAGCCAGTTGAAATGAATTAAAGTTGACTCAACCTCTGTCCTGTGTCCTTGTGTGCACCACATTGAGCATGGAGAAAAGAAAGAAGACCAAAGAACTGTCTGAGGACTTGAGAAGCAAAATTGTGAGGAAGCATGAGCAATCTCAAGGCTACAAGTCCATCTCCAAAGACCTGAATTTTCCTGTGTCTACCGTGTGCAGTGTCATCAAGAAGTTTAAAGCCCATGGCACTGTGGCTAACCTCCCTAGATGTGGACGGAAAAGAAAAATTGACGAGAGATTTCAACGAAAGATTGTGCGGATTGTGGCTAAAGAACCTCGACTAACATCCAAGGAAGTTCTAGCTGCCCTGCAGTCCGAGGGTACAACAGTGTCAACCCGTACTATCCGTCGGCGTCTGAATGAAAAGGGACTCTATGGTAGGATATCCAGGAAGACCCCACTTCTTACCCAGAGACATAAAAAAGCCAGGCTGGAGTTTGCCAAAACTTACCTGAGAAAGCCAAAAACTTTTTGGAAGAATGTTCTCTGGTCAGATGAGACAAAAGTAGAGCTTTTTGGGAAAAGGCATCAACATAGAGTTTACAGGAAAAAAAAAGAGGCCTTTAAAGAAAAGAACACGGTCCCTACAGTCAAACATGGCGGAGGTTCCCTGATGTTTTGGGGTTGCTTTGCTGACTGCTTGACCGTGTGCATGGCATTATGAAGTCTGAAGACTACCCACAAATTTTGCAGCATAATGTAGGGCCCAGTGTGAGAAAGCTGGGTCTCCCTCAGAGGTCATGGGTCTTCCAGCAGGACAATGACCCAAAACACACTTCAAAAAGCACTAGAAAATGGTTTGAGAGAAAGCACTGGAGACTTCTAAAGTGGCCAGCAATGAGTCCAGACCTGAATCCCATAGAACACCTGTGGAGAGATCTCAAAATGGCAGTTTGGAGAAGGCACCCTTCAAATCTCAGGGACCTGGAGAAATTTGTCAAAGAAGAATGGTCTAAAATTCCAGCAGAGCATTGTAAGAAACTCATTGATGGTTACGGGAAGCGGTTGTTCGCAGTTATTTTGTCTAAAGGTTGTGCTACCAAGTATTAGGCTGAGGGTGCCAATACTTTTGTCCGGCCCATTTTTGGAGTTTTGTGTAAAATGATCAATGATTTGACTTTTTTTTTTTTTTTTCATTCTCTTTTGTTTTTTTTCATTGCAAGCAAAGTAAATGAAGATATTATTACCAAAGCATTTGTGATTGCAATCATTTTCTGGAAGAAATTGAGTATTATCTGACAGAATTGCAGGGGTGCCAATACTTTTGGCCAGCACTGTAAATATTAGCTCTATAAATGAACTTGACAATGTTTCATAATGATCCTGTATTTTTCATGGCACAGCTGTTGACTGAAGTAATAAGATGTCAACAAAAATTGAAGATATGTCACTTTGTTTGTTCTACATAAATTATGATTGAGTGAAATCAGTCATGCAGATGTATTATTGTTAAGGGCAAAAATGCCTAAGAGAAAACTGAGGTAAGAAAAAGACTTGAACCAAGAGCTGTACAAGGGATTTTGTCAAGTCACAGCACCAGAGGCGTAGCTAGCGGGGGGGCAGAGGGAAGCCCACTGACTTTTTGGGGCCCACCCCAGGGCCGCCATTAATACATCCTTTATTTCTAACTAGATCGGTGTCTGCAGACACCGATCTAGTTATAATGCTTCCTGGTGCTTAACTGTCTTGTAAACCGCAAGCAACTTCAGGCCTGCGGTTTACAAGACCCCGAGACCACACACCGACGTCTTCTTTTAAGCACAGGCGGCGCGATAAGGTCACAACATCGCGCCGCCCACGCTCAGACACAGACGTCATGCGCGTGGACTGGGAGGAAGCGACGGCTCCGTTCATCAGCATCGCAGGTAGGTGAGTGTGACTTTTTTTTGGTGGGTATATTAATAGAATAAGGGGTGGTTAGGAGGGGGAAATCTAACTATAAGGGAGGATTCATTAGGGGGCATTATGACGATGGGGGGGTCATTTATATAAGGGTTATTACAGGGTATTATAAATACAAGGGGGGAGGTTATATAAGGGGCCATTAGGGGGCATCATTTATATTAGGAGGCATTATGAACATAAGGGTGTGGTCATTGATATAAGGGGTCATTAGAGGTGCAGTATTTATGTCAGGGGGAATTGGGCATAATATGAGGGTCAATTAATTTAGTTAAAGTTGCACTTGCACCTTATTAAGACTAAGGCCCCACGTAGCGGGCTGCAGCAAAAAAAGCGCTGTAGGGAAAACCGCCGCGGTAACGTTGTGGTTTTTCCCGCAGTGCTTTTCACAGAAGGTCCGCACAGGTTTTCCCTGTGGACTTTCTGTTTTCAATACACCTATATGGAAACCGCCAGGGTTTCCATAGGTATAATTGACATGCTGCAATTTCCAAAACTGCAACGGTTTTGGAAATCGCATTGTGTCTGCTGCACGTATTTTTCCGCAGTGTGTGGATGGGATTTGCTAGAATGTTGCGGTTTTTTTCAGTGGGTTTTCGCCACATGTGGCCCCCATCCCTACTTTGCAGTATAATATGCACAGCGTATAATCTGCGATTTCCAAAACAGTCGGTGTTTTGGAAATCGTAGACTGTCAATTATACCTACAGAAATGCTGGCGGTTTCTCTATAGATATAATTGAAGCAGAAAGTCTGCAGAGGAAACCTCTGCAAACTTTCTGTGCAAAGTGCTGCTGGAAGAACCGCAATGCATCGCCACCGCGGTTTTTCCCACAGCTGTTTTTTGCTGTGGGACGCCACATGGGGCCTTAGCCTTAAGGCACAGGTGTCAAACACAAGGCCCGCGGGCCGAATCCAGCCCGCTGCCTTCTGTTATCCGGCCCCGCACTTATCTGGCCCTGGGCGGCATTTTTTATTGTCTATGTAATGTAAACCAGCCCAGGACAGGCCGCTTAAAAAAAAAAAAAAAAAAAACAAAGCTGAGCGATACCTGTCCTGGGCTGGTTTACAAGACCTCTGCATGTCAGCGCAGGCGGCGATACAGTGATGTCATCGCGCATCCTACGCTGACACGCAGACGTCGCGGACAAGAAGAAGAGGAGGCGGTGGCTGCATGAAGGCATCGCAGGTAGGTGAAATAAGTTTTTTTTTTTTTTTTTTTTTTATATATATAATAGGCCGTTGCCTGCTGGAGTATCCCCGGCATGTAACGGCCTATTTACTTATCGATCCCCGCTGCTGGTCGTGGCTGCCCCCGCTTCCCCTTCTGCTATGGGACGCAGAAGCGGCTGTGTGCAGGAGCGGGGATGGTAAGTGAGGCCGCGGCTGGCGAACCCCATCAAATACTACTATTATTATACTCCGGGGGCTTTTCAGACCCCGGAGTATAATAATCGGAGACCCAGGGGAGGTGATAAACATAAAAACCTGTGTTACTCACCTCTCCGGCGATCCGATGATAATCCCAGCAGGCTTCGGCCTTCTTTGGTGACGTCGCAGGCGTCACGTGAGCCGGGCCGACGTCATTATGTCGCGACGCCGGTCTGTGCGACACTGAAGAAGGCCGAACGCAGGGAGAGCACCGGAGCCCAGGTAAGTAACAGTGGTTTTTATGTTTGTCACCACCTGGGTCTCCGATTATTATGCTCTGGGGTCTGAAAAGACCCCAGAGTATAATAATAGTTCATGGGTGGGGGGTCACTGTGGGACATAATACCATGTGCAGGGGCCACTATGAAGCATAATACCATGTGCAGGGGCCACTCTGGAGCATAATACCAATGCAGGGGCCACTAAGGAGCATAATACCGTCTGCAGGGGCCACTATGGAGCATAATAATGTGTGCAGGGGCCACTATGGAGCATAATACTGTGTGCAGGGGCCACTATGGAGCATAATACCGTGTGCAGGGGCAACTATGGAGCATAATACTGTGTGCAGGGGCCGCTGTGGGGCATAATACCGTGTGCAGAGGCAACTATAGAGCATAATACCATTTGCAGGGTTAAACGGTATTTGTATATTGCTTAGTTTTTGATATATTCAGCAAAGGATGAGGATAGTATGTAACCATGCCAATGTCTTAGGTTTTAACAATACATTATGTTCTTCCTGGTTGCCCTTAAAGGGCTGATTGTAACAGTAGTAATGTACAAATGTAACTACTGCTTAATAGGTCGCTTATCTGTTAAGGAGAAGTTACTTTTATACATGTGTAAAATAATCTTGGCCCTTCAAGGTACCCCGTGAGGCTAAAGTGCCCCCGGTGAAAATGAGTTTGACACCCCTGCCTTAAGGTGTTTTCCAGCTCATTTTTATTGATGATCTATCCTAAGAATAAAACATCAATAAGAGATAAGTGATTCCCCACTGATCAGCTGTATGAAGGTCCCCGGCGCCTGTTTATATCACACGTTGTCTGTTTATAGTGACCGTGTGATGTAATTCCAGCCTTGTCACATAGACGTGTATAGGATGAGGCTGTAGTTACATGACATGGCCGCTATGAGATGACACTATGTAAAAAGAGAAGGGGTCACGGCGCTTACACAGATACCACGGTTCATTCAAACAGTTGTTCCTTGGGGGTCCCGGGTATTGGAACCCCAAAAATGTTTTTCCCCTTTTTTTTCCTTTTTAATTAGGAAACACCTGGGGCATTATTAATAAGGGGGAAATTATTTAAAGAGGACCTTTCACGTCCTCATGTATATGCGGTTTTACATACTGCTAGAAAGCCGACAACGCCCTTCTGACGGTGAAATTTAGACCCCCGATATCTCCAGCCCCGGGACATATAACGGGAAAGCCGGCAGTGTGTTGAATTCAGCGCACTGTCGGCTTTCTAGCGGTATGTAAAACAGCATATACATGAGGACGTGAAAGGTCCTCTTAAAGGGGTGCAAAAGGAAGTTATTAGTTTAAAGATGCACTTGGGGGTATTATTCATTATGGGGGGTTATATTATATATTTTATAATTGGGGTAGCAGCAGGATGGGGGCTTTGTGTGGGTGAGGACAATATGGGTCAGGTGCCTGGAAAAGTGAGGAGCCAAAGATGTCTATGTTGCAAACTTTACAGAGACTGGAAGAAGTGGGCATGGCCGTCCAGATGAAAGAGATGCGGAATGTGAACGAATAGTCAGAGACGTTACCGATAAGTCACTAAATGCTACTGCCCTGTATTCACCTAAATCGTCTGCAGAGCCCTGTGTAGAGCTGCTATATACCACTATACACTCACCGTATACTGATAGTATCGGTATACAAACATGTCCAAGTTGGGGGCCCACTTGGACATGTTCGCCTCAATGTGCTAAACCCCTAGCTACGCCTCTGCACAGCACACATTTGAAAGATACAGACCACTCCTTTATGTTTACTTCATGAACTTGTGGAAGGAGAAATCTTTTCATTGGGTTTAAGAAACCCCATAGTTTCTCAGGCTTTATTATATAAGCCTTTGTGGTTTTAACAAAACCATTTTTAAGTATTATACTACAGTTGGCTAAAATGCATTATGATAGATATATAGAAGAGCAGGACATTTACATTTATTTGAATATATGCCCTATGGCTAAAAGTGATTATAGATATATATACAGGAGCATCTCAATAAATTAGAATATCTTTGAAACGTTTATTTATTTCAGTAATTAAATTAAAAAGTGACCTCCTATATTTTCTAGATTCTTTACACACAGAGTGTTCTATTTCAAGTGTTTTATTCCTGTAAATGTTGATTATGGATTACAGGTAATGAAAACCAAAATCTACGAAAATTAGAATATTGTAAAAAAGTTCAGTATTGTAAATTCAGTGTGTCACCTGCCAAGGTTTCCTAAGCCTTTAAATGGTCCCTCAGTCTGGTTCAGTAGGACACACAATCATGGAAGACTGCTGATTATGAATTGAATTACTAAATCACTGAAATGAATGAACGTTTCGAAAATATTCTAATTTATTGAGATGCCCCTGTATATATACAGTATATACAGTGGGGGAAAAAGTATTTAGTCAGCCACCAATTGTGCAAGTTCTCCCACTTAAAAAGATGAGAGAGGCCTGTAATTGACATCATAGGTAGACCTCAACTATGAGAGACAAAATGAGAAAACAAATCTAGACAATCACATTGTCTGATTTTTTTTTTTTTTTTAAGAATTTATTTGCAAATTAGGGTGGAAAATAAGTATTTGGTCACCTACAAACAAGCAAGATTTCTGGCTCTCACAGACCTGTAACTTATTCTTTAAGAGGCTCCTCTGTCCTCCACTTATTACCTGTAGTAATGGCACCTGTTTGAAATTGTTATCAGTATAAAAGACACCTGTCCACAACCTCAAACAGTCACACTCCAAACTCCACTATTGTGAAGACCAAAGAGCTGTGGAAGGACACCAAAAACAAAATTGTAGACCTGCACCAGGCTGGGAAGACAGAATCTGCAATAGGCAAGCAGCTTGGTGTGAAGAAATCAACTGTGGGAGCAATAATTAGAAAATGGAAGACATACAAGACCACTGATAATCTCCCTCGATCAGGGGCTCCACGCAAGATCTCACCCCGTTGGGTCAAAATGATCACAAGAACGGTGAGCAAAAATCCCATAACCACACAGGGGGACCTAGTGAATGACCTGCAGAAATGTGGGATTAACGTAACAAAAGCTACCGTCAGTAACACACTACGCCGCCAGGGACTCCGATCTTGCAGTGCCAGACGTGTCCCTCTGCTTAAGCCAGTACATATCCGGGCCGTCTGAAGTTTGCTAGAGAGCATTTGGATGTTCCAGAAGAGTACTGGGAGAATGTCATATGGTCAGATGAAACCAAAGTAGAACTGTTTGGTAGAAACACAACTCATCGTGTTTGGAGGAGAGTGAATGCTGATTTGTATCCAAATAACACCATACCTACTGTGAAGGATGGGGGTGGCAACATCATGCTTTGGGGCTGTTTCTCTGCAAAGGGACCAGGATGACTGATCCGTGTACATGAAAGAATGAATGGTGCTATGTATCGTGAGATTTTGAGTGCAAACCTCCTTCCATCAACAAAGGCATTGAAGATGAAACGTGGCTGGGTCTTTCAGCATGACAATGATCCCAAGCACACCACCAGGGCAACGAAGGAGTGGCTTCATAAGAAGCATTTCAAGATCCTGGAGTGGCCTAGCCAGTCTCCAGATCTCAACCCCATAGAAAACATTTGGAGGGAGTTGAAAGTCCATGTTGCCCAGCGACAGCCCCAAAACATCACTGCTGTAGAGGAGATCTGCATGGAGGAATGGGCCAACATACCAGCAACAGTGTGTGCCAACCTTGTGAAGACTTACAGAAAACGTTTGACCTCTCTCATTGCCAACAAAGGATATATAACAAAGTATTGAGATGAACTTTTGTTATTGACCAAATACTTATTTTCCACCATAATTTGCAAATAAATTCTTAAAAAATCAGACAATGTGATTGTCTAGATTTGTTTTCTCATTTTGTCTCTCATAGTTGAGGTCTACCTATGATGTCAATTACAGGCCTCTCTCATCTTTTTAAGTGGGAAAACTTGCACAATTAGTGGCTGACTAAATACTTTTTTCCCCCCACTGTGTATATATATCGTGAGATTTAAAGATTTGAAGTAATCCATAGGATTATGCATTAGTGTTAGAACAGATTTTATAACAACATAAATCTTGCAAGTGAAATGTTCTGTAATATTCTTATGGTAATGTTAAGAGTAAAATTACATTAATGAGCAGCCTGAATAAGTCATGTTTTGTTCTGTCAATTTCTATGTATCTGTGAATTCAGCTAAACGCCTAATTAATTTTACAGCAGTCTTTTGATTAATAATAAGGGAGTTTATCAACTTCATATTTTAGTTTTTCCAGAAGAAAAATCCTAAATAAGGCATTTCTCCCATTATAATGTCCATTAAATGTCATTCTAAAAATATGTTGTTTAAAAAATCTAGTATTGGTGTACTAGATTACATCACTGCCTGCTTTCATTTGTCAACCAAGTATTCTCCTTCAATGTTTCCTTAACACCATTTGTTCCTGTACCTTTTTTCTAGATTACTTAAAGAAGGAATTATAAATATAGAGTGCACATGGGAAATTCTACTGGAATGCCATGTACACCTATGTATGTATTTATAGTGTTCTTATCATTAGTTTTATTGTATTTATTGAAAACTTAAATGCAACCATTTTAAAAAAGTTACAAATCCAAAGTTCACATTAATTGAAAAGACTTAGGCTGAGGTCCCATGTAGCAGAAACACAGATTTTTTTGTTGCAGATTTTGCTGCATTTTTTTTTAGCCAAATCCAAGAATGAGAAATAAATAGGAAGTACTTATACTTCTACCTTCTGCTCAATCCACGCTTTGGCTCAAAAAATGCAGCAAAATCTGCAACAAAGAAAGTTACGTTTCTACAACGTGGGGCCTCAGCCTTACTGAGCATTATATAATCCATGAGGTGATGTGTTTATCCTCGAACAGTTTGTTTGGGATAAAGTTGAGTCATTTCATTACCAAAGGAAATCTGTGAGGTGAAGCAGGTGTAGAAGCTAAGTTATTGAATATATAAAGCTTAATTTCGTATCAGAAACAAGGTCATTTCAGGATTATAGCTACAAAGCTTATTGAAATAAAATACATCACCAATTTTCTGAGGGTCTCCGATTTGTTAAAAAAAAAAGTTTAATTTCTTTTGGTTTAAAAAGTAAACGAATAAAAAGTTAAATTGCAGGTCTGCACTCTCTAAAATACTAGATCTATGCAACTGTCATGTTTCTCTAGGGTGCTGTCAAATATCTTGATGCCATTACTGACAGTATGGGCTCCTGATATTCTGCAAATAATTACTCTGCTAACATTCCAATATTTTTTTGCAGCTAATGAAATTACATGAAGTTCATCCTCCTGAATCTCTGCAAACCTACATGATTAAAAATTGCTAAAACTGCTAATAATTATAATATTCCTGGGGTCTGGGTGTAACTAACTAGATTTGGAATTAATTTTACAACATATTTTTGTGTCATTTAAATCTTTGAGAATTTCATCAATAGTAGATACAATGTGCCTCACTCTGTGAATAGCCTTATTGGTATGCTTCTTATTTTTAGGGGCAATGAGGATTGGTAAGAACCAGGAAGTTGGGCCCTCATCACATTCAATAACATCAAATGTGTCTAAGTCTTTGCCCCTCAAGCAAGTAGATAGAATATACGTAGATCTTGGTTAGAAGAACCACATGTTAAAGATCTAGTCTAAATGCAGAATTGTTACTTTGGAAGATATTAGTTGCATGTGTGTATACACAACACCAACACATCCAGTTTCCCTTGTTGAACCCAGCACTTCTGTACATTGCAGATTGGTTGGTACTATATTTATTATTTTGTTTATGGTAGTAGAGAGCCAAAGTAGAGAGGAAAGCAGAAGTTTGTTCTCCTTGCTGGATTTTCAAGTAATGACTGGACTATGGTTCTCTAGCAGGGACTGCTCTTAATTATCTGAAGTTATGTTAACTACACTAGTACGTTTTTAGTTGTTAGTTTGTGTTGTATCAAAATGGTTCAGTAAAATTTTCCTTACCAAATGGAAACCAAGATAGATCTAAGTCTAATAAAGTCTGAGGAAAACAATTAACATCCAATAGAAGAGATAAGGTAGAAGGTCAGGAGAACATGTCACTAGGTCACTAGAAAAGTCAAGACAGAGTGGAATTTGTCCATAGTGTCATGCAGCAAGAACGTAAGATATTCTATAGAGCATAATTCCTGCATGTGGATGTAAAGATCCACATGGTAAGGAGTAGCTGGTCAATGCCAGAAAAGAACAATTAAACTGTAAGGGAATTGCTAGAAGAGCAATTCCCCATTAGCTGCTGGTGAACCCTGGGGGAAGGGGCACGACAAGACAGTGAGCCCTAAGCTGAACCACCCTGTCCCTGCCTACTTGCCTAAACTGCCCCAGGCGACAGCAGACAACTGGGTGGCAGTCCCTGCTTAGATATAAGTGACAACACAGAACGCAGACAAGACAAACAACAACAAAAGGGAATTTAGCTAGCCAAGGGGTCGGTACCAGTCGAGCAGTGCAGTACAGAGTCAAAATCCGAGAGAATAGTCAAAAGTAAAGCCAGAGGTCAGGAATATGTGTAGAGATAACAAACAGCAAAGAGTAAATAGCCAGTACACACAAGGCAATATCAAGTGCCAAGGTGAATATGAGCAAACAATAACTAGGAAGGAAGAACCCGCCCCAGACTTGATAGGAAGATAGGCTGTCAATCACACAGGTAAGGCTAAGATTAGCTATTAGAGGAGCAGAGGAAAACCAAGGTGTAAGAGATGGGTGTGGTGGAAAATCAATTACAAAGGTGAGGGAATAGGACAGTGTTCAGACAGGGTACACAAGAACCTGAAGCAAGGAATGATAGCTGGACATGCCTCCAGTGCCGTAGCCTGCGACCAGAGGATGGCACAGAGGCGGAGGATGGTGCAGTCACTAAACTATGGAGAAGCAGCCAGGCAACAGTTTTACCCACAGTGCTAGGGGGTACATTAAGGAGGTACACCAATGGGTCTCTTGGAAAGGCTACATCCACTGGTGGCATATGTTCAATCTCTCCAAAATGAGCGAATCAGTAGTCACTCCTGGATTATATGAAATAGGGAGCAGTCATTGCTGTTACAATGTAAATATTCGTTATGTTAGGGTTCAGTTTCTGAAGGAGCTTTGGTGTATGATGCCATAGAAGCAGTATCTTATACTGATTTTCCTTATAAGAAGTGCAAAGAGAGCCTTTAGAGACTTAAAACCAAATAATCTGCCATAAAGGGTATGGTTGCTCTCTACCCAGCCAACAATCCCAGTGCCACATGTAATAGTGCAGGTATTCTGGGGTATAATCAAAACATACCAATAATTTGTAGACACTGAAAGTCAGTCTCCTATTCACTGGGCCTTGCAAGCATATGGATTCAAATGGCAGTGGGTGGGTAGACTCTGACTTCAATATAAAAATGTAGTGAATAATGCAGATTGTTGTATAGAGAATTTATTCCTGAGGGATCGGCAAACAAAGTTTCCAGGAACAGGGATCAGTGATGTCGCAAATTCAGAACAGGCCCACTCAAAGCCATGGTCCTGAGGAGGAAATGCTTAGAGGAAGGTGTGGATTAAAAAGGAAACAAGTAAATGGGTAATAAGCTCAATATGGATAGATGGTATGTAACCCTGCAGTGTAGCCATACTTCCCTTGCCATGAGACTGAGCAGGCTGTGAAAAGGGATTTCTAGTGGTAAGTGGCCATTCAGAGCTTTCCCAACTTGGTCTATTTATTATGAGCCAGAAAAGTTGAAGTGAAGATGTGTGACATAATAATAGTTGATGATATCTGGTAAAACCAAAGCCCCTTTCACAATGCCAGCCATCAGAACTGATTTTAGGGATCCTGTGCCACTTATGTGCCCATACCAAACCTGATTGGATCCCCTTAAGCACAATGAGAGGGATGTGAACCAGGAGGGTCTTAAAAAGATAAAGATACTTGGGGGTGATGGTTTTATTGCTGTAATTCTACCTAAAAGAGAGAGATTTAAGTTGTGTCACTTGTTTAACATGTTGCAAGTCTTTTGAATTGGTTGGGGAAAATTTGCTTGGATAAAGACACAAGTGCATCAAGTTCAACCTATAAACCTACCAAGTTGATCCAGGGGAAGGCAAAAAAAAACCCACGAGGTGGATGTCAATTGCCCCATCAGAGGAATATTCCTCCCTAACTACAAATACGTCAATTGGATTAAGTCCCTGGATCAACAGCCTATCCCAAAAACATAACCTGTGGTATTCTTATTTTCAAGAAAGGCATCCAAGCCCATCTTAAGTTATCAAACATCACCACATTATGTGGCACTGAGGCAGTGAGTTCCATAGTCGCACTGCCTTTCACTGTGATAAAACCTTTCTTCCTCTAGGTATAGAAGATGTCCCCTTGTCACAGCTACAGGCCTCAGTTTCAGCCTCAGAGATCAGATTGAAAAGATCTCTGTAATGTCCTTTTATATATTTGTACATTATAGCCAGGTTGCCCCTAAACGGCTCTTTTCCAAATTGAGCAATCTCAAATTTGATAATTTCTGTCTTTATAATCTAATCCACCCATCCCCTTAATTACCTTGGTCGCCCTCCTCTACACCCCTCCAGTTCAACTATATCCTTGCTATATACAGGTGCCTAAAATTGTGCACATTATTCTACATGTGGCTTGACCAGTGATTTGTGTAGAAGTAAAATGATATCCTTGTTGTGAGCATCTATTTCTCTTTAAATGCAGCTCATGATTTTATTTGCTTTGGTAGCATCTGTGTGGCACTGGGTGCTAGAATTAAATTTACTTTCCACCAATATTCCAAAGTCTTTTTCAGCAGTAGTCTTATCCAGTCTTTTATTGTTTAACACATACTTGTAATACTTGTTCCCACAGTTCAGGTGCATAACTTTATGGTAATCCATATTAAAACTCATCTGCCATTTGCCTGCCCAAGCTTCCAACTTCCCTCAATCCCTCTGTAATACTATTTTACAGAGCTTAGTATCTATCTGCAAATATGGAGATTCTACTCTGTAAACCTTGTACCAGGTCATTAATAAAAATATTTAAATGTAGAAGACCCAGTATTGACTCCTGTGATTGTGACCCAATCTGAGTATGTACCATTAATAACCACCCTCTGTTTCCTTTCTGAGAGCCAGTTATTAACAAAGTTACAAATATTTTCCTAGTCCCAGTACTCTCATTTTATGTGCCAATCTTTTATGTGGTGCCATATCAAACTCCTTTGAAAAATAGATATACCACATCTATGGCATCCATATCTATAATTTAACTCCTCATAGCTGAACAGGTTAGTCTGACAGATCTCTCATAAACGCATACTGGTACTGTGTTATATTTTTATTATCATTGAGGCGATCCAGGAAAGCATCTCTTAGAAACCCTTCAAATTAAGTTCCCATATCAAACGTTAAATTTACCAGCCTATAAATTCTAGACTCACTTTTAGACCCCTTTTGAATATTCACACCACATTGGCTATGCACATTATATATTTGTGAGACAATTTAGCGGCTGTGTGCCTAGTTAAAAATTGATGAAGAAGAAGTGGCTTTCCAAAACAAAAAGCCGTCAAAAATTGAGCGCATATTGCTGTTTCCTGGACACATATTCCCTTATGGAATACTGACGTCGGCATGGAAGAGGAAGAGTAGTACGTTAGGATAGGATTTCCCCCCTAGTTCCCCTACCAGAATAGTAGCATACCTGTAGTAGTACCACACCCCACTACCAGTATCACACTGCTGTAGCAGTACCACACCTGCCACTACTACCTCCACCACCACCAGTCATGTCTTCCTCTTCTTTATCTGCCTCCTCTACTTGCAAAAAATGCTGACTGTTCTCATCCAGCTCATCATAAAGTTGGGGAAAACTGGGGGAAATAGCTTTCTCAGCAGGTAGCACATCACTACCAGAGACCTGTGTCAGTGAAGAAGGTGTAGACATGATTAACAGTCCAGAATGGCCAGGCAGTAAATTTTGTGTTACAAGGATAAGGAACAAACAGAAGCCTTACTCAAGATCACATCACTCTCAGATGCAAAATCCTCCTATAACTGGATCAGCAAGCTAAGTAATAAAAAATGTAATCTACATTCTCAGGAAGTACATCAATCCTAGGGCTACTGGCGGTGCCATCAAAATCAGAAGTAGTATTGCTGTTGCCACTCACATCCTTATTGTTAGTTTCCTCCTCCTCTTCCTTTTGTTTTTCCCCTAATCTGTTTTTATCCAGTCATTTACCGCAAACTGTCAGAAATTTGAGACTAAAGGCCTCACAGAATTTGACTTTTTCAGTTACAGCTAACACTCGCTCCCAATGCCGTGGGCGGTCGCGAAGGGGGTTAAAGGGCTGTGACGTCACAGGGCTGGCTGGCTGCTGATTGGCTGCACACATGGCGTTGTGGGTGATCCCGCGTTCTCAGAGTTCCTTGCCCCATGACCTAAAGTGCAGCAACCATTTTATGAAAAAATGCGATTCGTTACCACGAAGCGTGAAGAAATCCGGATTCGATGCAAATCGAATATTTCCTGAAATTTGGATCAAATTCCACTTTGTCAACTTTGATTCGCTCATCTCTAGTGGCAATTTTTGTGGCAGTGCAGCAGGGCATAATATGATGGACCAGGCCACAGGACATGCCTGCCTGAGTGGTGGCAGTGGGCACTAGGCAGCTGTGGCAATATATGTAGCACTGCAGCAGAGCATAATATGATTGAAAGGCAGCAAGACATGTCTGACTGAGTGGTGGCAGTGGTGGTAGCAGTGGCAAAATTTGTGGCATGTCCAGCAGGGTATAATATGAACCAGGATGCAGGACATGTCTGCCTGGTGGCAGTAGGAGTAGCTGTTTAGGATTAGCAGCCAGCATCAGCAGTACAGTAAATGGAAGATGTTGATAAAAGTAGACAGTGGCACCAATATTCGGAGGCATGAGCCAGAAGTGTTTGAAAATCCTCACAGATCCATGCCTGATTCATTTTGATAAAAGCAATTTTTTGCATGCTACCTTTGGACAGGTTCATCCTTTTAGGTGTTACCGGCAGCACTGAACACCCTCTTATCCATAACACTTGAGGCCAGACAAGATAAATCTCTCATGACAACCTGGGCCAGCTCCTTCCACTGCTCTATCTTCTTGGCTCAGAATTCCATGGGGTCAAAGTTATCTGCTGCACTGTATCTGCTGGTGCATCTGGTGGGTATCAGTTGCCTGTTGTGGCTCTGGTTGACACTGTGAGTTGAAAAATTTCTGGATCATCTTACAGATTCTGTACTAGGCAGGGCTGCTGCTGCTTTTCTCTCCTCCTGACACTCGTGGCATTGGCAGAGGAGATAAAGAGCTGGCTGAGTGAGGTGGACTGGGAGCAAGCATCCGACGCGCTCCTGTTGATGTCATCGGCCCGGGCTCAGTGGTGACTTGGGAATGCTGAGTGTCATGATGCTCGGCATGCCCATGTGACCGTTGGAGATGGCCCAAAGAGATATTAGATAGGCTTCCACCTATTATGCTCTGGGGTCTGAAGAGACTCCAGAGTATAATAATGTCACTTTCACTTTGACATAACTTCGGCTGTTTTTGCCTTAGAGAGCTAGAAATCAGATGTTCTACACTGTTTTAAGGCAATTTAAGGTGTTGTTCATACCAAACTTGTTCAACATGAAATGAATCATGGACCTGAGCTACCAAACCAAAACATGAAACAAATCTTGAGAGGTTTGCCCATCTCACCATCTCTAGTGTGTGTATGTGTATATATACTGTATATATACACACGTGGACAAACTTGTTGGAACCCCTCGTTTAATGAAAGAAAAACCCACAATGGTCACAGAAATAAATTGAATCTGACAAAAGTAGTAATATATAAAAAATTCGATGAAAATGGAAAGTCAGACATTGCTTTTCAACCACGCTTCAACAGAATTTTTAAAAAAAGAAAACTCATGAAACAGGCCTGGACAGAAATGATGGTACCCAATCAAACGATTACTGTAACTGTCAATGAGACTTCTGCACCTCTCAACAGGTATTTTGGCCCACTCCTCATGAGCAAACTGCTCCAGTTGTCTCGGGTTTGAAGGTTGCCTTTTCCAGATGGCATGTTTCTGCTCCTTCTAAAGATGCTCAATAGGATTTAGGTCAGAGCTCATAGAAGGCCACTTCAGAATAGTCCAATGTTTTCCTCTTAGCCATTCTTGGGTGTTTTTAGCTGTGTTTTTTTGGGTCATTATAGTGTTGCAAGACCCATGACCTGCGACTGAGACCAAGCTTTCTGACACTGGGCAGCACATTTTTCTCTAGAATCCCTTGATAGTCTTGAGATTTCATTGTACCCTGCACAGATTCAAGACACCCTGTGCCAGATGCAGCAAAACAGCCCCAGAACATAACAGAGCCACCTCCATGTTTTACAGTAGGGACAGTGTTCTTTTCAAGATATGCTTCATTTTTCCATCTGTGAACATAGAGCTGATGTGCCTTGCCAAAAATTTCGATTTTTGTCTCATCTGTCCATAGGACATTCTCCCAGAAGCTGTGTGGCTTGTCAACATGTAGTTTGGCAAATTACTTTTGTCAGATTCAAGTTATTTCTGTGACCATTGTGGGTTTTTCTTTCATTAAACGAGGGGTACCAAAAATTTTGTCCACGTGTGTGTGTGTGTGTGTGTATATATATACAGTACAGACCAAAAGTTTGGACACACCTTCTCATTCCAAGAGTTTTCTGTATTTTCATGACTATAAAAATTGTAGATTCACACTGAAGGCATCAAAACTATGAATTAACGATTTGGAATTATATACTTAGCAAAAAAGTGTGAAACAACTGAAAATATGTCTTATATTCTAGGTTCTTCAAAGTAGCCACCTTTTGCTTTGATTACTGCTTTGCACACTTTTGGCATTCTCTTGATGAGCTTCAAGAGGTAGTCACCTGAAATGGTTTTCACTTCACAGGTGTGCCCTGTCAGGTTTAATAAGTGGGATTTCTTGCCTTATAAATGGGGCTGGGACCATCAGTTGTGTTGTTCAGAAGTCAGGTGGATACACTGCTGATAGTCCTACTGAATGGAGTGTTAGAATTTGTATTATGGCAAGAAAAAAGCAGCTAAGTAAAGAAAAACGAGTGGCCATCATTACTTTAAGAAATGAAGGTCAGTCAGTCCGAAAAATTGGGAAAACTTTGAAAGTGTCCCCAAGTGCAGTGGCCAAAACCATCAAGCGCTACAAAGAAACTGGCTCACATGAGGACCGTCCCAGGAAAGGAAGACAGCAAATTCAACAAAGTCCATCTGGTCTTGCAATTGGCGCTGGTTAAGACATTCTGGAGTGTGGGCCTATCATTCAGCCTTGTATTCGATTTAAGCAGCTGTTCTACTACTCTCTATTGTCAGTCAGATCTTGCTGTTTTGTGATATTTGCTCATGGAACTATAACACATGGTACCTGTGAAGGATCTCGTCCTACCGAAACCGCTTTTGGCACCCCTGCGGCACCCGCTTCATTACCTCACACCCACCATCAGTCAATGTTCTGGGCTCATAGGATAATACAAAATGAGATTTCAAAATTTTAGATATTTATTAACCCCTAAAAGGGTCGGTGCTAGACACTTAACACATACAGAACATACATGTAGCGGTTATCAAGCAAATACAAGTGGAAAGCAACATGACACAGTGCACAAAATAAAAATGGGAATAGACAGTAGAAAAGGAAATATTACCAACACAAGCCTGTGATTGGTTCTCGGGGCTCCTGATGGTGAGCCCAGGGTTCGTCCTTAGGTTAGTCTAAAAGCATGCGTTCGGTCATGCTATTTCAGTGGCAGCACCCCCTCGGCTCTGGGCAATGCTGTTCAGATGGCTTTCAGCAGGAGAAGAATATGTGGCCCCCATATGGCAGGCTTTTTGTGTTTTCCCTGCCCCCAGCCAGAGTGAGGCCACTGGGGAGGGAAGATACACCTATTGGCTAGAAGCCACAGGACTAGAAAATGGTCCTAATTCCTCATCAGGTAACCGGATTGTCCGGCAAGTGGTATGATGTGACTTGGGGCGAGATCCCCATCATGTAGACACCAAGGATGACACCCAAATTCCCTTTGGGTAGGGTGTTGAATGTCTGGATCTGTCTCGGGCTCACAACAACGCCATGATTAGACTGATTGTGTGCGTCTTTCTCTGGGGCATCTACGGAATTTATCAGGGTAACTGTGGGGTGCCCCCTTAAGGAGATATGTGCATAAAACTATGATCTCTCTGATCTATAAGCGGTGCCAGGTTGTCTATCTAACGTGGTTGAGCAGGAAACCTCCTGGTGAGAGGTTGAGTTTTGCAAGAGTGTGTTGAGTGTGTTAATTACTCGGGACAATACAACAGAAGGACTGTGATTAACCAACAAAAGAGGTCCAGCTTCCTATAGCTGAGTTGAGTGAGCTTGAACAAAGGGTCCACAAAGGGGGAGGAAAGGGGTCGGCTAGATACATATTGTACAGAAATACATATACGGAAGTCGATCATCATACCTCCCTCTTTTTGATGGTGCTGGGAGGAAGAAGGAGCCTATGCTCCTCTTCCTTGAGCACCTCTGCAGCCTCACCACGCTGGGACAGGCCATCTGCGTTGCCATGGGCCTGGCTGGGCTTGTACCGTATGTTGAAATTGTATTGCTGTAGCACCAGGCTCCAGCGCAACAATCGCCCATTTTGACCTGCGATACGTCTTATCCAGATCAAAGAGTTGTGATCCGTCACCACGGTGAAGTGGCGCCCATACAAATAAAGCTGCAGATGCTGCAGGGCCCAAACAATTGCTAGGCATTCCTTTTTCACCGTGGTGTAGGCCACCTCCTGCGGCAGAAGCTTCCTACTGAGGTACTGCACCGGGTGCTCTTGCCCCGCTGAGTGAAGCTGCTTCAGCACGGCACCAAGACCGTAGGTGCTGGTGTTTGTCTGTAGTACAAGCGGACGGGATTCATTGTATGCTTGAAGTACAGGGGCACTTGCTAGGGCCCTCTTCAGGGCCTGGAAAGAGTGCTCACAAGCATCTGTCCACTGGACGGCTTGCGGCAACTTCTTCTTGGTGAGGTCTGTCAGGGGAGCAGCAAGTGCACTATAGTTTGGTACGAATTTCCTATAGTACCCTGCTGTGCCCAGGAAAGACATCACCTGTCACTTGGTCTGGGGGGTTGGCCAGGACATGATTACGTCCAGCTTCTCAGGTTCTGGTCTCAGGGTTCCCCCATCTACCCGGTGTCCCAGGTACTGGACCTCGCGCATGCCCAGCTGACACTCTTCCGGTTTGATGGTCAAGCCTGCATGGTGGATCCACCCCAGCACTTGCGACAGGTGCTGTAGGTGTTCCTCCCAAGTGGAGCTGAAGACGGCAATGTCGTCCAGGTACGCAGCTGCGAACCCTTTGCATCCCGACAGCAGGGAGTTGACCATCCTCTGGAAAGTGGCAGGGGCATTCTTTATGCCGAATGGCATGATAGTGGACTCGTACAGTCCGAAAGGGGTGATAAAGGCAGACCGCTCCCATGCCTGTGGGGACAGGGGGGATCTGCCAGTATCCCCGGCACAAGTCCATGGACAGATACTGGGCCTTACCTAATGTGTCCAGTAAGTCGTCGATGCGTGGCATGGGGTACACGTGAGCTCCCTGTAGTCCACACAGAACCGTGTAGTCCAGTCCTTTTTGGGCACAAGAACTACAGGCGAAGCCCATGCACTGTAGGAGGGCTGAATCACCCCCAGTTCCAGCATCTCGCCAATCTCCTTGCGCATCTGGGCCCGTACCTCCAAGGAGACGCGATTTGGCGGCCACTGGATAGGGGCATGATTTCCTGTATCCACGTGGTGGATGGCCCAGTCAGTTCTCCCGGGTTTCTCAGAGAACAGACCAGGGAGGGTACACAGAACATCGTTCATTTGGGACCTCTGGGTCTCAGTCAGCAGGGGGTTCACCTGGGCCTCCTTGGGAGACCCCCTCCCCAATATGAGTGAGCAGGTCAACCAGGTCTTCCTCTTCCCCCTCCTCTAACACCGGAAAGGCATTGGCTTCCCTATCATGATGACCCTTCATCATGTTGACATTGAAGACCTTATGCCTGTTCCGGCCTGGATCAACTGTGACCAGGTAGCTGATGCTGTTGACCTGCTGGTGCACGACATATGGAGCAGCCCATTTGGCCTGAAGCTTGTCCTGGGACTCAGGGACTAGGACCTATACCTTCTACCCCGGCTGGTATGTGCTCTCGGGGGCATTCTGATCATACCAGCATTTCTGGTCGGCCTGAGCCTGAATCATGTTGTCATGCACCAGCTGCGCCATAGTCTGCATTTGGTCATGGAATCGCAGGACATACTCCACGACTGGCACACCTTGGATGGCTGTGTCTCCTTCCCAGGACTCTTTCACGAGAGGTAGGGGCCCACGAATTCGTCTCCCATACAAGAGCTCGAAGTGGGAGAACCCCGTCGAGGCTTGGAGGCACTTCCCTGTAAGCAAACAGCAGGTGCGGGAGATAAGGCTCCGAGTTGCTCCCATGGGACTCAACTAACATCCGAAGCATCTGTTTCAGGGTGCCATTGAACCGTTCATACAGGCTAGACACCAGATGTTGCACCTCTGTTACCTTACACAGGCCTTGCATCAAGGCAGACATGAACTGGGTACCTTGGTCATTGAGCATCTCTCTGGGAAACCCAACATGGGAGAAGATGCCTACCAGGGCCTTGGCCCCCTACATCAGCATGGGTTGAGAACAGAGCGACAGCTTCCGGGTACCTAGTAGCGTAGTCTAATACCGTTAATATGAAACATTTCCTGGAGCGGCTGGGGATGGACAGGGGTCCAATGAGGTCCACAGTCACCCACTAGAAAAGTTCGACTATGATGGGCATAGGTATCAGCAGGGCCTTTGAGCTTTGCCCCGCCTTTTTACTTTTATAGTAAAAATACAGTACAAACGGCATAAAAATCATTGTGTCAGCTTACATCAGCAATGAGTATCAAAATGGAATTTTTACTCTTCTTTATACTTGGATTTTTGTCAGCAAAAACACAGATGGCAATTTGTGTTTAATATATTTTGTTGGATATTTTTCAGTATGTTTACATGCACAATTTTCTTTCAATATTTCCTAAACAGAATAAATAACAATGTAAGTTCAGCTAAAGAGAACAAAAAAGAATACTGGTAAAGGGTAAAGTGACATTTCAAGGGAGAGCAGGCATCAGGTGGCACAGAACTAAATATATAAATATGCATGCTGGTCAGTGACCTTTTCCAAGGTTTCATTAAACCACTGCAAAACTGGAGTAAAATTGCCACAGCAAGGCTGATTTAGATTTAGGAATGTCTTTTAGGTTTTAATTGGAAACTTTACAAATGAAATGCTATTGCTGTGCCCTGGCTTTGCAGTCCAGAGACTTCTATAAATGGCCCTACTGGTAACAATGAAATAGCTGCTAGACTTGGCACATTCATTAAGTGTCATCGGGCATTAACTACTGCATGAAAGTGCTGTGGGGGCCCTTAGGGCTTACTGTCAGTAATGTGAAACCCCATTTTCTATTTGTATGGCCCTTTAGTTATAAACTATCTATTCAGTACATCTGCAATACAGTAATTTGCAGGAAAAAGCAAAATGAAGTATTTGGCCATCATAAGACATGGGAAATACTGCTCACAACAGATTTTATAATGTCAACAGTGTTTACATGAATCTTGGTAATTCTAAACTATTCACTGAGACTTATAGTGAGGAGTCATTAGACAGTGCCACTATCCAATGACATGTTTCTCTTGGGGAAAACCGTGAATTGAAAGAAGGTTTCAGAATGTTTCAAATATAGCAGATGAGCAGGTATATTCTTAAAATAATCTTATATAGGACATTTCAACTGTAACAATATCTGATGAAGATACATTTCCTAGTAAACAACATATGTTATGGTTTCCCAAAGCAGATATATCATTTCATGGCCATTTTGTAGCTCTGACAAGAATAGATATAAAATTACCCAGGTATCTGGATAAATGTGGCAGGATTTTACAGTTAAGTCAACACATGTTAATTGCTGATATCTGAATATCTTTGAACTACTTAATTTGCAGCCCATAAATCTGCAAATATTTTAGGAGTCACAAGAAGTATCTTGTTTTATTAAATGTTTGAATATCCTAAAATAAAATAGTAGTTTTTTTTGTTTTGTTTGTTAACAGCAAACATTATCCAGAATGCAATGGATGTTAACAAGTACTTTTTCATACAATTTTTTAAAAAAGAAAATAGTTTGCTTTGTGTGAACCAATATGGATCTGTACTTGTACAAACTAATTTCAAGCATTTGCTGTAGCTTATGAGATATATGAGATTACATAAATCAAAATAGACAATCAAAGGCATTCATAGGATTAAAAAAGGAATAGAAGAAAGGAAAGAAAACATAACACAACGTGAACTGCAGAAGTGATGACATATTTAAAGCGAACCTACCAGCTTCTCCTTTCTGAGGTTCATTTAACTTACTAGATGTGTGACCATTATCCGGTAATCTTTTTCACATTGGTGGTTTAGTAGCCTGTGCTTTGTAGCCATTCTGCCCTACCTGTAATAGAAATCAATGCTCCATACCTTGACTTCCTTCCTAACGCAACAGGGGAGCAGTCTCAGGCTACTTCATATTCCATATAGGCACTTTAGTTAAACTGTAGCCACTAATCACAGTTCCGCCTTAATGAAACTTACGTTAAAAAACAAACTCCTACTCTTATAAGCACTGACTGAATCAATGTTTTTGACAGGTCTGAAAGTGATAATCTGATTTTTTTCTGCTCCTATGGTGCTGTTATAGGAAGACGTCCTGGAAATAAGCAATTAGACCTACCGGTAATGGGCTTTCCAGGAGTCCTTCATAACAGCAAAATAGGAGGATGCCCCTTAACCTCTAAAGGGACAGGAAGACAGAGAGGTTAAAGGCTTCCCCCCTTCCCCTCCTCTCCAGTGTTTTTCCAAGATCCCATTAAAGGTTAGGACCATAAGTATTCCCACATAGTCATGTTATTTCACATAAATAGTAATAGAAAGTATATACAATATAATCCATAAATGATGATTTTTTTTATTTTTATTTTTTTTAAGGGAGGAAAATTAAGGGTGCTGTCATGAAGGACTCCTGGAAAACCCATTACCGGTTCCCATTTCCAGGACATCCTCCTATAACAGCACCATAGGAGCAGTAACAGATTAATAATGCTCAGGGAGGGACAACAGCTTGAAGGACTTTTTGTCCAAAACTTAAATCAGAACCTACACTAAGTGCATAGTGTTTTGAAAAAGTATGAAAATTTGACCAGGTGGCCACCCTACAAATCTGGGCTACAGAAGCCTCACCTTTCTCTGCCCAGGAGGCAGCTACCGCCCTAGTGGAATGCACTTTTATCCCCTCTGGAGGAGATAAGACTAGATGGAGATAGGCTTTTTGAATGGCGGATCTAACCCATCTAGCTAGAGATGACCTAAATGCTTTTTTGCCCTTATTCCTAATAGAAAAAAAAATATTCTCCTTCCTAAACTCTTCAGTCCTATTAAAGTAGCAAAGAACTGCTCTTCTGACATCGAGACAATGGAAGGATGGAAGGACTATTCTTGTGGTGATCTAGGATTAGAGCAGAAGGATGGTAGAATAATCTCCTGATTCCTATGGAAGGAAGACACTACTTTTGGAAGCAATGGAGGGTCTAGGCTAAGGATAATCCTATCTTCTAAATTTTACAATAGGGATCCCATATTGAAAGAGCCTTAATCTCTCTTATTCGCCTGGCAGTGGTAATAGCCACCAAAATGCAGTCTTCATGGATTGCAACCCTAATTCTATGGAATCAATAGGCTCAAATGGATGAGATGATAAGACCCTAGAACCAGATTTAAATCCCAAGGGGAAAGAGACTTTTTAAGGGAATGCCTAAGCCTAGATAAGTCCTTAGAGAATCTCCTGACCCACATATGTTCTGCTAGGGGGAAGTCAAAGAAACAACTTAAGGCTGAAATT
The DNA here is from genome assembly GCA_947044405.1 of Leptodactylus fallax. NCBI lineage: Eukaryota > Metazoa > Chordata > Amphibia > Anura > Leptodactylidae > Leptodactylus > Leptodactylus fallax. Next base: position 1,769,112 of record CAMRHE010000050.1, on the reverse strand, counting down.
TTTACTTTTAGGGTGCTTGGAGTTAGGCCCTTTTTGAACTCTTATCCAAGACTAGAGAAGTCTGTTCACACAAAGTACAGAATTTCTTCCATATCTTTTCATATATGGCAGAAGTTACGGCCTTGCAGCTTTTTTGTAGAGTGGTAATGACCTCTTCTGACAGGCCCTTTTGTCTCAGACTCTCCCTCTCAGGGTCCAGGCTGTAACTTTTAGTTTGTCTAGATCTGGATGGTAGATTGGACCCCAGGATAATAGATCTGATCTTAGAGGGAGACGAACTTGATCTTCCAGCATTAAATGAGACAATACAGATATTAGGGAATTGCCAGTTGAGCAATTCCCCAGTGCTGCTGTTGAAACCTGGGAGGAAGGGAACGATCCACTCGACACAGCCCCTGTCCCTGCCTACTTGCCTAAACTGTCCTAATGACAGGGACAACTGGGCGACAGTCCCTTCTCTAGATAAGTGACAACACAAAATGCGGACAAGACAACTTACCACAGAAGAGGAGTCAGGAAGCCAAGGGTCAAAGCCAGAGAGACAAAGCAGTACCAAATCACAATCCAAAAGAGTAGTCACAAGAAAAGTCAAATGTCAGAAGTACAATACAATAGCAAGAGAAACACTTAGCAAGGACAGAGTCACAATAGCCAGCCCACATGTGTGGGCTGATGACCTGTTTATAGGAAGTCCAGAACCCACCCCAGGCTTGATTGGCAGATAGGCTGTCAATCATAAAGCAAGGCTGAGATTAACTATTAGAGGAGCAGAGGGAAAAAAAGGTGTAAGAAATGAGTGTGGTGGAAAATCAATTAAAAAGGTGAGGGAATAGAGCAGTGTTCAGACAGGGTACTACAAGAACCTAAAGCAAGGTATCATAGCTGGACACGCCTCCTGTGCCGTAACATGCAGCCGGTGGATGGTGTCGAAGTCTGAACAGGCGCGGACGTTACAACAGGATACCAGCTTCTTTTCAGCCAGGATGGAACCTCCCGAATTAACTTAGTTTTCTCTTCTCTGATCTTCTTGAGAACTAGAGGTATCAGAGGGAATGGAAATAGATCTATTTGGGGATTTCCCCATTTGAATACAAGAGATTGGAAGACCTCCTGGTTCAGTTCCCATTCTCCTGGATCCAGAATCTTTCTGCTCAGAAAATCTGTGGTCTGATTTTCTGACCCTTTTATGTGGACGGCTGAAAGAGAGAGAGAGAGAGAGCATTCCTTTGTGCCCAAGAAAAAATCTTTATCACTAGATCCTGAAGCAGAGGATATCTGGTTCCCCCTTGATGTTGAAGGAAAGCCACCATAGTCATGTTGTCCAAAAAAATTTTAAGTGATTGCCTCTCAGCATAGGAGTAGTATCTCTCAGCACCTCCCAAACCGCTTTTAGCTCGCTGTAGTTTGAGGATCTGCAGCTGATTTCTGGAGACCAGGCTCCCTGGAAGAACCTTCCCTGAACCATTGCACCCCAACCTAGGCTGCTGGCAGTGGTGGTGATAATAACCTGAGGGGATAGCTTCCAAGGGACCCTCACCTTCAGGTTTTCTGGATCCAACCAGCAAAGAAGAGAAGGTCTGGTCTTGTTTGAGATCAACTTCTTTCTGTTGAGAGACTCTGGCGTCTGTCAGGACAGGATCTGACTCTGAAGACATCTAGAATGAAACTGGCTCTATATGACAGATTGGATACAGGAGGCCATGAGCCCTAGGATTTTCATTGCCTCTGTTATAGAGCAATATGTTTTTTTTCTTGGAAACTACTCTGCTTCCCTACTGGGAGAAAGGAAGTTTTCAAGGCCAAGTCTATTAGGATTCCTAAGAATATCTTTCAATTTTCTGGCAGGAGGCTTGATTTTTCTATACTCAAAATCCAGCCTAACTGTTGAAGCTAGGAGATTGTTTAGTCCCTGTGACTCACCAAGTGAGCCAACAATAAAAGATCGTCTAGATCAGGGGTCGGCACGCGTGGCATATATTGCTGGCACAGCAGCCAGCACGGGACCTGCAGGTATTAAGAGAAGAGGGAGCGTCCTTTAGTGCTCTGCTACTGCAATGATATAGGACGCTTCCCCTTCTCTTGCTAGAGAGTGGTGAGGAAAGCCCAGGAGGCAGAGCTCACTCTGTGCAGCAAAAGGACCCTGCCTGCTACAGTGATGAGCTCCTGCTATGTGAATCCTCCAAAGAAGAGGAGGAGAGGAAAGCTCCGTACAGCAAAGTGAAAGTAAAAAAACACCAGGTACATGCTGGGGTTACTATTCATATTAATGTTGGGCATTTGGGGTATTAATTTAGTTTTAGTAACTCCATGTGCCTTACATCAATAGCAATTAACCCCATCATGTCCTTCACTGTGTGCTTCACATAAGAGTATATAGGGAGGTACTAATAAAGGACCGTAATGATGAAGATACTTAATTACCTCCATGTCTCTCAGTAACCTTTATGTAAAGCACACGGGTTAATGTGAGGGACATGATGGGGTTAACTGCTATTAATATGAGGCACATGGAATTACTAAACTGTAACATGACCATACTTTTTATCTACAATTGTGGATAAAATTATGAACTATTATATTTCAATGGGCCCATACACACAGCCATTGTTTTTTGCGGCTGTGTGTCTGGGCCAAATTGAAGAGCTGCAAATTATGGAGCAGGTCCTATTTGTGTCTGCATTTGTGGCCCTGTCAATTCATTTTTAATGTATAGGTCAGTGAAAACCACATCCGTGCCATTTGTGTGCAGGAAGCCTAAGACTGAGGGCCCACGTTGCGGAAACTTAGCATTTTGTTGCAGATTTTGCTGTGCTTTCTATATATTTCCCATTTCTTTTGTAGTCACTCTTGGCTTTGGCTCAAAAAAACGCAGCAAAATCTGCAACAAAAAAAGCCGCGTTTCCGCAATGTGAGGCTTCAGCCTAAGGGTGTACCCAGATGCGGCTACAGCCAAATCTAGTCCCCAGGCACCAGTGTTGTCACTTTGGTGTAAGTGTGTGACACCCATTAATTCCTGGCTGTGGTTTTGCTGTTACCTCACAGCCAGGAATTAAATGTGGCTGAAATTAATCTGCATTTCACTTACAGAAAAGTGAAAGTACTGGCAGCCCGGGGATGCAGCATCCATGTACATAATGTGTCACCATCCTACAGGTGTTACCTCACTGCTCCCAGTCATATACATTTACCACTAATTGTGGCTGGGTGTGTGGAATAATCAGTGACTCCAAACAGGAGAAGCCAGGATGTGTACATCTCACCAAGATACCGTATTTTTCGGACTATAAGACACACTTTTTTTTCCCCCAAATTTGGGAGGAAAATGGGGGTGTGTCTTATGGTCCGAATGTGTGGTGTTTAGGCTGGGGGGGGCGGAGGAGCGGTGTCGCAGCATCAATCCCACTCCTGCTTCCGCTGGCTTCATGCAGCGGGAGGAGTGGGGGCGATGCTGCGGGCCTTGCAATGAGAGGGTGTCCCAGCGATGTGAACCTCCTGGCATCTGCCGTGCTGTTACGGCGGATGACGGGTCTGTGAAGATGATGGCGTCCGTTCTGCTGCAGAGCGGTCGCCATATTAACCAGGCCTCCGCTGTAATGTGGAGACCCAGAGCTAACGCCCGCGATCACTCTGATCGCGGGCATTACTACATGTTATCTCCCTAAAGGTAACAAAGCTGCCTTTGTTGAAGGACGGCTCCCACGCGGCGCGATCGTGGGAGCCGTACTGTTCCTATGACAGCCGGGAGCCTGTTATTCCCAAGAGCGCAGTAACGGCCTATTAAAAAAAAAAAAAACATCAGGGCTACCACAGCTACCCCGGTATTTACACCACTGACTGTACTGCCATACTGGATGTCAGCATTCTTATAAATTGAAACATTTTTAAACTACTCATGCCTCCTGCAGCAAAACGCATGGTTGCTGCTCAAGCTAGTGAAAACTCTCAGCAGACCCAAGCCCGTCTCCAATCTGACAAGGCATTGTCAGCCACATGCACACAGCTGCACTCCATGTTTCCATAACAACCCAGCCATTTTTCTTCACTGCTGTAGGACAGCTTTAAACGTGCAGGGTGCTGTGGATGACACTGTTACACAAGGTCACATACACACAGCTTTACTCCAGGTTTTCCATAACAACTGATCGCAGGTTTTTCACTGATATCCAAACTGAGATACACATGATCATACAACGCTTATGGACCAATGGAAAATCGCAGGTTCTTCAGTCTTGACATACACACAGCTTTACATCAGATTTTCATAGCAACCAAGCTATTTATGACCTATATGAGTCAATAGCAGTTCACAGGTCCTTAAATATTCATATGACATGTATCAGTCAATATAAGTTCACATTTCATTTACCAGGTTTACATAACAACAAATCCATAAATAGACTGTACCTATACTGGACTGCCATGCTGGATGTCAAATGCAAAACTGGCCAATTCTTATGGGGCCACTACACAAACAAAAAATTAAATATACCTGTGCGAAGCCGGGTCCTTCAGCTAGTCTAGTATAGAAACACAACTTTCTTTTTTTTATGTAGCCCATAGCCTACATAAAGTCTTTTTGATGGTGATAAAGGTTTTAGAGGACTAGTAACATAAAAGTAAGAGGATTTTGACATTGTGACTTTCCACAATGTGTGTAATATACATAAACAGATGGCAAAACTCTTATCATAGATATCAATGACTATCAAACAGCTTAGGGTGGGTTCACACCTGCACTTGAGTCCATCCGCTGCCAATCCGAGTGAAAATCTCGGGGAATAGGATAGGCATCGGATACTGACAGGTTAGTGACGCATTGGTTAAAAACCCATTCATTTGAATCCTTTTTTTTTCGTCGGAAACAAAGTCGGACATGCAGGACTTCATGTCCGAGGAAAAAAAAACGGCTTCGCAGTGCAGAGGGTGTAAGCGCACACCCGCGCATTGCTTTAAAAACCCATTCAAATGAATGGGTTTTTAACCAATGCGTCGCTAACCTGTCGGTATCCGATGCCAATCCCGTTCCCCGAGATTTTCACTCAGATTGGCAGCGGACGGACTCAAACGCAGGTGTGAACCCACCTTTAATTATGTGTTACTGCTCTACAGCTACCCAAAATGCATGAACAACCAACAATGTAAAATAAAAATATTGAAAACTAAAATTACTTACTGTCCAGTATTAAAATTAAAAGCGTTATTCACAACAGAAATGGTTATGGTTCATCAGGGTATATGACATTCTTAATGGCATATGGCTTTCTTAATCCTTGTATCACAAGCTTGGCAGTGACTGCATCCCACTGTAAACTAAATGAAGTGCAACAACTGTTCTGTTTAGTCTGTGGCAAAATGCAGATGTCTTACTTGGCAGAACAGAAGAACCTTCTCTCCCAATGGATGGAAGTCCTAGAGGTGAGAAAGTCACACATGAAACATACATGGAATTTATATAAAAGTTGTAGATTTTAATAATTCCTTTAAGTAAAATGTGCCATAACAACATAGCATACATTAACACAGCGAGTTGGAAGAAGTCTATAAAGGTCAGGTATACAGGCATGCTGAGGCGATACATCTGTCAATTACTTGACCACATTCACTTTTTATTAATTTAATAAATTGAATATAATAAACTGTAAGGGAATTGTCAGTTGAGCAATTCCCCAGTGCTGCTGCAGAAACCTGAGAGGAAGGGAATACAGAAACAGTGAGCCCTTAAGTAGACCCAGGCCCTGTCCCTGCCTACTTATCTCACTGTCCTAATGACAGAAAACAACTTGAAGCAGGTCCCTACTCAATAAGTGACAACACAGAATGCAGACAGGACAAACAACAACAAAAGGGAGGTCCGCAAGCCAAGGGATCGGTAACAGTCGAGCAATGCAGTACATAATCACAAACCAAGAGAATAGTCAAAGTCAAAGCCAGAGGTCAGGAATAAGAATACAGGTAATAGCAGAAAAGGAGCTAGCAGGGACAAAGTCACAAGACAAAATCTCAATAGCCAGTGACCATGAGTGAGCTGATGACCTGTTTATAGCAAATCAGGACCTGCCCCAGACTTGATTGGTAGACAGACTGTCAATCACAAAGGCAAGGCTAAGATTAACTGTTAGAGAAGCAAGGTGCAGGAGACGGGTGTGGCTGAAATTCAATTACATAGGACAGTGTTCAGACTGAGCACCAGGAACCTTAAGCAAGGAATCAAACTGAATACGCCTCCTGCGCCGCAGCATGTGAGCGGAGGGTTGCGCAGAGACCCGAACAGGCAGAAACGTTACATAAACATTGTACCACTATACTTATAAAAAAGAAATCTCACTATTGTTTCCACATATGTTTTTTTCTTGTCTCTAACACGAATGAACATGGACTGAGCAAATGATGAACTATCATTTCTAGAAACCTATTGCCACTTAATTCTAGGTGATTGTATTACCCACTGTATTATCACATTGGCTTTTCGTTATATTTATAAAGCATGAAATCCAATAGTCAAAATGGAGTTTTATTGTGCCCTATGCATGTAAGAACCATTAAATGAGTGTGTATAATACAAAATACGATGCCTCAAAGTTGACATTATTGACTTTATTTTATTTTTTTTGTTCTGACATAAACATATTTTCATCTCCTTGTTTTTGTGTAGGCAACTTATGTTTCTTTTGAGCCTCCCTGTACACCATGAGAAAAGATAAAAAGAAAGAATAAAGGATTTCCTCCTTTGCCTCCTGTGCCTCTACCTGAATCTTGTAAAGGAGATGTGAAAGGGGAGATGCTCCTTCAATATTTATACAAATCCTCTTGTCTATTTCTGAGCAGATGCCTATATATTATGGGATGACATCAAGGGAATTGAAGAAATTGTAGAACCTCTTATTTAAGCAAGGTTATGTGCAGAACATGTTAGAAATTGCTCCTGCTAATTTCTATATATTGTACTAAATAAATATATATAGAAATCAACCTTAATATTAAAACCAGCAGCCTATTATTGTGTACAGTATGATCTTCTCTTATTGCCAAACAAATGTCTGATTGTTTAGGAATGGACTTCATACAACCTGAGTTTGTGTCTTTTAGATTTAAGTCCTCTAAGTTTCTATGTGGGGCTTCCATGGATCATTCCTGTTTTGCCAACAGATACCACAGATGATCAATCAGAAGGAGATCTAGAGACCCAGCCAATACCTTGCACTTTATCTCATGCTCTTCAAAAAATTCCTGGACAATTCTTGAAGTGTTCCAGAATATATCATCCTCCTGTAAAAAGGCTACTGTCATTAGGGAATATTGCTGCCATGAAGGGGTTCACAAGGTTTGCACAGTGTTATGTCTACACTTAGAGATTTAATTTACCAGTGTAATAATGATAGCACACTCATAAAGACAATGTTGCATTTCAATAACTTTTACAATTTTTCTACAGATGTATAGTACCACAGAACAGTCCATACAGGTTATATGTTGTCCTACTGGGGTGTGTTCTTTACATTTCAGCAAACTAGGTGGTAATGCCAATGCTAATGGTACTTGATGCCAATATCTATTATCATTCTTAATTAGCATTTATTAAAAAAGTAGTTAGATTTAAAACATTAAAAGACAAAATGGTATTCTAAATAATGTGCTAGCAAAAATCTTCTGTAAACTGGAAAATTTTCCTTTTTTCAGAATAGCGATGTCTAATGCCTTCAAAAAGCTTGTCCCATACACTTAAAAGGACTATTGGCTAGGCTTGCTTTTAATGAATGACCTGATTTTTGTTAGATGTTTTAGCTTGGATTTGCAGTAAATGCCAAGTTTTAATGGAACATTGAGTGCTGCCTCTATCCATACTTCTCTGTTACAAAGTTAATTGAAAAATTTCTTTGTATTTTTAGAATAGAAATGTTTGAGGGGACAACTACATGCATTCAATTTTATATCTCACTAATTAGAGAAGCTAATATTGTTTTCTGCACATGCTACAACTTTATATTCAAAAGATGCAAGACACGCTTATATAGTGCTAGACACAGATATAAGTACACCATTAAAAGCAGTAGTGAGCTGCCATATCTGTCCCATTTGGTTTTTCAAGGTATTGTAAGTATTCATGTTTTATGGATTGAGCTTTAAGAATTAAGGCAATTAAAATTACAAATTGTATTTGGAAACACAAGAAAACCATATCTGGCCTATGTGGCCTTGACTCGTCCTAAGTCAGCCGGAGGCATCAACCTTCCTGAGATGAAGAACTACTTTGACGCCATACAACTACAACTCTAGCTGGAACTTATTACTCCTTCTAAGTCTAAATCTCTCTCTGATACAGCTATGATGACACATGGCCCAGACATCATAAAAAATCTATAGTTAACCGACCCCAAGAAATTTCACAAACTGACATTCAACATTCTCATGAAAAGCATTTGTGAAGTATGGCACACTCTCCAACCTAGTCTGTCCCAAATCCATCACTATGTCTTCCAATGGCTCTTCTCCCCTACCTCTTACCTGAAATTGGCCACCCTCTCGAACAACTTATGCCCTTCTCTCTTGGAGACCTTTGCTTAGACAAGCAGCTACCAGAGACAAATCACATTGAGGATATTCTCAGGTCACAGCACTTAACCTTTTTGTACCTGGCACATTATAACAAATGTGAACATTACTTTTCTGCCAAATGCACTTGAAACCGAGAATACACGGACTTTGAAATGTTCATAGCCACGTCTCCTTTCTCGAGGTGATTCTGACACTCCGACGAACTTTCGTAGAAACCACACCATCTCTTAAACCTTTCTTCATCACAAGCTGGGAGACAGTCTCAATAAGAAATAAAAAATGTCCGTAAACATTCCCACAGCTTCTCTCCATGTGTCGCCTACAAGAAAATTATTTCAAATGCTTGTCACGATGGTACAGGACACCAGATTGGTTCTACTCCCAAATTCACGCTCAATCAGATCTCTGCTAAAGATGCAAAGGCCACTGGCTCACTCCTCTACATATGGTGGTCCTGCCCCAATCATCTTTACATTCTGGAAAGAAGTAGAAGATGAACTTCACAGAATAGGATTTCCATCATTCAGCTTCAGGCCAGATATGCTGGTCTTCGCTAGACCACTCCCACTGCTCCTCAAAACTTCACAGTGTCTTATCTACTAATTACTTGTAGCAGCAAAAGCTTTGATTCCACCTCTTTAGCTACAATAGATTCTACCGTTGATTGCGCAATGGAAGAACAAAGTAAACCAAATTGACAGGTTTGAGGAACTTACCAGCTGGATACAATGCTCTCACCCTCACTTCCTGAAAATCTGGAACCCCTGGCTCAGCACCAGATGATTGTATCCCGACAAACTCTTCATGCTACAATCAACTCTTACATCGCTGGAAATTCCCGCCTATTTACTGACCCATCAAAACAGGCTGAACATCGGAGGACTCACATTCTTTCCTTTTCTTTCTTTCTTCTCTTTTCTTTATTCAGCACTACTTCACCACTCTCCCCTATTTCCTGTACTAACTCTCCTCCCCCACCCTTTTTCTTCTATCCCACTCTTCCCCTTCCCTCCCCCTTCCTCCTTCCCCCTCTACCAGCCACCCCGACTACCCACAAATCGTAAAACTAAACTTTAAATAAAAAAAAAATGAATAAAATTACACATTTTAGTAGACAATATGTTAGCGTGGGATTCAATAATTAAATGCATAGTCCAATCCTAACCCACTATAACATGGAGCCCTCCTCTCCTAAACTGTTACACTTTCTTCAGAGACATACAGTATGCCAAACATAGCATTTTTCTTAATGCGGGCATGTCCTCTTGGTTCCCAAAGCAGAGGTATCAGAATGCGTCCCATTCTGTTGATAGGGGATAAATGCTGTGACCACAGAGCCAGGGTATTTAAAGGGGGTATATAAAGGGACTGTGGAGACAGCAGTTGCACCTATGCCCTGGTGCTTCATGGGACATATTTTAATGGCATATGAAATTCTGAATTGCAATACAGGCATCTGCACATAGCTAAGGACATACTGTAATTCCAAACACCCACACACTGGCCACAATGTTGTTACTTTACTAGAAATTAGCTTTAATTTTCACATATTAACTGCACAAATGGCAAGGCAATCAGCAACAGTTCTCTGCACAGCTTCTCCTATCTCAGCAATGGAATCCTGTCGTTTGGATTTGTTGTAGGTCTCCTGGTAAATACCACTACTAGTGTGCTCCTTACATGGTCCCTCAGTTTTTGAAGATGGTCTGTTGTACAAAGATTTAAAGCTGTGTTGTAATCTTTCCTTTTTAATGGCTGACTGACTTAACTGTACCCTAAGGGATATGCAGTGACCTAAAATTTATTTTCTTCATCTTCGACTGCTCATTGTCAATAATCTTGCCACAGTAGTATTTGGAGTTTTTTTTTTCATGTTGGAAACTGACTCATCAATAGTTTGATCCTTTGGATACAAGGGAGCTTACACACCAAGCACTTGAAACGGTTTGACTACACACAAGTAATCTCCATTTGATTAATTGTATTTTCTTTTTACGTTTTTTTTTATTCACATATTGTATATGCCAGTTTTGAGAATATAATAAACCAGCTCTTTATTATTGAATCCTTTGATCATACCCCGTAAATATTCTAGCAAATATTAATTTAGAATTAAACTCTGAACAGATATCCGACTGAAAGGACTGCTATAACAAAGAGTGTGGATGAGCTAGGGGGAAAATCAGTTTAACATGCATTGATATTTACCTAAAACCAGAATTGTATTAAAAAAAGATACATGTAAGACTTTTCTTTCATACTTTTTGTCTGAATAGGATTCAATTTGGTTACACTACAAAAGCTGGGTAGGTTTAAGCAAAACGTATGATATTATCTTTAGGATAAATAATCAATATCAGAACCCTGTGGGTCCGACACCTGGCACTCCCACTGATCAGCTTCAGTAACCCTGGACAGCTACTACACAGATTGGATTGATTTGGGTGCCAGATTTCAGACCATCACCAATCTAAAGATACAGTAGATAATCAATATGAAGTCCCAGAGAGCCCCTTTAAACCTTGATGAGGTTCAAGTTGTTGCTTCTTTTATTTTTATTTAAGTTTTCTCTGACCTGCATGTTGACCTGTCAGTTTAGAGTTCAATGGGTGTTCCCTGTGAAGCATTCAATCTCTCATTCTTCGTACTCATTTGCAGTGTGAGAATAATATAGACCTGCAATGGTTAGTAACTATAGATATGCTGCGTGGTGTAAATTAACATGTTCTGACCACAGAAGCCTATACAGTGCTCAGGAGTAAGCTAGCAAGTGTAGGGAAATGATATATCACTGATAAATCAGGCAAATTGCAGTCTTTAAACATGGGACTGCAGTAGATAATCAACAACAGTGCTTCATTACCCTTTGCAGACCCATAGATAGAGCTGCACCAAAACTTCATTCAACAGGGACATAGAACCCATTCTCATACATACATATATTTACTGTACTATGCACAGTAAAATAAGTGTGCAGTAGGTTTTCAATCTAAATTAGCAATGTTTGAATAAATTTCATTTATGTTAAGGTGAAAATTTAGCTACTATTCAGAGAATTTTAGTAAACCTCAATAGCTGTCCCAGGCATGTGCATTTATTTGTCTGATAGGCCTCTCAGACATGACATCACCTCAATCAATCAAAGTCAATCCGCACAGTACAGTAGAGCAAAAAGACAAGAGTGGGATGGCTTGGAGCTAAGTAATCTACCCTTATATCCATCAAAAGTCTTCTGCACCTAATACTGGAATATACATGCTTAGTCTAGTTAATGAGTAAGGAGTCTATTGTCAATGATGACTAAAAAAAATGCCACTGGAGTTTTAGGGTATGTTCACATGAAGCTTTTTGCAGGCAGAAAAAAATCAGCTTCAGGATTTAGGAAATGTTTTTTTGACATGATGCGGTTTTTGACGTGTTTTCTTTTACAGTTTTTTTGCTCCAGCACACTGTATGGACCTGGAAACCTCTCTTTAAAAAACTCTGGTTCTGTGCTGTAGCGTGCTGAGAATGTCTATAATTGCACAATTCCTAAATTGTAGAATGAGCAGTAGGACCTACTCCACAAACAGTTCTGTAAAAACTATAAAGTATACCAAAACTAAAGGAAATGCCACCTGAAAGTCATATAAAATTATATTTTTTGTTTGAAGTATTGATGCAAATGGGGTGCATTTAGTGACTGCAGATATCATAAAAATGTCTTTAGTATTTAATGCATATACATATTACAGCTCATGTTTGTATGGAGAAATACCTTTATATGCCTCTATTCAATTCCATTAGAATCTGACAAAAAAACGTGGCATGCCCCATCAGAGTCTATGTATACAAGGATTTACTCAGAATATATATGGCAGTGCATGGAGGTTGTGTATTTTATTTGTTGCAGAAATTGTGTGTTTTGTTTTTTTAATGTGAAACCAGGAATGGATTTAACAGAAAGGAGAGGAACAAGGAATTTCTTTATACTGTATTTTCCATTCTTTGCTTTCCACAGCCTAAACAAGCTATATGTGTTCTGTTCACTGAAATACAGATTCAGTGCCAATGTGTATCAGCTCTTAAAAGGACTGTGTCACCAGAAAATGACCTGTTATTTACCCAAGTTTTTGTGTCAAATATATTTTCAATTTTTGATTTTTTTTCACTAAGCCTAATAATAGACATACACTTGGAGGGTTGCAGCAGTTGCCTCAGTTACATGACAGGCAAAACAGTATTATAATAGACGATAACACTTCCATTGATAACATTACTGACCCATCATTGCAATCACTACTGACATCATTGCATTCACTGCTTATCTACTTCCTCTCCCTGCATAGAACATGCCCAAAATCCCTACCATAGACCTCACTGAGTCAACTCTAGTCTATTACACCTGCCAGACATTTATGACATGGTTTTATTTGTCATAAAAAGTTCATATGTCGCATTCATAACAAAGTTTTTGAAAAAATGCCATATGTGGTGTCCATATTAGGACATCCTCAGATAATATCATATTAATGGTAGTTTCAGGCAAGTTTACGACTATGAGACTTGGACACTGTATGTATGTTTCTAACTTGTAAACACACTTGCTGAATGGGTATTTTAGGAAAATTATAAAAAAGTAGACAGTTAATCGCCGACCCTACAACAGAACTGGTAATTCACTCTGCATGATACACATACAAAATTCTGATATTTTATTTCAAATCATTCAGATATTATATTACAAAAATAATATGTAATAATAATAATAATAATAATAATATTTTGCAATCGCGTATTCACATGAAAGATACATTTTAGCAGCTGAGACTTGAGCCTGCAAGATGATAGATTGGCCTACTTCCATGTATTCATAGGTCATATGAAAGGTTTAGAAAGTCACTTTGGTGTGTGCTTTCTCTCTTAATTTAGCCATTGGAGATAACGCTTGCAAGTTAACTGTGCTCAATATCCAAGATTTCTGTACAAGATAAAATATTGGTTAGTGTGGCAGTTCCCCTGGATATTTTTTAAGATAATTATCTGTCTGTACTATTGTTATTGATCAAAATTCACTGAGCCATATAATACAAAATTCTACAGAAAAATAGGTTGTACACAAAGCTGTTGATATCATAATCCTTCACACATTTTGTCACAGAAATGCTTTTACTAAAATGGAGTGGAAAGCTATTTATATAAATACACCTCTATTGTATCTGGAGTTTGAGGAAGACAAGGATGTAATGTTCGTCAGTGGTTATTCATGCAGAAGATAGAGCATTACATCACCTCCATATCATAAAATTATTGAGTTACTCGCAAAGTCACGTATCGGTCTAGACTGTGGCTCTCACACTCCAGCACTTATTCAAAGGACAAATAATAGCTTCCTCTTATATTCACTATAAAAACAAAATTAAAATGTTAATAAAAAAGACAAATGAATAAGAGCCACTGAGTATCCCATGTCATTACTAAACAGCCATGTCCTCTTATGTAACTACCTTTCACTTTTCACTGATCACCCACCACTGTAGGCTCACAGTTTTCCTGTTTAAAAGAGGACACAATGAAAACTAGTGTCCACACGAATACACTGACTTATGAACGAGGACTCCAACAGAAGCCCTGAGTCGTCCTCTCATTTATATTCAGCACACAGTACATTCTTTCATGAGCAGCATGGACACAAAAAGACAATGACCTTTAAATGTCTGATACATAGTGCTCTAGGCACTATAGCTTTATTAATACGGATGTAGATCGCCTTATTTCAGGATATGTACAGTCCCATTAAACAATCATTGTGTAATCTGCAGGTGTTGTGCCTCATTAACGCAGCAACTACAAGCCCTAGACACTGAAAATTAAACAGATAACTGGCAAGTGAATGCTATGTACAGAGCTAGCCATAGACAGCAGAAGGTCCTTGCCCAGCACTGTATTTGGGTCCTCTATTCTACAACAGCCAAATAGTACAGAGCTAAAGGGGTTCTCCAAAACTATAATATAGCCTTGCCTTAAGATAAATGTAAAAAAATAAGAGGGATTAAAGGATTATGGTTCATAGGATGAGATGTTGTACCAGGCACAGATCCTACTATATAGGGGACACTATGGCCCTGTCATTATGCTGATCAGCATTGATTATGTTGATGGTCTATTTTAAAGGGGTTATCCGGGGACTTGAATTTACCTTGATTTATCCAGCAGATTCTTCATCATGGACCAAGGAGTTCTGGCCTGGTTCTGATTCCTGGGTCAGGAGATCAGAATCAGCCCCCAACACTTGGATCACTTCTCCCCTCCCTCCTCTCCTGATCTCACAAGTTACAAGTGAGATCAGAACAGGAAAGCATGGGAGAAACAACCCGAGGTTTGGGGGGCTGGTTTCAATCACGTGACCATGTCAGAAACCTCCAGGTCCATGATGAAAATTTCTATCCAGACAATAAAGTATATCTGCCTGATCAGTCGGGGTTCAAGCATTGGGGCCCCCACTGGTTAAAAGAAAAAGAGTCCCATTTAGCCTGTATAACTATAGTGTCATGAGCTGAGTGCTATAGTCAGCTTCTCTCCTGCAGTCTACATAAAGATTAATAGAGCAGCAGCCTGTATGTGCAATTTACCTTGGATAGGGGATTATGTGAAATTATCAGAATCCCAGACACAGCCATTTTTTTTATTTTTACTCTGCGTCTTCCAAGACATAACTTCTTTATTTTTCTTTTTGGAACAAATTGTACTTCATAATAGCATCATTTAGTATTCTGTACAATATGCTGGGAAGCTTTTTCTACACCTTAAAAAAGTCCTTACAGGTGCATCTCAATAAATTAGAATATTTTTGAAACGCTCATTCATTTCAGCAATTCAATTCATAATCAGCAGTCTTCCATGATTGTGTATCCTACTGAACCAGACTGAGGGACCATTTAAAGGAAATAAATAAACGTTTCAAAGATATTCTAATTTATTGAGATGCACCTATATCTAAAAATATTGTGATATTCTGACACCCGTAACATTTTTATATTTGCATAAACAAGGATGTGTCTTTTTTTGCGGGGCCAGATGTACTTTTTAGTTATACTATTTTAGGGAATGCCTATTGTTGTGATAGCTTTTACACAAATTTTTATGGGAGGCAAAGCTTTGAAAAAAATGGTGATTCTTTTGATTTTTTCTTCCTGCTACAGCGTTCACCATGTGGGAAAAATATTTTTATAAGTTTGTATACCGGGCATTAACAGAAACAGGGATACTTAATGTGTTTTACTTTATGTATTTACTTATTTTTATGTGTGTTCTAGAAAAAGGGAGTGATTTGAAACTTTAGTTCTTTTTTTTTTTTTTTTTTACTGTTATATTTAGACCCCCTAGGGTATAAAATGGCAAAATTGTAGAGCAGCTTGTAAAAGAATAAAAAAACAGTGCAGGCAATGATTGCAGGCACTGTCGCCAGGTCTCCGCTGTATATCATATGAGCTTAGTGGCCGCCGTATTTAAAATACCTGTCATCCACCGTACTTTTATGGGAAAGGGTTAAAGCAACACTTGAATATTTTTTTTTTGTTCCCCCAATATATGTAATTCAGCTAGTATTATCTTATTTTGTTATCCATCTGAAAATTCATGAGATCCTTATCTTCAGTTGGGTCATGTGATCTTATTTGACGGGATGAGAACAACATGTCTGTATGCTCTGCAAAAGTCACACCATAACTTCCTGAATCTGCAGGTTCAGTTTCAGGATGTTATGGTGAAACTGTACCTGCTACTTAATGATCCCTGATCCTGCCCATGGTGGCCTCCACTTCCCCTTCAGCCTCCAGGAGGTCTTGTGCACTGAACTGAATAGCGTCAGCGACGTCCTGTGGGACACCTGGAGGGCTGAAGGGGAAGCGGAGGCTGCCTTGGGCAGGAGCGGGGATTGGTAAGTAAATAGCAGCCATTACCTGCTGGAGTAACATATATATATATATATATATATATATATATATATATATACTGTATATAAAAAAGCCAGCAGGTGGCCGCTATGGTTGCTATGTAACTCCATTCACTTTCATTGGCGAAGGAGTCACAGGACAATCGAGCAAAAGATACCACCAAAGCCACTGCATAGCCCTAGACAGGGACAACGGCCATGAATGAAGTTGTAAGGGAAAGGGGGCTCAAGCTGAACTTTTGCAACAGGACCCATGATCCTTTAGCTACACCCCTGCTTTTACCAATTAGGAGAATATTGGGAAAAGGATCATTACACTGTTTCCCAGCAGGAAGATATTGTAGAGAAAGAGAAATCTAAAATCCAAATGGAGTCTGATCTCAAGCAAAAAGGATAGTCAACTGTGGGGATATGAGTGCAATATATATAAAATAAGTACAAAGTGTTAGGCAAGGCGCACAGGGATGCCATGGAGATAACAAATAACAGTTATTTCCAGCACTGATGGATATACTGTATGTGTGATAATGATATCATGGGTACTGTTGATATTATTGCACCCTTCTACATTAAGTGTATAAAGATTATATATAAATATTGAATTGTTTGCTACTAATTGCTACAAAAATCTATCACAAAACCACTAAACAGAAAAATAAAGTTAAGCCACAACAAAGCAACTAATTCCCAGTTTAACAACCATCAATGATGTTGGTGGATAGTGGATCTTTATGTAATTTATCTCTTTCTTGCATGGCTAGTATTTCCTTCTAGACCTAGTGTCCTTGAATGTAAAAACATATGCAGCTGTTTCACAAAAGCAGACTTCTTTCTAACGCCTTCAAGCTTTCTTTCCCTTCAACCTTTTGATTTTTCCCAAAGAGGAATTTTGTGTAAGCACAGCAATATTGCACCATTTTCACAAAGGAAATAATACAGAAGAGTCTCAAATGACTCTGTAAAATCTTTGTTCTATATACATTAGTATACCTACTATATGTACACCTACATATTATATAGACTTTCCAAATGTAAATTAAATTTGAAGTATAAAACTGCCCCTTTGTTGCCCACAGTTTTTTTTTTTTTTTTGTCTTTTTTGGGATTGAATTATACAAGGAGGAGAATGTACTGTATAAATAGGATCTTTATACCTCTCTTCCCTGAGGGTTACTATTCTAGGCTCTGTTCACACTAGCACCATAGCTTCTATTATTAATGGTGGCATGACAGCTTTGACAGATCCATTGTGAAGCATATTGTAATGAATACAGATAGATCACTTTGGGTTATAATGAAGCCTTCTTTTCTATGGCAAAACTAGAGCAGCAGACTACGCAATGTAAACAAGACAGAACAGTAACTAGCAGCAGTGTGAACATACCCTTAGATAAAAACTTGGCAAGTGTATTAAACTCTAACCTTTTCTGTGTTATGGTAGCTGGTGAGGGGTGGATTCTTCTGAGTTACAATGATGGTGTTCGCTTAGTCCTTGTAAATAAATGCACTCATCAATGTAAAGTGGTTTAATCACAACCAAGAGGATTTACTGAAACTCATTCTTGCTGCAATCATATACACATTTTACCAGAAGACACTTACTGGTTACAGAAGTGGCTACTGGAGGCAATTTTAACTTTTTCTAAGCAAAACATCTGCTGACTGATGATTTTTTTTTTTTTTTTTTTGCCATAAACAGTAATACGCTAAGGTCTGGGTGCGTGAGTGATTTCAGCAAATAACATCTTTATTATAGCTTCTTGGAACTGCACTATCTTTGGTGCAGTCAACAGGTTTATGTCTTTCAAACAGAAAATGAGTTTTTATATATTTGCGTCCCATCAAACCTTTGAAGATGAAATAATATGGCATCAGCTCCTGATGTTCCTCAATTTCCTGTTGTCATAAACATATAGGGTGGTGCACTTTAGCCATTGCCTATTAATTTGTGCTTACTCTCAATTTTATGTTGGCAAACATTCCCTATATACTTTACCAAGAATAACTATTATTCATATTACTCACACTGTTAAGCTAAGGAGGAAATAAAATAGATTAATAAATTCTATTAGCCCCGATTGAATTCATTAACACAAAAGGGGAGATTCTGCGATTAAATATCATATTGATTGTATAGATCATAAAATGTTTGCCATTTACATGCTGAGAAATAATGATCAATTGATGTTTTATCATAACATTTACATTGTATGACACCAGCACATTCACTTAACCTCTTGACACCACATGACATGCAATTGCAATGTTCATCAAGGGTTGCTATACTGTACATTTAGGCACCATTGAATGCAGTTAGGTCATAAAAATAGCTAGTCATGCTCGCTGTTGATGTCAGTTGTTTAAAGGGTATTTATCGCATGGAAAATGCACTGTAATCTGCATGCAGCATATTATGAAGCTGGAGGAGCTAAGAAGATTGATATATAGTTTTGTGGGATAAGATTCAGTACAAGGCTACATGCACACAATGTTGTGCTTTGTCAGTGTGCTAGCCGTGTTTTTCATGTCTAGCACACTGACCCATTAATTTCTACGGCCACATACACACTGGCGTGTGTATGTGGCCATCACTGCTTGATCTACTGCTTCATCCAAAGCAATTTCTCAGTTTTCTCCTGTAATATACAGCAGCAAAACTTGCAATAAAACTAGAGAATCATAGAAGTAAGAGATATAGAACAAAGTTTAGTCAGATTTAATCAATTACAGGCAGATAGTGATAGAAATCATAGGAGTGAGGGAGAATATCTGCACAGTGCTGTGTTTGTCTGAATGTTGCAGTACAGACACTAAACATTTAACCCTTTCATTGCCACTAATATAATTTTGTCTAAGCATGTTTTGCAAAATAGCAGTTTGATCTGTGACTGTCCGCAGAGTTTTTTAGATTGTTTTTACTGACAAGGTAAAATCTTTTCTTAAGGGTTTTTTGGGCCTGAATTCAATTTTTTTATTAAATACATACAAACTGCTTTTTTTTTTTTTTTTTTTTTGATTACCCAAAATCTGAAAATCCATGTTTGTTAAGGAGATTTTCTTGATTACCCAATATGCATATAAACTGCCAACACAGCTGCCACTCATGTCCTGCAGCCTGGTCCATCATATTAATCCATACTTTACTGCCTGCCACTCATGTTGCTACAACTACCACCACTGCCATCACTCAGCCAGACATGACTTACAGCCTGGTCCATCATATTATTCCATGCCATACTGTCACTCATGTTGCCACAGCTACCACCACTCAGCCAGACTTGTCCTGCAGCCTGCTCCATCACATTCCACTTTACCACGCTGTTGGTGCCATAGTGTTGGCATATAAAAAACAGTGTTATATTGAAACAGGTCCCCACATCATAACAATGGTGATTTTGTTTCTTTCAATGCCAGCGCCATTTTGAATTCACATCTGCTCCCAACAAGGAATAATTTTTGACAACTTTTTGTTTTGGAAGGCCACCTATTCTTCAGCTTCAACTAGGCACAAAGTCACAAATCTGTCTCCCAAGTAATTCCCAAATTTTTCTATAAAGCCATTACTTTTTGCAATATAACCACCATGCATGTATAAAACACACAGGCATCTTTCCCCAAAAAAGGGTAATTTTTGGATCATTTTAAATGCTAAAATACGTAAAAGTGAGTGAAAGAGAAGTGTATGGTTAAACTAGGAGTTTGTATCTACTGCTTACCAGTTTTTCCATACACATATCGCTTTCACTTTCACATTCACATTCACATAACTTGGCTGTGTGTGCCTTAGAGAACTAGAAACTGGATAGATAGGTTCCTAGGAACCTGTACACTATGTAGTAAGCCAATTTAAGCTATGGTTTGTACCGAACTTGTTCAACCTGAAGCTAATTTTTACAACAAACCACTTAAACTCGAAATGAAACAAATCTTGATAAGTTTGTCCATCTCTTCTTATGATGAATATTTCTCAGCATAGAAATAAATAAATGACAATTTATACTGAATCTATTCCCACAAACTATACATCAATGGACTCAATTCCTTCTGCCCTATAACAGGGGTAGGCAACTTTTTTTGTATGGTGTGCTGATTTTTTAGAAAAAGTCAAAGATGAGGTGTGCTCTGCAACAATAGTAAGGATGTCGATCTGTACCTGAAAGTCATATAACACAAACCATAACCAAAACCAAATAATTGGTTGGTTAAACATCCATTTCAATGTGATCCTTCTATGTAGAATGTAACTTTTAGTTAAAAACAGGACTTGTAGTGGTCTGCAGTCCCTCATATAGCTCTGTCTTTCTGTTGAATAAATCCAAACAAATCTGTCCAGCCTTACTGAAATGAACAAACGCGTTCAGGTGCCATATTATACTTTTGCACTTGCTTCAAAGTACAAAAATTAATTGCATCATGTCTCATGCTCCCCCCCCCCCACCCCAGTGTCACCTGGAGCAGTAGTGTTTTAAACATAAGAGAGAGCTCTGTGCCGGGTAAATGTGCCTGAGGCGACGACCCTGGCACAGGTGCCGGAGGTTGCTGACAGGGCCGGTTTTAGACAAAGTGGGGCCCTGGGCAAAATTAAAAGTAGGGCCCCAAATGCTGATATGCAAACAACATCATCGTCTTCCAGTGGCAACCTGTATAATAACGCCTCCTTTCTGCCAACAAAAAAGTAATAACAAGTCCCATTTACCACACACAATTCAAATGAGCACCTTTGTACCGCCTAATAGATTTTTGCACCCAGTCATCAGTTATTATAGTGCCTCCTTATAAATAATAGTCCCTGCTTATAAATAATATTACACCTTTATCAGTAATAACTCCCTTATAAATGATAAATATCCCTGTATCAGTAATATTCCCCCTTATCAGTAACAGTCACCCCGTAAAAATAATACTGCTCCCTTAATAATAGCCCTCTCATAAATAATAGTTACTCTTATAAATAATAGTCCCTATTATCACTAATAGCCCCCTTTATAAATAAGCCCACTTATCAATTATACCCCCCTTATAAATAGTTCCCCTCTTATAAATAATAGCTCCCACCTTATAATGGATGCCTTATATATAATAGTTCCCCCCTTATAAATAATAGCCTGTCTTATAAATAATAGTTCCCCCTTATAATAGCCCCCTCATATTTAAGTTTCCCAATTATATATAGTAACCCACACTTATATATAATAGTTCCTCCCTTATAAATAAGAGCCCCCTTATATATAATAGTTCTCCGTTAAACAGTGTTGGACTGAAGGGCCTTAGGCCCACCAGAGGAACTTGTTCTGGGGCCCCACCCAACAGCTTTCTGCTAATAGCCTATACCACGGCTCCTTCACTGAAGTCTTACATAATTGCTGACTATCTATTGTTACTGAGTATGTTCTCAATATAGTCAGCCCCTATAGTACTGTGTAGGCCCCAATAACTCCCAATAACTGTGCCAGTTCATGCACAGTAATGTGCAAGATTATAGTGAGGGAGCTGTGATGCAGACATAGCACACAGGGCTGCCAGCAGGAATTTTGAGCCCCCCCCCCCCACAGTATAATGCTCCACATGGTATATAATGCTCCAGAGTGGCCCCACACAGTATAAAATGCTCCCCTGAGCCCCCTATAGTGGCCCCACATGGTATATAAGGCTTCAAACAGTATAATACTCCACAGTGGCCCCCACATTATACTACCGCTTAGTGGCCCCAGACAGTACAACATGCTCCCCAGCTGCCCCACACAATATAATATGATCCATACAGTATAATATGCACCCCATAGTGCCCCCCCAGTATAATGCTCCACAGTGGCCTAACACAGTATAACATGTTCCACAATGGCCTCCACACAGTATAATATACTCCCCAGGGGGTTTCCCCCAGTATAATGCTCCACAGTGGTCCCCCACAGTATAATATGATCCCCACAGTCTCCTCCAGAATAATGCTCTACAATGGCCCCACAGAGTATAATATTCTCCCGAGAAGCCCCGCACAATATAATATACTCCACAGTGGCCCCACACAGTATGACAGGCTCCCCACACTTCCCCTTCCCCCCAGTATAAAGCTCCATAGTGGCACAAAGTAGAATATGCTCCCCAGAGGGCCCCTGCTAGTATAATGCTCCACAGTGCCTCCCAGTATTTTGCTCCACAGTGGCCCCATGCAATGTATTATGCTCCCCAGAGCGTCCCCCAGTATAATGGTCCACAGTAGGCCCCACGCAGTATAATATGCTCCCCAGAGGGCCCCCTAGTATAATGCTCCTTAGTCCCACCCGAATAATGCCCCACAGTGGCGCCACGAAATATAATATGCTCTGCAGATGGCCCCCTCAGAATAATGCTCCATAGTGACCCCACACAGTATAGCATGCTCCAGAATGGCCTCCACAAAGTATAATATACTGCCCAGAGAGGTTCCCCTAGTATAATGCTCCAAAGTGGCCTGAAACAGTATAATATGCTCTCCAGAGAGCCCTCCCCAGTATAATGCTCCACGGTGGCCCCACACAGTATAATATGCTCTCCAGAGGGGCCCCCATAGTATAATGCTCCAAAGTGGCTCCACAGAATATAACATGCTCTCCAGAGCCCCCCCCCCACATTATAATGCTCCACAGAGGCCCCATAGAATATAACATGCTCTCCAGAGGGCCCTCTCCCCAGTATAATGCTCCACAGTGGCCCCACACAGTGTAATATGCTATCCAGAGGGGCCCCCCAGTATAATGCTCCACAGTGGTCCCACAGAGTATAATATGCTATCCAGAGGGGCCCCCCAGTATAATGCTCCACAGTGGCCCTACAGAATCCGTCAGTGCTATTATTATATTATACTCTGGGATCGCTTGACATCTAGGCACAAAGTCAGGGATCAGTGCCAATAGTAGTCATTATCTTTGTTCTCTGGTGTTATCAGCACCAGACTGAGGTGCCTGGGGCTCACTTGCTAAATCCAAATATTACCTGCCTCCCATTTTTTCAGTATTAGCCTGCTACCTATCCCTTTCTCTAGTCTAGGGTCTCCTTAGCTCTGTGAGTAAGATGATTGGTGATGGGGGCCCCCACATTGACAGTAAAGAGATGGGGCCCAGTAGTTGACCTGCCTCTGTGCCTAGATGTCAACTAAGCCACCTAATGCATATATATATATATATATATATATATATATATATCTTAAACTCGGTAGTTTGTTAAATATTCTACCCTGTTTACTATATGGGCACATCGGCTCTGTGAGATGCTGTATGCTGCCTACCTGTACATGGTGCAACCAGTGAACTATGGCATACAGCTCTCTGGCAGGTGTTGGGGGTTAGAGGCTCATAGCCTCCCTGGGTCAGGGACCCACCAGGGAATAGACCTGTTACATTGTGGGCCTGGATATCACCCATTTTCTCATAAATTAAAGATCTTATCAAAGGGTCATAATGGTAGGAGGAACCATGTTTGTGTTTGTCTATAATTAATCTTTTAATAGCACAAGCAAAATTCACTTTGAAAGATCCTTTCCATAGGGTAATTTTGCTCCCTTGTGATTGCAAGTCTTTATTAATATTTTCAGTTAGGGACCATCTGCTTCTTTCAATTTTATCATTAGTCTAATTGATGGTGCTATGGCAAGTTGCCTCCTCCCCATAGGGACATCTCTAGATATCTGTATTATGTCTCAGCAAGCCTGTACATGTGTATATGAGTAAGAGGGATGCTGTAAAGTCACACTAAGGAATATGTAGCTATAGTAGGATACTGGAACATCATAAGTCTGTTCTGAGACAAACATGCAGAATTAAGGGAGATTCGCTGACTGTAAGTGAAGGGCTACATCATTTGCATCGCTCTGACACTGTCCAAATAGCAGAGGACAGTGTCAGAGCGGCTTCGGCTGTGTGATATCATGAGAAGTTGCGAGATCTCGTGAGATCACACAGCCGAAGCTGTCCTGTGCAAATTGGAAAGCAAATGACGTAGCCCTTGATTCAGCTGAAACTAACCTATCTATCTGCGCAACTGGGTTTATATACTGGGTTCTGGTGACGAACTCCCTTTAAAAAAGTGATGCTGCAATTCACACTAATGCACTAAAGTGATTAAAGGGGTTTCACCAGTTTGCTCTCTCTTCTCACTTCCTGTATTATTCAGGAAGCTGGTGGGCAGGCTTTAACAGTTTGATGGACTGGACACTAACAAGTACCTCAGTAGATACAGACATTCACTTTGCTATGAAAGATTATTTATTATGATTGCTAGAAATTTAATATAAATGCAGATTAAATAGTATGCACAGTAAAAATGTATTACATTACACAGGTTTAGAGAGAAAAAAAAAAACTTACTGTGAAAGATCCTCAGTGCGCCAACACCGCACTGGCTCACACCTGAGACTTCTTTCATAAAAAACCACACTCACCGCCAGTGAGTGCTGGGTTCACAAGATAAATACAAGACAAGCTTTCTAAATTTTATATATTTATTAACCCCTAAATGGGTCGGTATTAACATCTAACACATGCAGTTCAGAACAGATATGTAGATACATCCAAGCATTAACAGTTACTAGTTACAATATACAGTACAATACAATAAAAGGGAATAAAGGTGAAATGATTACTTTACCACACATCTCCTTGATGTGGTTCTGTAGTCCAACACTCACACATTCTCTGGTATGTGTGAATAACCAGTGGAGGCTTCTAGCAGCATCAACATATTCCAGCCTGCATGCTCTCATCACAGTCTCTCAGTAATCTGTCTCTGCACAGTATTCTCTCATAGTATTCTCCTTGTAGTCTGTCATAGTATTCTCTCAGTGGTAGTCTCAGCCCAATCTCCTCCCACTGACCTCTTACCTCATCTTTTATACCCTTGATTACACCACCCAGAATGAGGTCACCGGCGACAGCAAGTCTGATTGACTAACGCACTCAAGTCCAGATCCTTTGTAAGGAGATGGGATTAAGTGAAATGATACAATGTTATCAACCATGTCTGATCTAACAGCCCAGGCTGAACAATGCATGTTTATTTGATCACCCAGGCCTAGATAGGAATTCAATAGAGCTTTTCTGGGATGGATACAAAGCCCTATTGTTACAAGGTTGCCCTACTGATAACATACATCTAGGATTATAGCTGCGCACATTATGAGTAAATGGAACTAAGAGAGAAATACACGCTACCCAGAGATCAAAATACAGCTTTGAGTTATAGCCATATTTAAGCGGAATCATCACACCTCCCCCTTTTAGATGGGGCTTGCAGGAAGTAGGGGCCTACGCCCCTCTTCTGAAAGCACCTCCGCCTCCAGCTTCTCAGGCTCTGGCCCCAAGGCTCTCTCACCTCCCCCCCGGGGTCCCAGCAGACTCGGGCCTTGTCAGACTCCGAGGGTGTTTGAGCGGCACGTGCCTTCAATATGTCCAGACTAGGGTCAGCTTGGACAGCATCTCTGAACTCATGGCTGGAGTGAGACAAAAGAGAGGTGCATGTTACATATCTGCCGGACCCTTCTGGCTCTCTAGTCTGACTAGGGACACTTCTAAGGCTCAGGCCCTGAGCCACGTACACTTGGCTACCTCCTGCCTGTTCTGGGTCTGCTTTCTGAGTGCTGGCATCCCATGGAGCCACACTCATGACCCCAGGTCTTTGGGATACCAGTTCAGAGACCCCATCCCGGCGGTCTCTCAGGGTCTCTCTCACACTAGCCGCTAGTTGGGAGAGTTCTAGGGGATTCTGCACCTCCCCCTTTGCTTCCAAACCTAGGGGCACCTCTGGTTCTGGTACAGGTATGTTTAGACCCTGTCCTCCCTCCCAGACGCCTTTCCCCTTTGGACCTACACCCTGTTCCTCCTGTACTTGGGTGGGTGATGGTGATACCTTGGGCAAATGACTGAGATCATGCTTCCCCAAACCATCCCCCCACAATACATTGACAGGTAATACATTTGACATACCCCCTTCTTGGATCACACCTCCAGTACCCCATGCCATCTGCACTTGGGCCATGGGCGTTCCTGGAATAGAACTGGACAGAAGAGACGTGTATGTCTCCTACCGGCTGGACTCCTCCGGCTTCAAGGGAGTGAGGCTAGTCATGGCGGTCTCAGCACCGACTCCAGGTGGTGTAGGCAACGGTTCAAGGGTCGGAACGCCCTCCACCCTTGTAGCACTCTGGCTGCGGGATAACACCACACTACCAGCAGTCCGTCCCTCACCTGGATCGGCCATGAGATCCCCATAGCCTACCTGACCACCTGGCACATGGTCAGCAGTTGGGTGCTTATCGGATGCACTGGGCGAAATAATAGAAGTCGCTTCCAGTGACTCAGAAGAGCTACCCTGTACACTTTCACAACAAGCACTGGCAATTACATTGACAGTACATTCATTAGCAATTGTTAATTCACACCAGGTCTCAGTAATGCGTCCGAGCGACGGACGGAACGGTGCAGAGGCTGGAAGGCTTTCCACCCCTTTGGCACTTTGACTGCGGGTAACCACCGCAATACCAGCAGTCCGTCCTACATCCGGACCGTCACTGAGAGCACAGAGAGACACCGAACCACCTGGTACAATATCCACAGTTTCATGGCAGACATTTGCAATATCATTAACAGCATTGGTTCTATCACATTGAGCTGGAGGGAGGACTGGCAGACATAGAGACACAGACTGGGGGGGTGAGGCCCCCGCAGATGTGGGCGGGTCTACAGCCCAGTCCTCACTCAGCTCCTTTACACCTACATTAATCCCAGATACATTAGAATTAGCATTTTCACAGAATGTATAAGGAGACATTTCAGAGAGAGGGTTACCAGCCCCCTCTGCAGGTATTCCCACAGGTACAATAAAATTAGCATTTTCACAAACTGTATGAGGAGACATTTCAGAGGGAGGGTTATCAGCCCCCGCTGCATATTGGCACACCATAGGCCCCAAATCTGTCCCCAACAGTACATTGGCAGGCAACTCAGACATTACTCCCACATCCCGCATTCCTTTCCCTGCACCCCAGTCTAAATGAACACAAGCCATGGGTACAGTAAAATGTTCCAATCCAATACCCCGTAGGGTCAGAGTTTTCCCGGGAATAATACTGTCTGGGGGGACCAAATCTGGTTGTACCAGCGTGACATCTGCCCCAGTGTCCCGGAATCCCATCACCACTTTGTCCCCCACAGTGACCTGTTGACGGTTAGCATTAAGCTGGGGCCCCTCCCTCGCAACCAGATGCAGAGATGGGCCGGCCGCTGTAGTTTGGGTTGCAGGGGGGTTCCTAGGGCGGTTAGGGCAGTGTCGTTGTAAATGTCCCGTTTGGTTACAGGCGTGGCACCGCCTGATATCTCCCTGGGGTATGAGAGAGGTCGCCGGGGAGCTCAGAGCTCGAGGGGCAGGGGACGTATAGGAACCACCCGGGACAGAGTTTGGCCTACCCCACCTGGAAGCAGAGGGCTGTGGTGACCTCCAGCTTGGTTCAGGATTCCCCTGGACAGATTGTGTCTTACCCCTCCTCCAGCCGTCGCTGGCAGGTTTCCACGGCAACTGGTTGGCAACATAACGATCCGCCATTGCTGCGGCTGTGTCAAGGTCCTTGGGCTCTCGGTCCAAGAGGCTATTTTTGCACTTCCTCAGTACAAATGTTCAAGAACTGCTCTTGAAGCATGAGGTCTGCAAGGCTTTCTTGCGAGGTGACGGACTTGCCCTCCGTCCACCCCTGGAACCACACGCGCAGCTGGGCCGTTGTATCCTCATGGCTCTCTGAAGGCTTTTTCTGCAGTCCTCTGAACCTTCGACGGTATAGCTCCGGCGTGAGTTGGTACCTCTGGATCAGCGCTGCTTTAACAGACTCATAGTCCTGGTCAACTGGCAAATTGGCGTAAGTGTCCAGGGCTTTTCCCCTCAACCGGGGAGCCAGGTAACGGATCCAATCCGTCTGTGGTAGCTGATACTGCTTACACACTTTCTCAAAGGCCAGCAAGAACGAGTCCAAATCCCCATTTGTTTCAAGGATTGGAAAGTCCTCGGATCGGAGCCTTGGTACTTGGGCTTCTGGAGTGTGGGCAGTGACAGACGGTGCCTGCTGGGAGAGCTCCAGTCTTTTGAGCTCAAGCTGATACTGCCGTTCTCGTTCTGCAGCTTCACGATCGGCCTGCCGTTCTGCTGCCTCACGATCAGCCTGCCGTTCTCGTTCTGCTGCCTCACGATAAGCCTGCCGTTCTGCGGCCTGCCGTTCTTGTTCTGCAGCTTCCTGAAAGCGGCACATCACCTGCAGGTATATGTTATGGTCACTGGTGCCTACTTGCTGCAGGGCCGTTTGCCAGTATGAAGCCATTCCCCCGACAAGGCTGGGGCTACTGGTCCCTCCTGGTGAAGTAATCCTTGGGACCGCGCTGCTTGCCGCACTTCCTGGCCTAGCCCCAAAATCAGGACTCTGCTCGATTCTCTGCATGGCTGTGGCTTCCTCCATTTCAGCCATACGCTCAGGATCTCCAAAAGCCTGGTTCAGCAATTCTGGAGCTCTGCTTCTGAGCCCACTAGCCATCCACTGGTATTTGCCAAATAAAAGATAGGATAGAATACAAAGAGCAAGGGAGGAGAACAGCACTGTATCAAACTTTCACTGTATCTTAATGCTTGCTTTAATACCGAGCTTGTCTCATAGGATTACTACAATCCCCAGCGTCTGAGTGATAAAGGTCACCAACACACGCTGTTTATCCTAAGATCCCACTACGCTGCCACCAATGTGAAAGATCCTCAGTGCGCCAACACTGCGCTGGCCCACACCTGAGACTTCTTTCATAAAAAAACCACACTCACCACCAGTGAGTGCTGGGTTCACAAGATAAATACAAGACAAGCTTTCTAAATTTTATATATTTATTAACCCCTAAATGGGTTGGTATTAACATCTAACACATGCAGTTCAGAACAGATATGTAGACATATGCAAGCATTAACAGTTACTAGTTACAATATACAGTACAATACAATAAAAGGGAATAAAGGTGAAATGATTACTTTACCACACATCTCCTTGATGTGGTTCTGTAGTCCAACACTCACACATGCTCTGGTATGTGTGAATAACCAGTGGAGGCTTCTAGCAGCATCAACATATTCCAGCCTGCATGCTCTCATCACAGTCTCTCAGTAATCTGTCTCTGCACAGTATTCTCTCATAGTATTCTCCTTGTAGTCTATCATAGTATTCTCTCAGTGGTAGTCTCAGCCCAATCTCCTCCCATTAACCTCTTACCTCATCTTTTATACCCTCGATTACACCACCCAGAATGAGGTCACCGGCGACAGCAAGTCTGATTGACAAACACACTCAAGTCCAGATCCTTTGTAAGGAGATAGGATTAAGTGAAATGATACAATGTTATCAACCATGTCTGATCTAACAGCCCAGGCTGAACAATGCATGTTTATTTGATCACCCAGGCCTAGATAGGAATTCAATAGAGCTTTTCTGGGATGGATACAAAGCCCTATTGTTACAAGGTTGCCCTACTAATAATATACATCTAGGATTATAAATCATCCGCATTCTTGCCTGCTTGTAAAGAACATATACACCTGGTATATACGCCATAGGTGTACAGCTATATACAACACCCAAACTTGGCACAGTATACTGACCCTGGTGCCAGGAAATGCAAAATCATAAGATTCTTTTCTGAATCTGTATGGTGCTGTATTTAAGCTCCTTCAAGTTGTCAACTGTAGATAATTTCTATAGCCAAAGAATCAACTTTGCCTCTACCTACACAGTCTATGACAAGTTACTTCATAATGCACATTCTGCAGGCAGTTCTGTGCCCTAGATATAAATCTAGGGTATAGATTAGGGCACAGTTCAATCATCTTTAATCATCTGACCACAAATGCCTGTTTTTTTTTTATTTTTTATTCCTAGCCAAGGCTTCATGGGACAAGAAGGAAAAAGCAACTGGCAAGAGATAGTGATTTCTGTAATCAGGATAACAGACATAATCTGAACTAATTTCTTCTAAGAAAGCACATACATTGCTTCTGGAAACTGTAAGAACACTGATACTATATGGTTACTGGATGTTAGATATGATCATGTGTACTTGAGCCTCTTTACAGCCAGTCATGGTCTCCTCTTCTTTGCACTTGTCCTGCATGCTTCTTGACCTGATAAGGGTATATTAAGTTCATTAAGTACAATAATCATTATAATAAAGATCTTTATTATAATGATTATTGTAAAAAATTTTTTCCTGCACTGACCCGCATTTTAGTTCTACAATAGCTAGAATTGCCATAGTCAGATATAAATGTATGTACACAAAGTTTCACATAATTTAGTTGTTTTTATTTTATTTCATTTTATTTCTTGAAAATAATTTCCCAATCTTTTCCTATGAATTAAATGTTTTTTATTCTTATTATTATGTAGATCTGACGAAGGGGTGCGTTTTCCTAAACGCTAAAAAAACCCCGAAACGCGTTATCGAAATAAAAGCTGGATTATACCCTACCTTTTGATATTCTGTGTTTTGGTTCTAAGGAGCGCAATTCCTGGGATTTCACAGGAGCAATCTGCTCCAACACATACATCTAGACCTGTCATATGATGCATACCACCCCCACTCAATGAACCTTATTGGCTTAAAATATGGTTCATCAAGTTTCATCATGGTATCTATCATTTTGACAGGAAAAATAAGTGTTCTTCCTGTCAGATTTGACAGGATTTATGAAACATAGCTTTACAAAATAGAGAAAAGTAACATCAATGTACTGTATCTATGAATAATCTTTGAACGGTTGGGGGGCGTTCACACTACCGTTGGATGTCTGTACTGATAGTGTCCGTTAAAAAGAAAAAAATAACAGACGCCTATTATAACAGACATTAACGAACACTAACATCAGTATACTAACTGGACACTAACTGACAGTAATAATGAACAGTATAACGGACGCCCCGACACTTACGGACAACAGATAAAATCCCATTGAAATCCATGGGCTTTTTAACAGATTTATGATGGTTCTGTTAGTGTGCGTTATTAACATTTTGTAACGGATGCTAGCAACGGACAATACTAACAGTAGTGTGAACACTCCCTTGGTTTGTAGTGCATATCAAGACCAATGGATAATGCTGTTTGGTAATGTCATGTCAAATAGTTGACAAGACATGGCAATGACTATATGCCCTAGTAACATCAATGTGTTCATTAGGTCATGGCCTTTGAATATCGGTGAGCTTTATTATTATTTTATGTTGCTTTCTTTTATTTTTTTGTAGAATGCACCAAAAATTTAATTTATACTAGGTTTACAATAGCGCTGGGTTCTCAGTTGCTCATGCATATCTGGGACCCAAATGACAGAGAACTGGATTGCTCAAAAAGTGGTAACAGATGGAGCCCAGTGAACCCACTGACTATAATGCAGTCCGCTGGGTGTTTGCTATTTTGAACCTGAAAGTGGTGGAGAAAAAAGTCCTCTGTGCAGGACTTTTTTCTTTGCCTATTTCTGGAGGTCTCTTAAATGGGCTCTACAACGGAGATCCCAACGCAGATGGGAACCCACCCTTATACTACATAAAGGCTCAGGTATAAAAATAGCATTCAATCTGAAGCTCAGTTTACATGAATCTACACTAGGTAGACCATAAGCAGAGTAATATAGCAGTAAAGGAATTAGAAATTCAAACATGATTTATGAGATTAGAAAACAAAGCTACTTTATACCAGCAACAGCTCAACTCAACTTTTATGGGCTATGTCAGGTACTGCAGCTCAATTCCATTCATCTGCAGCTCTTACACTAAGTTTACTCATTATTCTGTCAGGAAACATAGATTGTTTTACAGCCTGTGTTTATTCATCAAAGTATACCCTGGAGTATATGAGAGCTTGAACAAGACAGACAGATTATAAGGGTAGTAGTTGGGGATAATCCGGGTGACATCCATTCACATTCACTACCAACATCTAAGAAGGGGTATATATATCTCAGGTTCATTTGCACATCTACTTTAGAAGAGGCCATTTAAACATAAGTCATACAATCTTAAAGGTGTTGTTTTTCGGATATGTTTTTAAAACTTCATTATGGCATAAAAAAATAGCAAAAGGTTATACCATCACTGGTCTTCTGACATGCCCCTGCTAGTCTCTCCATCTTGATCCTACTCAACATTCAGGAAATGCCCACTCAGCTAATCATTGGCCATACCTAATGAACAGATATTTCCTGTGTGTCTAGTGGGACAACAATGAACATTGTAACAAGAGAAGCGGGGCATCAGTGAAAGTATCACTCTTTATCTTCTTATGCCATGCTGACCCTTTTTCAAAGAAAATCTGCTAAACAGCCCCTTTAAATACCAAATATAATTAGAGGCACAATTATTTATTAGGTGTTTGCTTCTCTTACTTGTATAATGCCAACCAGAGGCGTAAATAGCAGGGGGAAGGGGGACGGCAGTCCTGGGACCACTGAGTTTGTGGGGCCTACCATGGGGGAATAAAAATACAGTTAGACTAGGTGGTAAAGAGGAAGCCATGCATTCCCTTCACTGCCAGACGTCTTTTTTCAACTATAATATAACAGTTAAACAGGAAGCCTTTAGCTTCCTGCTCCATTATGCAAGCATTCTGCAGAACTGCAGAATGCTTTGGAGATTGGACTGGGTAAGTATTTTTTTATGGCACAACTGTGTGTTGGGGGGCTATTGGGGATCATAATACTGTTTGAAGGGACCAGTGGGGACTATCTGGGACAATACTATGTGAAGGGACCACTGGGGACAATAATACTGTGTGAAGGGGCCACTGGAGACTATTAGGGACAATAATATTGTGTGAAGGGGCTACTGGAACTATTGGGAACCACAATACTGTGTGAAGGGGCCATTGGGAACTGTTGGGGACTATAATACCCTGGGAATTACTGGGGACAATAATTCTGTGTGATAAGGACACTGGAGACTGTTGGGGACCATAATATTGTGTGAAGAAGTCACTGGGGACCGTTTTACTCTATATAGGGTTACTGGGAATGATTATATTCTGTGCATGAGTTTGAAAATGTTAAGAAACACTTCTACAATATAAGGTGGCATTAGAGGCATTTACCTTTGGGGAACTGAGCAGTGTTCATTTAAGGTAGCACTTGGACATTATTGATTTAAGGGGATAGTTCATCAATAAAAGATCAGTGTGGGACCTCTGCTGGTCAGATGTTTGAAAGGGCAGTGGTGCTTATGTAAAGGCTGTGACCCCTTCACTGTTTACATGTCATAAATTTTTTTTATAGTGGGGGCATGATGTAATTACATCCTCATTCCATTCACTTCTATGGATCGAGGCTGTAGATCATGAATTAATAAAAACTGGACAACCCCTTTAAATAAGGGGGCACACAGGGACATTATTAATTGAGGGGCACTATTAATTTAATAACACACACAGGGGCATTATTAATTTAAAGATGCACACAGGAGGTTATTATTCATTTGCATGGGAGTTTATATTATAATTGGGAGAACAGCAGGATTGGGACTTTCTTTAGTTAAGGACAATGTGGGTCAGGTGCCTGGAAAAGTGAAGAGCCAAACATGTTTTTTTTGCAAACTGGAATAAGTGTTCATGGCTGTCTGATCCAGATGAAAGAGATGGGAAATGTGAACAATTACAGAGACGTCACCTGAACGTCACTAAATGTTTTCTGTGCTGTATTTACTCAAATGGTCTTCAGAGCCTTGTGTAGAGCGAGTATATACCACAGAATATAATTTGAAACAAAAGTTAGAAGGCATAACTGGAAGTGTACAGTATATAGGGCACTTATACTAAGTACTTGTGCACACGTTCATTCCACATGCAACCTGGCCATTCATCTGAGTGACTACTACTGAGTACTTGTTTGCTCACCATTTGCCTATTATTGATGGATAAAGCATTATTGTCTTCTTATCTGTAATATACAGATGCAGCAGACATAACCTGAACTTCTGTAATTGGTTAAACTGATGCAGTCTGTTGTCTCATCAGAGAAGACATCGAAAACCATGAAAAGTCATTGTCAAAACATTTTTCAGTGACTTTCCATTGTTTTTTGTTATCATGTGGGATAAGATATCACACTGCAGCAGTTTAACTAATTGCAGAAGATTGGGTTAACTCTGCTACATCTGTAACTGTTCATAGTAGAAGATTAACTAAAACTTCAATCCAGTGACTTAATTTATGTTGTAAATATTCTTCACAAGACAAGATCCATAAAATAATAAAATACAAAAATATATTTTTCCATGACAGTAGCCTTTAAGAGTAGGCTACAAATGATATAACCTTACCAATGGACCTTAGCTGTGCAGCATGAAAGTACCATTGCTTTGGCTGTAATTGCCACCTAACTCTGTGCACTCCCACAGCTATTGAGAATGAGAGGTCACCGTAGGTGATCAATCCTACATGAGTGTAAACCACGTCCAACTTCGCACAATCTCAGCATAGGTCAGGCTTTCAAATTGCACATTTACAAAGATCCTGAAACAAGCAAATGTAACACACAAATTCAGCTAAAAACATGCACGTGCTCTGTATATTTGGCTATATCTAAAAGCTGGATGCTGAAGATGCACTTTTACATTGACCTCTAAGTCACTCAATTGATAATGTCAACACCTGCAGGAAGTAGCCTTCTTAAGGCTCAATAGTATTCTTAGCTCTCACTAACATAGATAGTGTATATCTTGATTTTTTAGATTTGGAACCACTAAAGTGTAACTAAAGGGTAAAGTGTAAGGCGTAATATGTAAAGTAGGCCTGGTTATATATATTTGTGTGTGCATGCCTATACACACACACACACACACACACACACACACAGATAGATATACACACACACATGCACACACACACACACACACATTATATATATATATATATATATATATATATATATATAAAAACACATACATACATATATAGTCTGGGAAATGTGGACACGGTTTCTTCACAGTTAATTAGATATTAACACTATCTAGTATTTGCATGGGAGAGCTTTGTTTTTGCTGTATTCTGCAAAGCACATATTAATACAGTTATTAATATGCCTCTAAACTTGTAATTTTCTAATTAAGATTTTTCTTTCTTCTCCTTGATTTCTTTGGTGGTGTGGACTAAAAAATACCATCTCTGTTATTGTGTGTATACTACCCTGGTTACATATAGCCAAACTACTAGCGCATCATTGATTTAATTTGGTGATAGGAACATCTCACAAGAATAGGATTTGAAAATACTAGAAATAAGGAAACATTTTTTGATGTTTCTCTGTGCTGTCTGAACATCTTCATGTATCTGATATTCAAGCAGCAGTGTAGAATCACCCAAAGAAAAGCCTTGGCAGTAGACTTTCAGCAGATATAATTACGACAATAACAAAAGTGGAGTGTACAGAGTGGTGGCACTCTTCAACAATTAGTCCTTACTAGTTTTTGTTAAGACATACCTCTACTTTGTAGTTATAACACTGTACTGCTATTCAAGCGACATGTGGAGTTATTGGCAGTTAGTAAAGTAAAGGGGAACTACAGATCACAGAATGTCTAGTGTTCTTGCTACAGACAGGGTGAGGAGGGGTTGCTATATGGATGCTTATCCTTTTGTTCTTGTTTACTTCAGAAAATACAAGTATAAAACATACTTGTATACATACATTAATAAAACATGCTTTGTTTACACTGTATGCCTCTATAGACAAGCATAAGTGTCTAATAGGTGCAGCAGACATGTCAACTCACCAGGGAGTCACCTGGTTTTCAAGCCCCCCTCACCCAAGCAGTCACCGGGCTGCCAGCTCATTAGTATTCACTGCACTGTGACATTACCTCAGTACAATGAATATTAATGAGGAGGTTGCCAGGAGATCCTCCATCAACCAGGGAACTTAAAGTTTGTTTGTTTTTTCACTCATCTTCATGTATCCCTGCAGGGACTTGAACCCATCAACCACAGTATGTAAGGCTGATACTCTACTGACTGAGTCACAAGCTCTATTAGTTTCAATATTTTCATTAGCATTTTACTTTCCCTACATAATGTATTGGTATATAAAAGATATCTCTATGTGCCAGTACACTGTATACATAAAAATAGATTTTCTAAGCATACTGTTATGGTTTAGATGCAAAGCTTCACAAAAGCAATAGCAGGAGTTTGGCTGATAACTGCAAGCATTAGAGACAGGTATCTAAAACTAGCACACTTCTGCAAGCCAAGACAGATCCCAGACACCTTCACCAGAGCCTGCCGCGAGAGGGGTTGGACTTGTGCTGAACCTGGGAATCTGAATTGTCCCTAAACAGATAGATGTATCAGTAATAAACACAATGCTGCAGAAACCAAGACAAAACCCAGTATAACTTACACAGCGAAGTGGAGACAGGAGTAGTCATACAGGCACGGGTCAGAATCAGGAGGGAATGTCAAAGGCAAAATCCAGAGACAGAAGCGAAATTCAAAAACAAGCCAAAAGTCAAAATCCAAGCAGGCATGTCACAGGCAGAATCAGCAGGCAAATAGGATACCCAGGGAACAGGCTCAAAGTCAATAAGCAAACAGGTACACACACAATATGGAGAGCCAAACTAAGAAGTACAACCAAATTAGTCAGCGCCTGTTCCCGGAGCTCTGATGGTGAGCCCCGGCCGTGCTTGAGTACCGGGGCTCACCATCAGAGCTCCGGGAACCATGGTTTTAACCGCAATCTTATTTATCTATTTATTTTGTTTATATCTGTTTTTGAGCCCTGAATTTACCGCTCCTGATGAACCTCAAAATAGGGAGGTGAAACGCGTTGAGACGTTAGACTTTATCTTCACTAGCGGAGAATACTTCACCAGCACCGATACTAGTATTTATAATTAGGGAGGGGGGATCCTTTGACTCGTAGACATGGCCAGTTTATTAGTCCACGGGTATTAGAGTTTGTCCATCTGCTCCTCTGTAGGGTATCAGCTGAAAAGTATCAGAAGTGTATACCCTCTGCATTATGTTTCATTAGGGACTATAGATATACTTCTAACATCATATTAACCCTGTCGTGGTGGGGAGTCTAATAAGCTCTTAATCAAACAGTCTGTCTGGTTCTTTTTCACCGTCTGTGAATATGATTATTTTAATAATAATATTGATGATGCCAATAATAGTAACACTAGTGATAGTAATAGTGACAATAATATTAATGAGGTAATAATTATAGTAATAATAATAGTAATAGTAATGGTGACAATAATAGTAACATTAGTGCTAGTAATATTGATAATAATAGTAGTGAGGTAATAATTCAAGTAATAATAGTAATAGTAATAATAATATTGATGGTGACAATAATAGTAACTCTAGTGCTAGTGATATTGATAATAATAGTAATAATAATATTAGTGATATTGACAATAATAGTAACACTAGTACTAGTAATAGTGATAATAATATTAATGGGTTAATAATTCTAGTAATAATAATAGTGATGGCGACAATAGTAGTAACACTAGTGCTAGTAATACTGATAATAAAGAGGAAATAATTCTAATAATAGTAGTAATAATAATAGTGGCGCAACAATAATAGTAACACTAGTTCTAGTAATAGTGATAATAATATTATGGGTTAATAATTCTAGTAATAATAATAATAATAATAATAATAATAATAATAATAATAATAATAGTGATACTGACAATAGTTTTAACACTAGTGCTAGTAATATTGATAATAATAGTTAATACTAGTAGTAATAATAATAATAGTGATGGTGACAACAGTAGTAACCCTAGTGCTAGTAATAGTGATAATACTAATGGGTTAATAATTCTAGTAATAGTAGTAATAATAATAATAATGATAGTGATTGCGACAATAATAGTAGCAATAGTGCTAGTAATAGTGATAACAATACCAAAGGGTTAATAATTCTAGTAATAATAATAATATTGATGCTGACAATAGTAGTAACACTAGTGCTAGTAATTTTGATAATAATAAAGATGTAATTGTAATAATATTATTATGATTATGATTATTATTATTATTATTATTATTATTATTATTATTATTATTATTATTATATTATTGTTATTGTTTATTTATATAGCACCATTAATTCCATGGAGCTTTACATTTGAGGGTTTACATAGGGTACACAAAATATACAAGACAAGTATAATACTAACAGTAACCAACTGGCACAGTGGGATAGAGGGCCCTGCCCGCAAGGGCTTACAATCTATGAGCAATGGCTTACAATAGTAGTAATAATAATAGTGATGGTGACAATAGTAGTAACACTAGTGCTAGTAATAGTGATAATAATACTAATGGTTAATAATTCTAGTAATAATAATAACAACAGTGATTGCGACAATAATAGTAGCACTAGTAATAGTGATAATAATACTAATGGGTTAATAATTCTAGTAATAATAATACCAGTGATTGCGACAATAATAGTAGCACTAGTGCTAGTAATAGTGATAATAATACTAATGGGTTAATAATTCTAGTAATAATAGTAATAATAATAATAGTGATTGCGACAATAATAGTAGCACTAGTGCTAGTTATAGTGATAATAATACTAATGGGTTAATAATTCTAGTAATAATAATAACAGCGATTGCGACAATAATAGTAGCACTAGTGCTAGTAATATTGCTAATAATAGTAATAATAATAGTAATGCGACAATAATAGTAACACTAGTGCTAGTAATAATAATAGTGATGGTGACAATAGTAGTAACACTAGTGCTAGTAATAGTGATAATAATACTAATGGGTTAATAATTCTAGTAATAATAATAACAGCGATTGCGACAATAATAGTAGCACTAGTGCTAGTAATTTTGCTAATAATAATAATAATAATAATAATAATAATAGTAATGCGACAATAATAGTAACACTAGCGCACTAACACACACATATGTATCTTTGTATCTATCTATCTCAGTACGGGGCTCTGTGGGGTCTCTCGGAGGTGTGGTGCTGGTGTCCTGACCTCCGCCCCCTCCCCTCCTGGCAGTATGTCCGTCTTGGATGACTTCAAACCGAGAAAGTGGTTCTGTGAGCGGGCTCTAACAAAAGCTGCTCCTCCGTCCCCTCCCCCTGAATTCACTTGCACATCAGTGTGTTCGCAGCTTCTCTCAGTGCTTAACCCTTTACTCGGCAGTGTTTCAGCTCTACTAACAGCAGAGGCAGCAGAGTCTCAGAGCTCAGGGAGGGCGCTCAGGCTCTGCCTCTCCCCCCATTATTAGGCAGCCCCATGGTTTCTTCTCCTTGAGTTACAAGTGATGCTGTGGTGAGGCTGAGGAGGTCCATCCAGTATACAGGAGGAGGAGTGACAGCAGCAGTACCGCAGAAGAAGCGCTGACCAGCGGCCACTCACTGATGATTCTCACCCCGGCCGGTAAGGACATGCAGATTTCTCCCTACTCTCTTTTGCCCTGTACTGCTATTGCTGTGACTAGGGCTACTTATATGTATGTCGCTGTGCAGAAAGTTCCTGACTGCTTGGCAGGTTATTGAAGGTCACCTCACTCATGAGGAATGCCCTGTGTGTACTGTACCGCAGCTCTGGCGGCGGTACCGGAGCCGGACGGCCAGCCAGCTTCAGGTGATGATACCTAAAGAGCAATGTCCTGGAAATGAAGCATGAACCTCGCCTCAGGCGCTCTCCTCTTGTGTACAGTCACACTCAATTGCCTTAGACATATGTACTGTATAGTGTTGTAGCTGCTAACTATGGCAG
Source organism: Leptodactylus fallax (assembly GCA_947044405.1). Classification (NCBI taxonomy): domain Eukaryota; kingdom Metazoa; phylum Chordata; class Amphibia; order Anura; family Leptodactylidae; genus Leptodactylus; species Leptodactylus fallax. Next base: position 1,728,819 of record CAMRHE010000050.1, on the reverse strand, counting down.
GCTGAGGTGTCATGTCATGGGACTGAGCTCTACTAATCATAATAGCTGGCCTAGGGAGCTCACTATTAAAGGGGGTCTCCAGACATTATTGCTCCTGCCACAGCTAACTTACCTGGGTGCCAGGTACCTACCTTACAGGGGTATTCATAGTGTTAAACAATTTATACCTTACAATATCACCTATAGATTAGTCTTGGGGGTCCTGGTAACCACCTATGGATGGAGGTGAAGTGAGATGAGTACTACAAGTAGTAGAACTTTATAGCCATAGCTCTCTCTGTGCATATGTAGATAGAGTTTGTAACGTATAGATCTCATGTTGTAATATTATACCTAATGCAATGTATACATATAATTGTATCCTCCAGGATATTATCTCTGTAACATAGATAGATAGATAGATAGATCACTTTCTATAAATGTGACATAGACAGGAATGAACTCTGCTCTTACATGTATTTGGCATCTAAGTTTACACTGACCATATATATGCGTGTGTGTGCTTGTGTGTGTATATATATATATCTATAGATATATAGATATATCTATATATATATATATATATATATTCATATTTATATCTAACTATATATCTATATATATATCTATATATAAATATATAGATATATATATAGATATTAATTAGGGCCTGAAGTCTGTCTTCACTTCTCCTAAGTTTGCATTGAGTCAGTCTGAACAATGTCAATGGTGGCAAAGTTGCTTTACAATCTCCAGCTCTACATCTTCATCTTCCTATGGAAGAGGCGACATTTGTGAGATCTCTGCAATTACTGGATTTTTAGTTTGAGGCGTCCTTTGCTGTGGAAATTCCTCTCTCTACTTGTATGACCTCCTTGGGAAGAATAATAGTGTTTTGCTATTGGAAGCAGTCACATAATAGAGTGACAGGCTGAAAGAAAGAGCAATTAGACTTGGATTTGGCATGAAGCACCAGCTAGCGTCTCCTAGAAGGTACAATACAATAAAGGAGCAGGTATCATGGCTGCACTGGCTGTACCTGTGAACATTACAGGCTGCCTTTTACTGGCCACATTAAAGTCTTAACTAGACAAATAGACTTTCCCTGCCGCCTGGATCCTCAGTGCGCTCGGCTTTGTGCACTAATACTAGATAATGACATTAATTTGATTTGCACACCTCACTGCACACACTTCTACGGTGAGGGGAAGAGAAATCATATCTGTGCTAGTTGGGTTACTCTCACAATGCGCGGCTTTCTTTATTTATTCATGTGAAAAGTGGGACAAAATGACAAGAGAGGCAAAATAAATAGTCAAAGCTGGGCCCTGATTTACTTCAGTAGATTCTGGAAACATGAAAAGCTCCCATGCTTGTGTGCCTGGCCTCCCTGAATAATGCTTTACATGTATCGCACAGAACAATAACTATTGATTCACGTGAAATGCAATCCATACTTTGTAGGGCAATACCATTACAACAGCTCTGGGACTGGCTGCTTTCTGTTTTCTGCTGCCTTCAATTGTCCTTTAAGAAATGGGCACGCTTCCATGTCTCCAGGGAATGCCCTGTCCCTTTGGGTTCTCCAGGAAAACCAATTTGGAGCCATCAGCTCAGTCAAATACATACATGCCTAGGAACAAATTGACATATGCAGTATTTTCTCTCATCACATTGTGTCAGCAGACAAGAGGCAGAGGGAGTAAGCTGCCTACAGATATTTGGGATTGGGCATACCTTCTATTGTGCCAGTGCAAAAAAGAAAATATGATTAAGAGGATTAGGTGGAAATAAGAAAAAAACTAGTAATTAACAACTTAGAGGAAGTTGATTTCTCACTGAAAGTGACTGTAGTTCCACCCACATGGCTCCTATGGGACCGAACTAATGTTCCAGTCTGATTTCTCTTTGAAGCAAATGCCTATTCCCTTGGGAAATGCGATTCTCCTCTCGCTGCTCCGAGTCTGTTCCCATCAAAGGAGACCCTTTCATTTATTTGACTGCCTTGGATGTGGGTTACTTCTAATTATGCCAGGACATGAGGTTTCAGCAGCATCTATTCACAGAATGTGTTTACTATGCACTTGCACAGTATTCTGAAGTTCTGTGAATTTTTTATTAGTCAGACATTGGAAAGTGTATTGTGTGAGTTGAGATGCTGCAGCATCTATGTGTACATTCACACTGCTGTTTGCATACAGTACACACAGCATATACAAGACCATTAGTTACTTGTGCAGTTAAGAGAGCATCATAGGCCAAAGTGGGACGCTTTCTCTTTTTTTTAGCTTTCTTTCTCTCTCTCTTTTTTTTTTTTTTTCCGCAGTTCAGAAGGAGCCTTATCAGAACATGGGCTGCTATACTGGCAGGCGGCCAAATTAGTAAAATAGAGAGCTTTCAGAAATTAAACAGCCAGAGCTTGAAATGCTATTAGTTTGCCATTTACACTTTCCTATTTCCTTGCACTATTCAAGGCAGAACATGTGGCCATATTAGAATTAGGCAGAAAGTTCTGCATGCTGAATCAATATTCTTGCTGATTAAATGCAGGATTTGCCTTGCTATTGAACGGCAACTGTAGCATCTGAAATGTGTTCCAGCGCAGATAAAATTCAGACTGGGGGGGGAGTTGCTTCATTTACTTCTTGCTTAGTCATGACACTGTATCCTACCAGGTTTACAATAGCTTTAGAAATGATAATAGGTAAATGTGGGACGTGTCACATTATTACACGTGAGCAAGGATCATACTAATGATGCTGATGTCAGGAAAGGTAGAAAAGAGCTGACATACAGTACATGCTGCCTTGTTACATATTGTCCAGCGTCTCAAAGTCTCCGCTCAGGCCAGCCATTTATCTATTAAAGATAATGGCTTCTTTTTTTTTCCCTTCTTTTATTTGCAGACCTGCATCAGTCTATGCTCTCTGGGTTGTAGAGTGAAGCGTAATGTATTTATTGCTCTTGTGGCACTGGGGGCAAAGCCAGATGCAATACTTTCTCTTGCCCTGATACCTGATCTCTCTGCCGGCCAAGTATAAGTAGCTTTGATCTATTTACCTTTCAGAAATATATAATCTTGCCATGTGATCCAGCTGCCGGTGAAGGAGCCTTGTACTGACACTGGAATGAGTTGTGTGTACTCCGTTGTCAGTGGCACAGCAAACATATTCAGCAATAGCAGCTGTTAACAAGAAAAAAAAATCTTCTTTATGAAGGGTCATGCCATGACTAATTCTGTTCTGCATAAGGTACAAGATAAGGGCCGGTGGCTACTGTGACAAGATCAGAGCGTGCACTTACATCTGCCCAAGCATGCTAATTCTGTTATCTGTTTGTAATGTTTGCAGCTGGTTGGCAGCAAGTGGGTAGGATGCTTGTTTCTCCAGTAGCCTTTTATTTAGTGCGATAGATGCTTTTTCTAAGAAGAGGGTCACATTATTCCCTTTGTTATTTAGTAAGAATTGCTCAGATGTTTCAAGGTGACACTAAAGGTGAGTGTGAAATAGACCCCGGCGCTGGGAATGGTTTGCATTAAATTCACTCTTCCTCCACAATGGCTGCGGAGACTGATTAATCATGGTGATTGTGTCATATCAGTTCCTGGGTGCTGGTGAAAATACAGATCTATAGAGGGAGGGAATTTCAGCCTCATCTGGAGGCGAGCTGATGGAAAGTAGTCATTTCAGGTTAGGATGTAACTCTCCCTTCCCACTATTCTAGATTCTTGTATCTGTGCCCGGCTAAGAGCAATGTTCATTACTTTATAACCAATTTGATGTAAAGTGGTCAGCCTAACATAAAGGAGCTCATTTATATTCTGCGGGTAATATAGGTCAATCTAAAGGAAAGCTAGGAATGTTTCTCCATAGAATACCATGTCTTTAGTGGGGACAGCAATGATGTGATTTTCTATGCCATGTGTTGCTGTAGTATTCTGTTCTTTTCAGTACACAGACACCAGCAGGTGTGGACTGAAAGAAATACATTTCCTCTTGTTTTAAGGAGTTTCTAGGATCAGTGTTTTAAGATCAGAAATCCGTGACCTGCTTCTGTTATAGAGAATGCTCATCGGTTCTAAAACAAAAGCTCTTAAGGACTGCAGGCCTATACAGTTTGGTCAGTATTAGTATATATTATGGTTGGTATATTATGCTGCTTCACATTTAAGTTAAGGGTATATCCCCATCTTAAGAATTTAGGCTAAGGCGCCATGTTGCGGAACGCAGCTGAAAAACACTGCAAAAAAAATGCAGTGGAAACACATCGTCTTTTTTTTTCCGTAGCGTTTTTTTCCTGCGATTTTCTTTGCAATTTTTTTCCCCCTATTAAATCTATAGGGGAAGCGCGAGTGTTTCTGCAGGTAAAATTGATATGCTGCTGTACATATTTTCCTGTTCACTAGAATCCCATCCACTTTGCAGGGACTGTAAAATGCTGCATTTTTTTTCCATGTTGGGCCCCGGCCTTAATAGGGGAAGAAAAACAGCAAAGAAAACCGTAGGAAAAAAACACAATGAAGAACACTTTGGACAAAAACGTGATGCATTTCTGCTGTGTTTTTTTTTACAGTGTTTTTTAGCTGCATTCTACAACGTGGAGCCTTAACCTTACAGGAATTGCCTACTGACCACAGGGAGCTCCTTTAGATGATCTATTTGGGGCTGACCCACTACTTTCACTTTTTGTGAATTCTTACAGCATCACTTTTTCGTTACAATTTCCAATCTCTCTAATTTGAAGCAAAGGTGATCTACTGATAAATATGCAGACATGATGGGAGGTAAAGGGGTTGTTTAGAATTGGATAGCATCATCTGCCTTTTTTCTCCCAGAAATAGTGTCACTCTTTGCCATTGCTTTGTTTGATATTGCAGTTTAGCCTAATTTAAGTGAATGGGATTGGGATGAATTACCAGGCACAACCCACAGAGTGGCATTGATTCTGAAAATAAAAACAAGCCCTTTTTACGTATATAGGACTGCCACTTTAGATCTGCTGCATATCAGACTGCAAGATACCAGCTATAGTATGAATAACATTTGAAAATGAATCTGGCAATAGCTGTCATGGCCTTAAATAGCCTAGGTCTACTGAAGACCCCGTTCAGATGAAATAAAAGTTAGTTGACCATTGTGTGAAAAAATAATGCAATCGTTAGCTTCTGTTTGCCAAAAATATAATTAGGCAGGTTGATAACGTTTGACCATGCCTGGCCAAAACTACTTGTATATGGCGTGACCAGGCATCACTTTGCGCAAGCCTCAGAGAGTCAAGTTATTTTTATGCTGACTCCCTAGTAAGCCAGTTTAGCCTCTTGTGTTGCTGGAGGGAGTGTCTGTACAAAAGATTCCATGAACAGTTGATCAGCTGCCTTGTAGTCGATCATTATCGGCCTTAAAGGTAAGCACAGAGAACTTGATGACCTGTGGCTTTCCATTTAATTTCTGAAAATAAGATTGTATTAGTTTTTATGGAATGCCCTAAAATATAAGTAGACGCTCAGTAAGTAGGATCCTACGCATTAACATGTTTCCCGATATCATCAGTGTATTTTTTGCTATATCACATACTTTTTCAGTTTCTTTGCTGTCCTACATGTGTTCAGTTTCCATTTTTCTGAAAAGTACATAGATAAAACACAAAAAAAACCCAGCCAACAGCAATCCTAATACGCTGAAATTTGAACATTCATCCTATATATTCAGTATATAGAATATATATTATCATGGTCTCTGGGCATCAAGTCTAAAAGACCCTAATGTAATCTCCTATGTGTCACGCTAACATGCACATGTGATGTATTTACATAACAGAAAATCAAGTGACAAGTACTGTAGATAAATTCTCAGAATAGAGAATAGACCTGAATAGATGTACAGCAAATTAAAATGTTCATGATCCTAACAATATTTTCATCTTTCTTTCACAAAGAAGCAACATGAAGCTTGTCTTAAATAGTAACCAAAATGCTAATGCCATACATTATTTGATTCTTGCTGTGCCCCTGGTGTTTTTCTTTTGTAATTCCTTCTACCTATCTGAAAGATATGGCCCCTGGAAGATTGTATGTAAACTAGCTCTGATAATCCACGTGGGTGGGAACCTTTTGTATTTTGCTGAGTAACGAAAAAGGTTCCCGCCCACATGGAGAATCAGAGATAGTTTACATATACCTTCCAGGAGCCATATCTTTTGAACAGGTAGACAGATTTTAAGAAGAAAAATGCCAATTTATTCAGGTGCACAGCGAAAATCAAATGATGCATGCCTTTTAGCATTTGGTACTTGGCAACAGATCCTCTTTAAGCTATAAGCAATAACAGCATTCCAAGATGCCATGCAAGGAACTTTATTTCACCACCTCTTCAGACTAATGTTACCTACCCTTTTAAAATGTTATTTTATTGTGTCACTTGTATGAATACATACATTTATTTTTAATGGATTCACTGGCAGACATAGAACACCCACACTAAACCATCACCACCTTTCTCACCACCCTGTGGAGATCACAGTCCTCTTAGATTCTGTATTACATCCACGTGCTACAAGCTACATGGTAACTGAAAGTCTACATACAATATTAAACGCCATCTGATTTTTGACACTCATCAAGCTGTAGGTGTCAGCGTTACCTATTATAAAAGATGTGCTATGTGTAATAATAGAAAAATGGAGTGAAAGTGTATACAGTCTGCTTCCAACGAGTATAAAAATTCTGGTTATATTAGTCCAGGAATTGATATTTAAAGTTAATGCATTTGATAAAATACTAAGTCTAATTTCTAATATAAAAAGTAATTTTTTTTTTTATGTGAAAATAGCATAAGGGTGTATTAACCATATAGTATATCACAGGATTGGCTCATTAACATATTATATTTGGTACAAATGTTTTACTTTGGCATATCTATAAATTACCCCTAATATACTGATTAGTGTTGATGAACAAAATGTCAGCAGAAAGGGCTTATCTCTTCTTGAAAGGAAGGTGGCTGGAGATCAGCTGATCTCTACAGGGTCGTCTTCTGAAACTCCTAGTGATCAACTCTTAACCTGTGCAAGTTGCAGCCAACTAAACATTACAGCTGTATACACAATAGCTGCTCTCCACTCTGGCTCATAGATGGGCTTCCCAAAATGAAAAATATGTCTTGTCTTCTCCTTTTACCCTCCAGTGGTATGTATGTATCAAGTTAAGAGGAAGGGTTTAGGCTGCGTCTCTGTTCTAGACAAGCCAAGGTAGGATCTTCTTTACAAAAGATTCACTGAAAAAATGGAAGAGTTTGGGAGACTGCAGATTTAAATTAGTTACTTTTTACTTTTTCAGTGCCCCAGTAAGATTTAGGCTAAGGCCCCACCTTGTGGAAAAGCTGTTTTTTTTTGTTGCAGGTTTTGCTGCCATTTTTTCAGTCAAAGTCAGGAGGGGATTGAGAAGAAGGGAGAAGTGTAAGTTGTTTCCCAGATATTTTCCATTTCTTCTGTAGACACAACTAGGTTTGGCTCAAGAAAACTCAGCAAAATTTGCAACAAAAAAAAGCAGCGTTTCTGCAACATGGGGTCTCAGCCTTAATAAGTTTTCTTGTTACTTTAAGGGGTTGTGCAGGATAAGAAAAAATGATCTTTATTCTAGTTTTGCAGCTGAGTCCCTGTGAGTTCCAATACCACACACATCCTATAGATAAGATTGGAATTTTTTTTGTTGAAAACATTAGACTCTCTTTTTTTTCTATACCTGTACAACTCCTTTAGGTTGAGACCCCACGTTGTGGAAAAGCAGCCTTTTTTGTTGCAGATTATGCTGCATTTTTTGAGCCAATGGCTGTTAGATTTGTCAAAAACATCACTATCGCGTGCATAAGTTCTTGGTCTCCCTATGCTGACACAGCAGTCTCATTAATAAGAGAAAGTACCCCTTCTGACTCACTGTAACTTATCATTCATTCATTGAAATCTCTGCTCTTTCAGTGATTAGGGGTCCAGTGGGTGGTTCTACTGAGTGATTGGCAGCCTTCAATCACTAGCAGGACATCCCACTGGACTCCTAATCACAGAACAGAGATTTCTACCAGTACATGACAAGTCATACTAAATCTTTTCCCTACAAAACTATATATCAATTTGCTCAGCTCCTCCTGCTCTATACAATGATTCCAGTAGGTTGGATAGGGTTTTCATGCTGGCAGGTTCCTTTTAAGTATTAGTGTTTTATCCACGTTAAATTAAGTGTGAGAATATTTTGTGAGTAAATTTACAACCTGTGGTGTATGCAGGACTTCATCAAAGTTTAGGGCAGTACAAGTTATTCATGAACACACATACAGTGCCATGTTTGCCAATGTTTGTCCCTTTTCTTCTATTCCCTTATATATTAGCTGATGAACATTTGTCACCAGTATTAGTATTTATCATTATTTATGGCTTGAGATAGATCACAAATGTTTCAAAATTCATGATACTGAAAAGACCAAGGAGATATGCAAAGTATTCCATATCTTGTATAGGTGAATGTTACAAAACTGTGTCAACATACAGTAGAAATGTATGAGATGTGTTTACATTAAGTGTGTAGCTGTGCAAAGCAGCTCTCTGCTGATCAGAAATCCTACTAATATTTACATACAGTGAGAGAACCTAAGGTAATGTTTATACAGAGCTGCTAGCAAGGAATTAATATTACGGACACTATGTTTAAACAGAGATAAGTTTAAAGCTTTTCATCCAGCTTGTACAGCGTATTCATTCTTTTTTTATTGCTGGCGGGCTTTATCCTTGCTCTGATTTAATTCTAATATTGCAGTTTATTAAATAAGAAAAACACGTCAGAAATAGCTAATAACAAAGGCAGGCAGTGCTACTCCTTGACATCGGCTACATACCCCCCCCTTTTTTTAAAATTTTTAAAAAACAAAAACCCCCCCTTAAGGACAAGGCAAAAAAACTATATTCCCGGGGAAAAACAACTCGCTGTGTGTATATATATATATATATATATATATATATATGCATTCTTGTATATATGTACTCAATATAACAAAGTGACATGGTTGCAGCCAATATTCTCTGCAATATTTTACTTAATTTGTCTTACTTCAGATCAGTTATAGCTTCCATACAAGTCTAACCCTTTCTTTATGGGCAGCTCTTTCATAAGATCCCAGTTTGACCACCATTCCAGTACTGGTTCCACTTTTAGCCTAAAATTCATTCTTTTTTTATGTTGCTGATTTTTTGTGAACTATGGGATTAGATCAGCAGCTATCAAATCTCTCCTGGCAATACTCAGACACCTTCCCCTCCCACCAAGCACAGTCCTTGTCATGTCCCAGGACTTGATTTAATTCACTGACATATATCTGTGATACTGTGTTTGTCTTTTTTTTTTTCCCCCCCCTCTCTCTCTTTTTCCTTTTCTTTTTTTCTTTCCCCCCCCCCCCCCCCCCCTCAGTTTAGTTTCACTTATTTGTAAGCAACATGTCTGCTCAGCTCCTGGTGATTCATCATTTTTCACCTACTGCTGTATGAGGTTTACAAGATTTACCTGGATTAAAGCATCTGGAATCTTATCTACACCTCCTCAGTTGAGTTGAACACTATCTGATAAATATCTTGGTGTAAATTGCTGGTTAGCATAGAGACTACAGGACACTCTCACAACCTCACACTTGCAGCCAAGCTATTGAGTCAGAACAGTGAAAAATGATGCATAAAGACTGCCAGATATGACTGTAAGACAGTTCACCAACTTCTGACATACAGTCAGTCACAGCAAGTTACCTGAAGCCAGAAGGAATCAGCATTGCGTAAGTTGCATCTGCAGCTCAGACCCCCTCAGCATAGAAAATTCTATCAAGCAGCCATCTCACTCCAGCAAAGTTATATTTATCCTGTTTGTGTTGCATCATGGCTGAAGCGCACCCTGAAGCACAAGGTAGCATGGACCTCAGTCTGCAGCCCAGTGAGAAGGCTAGACGCTCAATTAAACCTACATGGAAGGTTAGAGACAATCTAGAAGGTTTAAAGCATGAACTTTCCTGTGAACTCTCAAAATGGTGGCAGAAAATACAGACTAAGATATCTGCCATGTGCTTGCCTGCATACCATGTATCACCACTAGAGGGAGCTCTGCGACAGCTTTGTGCTATGCATGGACATTATAAAATGAAAGCTGAGGACTATGAAAGCATATTGAGAAAACTTCATACAGACGATTCTTTAGCTGAATTGCAAAGCTTCCAGCATCTCAATTCAGAACGAGAAAGCTTAGTACATGAAACTAAGTTAAGGACAGAGGCAAGAATTGCGCAACTGCAGGAAATGGCATCCCATGTTTCTGAGTCTACCAAGCGTTCAAAGCGTACATCTAAGTCACGTTCCTCAAAATCTTCCACACTCAGTGAGCAACTTATAAAAGCACGTGCAGAGGCGGAAGCTACTAAGATACAGGCAGCCTTTGCACAACAGAAAGCAGAGATGGAAGCTAATGCAGCAGCGATGGAAGCTAAGGTAGCTCAACAGAAAGCAGCGATGGAAGCTAAGGCAGCTCAACAGAAAGCAGAAATGGAAGCTAATGCAGCAGCAATGGAAGCTAATGCAGCTCAAAAAAGGGCAGAACTAGAGGCTCTAGAGAAACAGTATGAGCACGCTGCAGCCATGGCAAGGTTAAGCATTTTAGAACAGGCCATCAGTGGAAGTGAAAGTGACAGCACCAGTTTGTGTGATGTGGAAGCAGAGGATCCCCTCAAGCGCACAAGAGACTATGTACTAAGCCAAAGCAGTGAATCCCTATTTGCCACAAATGTTCCTGTCAGGGACGACATTTCTCCAGAGCAACAGGGCACAGTATCTTCTGCAGCACACCGCATTCAAGGTCAGTACAATGCCCTGCCTGTCCAGAATCTAGTTTCTTCTTCCTTCATGGATTCCCAAAGCCTTGCACCTCAGCAAATGCAATATACTGATACTCAGGTAAACACCAATGTGACACCATACCACCAGACTGCAAACAACCGTCCAGTCTCACATCCATATGTGGCTAAACCTATGGACTTTAAGCTAGCTCCTAGGCTGAATGCCTACGCAGCCCCTACGCTACCTACCTCTGTTAACCAGAACCCCACTAACAACGTAATCACCGCTACTCAGCCAGCAACTCAATATTTAAAGTCAGAGAGAACAGACATGTCAGAGTTTGCAAGGTACATGGTTCGCCGTGAGCTTACTAAGACTGGACTCACAAGGTTCGATGACCAACCTGAGAACTACAGAGGCTGGAAATGTGCCTTCAAAACTGCAATTAGTGACCTTGGCATTACTGCAGCTGAAGAACTAGATTTGCTTATCCGGTGGCTTGGCCCACAGTCCACAGAACGTGCTAAAAGACTCAGATCCGTCCACATTTACAACCCCATAGCAGGCCTTACCGCTGCTTGGGAAAGACTGGAGAAAACCTATGGCAGTCCTGAAGCAATAGAGAATGCTCTGTTCAAACGGTTGCAAGGGTTTCCAAAGATATCTGGTAAGGATCATCAGAAATTTCAAGAACTTAGTGACCTACTCATGGAGCTCCTACTGGCTAAGGCGGACACTCTCCTACCGGGCCTCAGTTACCTGGACACTGCTCGTGGGGTAAACCCGATAGTCTCCAAGTTGCCATATAATATTCAAGAAAGGTGGACCACAGTTGGGTCAAGATACAAAAATGAGAATCAAGTCTCCTTTCCTCCATTTTCCTACTTCTGTGAGTTTATCAAGAACATTGCAGAATCCAAGAATGACCCAAGCTTTTCCTATGGGGATCCCAGTGTTCCTGGTTCACCTCCTATTAAGTATGACAGCTCACATTCTAACTACAGAAACCGCAGAGGCCCAGTTTCAGTGAAAAAGACTGATATTCTTCCTACACCTACATCAGCACCAGAAGAAAGCAGTTGCAACAACAACCAAGACGAAAAGGTAGAAAATCCTAACCGTCTGTGTCCTATTCACAAGAAGCCTCATCCCCTCAAGAAGTGTATTGGCTTCAGGAGGAAACCAATTCAGGAACGTAGAGAGCTTCTTAAGAAACTAGGGATATGTTTCAAATGTTGTGCCTCTACTGAACATGTTGCTAGAGACTGTAAAATTGCTATTAAGTGTATAGAGTGTGGCAGTGAGGACCATGTACAGGCTCTTCATCCATCCCAGCCTAGTTCCACACCACCTAGAGGTTCCCCTTCCCCAACTAAGCATGGCGGGGAGAACACAGATCAAGCAGCAAATACTACCACAGTATCTTCCTCATGTACAGAAGTCTGCGGAGAAGACCTTTGTGACAAGTCCTGTGCAAGGATATGCCTAGTCAATATATACCCCAAGGGCCAACCAGAAAGGGCTCTGAGGGTGTACGCCATCTTGGACGACCAGAGCAACCACTCACTTGCAAGGTCAGAACTCTTTGATCTGTTTAACTTAAAGGGTGATACTTATCCGTATACCTTGGGTACTTGTAGTGGCATATCAGAGGTTTCTGGAAGAAGGGCCAGTGGTCTCGTAATAGCTTCTCTCAAGGGCAATCTGGAGATACTTTTGCCCACACTTGTTGAGTGCAACCAGATACCATCAAACAGAGAAGAGATACCCACACCAGAGGCGGCTTTCCAGCACCCTCATCTAAGGGCTATAGCCAGTGAAATACCATCCCTTGACAAAAATGCAGACATTCTACTTCTGCTAGGTAGAGACATTCTCAGACTGCACAAAATACGCCAGCAAATTAATGGACCACATGATGCACCATTTGCCCAGCGCCTCGATCTAGGATGGGTAATCATTGGCAACTTCTGCATAAGTAGGATGAAAAGGCACACCAATATTTCTTCATTTAAGACGCATATGTTACCAAATGGTCGCAGCACTTGTTTTCAGCCATGTCCACATCACTACCAAGTGAAAGAGAAGATAAGTAACAGTAAGTGGCTGCATAATCACCGAGACAACGTGAATACTTTTCTGCCTGGGGACGACACCCTTGGATTAACAGTGTTCAATACAACAAGTGATGACAATAAGCTGGCACCGGCTATAGCTGATAAAGAATTTCTCAAACTTATGGACAAGGAATTCATTCAAGATGATTCCAACAGCTGGGTAGCACCCTTACCTTTCCGCTCCCCGAGATCAAAACTACCAAACAATCTGAAGCAAGCAGTTTCTAGATTTTCCTCTTTAAAACGTACCCTCAAGAGGAAACCAGAGATGGAGAAACACTTTGTAGGTTTCATGAAACCGAATCAGGGTCGTGTTCGATTCTAGTGCTCAGTATGAAGGCGTCTCTCTCAACAACCTGCTCCTCACTGGTCCTAACCTAAACAACAGCCTCATAGGAGTCTTAATCCGTTTCAGACAGGAACCAGTTGCAGTGATGGCCGACATCCAACAGATGTTTCATTGCTTCATTGTTAAGGATGATGACAGAAACTATCTCAGGTTCCTATGGCATAAGAACAATGATGTCAACAATGAAGTCATAGATTACCGGATGAAGGTACATGTCTTTGGCAATAGCCCATCTCCTGCAGTAGCGATCTATGGACTGAGAAGGACCGCCCATGAAGGTGAGAAAACGTATGGCTCTGATGCTCGTCAGTTTGTTGAAAGGACCTTCTATGTTGATGATGGTCTTAAATCCTTACCTGCATGTGAAGAAGTGATTGATCTCCTCTCTAGAACACAGGAAATGCTGTCTGTAGCTAACCTCAGACTTCACAAGATCATCTCCAACAATATGGAGGTAATGAAGGCATTTCCCTCTGATGATCATGCAATCAACTTGAAGGATCTTGATCTCAGTTCTGATGCTCCTCCTATGCAACGCAGCCTAGGATTGCTATGGAACACTGAACAAGACACATTCACATTCCAAGTGTCTTCTTGTGACAAACCTTTCACCAAACGAGGAGTTTTATCTGTTGTGAACAGCATTTATGATCCTCTTGGTTTCATTGCTCCCATCACCATTCAAGGCAAGCTACTACTAAGACAGCTTACCACTGAGAACATGGACTGGGACACTCCACTGCCTGCTGAGAAACAACAAAGGTGGGAAAAATGGAAAACCTCTTTGCAAGTATTGGAACAATTCCAGGTTCCACGTTGTTATGTACCCAGCTCCCTTTCAGCGGCAGTAAGGAAGGAAATCCACATCTTCTCCGATGCGTCAGTGGAAGCTATAGCTGCAGTGGCCTATCTGAGGATATTAGGAGCCAATCATGAACTACACTGTGGATTTGTTCTTGGTAAGGCCAAACTGACCCCAAAACCTGCACACTCCATTCCGCGACTCGAACTTTGTGCAGCTGTGTTTGCAGTAGAAATTGCTGAAGCAATAAGAGATGAAATGGACATTGCCATTGATTCATTTACATTCTACACTGATAGCAGAGTTGTCCTTGGCTATATACACAATCAAACAAGACAATTTTATGTGTATGTTGGAAACAGAGTGGAACGTATCCGAAGTTTCTCTGCCCCTGATCATTGGTATTATGTCTCCACACAACTGACCGTGGTACAAGGCCTGCACCGACAGCACACCTTTTAGACCATATGTGGCTGTCGCCTCCATGTTTCCTGTATGAAGATCCCTGCTTGACTCCTAACAATGCTGTCTATGATTTAGTGGATCTCGAGTCTGACAAGGAAATCAGGCCTATGACCTCCACACTCTACACTTCTGTGATTCCAAAGGCGAAGCTGAAGCCACATCGCTTTGAACGTTTCTCAACCTGGTCATCCATTCTGAGAGCTGTCGCCCGACTGTTTCACATCGCTCAGTGCTTTGCGAAGGACAGATCAACGGAGTGTCATGGCTGGCATATGTGTACGAAACACCCTACCGCAGCGGACATTGAAAACGCTGAGCAAGTTATCATCTGGAGTGTTCAACAAGAGGTATATCATCAAGAGAATGACAGTATCTCACGGAGCATCGATCTGTCCAGGAACAGTGCACTTTACAAACTAAACCCCGTAATCGACCACCACGAATTATTGAGAGTGGGCGGCCGGATTGGAAAGTCTGACTTGTGTAGCAAGGAACAGAACCCAGTGATCATTCCAGGTGGACATTACATTTCTGCTCTGCTGATCCGACATTACCACGAGAAGGTACAGCACCAAGGAAGACATTTTACTGAATGTGCCATCAGGTCAGCCAGTTTCTGGATTGTGGGAATGAAGAGACACATCTCCTCCGTGATCCATAAATGTGTTAAGTGCCACAAGTTAAGGGGAAGACACCAACAGCAGCAAATGGCAAACCTTCCTCCAGACCGTCTAAGTACTGATCCGCCCTTTACTTACGTTGGGTTGGACGTCTTTGGTCCATGGTCAGTTATCACACGAAGAACCCGTGGTGGAGCTGCAAACAGTAAACGGTGGGCTGTGCTGTTCACCTGTCTCAGCATTCGAGCAGTACACATTGAAGTAATTGAATCTATGGATTCATCTTGCTTTATCAACGCCCTCCGAAGATTCTTCTCCATTCGTGGACCTGCCAAACAACTGAGGTCTGACTGTGGCACTAACTTCGTTGGAGCCTGCAAAGAACTGCAGTTAGACAACTTCTTATCCAACAATGGGTGCACTTGGACGTTTAACCCTCCACATTCATCCCATATGGGAGGTTCCTGGGAACGTATGATTGGGATCACACGCAGAATCCTTGACTCTATGTTGATGGACCACAAGTCAACACTGCTTACCCATGAGACGTTAATAACCTTTCTTGCTGAAGTGTCTGCGATAATCAATGCAAGGCCACTTGTCCCAGTATCTTCAGACCCTGAATCTCCAATTATCTTAACCCCAGCAACGCTTCTTACTCAGAAAATTGGTACTGCTGCTACCTCTCCACATAACTTAGATCACAGTGACATTTACAGACGCCAATGGAAACAAGTTCAACACCTGTCCAATGTGTTCTGGCACCGCTGGAAAACAGAGTACCTCCACATGCTACAGAGCCGTCACAAATGGCAGACCTCAAAACCTAATCTCCAGGTGGGTGACCTCGTCCTTATAAGGGATAAAGAAGTCCATCGGAATGAATGGCCTATGGGTCTCATCACTAAAGTTGTCCCTAGTGATGATGGGAAGACTCGGAAAGTGGAGGTCAAGGTAACCAAGGGAGGCTCAGTGCGAGTTTTCTTCCGCCCAATTAATGAACTGGTGCTTCTTCTTCCAAGAGGAGATGTCACATAAAAGAAGATAAGGACACCATTCACAGCTCATGGTGGGGAGCTTCCTTCCATGAACTAAAACCGTGTACTTGTGGATTACAGTGTGGGTTGGTGGAGGTGTTGGCAAATTGCGGCTTCCCGATCTGAAGATTGGTTTATTTGGACTAACTGTTGATTATTGTTTGTTGTGCATGTTTCTTTTTTGTTTTTCAGGTTTGAAGAGGACCTTATGGACATCTCAGGACATTTAATGTTTGTTTTCAGTGAAATCTAAAGATTTCAGGCGGGGAGTGTCATGTCCCAGGACTTGGTTTAATTCACTGACATATATCTGTGATACTGTGTTTGTCTTTGTAGTTTGTCCCCTCTCTCTCTCTGTATCCTTAGCTGTGATGCTGTAGCTCCTCCTCTCTCCCCCTCAGTTTAGTTTCACTTATTTGTAAGCAACATGTCTGCTCAGCTCCTGGTGATTCATCATTTTTCACCTACTGCTGTATGAGGTTTACAAGATTTACCTGGATTAAAGCATCTGGAATCTTATCTACACCTCCTCAGTTGAGTTGAACACTATCTGATAAATATCTTTGTGTAAATTGCTGGTTAGCATAGAGACTACAGGAAACTCTCACAACCTCACACTTGCAGCCAAGCTATTGAGTCAGAACAGTCCTCCTTGTTTCTCTACTATCACCCCCTGCTTAAATTACCGATGAACATATCATCTCTGCCTTCTGTAAGGTACAAGGAGAGAAGTAGTATAGAGTCCATACAATAATTATTTAACTCCCCTTACTGACACTGTCCACTTCTGCTAGATATGTGTGTGTGCTGTGTGTCAAATCTGGCTTCACACTGTGTTCCCAGCCTCCTTCTTGTAAGAGCTAACTGGGAAAAACCTGTGAGAAGCAGGAGGCAGGAGAGACAGGCTAATGCTGCATTGGATAGGAATATAGATGACTCCACATAGGACATACATATAAAGCAGAGAAAGGCAATTTGATTTCTGTGAACTTTATACCTCTCTTATCATACTGGGCTCCTACTGTTCTTGCCTACTTATGGCTTGTGAAGTTGGGAGACAAGTTCTATGTCGTGATCTATCTCTTGCTGTCCTTCCATAGGACACAGACCAGATCAAGTGCAATGTGATGAGAATCTGCCCTTTTTGTCTCTGGGAAGACAGAGGTATAATGATAGTGAAGAAGCATAATGATAGTGTAGAGGAATAATGAAATCTAGACTGCAGTAGGGGAACCATACCAAAGGGGAATAAATAGCCAAGATGGCAGTCTGTATATGGCACATCAACTTCATCAGGTAAACCCAAGGCACCCACAAGAACTTCTACATTATTCTTTAATAATAGACTATGCTGCACTGTAGCCAAAAAAGTTTAGTTGCTTCTTTATTTATTTTATTTACTGGAACTGTTGCTCAGCATTGGAATATACCCTCAAACAGGCTACAAAGAAAGAGACAGAATATTATCTTAAATGTCAGTAATAACCAAGGGTTTTCTCTGCTTCTTTGTTTACTCCCTAGTGTTTTACACCTGACTTGACAGGTGCTAAGCAAACTTCCAAGCTGGTGAAACCTGCACACATTAATGGTCGCATGATGGATAAAATTAGCAAGAAATACACATTTACGTGTTAGGGCACACAATATGGAGAGAAAGCACTGAATCACTGCAGTGTATCTGTACATACAGCCACTTCCTCATACTCAGTTTACTGCCTTGAAGCTTGAGTTTTATTTTTGTCTGGGTTTTAATCTCAGCCAATCAAGCCTAAACATAAGCGTTAATCCTTTCATATTGCCAGGCTTCAACAATAAAGTATCCTGACAACCTTGAGATAAAACATTTTATCTGAGATTTCATGTCTGCCTGGACATGACCACTCTCCATTTTGTTAGAGAGTAGGCAGCGCTAATAAGCAGCACTTGTTTTATGACACCAAGTTAATATTGAAAATAGCTTGTATTTAGAGAAACACTTACCTGAAAATGTATCATAATAACACCATTGTCCTTTTCATGTATAACTATATTTGTATTCCTCACTCACAGTATTGTTGAAAATGAAAGAGAAATATTATATTCATCCTTGTACATTACTGAGTTTTAATTTTATAAAGTGAGTTAATAAAAAAAAATGTGTGACTCTGTTACAGTTTGATGGTACTTGTACGAAAAAGCAAAACTGTAACCTAACATATCAAAAAGCTGTTCAACTAAATGTGGGTTCAGGAGGGTATTGCAGGAAAATCGGTCAGTCGCAGTCTAGCCATGGAAAAGATGGCCATGGGGCTTTTTTAGTTGTTTGGGCCTACATATTATGGAGACAGGATCAATCTCCTATTAGCCTAAGTTGCATGAAAAATACTGCTATTGAATATTGCTATTGCTATCAGCTGTTAAAGATGTTATGCCACAAAATGTTTTATACTCTATCTGTAGGATAAAGGATAAATTGCTAATAAGTGTGGGTACGACTGCCGAGAGCCCCACTGATCCTAAGTTAGGGTGTGTTACTTCCATTGAGAATGTAGTGGTGGTTGCAGATGCACCCCTGCTCCATTTATTTCAATAAGATCTCAAGAGATAGCCAAGTGCTCCAGTTCATCTGTTCACTATGCTCCCTTTGAAGTGAAGTATGGATAGGTCATCAGTGGTCATCATATGTACAAAATGTTAGTTTAGTTGTCACCAATGTGGATTCCTAATGTAAGAATGTTTTATTCAAGACTGTCATAAAGACAGTCCTTTTTTTCTTTACCCTGTAAGGGCATATGAGACTTCTCTGTCAGAGTGTCTCCCGTTCTACCAAACTTGGGACACCCACGTCTTACATGGTTGGACATTAAGTGGCCACTTTAGAGGAAATGACTGGCTGCTTGCAGCTTTCTCCAGCATACTGAGCAGTTTGCTGGGGATGCCAGGAAGGGGACCTGACGTGATCAGGTGATCACCCCAGAAACTACATTCTGAAAGTACTAGATAGCCTTATTCATGGCACAGCTACTTTCTTATAACTGTATTGTTCAATTTTCTAATGCTCCAGTAAAGACAGAGTAAACCTATTTGTTGTAAACATGAAAACTCTATATGGTTGGTCTGGGTTATTTATAGCAAAATGGTATTAGAATTATGCATTTAATTTTTGTAGACACATTGAAATAGCGATTAAATCTATTTTATTTTTTAATTTCATTTCCCTGCCTCAGTCTTGGCTTCAGTACATAGTATAGTGCCAAAACCAAGAGTCAGTTTTCAAATTTAACTTAGTGAACATAGAGGCAGGTTGCCATAGAGAACAAGGAGCGTCAACATTTCTGCCTGCCATTAGCACAGTTTCCTTTCTTCCACATCAGTCCTTTACTTAATCATAGCATTCATTGCCAGCTTATCAAATGAGAGATCGCCTCTACATGAGAGTTGTGAGCAGTCACTGCTTGTATAATACAGTGGACACTATTGAATAATTTATGTGTGCATTGCATAGTCCACCTGCTCAGGTGCATACTGTATTCTGTAATACAGTATGTTGAACAGTGTTAGTTCTGTTTGTATTACTGGTCTAATGATGCTTCAGGGTGGTTTCACACTACTGTTGTTGACAGCAACGGACATTAACTATAGCAGTGTAACTGACACAACCGGGGCCCCCTCCTTCTTATCTACATAATTGTATGTATTTAAATGGGATACATTGATATGTAGTGTAGGCAGATATTAATAGCTAATTAAATAAATAGTTGATGGTTACTGGACTAAATATAGTTGATTAGTGGGAAAGGGAGTGACTTACTGGTGCAAAATTCTGGTGCAAAGTAAGCCAATTAATAGGTAGTATAAACTAAGACTAGATAGCCTAAGATTCAGGCATTGTAAACATAAGTCAGTCTAAAATGTGCCAGATTTATCACAGTAGCTGATGCTGGATAATAAATCTAGTGCATCTTTAGACTGTCTAAAACTTAAATGGCATTAGCAAATCTGTCCCAATGTCTTTACTCTTCTCCACTGCTCTTAAACTGCATATTTGTAAGAGTGTGTTGTTAATATCTGAGGCTATTAATAAGTAGGCTTATCTAGTACAGTGAATGCACTGAAAAACTTCTTATTTCCTTTCATAAGCCCATTAAAGGAGCAAGCATAACCTACTGTATATACAATAGAAATGCTCTATAGTTGGCACTAAACACAGCCAAAACTCCACTGACCCTCGTCCACCATGTTGTAAACACAGATGTGACAGTTTTGTAACAGAAATTAGAGCCTATTTTCAGCAAATAATATCAGCAGCCTATGAACGATGAAAGAAGAAGTCAGCTTTTATTTCCACTGAATGAATGTGCAGCATTGCATAAAGATTGGAGTGATTTCCCCATTGGCAGTTGGGGCAGGCTGTTGGGCTTATTGTAGCTTGATGATATGTTTTATGGGTCTGTGTTCTCAAAGTAGAAAAATCTTTACACAGTGCAGACTTTTTATTTCTATCCCGAACTGGCTGAGTCTTTTATGAGATGATTCTCCCATTTCCTCTTAGTTCTGTGTTGCTGTCTGGTTGAATTCCTTATCTTAAAGTTTTCAGCAGCTGCAGTATTTGCAAACAGCTTGGAAATTTTGGCTACTACAAACATAAAGAAAAAATAAGAGTGGCAAAGCAAGCTCATAGCCATCTGATGTCGTGTCCCAGCAGATCTACCTTGTGAATTACTTGGAGGCACTGCCAATAACTGAGCGCTAAGCTTCAAGACGATTCTAAAGCTAGTTAAATTGACTTGACGTGCTGTTAACAATTAGATATTACAGATGGTATTTGAAGAAAGGAAAGTTTTTCTTTTTTATTTACAAGTAAATGGAAACATGATTGATTCATTCAGAAATGCTAAAACAAGGACATGATAGTTATTACATAGTTCTTCATTAGGTAGTTACTATTACCTCTAACTCATTATTTCATTAAAATGTTGTGTTCTAGTTATTAGAGCTCCAATCTACTAGTCAGATGCTTTTTAAAGGGATTTTCTGGTTCCCTCATCAATTGGTGTGAGCTGCAAATAGTGACTGATGAACTTGATGTCACATGGCCTTTGAAGCAAAAGGGGTGCACTTGAAATGCTCCTGTTGCTTCAGATATATAATAACTGAGTTTTTTCCAGGAACCTAAGACCCAATGCACACAACCGAGTTCCCTCCCGATGTGGGGCTGAGTTTGCAGCGGAATGCAATCAGATGACGCAGTGACATCCAAGTATCATCAGAGTGTATTCCATTTGGCATTCATGTCTATGGGGGCTTCTGATTCATTCCGTTCTGATGACGGATGATTATTGAGCAGGTCCATATCGGAAGCACACTCGGCCTAGCATTTGTCAAAGGTCCTATCTTACATTGAAAGAAGGTTAGAAGAGCAACAGGATAGTAGTGGGTATCTATAGTAGGCCCTGCAGATTTATCTGAAGCTCATGTGACATGATGATTTTGGCATAAATTGCATGAACCGTTTTGGGTATTTAGCACCTAAAGGCCTTTACATGCTAAATCTCAGACTTATATCTTGACATTTATAACTCCACCTTCTTAGGACTGCATTGTATTATTTGGTAAAGGAGTCATACATATAGTGTTATGGTTTGTATAGTACAACATATTTCCTGTTTTTGAGAAATGACCTTAGGTAGAAACTGGTTGTGCAGCCAGATTTGTAGGCAAATACATCCACCTTCATATATAGATTATGCCCCAAAGCACCCCCAACTGCCTTTAAATCACTGGAGATGCATACGTAGCACTGTACTGAATCACAGATTGTCTTTATGCATGGTATAAAATGACAGATCTGTACAGACTTTGACAAACTCCAGCACTTTTCCAGCAGTCCCCAGTAAATAGATTATATGAGCTGTAGACTAGACTGGAGCAAATAGACCCCAGACAGCACTCAAACCTCAGTACTCCCTGCTCAGCACATCTTCTGCCATTCATTGCTTAAAGGGTTTTTGCCACGAACATAATCATATTTAAATTTGTAGTTAAAGAAGTTAAAGAGAACCTGTCAGGATGATTTGGGATACCACACCACCCACAGGTCCTTATAGACTGGGGGGGTTTATTGTCGCAATAACCCAGCTGTAAATCTGTCTTGACTAGGTTTCTGACAAGTCCCATACCATAGAAAGTTCCTGCATTCATGGTTATATCCATTTTTCAACCTATCAAGGGAAAAACTATCACTACCATAGTTATAGAAAATCTCTAAAATTCAACAAAAATTTAAATTATTGATATTTTTAAAAATAATTGACTACAAACATGATTATATTTTGTGGGAAAATCACTTTAGGCTAAAGCACCACATTTCGGAAACACCACATTTTTGACAGTTGCAGAACTGCAGAAGAGAAAAGTGCTGCATTTTACAGTACCAGCAAAGTGAATGAGATTTCATGAATCTTATCCACACAGTGTAGAAAAAAAAGAGATGCAGAAAAGCTGTGTTTTCAAAAAGTTGTGCGTTTTTAAAAAAAAACGCAGCATGTTAATTTTAGCTGCAGAATCGTTTCCCCTATATATTTAAAGGGGTTGTCCATGCAAAAATAAATTTGAAATAAGCTGGGGGCAGTGAAAAAAAAAACATACTCACCTGTCCACATTGCTCTGGTGTCCTCCCGCGCCTCCTGGTTCATCTTTTCCGAAAGGTGGCTTCCAGCATTGTGCTGAAGCCGCTAAGTGGCCTCAGCGGTCACGTGACAGTTGGGGCCAATCAACGGCCTCAGCAGACCTCAGGAAGAGGACCCATGATGTCACAGGTAGTGACATTCAGGCCCTTCGCTGATTAACCTCATCGGTCACGTGACCGCTGAGACCAATCAGCTGCTTCAGCATAACGCCGGAAGGGACCCGCTGGAGCAGATGAACCGGGGGCGCGGTAGGACACCGGAGCAATGTGGACAGGTGAAGATGCATTTTTTTAAATTTTTTTCACTGCTCCCAGCTTATTTAAACTTTAAAAGGGTTGTCCGTTTTTGCCTGGACAACCCCTTTAATAGGGGAAGAAAAATTGCAGAGAAAAACCCAGAAAACCAGATGATAAACTCTGAGGAAAAAATGCTGCCTTTTTCCGCAACGTATTTTTGCTGCATTTCACTACATGGGGCCTTAGCCTAATAGTTTTGCTGCATCTGATTTCATAGGCTCCAGGGGGTGGATGCAGCAGGCAGTGGTGAACCTAGCCTCTTTGCTGCCTGAAGCGGACTATAGAAAGACGCCCCCCCCCCCCAAAAAAAAAACAAAAAAAAAACTGAGTTTCCATGCTACTAGTTTAACACACTGTTAGCGTCGCACAATATACACAATACACAAAGTTATAAAACAGTTTTTAAGAATTCTTCTTCCTGTATTACTTCAGTATCAGATCAACAACATGGCATTAACAATGAAAGTAACTTCACACATCTTCTGCTTGGTGGATGGACGAGGCCACGTGGCCCCCATTCTCTATAACAGGAGCCCCGCAGATAGCTGAGTACTGGACTTCAGGTATCTTTGGCACTCCCATTAAAGTGAATGAGATCCCCGCGGGTTCGTCCATCCACCAAGTGACACACCTATATATATGGCTGCAGCCAGGCTGGATTCCCACCTAGTGGGGGGAAAAAAACCCAATTCTCAGGCTCAGTGGGGGTCTCAGCAGACAGACCCCCATCAATCAGGTATTTATCCTCTATCATTTAGGTGAATACAGGGCAGTAACATTCTGTGACTTACAGGTGACGTCTCTGACTAATCCTTCACTTTTCCCTTCTCTTCCCTCTGGACCGCCATGACCACTTCTTCCAGCTGTGACTTGCCTCTGTAAAGTTTGCAACACAGACATCTTTGGCTCCTCACTTTTCCAGGCATCCAACCCACATTGTCCTCACCTACACAAAGCCCCCATTCTGCTGCTACCCCCAATTATAAAATATGTGATATAACCCCCCATAATGAATAATACTCCCAAGTGCATCTTTATATTAATAATGTCTGTGTGTACCCTGTATAAATAGTGCCTCTTATTAATAATACCCAGGGTGTTAACTAATTAAAAGGTTTTCCAGGTCATTAATAAACTAATCAGTGGGGTTCAAAAACCCAGGACCCCCACTGACCAGCTGTTTGAATGGTACCTGTGTAAGCGCCATGACCGCTTCTCTGTTTACATAGTGTAATTCATCTCATAGCGGCCATGTAATGTAACTGCAGCCTTGTCCTGTACATGTCTACAGTATGTGACAAGGCTACAATTACATCACATGGTCGCTATAAACAGACAGTGTATAATATAAACAGGTGCCATAGCCCATGTTTATGGCGCCCTATTTACACACACTATAATGTTCCACAGCAGCCCCTGCACACAGTATTACACAGTGTTATGGCCCGCAGTGGCCCCTGCACACTGTATTATGCCTCTCAGCAGCCCCTGCACACGGTATTATGCTCCATAGTGGCCCCTGCACAGGGTATTATGCCCCACATTGGCCACTGCACACGGTATTATGTTCCACAGCAACTCCTGCACACAGTTTTATGCCCCATATTGGCCCCTGCACACGGTATTATGCTCCATATTGGCCCCTGCACACAGTATTATGCTCCACAGTGGCCCCAGCACACGGTATTATACTCCATAGTGGCCCCAGCACACGGTATTATGCTCTATAGTGGCCCTTGCACTGGTATTATGCTCCATAGTGGCCCCTGCACTGGTATTATGCTCCATAGTGACCCCTGCACCCGGTATTATGCTCTATAGTGGCCCCTGCACTTGTATTATGCTCCAGAGTGGCCCCTGCACAGGGTATTATGCTCTACAGTGGTCCCTGCACAGGGTATTATGCCCCATAGTGGCCGACCCATGAACTATTATTATACTCTGGGGTCTTTTCAGACCCCAGATTATAATGATTGGAGACCCAGGGGAGAATACAAACATAAAAACCAGAGTTACTTACCTATCCTGGACACCGGTGCACTCCTTGCAGCTTTCGGCCCTGTTTAATTGCGCACACACGTCACGTGATCAGGCCGGCGACGCGACCTGATGACGTTACCAGAGGCCTCAAGCCTGCTCGGAGTTACATCGGATCGCAGGAGGTGAGTAACACTGGTTTTTATGTTCTCTCACCAACCCTAGGCCTCCGATTATTATACTCCGCGACGTCTGTGTCTCAGCGTAGGTGGCGTGATGACGTCATTGTATCGCCGCCTGCGCTGAGATGCGACGTCTTGTAAACCAGCCCAGGACAGGCCTTGCTCAGCTCTGTTTTTTTTTTTTTTTTTTTTTAAAGCGGCCTGTCCTGGGCTGGTTTACATTAAATAGTAAAAATGCCGCCCCCCAGACAGTGCCGCCCGAGGCGGCCGCCTCACTTCGCCTCATTAGCGGTGCGCCCCTGGCAGCAGGAGAGTGAGTGAAAGCCTTGTTTCCATGGACCTGAAAGGTTTCATACTCTTCTAGGATTCTACCAGACGTCCCCAAAAATTAGGCATCAGTGGGAAATTTTTCACTAGCCACAATTTTTTCTCGCCATATCGTGTTGAGACAACTGCTTTAAGACACGTGCTTTAGGTTTTATTTACTTGATACTCAAGCATAACTGGATTGCATTGCAGCCAATATAAATCAGAACAGAGCTGAGCTTAATGCAGCCTATGCTGTGAAATGTGTTTTAAGTCAATATGCACAGCAGCACTCATGAAAAGCTCTGAAAACATCCATCATTCTTAATTCAGAGATTTGTAAGAAAAACTATATATACATTGTCACCCCAGGCATTAATGACACATCAGAGCACAAGCTTTTAATTGCTGTGTTAGACATCTGCAACAATAGAAAGTGAAAGAACTAAGCTTCATCATAGAAATGAAAGCTTGTGCATGCTCAGAACTTCTAGACAGAGAGAAACCTTACCTGGCGGGAATTAGTACCAGGTTACAGCATAGGGAAGCTCAGGAGCCCTGCAAGTCTTTCTTAACATTGTTATACTTCGTAAAGCTCTAATATTTCTAGTAGCATAGTGCACACATACACATGAAAACAGTTACATCATTTCAGTATGTATACAGTAGGAGCATCTGGTATATTATGCTGTACACTATATCTTATGGACAGGAGCATCTAGGGAAAAGCTTTATAAATCAATGCTCAGTTCTTGTTTTGTGAAGCTACAAATAGGTCCATCTAGGGAAGATTTCAAGGCATCCATTCCCAGGACAGTTTTTCTTTCTTTCACCAGAGTTATTGAACAGACATCATATCTGTTCTCAAATTTTACATACTTCCATATTAACAGAAAATAATGGAAAGGGTTCCTCTGTATTTTGCCATGTATATTGGTATATTATGACATGGTTGATTTATTGGCTCATTAGCATTTAGTTGAACTTGTCATATACATATCTTAATGAAACATAATTTTTGAATATACCATGCTATATGTGGTATATGTAAATATTCTCAAAACTAAGATATTTAATGTCAAAGGAATCTCAGTCAGGCACTGGGCTAAACTAGGACATGTGCAGTGGCCACAATCTGACTAATTTATTAAAGGCTGGACTGATGTCTGATGCTAAGCAATCCATTTTTTATAGAAGCTTGGAGTACTAAGACGCTCAGGCATATCCCAGAGCAAACACCAGAATTTCAAGATTTACACAGAAGATGTCCATCCATATATCTGTCTATCTATTTATCTATGTAGCATAAAACTTGATTCAGAAGAAAGAAATGTTTCGGATAGCAGATCTTTTTGTGGCACATTACTCTAACATGCTGCTTTTTTTAATTTTCTCTTTTATTTATAGATATAGTCAGATTTTTAGAAGTCTGCATAATCTATTATTAAGGGTATATAGATGAAAAATGTCTCTCATATCACATCCCAGTGACTGCAATCTCATGCTGGAAAAAAACATCTATCTTAGCTGACTTAAGGTCCCAGAATGTAGTCAACTAGCTGTATATGAGCACTGCTTAAAGCAACTAAACCAAAAAATTCTATCATGGGAAGTAAATAAAGTAATGTGTCATAAAATATATTGCAGTTTTAAAATAAATACTGGAACTGATTTATATATTATTTTACCATAAAGTAATGTGAGATGAGAGCGTATTCATTGGATATGGCAGGAGAAACAAATTACAATAGAGAACTACATTCCAATAAACCAGTGGGTTGTACAGAAACCTACAAGTAAGAGCACCGGTAACTTTCCCTAACCTCCACTGGGCTGAGTGATGTCATTATAAATGTCTGAATGTTCTCCAATTGTGTTGGTATAATTGTTCTGTAGTTGTGTTTGTTGTTGAGTCATTTGCATGTTCTGCCCAGCAACAGTGAGGTATTAGGGAGGAGGAGCAGACCAGGTGGAAGCAGATGGTATAAACATAGCCTTTGAGCAAAGCATGAAATAAAGGGACAGCTTAAAGAGGACATTTCATGTCCTCATGTATATGCGGTTTTACATACCGCTAGAAAGCCGACAGCGCGCTGAATTCAGCGCACTGCCGGCTTCCCGGCTATGTGCCCCGGGGCTGGAGATATCGGCGGTGTAAGTTTCACGGTTCACTGTCAGAAAGGCGTTCCTGACAGTCTAGCTGCGCTGTGAGGAACGCCCTCCCCGACAGTTTTCGTTCATAGACTTGTACTGAGGGGGTGTTCCTCACAGCTGAGCGTCATCGCCGGGCAGTAAGGAACACCCCCTCTGATAGTACAGCGCTATAGACGAGTACAGAGAGATTGGGCGTTCCTTACAGCCCAGCGATGACGCTCAGCTGTGAGGAACGCCCCCTCAGTACAAGTCGATGAACGAGAACTGTCAGGGAGGGCGTTCCTCACAGCGCAGCTAGACTGTCAGGAACGCCTTTCTGACAGTAAACCGTGAAACTTACACCGCTGATATTTCCAGCCCTGGGGCACATACTGGGAAAGCCGGCTGTGCGCTGAATTCAGCACGCTGTTGGCTTTCTAGCAGTATGTAAAACCGCATGTGCCTGAGGACATGAAAGGTCCTCTTTAACTAATACTGCCTAAGTTTTACACACTGCAGACTTAAACTAGATAGTCTTAAACTGCACCAGATTTATCACATTGTCTACTGCTGTTTGAAAATCAAGTGCACCTAAAACCTTAACCATTTTTTGACAAACATCTCCTTCTGTCACCTGCAAGCAGCGCTTTTCTCTCCACATGTTTTGAGCAGAAATAAGCTTAAACCACACGGGCCCCATTATAGTCTATGGGGTCCGTGGGTTTCCTTAGGTAACCGCTTTTTTATGCGTATAGGTTTCCGTTCGGGGGGTCCCCAAGCGGACTCCCCAAACGGAAACCTGAACGCAGATGTGTAACGGGCCTTAGACAATGAGAAAAGTAAGCTAGGCAAATGTAGCTGTTGCATTTCAACAGAATGATTTACTTTAAAGAATGTAAAGATACCAAATAATGCAATACTGTATACAGTGTCTTTTCTGTACTTTTTAAAAGTGTTTCTGAGCATAATACTGAAAGACATTATTTCTAATATTGGCATAACAGAGTCTTAGTTGGTATGGGCAGTGGCGTTGTTAGTATTTGGCATATGATGTGCATCCCCCAGATTTTTGGCTTCACGCCCCAGATCCCCAGGCAAGCACAACTTTGAACTGTATCTGCATGTTAAATATGTTTCCAACCAGAATCAAGATCCCCTATTCATCTTGTAGCTAAGTCCGGGGAAAAAACAGCCATTTTAACAGCTGTGCAGCTATCATTTTGATTAACTTCACCAGACACCATAGAAATGCACTGTCTCTCCTCTGCTGGCTCTTGTTCTGCACTTAAAGAGGTTGTCTAGGATTAGAAACAGCACCATACCTTTGTCTGATATTGCAGCTCAGTTCCATTAAACTGAATAAGGCAGAGCTGCTATACCACTTGCAACCAGTGGCAGAGCTGTGACTTGGTATTTCTTTAACCCATGCAACAATACGGTGTTCGCCATCTACTGTATACTTCATCTTTATACAGTTGTGTCCTTCTTTACCTTTCCTCTTGGTGGGTGTATGTCCAGATATGTGTTCTGCAAGGTAATTTGCAGAACATCAAGGACAGACTGACATTCTGCATGAAGTACAGGGATTTGACTTCAGAGAACTGGGGTAAAGCTATTTTGTCTGATGAAGCCCTTCTAATGATTTGGGACATTTGGAAGAATAAATGTCTGGAGAAGAAAAGGTGAGCTCTACCATGAGTCCTGTGTCACGCCAACAGTAAAGCATCCTGAAACCATTCATATGTGAGGTTGCTTTACATCCAAGGAGTGAGCTCACTCACAGTCTGGCGTAAGAACACTGCCATGAATAAATATTGTTATCTAAACATTCTCTCAACGATCCCGGAGTAATCCGGTAATGAACAATGGTTTTTTCCAGCATGATGGAACACCATGTTACAAGACAAAAGTGATAACTAAGTGGCTTGGTTACCAAAACATTGAAATTTTGGGTCCATGGCTAGAAAACTCACAAGATCTCAATCCCATTGAGAACCTGTGGTCAGGCCTCATAAAGCAGATGGACAAGCAAAAACACAGAAATTGTGATAAATTCTAAGCGCTGGTTAGGCAAGAATCAGTTGCCATCAGTTAGGATTTGGCCCAGAAACTGTTATCCAGAATGTCAGGGTAAATTGCAGAAGTCTTGAAAAATAAGGGTCAACGGTGTAAATACTGAATCTTTGTATAAACGTGATGTATTTTTAAAAAAATATATAAAAACTTGTAAAGGTGTGCTTCAGTAACCATAGAAAATCTAAGTAAAAGATCTAAAAAAGACTGAAGCTGTAAACTTTGTAAAAACCTAATTTTGTGTCAGTCTAAAAAGTTACGACCTGAACTGTAATATTGCTACATGATACACATATACATAGACAATATACACATTCACTTACACTACAAATACATTTCATATACATACTCAATACAAACACGACACACACATACACTACCGTTCAAAAGTTTGGGGTCACCCAGACAATTTTGTGTTTTCCATGAAAACTCACACTTTTATTTATCAAATGAGTTGCAAAATGAATAGAAAATATAGTCAAGACATTGACAAGGTTAGAAATAATGATTTTTATTTGAAATAATTTTCTCCTTCAAACTTTGCTTTGATCAAAGAATGCTCCATTTGCAGCAATTACAGCATTGCAGACCTTTGGCATTCTAGCTATTAATTTGCTGAGGCAATCTGGAGAAATTTCACCCCATGCTTCCAGAAGCCCCTCCCACAAGTTGGATTGGCTTGATGGGCACTTTTTGCGTACCATACGGTCAAGCAGCTCCCACAACAGCTCAATGGGGTTGAGATCTGGTGACTGCGCTGGACACTCAATTTCAGATAGAATACCAGCTGCCTGCTACTTCCCTAAATAGTTCTTGCATAATTTGGAGGTGTGCTTTGGGTCATTGTCCTGTTGTAGGATGAAATTGGCTCCAATCAAGCGCTGTCCACAGGGTATGGCATGGCGTTGCAAAATGGAGTGATAGCCTTCTTTATTCAAAATCCCTTTCACCTTGTACAAATCTTCCACTTTACCAGCACCAAAGCAACCCCAGACCATCACATTTCCTCCACCATGCTTGACAGATGGTGTCAGGCACTCTTCCAGCATCTTTTCAGTTGTTCTGCGTCTCACAAATGTTCTTCTGTGTGATCCAAACACCTCAAACTTCGATTTGTCTGTCCATAACACTTTTTTCCAATCTTCCTTTGTCCAGTTCTTTTGCCCATATTAATCTTTTCCTTTTATTAGCCAGTCTCAGATATGGTTTTTTCTTGGCCACTCTGCCCTGAAGGCCAGCATCCCTGAGTCGCCTCTTCACTGTAGACGTTGACACTGGCATTTTGCGGGTACTATTTAATGAAGCTGCCAGTTGAGAACCTGTGATACGTCGATTTCTCAAACTAGAGACTCTAATGTACTTGTCTTGTTGCTCAGTTGTGCAGCGGGGCCTCCCACTTCTCTTTCTACTCTGGTTAGAGCCTGTTTGTGCTGTCCTCTGAAGGGAGTAGTACACAGCGTTGTAGGAAATCTTCAGTTTCTTAGCAATTTCTCGCATGGAATAGCCTTAATTTCTAAGAACAAGAATAGACTGTCAAGTTTCACATGAAAGTTCTCTTTTTCTGGCCATTTTGAGAGTTTACTCGAACCAACAAATATAATGCTCCAGATTCTCAACTACAGTGCTGGCCAAAAGTATTGGCACCCCTGCAATTCTGTCAGATAATACTCAATTTCTTCCAGAAAGTGATTGCAATCACAAATGCTTTGGTAATAATTTCTTCATTTATTTTGCTTGCAATGAAAAAACACAAAAGAGAATGAAAAAAAAGTCAAATCATTGATCATTTTACACAAAACTCCAAAAATGGGCCGGACAAAAGTATTGGCACCCTCAGCCTAATACTTGGTAGCACAACCTTTAGACAAAATAACTGCAAACAACCGCTTCCGGTAACCATCAATGAGTTTCTTACAATGCTCTGCTGGAATTTTAGACCATTCTTCTTTGGCAAATTTCTCCAGGTCCCTGAGATTTGAAGGGTGCCTTCTCCAAACTGCCATTTTGAGATCTCTCCACAGGTGTTCTATGGCATTCAGGTCTGGACTCATTGCTGGCCACTTTAGAAGTCTCCAGTGCTTTCTCTCAAACCATTTTCTAGTGCTTTTTGAAGTGTGTTTTGGGTCATTGTCCTGCTGGAAGACCCGTGACCTCTGAGGGAGACCCAGCTTTCTCACACTGGGCCCTACATTATGCTGCAAAATTTGTTGGTAGTCTTCAGACTTCATAATGCCATGCACACGGTCAAGCACTCCAGTGCCAGAGGCAGCAAAGCAACCCCAAAACATCAGGGAACCTCCGCCATGTTTGACTGTAGGAACCGTGTTCTTTTCTTTGAAGGCCTCTTTTTTTTTCCTGTCAACTCTATGTTGATGCCTTTTCCTAAAAAGCTCTACTTTTGTCTCATCTGACCAGAGAACATTCTTCCAAAAAGTTTTTGGCTTTCTCAGGTAAGTTTTGGCAAACTCCAGCCTGGCTTTTTTATGTCTCTGGGTCAGAAGTGGGGTCTTCCTGGGTATCCTACCATAGAGTCCCTTTTCATTCAGATGCCGACGGATAGTACGGGTTGACACTTTTGTACCCTCGGACTGCAGGGCAGCTAGAACTTGTTTGGATGTTAGTCGAGGTTCTTTAGCCACCATCCGCACAATCTTTCGTTGAAATCTCTCGTCAATTTTTCTTTTCCGTCCACATCTAGGGAGGTTAGCCACAGTGCCATGGGCTTTAAACTTCTTGATGACACTGCGCACGGTAGACACAGGAACATTCAGGTCTTTGAAGATGGACTTGTAGCCTTGAGGTTGCTCATGCTTCCTCACAATTTTGCTTCTCAAGTCCTCAGACAGTTCTTTGGTCTTCTTTCTTTTCTCCATGCTCTATGTGGTACACACAAGGACACAGGACAGAGTTTGAGTCAACTTTAATCCATTTCAACTGGCTGCAAGTGTGATTTAGTTATTGCCACCACCTGTTATGTGCCACAGGTAAGTAACAGGTGCTGTTAATTACACAAATTAGAGAAGCATCACATGATTTTTCAAAGGGTGTCAATACTTTTGTCCACCCCCTTTTTTATGTTTGGTGTGGAATTATATCCAATTTGGCTTTTTGACAATTCTTTTTGTGGTTTTCCATGGAAGACAAATTAAATGAAGATATTATTACCAAAGCATTTGTGATTGCAATCATTTTCTGGAAGAAATTGAGTATTATCTGACAGAATTGCAGGGGTGCCAATACTTTTGGCCAGCACTGTAGCTCAAAGGAAGGTCAGTTTTATAGCTTCTCTAACCAGCAAAACTGTTTTCAGCTGTGCTAACATTCTTGCACAAGGGTTTTCAAGGGTTTTCTAGACATTAGCCTTCTTACAGTTAGCAAACACCATGTACCATTAGAACACTGGAGTGATGGTTGCTGGAAATGGGCCTCTATACACCTATGTAGATATTGCATTAAAAACCTGACGTTTGCAGCTAGAATAGTCATTAACCACATTAACAATGTATAGAGTGTATTTCTGATTCATTTAATGTTATCTTGATTGAAAAAAACTGTGCTCTTTTTTCAAAAATAAGGAAATTTCTAAGTGACCCTAAACTTTTGAACGGCAGTGTACATACACACCTAAGGCCGAGGCCCTACGTTGTGAAAACTCCACAATTTACAGTACCTGCTAAGTGGATGGGATTCTGGCTAATCCCATCAACACATTGCAGAAAAAAAATCTGCAGAGGAAATTCTGGAATTTCAAAAATACTTGCGTTTTTGTAAATTGCAGCATGTCAATTATACCTATGGAAACGCTCGCGTTTTCCGTATAGTTATAATAGAAGCAGAAAGTCCGCAAAAGAAAACTCTGTGGGATTTCTGTGAAAAACGCTGCAGAAAAAAATGCAATGCATTTCTGCAGCAGTCTTTTCCTCAGCGCTTTTTGGCTGCGGCTCGCTATTTGAGGCCTTAGCCTTACACCATACAAGTATACAAAATATATACACTTATATACATATATCATTGCAACAGTGGAGAGAGAGCTGTAGTAAGCAGAGTCTGTTTCCTGATGGAGTTAGGGTGGGTTCACACCTGCGCTTCAGTCCGTCCGTTGCCAATCCGAGAGAAAATCTCGGCGAACGGGATTGGCATCGGATACAGACAGGTCAGCGACGCATTGGTTAAAAACCCATTCATTTGAATGGGTTTTTAAAGCAATGCGAGGGTGTCCGATTGCACCCTCTGCGCTGCGAAACCATTTTTTTCCCTCGGACACGAAGTCCTGCATGTCCGACTTTTGTTTCCTATGAAAAAAACGGTTTCGCAGCGCAGAGGGTGCAATCGGACACCCTCGCATTGCTTTAAAAACCCATTCAAATGAATGGGTTTTTAACCAATGTGTCGCTGACCTGTCTGTATCCGATGCCAATCCCGTTCGCCGAGATTTTCTCTCGGATTGTCAACGGATGGACTAAAGCGCAGGTGTGAACCCACCCCTTCTCTGCTCCCACTTGTGCCTGTCCCAACGGCGCTACTGCTTAGATCAAGTCACAACACCTTGTGAGAAGCTGTATATACAAAGCATAAGAGAGGAGGCAGAGACCCTTGTTCTACACCCTCCTCATCATCTCTACCTAACTGTGTCCATGTCAAGTGCCACAGTTGCCTCCACTTTTCTATGTCTCTGACCTGCAAACAAGTATGACTCTATTTTTGGACAAAAAAGCAAAATCCTTTCAAATCCTAAAACCCTTCTATTCACTGCAGTTCGTGATCTTGGCATTGAAAATCTTAATAATCTTTTTTTTCTTGGTATACATTTTTAGCAATATTTAGATTAACCCCTTTTTCTGCAAAAGTTCTAATATAGCCTCACAGTCGCTATAGAGCTGTAGGTCATTCACATGAATAGAAAATAAAATCTATGTGGAATCTTAACCATTGCCACACTTTTGATAATCTGCAACATGTTCATTATTCCCACCAATTCCATGGAAAAGTCATGCTGATCTGCTTGCAAATGCATATGTTGCAGTTGCAAATCCATGGCAGAATTCTTAGTTTCAGCTGTGAATTTCTGTTGCAAACTCCAATGAAAACCACAGCAAAATTTGTTTGGTGTATTGATGGCCTTGAGTCTCTATAAACTAACTTTATGCAGCTTTTCTGTAAGGCTACATTCACATGACAGTGAAAACTGGCAGCATTAATTTCACTGTCAGTGAATGGGGGCTATTTTCTAGACCGTTATTTTGATAGTCCATGGTCACAGACCTTCAAAATATAGATCATGTCCTATTTTTCCCCATTTTCACAGATCCTTCCATACACTGAAATGTATGGGGATCTGTGAAAATGGCTGCCCCCTGGGTGCAAGATGGCCGTGAAAAATGGATCTCAGCCGAAGGGTAGAATTTGGAACAGAAGTATATTACAGCACTTTCTGGTATACAACATAAATGGGAAGTGATGAATCCTGCTTAAACAAAACTATTTTAGGCTAAGGTTCCATGTAGTGAGCTGCAGCTGAAAAACGCAGCGGAAAAGGCTGCAGTGGAAACTTTTTTTTGCAGCGTGGGGCCCACGGCCATAGGCTGAGGCCCCGTGTTGCGGAAATGCAGCTTTTGTTACAGATTTTGCTGAGGTTTTTTGAGCCAAAGCCAAGAATGGCTACAAAAGGAATGGGAAATATATGGGAAGTGCTTATACTGTACTTCTACTTTCTGCTCAATCCACTCCTGGCTTTGGCTCAAAAATCTGCAACAAAAAAAGCTGTGTTTCCGCAACGTGGATATTGATATTCCTACCGATAAGCTCCATTTGGATCAGCTGGAAATTTTGTTTTTTTTTCCCCTAAATGTGACACATATAACAAATACTCATCATATGATGACTGTGTTACCTAAAATATAACTGTCAGACAAGAGTTCTTGTAAGAGAGGGTCGGGTATTTTTAGTTTCATTTATCCACAGGTGTGTAAATTATTCATTCCATTTCACCGTGTCAGTAAGATTAAGTTTCCTGAGCAAGGGAAGTAGCAAACAAAAACTACAGAGCGCACTCCTTATAATCACACAGTCCTAATTTTAGCTGCAGTTATTGATGCAGCTATTATGAATATAGGATGTTCAAAACACATTATTCACGACTCTAAAAGGGTCTTTAAAGCTCAATCTTAACCAACAGACACCTTCCTTAATCTCCAGATAAGATACATCCACTGAATTTTTTTTTCTCAGCTTCTTGTATGTGATGGCGTGATGTCTATCTTCTTTACAAATGCAAATGGAGTTTTAAAGATCTAAACAGTGACGTTCAGATAATCCCTCTTAATGCTCAGTAAAATCTAATCACACACTTCCCCCTAGTTTATTTTTAGGGAAGTATGTGTGATGACAGCTTTCACATTTGTAAAGCACAAACCACCAGGAATTCCACCCAAACAAATGTTAAGTCTTGGCAGGAGCCCATGCCTGAAAAACTCCAGAAGGTCCTTTGAAATCAGTGAAATAGAACACATCTTTATATTGCAGTCAAGCAGCTAAGTGAAGAAGTGGAGAAAGAATTGAAGTTTAAACAACCTATAGCTTTAGCATATACAGTTGGTCAATGGAAACCATGCCCCACATGCTGCTTCCTTCACTTCTGTGATTAAGATCACTCCCATGGGAGCCTAGATCCTATCATATCCCCTTCTGCCTCATGTCACATTAGAGGAAAGTTTTCAGACCACTGTTTTCTGTAGAAAGGATGGAGAGGGTAAATGCATTAGAATGCACATATTATGTGAAATGAAACTTTTTCTATTGTCTTAAGACATGGCCTGAGTTGTGAGATGTGGACTGAAATGTTCAGTAGCAGGCTTTGATATTATGGGTCAGAATATATATAAAGAAATAAGGCATGATGCCGAAGACATCAAAAAGACATTTTTTAGTGTCTCTTCAAGGCTTTACAGGCACTGATGAAGTACAGGGTTTCCTTTGATTAGAAATTCAGTATCACTGATGCGCATCGGCATCAAAGTGCTGTCCTTTGCTTAAATATTCCCTAAACTCTTTTCTCTTCTTTTCACCCATTTTTTTTTCTGAAAATGCTGATCTATCTTTCTTCACACCTCATCTATTGCATTAATAATATACTTTATAATTTAGAAGGTATTCAAAAATTGAACATATTTCAAAGTGCTTGCTCAATTGCCTGAGGCTACACAAATCTTGATTGGGCTACCAAACTTTCCAGCTCAGGATCCCAACCGTCTTAGCGCTTTAGGCAGCATTTTTATTAAACTTAGTATTAAACAATACTGCCTAGAGACTGATTAACAATTTATGTCTTCCTTAAGAAAGGATTAACAGTACTCTATCATTTTGATATTTAAATCTTTATTTAAATTTCATTATAAATGCTGGTTATAAACCTATAAATTGTTATTTAATGAACTATCACTTTGCATTTTCATCACTATGATGTAGGTTTGTATTTTCATATATGCATTATCTCTAAGTTTTTTTCTAATGGTCCTGTCTTTTCTTTGTTTATGTTGTGTATTAATTCTGTACTAACCTGCTGAGAACTTGTGCTATAACATTATGGCACAGGGGGAGTTTGCAGAGAACCTGTGACGTACTATTACAGCACTCTGATCACATTGCCACTGTGCTGTGTGATCAGGAGCAGGACCATGGCTGTAATACAATACCAATGCATGCTCTGACAATTCAGATCAAAGAAATCTCTGATCTCAGTCGTTCTACCCCCCCTTTTTTTTTTACATAATAAAAAAGCTTATCATGGCATATAGGGAAAAAGCAATAGGAGGGAACCTTTAAATCATATCACAGGGAGATTCCCTGTGAAGCAGTCCATATCCACACCTTATTTGAGTAGGCTTCATTAAAAGTATGTCCTGTCAACAGTTTGTATTTTTATTAGGTTAATGAACTTGCATATATGTATTTGTGCATTATAATGTAAAGTCATTATTAATAAAAAAAAAACCTTTATGGAATATTAAAACATGTCTTAAAAGTCGAAAAAATTGAAAGCAATATTTTTTTTACTTATAATACATTTTATTATATTATGGTCATAAAGCAAGAAATAATAAATACATATTGGGCAACACTATAGCCATAACAATAGCATCATAATAGCCATAATATTTTTTTCCCTATTAAATGTATAAATAGGCAACCTGTTTTAAGAATCTTACATTACTGAATATGATTAGTGATGATTAGTAAAAATAAAAATAAATAAAAAGTAGAAAAATAATTTTTTTCTTTGTATTTCTATTACCCAATTTATGTACCCAAAATGGTAGCAAAAGAAAGTCCCACAAAAAATAAGATTAAGTATGTTGACCTACAATTAATGAATGCTGCAAAAAATTAGTTTGGTCCCTAAGGGCAAAAATAGACTGGTCTTCAAGAGAGTAATACAGTCGTGGACATTTCATGGTCACTGTTTTCTAATTAGTGTTTCATTATATTACATATTTTCATTTGAGAGTTTTTTGAATGAGGTCTGTTTTTTTTTTTTTTTCTTTTTTTTTATGAAATTTTATTTTATTAAAGAAGTACTCCAAAAAAAACACTTTTTTCTATCCTTGCACCCCTGACCTGTCTGTTACACTCCATGCTTCTTTCATGCATACTGCACTCAGTATTGTACTGCATACTGCACTGCAATCCAGCTTCTCCTCAGTTCCTAGTCAGACACCAACTTTTATATTTAATATTTTTATATTTTTCTTTCTCTTTGCTCCATGATGCATCAACATAGCATCACATGGACAGCTAGAGACTGTACTATATCTACCTACTTGGGGGCAGTGCAGTTATTCTTCTCTCTATATACTCCTAAATAATCTAAGAGACTATAAGGTTATAGTTTGAGAGGCTGATTAGCTGCTCATTATAGCTGTGTGATAGGAACTGTTCGCTTAACAGTAGTTAAAAACAGAAGCTTCTGTCTTCTCCCTGGAAAGCATGTGTGGAACAGTGTATCATACAGGAAGTCAGGGTTAACTCCTGTAGATTTTAGCAGAAAAGAAGGATTCAGATAGAAAGGAGTAACTAAATAAGGCAATAATGGCAGAATTACCATATTTTTCATATGATAAGACTATAAGATGAACCCCTGGTTTAGGTAACAGAAATTAGAAAGAAATTTTTCATATTAATTTAACCTTCCCTGGTGGACAATTGGAGTAGAGGATTCAGTGTTACTAACTGGTATGCTAGGTAAGATTATGTGAGGAGCAGATTTATTAGCGAAAAAGCCTACAAATATTTCCCTAAACTCATGAATAAAAAATGTCCAGACAAAAAAAATAATATAGTACAGGTTTATTGTAACATTAATGAGATATGGACCACTGATATTAAAAACATTTAAAATTCATAACGAGGATGGAGTACTGTGGAACGCTCCCCAAACATATCTCAAATAATGCAATTAATCAATATAAAACCGTTTCATGAAGGTACATAAATAATTGAATTGTGCCAAGACATCCATACAGTACAAAAATGGCCAACAATTAACTGACTACCTCACAAAAATGAATAACTCTATAATAGATAAATAAACAAGTATTGTGTCGATACAACCAAGTTGTACCACCATGGTATTTAATTACAATGTATGAGGCCATACTTGATACTGGAACAATGGGATAATAATGCAACACATGTGACAGGTGCAGTAGTGTCACTGGTCACATATATACACTGCAGACCGAACTTATAATAAAGTAAAGAGATATGGAGAGTTCAGGGAGGTTGACCACGATCTCCAACCGTCAGCCCCAAGACGCGTTTTGCCCTAAGGTTTCTTCTGGGAGCTGTTATTAGCAAACAGTCTGGTTCTACAGTTCACAAGGGACACATACACATGGTATAACATCCTATTGGTACCTCCACACAATATAATGTGGCATTATATTGAGTAAGAGGCACTAGTGAAGCATTATACTGAGGGGCGGGCACTAATGGAGCATTATACAGTGTAGTGAGCACTATTGAGGCATTATACTATATGGGGGCGCTAATTTGGTATTGTACTGTAGGCACTAATGTGACATTAGATTGTGTGTTGGGCACTAATGCGGCATTATACTGTATGTGGGGCACAAATGGAGCACAGCTCTCTGTGTGGAGCACAGCTAATGGGGAGCACTAATAGGGCACAGCTCTCTTTGTGGAGGACAACGAATAGGGGGCACTAATGGGTTACAGCTCTCTGTGTAGAACACAGCTAATGGGGGGCACTAATGGGGCACAGCTCTGTGTGTGATTGGGAAAAGTGATTTTCCTTGCTAAAAAGTGCATCTTATAAAAAATATAGTATATATTGGGGGTATAGGTATATAATGAATAATTATAAACTAAAACAAAATCACTGGATTGCTTCTTTAAAGGGAGTTTGTCACCAGGGTGAAGCATATTAAACCAGCTACGCAGTTAGATAGGCCAGGCCCACCTGAATTAAACACCTTTTTCTCCATAAAAATTTGTGCCTTGAGATATTGCAAAGATTTTCAATTAATTCTCAATATGCATATGTGAAACAGGATCACCGAGGACGACTCTGTTGATAACTGCCCCACACTGCTATAACATGCCATGCTCCCTCCTCCCTTCTTTGAATGACAGGGCCAGGGAATTATACTGAAATCTTGCCTGGCCTTGTGTTCTCAAATTCGCACTGCTATATTAGAGAAGTGTGAGACATAACAGTTTGAAGCAACAAAGCTTCCCTTGCTGCTTCAGACTGCTCGTTGCATACTGTAATGTGAAATAAATGAATATCTCGGCAATGCAAGCATAAATTTTCAAGGGGAAAAAGGCGCTACATTCGAATTAGCCTGACCTATCTAACTGTGTTGTTTGGTTTAATATGCTTCACCCTGGTCATAGACTCCCTTTAAGACAAAGGGGTTTGCCTTTGAATGAGTATAAAGACAGACAGTCCAGGATTTGATCAATCACACTCACTGTTACTTAACAGTGGATGTGAGGTTAAATGAGTGGCCAATCAGCTGTCAGATTTTAATTTATGTATTCTGAGAGGGCTTTATTGGGACGACACCTCTGATGAATATTCTTGTATGAGCAGATTTATATTTCCCTAACGTGTCTTTAATGGACAGTTTTAGAAAGAGAACTTTGTTACTTACAGAGAGCCAATCTAAGAAGTTTTAACAGATGAGCTTAGGTTATGAATAATGCTTTGAAATATGTTGAAAAATTTACACCCCTGGTGGCAATGAAGGATGCCTAGCTTAGTTTTCCTAGGCAGGGACTTGAATTTGGCAGGATTCAGTTTAAGTTAGCAACAATAGCATTCTGCTGCTACATTTCGGCACCCAAACTTCAGGACCATAATAAAGACATCTTTGTGATTTTTTTTTTTAATTTTATTTGTGGAAGCTTATATAGGTATTCCCACGTACATAACCATTTTTACATTTGTAGATAATTAAAAGTTGAACATTTTTGCAAATATAAGTAATTAAACATTTTGCAGAGTCTTAAAGAT
The DNA here is from genome assembly GCA_947044405.1 of Leptodactylus fallax. NCBI lineage: Eukaryota > Metazoa > Chordata > Amphibia > Anura > Leptodactylidae > Leptodactylus > Leptodactylus fallax. The sequence continues at coordinate 1,687,425 of CAMRHE010000050.1, read as the reverse complement.
TTCCTCTAAATATCTTGTGGTCACAAGTTCTTGTCTTGATCGGTTGCCAGTGGGTACGACCATGAATGCAGGACCTTTCTAAGGTCAGAAAATCAGCAATGATGTCTTTACTGTCGCCACTATGATTGTTAGAGAAAATCTTTCAAACTCTGCAGAATTTTTAACTACTTATATTTGCAAACATGTTTAACTTTAATTATCTACAAATATAGATATGATTATGTTCATGGGAATACCCCTTTAATGATTCTGTGAATACAGGTGCATCTCAATAAATTAGAATATCTTTGAAACATTTCTTTCTTTTAGTAATTAAATTAAAAAAGTGACCTCCTATATTTTCTACATTCTTTACACACAGAGTATTCTATTTCAAGTGTTTTATTTCTGTAAATGTTGATTATGGATTACAGGTCATGAAACCAAAATCTAAGAAAATTTAAATATTGTAAAAAAGTTCAGTATTGTAAATTCAGTGTGTCACCTGCCAAGATTTCCTAAACCTTTAAATGGTCCTTCAGTCTGGTTCAGTAAGACACACAATCATGGAAGACGCTGATTATGAATTGAATTACTGAATCACTGAAATGAATGAACGTTTCAAAAATATTCTAATTTATTTAGATGCACCTGTAAGTGTCCTTTAGGCAGTTAGCTACTTTAAATTTCTGTTTGTGGATGTAATAAAATTGTTCCCTAGAAACATGTCTAAGCATGACTGTTTAACATTGTTCTATTATCTTTTCATTATGAGGTATTTTTATATTATTCCACAAATGCCTCTCTATCTACCATTTTCTATGCACCTAACTAAGATAGGACAGAGTAAAAAACGATTAACGTTACTAACAAACTATTGTAGGGGAAAAGAAGGAGATAAGGAGGTCTCACATGTACCGTAACGCAACAATAACTTAGCTGTCTATTTAATGTTAACCATTATCTTTCCATTGGGAGCTGTGTTTGATTATCTAAAGAATTGTAATATTAGGAGATGAGGCAATTAAACATAGTGCAATCTTAAGCCAGTTTTTAATTATGTTTCTACGGCAAGAAAGTGACTTGGCAGCTTCCGTTTTTTTTTCCATGGCAAAATGGGAACATACAATTTCTTACAAAGAAATATCTATTTCCTTCCAGTGCTAGAGACAAGTAAGTGCATAATCACTGAACCATTTTCAGTGCCATTTTTTAAGAAATACAAGGGCTTGCATACAAGGTATTAGAAAAGCTGTGATTTACCAGCATTTTATATACCAATAATTATGTGACATTACAAGCACATTAGAAAGCCGCTGATGTATATGTTAATATTATATGTCAGGTGAGCGTGGCATTTGCAGGCTTTTGAGGTAACAAATGTCATCCATTGTTAATTAGCTGATGTGGTTTAAGCTGTCTATCACAAGGAAAATGACTGTATATCATAATTACTAACTGTCATCACAAGGCTGGAAGCTACACACAACTATGATGGGCAAGCAGCAGTATTGTAGAGGAAAAAGGAAAACCAATATCAATGATGCAAGTCTTCGTAATTCGGTAGTATGCAGCAAATATCTTGTGGGAATCAAATACCTCTGGGAGATGACGACGAAACTGAAAGTCACAATAGCTAAAAGGAAATGCCCATTAAGCAAATAACAGCACCTAAAGTTAGGTGGCAGTTGATAGAGCCATAAATAAACTTGTATTACCTGCTGTACACAAATGTGCTTGCAAACGCCTAGTGGATGATCCCAAGTCAGTCAAGAGCCCTGGTTATCCCCTGTAAACCCTATACCTTACCTTCTCTTTGGTGTTGATTGACAGCTCCTGGGTCATTCTGTATAATTTTGTTGGGCACTAAATGCTTAGGCTGTGCTTTCCCCAGACAGCACATGTTACTTTATGTCACTGGGCAATGGCTTTATTGTGCATACACCATCCTAGGATCGCACAAGCATAATATTCAGTACAGAACAGAACAACAAAGAACAATGGAAGAGACATCAATTAACCTCAAGCAGGCGGCATGGAGCAGGTTTACTGAGCAGTGACAGAGTATTTTCCTGTCTCTAGACTGGCTAATGCATATGCCTATGTGATACATTTTATTTTCTCGGCAAATATACCTTTGTCAAAGGCTACAAAGCTATGTTTCCACATCTGTCCATGTAACTCCCTTCAAATAAAATGTATTCTAAAGGTATTAAAGGTAAAGGTATTCTGTAATTTCTTATAAAGATTTAGTGTAGTACTAGGTATGGTCTAATTTTTCAAATGGGTGACTAAAGTTGAAACAGTCATCCTCTTTAATAAATCTAGTTGGCAACCCATATTGCCACTCTAATAGTAGTAAGGGTGGGTTCACACTTGCGCTGGAGTCCGTCCACTGCTAATGCGTCTGAAAATCTCGGGAAACTGGATAGGCACAGGATAGTGACAGGTTAGCGATGCATTGCTTAAAAACCCATTCATTTGAATGGGTTTTTAAAGCAATGCGCGGGTGTGTGCTTACACCCTCTGCGCTGCGATTCCAGTTTTTTTCACTGGAAACAAAGTCCTGTATGTCCGACTTTGTTTCCGATGAAAAAACTGGATTTGCGGCGGAGAGGGTGTAAGCACACACCCGCGCATTGCTTTAAAAACCCATTCAAATGAATGGGTTTTTAAGCAATGCATCGCTAACCTGTCGCTATCCGGTGCCTATCCAGTTTCCCGAGATTTTCAGTCAGATTGGCAGTAGACAGACTCCAGTGCAAGTGTGAACCCACCCTAACTAGTAAATCTAATTTAAAGCCAATATTGACACTCTGATAGTAACGATAGTCTGATACTAATCTCCATGTATTTCCAGAATCCTAAAGGATAAATCTGCATAGATAATAAGGAGATAGAGCCGTAAACATGGCCATTTAAAGGACAAATCAATACTCTTAACCATCTCAACCATTTTATTAAGCACAGCTTAAACGTGGCAATTACCTGATAATCTCTTCAATGTCAATTTAGTTGTTTCTAATTTCAAATCATTGTATCCTTGTAATGGAAGACATCTGTCTGTGCTCTGCATTTCTGATACTGTGGACATTAAATGCAAATTAAATACAAATTGTATTGTATAATTGCACAGATTGAGCTGTAGTATAAAGCAGGCATGTCAAACATGCGTCCCGCGGGCCGCATGCGGCCCTTTACAGGCATATCTGCGGCCCGCACAAAAGTCTCAAACTTTGTCTCTAAAGTTTAGAGACAAAGTTTGAGACTTTTGTGCAGGCCGCAGATGTACAAAACTCACGATCAGCACTTCTGGCTCTTCATTCATTGGCCCATATCCCTGCATATGACCTGCGTACGTGATCAGCAGCCGACCAACTAGCTCCAATCCAATGACGTGTGTACTTTGGTCGGCTGCTGATCACGTAAGCAGGTCATATGCAGGGATATGGGCCAATGAATGAAGAGCCAGAAGTGCTGATCGTGAGTTTTGAACATCTGCGGCCCGCACAAAAGTCTCAAAATCTTCTCAGAGAACAAGGCTGACTGATCACCACTTATCATCTTTGATCAAAGTAGGCACTGCGTTGTCATTTCAGCCTGATATACCAACAATTGTTAGCACAAAGAGGTGTCAAGCCTCAGGACAAAACACTAAAAATGATTGAAAAAAATGATAGCAAATAAATGTTTAGTTTTTAATTGCTGTATTTTTGTTAAATATATTAGTTGCTGTTGCGCACTGCAAATATATGTTGCTGTTACATATTACTACTTCATATCTTGTTTTCATGACTGCTGTTAAAATACGTGTGTGACATTAGTTGTTGTGTGCGGCCCTCGCAACAACCTCTTGTTACTCATGTGGCCCTCGGGGTACCCTGAGTTTGACATGCCTGGTATAAAGCATAGAGGAAAGATAGCAGAAGCCCCAGCCACTGATGAGACAAGAGTTTCATTTCAGATCATAGCTCTGCAACAATGTTGCATGTATCAGTAGTACAAGTGAGTTTAAGAAACCTTGTTATATATCTTTTCAGAGAAAAATGCTTCCTTCTTGCTAGAGTTACCTAGACTGGAGTTTACAGAGGTATCGGATTAGAAGGAGAGAGAGACATGAGCATGAACTGAATGGGTCGGACAGACTACAGACAGAAGCTGCTGCAGCTGAAAAGTAAGTTTGTGTCTCAATCCAAGTTTTTTATTCACATCAGTGCATGTTAGTCCATCTTTATAATGTCCTGCATGACTAAGAAAATTAGCAATTTTTAAGTGAAAAAACAAAACAAAACAGCTAACCCTTGTGGGTGTTGTGGATGAGTGCCTTTATGGCAGCCATTGGACTCCTGCTTCACAAACCATAAGGTTCAAAGCCAGACAGACCTTATATCATTGAGCTAATGCAACTGTGTCTAAGGCTAAGCCCCAGGTTGTGGAAATGCAGCGTTTTTGGCAGTGGAAGTGGCAGAGGAAATGCAGCGGAAAAAAATGCTGCATTTTACAGCACCAGTAAAGTGAGATTTTGCTTAATCTCATCCACACATTGTGGAAAAAAAGAGCTGCTTTTTCAAAACGCTTGCTTTTTTGAAAAACGCAGTAAGTTAATTTTAGCTGCAGAAACATGAGCTTTTTGCCTATGTGTCTAAAAGGGGAAAGAAAACGCAGTAAAGACTTGAAAAACACTATGGAAAAAAAGATGCAGCATATGCGGTGACCAGATGGAAGGTAACGCTGCAGTTGGGATTGTGGGGTGCAAACAGCGCAGACTTGTCACGGTCTCTGGGCACGAGGGCGCAGCGCTGGTGCTGTCCCACGTTACCACCACTGGTACCGGTGATGAGGGGGCTGCACAAATGTTGGTGGTGATTGTTCCCCCGGGGCGCTTCCCCTATACTGTGCCGACTGGTGGTGTTTGGGGCGCCCTGATGTTGTCGGTGCAGAGTCAGACACAGAAACGGTTGTAAAGTTGAACTTTTACTTCCATGGGTGTGGAGGCACAAATGCTTAAACAGTTTCTTCAATACAAAACAACGGGGTACGCCTGGTGACACAGCAAAGTCCTGGGGTGCAGGGTAGACTTGATGAAAGGTGTTCCTAGCCCCTTATACTTCAGTGTTACAGCCCTAAGGTGCATCTGGGCTCCTATTTGGCTCATAGGAGGATGCCCACCATGATACTAGTACATAATATTCCCCACTCACGTTATGTGGTCCTGATAGCTCAGAGTTTCGGGGTGCAATAGTCAGGGTGGTAGGATATTCCACAGGTCTGGCCTTGGCCCCTGGATCCTGTGATACTTGCTGTGGAGCACGTGTTCCAGAATGTTCTCTCCACAGTCTCATGCTGACAAGATAATGAGGCTTGACTTCCTTCAGGGCGATGGCTAGGCAGACAGGGGACAGGATCTTCTGAATAGCTGGAGTATGTCAGCTCTCCAACCTTCCTGGGCCTGTCTAGGACTTGAGATTCCTGCACTAAACTCACTGCTTTCTTCACAGGACATCACACTTATCTCCTCACCTCCTCCTCCTAACACTCCACACTTCTCACTCCTCACACGCAGGACCTTCCTGCAGGGGTGTTACCATGGGGACCCAGTGATCAGCTGACTCCTCCCCTTTTCCCAGGCGATGTCCTCCCATTGGACATTTGGTTACTATTCAATCCTATGGGAGGTGTAATGCATGTGTGAGGCTCACTAGGTGGCGCTGTGTTGTGTGAGACTCAGGACCCCCTGCTATGTCACACAGGCTATGAAGCAACAGGAAATAATACAATGCACAGAGATCACCCTCAGCCCAGCCATAGCCAGCTCGGGGATGCCACATATATTTTAGCTGTGTTTTGCTACATGGGGCCTTAGGTTAAGGGTAAGGCCCCACATACGAAATGCAGAAAAAAACACTGGTTTTTTCCACAGCTTTTTCCATTGCATTTTTGCTGAGTTTTTCTCAGCAGATTTTCTTCCCTTATTAAACCTATAGGGAACACGCCAGAGTTTAATTGACATTCTGCGATTTTTCAAAGTGTTTTTTTTTATTTTATTTTTTTTAAGCAATGTGTGGATGGGATTTGCCAGAATCTCATTCACTTTGCAGGTCCTGTAAAATGCAGCATTTCCATAACGGAAAATGCAACATGAGGCTTTAGCCTAAATGTGTTTTTTGAAGTCTTGTCTAATTTGATAACCTTTCACCGGAAGATTACAGAAGTACATCTGGAAAAACAAAGTATTCTACGTGTAAAATAAATTTTTGCATACTGTATACTGTGTGGAATGCTTGGCTAGCATTAGTTTTTTTTTTAAAGAATACAATGTTATATTGTGCCAAACACTATTAGAGGCTGGAGTTTATTTTTTTCCTCATAGCATCCTTAGGGATCTATTTAAATTACCCTAAAAAGTCACGCCAGCTGTAAAATTGATGGTGCAGTGCTTCCTTGGCATCCATGTTTAGCGTAAATTTGCTTTTCAGAGGGTTCAGTGCCAAATACAATGTTTAATGTACTATATGAGGACAATAAGTTAATTTTATTAAATGTCCGTTAGAGATCTCATTTATTGGAAATTGCTTGAATCCAATTGAAGTGGGCATGTAAAGGTTGGTTTTCTTACATTTGGTACATGGTACATTGTTAGGATAAACTATACTGTTTTTATCAGTGGGTATCCATAGAATGAAGGGATCAAACTGCTGTGCAGGGAGACACTGTGAAGCAGCTGTAGTCCTGAGCTAACACTTCTGCCTTTTATTCTAGGTATCAGAGGTGACTGTGATTGTGACTGAACTTTCTCATTTTACTCCCATAACTATAGGGGTTGCAGTGGTCACAGCTGCTACCGAGCCCACAAGTCAGAGGGGCAAACTAGTAGTTTGTCAGCAGCATAGATTCTGTGGGGAAGAATGTGGGGGTCACCAACAGGGGATGGGAATGATGAGAAGCTTGTGTACACAGACCTGTTGTGAACAAGTCTTCATGGCAGTCGTGGGCTATATGAAGAAGGAAGGGAAAATGTAAATGCTGCTAAAGTGTATGGATGAGACATGGATGATGGTTGTGAAGACAGTTGGGAAGGGGGGCCCAAGCTGAGCTTTTCCATCAGGGACCATGAGTTACACTCCTGCCTTATTCACATAAGCATTTTTCTATATTCTGTATTATCTGTATACTTTCCATGTTATCTTTATTAGTACAATATTTGAACATCCTTAAAAATTAAGCTAATGTTACTGCGCAAAACTATTCACATGACCTGAAAGGGAAAGATGTTTGATGCTGGTTGATTTAGGATATATCACTTTTGCCTTGTGACATGGTGCCCCATTGTGCTGGAAAAAGCATTATTTGTTTACCACATTTTGGCCATGACTGTACACAGTAACAGTTGGAATACACCTTTTACTAGTGCAGCAGTGGTCTAAACTTATTAGCAAAAGTGATGGTTAGCAAATATTACTGAGGAATAGTATATATTTAGGCTTCTCACACACTTTTTTGCTATATGGCAAATGTCAGTATATAAACGTCAGTATTGCTTGCATTTGGCTTTGATTTTTTGTGCATACATAGATAGTCTGGATTTTTTATCGCATTTTTTTCTCTAGAAAGAAGTCTATGGGACAACACTTGGAAAAATGGCAGGCTCAGAGCATGCTGTTTTTTGAAGAAAAAACCCAGAGAAGCAAAAAGCACCTAAACAGAAAAAAACAATGTATTGTAGGGCTATTTTTGTATAAATTACAATTGACTAAACTGTAGGATCTGGTTGCAGTGTTTTGGAGGAAAGAAACGAAAATTAGAACACTGCCAAAAAATGGCAAAAACTCCAACTTCTCACTGCTTCATTGTGCTATGCCTGACAGGTGGCTGTATATAAATGTATACACAGTAGCCTATCAATCAGGGGCATTAGGGGCATGGAATGGCATGGATGCTTCCCTTACAAATATAACAGACTCATAACTATCCACTGTATTTTTTCATCACAATATTTTTTGCCATTTTGGCTAATTAAAGTGTGGAACTGTGTCTTTAACCCATTTCTTATATTTGCCATACATGTGCAGCGGATGTCATGTGTTTAAAGCACCTACCAGCAGTGTCAATGATTGGAGAAATATCACTGGCATTTAAACACAGCATCTGAGAGGTTAGTCAGAGGGGTGAGAATTGTTAGTCTGGCCAGGAGTCTTGTGAAGGCAACCAGACCTGGCAGTGTAGTGTTCCTATTAAGCTGTGCTCCAGTTACCCCAGTTACATTTAAAATGACATATAAAAATAAACACAATAAAGAACTATATATTAGGTATTGATAAGGCCATGACACCCTTTGTGGGCCAGATGACCAGGTACCCCAGGTAACTGTCGTTGCCCTAATTGATATGAGCTAAGTGCTAGCGGTGAGGGATAGACACCAGACAGAATGTTGGTATATGTTCCTCTTACTTAGCCGAATACTGGAACGCACACTGAGCCTTTATTAAGACAACATAAGTTCATATAGCAGCAAATATAGGAAAGGGTTAACATAGCAATGTAAGTCCTCATGTTCAATCCTAATTGGTGTAGTATATCTTGAATGCATAGATAACAGATATAAGCAGTTCCGTATATGGTCAGCCATCTCCTGTCTTGCGCTGTGATGTAGGGAGGTGTCTTCTGGCAGCAAACCAAGCACATGTCTTCTTGGACACAAAGGATTCTCACTTTGGTATGCAGACACTATCTGGTAGTGTAACATTACATTACACTCAGTTTTAAGCATAAACAACCACATCTAATATTTAACTTTAAGGATAACAATGTTTTTTACACACAGTACACCTTAAGCAGATATGAAAATATAAAACAGATATAAAAATATAAAATTATAAAAAGTTCATTATGATCCTTCACAGTATCACCACATCCAAGAATATCTCAGCTGTCAATGTAAATGTATGGTCCTGTACGGTAAACAATGAGCTGTAAGAAAAAAAAAAAGCACCATTGACCATTTTTTGTTCAACTCTTACTCCAAGAAATATGAATAAAAAAATTATCAAAAAATTGTATGCTCCCTATCATAGTGCCAATAAAAACTATAATTATCTACGCAATGAAAGAACTGTTCTGCATAGCTCATAGCATCATAACTTCCCTGCAGTGGTTGTCAGAATATGGCAATTACAGTGGAAAACTAATCCTCTGTAGTTTTCTCTATAAAAAGTTGAGACGTAGTAACAGCAGCCCAAATTATTTAAGGGCTATTATTGTTAAATTACTAGATAGAAGGATCAGAAGGGGTAATGTCTCTCATTAGGGAGAGATGGTACAGAGACTTATTTGACCTTACTTAGGTATAATGAAGACATACCACTTGTAATAGTGGGATGTTCTCCTAGATCCTATTCTTCTGTCTATGGAAGCCGGTATAATCTGTTCATTCCCTGTGTGTTACACTGCAGCTTTACCGGTTCAGATTAGCTGCTGTCTTTGACCATAAGCTCACTGAGACGTGAGTGGACTGTAGAGAAAGTAGATTTTAATTTTAGCAAGGCATGAATGATTAAAAAATGCAGAAAAAAAAGATTTCTTGTTGGGCCTTATATAAGGGGCCTGGAGATCCATTTTTATCCGCCACTCCCTGTTCTATATTTTCTACTGTATTGGCATTGTTAAAAACTAGTCCAAAAGTCAGTTACAATTTCAGGTCCATGTATATAGAGAAAGACAAAATAATGGTTTCATACATTGGAAAGTTGGGTCAGTATTGGGTCATTGACCCCACAGAAATATCTTCTTGCTGGATGGTACACTGTGAAGCGCTTCCAGCTTTCCCTTTTCTTTGGCATTTGCAATATTTTATACTGTTTGCATCTTCATAATGTTTGTAAAGATATTTTTGGCTTCATTGATCATAGCTTCCCTGCAATGTTGTTCTGGGTAGTTAGAAATATTAGAGAGAAACCCATAATTTTAGAAAATGTCAGTGCACAAATTTACATACGTGCTGCATATTGCAGCTCTCTGACAATGAAAGATTCCCTGTGAGAGTGAGAAACCAAGAGACTAGCTGTTGCCAGAACCAGCATCATGTTGAAAACAAACTACAATAATATCAAAAGCTACAACACTAACAGCAAGAAAGCTGAGAACAGAAGCACGGCTGGAGTTTCCTTTTTGTAATTGCAAACATTGCACAAATGGAAATTTTGTTGTTCCTTCTCACATTTAGACATCATATTATACACTGTAAAACTGAACAACCTCTACCTGCTTCAGTGTTATCATTGTTTATGTAGTCATGCCGTGTACAATATGCACTCAAGTAACTATATACAGTATGTAAGAGTAAGAAATAATATAAACAATACAAGAAATCCACATCCTATATTCGTCCAGAAACACACATATTGCATAATTATATTAATAATAATAATAATAAGAGAGAAAGGTAGATGGTTGCTTTGTCCCCTATGACTTGTGCCTAACCATTAGGTCTTGTGTACCTGGTTAGAGTGCTGTCATGTATTGAATAGGCAGATGAAAGCCTAAGAGAACACAAGACCCATAGCAACATGACTGCAGCTAAAGCATAAAATAGCAAGTAGTACACCTTAAAATATAACCAGAAGAAGCGTTTTTAGAATCTCTATTGAGATCCATAAATTTGCAGATCTTCACATCCACGTTTTGCTACATTCTGAAAGCTTTCGAATGTCTTTTAATCACATCTGTTTCTTTGGAACAAATCCTTTCAGCGTTTGAGGGATTTACGACAGGTTGCTAGACGCTTCCTGAAATCAATTAATGAGTAAAACTGTCAACAGTGGAAAGCTTGGACAGGAAAGCCTCATGATGAGTTAAATAAGAGAGGCTTCTCATATATGGATGAATAATCGCAAAAGTAAATCCTTTGAAAAAAACATGAAGTAGCACATTGCCTTTTTTGGATTATTATGCTTTAAGCTACAGTGCTGATACATGTTTACCTTGCCTTTAGATTATTCTAGCAGGATCAGTCTTTTGCTTTGATGGCATGAAAATGTCTCCGTGCAGGGAGAACCGAAAGCTTTTTATGAAAAACTTACTTCATCATTGTGGCCAGCAAGAGGGAGAATTGTTCTGCCCATTGTGAAGCAGAATATGGAAAGATTCCAGGGTAATTATAAAATGGGTTTGCACAACAGTTTTTTTTTTTACATGGCTTGAATAGTTGGTAGGTGACATCTGAGAATTTCACGATCCATTTCTATGTTCCTGTAGAGTCCTGTGATAGAAACATGTTATTCATACATATTCCCTTAACCCATTTATTTTCTATTCTATTTTTATACAGAGGTAATGGTTTTTATGTAGTTCACCAAATGGTATGGAATGTATTTACAAGAATCTATGTTGCCCTGCTATGGATAGAATTGTTAGGAATTATTTCCAAAAGTTGTTTATAACACAACAAATGCTGTTTTTCTTTTTATTGTCCAGTTAAGTTATTTTTTTATATAGAAGAATGCAGAGAAATGTTTTTGACATCCATATTGTTTCAGTGGAATATTTTACTATCACTTTGCTTTAGGTATTGTTACATTAGGTTTCTGTTGTTGCCTTATTGAACAGCATTGTCTGCCACGCAGGCCTAGTGATAGACTCCTTTAATGTCAGCGAGCTATCATCTAAATAAAAAAAACCTGAACCATCATGGATTAAAAAGGAGCAATCTATATTCATATATTAATCTCACTGATTCACTGCCACTCCCATTCTGATGCTGCCAGGGTCCCATGCTGGTGTCTACTTAGTGGTCCCTCTCAATGCGCAGCAAATGCCATTTAGCCCATCACTGGCTAAGGCTCATTATAAAAAGTCAAGTAACTGTATGTACATAGTCTACATTGTACTGGGTAGCTACTGCCTATATTGTGGACCACAACTAAGCTTGCAATTTTCCTGGTTATAACTGTAAACAATCCAGCTTGTCTACATAGACATCCTCAAAGTGGTTGTGAGGGATTATTAAATCATGTCTGCTTTCCTCCAGAAGCAATGCACATCTGTCCGCAGGTTATGTCTAGTATTGCAGCCCAGCACCATTGAAGTGAAAGGAGTACTGAATATGACTGAATAATACTGAATATTGAAATGAAAGGAATACTGCATACAAACATGCAGACAAGTATGATGCTTTATTATATTTTTTAATCCTGTTTAGCCCTTTTAAACTAACTTACAGGTAAATGATTACACTTACCAAAATGTGAATCACCAATGCAAAAGCTGTGCAAGGATTTCTGGAAAACTGCATCTCTGCTACAGAGAACAATGAATGCAGCACTGGAATATCATACAGGTCGTAACTCAGAAATAATAGAAGATAAGTCATGTAAGGTGTTTTCTGAGATACTCCTCTTTCTATGTAGGGTATTCCTTGTCCTGGCAAATTGTAAAACTTTGTTTCATAGTAGAACATACTGTATATTTTAACGGTCCACAGCAGAATCAAGATTTTCAGTGTAATTCTGTATTTTATATGAATAAACTCATTGAGGCCTAAAATAAGATGCAAACCTGTAATAATTTGTCACTGTCGTTGAGTACCATCATAATATTTTGGGTAAAGGTCTCAGGTTTGCTAGGCAGATATGAAACCCATTTCATTAATGCTTCTAATTCTTGAAAACAATATTAAGTATGGTATCTTCTTTCCTATTTCTGTCCAGTCTATTTTTCATACCTGTGGCCAATTTAGTCTGTCTGTCTCCAGAGGTTCTATAATCTAAACTGTAATTCTGACTTTCAGTTCTCTCAAAACTTCATCCTAACCTTATAAAAGCCTGGAGGAGTGGAACAGATCTCACGTTACTAAATCAACCATAGAAGCCCCTAATCACTTAATGTGTCCATGATTTCAATGAAGCAGAAACTCAGTAATCTGAGTCCTGTCTGAAGGCAGCAAAATGTACTTTACTGTTGAGGAAAATGATTCTCTGGCAAAACTAAACCTGTCTGCGAAAGCCACTGTTCCTCCTACAGGTTAGACCGTTATGCACGCTCATAAAATGTATATAAAAGCCGGGTTTGTGCTCTTTGGCTCAGAGATAAAAACCTAAGAGAACACAAGACCCCAATGTGACTGCAGCTAAAAAATAAAATTGTAAGTAGTACGTCTTAAAATATAACCCCCAAAGCAGAGGTTAGGCCAAGTGTGATCACTGCACTGTCTGTGTGGGCACACCTCCATTCTTTATCAATGGCATTAGTAGAATAAGAAAGCTTATATAATTACCTATCTATCTATCTACAGGAAGCATTACCACACTTGATGATAAAAGTTGGATGAACCTGCAGGTACACATTATTAAGAGAAAGCTTACATTAGTTTGCATCCAGCTGACTATACTAGCTACTGTAGATTTTGTAGCTGTGTTGCTGCCTCCTACATGAGTGGAAGATTACATTTGTTCACCCGTGGTGGACCATGATTATGTGATTCTTGAGGAGAACCAAAATTTTTCCTTCATGAAAAGGAAAAATGCAAGATGTTTTACATTAACTTGCATTACTTTTAGTACCAATCACATGTTAATATACAGTACAGACCAAAAGTTTGGACACACCTCTTGAAGCTCATCAAGAGAATGCCAAGAGTGTGCAAAGCAGTAATCAAAGCAAAAGGTGGCTACTTTGAAGAACCTAGAATATAAGACATATTTTCAGTTGTTTCACACTTTTTTGTTAAGTATATAATTCCACATGTGTTAATTCATAGTTTTGATGCCTTCAGTGTGAATCTACAATTTTTATAGTCATGAAAATACAGAAAACTCTTGGAATGAAAAGGTGTGTCTAAACTTTTGTTCTGTACTGTATAATTTTGTTATAAAATATACAAGTAAGTAACATCTCTTTGAGAAAACCTTTGAACTAGACCAGATTTTCTGTAATGGATTTTCAGGTCTCTTTTATCTCATGGATCTAGTTGCTCTTCTTTAAAAGACCTATCCCTCTATAAGACTATCCTTCATCATGGTTTTTGGTACCTGCTTTAGTGCACTTTTGCGTACTACTTGTAGCTACCACAAATTGATTTCATTTTCTCCATGTATCCTCATTTTGAGGTTTGTTATCTTCCTTATACATTTACAGTGGGGGGAAAAGTATTTAGTCAGCCACCAATTGTGCAAGTTCTCCCACTTAAAAAGATGAGAGAGGCCTGTAATTCACATCATAGGTAGACCTCAACTATGAGAGACAAAATGAGAAAACAAATCCAGAAAATCACATTGTCTGATTTTTAAAGAATTTATTTGCAAATTATGGTGAAAATAAGTATTTGGTCAATAACAAAAGTTCATCTCAATACTTTGTTATATATTGTTTGTTGGCAATGACAGAGGTCAAACGTTTTCTGTAAGTCTTCACAAGTTTGGCACACACTGTTGCTGGTATGTTGGCCCATTCCTCCATGCAGATCTCCTCTAGAGCAGTGATATTTTGGGGCTGTTTCTGGGCAACACGGACTTTCAACTCCCTCCAAAGGTTTTCTATGGAGTTGAGATCTGGAGACTGGCTAGGCCACTCCAGGACCTTGAAATGCTTCTTACGAAGCCACTCCTACATGGCCTCATTCATTCTTTCATGTACATGGATCAGTTGTCATGGTCCCTTTGCAGAGAAACAGCCCCAAAGCATGATGTTGCCACCCCCATGCTTCACATTAGGTATGGTGTTCTTTGGATGCAACTCAGCATTCACTCTCCTTCAAACACGACGAGTTGTGTTTCTACAAAACAGTTCTACTTTGGTTTCATCTGACCATATGACATTCTCCCAATACTCTTCTGGAACATTCAAATGCTCTCTAGCAAACTTCAGACGGGCCCGGATATGTACTAGCTTAAGCAGGGGGACACGTCTGGCACTGCAGGATCTGAGTCCCTGGCGGCGTAGTGTTTTACTGACGGTAGCCTTTGTTACGTTAGTCCCAGCTTTCTGCAGGTCATTCACTAGGTCCCCCGTGTGGTTCTGGGATTTTTGCTCACTGTTCTTGTGATCATTTTGACCCCACGGGGTGAGATCTTGCATGGAGCCCCTGATTGAGGGAGATTATCAGTGGTCTTGTATGTCTTCCATTTTCTAATTATTGCTCCCACAGTTGATTTCTTCACACCAAGCTGCTTGCCTATTGCAGATTCAGTCTTCCCAGCCTGGTGCAGGTCTACAATTTTGTTTCTGGTGTCCTTCCACAGCTCTTTAGTCTTCACCATAGTGGAGTTTGGAGTGTGACTGCTTGAGGTTGTGGACAGGTGTATTTTATACTGATAACAATATCAAACAGGAGCCATTACTACAGGTAATGAGTGGAGGACAGAGGAGCCTCTTAAAGAAGACGTTACAGGTATGTGAGAGCCAGAAATCTTGCTTGTTTGTAGGTGACCAAATACTTATTTTTCACCATAATTTGCAAATAAATTCTTAAAAAAATCAGACAATGTGATTTTCTGGATTTGTTTTCTCATTTTGTCTCTCATAGTTGAGGTCTACCTATGATGTCAATTACAGGCCTCTCTCATCTTTTTAAGTGGGAGAACTTGCACAATTGGTGGCTGACTGAATCCTTTTTTCCCCACTGTACTTCAGTTTGTGAGATGTCAGACTTGAGATTTTAAACAAGCTACATAAGATCCATAAAATGTATTTCACCTGAAACATGCCCCTAGAGGGTGTTAAAACAATTGCAGAGAAAGGTGCATTTGGATTATTCAAGAAATTATACGTATTAACCTGCATTCACCCAGTTTTAACCATGAAACTCAGTCCTTGTGTTGGCTGGATTAGCAGTCTGAGAGGGACTTCTATCAGTATAGTTAGCTATGCTGCTCCCTGCAACATACTGTCCCGTACTATAATCTGTACAGGTACAGGTAAATCCAGCTGAAACTCGGTTATTTGAATATGGGGTGAGTCCATAATATATTGTTTAGACAGTATTTCCTAACATAGTGGCTTTAAAATACTAAAAAATGGATGTTAACTAAACTTTGTATCACAGGTTTTCATGAGAAATGAGAACTGTCCTGTGGCAAATATATATACTTTGCATTGATGTGGTTTGGATGTAATTTCAAGGTGCAACTGCTGTTTTATTCCTTATAATGCAGTTTATGAGGATTATAGGAGTTTTCCAGGCAAACCTTAGGATAGGTCATCAATATCAGATCAAGGGGTTCTCACCAACTGTTATAATAAAAACAGAGTTTGGAATAGATAGTTCTGTTCTTCATGTAACGGCTGTGCTGAGTTACTGCAGTTCAACTCCCATTCAATAGGATCTAGGCTGCAGTAAGGCTGAATTCACACTAGCAGAATCCACTTAAAATAAGCAGAGATAAAAGTCCTGCAAGGAGGATTTTTCTCTCCGCCAGTTTCAATATAAACTCGTCGGAAATTCGGCGTATGCCACTATAGTCTATGGGGTTCGTGGGTTTCCTCGTGTAACCATTTTTTAAGCAGAGAGGGTTTCCGTTTTTCAGGTCCCCATGTGTATCTGAAGGATACAAACTCTAACGCTAGAGTGAACCTAGCGTAACTCAGCGTAGTCACTACACAGAGAACAGAGCTATTTGCTTCTGGCTCTGTTTTCCTTATAGTGGCGACTGGCTATCGAGGGTTCCTGGTGTCAAACTTTCACCGTTCTGATATTGATGGAAAGGTCATTAATATAATTTGTCCTGAAAATCCCTTTAATATAAAGAACTGGTAGACATAGATAAGTCTTTTACCTTGCCTAATATATAAATGTCTCATAATATTCATATCATTAAGTAGCTGCTGCCATAACCTAAATTCATTTATAGGTATTTAGTCTATACAGTTTCAAAAAACATATATTCTCATATAGTAGAAAGGCATATGAAGCAAATATATAAAGTCTTGACATCAGTGATATCAATTGATGTATGGAGAAAAAACACAAGTCAGTTATGCTCTTTTTGCATGTTTAATAAAATAAAATAATAAATAAATAAACAAACAAATCTGAAACTTGCATTATTATCTTTGTGATGACATATATGTAGTATCAAACAGAGAAGTAACCTTAATCTTTAGACCTCAGTGGTGACAAAGAGATTATCAAACAGGGAATGAATCATTCTGACACATTCATCCATCTGCAATTGATGGAATAATCTGAACTGGTGTCAGCAGATCTAGAAAACATACACTCAAGGGTGACTCAGGGAGTAGAGGTAATGCTCCCTTCTACATTCTAATTTATTTACCTCTATAAATACTTTCTGTAAATCTTTTTCAAAGCTGGAAGAAGGATTATTTCTGCACAATAGTGGAAATGGCAGAATATTAATCATACTTAAAGGGGTTTTCTGCTATATATATTTAATTTCTGAAATGATCGGCATGGCATAATAACATTTTTAAAACAATGATACCTCACGGATCACCTGCCACTCCTATTCCAGAGATTTCCTCTCTGGTATCTACTTCCTGGTCCTGTATTGACATAGGAAATGCTTCTTAGCCAATTACTGGCCACAGTGGTCACCAACCTCACCCATTGATTGGCTGAGCAGCCATTTCTGTCTGGCAGAAAAACACTTTTAAGGCCAGAGCCCCACATAGTGTAAACGCTACAATTTTACAGTAAAATTGGGATGGGATTCTGGCTAATCCCATACCAACATCGCAGAAGACATGCTGCAATTTCAAAAACTGTCACGTTTTTGTAAATCGCAGCATGTCAGTTATACCTACAGAAACTCTGCAGACTTTCTGTGAAAAGCGCTGCAGAAAAAAAAACGTAATGCTTTTCTGCGGTGCTTTTTGGCTGCGGAATGCTACATGGAGCCTTATTATAACTTTTTATATATTTTTAATAGTTGTGTTTATATATTTTGAAGTGATATACAGTCATGAGAAAAACAAAGTTCACCCTTTTTGACTTATATGGTTTTGCTTATCAGGACATAATAAGAAACATATGGTCCTTTGAAGGTCCAAAACTTAGGTAAATACAACCTCAGATGTGCAACACATAACAAATTACACCATGTCATTATTTATTTAACAAAAACCATGCCAAAATCAGAATTAAAAGGAACTTATCAGGTGGTTTTTCTAACGTAAAAGCTCACTAAGCTTTCTGTTGTTTAAAAGTCAGGTTCTAAGCTTTTCAAATCTTATGAAAGTTTAGCTTAACTAGTCGCAGGTGGATGAGAAGTAGCTACATTTAGCCATGCAGTCGTTGCACTAAATCTCACTCTGTGAGGTGCAACTGACATGTCCCTGGTCTCACAGGGTGGGAATTAGTGTAATGACTTCATGACTAGCTGAAGCTGATCGCAGCCCCCCTGCACATGTTTTAGGCAGGTGCGGAAAAATTTTGCAAAGTAAGAATGCTTTAAAAAATAGAAGTGTTAATTTTTTTTTTTGTAAATTAACAAAATAAAGTGAATGAACAAAAGAAAAATCTAAATCCAATTAATATTGGGTGTGGCCATCCTTTGGAGGAGGGTCTTGGAAGTTATTATATAGCCCTCACAGAGCCCTGATCTCAATATCTGCTGGTCTGTCTGGGATTACATGAAGAAACAGAAGGTTCTAAGCAAGCCTACATCCACAGAAGACCTGTGGTTACTTCTCCAAGATGCTTGAAGCAACCTCCTTGCCGAATTCCTTCAAAAACTGTGTGTAAGTGTACCTAGAAGAATTTATGCTTTTTTAAAGATAAAGGGTGGTCGCACCAATTTTTTAGATTTATATTTTATTTATTAAAATTATTCATTAAGTTAATTGACAAAAATGACTGTACTTATATCAAATGAATAACCTATAAGGTACAGTCCATCAAAATGTCCATAGATGTCTATTACTTCTTAAATTCCACACATATTCTACTATTCAAAATGTCATTAGTATGTGTGAGGTGAGTATCAGAAAGCTTCTCCTTTCTAAAAAGAACATGGCAGCACAGATTAAGTTTGCAAAGTTTCGACTGAACAAACTACAGATTTCTGCAACAACGTCCTTTGGGCAGAAGATGCCAAACTGGAGATGTTTAGCCATAATGCACAGAACCACTTTTGATGAAAACCAAACACAGCATACCAGCATAGACACCTTGTACCAACTGTCAAGCATAAGCTTGCTTTGCAGTCACAGGAGCTGGCACCTTGCAGTCATTGAGGTGACCATGAAATTCTCTGTATATCAAACATATACATATAAATTGACGGTGCATAAACTGTAATTGTAGCAAAAGATACATATAAAGATCATCAGTAAGTGTATACCAAATCTAAAACTTAAAGGGATTCTATCATTTAAAAAAAAAAGTTTTTAAACTAAAAGCACGTAGGAATAGCCTTTACAAAGGCTATTCCTCTCTTACCTTTATTTTGCAGGTCTGCGCTGCCGTTTTCGAATTTCTCTTCTTTTCTTCATTATGCTAATTGTGCTCAGAGCACAGCTTCGTCATCACTTCCAACGCCGCCTCTATCTTCAGTTAATGACGCATCTCTTCCTCTTTTCTGCATCAGCAGCTGTCGAGCGCCTCTTCAGGATCGAAATCCCGCGCATGCGTAATCGGCTCTGTCACTTCGGGTTGGACAGAGCCGACTGCACATGTTCCGTCAGCCATTTTCTTACACTCGTGAAAGAGAAGAGGAGGAGACGCATCAGGAACAGAAGACAGAGGCGGCGCTGGAAGTGATGACAAAGCTGTGCTCTGAGCACAATTTTCATAATGAAGAAAAGAAGAAAAATTTGAAAACGGCAGCATGGACCTGCAAAATAAAGGTAAGAGAGGAATAGCCTTTCTAAAGGCTATTCCAATGTACTTTTAGTTTAAAAACATTTTTTTAATGATAGAATCCCTTTAAATAGGACGCAAAAACACAGGAAAGAGTTAATATTATCATTTTAGCCAGCTAAATACTTGTCGTTTAGGATCGATTGCAATACAATAAAAAACAATGTATCTCTTCCTGTGTTTTTGGAGATAAATGCGAACAATAGCTCTTCAGGTTCAGAACAAAAAGACTAACAGTATAATGACATGTATCAAATGCAATTACTTTCATTAGGAAGTATTTAGTCTGTGTTTAACCAGGGAAAAGAGACAATGTTGTATACCAAGAAGAAAAAGGGAGCTTATAACATAAGAAATGTCTTTTGTTGTGTTTTTATTGTAGCTCTTTATATGATACAAAAGGGGAATCTGTTTTTTTTTCTCTTCTTTATATTGTCCAAACTAATCTCTGTGATGATGATAGCAATTTTATAAACCTTAAGGAGTATCTGCCATCATACTGTTTTGCCCTTTTTAAGATCACCATTTTGGGGGACAGGTCACCTGAATTATATTAACTGATATAAACAAACACATGGCATAAGATACAGTAGGGTATACACGTTAGAAACAATATCCCCTCCAAAGGAAAAGATACCCATAAGTATATAATACACCTCCCAAGAAAAAACCTGCCAAAAAGTAGGGAGAGGCACTCATAATCAAAATAGAGTATTTGTATAAAAATATATCAAAGTTTATTGGGATATAATATAAAAAAAATATATAAACAACAAGTAAACAGATGAGAAAAATACAATACAAAAGGTATTTTTGAATTATTAGCCTAGTTGGGACCAAAAAAAGGAAAATTTAGAATTTAGGCAGATTGAATGAAAACACACCTGAACTCTGATGCAGTTTGAAGACCAATGTAAACTGAATGGTGGAGGAATGATCTATACTGCAACCACAACACCTTCCCTCCCTTTTTGGCTGTATGGACTATCCTGTCCTGATTACACAAGGTGATTATCATGTATAAAACATGCATTCAGCTGACCAGTGAGCATTTGGTCAGCTGACGGGCAGCACTATTAGACAAGGCTGCTATTGGCAATGAACGTTCCTCGGAGCGCTTATTACAGATAAAAGCCCTGTTTATCAGCCCATCTATTAGGACCTTAAGTTTACACTATCTGTGTTTTAGACAGTATTAGTCAGTATTATTATTAATATTATTATTATTGTTTATTTATATAGCGCCATTAATTCCATGGTGCTTTACATTTGAGGGTTTACATACGATACACAAGATGTACAAAACAGATAATACTAACTATGACCAACTGGCACAGTGGGATACAGGGCCCTGCCTGCAAGGGCTTACAATCTATTAGATTAATCTACCCCATCGTATCCCTAACACAGGGGACTCTTAGTTATCAGATTTCTGTATTCATATAGAAGCCTCCTTTAACCAGAGATTGATGACTGCCATTTATACATGTATGTTGTGGTGGCCTGGAAGGGGGCATTATATGGTACACATTTATAGAGACATTAATGTCATTTGACAATACTCCTGGTCCACGAGTCAACATTTTTCACTCATAGGATCCATGCAAGTCTTGAAGTCCCTCAGATTATTAACATACGCAAAGTTGCAGAAGATCGTCTCGGGGGTGTGAAAGATCCTCAGTGCGCCAACACCGCTGTGGCCACCCCTGAGTCTTCTTTCATATAAAAACCACACTCACCTCCAGTGAATTTCGGGTTCACAAGATAAATACAAGACAAGCTTTCTAAATTTTATATATTTATTAACCCCTAAATGGGTCGGTATTAACAGCTAACATATACAGTTCAGAACAGATATGCAGATATATGCAAGCATTAACAGTTACTAGTTACAATATACAGTACAATAAAAATAAAAAGGGAATAAAGGTGAAATGATTACTTTACCACACATGTCCTTGATGTGGTTCTGTATTCCAACACTCACACATGCTCTATCATGTGTGAATAACCAGTGGAGGCTTCTTGGCAAGTGGCATTAACTCCTAGCATGTGGCATTAATACAATAATCCAGCCTGCATGCTCTCATCACATCATCACAGTCTTTCAGTCATAGTCTCTTAGTAATAGTCTCTCAGTCTCTTGTAGGCTCATCATCGTCAGCAGCAGCATTCCAACCTGCCTGCTCATAGTAGCATCTCAGTGATAGTCTCTCTCAGTGGAAGTCTGTGATGGTCTCTCTCAACTCCATAGCATAATCTCCTCCCACAGACCTCTTACCTCATCTTTTATACCCTTTATGCCACATCCCAGAATGAGGTCACCGGCAACAGCAAGTCTGATGAGTTAATGCAATCAAGTCCAGATCTTTTGTATAGAGCTGAGACCAAGTGGAATGATACAATGTTATCAGGCAGGTCTGATCAACAGCCCAGGCTTGAACAATGCTTGTTTCTTTGATCACTCAGGACTGTATAGGAATACAATGGAGCCCTGATGTGATGGATACAAAGCCCTATTGTTCCAGTGCTGCTGCTACTACTGCCAATATACACCTAGGCTTATAGCTGCGCACATTATGAGTAAATGGAACTAGAGAGAAATATGCTACCCAGAGACCAAAATACAGCTCTGAATTATAACCATATTTAAGCAGAATCATCACAGGGGGGTTCTTCAGGAGACACAGACTAAAAGAACGGTATCTAGACGTAAGGGACCCTACATAAGGACATCTAAATAACAGTAGGATGGCCAACAAAAAACACTCTCTTTCTCTGTCCATTTATACCTACCCCCTCAAACAACATACTCGTATTTTTACTGCCCACCCCTTTACCTATCAGAATTTCCCTACACCCATTCCTGGCTGGTTGTACTTCATGTCAATCAGTTCTGATGGATGCCTACTGGTTTCGGCATCTGTGTCCTAATCATACACATATGGTGTTCCAGCTTCTCAAAGATGCCTGCACAAAGCAATATGGTGCCAAAAGACTATTACTAGAAGCATCTGTGTCCCTCATCCACTTCTAATCTGGGCGCTGCATTAGCTCTAACATGTCGGCTCCAATACTAATTTGCATCTTCCAGGGGCCATATCTTTTTAATGGGTAGATGGATTTTAAAAATATAAAAATGTAAAATTGATTGGGGCAAGGTGAGAATATAGATTTTGTAAGGCATTTAGTATTTTGTACCTGGTGATAGATCCTCTTTAAGGCTGGGGCCCCATGTAGCGTAAACACCGTGATTTTGCCGTGGCGGAAATGCCGTAGCAAAAAACACTGCGTTTTACAGTATCTGCAAAGTGGATGGGATTCTGGCCAATCCTATCCACACATTGTAGAAAAATATCTGCTGTGAATATGCTGCGATTTCAAAAAACGTGTTTTGGGGCTTTTCCAATATCTGTGGTAAAGAATGACATTCCTTGTCTAATCCTAAAGACTGATTGGTTAGGAGTACTTTAAGAACTGGAGTTAAATAAAAGGCATTGTCCAATATAATGCAAGGAGTTTAATGTTCTCTCCGTGTTGGCATGGGTTTCCTCTGGGTACTCCAGTTTCCTCCCAAACTCCAAAGACATACTGATAGAAAATTTACATTGTGAGGCCTATATGGGACAGACAATATCTGTAAAGTGCTGTGGAATATGATTGCGCTAGACAGGTAAGAGAAATAATATATTGTTGGATTTGCCCACCCCAAGAGTGCTATAGTAATAGGTGAGGATGCCAATATCTTTTAGATCCCACCTATGGCATCTGTAGCTATATTGACCCTGGTAAAGTGACTGCTGTCAGCAACATCCAGGGAATGATGACTGTGAGCTTGGCCAAGCATGTGTGCAGCTTTCTCCATTAATTTCTTTGGGAAACAGACTGGTAAGCAATATAATTTTTGTTACTGACCCCAGGTTGTAGGAGATCTGTTTAGGAGTGCTCGAGTTAAACATCACTGCAGAGAAACAAGTAAGATTGCTAGCAGAAAAAGGCCATACAGTATGGTCCATCAACTCTACCCTTATATTATTACCATTTTATTTTAGGATAGACATGCGTTTATCCCAGCCATGCTTAAATTCATTTACTATAGATTTCCCAACTACATCTGCTGGAAGTTTGTTCAAAGCCTCAACTATTCTTTCAGTGATATAATATTTCCTGACATTGCTTCTGATCTCCAAGTAATTTCAGATTGTGCCCCCTTGTTCTTGTGTTTAGTTTTTATCTAAAACACTTCCCTTCTGAACCTTATTTATACCTTTACCATATTTAAAGGGTTTAATCATGTCTTCCTTTTCCTTCTTTCATCAAGGTTATACTATGTCCCATTGATACAAATAGATAATGTATCATTACTGAAGCTAAATATTAATTTTTCATGAGCAGAATGAATTAATTGTGCCACAGATAACCCAAAATAAAAAAAGCATTTTGGCTGTCCTCCTCCCGCACAGGAGTTTGGCTTTCTGACCTAATGGACTAAAGAATTATTTGCTTGCCAGTGTGCTGCATGTTTGTATATAATGTATGTGTATGGTTTGCCTGCAGTATTACACATTACAGTGCCACTTGATACAGTTAATCATGACTAAGCAATATTGTGTCTTTATTTAGCGATAAGAGAGAGAATAGGAAAATTCCTCAATAGTGATTACTAAAAATCTGAGTATTTCCCTTGATGGTAACTAGTACTTGTTGGCATAAATGTAATCCCTTTAGAAGTCATGGTTTGTATTTACTGTACTAAGTAGACTTGTGCTGCAAGAGCCCCTCTGGCACTGGAACACATTGAGGAGTGACGAAAATAGCCTACAAGATATCCTTTGGCAGAAGACTGCTTAGTACAAAAGGGCCAGATCCTGGGGGTCTGTTTCATTAAAGTATCATAACTCATTACCTGCCTTGCAATGCCATCTGTCATGGGATCATATTCGGCCAATGCACAATAATGAATCCCCCATGTCCTCTGTCGTATCACTTAAATTGAAAAAACCTGGAGGAATAAATCTCTCATTTCCTACAATCTTTTTTTTTTCTCTTTAATAGTACAGTATTTCTTAAATAAATTCTTAATAACTGAAACTGTGATTCTAATTAAAATAAGTATTTAATATTGATAGAACAAGTTTTTTTTCATTCTGTTGCATGTAACCATTTTATCCCTTAATGCTGTTGACCACTAGAGGCCCCTTTTGACACTTCCTGCTACTGCTGCACATGAAGTGAGTCCAAAGCCTTATTGGATCTCTTTAATGCTAATTGGGCTTCTTTTTAATGGAAAAACAAACAGCTGACAGATGGTCATGTGCTCATGAGATACTTCATTACTCTTGTAATTTTTTTATCTTGTATTGAATTAAAACTAAGCAATATACAAAGATATTTTCTGTATGTGTCTCAGAAGTTCAGTCTTGTCCCTAGTAGGAGCCATCTTACTGTGCCCTGTCTGCATTAGGACAAAAAGACTATTAAGGCCCATCTCCCGGGCTAGGATTGCCCCTCAGTCAGTCTGTAGTCAAAGATGGGGAAGATCAGCTGGAATTAACCCCTGCCTTCAGGATTTCTACAGTGGGGAAAAAAAAGTATTTAGTCAGCCACCAATTGTGCAAGTTCTCCCACTTAAAAAGATGAGAGAGGCCTGTAATTGACATCACAGGTAGATCTCAACTATGAGAGACAAATTGAGAAAACAAATCCAGAAAATCACATTGTCTGATTTTTAAAGCATTTATTTGCTAATTATAGTGGAAAATAAGCATTTGGTCAATAACAAAAGTTCATCTCAATACTTTGTTATATATATCCTTTGTTGGCAATGACAGAGGTCAAACGTTTTCTGTAAGTCTTCACAAGTTTGGCACACACTGTTGCTGGTATGTTGGCCCATTCCTCCATGCAGATCTCCTCTACAGCAGTGACGTTTTGGGGCTGTCGCTGGGCAACACGGACTTTCAGCTCCCTCCAAAGGTTTTCTATGGGGTTGAGATCTGGAGACTGGCTAGGCCACTCCAGGACCTTGAAATGCTTCTTACGAAGCCACTCTTTCGTTGCCCTGGCGGTGTGCTTGGGATCATTGTCATGCTGAAAGACCCAGCCACGTTTCATCTTCAATGCCCTTGCTGATGGAAGGAGGTTTGCACTCAAAATCTCATGATACATGGCCCCATTCATTCTTTCACGTACACAGATCAGTCGTCCTGGTCTCTTTGCAGAGAAATAGCCCCAAAGCATGATGTTGCCACCCCCATGATTCACAGTAGGTATGGTGTTCTTTGGGTGCAACTCAGCATTCACTACCCTCCAAACACAACGCGTTGTGTTTCTACCAAACAGTTCTACTTTGGTTTCATCTGACAATATGACATTCACCTAATACTTTTCTGGAACATCCAAATGCTCTCTAGCAAACTTCAGCCGGGTCTGGATAGGTACTGTATTAAACAGGGGGACACGTCTGGCAGTGCAGGATCTGAGTCCCTGGCGGCATAATGTGTTACTGACAGTAGCCTTTGTTACGTTAGTCCCAGCTTTCTGCCGGTCATTCACTAGGTCCCCCCGTGTGGTTCTGGGATTTTTGCTCACCGTTCTTGTGATCATTTTGACCCCACGGGGTGAGATCTTGCGTGGAGCCCCTGATCGAGGGATATTATCAGTGGTCTTGTATGTCTTCCATTTTCTAATTATTGCTCCCACAGTTGATTTCTTCACACCAAGCTGCTTGCCTATTGCAGATTCAGTCTTCCCAGCCTGGTGCAGGTCTACAATTTTGTTTCTGGTGTCCTTCCACAGCTCTTTGGTCTTCACCATAGTGGAGTTTGGAGTGTGACTGTTTGAGGTTGTGGACAGGTGACTTTTATACTGATAACAATGTCAAACAGGAGCCATTACTACAGGTAATGACTGGAGGACAGAGGAGTCTCTTAAAGAAGAAGTTACAGGTCTGTGAGAGCCAGAAATCTTGCTTGTTTGTAGGTGACCAAATACTTATATTTCCACCATAATTTGCAAATAAATTCTTTAAAAATCAGACAATGTGATTTGCTGGATTTGTTTTCTCATTGTCTCTCATAGTTGAGGTCTACCTATTATGTTAATTACAGGCCTCTCTTATCTTTTTAAGTGGGAGAACTTGCGGATTTTGGTATGGCATCATACAAAAACTGCCGCAGTGTAAACTTAGGCATCCTGGACACTGCCATAATGGATCTGGGATTTTCAGGACTATATAGCACTTGCAAATCCTGTTCAAACCTCAATAACCCAAACTTAAAGGGTTATTTCATTTTCTTTTTATTGATAACCTATTCTTAGGATAGTTGTAGTATATTGTTCTGCACACGTTGTAAATTTCAGGGTGCCATCCAAGGGCCTGTCACAGCCATAAATGATCACTCAGGACAATGGCATAAGGAAAGGAACTGGGATGTCACTCACATAGGTCACCTGTGACGTTCTGGGTCCTTCCCTTAGGCCGCTTATTGGCCTCAGAGGTCATGTGCAGCAAGAACTTCCACCGGAACAAGACCTAGTGCGCCGCAGAACCATACAGTGGCAGATAACCCTTGAGCACTGGGGACAGGTGAGTATGTTTTTTGTTTTTTTTACCTTTCCCAGCTTCCAGGAAAAGATCTGTATTTCATGGACAATCCCTTTAAGGAGGGTAATATTGTCAGTAAAGCTAAAGAGAGGTATGTTACTGTGTACCTGCAGGATATTAAGAAAATAACAAACAATAAACACAGCTACTTGCCAAGATATAAGAATACTATGAGGTGGAATTGGATTAGATTCAAAAAGGGAAAGGAGAGACTGGGCAAGGACTTTTTCTTATGACGGGTGATGGGCATCACAAACAAATTCTGCGCATGGTGCTGCCTGACTGAAAGCTGTCCCTGATTATCATTGATTAATTTATCTAGCACCTTTCTATCTATTTTTGTTTTTCTATTATCAACTATCTTTTTTATTTATCTATCTACAGTAGGTATGTATTTGAGACCTCTTTCCCATTCTGTGATAGTTGATAGACGCAGGTATATTTTGAGATGTCCCTCAGCAAACCGAGTTTTGTTGCACTTTCTTGGGTAAATAAACGTATCTTACTGGAGTGAGGTAGCCCTAGGTGACAGTTAGTTTTGCTCTTCATTGGTATGTTTTGAGCTATATCATTGTCATGGATGACAATGGTTATATTGGGGAATGGGCATGTATAACCATGTTATATGTTAGGTATATGCCTATCCTTATCTGTATCCTACTCTGTATCTCCTTAGGCAACTTTGTATAGGCAAAGTTCAGTGGCTTGTTCCACAGTCCGTTTCTGCATCAGCTACAGCCTTACGCTGGGTCTACAGTGGCTAGGCCAATCTGTATATAGAAGTGCCTGCCTGCCACTTTGTCAGTTCGTGTTTAGTGGTTTTGTATTGACACCTCTATGACATCCTCTAAAGTGCAGCCTTGATGCGTCACCCATAAACTGATGCTTCCTATGTGTTCCAGTGAACTTCTTTCATTGAAATGTCTCAGTGATAACACCTTACATGCCCCATTTGAAACTAAAGGGCTAAGCGGAACCACGTGCACCCCGAGTTTTGCTATAGTTATTTTGTACAATCAAATTACCTGACCACATTGTTCACTGCATAAGCATAACTACACTGCAAATAGTGGGTTTAGGATGACCAAGGGGCTCTTACACATCTATAGTGTCTATCTATCTATCTATCTATCTATCTATCTATCTATCTATCTATCTATCAACTCACCTTACGTTATCTATCCACAGCTATCTTTCTTTCTTTTTTTCTGTCTTTTTGTTTTTCTGTCTTTTTAACTAACCATTTGTCTATCTGACCTGACAGTGTGTTTGTATATGTGAAATTATGCTGTATATGTAATTGTTGCCATTTGCTGGATTTAATGCTAATTTAATTTTACAGGCTTTACATTATCTTTACCACCTTTGGGAAAACAGAACGAACGTATTATTTGATTTGGAAAACACTTGTGTCTCCTGAGTAAAGTATGAGTGCATTAGATAAAGATTTAAATTGCATTATGCATCATTGCATCCAGCAGGCTAAAAGTACAAAATGACAATACATTTTACCATCCAAAATCTATGAGCAGCCAGAATAGACCGCCATGGGGGAAATTTATCAAAGTTGTGCTTCAGCCTTGTTCCAGACAGCACAGCTAAAAATAATATTGCACCTGCATTTTTACTTTTCAAACAATGAAAGCATTTGCTTTTAATGTTGTCTTTGGGTAAATGTTGGATAAATCCTTAACTTCTTAAATGTTTTATTAGTTCCCTAAAGGCAGGCTAAAAATTACAAGAAGTGAGTGCAGCATTTTTTTCAGGGCAGAAAATTTATCTAAATGTCTGCTATTCACTTCATTCCTGGCCCCTGCATAAATAAGGAGGAAATGAATTATCATTGAGGACAGGAGCACAAATGTAGGCTGTGAACAGCGAATTACTGTACATAGAGAAGAAATTAGTTTAGAGGTTTAACATTGTACAAATACTATAAAGCACTGTGACCCTCAGCTATCAATATCCGCGATAGAGATGTATAGATTACAGAAAATATGCATGTTTATATCCCTCATATTTCTGGAGTAGCACTAAACTGTTGTACAACCCTGTGAAGCATTCATTTCCACGCCTTATGATACCTTTCATTAAACATTTCTACCGTGACCTTTCAAGACTGGTAACAGGGGAATTCTAGACAATCTAGCTGTACAAGAAATGTAAGGTGCTCTGTACCCCCCACTTAAAAGTGTAGCTATAGTGGGTGTAGAGGTAGCAGTCACACGCAAGACTTGAGACCTTAGGGGCCTGCCATATACAAAGACAACAGTATTAAAGTTTTGCATGATAGCAGGAGGTCCTGTTACAAATTAGATTTGGCATTGTCTTATTTATATACATAGAGCATGCCTAGAAAACTCTCCCTTAGACCTCAATGAGTTATCTCTACACTATTGCTGCCTATAGTCATGACTATCCTGTAAAGCATATCACTAAATGCTGTAAACAGTGCAGAGGTAAAGCTTGGACAAGATGGAAGACCCCATAATCATGTTCAGAAAATAGAATAAATAATCTATAATCAGAAGGCAAACCAGACTTTAAAAAAGTGGTATATCTGGTTTTAATGAATACATTTAAAAATTGGAAATGCAGTAATACCTCGTACATTCGCGAGGTTACGTTCCAGAGCCGGTTGCGGAGCACGAGGATTCGCGAATGTTTGGTACGAGCGCTTACAAGAGCTTACAATGCTAATTGATGCCGATTTCTAAAGTTTAACCCCTAAATATTAATAAACTTTACCCTATAGTACTGTACAGTATACTAAAATATACTGTACAGTACTGTATACTAATACATTCATTCATTTATTTTTCTTTTCCACTCACAGTAAAATGAAACCAATTACCGGGTACTGTACTGTACGTAACCAACGGGACGCTACTACCCAATAGCGAATGTTTTTTGTTTTTTTTAATTAATTTCACAGATCTGTGAAAAAACAGCAAAATCCTTATATGTTAGGTTCCAATAAAAATATCACAAATCTGTGAATTCGCAAATTCGGAAACGCGAGTGTACGATGTATTACTGTAAAAATTTAAAAATTGCCTTCCCATTTGTATCCCAGTCCTGCTGAGCAGCAATACATATTTGATCAAAATCAGCTGAATTTGTCAATGATTTGATCCCTGTGGGGACTTTTTGACTGCCACCCCAGTAGCAGATGTTGAAAGAAAGAAAGGTTCAGGCAAGTTGATTTGTAGCATGCTTATTCCTTTGTTGCAGCAGGAGATAAATCAGCTTATTCTCACCTCTTCTCACTGAAATAAAGATATACACTTGGCCAGACCAAGTATGCATGTTTATGGGGAGGTTTGGGGAAGATAGCCGTTGGCTGATAATGGAAGACTAAGAAAAGAAAATTGACAAAAAATGTTAAAAATCCTTTCACGTCTTCTCTTCATCTCCTCTTTTGTCTTGTTTCTATTGTATATCATATTATATTTATAACAGAATAACGTATAAAAAAATTTAATTATGTGCTCAAAGAGCTCAGCCATGTCCCTGGCTTTCCACAGTCCTATGAAAAGTTGTAAGATATCTAGCTACAGCAGCTACAGCTACCTGTCTGTAGTAGGGCTAAAGAGTGTTGATTCCCACCCACTTGACTAACCTTCACTCCCACAGTCAGTCTTCAGCCAAAGATGGAGGAGATCAATCTCTGTGTTCTTGGCAGGATTTCTACAAGACTGGTTTTATCAGGGTCATGCAACTCTTTACTAACTTTTTTTTAGTCCATTTACACAGCCCAAAAATCAGTGCAGTTATCTGACAGAAGCCCTGTAAGACTGGGTTTATATTATGCTTTTTTAAATAAATAACATCATCATCCTTTTTTTTTTTTTGCTGCAATGCCTAGTACATGTCACTATTCATTTCAGACGTAAGCTAATAGCCATTAAATTGAAAACCTCAGCTTTATTACCAAGTAGTAAAATGTACTACTAAATACTTAAATTAGAAAAGCATACAGTTATTAATTTAAAAAAAAAGCATAGTGCGAACCCAGCCTAATTGTGCTGCCGATCAGACGACCAGTGAGTAGACGCTCAGTCTGCTGATTCCATAGCGTAAAAGATGCAGATTAATAGCAGCAGCATGATTGGCACTCATTCTAACCCACTGATGGTGTAAATAGAGCCTAGCGCCCTATTTCCTAGTATCACAGCTTACTACTCAGTGCTGTGCTGTTCGCCTACAGTTAACAGCCACCATTTTATCAAGCATGTTACTGAAGATTTATGCAGTAATTCCTCTCTCACTTTAAATTCTCTGGTTTTATGTCAGTACATAATAAAAAAAAAAACAGGTCCATAGAATATCTTCAAATTAGGTACATTCACATATTATTATTATTATTATTATTGCACTGTGTCATTATTTATTCAACATAAATCAAGCCAAAATGGAAACGCCATGTGTGAAAACTAAGTATGCGTCATGAATCAATAGTTTGTAGAACCACCTTTAGCAGAAATAACTTAAAATTGTTTACTGTATGACTTTATCAGTCTCTCACACTGTTCTGGAGGGATTTGGGTCCACTCTTCTTTACAACGTTGCCTAAATTCGTTGAGGTTTGTGGGCATTTGTTTATGCACAGCTCTCTTAATGTCCCCACTTTTGACTCTAGAATACTTTGGGATACAAAAGAGTTCATGTTCAATTCAATGCCTGTGAAATGCCCAGGTCTTGTGGCTGTAAAACAAACTCAAATTATTTCTTCACCAACATGCTTGGCAGTTGGTGTAAGGTGTTTGTGCTGCTATGCTGTTTTTAATTTTCACCAAACATGTTGTTGTGCATTATGGTAAAAAATCTCCAATTTGGTCTTGTCTTTCCAAAGGACATTGTTCCAGAAGTGCTCTGGTTTGTTCAGATGCAAGTCTGCAACCTTAAGACATTCTGACGTGTTTTTTTATTTGTTTGTTTGTTTTTTAACAAAGAATAAGCTTTTTCCTTTCCTACTTGTTCAGTCTTTTTCTAACTGTACAGTCTTGAACTTGATCATTTAAAATACCAACACTTGTACAGTTTTAGATGTGCTCAATTTCTCTGACCATTGAACGATCTGACCTTGGGGTGAATTTAGTGGAATGTCCACTCTTGGGAAGATTGTCAACTATCTTACATGTTTTCTACTTGTGTGATCTCTAGAATGATGGGTTTAAAATTGTGTGGAAATTACTTTATAACCCCTCCCAGAATGATGGGCAGCAACAATTGCGTGTTTAGGCTAAAGCCCCATGTAGCGAGCCGCAGCCAAAAAGCACAGTGGGAAAAACTGTTGCAGAAAAGCATTTTCACAGAAAGTCTGCAGAGTTTTCGGGCTCTGCTTCAATTGTAACTATATGGAAAACACTAGCGTTTCCATAGGTGTAATTCGCATTCTGCGATTTACAAAAATGTGATGGTTTTTGAAATCGAAGCATGTCCACTGTGGATATTTTTCTGCAATGTGTGGATGGAATTAGCCAGAATCCCATCCACTTTGCAGGTACTGTAAAACGCTGCAGCACAATATGCTATGTGGAGCCCCGGCCTTAAGATCATTGCTGATATCGTTCATACTTAGCTGTGTGTTTACATAGTCTTGAATTCTGCAGACCAACAAACTGTGTAAACTTCTGCTTTTCTAGAGGCACTTGCTGATGATTAATTAATCAAGGATATTTGATTAACAGCGCTTGGTTGCTACTTACCCTCTTAATTCCTATGGAAACAGTAAGGGTGTTCTTAGTTTCACATACTGCTTCTACTTTTTGGCCTAGTTTTTGTTCAATAAATAATGACAATGAAATTTATCATGTGTTGTTGTTCATCTGAGGTTGTATTTACCTAATTCTAAGGACCAGATGTTTCTTTATTATGTCATGGAACAATAGAATACAAATAGAATGTACTTTTTTTTTCTTATTCCTGTACTGGTCAAAAAACAATCTGGAAAGTTGTGGATCGTGACAGAGGGATCTGTTATCTGTTTGCTATCAGGAGGTGATTTGTGACCCTCACAGTTCATATATAGTGTGACATGAAGCTGGCATGAATATTAAGTCCAAATTGCAGAGTTTTAAATTAGGAACAACAGACTCAAGGACATATTTC
Organism: Leptodactylus fallax; assembly: GCA_947044405.1. Taxonomy (NCBI): domain Eukaryota; kingdom Metazoa; phylum Chordata; class Amphibia; order Anura; family Leptodactylidae; genus Leptodactylus; species Leptodactylus fallax. The sequence goes on along the minus strand of CAMRHE010000050.1, from coordinate 1,653,916 downwards.
CAGTCCCCCCTCTCCTTTCCTTTCGACAACCACCAAACCTGAGGCGTATTATTGTCCGGAGTGCCCTGAAGGCCCCAACTGAAAATGGCAGCTCACCTTGCCTACATAAAAGGTGCATGACCTGCAGGCACATCCACACCGCTGAGAGTGTACCTATCCCACAGTCACAACAGGTGCACAGAATTAGGGGGACATTTTCCTGCAGGTCTTCCAATGTGGTGTACCTCATAATGTGTGTGCAATGTCCCACCACAGGCCTCTATGTGGGGGAAACAGGGCAGAGACTTAGCAAATGAACTCACACAGATCCAATATTAATAACAGCAGAACCGATCTCCCAGTGGCTGCACATTTCTCCGGAGAAAACCACTCTATTGAAGATTTGCAGGTTGTGGTTTTAATGGGACAGTTTAAGACGCAGGAGGAGAGGAAACAATGGGAGTACAAGTTTATGCAAAAATTTTAAACGCTGCAATTTGGACTTAATATTTATGCCAGTTTCATGTCACACTATGTATGAACTATGAGGGTCACAAATCACCTCCTAATAGCAAACAGATAACAGATCCCTCTGTCACGCACCACAACTTTCCACATTGTTTTTTGACCGGCTGTAAAAAAACTTCTCTACTTAGATTGCATTTTGTTTTGTTTTTTTTTAAGGACTCTAAAATCCTTTGAAGACCATGTGTATAAAAATCTGTGAATTTTCAGTTCTTGTATAACACCATGTCTGATGAAGGAAGCTAGCACTTCTGAAAGCTTACTTAGAAATATACTCAGTTAGCCTCTAAAAGGTATCGCCTGATTTCTTCACTCTTCCACTACTTTCAATGGCTAACACGGTACAACATTATACTACTATGTGACAATAAAAAAAGTGAAAGCAGGATAAGAAAGACACATTGAAGAGACAACTATTACTATGGAAGGGATGGTCACTGGAGTGTCATTTTAAATTGAAAACTATTTCATAAATCTCCTGACAGCTCTTAAGGTACCCAAGTTTACACTTGATGATAAATGCTCTATGGCAGTATTAGGTATAGGGATTTTGTGCTCAAAAACATTGGTTGCAGAAATGGGATCTTGGGTTTGAATCCAATCAAGGACAACACTTTTATGCAAATGGTCCTCCATGACTGCACACCAATGTATGTATTTATAACACTCTATTTCAAGATATGTAACTTACCACACTTATATCACAAGAGGAAAAATACGTTGCACTGTACTCCTAGGTTTACAATTAAAAAATAAACCTAGAATCTCTGACTTTTCAGTAAAAGAAGATTCTACATTTACAAGTAGTAAGTGCTACCCTAGATTATGGCAGTTGCCAAAAATTCTGTAAATTTGTAATATATTGTGTGTATTTATTGCTTGCTGTGGCATCACAGGCTGAAATGTAGTCCTGGTCATGTCCAGTTTATACAGTGCATTGTTCATTACAAGATGTTTCTTCACTGACAACAAGCATATATTGTGAAACTGCTGGGGTCTGGAAACACAGTTTTACTTATACACAAACAAGCAGAAAGGAAACTATAATACCTCCTTGTAACAACGTATGAACCTCTGAGCTGAAGCCTCTCCAAACAAAGCATATATAGCATATTTTTATAAGAAAGTATTGTTAAAAGCAGGTATGTGCCATTGACAGTTTATGGTGAGGACAAATCTTTTGAAGAGAAAGTGTTTGAGGTATTAAAAGCTCACATCATAACTTCACATAAAAATAAATCTCAGATTGGTTTACTAAAAGGTCCTGCAAATGCCAGAGATGAAAGTTGCAATTAGATTCCCAGTGAGCACAATACTGTTTAACGGAGCTGCTCATTGTAAATGCAGTAAGAGAACACATGGAGGATGTGTCTGGGCTCTAATGCTGTGTGCCGAAATACCAGCACAAAAAGCTTTGCCTTTTCTATCTAAATCTAATCCAACGAAACCTCGAAAAGAGAGACAAGTCATTTGTCTTGTAGAATGCATTAGGTAAGCATCTCAGCACATTAGAAATGTGTTCTAAAACAACCTTTACGTAAGGATACCAGCTAGAATTCATATACGGTATATAACCCTGGAATATGAACTTCAAGAAGCAACAATGACTTCAAACTACAGCTAGCTGGAACTTGTAACACTATCAGCCATTAAAGGGGTTGAAGATAATCCCTGTCCAGATGTTATAGAGGGGAGCCCCCAGTCCAGGACCCAGAAGTCCAGGCCAGAAAAAAGAACTACTCCATGAATGCGACTTTGTATTACTCTGAATAGCTGTTGCATCAAACTGTGTTTTTTATATTTTTATGAAGACCACCCTCTTATCCACACTTGATTTCCTCTGACTGATTTTCTATTGCATAGTAGAAATCATTTTAATAAGGATCATTCGCCTAGAAGACTACTTTCACTGCCATGGTTGTCATCTCAGAAATCTTTCACTGTCTATCTATCTATCTATCTATCTATCTATCTATCTATCTATCTATCTGTCTATCTCTGTCTATAGATATGACTATAACAATGTACAGGGACTATCTGCTAGCACATCTTACTCAACAACTGATGTCTTATTTAAGGAACATGAAGGAAGAGTGAGAAAAGAACCACCTAAAGAGATTACTGAGTGTTCTAAAACAAATTAGGTTTTTAACAGAAAATCTATTCTGCTGCTGAAAAATACCTTGGGCCATAGAGTGTTTCCTAGCAGAGAGATGTGCCTCATGGAGTAGAAAATACAATAATATACCTACACGTCTTTAAAGCATATAGAAATTCATCTGGGAGCCCAGAATAACAAAGCCAATCAAAACTTTTTTCTAAGATTTTCATGATTAATGTATGCAGAATATAAGAGCATACTAGCTTTTCACATGGCATATCCTATTCCTGTAGCAGTATATACATTTTCCTTCTCATAGTACTCATGCTGCTATTGTTCTTTTTTACAGCACAATGTTATATTTTTATATTATAGATCAAAGCATGGCTTAAGAACAGACATATCAGGGAATTGTTGACCTGTGCAGTGCTGTAGTTTTCTGCTACTAAACCCTTAGCACTTTGGATCTGCTCTCTAGTGTAAAATATGTCTTGGTTTCCTAAAGCTAAAATGTAAACTTGATAAAGGGTATTAGGTCTGTGTAAATATTTTACATCATGCTGCTCTCTTTCATTCCAGTTGACTTGTTTAATGATTTTTTAAATATAGGTCCATACTGACACACTTCCTAAACCCCAGTGATGCGCTAAAAGGATTTCTATTCTTATCACCCATCATTCCTAATGCAGCAAGGGACCCTTTGTTTCACTGAAAGTAGATTCTCGTTTAATTTCAACCCACTGATTATTTACATAACCACGTGTCATATTTAATCTCTGATACGTGAAATGCCATCTGACAAGCTCGCAGGCTCAATCTTAGAGTGTCTTTCCATAAAGGACGGAGCTCCCTCAAGTGGACACATATTAATTGCAGCCCTTCTCTTAGGTTCTTCATTGGGAAATTTAATGACACTTATGAATTATAAACTACAAGAGAATCCTTAATATGTCTCTTTACCCGCAGCCTTTGCCTTAATCCTAGAAACATGACAGATGACATTTTCATAGCAATAGTTAATCCAGCTTTTGATTTCAAAGCAAATATGAGAGGAAGAAAGTTGCAAGAGAGAAGTAATCCAGGCTATAAGCAAGCCGAGTTAATCATCGAGAGCCAATTAATAGGCACTTACAACAGTCTTGTTTTCGAAACAACATCATGCCGAGCCTGCCATTTATAGCAATAAAAGTTATCCAGCAAAGTCTGAGAAGTGTTAATGTGCTAATTCCAGCCATACCTCCCACCGATTAGAATAGGAAGCTTAATGAATGATTTGTGGAGGGAGACAAGGGAATTTCAAGGCAAATTAGAGCATTTTTGTCCAGTACCCAGGTTCTCTAGTGCACAGGTTTTTTTGGCAGTATTTATGGCGAAGACAAGGGAATTAGTAAGCACATGATGAAGTCGGAAATTTGCTAATGACACAATCTCATGTGTCCATGTCAGACAACTCTCAATTTCTGAACTCTTAGGTTTGGCCTTCCTTCTTAACCTTGTTATACCTGCAATTATGTTAATGCACTTTGTCTGATTCAAGCTGTTAATGTGCTCTTTCATTTTCAGATGAACTTTTGTGTTTGCTAAGCAGTACCCTAAATACTATTAGCTCTGTGTCCTTCAAGAAAAGTGAGGGGCTGAGGCTACATAGCGAGTGAAAGTCATGTGCGAATTGTGCATGAAATACGATTTTTAGTGTGAAATTTTAGCACAGTGGACTACAACCTGTTTTGCCTAAAGGGAATATTAAAGATGCTTTTCAGTTTTTTATTGCAATTTGCACATTAATATAAGTTGCTATGTAGCCCCACCTAAAGAGTATTTAGCTTTTACTGGCTGGAGTCTTTTTCCCTTTAAACTCAGCAAAAGTAAATGCACTTTTTGCTTACTCTAGGTTCACACCTGCGTTTGGGCTTCCGTTCTTCAGGTCCACTTGGGGACCTGAAAAACGGAAACCCAATCCACTTAAGAAGTGGTTACCCACATAAACCCGCGGACCCCATAGACTATAATGGGGTCCGCCGGGTTTCCGTCTGGTTTCCCCCTGAAAAACGCAGAGAGAAAAGTCCTAGAACCTAGCCTTACTGTACCCAACTGCAAGAATCCAAGCATGTAGCAATACTGTTTATACTTATTTAATTATATTATATTGCTGTCTCTTTAGTTTCATGAGTCTTGGTTCCTAAAGGAACCTCTGCTGGTAATGGATGTAAACCAATAAACTTATCAGAGTGGTGGATCCCCAAAAGTAATCTGAACCATTATGATGTTGTCCAGGTTAAAACAGTGCCAGGTGGATGCACAGGAATGTCCAGAATGTTGTCTCGCTCTTTGGTCAGTTTGGTATCTGGAGCGCAAATGATCAACATGGTGTTGACAGTGTGTAAAACAGTTAATAAATGAGTTGTAAAACATGTATGACAGGTTTTTTTTACACAAATTGTACCATAATTCTGGTGCATTTTTTAATAGTAAATAAGCCTCAAAGAGTTTGATAATGTACACCTGGATTTTTTTATCTTTCAGGAAAAATAAATTTCTGTATGCCTCTGTTTAGAATTGTAGGCATTTAAAGAGGACATTTCACCACCTCTACCTACTCAAATTCTTTGCATCCTTCCATAGGTGCTGCTCCCCTCATTCTGGTGAAGTTGGAATTTTTTGGCTCAACAATTTCTGTTATTTTCAATTATGCTTCCTTCAAGTGGGAGGTCCCACACAATCTGCTTCAGCCCAGGGCCACCCACCAGACAGTAGAACGAGTAATTAGCATATTGGCTGCTGAAACTAAAAGAACAAATTGCTCAGGAACTGTAGGAGCTAGAAAAAAAATCCAACTATGCTGGAGTGGTACCTATTGAAGGATTGAAAGAAATGTAGTTGGTGGAGGTGGTGAAAGGTCTTCATTAAGGTATAGTATAGGCTCTGTATACCTTTATGAGAGCCCACTTACTGGTTCATATAAAGCACTGCCAAAATATGGTCTTGTGCATGAACACTAAAATGCATAGCAGAGAGCAATCCAAAGCATAGAGAGTCCAATCCAAATAAAACAATTAATTCAATTGTATACTGAATCCACCTAGAGAATACTAATGTTTATTGAGGTAAAAGCCTTTAACATAATGCAGTGAATTTAATGGAGTATCCAACAACAATCTCATACTAATTGTTAGTAGCATGACAGGTTCTCCAGCCAATCCTGCATCAAAGTGTATAACTCACAGCCAAAACATGCACCTCATGGGCACTTAATGGATGCTGCAAGTAAATGGATTAAGGTCTATTCAGATCACGTTTTTTTACATTAGTTTAATGGATGCAAAAAACGGATTAAAAAAACAAATACAAAAATGGACGCAAATGGATGCAAACAGATGGCCATCTGTTTCCATAGACATCAATATTTTAAAAAAAACGGCTCTGTTGCTGTCCGTTTTTTAAAAGGACACAAAAATGTAGTATACCATACTTTTGTGTCCTTCTGTTTGCATCCGTTTGCGTCCATTTTTTGCATCCGTTTTTTTAATCCGTGTTTTTGCATCCGTTAAACTGATGTAAAAAACGTGATCTGAATGGACCCTTATGATGCTTTTTTTGGTTTATTTATTATTGAATCTTTTAATTAAGAATGTTGTGTAATGTGGCTGCATATTACTTTCATGTTAAGTCATCATTTACTCAGACCCTAAAAGCCAAGGACATAGGTCATACTTATAAGGACACTCCAAAGTAGAGAACTACTGTATTCTTCCAGAGCCAATAATGTAAACTGTAGCACAGCACAGCCTAAATTTCTATGTATAATCTAATTTTCTGTGTAATAATGTGGTGATTGATAGATAGATAGATAGATAGATAGATAGATAGATAGATAGATAATAGATAGATAACGCAAGGTGAGTTATTCAAGAAACGGGCGAATGTTGACTTTTGTTAAACACAGATATAACAGCAGATGAAATATTGCTTACAGTAATGTTTTCTTTGTTGTATTTACTTATTTATATTCATTTTACAGAGGCAAGTGATTTCCCAGTGCATTTTATTCTCAGTCTCAGTGTAGAATGCTTACAGAATTCAGTCTCTGTGCATATTTAAGCTGAAGTTGTGACAATCAGGAACATGAGGTGAGTTAATGAATGAAAAGTGTGTCGTCTGCGAGAATGATCTGAGGAGTCATTCTGAAGAACACTCCCAAATCAAGCGAGCCAGACATTAGAGCAAGTCAACAACACCCATTATTACTCACTGGGGCCTTATTTAGTTGGATACTTTTATGTTGTTTGGGTCAAAGCACGACATGTTGATGTAGTTATCTTCAATCATTTAATTAAATGTGGTTTTTCAGTTGCTCATTATTTTCACCAAATCTAACTTCCATGCATGCAAGCTGGTGCACCCTCTGTTCCCTTTTAGATTTATAGAACAAAGTGAGCAAATAGTAATAATAAGGCACTGCGGTCTCTGTTATTTAAGTTTTTGCATACTTCAGACAGAGAATTCTAATCTAGTGCTAGGCTTTGGTTTCAAGGCCATCAAATGAGTCTATGGCAATCAGTACTGAGTAGAAATGTTGTGCTTTATGTGGGTAGCATAATAATCAGCATAACAGCAAATGTACAACTTTCTGTATGTGGGACACATAATCCTCACACTGCAACCAGGTGTGTATTCTTAGTGAAGGTTTTCAGTTATTTCTTCTAAAGTGCAATCTAATTTAGAAGTGTTTTGCTGTCAGTGAAAAGGATTATATTTAAAATTCTTTTTCTGTGCTCACATCTATACACGTGTATATAAGACTTTGTATTTAAAAGGCACTGGTTACTTCAAACAGCAAAATGAATGGGCATATATTTTGTGTAATGCACTTGAGAGTATATTTTGTTCTGTATGCTGTTCATTTCTATGGCCCCATACACATGACTGTGATATTCACAGATCCATGTGGGGCTCGTGAGGCTGGTCTGTTTTGTGGTCTAGCCTCATTCATCGAAGTGTGTGGAAAACACAGATGGCATATGAATACCATCTGTGTATTGTCCATTCTGCTTGTTTCCAAACTTGTGCATGCACTCAGTACGACGTCTGATATATTGTCAATGTGGATGCTGTATTGTAATGGTTGGTTCACACTTGTGCCCGGAGTCCGTCCACCATGAATCCGTCCTAAATATCAGAAAAAAGGACAAGGAAAGTTTTGCAAGCGGTTTGTTTAAAAACCTCAATGGGTTTTTAAAGCAACCCGCAGGTGTCCGATTGCAGCCTCTGCACCGTGAAGCCACTTTTTTCGGTCGGAAACAAAGTTGGACATGCAGGACTTTCTGTTCGACAAAAAAAAGCGGCTTCGCGGTGCAGAGGCTGCAATCGGACACCTGCGGGTTGCTTTAAAAACCCGTTGAAGTGAATGGTTTTTTAAACAAACCGCTTGCAAACCTTTCCCTATCCTTTTTTCTGATATATAGGTCGGATTCACGGCGGACGGACTCCGGGCTGCAAGTGTGAACCAATCCTTTACACAGCTGGAGACCATGAGGTCTGCAATTTAGTGGCTGTTCTTCAGTGGAAGACCATAAAAACAATGTAGGTTGTGCCAAATAGCTGACACATCTTTTATCTTAAGTGGAGGTTATAATGAAACATCAACTTTTAGTTGAAGTATTTGCTGTATTATCTTGTTCCTGTTACCATGTGCTATTGGATGGGGCCAGGGTTCAGCAGTGGTTTCCTTCTGAGCTCAGAACAAATCATTTCAGGTTCTATATTAAACTCAGTGGTAATATTAAACTAAAGCTTTATATATCTTGGTGTACTTTGGTGTATTCTGCCACAGCACAATAAAGCATTGCAAAAAACTATATGACATTGCCCTGGACCCTTTTTTATTTAGTTATTGAACATGTGCTTTGTATACGTAATCATAACATGCAATAACTACTATGTAATAGTTCATATCTCTTACTGTAGTTACCCTCTTTATAAAAAAGCCTCATACATTAAAATCAGTATTGAAGTTAAAAGTATAGCCGGTGTTTCAGTGTAGAGATTCCCATGTGCTCCACATAGGGAGGATAGAATACAAGATGAGCATGTTGCAAGTTGATGTGAAGTTGTCCTTTGGGTGCCTCATGTAGGTTCATAGAATGAATATGTATGTTTCTTCCTACCCCGCATTACAGTCCCTTCATCCCTGTGAAAAACTAATGAAAGCAATTTCAGGCCAGGTTTATGGTGGATGAACATTAAGCAATTCAGGTTTGTTTGTTCCTAATTAAAACGCTTGTTTGAAAATATCTGAAGATCCCAGCACTCCAATTATTACTAATGTGCATATGCCAACGTGTCAGGGCCAAGATGCTCCTTCTCATAATGTTTCTGTAAAGATCTGTGAGTGCCGCTCACCACTGAGAACGAAAAGCATGTTTTTAGAAGTAACCTTTTTCTCTTACAAAATGTCAATAATTTTAGAAAATGACTTCAAAGATTTAAATGCCAGGGACAATTTGCAAATAGCATAGATTGTATTGTCACAGTGTGAAGCAGGGCATAGCGCGTTAGTAATAGAGACCGGTCTTTCCTAGTGCATTGATTGACACTACTTTCATAAAATGTGCCATTAATAGAAGTCTACTAGTTCCACTTTTCCACCATCTAGTCAGTAATTCGTGTAAAGGGATTAATACGTCATTTCTGACTATTTTTTATTTACGATGATACAGATCATGATATGTTCATTATTCTTGAGTTGATTTAAAACCTTTTTTTATCAATATGTTGTATTCTAGCAAAGAAAGTACTAGCTCTGAATGTACCTCTGCTGTTTCCTCAGTGGATGAAATAGCTTGCTTGCCCAGGCAAACTCCATAATCCATGTGAAAAATGAATAAAGCGTAAATTCAGTATTTGAACTTTTTAAAAATAAAATAGTAAAATGTCTGAAGTGTTTCAGAATGGTTCTCACTCAACATTTGCACATAACAAATACAATGGCTTACATTTACTAGTCAGACAGGCAGTCTGAAAATGCAGTGGATGATAAAACCGGTGCATGTTTAGACTGTCAACTCTATGCCTTCCACTGTCTACTCTATTCCCTGTGAAACGCTCTCTTTTCCCACAAAACCATGCCCCTTTTAAAACTAAACATAAACATTTGGACTAAAACTAGATGTTTCAATTTCATCAGATTTTAGCACATTTCACAGCAAGGTTTTACACCACCCTCAATTGTAAATCTGCCCCAATGCTTTTGATACTTCTACCATAAAAGGAACTACCCCTTAACAAGTGCAGGTCAATGAGCTTGTCAGTTCACATTACAGTCCAACAACAAAACAAAAGAATACAGTTGTTTCATGCAGAACGTAATTCACCAGTATTGAAATGTAACAACTACTACAACCTCTAGGCAAATTATAATAGAACGCTTTTAATGTAGAAATTATGCAAATATTGACAAATCCCAGCATTTCCTTGATGGTTTCTTCCCTTAATATGACGCTGTTTTCATACTGCAATCAAAACTTTGAAAAATGTCCCAAGAGATCAGCCAAAACCCTGTCTGACTCCTCCTAACAATCTTTATTTGGCTGTATAGATACCTGACTGTGAAAGAAGCCATCTCTTATTGTTCAGTCTGCAATAGTAGACCAGGACAATAAGCCATGCCTCTTGTCCCATAATAACTTATTACCTGTCCACGGAATACATTTTTGACTTCTGGGGTCCTAGCACTGGGACCCCATGATCCAGAAAAACAGGTCTTACTTGAGCCCATACAGTTCACAAAAATTGGTGTCCCATGTCCCTGTTTGAATCTGTTCCAATCAGACTCCATTGGACTGACAGATACAACCAAGTAAAGTGCTCGACTGTCTTTGTGAGTTCCATAGACATTCAGTGGAGCAGCAGGGTGTTTTTGCTCCATTGCGATTGTTGTTACACTTGTATAGTTAGCTAGGATCAGGAGAATATAACACCAAGATGTCTGTTTTAAGCACATATAAAGCATCTTATAGACTGATAGAAACCTTGGTCACAATTTATACCTGTTTATTTTATTCTTTTTGTCTAATTAGTGCTAGAAACACTTGCATTACTTATTAGTTGCACTGCATTCACCACACAATTGAACCTTTAAGCTATATTCAACCACAATGAATGCATAAACATATTGCAGGATACATCTTTACATTAACCAGTACTATTACATCCAGCACTAGTGCTGTTGCTTGTCAGTTTATTGAAATATATTTTACTAGAACCAACCATGAGTTCCTCCATGTTTTGATCAATACTAAACAATTGTCAAGTATTTGTCTTTTATTTGCTGGATGGTTTGACCATGTGTATAGGTTAAACTGAAGGTGTTGTCAAGTAGAGCTTACAGTAAAGTGCTACTAAATTAACAGTTTGTGACATAAGAAAACATCACTTTGTTACATTCTCGTAGAATATGCATTACTCTGAGGAAAAAACAATTCAGCTTCTCGGCATAAATATGGCACTTTTGATGTGTCTGCTTATGGAATATCTGTGAGTTGATGTTTCTGTACCTGGATGATCTATAATTTTGACAGCACTATAAAAAGTATATTTAATGTGATGAGAAAATACATTTCAGCTAAATAAACTGGTTCAGTGGTATGTCTGCATATGTGAAAATAAAATCACTATTTTTTAAGTGCTGGGAATCAATATCTTTTTTTATATTTGTTTGATGGTACATTTAACACTAACTTTGTTATTATCTATATTGTTTAGTAATTATTGCAAGATACTAAAAAATAGTCAATTTTTCTACTTACTTTTTGTTATATATGGAGTTACCCATCGTGCCTGTGCTGCTGCTCTTGGCTGAGAACAATATAGATTTGCTGAAATGTGCTTGAAAGCACACACATAGATATCAGAAAGAAAATAATACATTTGGCTAGATTCATGAAGAATGGTGTTTTCATTGCCAGTCTTCATATCGCTTTCAATTTCCATGCTTCACTGAACCATGCGCCTGAACTGAAATCTATGCCAGCTCATAGCTGGTATAGATTTCAGGTATCATTTGCACCAGTAAACTGATGTAAATGATCATAAATCTGGTGAGGCCTGTGGCCCTACCCATGCCAGGCCCATCTCCACACCCCATTTCAACAAAGTGGCAAGGGCGATGTAAAAAAAGAAAAAGTTGTACATTTTTGTGCAAAAAAAATTGTGAGTTTTTCATGCCTTGTACACCACAAAACCGGCATACAGCCATGCATGCTTTATGATCTGTGCAGAATTCACAATTTCTCAGTGGTGAATTCTGTGTGTCTCCTGCTTTATAATAGAGTTGTCACCATTCATTGTAATTCTACATGGCATAATAATACGATGAATGCTGAGAAGTGATATTTACAAAAAAGAAAGTGTCAGCCTTTTATGAGATCCAGTGACTAGAGTGCAAACTGCAAGATTTTAGAATTTTGAATATATTGAAATTGATAATAAAAAAGCACAATAAAAAGTTTAAAATATCTTTATCATTAAATCTTCAATAACACATTAGACAAATTTCTAATAGTGTATTAAATGTTTCATATTTAAAGGGTTATATCCACAAACATATTTAGATTTTTAAAAAATAATTATTCAAAAAAGGTCTATTAGTGCTATTAATAGACCTTTAGCAGCATTTTGAATGATTTCTGGGCTCCTCTGTGAGCTCCTGGCATCTTCTTCATTTGTTTACATGGGTATCTTCCTGTTCTGTTTTCCTACAACTAACATGATGCCTTGGACCACTCAGAGCTGACTCACACCACCACCCTCTCTTGTTCCCTCCCCCTCCCTCTCTTACTCCCTCCCCTTCCCTTTTTCACTCACACCGCCTCCCTATTTCCCTAGCTAGCCCACCCACTACTAGTCCTTTCTAACTAACTCAACCCTTCCCTATCATACTTGCCTGTCTTCCAGACAGGACCTTCTGGGCACGGGACATCACTTCATCTGGGTGGCCAGCACCTCCTCTTCTTGACATCTGCCGGCCGCCCATGCTTGCACAATAGAGCCCCCTTCCTACCGGAAATGGAACGTCATCGGAAAATGTGCTCGGTGATCTAGGTAATTATAGATTTTTGGTACAGTAAGTAATTTAGAAGGTAGGTGGGGAGGGGGTGTTTAGCTTAGATTATAAAGATCAATTTATCCCAGACAATCCCTTTAAGTGCATGTATGAGAAGATAACCTGGCCACAATTAGGACTTCATGGTATCAATTATACCTATGGGGAAACTGCCGGCGTTTCCGTAGGTCTAATTGACATGCTTCACTAGAATCCCATCCACTTTGCTCTGACTGTAAAATGCCACGATTTTTTCAGCAGCGCTTCCGCCACGGGCGAATCGTGGCGTTTATGCCAAGTGGGGCCTTAGCCTTAAGTAGTTTTTGTCATTGAGGGGCTTGGGGGCATTACGACCTAATTTAAATAAAATGGCCCAGTCAATTAGCTAAAATTATATCTCAAAAATTTGGATTTTTTTTGGCGTAGTAATGGTTTTGTTGTCAGTCATACGACTATCACTTTTTCATAACCTGCCTGTGAATGAGACATTAATATTCCAATTTATGTTAGATAAATTCATATTTCTTGATATAAAACCTTAGGGATTGCAGGATGGTGATTGTTTTAGTGTGGCCTGTCAGTGTTGGTGAATGTATGAATACACTAGTTACATTTTTAAGAACATAATGTTCTCCTATAGTGACATGTACTGTAAACACATACTAGAAAAATTTCCTAACCCTTCACAGGCTGTATTAAATAAGGTTATTGTTTTTAAACTCCATCTTTACATTTAATCTACAATATCTGAGACATCCTGCTGGCTAAGTAGAGCTCAAATATGTTTTGGTTGTACCCTTTTAACATGCATTGATAGCAATAAGGGACAAGAACCTCATAGTTACAACAGAATGAAAAGTGCCTTCTATTAATAATGTGCTGGCAGTACTCGGGCCACAGAAATTCACATGTGAAATGCAGTACCAGTTATAAACTGCACCTTTAACATGTAAATGTGTCCTTCCTTACCTTATCTTGTCCAGATATATGCGTTATGAAAAGTGATATGATATCACAAAATGAAATGCTATCAACTCCTAATGTAAACCCTTCCATAGTTAGAATACCTAAAACGTACCCTCTGTTCACGCTCCCACATTACCTCACAGGATATGATACCGTATCAGAATAACTTTATATGTCCAGGCACCATCTGCATGTTAAAGGACACGACTGGTGACAACTCATACAGCTTTATATATGTGTAATGACAGTAACCTCTATTACAAAATTGTCTGACCATTGTATAAGCAATGCTACGTCTTTTGCCGCCCCTCCTACCTCTTGTGTCACCCCCTCTACCTCATAGATTGTAAACTCTTGCAAGTAGGGCCCTCAGTCCCATTGTGTGAATTGACTATTTCTTTGTAATGTATCTTTTTTGTCTGTTCTTGAACCCTACAAATTGTACAGTGCTGCGGAATATGTTGGCGCTTTATAAATAAAATGTATTATTATTATTATATATATGTCTGTGTGCAGCCACCCAGTACTTGTGTGGTGAATCGCAGCCTTTCAACGCTTTTGCTACATGTTGCAATATATTGAATTAAATTGGTTTCATGAGAAATTGGAGTTCAAATTGAGCAAAGTTAACGGTGAACACATCTGTATATTATCATTTAGAAGAAATGCTATACCATCACAAAGCTAGACAACTCTTTGTCTACATTCACATGACCGTGGTACAAAAAGGGACATTTTTAACAGCCCTTTTGCATCTGTGATCTGTGAAAATTATTCCAAATAGGACTTGACCAATTTATATATAAAAACGGTCATGTGAATAGCCCTCCATCACATACTTTGAATTTAATGCACCCATTAAAAAAAGTCATATTATCACTGTTGTGTGAATGTAGACTTAGTTACTTACATTGAAAACACTGACTGTAACTGGTTATGTTGTACAGACAAATATTAGACATACTTTGAAGTGAAACTTCAAATCATGACAAAAACACCCAGCTAAAAAGTGCAGAAATGGGCGCTTAGATGCTGGGGTTTTGTTGACAAGAGCAGCTGTTCTTCGAACACTGCTTCTATAATAAGTCTACACGATTCTTTCTCTCTGTTTAAAGCTATTAAAGATGCATGAATAATCTTGTAAACGAATCAAATACAGTTCAGCAATTAAACTGCATATTCATCAACATTTCAGTTTCAAAAACGATGAAATGCATTTTTTAGTCGGGTTACTTTGTAATGCTTACAAAAATGTGCTAACTCCTTCATAGTATACACAAATGAATAACTGAATAAAACGCTGAAACTATTGTGGGTGTCAACAAGATATGGACATCAGACTTTACCAACATTACAATATTATTCTGTTGTATTAGTGAATAGTTTGCACCCCAACATTAGTTTATGGGTGATAATATTATATAAATCTCCTTTTGACAGCTTTTAGTAATTTAGAGAAAAATGATCAACATTTTTGTTAGCTACCAAAGTGTGGAAAACGCTTGTTACTAGTCCGTAAAATAGGGTTTGGTGTTTTACAAATATCATAAAGACAGCATATTAATGGAAATGTCCAAGTCTACAATTATCGATGACCTATGCTTCTAATGAGTATAAAATGAACATATATAGAGTATTTGTTTGATGGTACATTTAACACTTGGCACACATTTGCTACTATTTTATGTAGCAGCCAGTTATGGGCTATGAACAAATGAGAATATGTGAATTTTTTATATAGCTATATTGTTTACTAAAATATTGCAAGGTACTAAAAAATGGTCAATTTTTCTGCTTGTTTTTTGTTATATATGGAGTTACCCATCTTGCCTGTGCTGTTGCTCTTTACCGAGAACAATATAGATTTGTTGAAATTTGCTTGAAAGCAGCCACATAGATATCAGGAAGAAAACAACACATTTGGCTAGATTCATGAAGAATGGTGTGTTCATCTCCACTCTTCATATCTCCTGCTATTTTTATGTTTTGCAGGGCCATGTGCCTGCTCTGAAATCTATGCCATCTCATAGCTGGTGTAGATTTCAGGCATCATGCACCAGTAAACTGGTGTAAATGATCATAAATCTGGTGAGGCCTGTGACCCTACCCACGCCATGTGCATCTTCACACATCATTTCAGCAAAGTGGCAAGGGCGGCGTAAAAAGAAAAAAAAAAAGTACGTTTTTGCGCAAAAAAAATTGTGAGTTTTTAATGCCTTGTACACCACAAAGCTGGTGTGCAGGGCATAACAAATGTGCCCCTTTGGATTATTATTATAATTTATTATGCTTAATTATATAGCGCCATCATATTCCACAGCGCTTTGCAGACATTGCCAGTCACTGTCCCATATAGGGCTCACAATCAATCTATATTCCCTATCAGTATGTCTTGGGAGGAAACCCATGCAAACATGGGGAGAACATACAAACTCCTTGCAGATGTTGTCCTTGGCAGGATTCGAACCCAGGACTCCAGCGCTGCAGTGCTAACCACTGAGCCACAGTGTTATAGGCATGCTTTGTGACCTGCGCAGAATTCCCAATTTGTTATTAAAGGAATTGTCTAAGACTACTATTATCAATTACCTATGCTTCTAATTAGTAGAAAATGAACATACCTAAAGTAATGCTTGTTTTATTGATGTACAATTCTTTTTCTGACTGAAAGCTAAAAGGAGATAGAAATGCGGAGGGGTTTTATTGGATAGAAATCTACTCACTATTGCCCTCTCGAGGGCTTTAAAGCTTTATTGTCTGTTCAAGAAGCATATGCTACATGAAATTTAACCTGCCCTGTTAAATAGAACATGATGATTATAGGATGGGTCTTCATTATTGAATAATGGGAATTAGTCGGCAGATTTATACTGCTCTAACTGTAGGCAGCGTGAAACAACAACAGGCTCAATCATTACAAAGAACTACATGTTATTCTGAAATGCTTCCGTGTTTCTCAAAGACATCATTTTACGATCCGGGAAAAAGGGAGAAGTGTCCTCTGGGCGGCTTCTCTCTGACTGCTCCCTGTCTGGTTCACTTTCACTGATTCTCCTAATACACAAATATCCTATCTTAAAATCTCTTATCTGTGCTTATAAATGTAGGCACCTTCAGGAGCACAATGAAATATGGGTATATAACACTTCAAGGTTCCCTTAAATGATTGTGCTACACTATCCATTATGCACTTTCATATGAAAGACAGTGAGAAAAGTTAATAGTTTTAGTGGGCCACTGCATTATCTAGCATGTACAGTACATGTTGCTTATCAAGTCAATGCAAATCCATAAATACGCAAATATACTATAAACAAGCCAGAGGAAAGGTGAAAGAAACCTGGGATTTTATTTCATTTCTACTGCCTTATACTGTCCATACACATTTAAATTTATATCATCCCAACTTGCTAATTTCATCAGCAACAGTTGGCCATCTTATGTGTATAGGGGCCTACTGGCTGATGTTGCAGAAGAGAAATATAATGCAGTGGGATTTTAATATGCCCTATCCTTTTGTTCTCAGGTAGATAAGCCACCACCAGAGGTATTTAATTATGCCTTTCTTTTCTCTCCCTATTGAGAACACACACAAACTTTTTTCTTTTTTTAATTCTTTATTTAAGTTTTATGAAGTATAACAGAAGGATAGCAACAATTACATACAGGGGTGACACCAATGCCGGGTACAGCAAAAAGTACATACAGACACATAGTGGATATAACAAATATAACTTGTATTAAACCATCAGAATGCACAGATATATGAACAGTAGATGGGAGACTAAAAAAAGAAAAAAAGGAGGGGGAGATTTTTCCCTAATAAAGGAGGGAGGAAGAGGGGTGGGCGAGTGAGGGTGGGTATAGGGGAAGGGAGACTAATCTAGTGCCAGAGTGAGCAAAGGGTGGGGGCTATCACACCTGTGGGGGGAGGACTGACCCAAAAGCCTAGAGTACTCCAGAAAGGTCTGGAACTCAATCCAATAGTACCAGATTTTATATAGTTTGTCAAAGAAGCCATGGGGTCATCTCCAGCGGGTTTGAAATAGAAAACACTCTTGACCAAACTCACATATGTGTGGGGGTACAGGGGTTGGTGGAATAGCTGTTGACTGAACAACTATCTAGTGGGCATAACCATAACATTTTCTTAGTGACAAGGCACACACAGTCTGCAGTTACACTCTTTTCCAACTTATATCAGGGTGAATTACCCTATTTTGACTTACCACTCAAGCCTCAAGTGCACTGTGTAAGAGAAGTAAACTCTCACCTCTAAACTAAACTTTCACATTCCATAACTGATGATTTCTTATCATCCCCTATTTAGGAAGCATGATAGCGTAGTTCTGGCCTGATAAATCAACATGCTTTTAATGAGTTAGTATTGGTTGGCAGAAGTAGAGATGTCATCTAATGCCAGGTCACCTGTTAAGTAATGATCCAGCACAGATTTTCTTCTTATACTGTAAATCATTCCATTAAACCAATATTGGTAAAGAAAAACTGTCTTGCAGAAATCAGAAGTAGATCATTATCTTCCCAACCAACGTGAGATTAGTTGACATCTCTGCATGAGCGAAGAAAGATTTAATTAGATTTTTCCTTGGAACAACTTGGTTCTCTTCCTCTCTGTTTGATAATTTATTGGTCTGTTCTTAGATGAAAATACTGTTTTTTGTCAGTGATGATTTCTATTTGATATAACTCGGTAGTGTTTTTTGTATTGTGTAAAATAAAATAACATTTTTTAAAAAAAATTTTTTAAATCCTGCCACAATCACTCCACAATTGCACATTAACTGTCATTCAGTTTAATGGAATATAATTTATGAAGGCACCTACAATGAATTAATTAATCTCCCACTGTAGAAACTTTTGCAGAAGAAAAGCCTAAAATTAGAGCTTGTGTAGCATGAGGATTACTGACTACAGATAAAGGTTTTCTCCATGATCAGACGCAAAAAGTAACCTGGTAAAAATGATTATTTCGATTGGTTTATGACTGATAACTGTGAATAATGTGCATAGTAAAGTATTCTAGAACAGTTAGTCATAATCCTATAAGCTAAACAATTTCTATTATTGCAGCACAGTGTCTCAGGGGTTAGAACTGAGGTCCTGAGTTTCAATCTGACCAAGGACAACATCTGCATGGAGTTTGCCTGTGTTGCATGGGTTTCCTCTAGGTACTCTGATTTCCTCCCACATGCCAAAATATACAGAGGCAAATTGGCTTCCATGAAAACTGACCCTTGTTGGCTTACTGTCATTCATTCTGCTTACTTTCAGTGGATAAAAATCATGGTCATGTGTCCATAATCATGTGATGGACACATGTATGATTACTGTGCTATGGCTTTAGTGAGTTGTGCACCTGTTTGTTAATCACATGACCATGGACTCATTTGTATCCACTGGAAGTAATCCAAATGAATGACAACAAGCAGAAATATAGAAAGCATACAAAAAATACAAAAGATTATACAAACATTAACATTTGTCTCTCAATAGTTGTCTGAAACTGGGCAACCCCTTTAAATCTTTGTGATCTTTAAATATCAGAAGATCCAGTTCCCCCATTTGCTGATTCTTGTTCGCCACAATTTCCATATTGTTCAATGGGAAGGTGTCTCTGCTTTTTGCTCTTAGTATCGTTTATAGGTACAATAGGCACTGCCATCTAGGGCACAGCTCTTGCAAGAGTCTTCGAAAACACAACAGTGGTGCTTCTTGTTCTGTTCTTGCATGGAACAACCTGATGAGCTGGTAGGTTGTATGAAAAAACTTATTGTGTAAAAGGACCTTACTGTAGGGTATCTCTGTCTAGCTGTGTGATTTATAACAGCCATATTGAATTATTATATGAGCAAAACAAATTAATAAGATTGTTCACAACGGGACAGATTCACCGCATGCAAAGGCCATCCCTCCCATCCAGGCATTCTCTAATATAAAGTGAAGAGACTGTGGTACTCCATTAAGTTTATGTAAATAAGATGGCACATACAGTAGTATACTCTAAAAAGCTTTACAGATGTTTCAAGGACTCCATTAGCTTTCTTTAGCTATTGTCTACATCTAAGTAAACCTTTAAAACATTTCTTGTACATATTTTCTCACAATCCTATACCTCAATAATAAAACATCCATTTAAAAAGACTTGTATTGTGCAGTTTGGAATTGTCAAAGTTGAAATGAATGATAGATCCCAAACTCTTTAAAAATATTGCTTATAGGCTGTAAACCTATCTTGACTACTAAGGGTCAGAGCTATGTCCACCGCCCACAAGTTAGACAACTAATGTCATTTATCTTTTGTCTTTTGGTTGTTTTCCTACACATTTTGTAAAGAAAAGGTGTCAAATGTGAACCCTCCAGCTACTTAACTAGAGGTGACATCATGGGAGCAGCAAGGCTGGACATCTCTGATCTATTCTTTGTTTAGCTGAGAGCAGTTGTTGAAACGTAAGTGAACTAAAGGATGTGACCACAGCTCTTTTCTTCTTTTTTTGCTTTTCCACTTTATCATTAACATGATGATCCTATGTGACCCTGCTTTCTGCTCCATGGAGGTGATTCATCACCAATAAATAGCCCTTTGCTCAGCACAGACAGTGGCAGCAAATCACCTTTGACAGCCATCTACAAAAAAGACCACCCAGCTAATATTTCTGAGCAGGATCTTGAATTCACATTACATTTCTCCACGATATGAAAGGCTAGAAAATTGCAATTAGCATCATTAAAATGGCTTTAAAGCTAGGAATAGTACAGGACTGGAAACAGTGGGGTTTTTAATAAGGGTATACAGAGACAGCCAAGCAATATTTTTAAATTGATTTCCTGTGTTGTAAAAGAAATGAAATGTTGATTAGTGTGATCAAGGCTCTAACAGTACAGGATTAGACTTCTGGAGCACGTAATCCTCCTTGTTATTCATTCCAAAGCTCCAACCGGCTAGAATAAATAACATTTCTAATCATTTTACAAATGAAGTAATCTTTAATGCAAAATACATATACATACAATTGTCAGAGAGGCTGATTTTTCAATTTTTATGATTTCTAATAGACTGTCTTTTATATAATTAATTTCTTTATCCATTTTCTTATTCTGTTCTTCACCAAAATAAAATTGGTTTTATTTGTTGCATATTTTGTGCATAGCCTATATTAAATGCTTTAGAATGTACATGGAGTGCCCTGTCATAAGTTGTGAATCATTTGTCTGCAGAACAATATATTCAGTATGGTAAATATTCCTCAGATTAGTTTTTTCCTCTACTTCATTCACTATTCTTACTGTATATATTAAAAGGGTTTGTCTGCTTTGTGTTAATTTTAACAGGATCTTTTTCCGTTTCGAAACAGCATGTTACGAATATAAATTTATTATGAGTTTAGTGCCAGTCTACTTATCACTAAAGCCTTTTCCACTGTCTTCACAGCCCTCTTAGTCTAAACATGACTGATGGAGGGGCACATGACCAAACTCCTCACACTGCACGGGTGCTAGTTTCCTAAGCACATTTTTTCAGTGGGGAAGGCTGATGGACAGATCTGGTCATGTGCACCTCCATCAGTGGCCATGTTCAGAACAGGGGTGTCTTAAAAGGGAGTCTGTCAGCAGTAAATTGGTTATAATTTGAATATGAATAAAAGCTGAATAACAAATGCATATTTGGAAACTGTAGAATCACCTCTACAAGGTACTGTAATTAGGTTTATAATCAATTTACTGCTGACACACTCTTTGAAGTGAATCTCTCTCCTTGGGGAGAGCACCAGTGAAGGTGTGTAGCGTTTTGAATTGCCTTTTGCCCTCTACTAAGCATCTACATATCACAAGGCATTACGGGAAAAGGAGCTGGGAAGCTCATGCGACCTTTGTTGGATGTAACAGATCCTCAATTTGCTTTTGACCCACTGAGTCTTGAGACAGCAAAAGAGATTTTAGCTAAGCCAATTTCACTCATCTGCATACAGCGCTGTTTCGGGATTTTTGTCCCTCATCAGTGCAGAGCAGAGTGAATTGGCTGGCTTTGTGGGAGGCAATGAGTGGCTCTCTTTAAAGGCAGTGACCAAGAGTCCTACGTGAAAGCACATACTTGACTATGCATGAAGTAATGCATGCACATTCGCGTCAGGCACCCCTTGTGATCACCCTGGATCCCACTGGACAGACCCCTAGCAATCAGTCATTTATCCACCATCCTGTGGAAAGGGGAAAAATGTCACACTCATGCATGGGGTATCCATGAAAACGAGTGCCCTTTGGATGCAAGACGACCATGAAAAATTGATGTTTTTCAGCTTGGATGTGTGTGTATGAGTCACTGGATCTTAATCAGTTATGATGCAGTGACTTCTATACACACGGCTGAGTTCAATGTTCTGATTTCAGAGTGTTCCTATCAGGTAGACCGCTCTACAGAAAACACATAAAGATTGCAAAGGATATTAAAAGAAGATAATGGGTATTAAGAATAAAAACACACAAAAATGTACACTAAAGTATTAAAGGGGATTTATGGCAGATATATATAAAAAAAAAAAATTGATACCATAACTGATCCCTCGTCACTCACATTCTGCGTCCCTGCTTCCTGGTCAAGAAGAAGGACCTGCTAAATATTGAAACAGGAGTGATAGGAGATTGTTTATGCTATGGTAACCCTTTCTAAAAAAAAAAAAAAGAATCTGCAGGAAACCCCATTTTAAACTATGAGTTGATAAGTCTGTTCTGCATTGTGCATCTTCTGTTACATTTACATTGTTCCTCTTCTGTAGTACTTCCAATAAAAACCCATTGCTACATTGGTGACATCTTATCCATCTTTACATTAGTATTTTCCTTTGAATGTAAAAGTGCATTTCTACTAAAGAAACATTAAAAACCAGCATGACACAATGCAATCTAAACACTCCAAGCCTTCAAGTATCCCACAAAGAAATGAGGCGTTTCATAGAGAAATATATTTTCACAAGATGATTTGTATAATCACACCATATGTAATAGGAAAAGAAAATAGAGTATTACGTAATTTTGTTTGTTTATTCAAGCACAGAAGGCTCATCAGTCTGCTTACTATCTTGTTTTTGCTATTACTGTATATAAGAAGGGTTTACAGAGTAGCTGGTTGGTGACCATATAATGTTTGGCACAAAGGTTATAAGGCTGGTGCCAAATAATGAAAGACTCTAAACTTAATAAAGTCAGTATAGACATCAGTTTGGTGATGAGCTCTTTGTTTGTGGATGCACTCTAATTCGGCCATTGCTTATAACTAGGTTTAGTATAGTTGATACCATCATATGTTAATATAGAATTGGTCACTATTGAATGTGTACTTTTCAAATAGTTATGTAAACAAAAGGATTGACAATAAAGGAGACATCTGGAAAACACAATGGGGGTGGATATACTAAACAAAATTGTGCCAAAATCTGTGCCATAACTGGTATAAAGTCACATCATTATCTAAAGATGTGCCAAACTTATTATTCAGCTTGAGCCACTGTAAGAGCTTTGTAGTATCTAGTTTAGTTGTAAGCTGTCTAAATTTAAGGGAGTATCTGTAAATTTGGCCCAAATTTCTAAACTAAACGGATCAAACCAATGGAACTTTGTTCTGTAGGTTGGTATGAAAGAACAATGCAAATAGAATGCAATGGTCCATGGGAAAAGTTTGGCAGTGTATATATATACAGTATATATTAGGCCAGGGAAGGTAAGGCTGGGTTCACATCGTAATAAAACCCACTGATTTCAATGGGTTTTAAAAACCATCCGCAGGTGTACGTTTCTACCATTTCTGTTGTATATCTGCTCTTTTGTGGCAGAGACAAAAGTCAGACTAGCAGTACTTTTCCTCTGTCCAAAAAAATAAGCATATACGACAGACAGCAACAAAGCCGTTTTTTTTTTAACATTGAGGTCTATGGAAGGTGGACAGAAATGGATTATCAGCAGATAATAGTCTGTGTTTGTTTTGCAATCTGTTTTTCCCTCTTCATTCTTCTCTGCGCATGCTCAGAATGAAGAAGGGGAAAAAAAAAAAGAATTTGTAAAAAACAGACACAAACAAACAGTGTGAACCTAGCCTGAAAAATATTTTAAAAAACCACACTCACCTGTTCCCGGTGCTCCAGTATCTCTCAGGTCTGGTCCTGCTGCTCTTGTGTTTTCTTGTGGTGGAAGCCCCTGCTGCACTGTGATGTCCCAGGTCCCTTACCTTAGGCCACTGATTGGCCTCGGCAGACATTAATAATTTTCACTTTAACTTTAGAAAAAGGGGTATCATATGAGTGATGTCAATTCATTTACTTACAATGACTATAAAGCTCTGCTCTTTAGCCCCAGTAATAATTCCTAAGTGCATAAGGAAAGTAAAATCGAAGCCTTGGATAGAAATGATGGACAGCTTCATATTGGAAAACTATTGTAGGGCTCCATCAGCAGGACAGCTATGCTATAAGAGGTCCCCATTAAATGAAGCAGCTGAATTATCAACGGCCTCATGAAGCGGCTGGAGTCCCAGGAGAACAGCCATAAGAACCAAAGTTTGAGCTTGGAAACAGAAGTTAAAATAACTCAATGTGAAATGTTAAATCCCCTTAATAATTGAGCTGCCCAATAAACCCAGGGACTTATTACAGAATTTATACCTTTCCATGACCTACTTTAGATGGATGTGAAATCTGCATGGGTTACTCATGAACAAGAGTGCACTTATTCATTTTCATTGCAAGGTTATTAATATTGATTTTCATCCCTTTGCTATTGTATATTTAGTAGTGTGTTAACAGGACCAGCAAGTGAATGGGACAAGTAAATTAACAAGATTTATTAACCTATAAAGTGCTTGAATTTATAATTGTGCCAGGGTTCCTGGGATGTTTTAGATATAATTATTGCCCAATAACTTTACAGTTGGAAAGAAAATGAACAGTGCTTGGCTTTCAGCATGCACACCTCATTGCAAGTGGATTAGTAGCCGAGAGATCTTTTCATTTCATTTCATTTCTCAGTTTTCTGCTTAATTAGGATTGTGTTGTATCCTTTGTAGCTTACATAAGTTTACCAGACAACGCGTGGCGAGATGGTTAAACTAGAGAACCTTACCTGTCATTTCCTACCTGTGCACTTACATGGTGACTATGTGTCAAGCACTCAACAACTAGTAATAAATGTCACCAAAATCATAGCGCTTCCTGCAGTAACAATGTCTTTGTGTCAATTTATTCGGGAAGGTGTTGTTACTGTCTTATTTATTTATCTACCAGTCAATTAGACCTATAAAAAAGAAAATATTTTTGTGAGCGGTAATATTTGGGATATTTTCTAAGTGGACATTAAACGGCAGTAACGATAATGTAAGTAACTAATTATAAAGCTTGCTGGAGTTGGCAGAAAGCAGGAGCTGATTAGTCACATCTAATGAAATAAAAAGCAGATGTTTTCTTGGGAACTGCTTAACTACATGTTTCTGTGCTGGAAATACTACTGCTATTGCAGTTGCTTGTGTCATAGTCATTAATTGGTAGCTTCTAATAGGACATTCTGCTTTTCCTGTGGCTACAGTAACCCCTGTGTACTGTCTCATTTTCCAATCGCTTGGGCAGACACTTGACACTCTTTACCTTTGCCAGCAGTAAATTGCAAGGTTGTTTAAATGCTGAGAGAATACATCATATCAGTGCCCGCAAATGGTTGCACTGTTTAACAATGTAAGTGGTATCTTTAGCTAAAATAAAGATCTGTCCATATATATATATATATATAAAATCTTTCTCTCTGACACTATATTGTGAAGTATGTGGTTTGATTTTTTAGTGCATGCAGATCATACTGTCTTCTTTTTCCTGTAATTGTACCTAGGAGAATAGAGCAGCATGTATTAATGTCATGGTGGTTATAATAGGGCATAGAGAAAGGCAAAGAGCAAGGATGCAGTAGAAACAGAGGGGAAGAGGAAGAATCTAGCAGTGCCAGACAATTGCACATTTCAAGTCTTGCGATTTCTGACAGATTTAGAATGACCCACCAGCTGGGTGACAGGTATAAAAAGACAACATAATTATTAGTGTGACTTGAATGCTGAGACCCCATTTCATTGGGCTTCAGGCAACTGTCTTATACTTTTTTTTTCTAATAATGATAACCTCCATGTAGGATCAGCTTTGTTTAGTTTTACTTG
Organism: Leptodactylus fallax; assembly: GCA_947044405.1. Lineage (NCBI taxonomy): Eukaryota > Metazoa > Chordata > Amphibia > Anura > Leptodactylidae > Leptodactylus > Leptodactylus fallax. Next base: position 1,628,044 of record CAMRHE010000050.1, on the reverse strand, counting down.
TCAGCTCACCATTGGTAACTTGTGACACTACAGTTACAAACCGTGCTTTATTAATGTCCTAAGAAAATAGTCCAACATTCCTTGTACCACCAAGCTTGTATGAGTAGCTTTAAGGGATTTATGTAGATGTTAAGCCAATGGAATAGGTAACTATTTATGGATGTGTCAAATTTGGCTAAGGACTCCAATTTCTCTTGAGACCAATTCAGTAATGTTTTACCACATGCTTGCAAAACCCTGAAAAGCTGCAGTCTACAATACAACCACCAAATGGCAACACATAGACACAGACAGCATTTCACTTTGTGATACAGTATTGCAAAATAATCATGTCTTGAAAAGCTGATCATCCTGTGACACACAGAGCTGGACATCCAAGATAATAGGCAGTGAAGGATGCATCGGTACATGAATGATAATGACCAAAAAACACCTTGAAGGGGTTGTCCAGGCTAAGATTTTATTTATTAATTAAGCCAGGGGAGGTGAAAAAAATTCTCCTGTCCCCAGTGCTCCGATGCTTCTCCACGGTCCTGCAGCTCTGTTGTCTTCCGGTGGAATGACCCGCCACAAGTGACTGCTGAGGCTAATCAGTGCCTCAGGAAGGGATCTAGGGACATCACTACCTGTGACGTTCCTGCTTCCCTTCTGCTGAGGCCTCAGTGTATGTCACAGCCGGTGAGAAATTCCACAGCAAGAAGGCAGCCGAGCTGCAGGCCTGGACCGCCCAGGAGGACACCGGAGTGCTGGGGACAGGTGAGTATGTTTTTTTTTTTTGTTTTTTTTTACTTCACCCCTGGCCTAATTAGAAAAATATGTTTAGTCTGGACAACTTATTTAAAGGGGTTGTCCAGGCAAAAATAGACAACCCTTTTAACATTTAAATGAGCTGGGGGCAGTGAAACAAATAAAAAAAAAATGCAATCCACTTTCTGTTTTCAATCCAATTACAAACTATATTTTCCAAGCCGATGGACCTGATTTTGCCCATTAAGTGTCATATGCCTTTGCAAAGTCCAGGAACACTATATCCATAGCCTCGCCACTGTCCAGACTTATACTCACCTCTTCATAAAAACAAATCAGGTTAGATCACTTTTTATTCCATATTTTGTGAGGCGAGATGGTAAAAAATTGTTAATTCGGGAATTAACTACAGGTTTAGTTTTAATGTAGTTTGTTACTGACATAACGATACCATATGTGTGGTGTTTTATTCTGTGTTTTGTGTTTTTATACTATTTAAGGGAAAAGAGGCATTTTTGGGGGAGTTATTTATTTTTTTTAACTACTTGTAAAAAAATTTTTTTACTTTTTTTACATATTCTTTTTGTCCCAATTGGGGACATGAACCAGCGATCTAGAGTATATTGGAGTGTATAACTGCCATCAGCTTATGCATAGGCTGCCAGGCCTAGCTAATTGATCCTGGATTCAGAATCAAGACGTGAGAAGGTGATCTCAGTCCTGGGGCCATGGACAACCCCTTAGATGCCGCAATCAATCATGAGCTCAGCTCTGGCCATGGTAATTACAGGCGGTTGTCAGCTACTCTTAATGTCACTCGCTCAGCTTCCAGCACAGTTTGAATTTTTCTCTCTAGCCCCCCACCTCTTTATAGCAATTAATGCGCTTTTTTTTTTCCTGTTTGATGTACTATTTAAAGGGGTTATCCAGTTTCCAAAAATGAACTACATTTACAGCAGTACTAAATACTCACTGTTCCCTTGTAAACCCTTTACTCGGCTTTATTTTACTTGCTGCTCCACGTATCACTGTTAAGTACATGCAGTGAATCATGGACAAAATTGCATTTCCCATTATTCATCTGCCTGTTCTCACACAGCACTTTCCCACCTTCCTATGTGGAAATTTCCTCCTTGCTGTTTTATGTCACAGTGTCTGTCGTGTCTCACTTCTTCAGTTCATGAAGCCACTCTGTGCTGAACTGCTCACAGGGAGGGTTAGTTAGCTTGCAAGCAAAACGTCACAGCTGTGGTCAATGACCTAAAAATAAACCAGATACACAGAATTGAAACAGGATATTTATTAAGGAAGTGTTTTGTATTGATGCATCCTGTTATTTTTCAATTTTTTTTTTAAAAAACGGGATAACCCCTTTAAGTTCTGTAATGTCAGAAGGGCAGTGTCAGGCAGGGGGGCATGAGTCAGAGCCCCAATTAGAGCCAGCCAGTGTCAGAGCTCAGAAATTAGAATCACACCCCTTTCCTGCTTCTGCCTGACACCGCCCTTCTGACAGTACAGAGAATAGATAGCATATTACGCACCAAGACTAACAGCATTGATTGCTTGGGAGAAAAAATTCCAGCTGTGCCAGAATCAGGTGAGCAGCACATATTCAATGAAGCAAAGAACTGAGGACCCACTTTGTGGAAATGAAGCTTTTTTTGTTGCAGATTTTGTTGTGGTTTTTTGAGAGAAAACCAAGAATGGCTACAGAAGTTAAGGGAAATAGAGCTGTGCTAAAAAGTTTACATACCCCGGCAGATTTTTTTCTTTTTTGACCTTTTTTTTTAGAGAATATGAATGATAATACAGAAACTTTTTCTCCACTCATGGTTAGTGGTTGGTTGAAGCCATTTATTGTCAAACTTCTGTGTTTTCTCTTTTTAAATCATAATGACAACCAAAAACATCAAAATGACCCTGTTCAAAAGTTCACATATCCCAGTTCTTAATACCGTGTATTGCCCCCTCTAACATCAATGACAGTTTGAAGTCTTTTGTGGTAGTTGTGGATGAGGCTCTTTATTTTCTCAGTTGGAAAAACTGCCAATTCTTCTTCACAAAAAGTCTCCAGTTCCTGTAAATTCCTGGGCTGTCTTGCATGTACTGCGCGCTTGTGATCTCCCCAAAGTGGCTCAATGATATTGAAGTCAGGAGACTGAGATGGCCACTCCAGAACCTTCACTTTCTTCTGTTGTAGCCAATGACAGGGCGACTTGGCCTTGTGTTTTGGATCGTTGTCATGTTGGAACGTGCAAGTACGTCCCATGCACAGCTTCCTGGCCGATGAGTACAAATTTGCCTCCAGTACTTGCTGATAACGTGCTGCATTCATCTTTCCTTCATCTTTGACCAAGTTTCCTGTGCCTTTGAAGCTCACACATCCCCACATCATAAGTGATCCACCTCCGTGCTTTACAGTAGGAATGGTGTTCCTTTCATCATAGGCCTTGTTGACACCTCTCCAAATGTAACATTTATGGTTGTGGCCAAAAAGTTTTATTTTTGTCTCATCACTCCAAATTACCTTGTTCCAGAAGTTTTGAGGCTTGTCTCTGTGCTGTTTGGCATATTGAAGGCGAGATTCTTTGTGGAATTTGCGCAGTAATGGCTTTCTTCTGGCAACTCGACCATGCAGCCCATTTTTCTTCAAGTGCCTCCTTATTGTGCGTCTTGAAACAGCCACTCCGATAGTTTTCAGAGAGTCCTGTATTTCAGCTGATCTTATGTGTGGGTTTTTCTTTGTATCCCGAACAATTTTCCAGGCAGTTGTGGCCAAAATTTTGGTTGGTCTATGTGACTGTGGTTTGGTTTCTGGACATGTTATCAGGCCAAAATCACCAGGGTATGTGAACTTTTGAACAGGGTCATTTTGATGTTTTTGGTTGTCATTATGATTTAAAAAGAGAAAACACAGAAGTTTCACAATAAATGGCTTCAACCAACCACTAACCATGAGTGGAGAAAAAGTTTTGTGTTATCATTCATATTCTCTGAAAAAAGGCCAAAAAAACAAAAAATCTGCCAGGGTATGTAAACTTTTTAGCACAACTGTATATAGCAAGTACTTATACTTCTACCTTCTGCTAAATCCATTCTTTTGCTCAAAAAAACTGCAGCAAATTCTGCAACAAAAAAATCTGCATTTCCGCAAAATGGGGCCTCAGCCTAAATATGTCTTCCATATCATAAATGTCTTTTATGATCAAACGTCTTGACCTTCTCATAACATGTCAGAAATTACTTCACATTGGTTGTTTATGAAAACATAGGCAGTCTATAGTCAAGGATTCTTGATATCCACAAATTGTCTTTCAACACAAAGGTACCAATGGCTCAGTACTTTGTTTGCCCATCTCTTTATTGTCTGACTTACACATTAATAAAAAACAAAAGAGAAAGCTATTAGTATTGAAGATCTTTTCTAGAACTTCATATTTCTTTAAAAGTCCTATTCTATGTTGCATCCTTTAGCTGCTAGATCTTCTTTTGCTAAAGTATAAGGTCCACATAGTGTGTCACTGGTCAGTAATGCTAAATCCCTGTGGCCACTTTATGTTTGCTGAGTTTCTTTCTTTCTTACCCTTTGCCTTCCAACCACCATAACAGTTTTGTTTTAACATTCACATGTATTGTGTATACAGTGATGGCCAAAAGTATTGGCACCCCTGCAATTCTGTCAGATAATACTCAATTTCTTCCAGAAAATGATTGCAATCACAAATGCTTTGGTAATAATATCTTCATTTATTTTGCTTGCAATGAAAAAAAACAAAAGAGAATGAAAAAAAAAAAGTCAAATCATTGATCATTTTACACAAAACTCCAAAAATGGGCCGGACAAAAGTATTGGCACCCTCAGCCTAATACTTGGTAGCACAACCTTTAGACAAAATAACTGCGAACAACCGCTTCCGGTAACCATCAATGAGTTTCTTACAATGCTCTGCTGGAATTTTAGACCATTCTTCTTTGGCAAATTTCTCCAGGTCCCTGAGATTTGAAGGGTGCCTTCTCCAAACTGCCATTTTGAGATCTCTCCACAGGTGTTCTATGGGATTCAGGTCTGGACTCATTGCTGGCCACTTTAGAAGTCTCCAGTGCTTTCTCTCAAACCATTTTCTAGTGCTTTTTGAAGTGTGTTTTGGGTCATTGTCCTGCTAGAAGACCCATGACCTCTGAGGGAGACCCAGCTTTCTCACACTGGGCCCTACATTATGCTGCAAAATTTATTGGTAGTCTTCAGACTTCATAATGCCATGCACACGGTCAAGCAGTCCAGTGCCAGAGGAAGCAAAGCAACCCCAAAACATCAGGGAACCTCCGCCATGTTTGACTGTAGGGACCGTGTTCTTTTCTTTGAAGGCCTCTTTTTTTTTTTCCTGTAAACTCTATGTTGATGCCTTTTCCCAAAAAGCTCTACTTTTGTCTCATCTGACCAGAGAACATTCTTCCAAAAAGTTTTTGGCTTTCTCAGGTAAGTTTTGGCAAACTCCAGCCTGGCTTTTTTATGTCTCTGGGTCAGAAGTGGGGTCTTCCTGGGTATCCTACCATAGAGTCTCTTTTCATTCAGACGGATAGTACGGGTTGACACTGTTGTACCCTCGGACTGCAGGGCAGCTAGAACTTGTTTGGATGTTAGTCGAGGTTCTTTAGCCACCATCCGCACAATCTTTCGTTGAAATCTCTCGTCAATTTTTCTTTTCCGTCCACATCTAGGGAGGTTAGCCACAGTGCCATGGGCTTTAAACTTCTTGATGACACTGCGCACGGTAGACACAGGAACATTCAGGTCTTTGGAGATGGACTTGTAGCCTTGAGATTGCTCATGCTTCCTCACAATTTTGCTTCTCAAGTCCTCAGACAGTTCTTTGGTCTTCTTTCTTTTCTCCATGCTCAATGTGGTACACACAAGGACACAGGACAGAGGTTGAGTCAACTTTAATCCATTTCAACCGGCTGCAAGTGTGATTTAGTTATTGCCACCACCTGTTATGTGCCACAGGTAAGTAAAAGGTGCTGTTAATTACACAAATTAGAGAAGCATCACATAATTTTTCAAAGGGTGCCAATACTTTTGTTCACCCCCTTTTTTATGTTTGGTGTGGAATTATATCCAATTTGGCTTTTTGACAATTCTTTTTGTGGTTTTCCATTGAAGACAAATTAAATGAAGATATTATTACCAAAGCATTTGTGATTGCAATCATTTTCTGGAAGAAATTGAGTATTATTTGACAGAATTGCAGGGGTGCCAATACTTTTGGCCATCACTGTATACATGTATTGCAATGTACTGGGAAGCCAGAAAAATATAAATGGGGGAAAATTTTATAAAAATGCAGTTGTTCCTTTTTTAACAGGTTTTTTTTGTGTCAACTGTGAGGTAAAAATGATATGTTACATTTATTCTGCAGGTCCATATGATTACAGTGATACCTTTAGAGAAAATTTAAGGAACTATTCAGTATCACAATAGTCTCAGCAAAGAGAGGAAAATAGTGCTATTCACCATTAGGTAAAAACATCCTTATTCCAACCACATTAAAAAAGAAGCATCACAGTATTTTTTTTTGTCTTTCCTTATTTTGATTTTGTTTGGGTCTTCAATACGAGTGTTATAATAATGATTGCACAGTAGTTTGCTGCTGTTCTTGGCTGTGCTATACAATGTGAAATTAATCGAATGTGAGTGTACATAGATATACATATTGTACTGTGCTTTTCCTTTAAAGATGTGGTTGTATTTGGAGGCTGGGAGTAACGTTGGCATACACCTATAAGGTGCGATGGCGCCACTCAAGAGCAGGGCCAGAGGAAATGTGTAATGTACATGCTTTCTTACCCCAATGCTGCTTTTTTAATATGATTGGAATAAAGGACACTTTTACCTACTGCTGAGAGTCTCTACTTTTCTTCTCTTTGCTGTTTGCTTACACATTGTTGGATGGCAGATCACCACTGATTTTCCTAACAAGGCAACTCCGTGATGTAGGACTATTGTTGTATACTTAAATAAATAGAGGGACCTCCAAGTGTAGTGCCACTACAGTTTTTTCTCTTGTTTGGGATCACAATATAACTTCTTTATACTTCAGTCTACCATACTGTAAGTGCTTTTTTCAGGGCATTGATGTAATTTTGGCAAATGTTTGACATTTTTATTTTGGGAGATGGGAGATGAAGCGATGGAAAAAATGTGTTTCAGACATTTTGATTATTTTTCCCATTATGGGGTTTACTGTACTGGATAAATACTTTAATTTTATAATAGAACGGGCATTTTCAGATGCATTGACTCCCTATATGTTCTTGTTTTTTTTTTTTTTTTGTTTATTTGTGAGATGGGGAAGGGGAGTGATTTGAAATTTTACTTCTTTTGTTTTTTGTATTTTTTAAAACTTGTTAAACATTTTTAACTATATTTTTGGTTTCCCTAGAGGAATATTGAACACATAAGATCAGTGGTTCTCAACCTGTGGTGCACTTACCACAGGTAGTACAACCTGCTGTCCCCAGGGATATGTGCTGTGGCTAAGAACCTCTGGTTTATATTACATGCTACACTTCATGCAGGTCCCCCCTGCTCTGGATGGACGCCTGTGCATGGCCACAGACAACTTTCTTACTTTAGAAAAGTGCAATAAGGTCTTCCACCAGTACTCATGGAGGTGTTCATTGCTGTGCCCTGAGAGCCAGTGGTGAGCTGCATTCATAATTAATTCACTTATACCAGACTCTGATACTATAGTTCCATTGTTAAAAACAAAATTTCTGGGCACTTTGGCCCTGCCACAGCCTTGCCCATGAACCAACCCTCTTTCACCCGTAATGACCACAAACTTCCTCCTTTGAAGTTTGGCCACTGCACCTCCCTATCCAATTTCCTGGGACTTTTGGCAACTATTTAGTATTGCAGTCTATTGTAAAATTGCTAATTTTATATTAAATCCTGCCTGAGGCAGGGATGAATATGAACTTACAGGCGCTGGAAGGCCTGTAAGCCTTCAATAGATTTGTTCAACTAAGCAGCTTCCATGATATTGCTGTGGGGGAAGGGGGCATTTGGTTTCAGGACACGGCCTTAAATGTTAAGTAACCTTTCTTAAGTCATTGTCTCATTTGGCATCTGAAAGATTAATTATATGTGATAGGAGTTGTCCATTTGAGACACTATGATTTAGGGGAGTATATATTGCTTTGTATGGATTTTTTTTTTTAGCTATATATAGGCATATATTATGTACTTATGGAACATCATTTATATGAGTACATGTTCTCCACCAATATTATTTTATGTGTATTTTATTTTGATGTTTTTATCGATTATTACAAACAGATAAATAATATGCACAACAAATGTATATTACTTTACACAGGTTTGGAGAGAAAAAAAATTACATACTGCCAGGACAAACAATGGACTTACAGTAAACTCATTGATACCTTAGTGTTTACACAGAGAGATAACAAACACTGTTTGAGCCTATTAACTCAAACTGCACTTAGCAGGAGATAACAACTCTGAGATCTAGTGTAATCCAGAGAACTCTGGCCCCTCCTCTTCAGAGAGCAGTCATCCATCCTATAATGTTAGATAACATGTAAACAAATAATTTCACGTAGCACGTTAAAGAAGCAGCATTGCTAAAGCAACATATTTAGGAAAACTCTTTAATTTACATAAGCTAGCAGTTTAGATAGGATCTTTGAGATGGGAATAGCCCTTTAAAAAAATTCCTCCCCCACCAATGCCCTGAAACATTTGAGCTGACCTTGTATTACATGAATAACTCTGCAATAACCACCTTTCTTATAATACTGTACGTTAAGATATGTAATATAGTTGATTGAACGACTAACCCAGCCTCCTCAGATGCCTAAAGTCTGTTATATGCCAGAGTGACTAAGTGGTTTTAAATCCACCATTTATCTCTGTTCTCACAGTAATTTAATGAATGTTTTTTAATACAATGTTACAGTCAACTTGTTTAACAAATTCTTGTTTTCACAGTAGGGTGAGCTGTAGTGTCTTGCATTACAATGAATGTTAGCACAGGTCTTATTAGGAAATTATTCAGATGTAGTACAATGCGTTCTGCTGTATTTCAGTAATATTTCTCTAGTCCTCCCCCCGTCCTTCTAATACATTGTACATGTGGGCATACGTTTTAACCTTTTGTATCTTTATATAGAACACAATTTTCTTGCCGTTTTGGCACACGTCACAGTGCAGCTCAGGTTGATAGACATTTTTATCTTGCTCCCTCATAAGCATCAGCATATAGCCACGCTGTAAATCTGTATAAAATAGACTTATTTCTAAAGTGAATTGATGTTTTCCATGAATTTTTAAAATACATAGCCTCATTTTATCATTGCAGTCATCACGGAGGGAATACATGCAGCAAGGCACATTTGAGTTGGTTTTATTGTTTGTTTAACTGTACAGCTGTAGGTCCAGTAATGTCAAATTATAATTTCTGTTGGATTTTCTTGCAGATATCCGCTGAGAGTCAGAGACCTAGAAATGGGACAGCAAGAAGATTGATGCTGAATACAATAGAAGAAATAACCTGGTCTGGGAATTAAAAAGAAACTTCAATTGTTCATGCATTCTGCTCACATCTTTGTTACCACAATATGAGGACTTTGGGCTGCTTGTTATTTCTTGTTTTTTGGGTCAGTCAGCCCCAGAAAAGCTGCACAACTCTTCTCCCAGAAAGGACTACTCCTAGTACAGAACCAACAGCAGATGACCTTGAACCCAACCAAGAAAATGACATGGAAAGGAGTCGCTCAAAAAGAAGCTGGATGTGGAATCAATTTTTTCTTCTTGAGGAATATACTGGAACAGATTACCAATACGTTGGCAAGGTATTGTTTCTATCGTCAAGTATTAGATCTAGATGTTGTATTAGCATCCCATACAGTAGAGACAGTTGTCTACCCCAGTAATTTACTACCTGTTATAAAGTCAGAGTCTGCTCTCAATAACTACACGAGTGGCTTGTGGCAGAAGAGAAGAGCTGCCACACTAGATACATGGCCTGTGAATGAGGGAACTTCTCTCCAACCAATTATAAAAATGTTTGCAGCTAATCATTCCCTTTTCTGACGGTTTGGCAGGATTCCTGCTGCATGTGTTGAACAGCACTTTGTGGGACTGAAACATAGGTATTGGGCATTACTGTAAAAAGAGAAACACTTCCTATAATATGATAAAATATTCTCCAAAGCAGATGTCGAAAGAGCTGAATTTTCCACTCCATGCTCTCCAGTTTAAATATAGGTTATTTCAGGTGACCTTGAATAACTACTGTCAGTCAGAAAACACATTAAATTTGAATGTTGTCTGAATTTTATTTCAGAGTTTAGATGGAAAGAAAGAGAGTACAATTACTGGTAGAATACAGTGACATCTATTATGTCAAGTTTTTTAAAGGGGCAGCACTTCAGTTTTTCAACCTTTCACACCAAACTTGACACTAAATGCATTCATTTTTTTGTGAAAAATAATTGTGAAATGACATACCAGAAAGGCGTCTAAAAACATATATGTCACAAACTGTTTGGTTACATTTACATATATTTCACACAAATAAATATATTATCTGTCGCTGTAATCATGAATTAATGGAATTCAGGAATATGAAAAACATGGCTGCTTTCTTTGAGCAACAGTGCCACACTTGTCTGGCATTGCAGGACTGAGTGGAACCAAACACAAGTGAACATCTCCCATTTCCCTGTTTCAGCAGGTTTGCCTGCTGTCTCTTTTTCTCACTTCTGGGGTGAGGTAGCTTTGACAGTTTAATGATCAGGACACTGTGAAGTATCACATTATAGACATTACTTTTACGATGAGAGATTATTTATTATGATTACTAGAAATCTAATATAAATTCAGATAAATTAATATGCACAGTAAATGTATATTACATTATACAGTTTGTATAGAACACTTATCATGCTTCTAGAGAATGGACTCAGTGTTATCTTTGTGTTTGCATAGAGAGATAACAGACAGGGCTCCCAGAGCCTTTATCAACAAACTGCAATTAGCTGAACTGAACTGATTTGGTGCTATTTAAGCTCTGTAATGTCAGAAGTGTCAGGCGGGAAGGGGGGGAGGGGTCGTGATTCATAGCTCCAATCAGAGCTAGCCAGAATCACACCCCTTGCCTGCTCATGCCTGACACCGCCCTCCTGACAGTACAGAACCTTAATAGCATATCAGGCACCAAAACTAACAGCATTGATTGCTCGGGAATGGTGGGGGCTAGAGAAAAATTCAGTGCCAGAATCAGTGCATAGTTGCTATTAAGTGATGTAAAGAACTGGAGTTGTTGGAGGTGGTGAAAGGTGCTCTTTAAGCTGGTGCCAAGGAATAATGCCTTTCCCTGCACTGGCCATAGTATGAGTGACCTTACAAGATACAGAGGTTGAAGCCATGGAGATCATCTGATATTTTGGGCAGCTTAATGATCCAAATGGGACAACCCCCTGAATGTCTTATATTTTATATTATAATATGGTACATTGTGAAGTGCGTCTTCAGGTAAATGTAAAAGGGAAAGATAACAGGATGCGTCTTTATCAGTACAGCAGATTTCTGAGTCAGTGTCAGTCGTAAGCATGTGATGTACTTTCCAGTTCTGCCGTGCATATGTGTATTAAGCTAGGTGTCATGAAGAATGCAGAGCTGTTTATTTTTTTCTCACCATCTGTACATTTGCTCGCAATGGAACGGTCTTTTTAACAATTATACCAATATGTTTTAATTATAGAATTCAGATTGATATGTTTATAGTTTACTTTTCAATTTAAGTGCAGAAAAATATGCAGACAAGCCAATTATTAGGCTGTGTTCACATTTTGCATTTTGGTGCAGGTTTTTTTTTTTTTAGCCAAAACTGGGACCTCTTCAAAGACAAGAAGAGCTGAAAAGTTTTCATTATACTGTACTTCTTCTCCTTTTATGTTACTTTAAAATACAGACAAGTTATACATATGTCTGCTATTTTAATTCATGAATGTTTCTGTATGCCGTACATCTGCTGTTTTTTTGTTTTTTTTTGTGCAGGAAGTCCTATAAAGTAAATGTTTACATACAATTGTAAAAAAAAATAGATTGTAATAGTAACAGTGCTCATGCTATAGTATGCTGTCCTTAATCTTCACTTAAATAAGACAAAAATGCAATTTAAAAAGCTGTATGTAACAATGTGGTTTTCCACTATATTTTATTACAACAGCCACTTAAAAATACATAAAATATGAGATTTATCTAGACTTACATTTCCTACAGCAGTCTTGTCTCCTCTGCGCCAGAATAAGATGTGCCTAATTTAATAGGAGTTTCATGCCTCTTAATAAATCAGGTGCGTCTCCTAACCTCTTTGTGCCTGAATCTCAAATCGGTTAGCATAGATATGAGCTAAGAGTTATGCCAGTTTCTGGCATAAATTAAAGCAAATTTGTTGGGCCAGATATTGATGACCTACCGTGAGGGTAACTTATTTTGCGACAGCATAGTCAAACTGGGCCCACTGACTACCCACTTGCAGACCTATTTCTTCTGCTTTTATCTGCTTGCAGGCTTGCTTCTTCTGCCTTTATCCACATTTCCTCTATCATAAAGCCATTTATAGAAGGTATATATTAGTTTGAAATGGAATAGCATTTTACTATCATTATCTGCCACATATTTTATAAGATTTTTACTTTGGTTCTGCTAGATCAGACCATATTTACTGTATGTATTTTTCACCTTGGTAGCCTATAAGGTGCTCACCTTACTTTTGACTTGATTATCTCAGAATTGTACACAAGGAGGGAATGCTGGGAGCATATATCTTCTGTGAATTGCATAATCGGAAACGATCTGTGGATTTAGCTTATGTCAGTCACTGTTCATCCTAACAGTGGCAGACACACTGCCCAAAACACATAGTAACTATATTTGCCTACCATTAACTTATGTTTTTCAGGCAGTGCAATGTCTCTGTGCTCCACTGTATCTGCTCAGCTTTGTCAGGTGCTAGCAGTGGCCTTGGATTCTGTAAACACAGATGGTATACATGTACAATGGCTATATTACTAGGAATGGCTGCCCACTCCTTTATTGTTCTCTAGTGCTTGTTTTGTCAGTAGTTAGCTATTATATTTCTGTATCATGACAGGTAGTAATAATTGCTCAAAAACAGCAGAATTATGACCATCATTAGTATAGTGTAAAGTACATTACTGTTCACTTACAGTATTATCTCGTAATTGTGTTTATTTCAGTGCTTCTTAAACATTCCTAATGTCTAATCTCATAATGAATGATAAAACTTTTATGTTGGGAATTTGTTACATCTGCCCAGGTTCATATGAACCATATGTTGAAAGTCCCCTTATGACAGTAGAACCGCTTGCTTCTCTCTAGGTGAGAAATGTATGTGCATCACTATTTAAAAAACACAAAGAGCTATAAAGTAAATTTATCATTCCCATTAAATTTTATTTTCCATCAATGAATAATATATTTACAGTTGTTTTGAGACCGCTTATTTCTCCATTTTAAATATTAAGTGGAAGGTTTTTAGGTTCTCTGCTGAGTCTGAATTTGGAATGAAGAAAGCTGAAAACCTAAACACACAGTGGATTTTCTCAATATATTTTAAGGATAACTTCTGCATTACTTTTTCATTGCTTATAAATGGTAAACTAAGCAAGTGTGAAATTATAATACCTCCTGCCCCCTAAAAGGATATCAAAGTTTTATCTGTAATCTACTTATTGGTTATATTCAGATCAATTAACCAGCTTCCTAGCGACCATATGCAAACTTTATTGTTATCATAGTAGGGGTCTTCCTTGTCATTGGATTCTCTGTTGTTTCCTCCCCATCTGCATTTCCCTTACCATAATTGTGTGGATAGCTACTATAAGCTGTCAGAGGTTCTGACCGCATAATACAGTACATATTGGCGATTGTGCCAGATGCATTGACTCTCAAAGTGCTGGCATTAAAAATAAGTCAATACATGTAATTGATGTTGTCTGGGTCATATTTAAAGGGGTTGTCCAGGCAAAAGTTATATCTATTAATTAGGCCGGGAGAAGTGAAAAAAATAAAAGAAAACCATACTCACCTGTCCCTGATGCTCAAGTGCCTCCCTGCGCGGTCTGGTCCTGTAGCTCTGTTGTTTTCTTCCTGTGGAAGTAACCGCCGCATATGACATCTGAGGTCAATCAGTGGCTTCAAGAAGTGAACCGGGGACATCACTGCCTGTGGCGACCCCGGTTCCCTTCCTGAGGCCGCTGATTGGCCTCAGCAGTCACATGACCGCTGAGGCGGCTGATTGGCGGTCAGCGGAAGGAAGCCTGGATGTCACAGCCAGTGAGAAATTCAACAGCAAGAAGGCTGCTGAGCTGCAGGACCGGACCGCCCTGGGAGGACACCGGAGCATCAGGGATAGGTGAGTATGTTTTTTTTTTTTTATTATTTCTTTCACCTCCCCCAGCCTAATTTAGAAAATATTGTTTAGCCTGGGCAACCTCTTTAAGACTGGACGATTATGACCTAAATAAAAATCGTGATTAATCAGGCATTTTATCTTCATTACAATTAATGGTGATTATTTAATTCACGTCCATTTTAAACCATGCCCCTTTTACAGTATGAGTACATGTTGGGCAAACCTTGTGAGATTCTTCTCATGAGGTTCCCCCGGCCGTTTCATTCAGTCTGAACATGGCCTAACTGAAACTATTATACTCTGGGGTATCTTCAGACCACAGAGTGCAATAAGTGAAGGCCCCAGGGAGGTGAACAAACATAAAAACAGTGTTTCTCATCTCTTCTGGGCTTCGGCATGGCTCCTTTTTTCTCTTTGGTGGTTCTTCTGCCTGACGTCAGGGACCACCATGTGACTCGGAGTATAATAATAACAGTTCCGATTTAGACATATTTGATATGAACAAAACTGCATGTAGAAACTCAACATAACTAACATGAATAAAATCATGTCAGTTATCGTGGTTGACATTCGGTTTTAGTTATTTTTCAATTAATCTCCCAGCCCTAGTCATATTAAACCCTGGTCTTCGCACCACATAAATTAAATACTGACACTGGTCTGTGGTTACTGCCATTTCAAGTAGTTTAGTCAAAGTTGAACTTTACATATATGACCAAATACAAAAAACACTAATATATGTTTATACTTGGTCTTAAAGGGGTTATCCAATTTTTAAAAAATATGGGCCAAACAACAGGATGCATCAGTCCAAAACACATGACCTCCTTGCCCCTTGAAGCCACTCATGGGAGTGATTTATTGCCTGGTTAGATATGCGGAGAGCGATACTGCATGGACTGAACTAGTTAGACACAAGACACTGTGACACAAAACAGACCCTGTATCAGGAAAAGAATTTGCACACAGGGGAGAGTGGAAAAGGGAGGGGTGCACAGAGTGAGAGCAGGCAGACGAATCATGGAAATGTAGTTTGTCCACAGATTCACTGCATGTAAATAAGAGTGGTACAAGCAGCAGCAAGTAAAATAAAGCCACGCAAACTGTGCCAAGGGAACAGTGAGTATTTAGCATTGCTGTGGATGTATTCACAGTTAATTGGAAGCTGGATAACCCCTTTAAAGGGGTTGTCCAGGATAAACCGTTTTTGGCAAGGAGGTCGGGGAAGGGGAAAAAAAAAACATACTTACCTGTCTCCCATCACGGTAACACAGGTACTTACTGTATGGGGGCCTGTAATGGGGACAGTATACTGTATGGAGGCCAGTATTGGGGACAGTATACTGCATTGGGGCTAATATAGGAGGCAATATATTTTCTAGGTGTCATTAAAGGGGCAATATACTGTGTAGGGAGATCAGTAAAGGGAGCATTATACTGTGTGGAGGCCAGTAAAGAGGGCATTATACAGTATGGGGGCTGGGGGACCCCAGTCAAAAGCTTGCTATGGGACTCTGTCTTTCCTAGTTATGCTCCTAAAAGAGACCCCAGAGTATAATATAATAATAGCACTGAGGGAGTCTGTAGGGCCACTGTGGAGCATTATACTGGGGGGCCCCTCTGCATAGCATGTTATACTGTGTGGGGCCACTGTGGAGCATTATACTGGGGGCCCTCTGGATAGCATATTATACAGTGTGGGCCACTGTGGAGCATTATACTGGGGAGGGGGCCTTCTGGATAGCATATTATACTGTGTGGGGCCACTGTGGAACATTATACTGGGGCGGCCCTCTGGATAGCATGTTATACTGT
Source organism: Leptodactylus fallax (assembly GCA_947044405.1). NCBI lineage: Eukaryota > Metazoa > Chordata > Amphibia > Anura > Leptodactylidae > Leptodactylus > Leptodactylus fallax. The sequence continues at coordinate 1,612,013 of CAMRHE010000050.1, read as the reverse complement.
GTGGGGCCACTGTGGAGCATTATACTGGGGGACCCCTCTGGATAGCATGTTATACTGAGTGGGGCCACTGTGGAGCATTATACTGGGGAGGGGGCCCTCTGGAGAGCATGTTATATTCTGTGGGGCCTCTATGGAGCATTATACTGGGGGGCCTCTCTGGAGAGCATATTCTACTGTTTGGGGCCACTATGGAGCATTATACTGGGGGGGGGGCCCTCTGGAGAGCATATTATACTGTTTTGGTGTATCTCATAATGTGTGTGCAATGTCTCACCACAGATCTCTATGTGGGGGAAACAGGGCAGAGACTTAGCGCATGAACTCACACAGATTCACCATTAATAACAGCAGAACAGATCTTCCAGTGGCCGTACATTTCTCCGGAGAAGACCACTCTATTGAAGATTTGTGGGTTGTGGTTTTAATGGGACATTTTAAGACGCAGAGGGAGAGAAAAGAATGGGAATATAAGTTAATGCAAAAATTTCAAACTCTGCAATTTGGACTTAATATTTATGTCCGTTTCATGTCACACTATGTATGAACTGTGAGGGTCACAAATCACCACCTGATAGCAAACAGATAACAGCAAGAATTACTGATCCCTCCGTCACGCCCCACAAGTTTCCAGACTGTTTATTTCCTGACCTGTTGTAAATAACTTCTCTACTTATATTGCATTTTGTTATTCCAAGCTCCTTTGAAGATCCATATCTTGTGTGTGTATAAAAAGTCTGTGAATTTTCAGTTTCTTGTATTACACCATGTCTGAAGAAGAGAGCTAGCACTCTCGAAATCTTACTATCAAATATACTCAGTTAGCCTCTAAAAGGTATTGCCTGATTTCTTCACTCTTCCACAGCAGGGAAAAAAAAATCAAAAAGCCTCACTCAAGGGGGGGTGTGGCCAGCCAGCAGAGCAACAAGACCTGCTTTTACAGAGCTGTGGCCTATCTCACTTGAATCCACAGCAGATCTAACGCATCCTTGAAGCCACAAACTCCAGAGGCCTCAGGGGTCTTCCCCCAGACCCGAGTGTACATATTTAGAGGCTCTGGTTTGGTGACCGGGCAAAATCCTGGAGGTTCTGCTGTGAGGCCTGCAGCGCTGCCTGCTCCATTTTGGAATCGCGGCCTACCCGTTATCCCTGTGACACAGACTGCATTTACCCGCGGAGAACACGTTCACATACCGGCAGAGCTGTGGACGCCTGAGGTGGTGACCCCACAGACTTTTGGGCACCAGATCTGCCTGCAACACTGCTGACAGGAGCCTTCCTGTGTGCCTGAACTGCCGCTCTGCCATCTTGGAGGCCCGCAGAACCACTACCTCACGCCCTGGGAGACCCTGCCGCTCCTGACAGCGTTATCAGCCTGCGGGATCGGTCATCTGGTATAGCGGCGCCTCAGGGCGGCGCCAGCAACGACGCGGAGAGGAGGATTGAGGGCTCGCTCAGAGTGGAGGACGCCATCTTGCAGCCTATGCGGTAGGTTCCTGAGACGCCGGAGCTCTTCCATCAAGCAGGGGTGGATGTCTCCCACCCCCTCCCTGCTGATCTTACCGAGGAGCCCCCACTATATCTCGGCCCGGTGAGCAGTCTGCGCAACTTTAGGTCCGTGGAGCGGACACGAATCGGGGAACCGCTGCCTCTGCTGCTGGTCAGTGGAGACAGGCCTCGAGTTGATCTCCATCCCCATCCTTGCTCCGCCCTGACTGTGTGTAGGCCGGGAGTGGGCCTCTATCCCTGCTCTGGATCAACGACAGTCTTCTGTCTGACTCTCAACAACGACAAAGAGCGGCTCTTCCGTGAGTAAACATTCCACATATTCTCCCGTTTTGGCAAGTTGGCGGGTAAATACTAGCGTTGCTGGACTTTGCTGTTCTGACCGCATGTATGTGGCTCCTCATCATGATTAAATAAATCAGCAAGAAGTTCGCCTACAGCGGCCCACCGCTTTCCTGTATACTACCTTGGGCTCCTGTAGCGCCCTGAGTGGATCCCACTGTCTCCTGGGAGCGACAGATTTATCTCTGGTATACGTATCCTGTTACTGCTGTGTTCAGTCTCTACATTGTCATTTTCTATCTGCTCACCTAAATGTCCAGAGACATTGCGGAGATGACCAGAAAGAAGGCTTCCTCCTCTGGGGCGCCCAGGAAACTCACTGAATTCTTCGCACACCAAGCCTCAGACTTTCAGCCCTCACCTGAAATGGACTCTCATGCATGACTTCCCTCCCCACTCAAATCAACGGTTATGCCACAGGATCCGATGGGCACGAAAAATGCAATCATGTCCTCTCTTGCTGCCTCACAATCTGTCCAGGAGGGCAACAAAAAAGGCCCAAGTGTCTCCAATGCCTCATCCCCAACCAAGGAAGGTCCTGTACGTAAAAAGAATAGCCGTGCCCAGACCCCTACACCCGATGATACCTCTCTGATTGGTCACACTGACATCTCTGATTTTCCGGCGTCCTCTGATCCAGTTACTTGTGACACATTGAAAGGCATGCTGGTGATATTGCAATCGGGTATTAACAAAAGTGTGGCCTCGTTGGTTGGGAAACTACAACATAATATTGACGCACTTGGAGAGAGAACTGATCACCTTGAGCGGAAGATGGCGGAATTCTCCACTGCTCACAACGAATTGGTGGATGCTCACAATACACTGGAGGCAGAAGTGCGCTGGCTAAAGATCAAAGCAACAGACTCTGAGGACCGCTCCAGACGCAACAATATTAAGATCCGGGGAATCCCGGAGGACATTGTATCCATCGATCTCCCGGCCTATGTCAAACGAATGTTTAAAAAGATCCTTCCAAATCTCTCAGAGCTTGATCTTACCCTTGACAGGGCTCACCGTATACCTAAGGCAAGTTCAGCCCCTGTGGATGCCCCTAGAGACACCCTTGTTAGGGTCCACTTCTACCATATCAAAGATTCTATCCTTGCTGAGGCTCGTAAATGCAACACTCTCCCCGCACCGTTTTCAGCAATTTCTCTATACCCGGATTTATCCACTGCTACTATGCAAGCGAGACGCAACTTAACACCTGTTACGAAGATACTTTGAGAGAACGACGTGCGATACCAATGGGGCTTCCCCACCAAACTTCTGGACTTTCGCAACGGAGTCACTCATTCTATACCCTCCGTAGAAGACGGAATGTCTCTCCTCCGTAGATGGCGTCTGACCTCTGATAACTCTGAACCTCGGCCTGGCGGACCCGCTCGCCCTCCACGGGTACCCAAGGACTGGCATATGGTTGGAGAACCCTGAAAGATCTACGAGACTCTCACTCTCCCTCACCCAGGGAGATCAGGTGCCTTTACAGGATGTTAACTATATAGCCTTTTTCTTGGCGAACTACTTACCACTTTTTTCTATAAGTTTTTTACATTTGTATTTGATTAATGAAGGAATCTTACTTCTCACCCCCCACAGCTTATTCGGTGCATTTTGGCACTATGATGTTTGTTTTTTCTTGTATAGTTTACTGTGTTTAGTAGAATTTGGTTTATTTTATCATACACAGCTCATATATGTGTGCATCACCTAACTATATCTTTAGTGCAGATCTGGACTGCTTGCCATGCTGGCACACACCCCATCTGTGTAGTCTAACATCCCTCTATTGGCCATTACCATGGTTATTCGAATTTCCTCTATGAATGTTAAGGGGCTTAATAGCCCTTACAAAAGAAGCTCGGTATGGAGGGAGGCACGCCGTTTGAGATGTGACGTGCTCATGCTTCAAGAGACTCATTTTCATGTTGAGAAAAGCCCTCTATTTACGAACCCCTCCTTTCCTCATATTTTTAAGGCCTCCTGTGCGGCCAAACGCAAGGGAGTCCTTATAGCTGTCCGTGACTCAGTTGCCTTTAGCATGGAGTCTGTATTAACGGATCCCCAGGGCCGGTATCTCGGTCTTAATTGTACTATTAATAGTATGAGATACACTTTGGTCACAGTGTACCTCCCCAATCGGTTTCAGGCCTCGTACTGGAGATCTCTCTTGCCCAAAATTCGGGCATTTGCCACTGGTATCTTAATTGTAGGGGGAGATTACAATTGCCTTATAGATAACTCTCTAGACTCGTCCAATCCTCAAAGGAAATCTCCTGTACTCACCCCTTCCTTATTAGATCAGGGGTTATATGATGTGTGGAGATGCCAGCATGGTAGCGAGAGAGACTACAGTTTTTTCTCTTCCCCTTCCTCCTCATACTCTAGGATAGATTTCTTCTTGGCGGATAAATTGGGCCTGTTACAGACTGTATCCTCTCATATTGGTCTGATTACGTGGTCGGATCATGCCCCGGTGTCTCTGGTCCTCCGCGAGCAGTTTGCCTCAGCCCTGCCTTCCCAATGGTGTCTAAACAAATATATCCTTGATCATCCCTCTCATGGTGCTCAGCTCCTCAATGCGCTACAAGAATTTTTTGAACTCAATGCGCCTATGGCCTCAGACCCCTATATCCTGTGGAACGCCCATAAGGCATTTATGCGCGGGGTGATTATCCAAGCTTGTTCTAGGGCCAAGAAGCAACGCTCTAAGGATATTGATGCTTTGCTTCAAAAGATAGCTGGGCTGTCGGCAGCGAATAAGCTTTGCCCTACCCCATCTCTTTCAAACGAGATTAGACAATACCAATTACAATTGCAAGGTCTGATGGCTCATCAACAGGATCTTGCCTTTAAGAGATTTCAGTGCCAGGCCTATATCCATAACAACAGAGCTAGTGCTTTCCTGGCAAAGAAAATCAAACAAGCCCAACCCAGATCACGTATTGAGTATCTTTTTAATGCTCAGGGGGACAAAATTACAGATCCCTGTCTTATAGCTGAACAGTTCAGGGCCTACTATAAATCTCTATATAATTTAAAAGAGGATACCGAGGTACATCAACCCTCACTGACGGACATCGATAAATTTCTAGAATCTGTCTCTCTTCCCCGCCTCTCGGAGGAACAGCGCCAGTTACTGGCTGCTCCTATATCTCTATCGGAGAGCTATAAGGCTGTTTTATCCTTGAAGCCATTAAAATCCCCGGGTCCTGATGGTTTTTCTGGTATCTATTATAAAAAATACAGGGATATTTTGTCGCCCCATTTATTGGGAGTGTTTATGAGAGCTGCGGAGGATCAGAGATTCCCAGAGGAGATGTTAGCCGCAACTGTGGTTACCCTCCCCAAACCAGGCAAGCCCCCTACTAGTCCAGCAAATTTTAGGCCTATTTCTTTACTGAATGTGGATGTTAAGTTCATACTTTATTTGTTCCGCACTGTGGTTATCCCCCCTCCCCAACTCCTACCTGACAAAACTACAAAAGCTAATTTCGGATTTCATTTGGGAGGGGAAGAGATCAAGGATACGCATGCGGGTTATGACTAGACCCTGGGCTAGAGGGGGAGCAGGTGTCCCAGATGTTAAGAGATACTATGCTGCAACTGTTTTGGAACAGTTGAGGGTCTGGTGGGGGGGAGTCACCGGATACCGTTTGTTGGAGGTTGAGGAGTCCTCTATGAGCATCCCATTGATTTCCCTCTTGCGTCCCAAATCATTCTGCCCTTCCAACACTCTAATTCCCCTACTAAGTATAAAGGCATCTGTCTGGGCATGGCGCTTTCTGACCTCATTCACCCCGGTGGCAGAATTAATTCCTTTGACGGACCTGCCATTATGTTACCTGGCCTCATTCCTGCCCGGTCTGAGCTTGAAGCGCTGGTCAGACGCTGGCCTCCAGAGAGTCGAGCAGTTATTCGGGGGGGCCCAATTGAAATCGTTCACTGCATTGATGGAGGAATTTCAAATCCCACAGCGGGATTTCTATAAATATCTGCAGATAAGACATTTCCTTCATCCCCACAATGTCTCAGACCCCGTGTTTCCTAGACTGGCCCTCCGGATGTGGCAGACATCGGCCCCTATTAAGGGTGGTTCCTCAGCTTTCTATAAACTCCTCTCCACCCCCTCAGAGCAGGTTAAACCTCTCTGTCTGATACGCTGGGAGATTGAGCTTGCTAGCAGCATCTCTCTCCAGGAGTGGTATGAAGCGTTCGGGTTTGTTAAGCGTGTATCGAGGGGCGCAGCCCACTGGGAGACGGCGTGCAAGATATCTCTTCGATGGTACAGGACCCCCACTCAGCTAGCACACATAGACCCTTTGTGCTCAGATTTGTGTTGGAGAGGTTGTGGTGCAAGAGGTACACTTATACATATGTGGTGGGACTGTCCCCCTGTGCTCGCTTTCTGGAGTGCCGTCTTCCAGTTGATGTCCAGTCTGGCAGGCATGAATGTCCCATTATCTCCAGGCCTGGCGCTCTGCTTCCTGGATACTGAGTCTTTTCCAGTCGATATGGCAGTGGTTCTGGGCCAGATTATATTAGCGGTCAGAGCTATGATAGCACGCCAGTGGAAGAATGCACCCTGTTTGACGCTGTCGGAACTAATACAGCACGTCAACTTGGCCTATACGCTAGAGAAGATTTTGGCATGTAGAAGCCATAGGTATACTGCCTTTCGCCTGAAGTGGGCCCTTTGGTCTGATTATGTCGGCTGTGGGGGAGTCCCTCTTTACAGAAGGCCGGACCCCTCTTTCCATACATGATATTCTATTGCTCCACGGCTCTAGTAGTGTGGTGATGTGCATATTATAAACCCTTTTTCTAGATAATTTACTGAGCGGTATGATGTTGATTTCTGTTTCCCTTTTTCCCTTGCTCCCTCCAAATTGTGTTACCACTACAACAATATGTATATGGATACTGTTGATGCCTTACTATCCCTATGTATTATTTCTTTCCCTGTTATGTATTACAAAAATTTTCTCTCAATAAAAATCTAAATTTAAAAAAAAAAAAAAGCCTCACTCAAAAAAAAAAAAAAATCTAAAAAGGAAAAATGCAGTGGTGGGAAGGGGTTAGAAGGGCACCACCACACTAAACTCTAAGATGCAGCATTACCACATGGCACTATTTAAGACTCAATGCACGTCCTCAATCAGAGCCATAGCCCATGGCTCATTAAATCATTGAAATATTCCATGCAGGCTTTCTTCTCCTGCCACCAGCTGTGATCAACAGTTTCTTCACTGCATTGAATAACTGTGTGGCAGAAAAAACAAGCCCACATCAAATAGGTCTAACACCTCCTGGTGCCAGCTCACTGAACTTGTTTATTTATTTTTTATACCTTTTATTTTTTTATCTTTTATTTTATTTTTATATCTTTTAAAGGCATTTGCCTGTAAACATAACAATATTTATATTTATAGATAATTAAAAGTTAAAACATTTTTGCAAATAATAATTTAAATGTTTTCAAAGTTTTAAAGATTTTCTTTAAACATCTTAGCAGTGACATTTTGTTTTCTTTAACCCCTTAACGACCCAGGGCGTAATAGTACGTCCTGAGTCGCATGACGACGTATGGAGAGCGCTCAGGAGCTGCGCGCTCTCCATACACCGCGGGTGCCAGCTGTATAATACAGCCAGGACCCGCTGCTAACAGCAGCGATCGGTGCCTGCCTAATTTTTTAAAAGGTATCAAAACATTACAAATACTATATAAATTTGGTATCGCCGTGTTCGTACTGACCCGCAGAATACAGATACCATGTCATTTTGACCACACAGTGAATGCTGTAAAAATTAAACCCATATGAATTTGGCGCAAATGCAGTTTTTCTCCAATTGCACCTCATTCTGAATTTTTTTCCAGCTTCCCAGTACATTGCACAGCATATTGAATACTGACATTACAAAGTACAATTTGTTTCGCAAACAATAAGCCATCATGTGACTCTGTGAGCTGAGAAATGAAAAAGTTATGGCTCTTGGAATGTGGGGAGGGAAAAACGAAAATGCAAAAACAAAAAATTGCCTGGTCATTAAGGGGTTAATGGTTACGACCATTATGGCTGGGATTCTGACAAGTGCAAGACTATAGACAGTTCCTGAATTCATGGTTGTATCCACTGGCAACTGATCAAGACAACAAACTGTCACTGCTAAGATAGAAAAAAATCTTTAAAACTCTGCAAAATGTATAATTACTTATATTTGCATAAATGTTTAACTCTTAATTGTCTACAAATTAAAAATGTTTGTGTTCATGGGAAAACCTCTTTAAGCAAAAACAAGAAAATTGAGATTAAAATAAAAAAAAAAAATTACCCATAAACTTAAAGTGTATCTCTAGTAAGGGTGGGTTCACACTTGCGCCCGAGTCCGTCCGCCGCGAATCTGCCTGAAAATGTGGGGAAACTGTATAGGGATTCGATAGTGACAGGTTAGCGAAGTATTGCTTAAAAACCCATTCATTCATTCATTTGAATGGGTTTTTAAAGCAATGCACGGGTGTGCGCTTACACCCTCTGCACCGCGAATCCAGTTTTTTCGCTGGAAACAAATTCGGACATGCAGGACTTTGTTTCCAGAGAAAAAAAAATTTATTCGCAGCGCAGAGGGTGTAAGCGCACACCCGCGCATTGCTTTAAAAACCCATTCAAATGAATGGGTTTTTAAGCAATGGGTCGCTAACCTGTCGCTATCCAGTCCCTATACAGTTTCCCCAGATTTTCAGGTGGATTCGCGGCGGACGGACTTGGGCGCAAGTGTGAACTCACCCTTATAAACAATTTTGCATAAATGAATAGTACAGGTGATTATTAGAAATGTATTTGTAATATATCTTAAATATGTTTCCTTCTCCACTTACTTCCTTCATACAAGTCTATGGATAGCTGAGGGGGAGGATGAGGCTGCTGGAAAAGATACTGAAATAATTTCTGCCTCTACACTGCTACTTTATGAGTGACGGATAGCTTTTTTGCCACTGGTATGTCTTCCAGACACTCCACAAAATGAGCCAATAAATCAATTAACATCCTTCTCTCCCTTCCCTCTTAAACAGATTTCTTTAATAAGACATATTACAAAGTTCCTCATATTCAAATGCACTATTCATTTGTAAAAAGTTGTTTATAACTGGAGGTATGCTTTAATAAAATTTAGATTGGATGTGCATATAAGTCCCCACTATCCAAAAATAACATTATTTTTCCCATACAATGCACAAATTAATGTACTTTGGTCACTTTGCTTTCCCCCCAAAAAATAACAATAAAAAGTGATCAAAAAGTTATACCTACCAAACATTGGTACCAATAGAAACTACAACTCCTCCCGCAAATAAAGAGCCCTCGCAAATCTCCGTCAACAGTACAGTAAAAAAGTTATAGGAGTCAGAATACGGTGACCCCAGGAAAATCTTTCATTTTCAAAAAGTGACGTATTAATTGTAAAAGCAGTAAAACATAATAAAAGACAATATAAATATAGTATCACCATAATCGTAATGAATCGCCAGACAAAGCTGCCATGTCTTCTTTATTGCAGAGTAAATGCCGTAAAAACAAAATGCAAAAAATGATGATAGAATTGTGTTATTTCACATGGTCCACCCAAAAACGTAAATAAAAGCTAAACAAAGCATTATATGTACCCCAAAATGATGGCTAATGAAAGTACAACTCGTCACACAAAGAATAAGCCCTCACATAGCTATGTCGACAGAAAGATAAAAAAGTTATGAATTTTTGAAAACGGGGATAGAAAATATGAAAAAAGTCACCAAGCATTAACGTACAAACTACCTTAATGTGGCATGTGACTATTGTTGAGGGATTATTGGGATTTCTGAACTATAAAATGCTGCATTGCAGTTTTTTTTATTTTATTTTCTCTTAATTCCTGTTATTGTTTTCATTCAACATTTTTAGGTCATTTTCTATAAGAAAAGAACCAAATAGGGCTTCTCAGCATCACCTGGCAGTAACAAGTGCACCACTGAAAATGAAATGTTAAAGGAGTCTGTCAGAGAATGTTTAATCTATGCATATAGGTCAGTTTGAATGATGTATGTGTGGGTCACTGAATAATACAATTGCAATCCACAGAAGTAGGCCATTAGACTGTCATGAGAAGGCAATTACAGTATTGCAATTCAGTTGGTCTCCACACACACACAATGTATATCTTTTTTGCTACTAAATTTGCAGTGGACAATTGGAAAAAAAGCTTTAATTTCCCTTCTAACTTCTCTAAAATGTGATATGTTCTGAAGAGTTAAAACCACAATCTTTCACCTCAGTAACCTTTTTTTTCCTGAAGATAAGCAATCATCTTTAAATGTATAAGAGGAATTAATAAGATGTCGGCATTTTAATGGACGTGAGACCTGTGTATCAGATGACACTGCATAAATATAGCATTAGCTTAAGACCTTACACAGTGCCAGGCAATCACTTTTTAGCACATGCAGGATAGGAATTGATTGAGTGCAAATCACAGGAGAATAAGTTGCCTTATCACCAGCAGACCGAATAGTGTGTGAGAGATGAAAATGTTAGGTGACAAATAGTTTTCCACAATTTACCAAACAGAACATGCCTCTTGGATGGTAATTTAGATTGACTCAGGTATGGTTCAGTGCTCCTTTTGTATGCTGAAGGTAGCAAATGCAACTAACTAAATGTTGATATAATGATCTTATTGAAGCCTGTAACCTGCCAGGGTAACCAGCACGTGTCTGACTTGTAACAAAAATGCATTTCCATGCATTTACAGATGTATCACTCCAGGCCCCATGTATTGTAGTCAGTGTTGTTTAAACATTTTTAGTCTTGACTATTTACTTCTCTGACATCCATATGTGGGCAGTGGCGTAACTAGGAATGGCTGGGCCCCAAGGTGAACATTTGACATGGCCTCACCCCCGCCCCTGGCAACCCCCCCACACAAACTGCATTCCTGCACACAGGAATGCCCTATAGTGGCCCCTACACACTTTTCAGACCCCAGAGTATAATGATCGGAGACCCAGGGAGGATACAAACGTCACCAAGGAGGTGAAGACTGCTGGAGCACAGAAGAGGTAAGTAACAGTGTTTTTTATGTTCCCTCACCTCCCCGGGGCCTCCGATCATTATACTCTGGGGTCTGAAAAGCAGTGTTTGTGGGGTTTGCGGCCCGCGGCCTTACCGGTAAGTAAATAAGGCTTGTTACCTGCTGGTGTTACTCCAGCAGGTTATGGCCTATTATAAAAAAAAAAAACATCAGGGGCCCGCCGGGGCCCCTAATGTCCCGGGCCCTGTGGCAGCCATTCCCGCTGCTACCCCGGTATTTACGTCACTGGTGGTGGCCAGCACAGGCTCACACTAGCGTTGCCTCTCCCTTGTTCTGGTTCTGATCTAGCGGTAACACACAAAGTCTGACAGAACTCATTGACTATAATGGGCTCCGTCATTTTAAAAGTGAAACCGTGCAGGACTTTCTTCTTCTGCTGATTTTCAGGCGGACACTGTTGGAGACTCTGACGCAGGTATGAACATAGCCTAATTGAGACTGCTTAAAGTGACATACAGCAATTCTTTTATGCAAGGGATGAGAATGTAAGGGTAGCATACAAAAAGTGTCCCCTCAAATGAGTATCTTGAGTAAAGACCCATATGAGTGCATACAAGCAGGGCCAGAAGAAAGCAGAGCTTAATATACTATAGGTATTTTTCGAAACATAATAATTAAAATGTAAATTTTATCTCAGACAAAACAATATACACAGTGACACGCCTCCCTATTGCCTGCAACTGCTGTCAAGACCCTAATTGATAAGGTGAGTATCAGTGAGGTAAGTGTCAGTCACAGTGGGGATTTCATTCATATGAAAAATATATAAATGGGCCCAAGTTACAAAAACCCAAATTATATTGATATAGCAAAAGATGCCTGAGACCAATATAATGAGACCTATAAATTCGGGTTATGGTGCAGATTAAACTAACTGCACATCATTGTCTCTTTTATGGTGTAATGACTCAGCTCATAAATGCCGTTTTAGATATCGGGATGGGGTCCCAGATATATTGATACAGACCCCTAATCACCAGGTACCCCTATTAATTTTCATAGAGGGTCCCTCAATACTTCAGAGCAGGAATAATTTAATAGTGCTAACCACTTATTATTCACCTAGTGAGGTAATATAAACCAACCATCACTATATAGTGGTTTCAGTGGTATTATATGTTGGTAATTGGGTAGAGTCACAGGTGAACTGGCTGCACCATTTCTTTATCAGCGCTCTAATAAGAGCGTCCTAACCCTATTAATTTTCATATAGGATCCCTTAATTTTCCAGAGCAAAAATAGTTTAATAGTGTTCACCACTTAAAGTTCGCTAGTGAGGTGATAAAAACCCATCACTGTATATTGGTTTCAACACTATTATATGTTAGCAATTGAGTAGAGTCTCAGGTGAACTGACTACACCCTTTCTCTATTAGCGCTCTGAAAAGAGCGTCCTGCTAAACATAAAATACACTCCCTCACTGTATAGGTCTATTATATAGCATTTATTAACGAGCAGTGTTCCCTAATATAGGTCAGTAGTTGTTTTCCTACGCGTTTCTCCAGTTTAATGATACTGTTTCTTCAGGGGAATAAGACAGAGTTAAAATAAAAAAGTAGCAGCCTTTAAGGCTGTAAGGGGGCGTTCACACTACCGTTGGTGACCGTCGTAGTGTCCGTTGCTATTGTCTGTTACAAGATTTTAACATCGGACACTAGCTGAACCGTCAGAAATCCGTTAAAATTTCCATTCATTTCAATGGGTTTTTATATTGTGTCCGTTTGTGTCCGTTTACACCAAATCCGTCAGAAGTGCGGTTTTTTTCGCGGACAAAAAATCCTACATGCAGGACTTTTTGTCCATTTGAAAAAAACAGATGCTTGACAGACAGCAAGTGTCCGTTATTTTTTTAACATTGAAGTCTATGGGTAACGGACTTATAACGGACAGTAACTGAGAGCCATCAGTTACAGTCCGTTATTTTATGTCTGTTTTTTTCCTGCGCATGCGCAGAAAGGAGAAACAAACAAGAAAAAAAAACAGACAGTGTTAAAAAACGGACACTAACTGATGCTAACGGACACTAACTTATGCTAATGTGTCTGTTTTTTTAACTGAACCATTAATTGGATCAGTTAAAAAAACGGACACATTAACATCAGTTAGTGTCCGTTATGATAGGTGTCTGTTTTTTTTTCTTTTTTTAACGGACACCTTCATAACGGACTCTAACGGTAGTGTGAACCCTGCCATAGGTGTAAGGTTTTTTTTTGTTAACGGACACCTTCATAATGGAATCCAATGGTAGTGTGAACCCTGCCTTATAAGTCATACGGCAGTGGCGCCATCCACTCGTTTTGCCCAGATATATAAAGGAAAAGACACACCCACCTCCGTGACCGTCACGGCGGCTGCAGCCAATCAAACCACAGGGGAGTGATCAAGGATCAAGGTATACTCCCCTGGGAGACGCCCAACCTAATAACGTCATACACAGAGGGCGGGGGACCTGTCAAAAGGTAACCTAGGAGACCTCACAGTGCGTCTCCCCGCTGTTACTTTCATTTCTCTGATCGAACAGAAGCGTACGCACAGCACAGCTACATATCTTTGAGAAAAAACTTGTACCATTCAAAACAAGGCGGCAGGATCATCGGTCCTAAACGCTCATAATCTCAGGCAAAGTAGATATAATTTCTATGAACTATTAATTGTAGAGATCCTTTATTTATATCTATGGGATTAAAATGATGATATTCTACATATGTCATATATTAGTGAAAGAATGACTCCGTTGATAATAAAGCATTAGATATAAAATATCAGAGTAACATATTGTCTCCATGATAAATACTCAATTGTATAAAGGGGTCAATATAGACAGTTTATCTAGCATGCATCAGAGCCCAAAGAAGGTTATAAGAAACAAGCAAACGAGAGATTTTCATTTAATCCAGCCGGGACCATAGAGCCAAATCTGTGGATCCACCTACATTCAGTTTGTAGAAGGATCCTATCCCAATTACCCCCTCTTTTAGGTGGGCAGACTTGTTGTATCCCGGTAAATCTAAAGCAATCAGGTCTACCATTGTGATGGGTATGAGCATGTCTGGAAGGGCAGGGCCAGAAGAAGCATATTAAGTGCGAAACAGCCATTGCCTGTGTGCTGGTCAGCCTCTCTCCATTTTTTGCTGCTGTTTTTCTGTGTAAAACATGAAATAAAGGCCACTTTTTATGGATACACCTATGGTGAGTGCCCCTTCTTGCTCTGTTTCTTGTATACAACCATTTGAGTGAAACTTTATTTGTACAGTAATACCTCGTACATTCGCGAGGTTAGGGTCCAGAACCGGTCGCGGATCGCGAGGAATCGCGAATGTTTGGTACAAGCAATTAGAAGTGCTTACAATGCCGATTTCTAATGTTTAACCCCTAAATATCAATAAATTTTACCCTACAGTACTGTACAGTATACTAAAGTATACTGTACAGTACTGTATATTAATACATTCATTCATTTTTCTTATACACTCACAGTAAAATGAAACTAATTACCGGGTACGTAACGAACAGGACGCTACTACCCAATAGCGAAGGTGTTTTTTTTTTTTTAAATTTCACAGATCTGAGAAAAAAGAGCAAAATCTATATATGTTAGTTGCCAAAAAAATATCGCGAATCTGTGAATTCGCAAATTCGGAAACGCGAGTGTACGAGGTATTACTGTATAAAGCTGTTCCTTTAGTCCACATTTTTAGATTTTTAATTAAATGTCTAAACCTCTATAACTAATAATGGTTGATAAAAGGCATACATGTGCAAGTTCTCACAGGTGATTTTGTAGACTTTCAACAAGCTTATAGATTTTCAAGAAAACATCTACTGTACATCTTTCAAGAAAACATCTATTTTTTTGCAGCACTTGATGCAACAAACACAACAATTGGTCAGCACTGGTAAACAATATGAATATGAAATGCAGGTACATGTTGCTGTGGCTGCAATTCAAATGCAAACACAAATAGTTGCAACAGCACTTTGCTAGCACGAAGAGCATTACTGCAAATATCTACTGTATATAAGGATACATGAAAATGAGGTTCTTGGTTTTTTATACAGTTGTGCTGAAAAGTTTACATACCCCGGCAGATTTTTTGTTTTTTTTGGGCTTTTTTTCAGAGAATATGAATGATAACACAAAACCTTTTTCTCCACTCATGGTTAGTGGTTGGTTGAAGCCATTTATTGTCAAACTTCTGTGTTTTCTCTTTTTAAATCATAATGACAACCAAAAACAGCAAAATGACCCTGTTCAAAAGTTCACATACGCCAGTTCTTAATAACGTGTATTGCCCCCTCTAACATCAATGACAGCTTGAAGTCTTTTGTGGTAGTTGTGGTAAAACTGCCCATTCTTCTTGGCAAAAGGTCTCCAGTTCCTGTAAATCCCTGAGCTGTCTTACATGTACTGCATGCTTGACATCTCCCGAGTGGCTCAATGATATTGAGGTCAGGAGACTGAGATGGCCACTCCAGAACCTTCACTTTCCTCTGCTGTAGCCAATGACAGGTCAACTTGGCCTTGTGTTTTGGAACGTTGTCATGTTGGAACGTCCAAGTACATCCCATGCGCAGCTTCCTGGCTGATGAGTGCAAATTTGCCTCCAGTATTTGCTGATAACGTGCTGCATTCATCTTTCATCTTTGACCAAGTTTCCTGTGCCTTTGAAGCTTACACATCCCCACATCATCAGTGATCCACCTCTGTGCTTTACATTAGGAATGGTGTTCCTTTCATCATAGGTCTTGTTGACACCTCTCCAAATGTAATGTTTATGGTTGTGGCCAAAAAGTTTGATTTTTGTCTCATCACTCCAAATAACCTTGTTCCAGAAGTTTTGAGGCTTGTCTCTGTGCTGTTTGGCGTATTGAAGGCGAGATTCTTTGTGGCATTTGCGCAGTAATGGCTTTCTTCTGGAAACTCGACCATGCAGCCCATTTTTCTTCAAGTGCCTCTGTTATGTCTTTGCCTGTTCGGGTCTCTGCGCCACCCTCTGCTCGCACGCTGCAGCGTAGGAGGCGTCCTCGGTTTGATTGTTTGCTTAGGATTCTAGATCAGCGGTTCTCAAATTGTGGGTCGCGACCCCGGCGGGGGTCGAATGACCAAAACACAGGGGTCGCCTAAAGCCATCGGAAAATACATATTTCCGATGGCTTTAGCCGCTGAGAAGTCGCGCTATTCAGCTGGAACGCACGTCGTTATGGATGTGCGTTCGAAACTGAATGCCGGAGAGGGTGCTCCGCGCTGTGTAGCTCCCGGCATCCGCCGTGCTGTTACGCGGATGCCGGGTCTGTTACAATGATGGCGGCCGCTCTGCTGCAGAGCGGTCACCATAGCAACTGGGAGTCCCGGAGCTAATGCCCGCGATCAGAGTCTGACCGCGGGCATTACTACTGTATCTGTGAGCAGCCCCCCCCCCCCGGCTGTAAAAACTGCCCCCGGTCCCCACCGGCCCCATACCTGTTAAGTTGCAGGGCGACTCCCCGCGCGGCAAGATCGCGGGAGTCGACCTGTTCCGGTGACAGCCTGGAGCCTAATGAAGGCTCCCAGGCCTGTCACTGGGATACTACTACTGAGACTGGTCTATGACCAGTCTCAGTAGTAATGTACAGAATCTCCCATAGATTGCAATACACTTGTATTGCAGTCTATGGGACTTGCAATCAAATGATTGCAGGTTCAAGCCCCATGAAGGGAGGGGGGGCTAATAAAATAGTAAAAAAAAATAAATAAATAAAAAAAAAAGTTCTAACTCACCCACTTTCCCTAGAATACATATAAAAGTACAAAATTACTGTGAAACACATACACATTAGCTATCCCTGTGTCCGAAAATGCCCGGTCTACAACCTTATAAAAATATTTTTCTTGTAGGGTGAACATCAGAGCGGGAAAAAAAAATCAAAAGTGCCAAACCGTCATATTTTTTGCTGTTTCGCCTCTGATTTGAATAAAAAGTGATCAAAGCAATAGACATTCCCCAAAATGGCATAACTAAAAAGTACATCTGGCCCTGCAAAAAAAGACGCCCTATTCCTCCCCGTACAGCTGCAGGGACACCTGTCAATGTGACCTTGCAGCTTTTGCAATACTACAACTTCCATATATTAGACATTTTACCACATTTTTTTTGTATTAAAATATTTTTCCCTATTTTCCTCCTCTAAAACTTAGGTGCGTCTTATGGTCCGGTGCGTCTTATAGTCCGAAAAATATGGTAAATATTATAATATGACTCAAGCCCATATTAACCAGAAGCTTGGCCATTACTGCTCTCTGTCTTTATGTGAAGTCAGGCTATTGCCACTGTTAAGCGATATATTTATATGAACAATGGCCGTGTGGCATCTATTTTGTTTTTGGTCTGTATATGAGGGGCTATTACAGTTATAGTGACGCCACACAGGTAATAAGATTACTCATATGGGGGGCACTATTACTGTAATAATTCTCAATTTCCCCATAGTTAATAACATTACCTGTGTAGGGGGTAGATCACTATGTTTAAATTATGTTTGATTTGTAGCAATTAGAATACATAATGCATATCAGGTATTTACATTCCGAATCATAACTGTAGCAAAATTACAGTTTTGAAGTAGCCACCAAAATTATTTTTTGGTTTGGGGTCACCGCAACATGAGGAACTGTATTGCGGGGTCATGGCATTAGAAAGGTTGAGAACCACTGTTCTAGATGCTTAGTCTGAACACGGTCCTAGTTCCCTTGCTGTGTAATGGATTTCAAGCCACACCCGTGTTCTGAGCATTGTTTCTCTCTGGACCGCATAGAGTTAATCTTTTCCTTGCCTGTGTGATTGACAGCCTGTGTGCCTATCAGGTCTGGGGCTGGACCCAGACTTTCTATATACGGGATGTCACTTTCACAGCAAGTTGCCGGTTATTGCACTGTCTTTACCTGCTTTCTTTGTGCCTTTGATTTTGACCTTGCTATTATCTCTGACCTTTGGCTTGTCTTGTGACTACTCTCTTGGATTTCGATTTGGTACCAGTATTGCTTCTCTGGTTGTGACCCCTGGCTTGTTTACCATTCTTCTCTGTTGTTTGTCTTGTTCTGTGTGTCACTTTACTCAGTATAGGGCTTGTCTTCAAGTTGTCCTTTTACCGTTTAGGGTAAACTGAGGCAATAGGAAGGGACAGTGGCTGGGGTGAGATTAGGGCTCACTTGTCTCTGTCCTTCCTCCCAGACCCCTGCAGTAGTGTGAGGGTATTGCTACGTCTGGCAAGACCCTAACAGCTTCCTTATTGTGCATCTTGAAACAGCCACACCGATAGTTTTCAGAGAGTTCTGTATTTCAGCTGATGTTATATGTGGGTTTTTCTTTGCATCCCGAACAATTTTCCAGGCAGTTGTGGCCAAAATTTTGGTTGGTCTACCATGGTTTGGTTTCTGGGCATGTTATCAGGCCAAAATCACCAGGATATGTGAACTTTTGAACAGGGTCATTTTGATGTTTTTGGTTGTCATTATGATTGAAAAAGAGAAAACACAGTAGTTTGACAATAAATGGCTTCAACCAACCACTAACCATGAGTGGAGAAAAAGTTTTTGTGTTATCATTCATATTCTGTGAAAAAAGGCCAAAACAACAAAAAATCTGCCGGGGTATTTAAACTTTTTAGCACAACTGTATTTTGATCAAACTGTGATTGTAAGCCCACCTGGCCTGTCAAGGAGACCTCTGTTAGATGGGTCCCTACACTACAATTACTCACCTCTCTTGGGCCCTGATCTCCCTTGAATTAAGGGCAAATGTGTTTTATAGCCATTTGATGTCTTGCATAAACCACAAACAACCTCTTCTCTCTGGACTTGTGGCCTCTGAATGAATAGGGTAGTGTAGTTCACCCATATTATGCTCTAATTAAAATCACCCTTGGACAGATTGATGGCATGCTCGAATCAACATGGAGTTCAGCCGCACACCCCAAAAGCACAGTGCAACAAACACACAAAAATTGGTCAGCACTGCCAAACAATATGAATATGAAATGCAGGTGCACATTGCTGTGGTTGCAGTGCAAATACAAATACATCGCACTCTGCTGGCACTAAGGGCATTACTGCAAATATCTACTGTGTATAAGGATACATGAAAATTAGGTGCTTGGGTTTTTACACTATGATCAGACTGTAATTGTAAGCCCATCTGCCACAACAAGGCGACCTTTGTTAGATGGATACCTACACTATAATGACTCACATCTACACTTTTACCATTTTGGCCAGAAAGTAAACTTTTTAGAGCTTGAGACTGACCCTTTATTCTCCCGCTGGACACAGTATACTATTGTACATTTAGGTGACCATTTAGTGAACAACTGCAAGTGCTTACTGTTTAATGATTTTTAGATGATGTCCTTTATAAATATCTCTACTCAAAACCAAATAAATGCAATTTTTCTAATCTTTCCTGATACCTAAGGTACTTTGTGACCATTATAAATGTTCTTCTTCATTGTTTTTCCAACTCCGTTGCATAAACCTGTGTCAAGGACTAAACTGCATATTTAAGGCAAGTCTGCAGTTTGTGAAGTGGCAGAATTCTCTTTATCATCTATACATCTTTTAATATACAAAAGTATAACAACAGAATGGCATTGCAAGATGTTACTTAGTGTGTGATCTTCAGGTATACCCAGATCTAGTGATCTATAAGTATACCCAATCTAGTGATTAATGAGAGAGCAATGTCACTGAAGATGTCTCCAAAATGGGTTTTTGGAATGATTTACAAGAAAAAGCTGAAAGCACCAACAAAGAGTTGTTGGAATCAAATAAAATTTTATGTATGAATGTAAGGATGATATATGTACGTCATTTCAATATTATAGTGAAAGGATATGCTTATTGGGGAAAAATGTACAATTGAAAGGCTCTAGTACCCTGTTGGACTGCCTCTAGCCTGGATACAACATGAGATATAATTAGACATTGAGGCATCAGGTTCCATACCGTATCCTGCAACTACAATGCCAAAAACAATGTTTTTCTCCTTAAAGGTAGTCTTTTTTTTTTTTTCCAAGATGGCACCGCTGGAGTGGCAGTCTGTTACAGCAGCTCTGAGTCTTTCTCTTCTTTTCCTTTCTTTGTTTTGTCTTATCACTCTACGTAAGGGGCATTCTTTTTGCACTATGAAGAACCATACAAGGACTTGGAATTGGACCTTTGTGATACTTTTTGTTTGTTTTGTTGTGCTTCAAATGGGAACTATTGTGTCTGCAGACCCTGCGTGTGGGCAGGATTCTTTTGTCTACTCCAGGGATGAACTGTTGCAGCTTAGAGACACATCAGGGCTGCGTGCTAATAGACCAGACATCCCCCAAGAAATTTGGAGAAGGAAAAGAAGGGGGTGTAGAGCTGGAGCCCTTCGGAGGGCTAGGAGTAGACGTTTTAGACCAGATCTTCCCTCCATCATTATGGGCAATGTGAGATCTCTTGCAAACAAGATGGACGAACTGACGGCACTCACCAGGCATCATCAGGAGTTACGGGAGTGCAGCATGATGCTGCTTACAGAGACTTGGCTCACTGAAGTTACTCCAGACACTCTTGTCTCCTTGGATGGCTTTAACCCCTTAACGACCTTGGACATACTATTACGTCCTGGGCGCTAGGTACTTCATGCACCAGGACGTAATACTACGCTCGAGGCCGGCCACCCGCTCACTCTCTGGGCGGGCGGCATCGGAACCGGGTGTTAGCTGTAACTGACAGCTAACACTCTGCTCCATAACCTTCGGTCGGAACTGAGTTCCGATCAGAGGTTTTAACCCCGCGGCATCCAAGGGGTTCCGCCCAGGCTGTCTGGAGCCCCCAATACCTGGTTGATCCTGCAGGGACCTCCGGAAGTCAGGCTATGCGTCTGCATAGCGCTGACTTCCTGTATAGACTGCAAGACACTTGTATGCTCGTGTCTTGCAGTCTATAATACTGAGCCAGTGATCAAAACATCCTAATGAGACACATGAAAACTTAAAAAAAGTGAAAAAAAATAAAGTATGTGAAAAAAATCAATAAAAGAATAAAGCCCCAAAAATTCCCTTTTCCTATATAAAAAGGAATTATATTAAAAAAAAACTAAAAATTTATAAAAACAATACATATTTGGTATTGCCGCGTCCGTAAGAACCTGTACAATAAAACTGAAACAATATTAAATGTACACGGTAAACGTCAGGAAAAAAAAAACTGGAAAAAAACGCCGGAAGTAATGATTTTTCGCCATCCCACCTTACAAAATATGCTATAAAAAGTGATCAAAAAGTCATATCTACCCAAAACCAGTATCAATAAAAAGAACAGAAGATGGCGATGCAAAAATAATTGATTTATGTCCCCAAATGGGTTTTTGTTCTGCAAAATTAGTATTGAATAAAAAAAATATAAATGAGGTATCACTGTAATCGTACTGACCCGCAGAATAAAGGTATCCTGTTACTTATGCTGTACGCTGCATGGTGAAAAATTTAAAAGGTAAAACATATTATACTGTGTGGGGCCCCTGTGGAGTATTTAACTAGGGGGGCCTTCTGGATAGCATATTATACTGTTTGGGGCCTCTGTGGAGCATTATAATGTGGGGGGGGGCTCTGGAGAGCATGTTATATTCTCTGGGGCCACTTTGGAGCATTATACTGGGGGGCCCCTCTGGAGAGCATATTATACTGTGTGGGACCACCGTGGAGCATTATACTGTGGGGGGGCCCTCTGGAGAGCATATTATACTGTTTTGGGCCACTGTGGAGCATTATACTGGGGGAACCACTCTGGACAGTATATTATACTGTGTGGAGGCCATTCTGGAGCATGTTATACTGTGTGGGGTCACTGTGGAGCATTATTCTGGGGGGGCCATCTGCAGAACATATTATATTGCGTGGCGCCACTGTGGGGCATTATTCGGGGGGGAACTAAGGTGCATTATACTAGGGGGCACTCTGGGGAGTATATTATACTGTATGGGGCCTACTGTGGAGAATTATACTGGGGGGGACACTCTGGGGAGCATAATATATTGCGTGGGGCCACTGTGAAGCAAAATACTGGGGGGGGGGTCACTGTGGAGCATTATATTAGGGGCCCTCTGGGGAGCATATTATACTATGGACCACTGTGGAGCTTTAAACTGGGTAGAAGGAGCAGTGTGGGGAGCCTGTTATTCTTTGTGGGACCACTGTGGAGGTTATTATATTGTGTGGGGCTTCTCAGGAGCATATTATACTCTGTGGGGCCATTGCAGAACATTATACTGGGGGGACTGTCGGGAGCATATTATACTGTGGGGGACCACTGTGGAGTATTATACTGGGGGAACCCCTCTGGGCAGTATATTATACTGTGTGGAGGCCTTTGTGGAGCATGTTATACTGTGTTAGGCCACTGTGGAGCATTATACTGGCGGGGGCACTGTATGATGCATATTATACTGTATGGAGCATATTATATTGTGTGGGGTTGCTGGGGA
This sequence comes from Leptodactylus fallax, assembly GCA_947044405.1. Taxonomy (NCBI): domain Eukaryota; kingdom Metazoa; phylum Chordata; class Amphibia; order Anura; family Leptodactylidae; genus Leptodactylus; species Leptodactylus fallax. Next base: position 1,589,549 of record CAMRHE010000050.1, on the reverse strand, counting down.
GTATATTGTACTGTCTGGGGCCACTAAGAGGTAGAATACTGTGTGGAGCCTTATATACCACGTGGGGCCACTATCGGGGCTCAGGGGAGCATTTTATACTGTGTGGGGCCACTGTGGAGCATTATGTACCATGTGGGGAAACTGTGGAGGGCTCAGGGGAGCATTTTATGCCGTGGAGCATTATATACCATGTGGAGCATTATACTGTGTGTGGGGGGGGGGGGGCTCAAAATTCCTGCTGGCAGCCCTGTGTGCTATGTCTGCATCACAGCTCCCTCACTATAATCTTGCACATACATTTAGTGCTCCATGGCCATGTCATTCCCCATACAGTACTGCGCATGAACTGGCCATGGAGTTATTGAGGCCTGCATGGTACTATAGGGGCTGACTATACTGGGAACATACTCAGTAACACCAGATAGTCAGCACTTATGTAAGATTTCAGTGAAGGAGCCGTGGTGTAGGTTATTAGCAGGATGCTGTTGGGTGGGGCCCCAGAACAAGTTCGTCTGGTAGGCCTAAGGCCCTTCAGTCCGACACTGTATAACGGAGAACTATTATATATAAGGGTGGGTTACTATATATAATTGGGAAACTTAAATATGTGGGGGCTATTATAAGGGGGAACTATTATGTATAAGATGGGCTATTATTTATAAGAGGGGAACTATTATATATAAGGCATCCATTATAAGGGGGAGCTATTATTTATAAGAGGGGAACTATTTATAAGGGGGGTATAATTGTTAAGTGGGCTTATTTATAAAGGGGGCTATTAGTGATAATGGGGACTATTATTTATCAGGGTAACCTATTACTTATGAGAGGACTATTATTAATAAGGGAGCAGTATTATTTTTACAGGGTGACTGTTACTGTTGAGGGTTAATATTACTGATACAGGGCACTATTTATCATTTATAAGGGAGCTATTGCTGATAAAGGTGTAATATTATTTTTAAGCAGGGACTATTATTTATAAGGAGGCGCTATAATAACTGATGACTGGGTGCAAAAATCTATTAGGCGGTACAAAGGTGCTCATTTGAACTGTGTGTGGTAAAATGGGGCTTGTTATTACTTTTTTGTTGGCAGAAAGGAGGCATTATTATAGGGGTTGCCACTGCAAGATGATGGTGTTGTTTGCATATCAGCATTTGGGGCCCCGCTTTTAATTTTGCCCATGGCCCCACTTTGTCTAAAACCGGCCCTGACTACACCCCTGAAGGAATTTATCCAGGGGTACAGTGAGCATTTTTAACCCCCAAACCTTGCTATAATTTATTATCCATAAATGAATACGCAGCTGAAAGGTGAAAATTACAATTTTTCCAGGAATATGTCATTTCAGTGCGTAATATGTTGTGTCCGGCTTGTACCAGAGATGAATGCTCTAAAAGCTGTTGTGCCCGGGATACCCACTCAACAGTTTTTGGAGTGTGTGTCTCTGCAGACATAAGCTGGGCACAACATATTGGGCAATGAAATGGTGTATCTATGGAAAAATTTCATTTTTAAATTTTCATTATCAGCTGCACATTCATTTCTGTAAATTAAATTAATACAACACTTAAGGGTTAATAATGCTCGCTACCCCACTTGATAAATCCCTTGAAGGGTGTAGTTTCCAAAATGGGGTGACATGTCTGCGGATTCCACTTTACTGGCAATTCAGGGGCTCTGCAAAAGTGGCATGGTGTCCAAAAACCAAACTGTGCTCCAAAAACCAAAGTAGCGCTCCTTCCCTTTTGTGCCCAGATGTGCCCACACAGTAGTTTATACCCACATATGGAATTGTTAAGTATGTTATCCTGGGTACACCAGTGTCATACCTGTGGGTATAAACTTCCATTTGGGCACAGAGCAGGGTGCAGATATGAAGCAGCGTTATGTGCTTTTGGAGCACATATTTAAATTGTTGGTTTTTGGACGCCATGTCACATTTGCAGAGAACCTAAAATTGCCCCTACAAAATGGGGTCACTTCTTCGGGAATTCCAATTTACTGGCACCTCCAAGGATCTGCAAAAACAACATGGCGTCCAGAAAGTCCCTCAAAAATAAATACTCCAAAAGCTAAAAAAACACAGTGCTCCTTCCCTTCTGAGCCCTGCTGTGTGCCCAAGGAGCAGTTTACACCCGCATATATAATTTTTTTGTTTCCAGGATAGCCTACTTAATAGTTTTAGGAGTGCGTGTCTCTGATGTCACAAAGTGGCCGCAACGTATTAGGCACTGAAATTGAATATTTCTTTAAAAACTTAAATTTTCACTTTGTACATTAATTTTTGGGAAGCATTTTTAGGCTCAATATGATAATACCCCTTGATACATACTTTGAGGGGTGTAGTTTCTAAAATGGGATCACTTTTAAGAGGTTTCCATTGTATTGGTACTTTATGGGCTGTGCAAATGTGACATGGCACCTGAAAACTATTCCAGCCACATCTGCCCTCCAAAAGCCTAATAGAGCTCTTTCCATTCTGAACCCCACCATGTACCCATACAGCAGATTACAACCACATATGGGGCATTTCTGTGTTCAGGAGAAATTGTGTAACGAACTTTGGGGTGATTTTTCTCCTTTGTCCTCTTGTGAAAATGAAAAATTTGGGGCAAAATTGATGGTTTATTGGAATAAAGTAATTTTTCACTTAAATGTCCCAATGTTAATAAATTCCGTGAAACAGCTGTAGTGTCTCACTATACCCCTTGATATGTTCTGTGTGGGTGTAGTTTTCAAAATGGGGTCACTTTTTGGGGGTTTCCACTGTAGTGGTACTTTGGGGGCTCTGCAAATACGACATGGCACCTGAAAGCTATTCCAGCAAAATCTGCCCTCCAAAAGCAAAATAGCGATCTTTCCATTCTGAGCCCTGCCATGTACCAATACAGCAGATTACGACCACATATGGGGTATCGCCATGTTCAGGAGTAATTGTTCAACAAACTGTGGGTTGCTTTTTCTCCTTTAACCCCTTGTGAGAATGAAAACTTTGGGGATAAACTGACGTTTTAGTAATTTTTCATTTATACATCCCAGTGCTAGTAAAATCTGTGAAATGGCTGTGGGGTCAAAATGCTCACTATACCCCTTGATAAATTCTGTGAGGGGTATAGTTTTCAAAATGGGGTCACTTTTTGGGGGGTTCCTCTAGGGGCTTTGCAAATGAGACATGGCCTCTGAAAACTATTCCAGCAAAATCTGCTTTTCAAACGTCCAGTGTCGCTCCTTTTCTTCCGTGCGCTGCCCTGTCCCCAAACATCAGTTTACACCCACATGTGGGGTATTTCTGTGTTCTGGAGAAATTGCATAACAAATTGTGAGATGCATTTTCTCCTTTAACACTTTGTGATTGTGTTAATTTTAGGGCTAAATTAAGGGATTAGTGAAAAAAATGTCTAAATTTCACCTCCATATTGTTTTAATTCCAGTGAAATGCTTAAAGGGTTAGCAAACTTCCCAAATTCTATTTTGAATTATTTTAGGGGCGCAATTTTGAAAATGGGGTGATTTATGGGGGTTTCTAATATATAGGCCTTTATAATCCCTTTCAGAACTGAAGTGGTCCTTTAAGAATTAGTTTGGGAAACTTTCTTGTAAATCTAGAAAATCGCTGTTACACTTGTAAGCCTTCTAACATCCAAAATAAATTACAGGACAATTAAAAGATGATGCCGATGTATAGCAGAGATATGGTAGATAATATGTATTAATGTATTTAGGTGGTATGACTATCTGCCTGAAAAGCATAGCATTTCACATTTTGAAAATTGTGATTTTTTTTTTTTTCTAAATTTCCATCAAATTTCCTATTTTTTTTATAAATAAATACAAAAATATTCATTAGTGTTTACCACTAATATGAAGTACAATGTGTCATGAAAAAACAATCTCAAAATCACTTGTGTAAGTTAAAGCATACCAAAAAAAAAAAAATAATGGCCCAAGTATAAAGATAAACAAAATAAAACTCAACTTTTATTTAAAGCAATTAAAACCAATGACATATATCTAGATATCAAAATATCACAAAACTATCCTGGCTGTATATAGGGGTAGGGGCCCTATGTAATCCACTATCCTCCCCACAAGCACCCAGGATAAATAGTTATATAAATCACAGAAAAATAGAAAATATTGAATCTGTGATAAACTCAGATAAAACGCTACCGGCTAAAGTTATCCTTGTTAAATAGATGAATGTAAGATAATGATGAATTGAGTACAGGATAACAGATACGCCTCTTATCACCAAAGCCAAACTCTAGCAAGGATATTAGAGGAAAGTCTGCGGAAGAAATCACTAAACCCACGCCCAAGCATGGTATAAATATATGTGATAAATCTTCCCTTTTACAAGATGTTTAAGCTCTCCTCTCTGCCTAATCTCCCTACGTGTTTTCCCCTAGTGGATAATATCTACACAAGGTTCATCAGGAGAATTTCTATAACTAAATGAAGAGTAAAATTGAAAATAACAAAGATAGTGTGGTAAAAACCACAGTTCCCGACGCCCAGATGGTAGGCGCCGGTACTTCAAATGTTAAGCCTCAAGTGCCGCGCTTTGCAAGGTCTTTATATGTCAAAGTATCCCAACGATACTGACCAGTCTCGCTCGTACATCCAGGGGGTGTGTCAGAAGCTACACGCCCCCTAAACTCCCAATGGTAAATGAAAACGAGACCGTTACTATAGAAACACTGACGCTAGAACATAGCGTCGGTGCGTCTATACATAGATGATCATGTGTTTTTCATATTGGTAACATCGGATGACAACAAAGCAAAGCAATTTAATATGGAGAAAGAAGAGGGATAATCTTGCAGCGATCTTCTCCCTACAGATATCTAATCTACATATACAGTGGGGAAAAAAAGTATTTAGTCAGCCACCAATTGTGCAAGTTCTCCCACTTAAAAAGATGAGAGAGGCCTGTAATTGACATCATAGGTAGACCTCAACTATGAGAGACAAAATGAGAAATCATATCTAGAAAATCACATTGTCTGATTTTTTAAGAATTTATTTGCAAATTATGGTGGAAAATAAGTATTTGGTCACCTACAAACAAGCAAGATTTCTGGCTCTCACAGACCTGTAATTTCTTCTTTAAGAGGCTCATCTGTCCTCCACTCATTACCTGTAGTAATGGCACCTGTTTGACATTGTTATCAGTATAAAAGACACCTGTGCAAAACCTCAAACAGTCACACTCCAAACTCCACTATGGTGAAGACCAAAGAGCTGTGGAAGGACACCAGAAACAAAATTGTAGCCTTGCACCAGGCTGGGAAGACTGAATCTACAATAGGCAAGCAGCTTGGTGTGAAGAAATCAAGTGTGGGAGCAATAATTAGAAAATGGAAGACATACAAGACCACTGATAATCTCCCTCGATCAGGGGCTCCACGCAAGATCTCACCCCGTGGGGTCAAAATGATCACAAGAACGGTGAGCAAAAAACCCAGAACCACACGGTGGAACCTAGTGAAAGACCGGCAGAAAGCTGGGACTCACATAACAAAGGCTATAGTCAGTAACACACTACACCGCCAGCGACTCAGATCCTGCAGTGCCAGACGTGTCCCCCTGCTTAAGCCAGTACATATCCGGGCCCATCTGAAGTTTGCTAGAGAGCATTTGGATGTTCCAGAAGAGTATTGGGAGAATGTCATATGGTCAGATGAAACCAAAGTAGAACTGTTTAGTAGAAACACAACTTGTCGTGTTTGGAGGAGAGTGAATGCTGAGTTGCATCCAAAGAACACCATACCTACTGTGAAGCATGGGGGTGGCAACATCATGCTTTGGAGCTGTTTCTCTGCAAAGAGACCAGGACAACTGATCCGTGTACATGAAAAAATGAATGGGGCCATGTATCGTGAGATTTTGAGTGCAAGCCTCCTTCCATCACCAAGGGCATTAAAGATGAAACGTGGCTGGGTCTGTCAGCATGACAATGATCCCAAGCACACCTCCAAGGCAATGAAGGAGAGGCGTCGTAAGAAGCATTTCAAGGTCCTGGAGTGGCCTAGCCAGTCTCCAGATCTCAACCACATAGAAAACCTTTGGAGGGAGTTGATAGTCCGTGTCCCAGCGACAGCCCCAAAACATCACTGCTCTAGAGGAGATCTGCATGGAGGAATGGGCCAACATACAAGCAACAGTGTGTGCCAACCTTGTGAAGTCTTACAGAAAATGTTTGACCTCTGTCATTGCCAACAAAGGATATATAACAAAGTATTGAGATGAACTTTTGTTATCGACCAAATACTTATTTTCCACCATAATTTGCAAATAAATTCTTTAAAAATCAGACAATGTGATTTTCTAGATTTGTTTTCTTATTTTGTCTCTCATAGTTGAGGTCTACCTATGATGTCAATTACAGGCCTCACTCATCTTTTTAAGTGGGAGAACTTGCACAATTGGTGGCTGACTAAATACTTTTTTTACCCACTGTAATATACATATAGAGGGAGTACAGACCAGCATTATATTATTATATATACTCTGGAGAACTTAATATATATTCACAGGAATATGGCGATTATCATATATAACCCATCTCTACCTCCTAGATACAACTACATTAGTAAATACAGATATTTATACTCATAAACATATTTAAAAAAAAATGCTTATTTATTACAAAGAATGTCTCTAGCAATGTTCTCCAGAAAGTTTGAACATCCCCATATAAATATCAATAAATATAAAAAATATAAAAAAAAGGGAACAAACAAAATGAAAAAATGAAAAGAAGGAGAAAAAAAAGGAAATAAAAAAGGAGCAACCAAAAAAAGAAATTGAACAAGATACTACAGAGGTTTAAAAGTAGAGGTTATCCATCATCAATAGTGAAAAAAGCACGTAGTCATGCATTGGCACAAAATAGAAGAGATCTCCTCACCCCTAAGGCATCTAGGGAGTCGGACATGCAGATTCGTCTAATCGGAACTTTTGACAGTAGACATAGAGAAATTAAACATATTCTATCTCCCCTATGGAAGATTTTGCGAATGGATCAGGATATCCTGGATTCCATTGCCCTTGGTCCATCAATTACTTACAGACGGGGCAGGAAATTGAAAGATATCCTGACCCATAGCCACTTGAAGTCTAACATAAAAGAAGACACTTGGTTGGACAGGATGATACCTAATGGTACATTTAAATGTGGACAATGCAAAGCCTGCCCATTTATTAATAAAAGTACTTCTTTTGTGAGTGTGTCAATTGGCCGCTCTTATGAAAATCGTGAGTTCATCAATTGTAGATCGAAGGGTGTCATTTATTTGGCTACCTGTACATGTCCAAAAAATTATGTTGGGAAAACTATCAGAGAATTTAGGAGGAGAGTTTTGGATCATATTGGAAATATCAATAGATGTGAAGATCAACCCATCAGTAGACACATCTGGGAATCACATGGGGGAGACCCTAATCAAATCTCTTTCCAGGGAATTGAAACTATTAAATCTACTATATGGGGGGGATGATTTGGACCGTTAAATTTTACAAAAAGAAGCCCAATGGACATACCGACTTCAATCGGTTAAACCTTTGGGCCTCAACGAAGTGATTTCATTTACATCCTTTATTTAAAAACAATAATAATAAATAATTTTTTTTTTCCCTAGCATCAGTTTGTATAGTAGTATCTTGTTCAATTTCTTTTTTTGGTTGCTCCTTTTTTATTTCCTTTTTTTTCTCCTTCTTTTCATTTTTTCATTTTGTTTGTTCCCTTTTTTTATATTTTTTATATTTATTGATATTTATATGGGAATGTTCAAACTTTCTGGAGAACATTGCTAGAGACATTCTTTGTAATAAATAAGCATTTTTAAAAAAAATATGTTTATTTATGAGTATAAATATCTGTATTTACTAATGTAGTTGTATCTAGGAGGTAGAGATGGGTTATATATGATAGTCGCCATATGCCTGTATATATATTAAGTTCTCCAGAGTATATATAATAATATAATGCTGGTCTGTACTCCCTCTATATGTATATTATATGTAGATTAGATATCTATAGGGAGAAGATCGCTGCAAGATTATCCCTCTTCTTTCTCCATATTAAATTGCTTTGCTTTGTTGTCATCCAATGTTACCAATATGAAAAACACATGATCATCTATGTATAGACGCACCGACGCTATGTTCTAGCGTCAGTGTTTCTATAGTAACGGTCTCGTTTTCATTTACCATTGGGAGTTTAGGGGGCGTGTAGCTTCTGACACATCCCCTGGATGTACGAGCGAGACTGGTCAGTATCGCTGGGATACTTTGACATATAAAGACCTTGCAAAGCGCGGCACTTGAGGCTTAACATTTGAAGTACCGGCGCCTACCATCTGGGCGTCGGGAACTGTGGTTTTTACCACACTATCTTTGTTATTTTCAATTTTACTCTTCATTTAGTTATAGAAATTCCCCTGATGAACCTTGTGTAGATATTATCCACTAGGGGAAACGCATAGGGAGATTAGGCAGAGAGGAGAGCTTAAACATCTTGTGAAAGGGAGGATTTGATCACATATATTTATACCATGCTTGGGCATGGGTTTAGTGATTTCTTCTGCAGCCCTTCCTCTAATATCCTTGCTAGAGTTTGGCTTTGGTGATAGGAGGCGTATCTGTTATCCTGTACTCAATTCATCATTATCTTACATTCATCTATTTAACAAGGATAACTTTAGCCGGTAGCGTTTTATCTGAGTTTATCACAGATTCTATATTTTCTATTTTTCTGTGATTTATATAACTATTTATCCTGGGTGCTTGTGGGGAGGATAGTGGATTACATAGGGCCCCTACCCCTATATACAGCCAGGATAGTTTTGTGATATTTTGATATCTAGATATATGTCATTGGTTTTAATTGCTTTAAATATAAGTTGAGTTTTATTTTGTTTATCTTTATATTTGGGCCATTATTCTTTTCTTTTGGTATATATTGATTGTTAATTGACCCTCTATAGTGTGTAAGTTAAAGCATCTCAAAGTTATTGCCATATAAAGTGACAGATGTCAGTTTTGAAAAACGAGACCTGGTCCTTAACGCACTTTTGGGCTGGGTCCTTAAGGGGTTAAACTCCTTTGGGCGGACAGGACAAGGGACAGCGGTAAGAGGGAAGGAGGAGGGCTGGCGATATTTGTGAATGATAGATGGTGTAATCCTAGACACATTGAGATTAAGGAGCAAACTTGCTGTAAGGACATTGAACTATTAGCTGTGAGCATGAGACCTTTCTGTCTACCAAGGGAACTATCGCATGTCATCGTGATAGCTGCATATGTCCCCCCTCTGCGAAAGATGATGCTGCCTCTGAGGTCCTGCAAGCCACGGTGAGCCAGTTGCAGTCTCTACACCCCAAGGCTCTCCATCTTGTGTCTGTAGACTTCAACCATGTCTCTCCATCATCCACACTGCCTGGTCTCACACAGTATGTAACCTGCCACACAAGAGACAACAAAACATTAGACTTGTTCTTTGCTAATGCGAAGGAGGCATATAACTCATCAGCCCTACCGCCCCTGGGAAGATCAGATCACAACCTAATGCATCTCTGACCTGTGTACAAGCCACTTGTACGTAGAGAACCAGCTGTCACCCGCAGGATATGGTCTGAGGTGAGTGATGAGGCTCTGAGGGACTGTTTTGACACAACCGCATGGGAAGTGCTGCAGGATTCTTATGGAGAAGATATAGAAGGACTCACACACAGCATAACAGACTACATTAATTTTTGTGTGGACAACACAGTACCCACAAAAGTGGTGAGGTGTTTCTCTAACAACAAACCATGGATTAATTCTGATATAAAAACACTACTTAAGGAAAAAAAATGATGGCATTCAAGACAAGTGATAAGGTGGGGCTGAGGGAGGTACAGAATGAGCTTAGGCATCAAATCAGGCAGGAAAAAGCCAATTATAAGGAAAAAATAAAAAAGCAAAATGGAAAGAAAAGACATAAGGGGAGTCTGGGATGTCAATGTCAGGTCACAGACAGTCTGTCTGCCAGATAGAGGTAGATGTTAATTGGCTTTGCGAACTAAATCTATTCTTCAATAGATTTGATCACACACCAGTTCCTTCCACCCCAGCATGTCCTTCAGATCCCCTACCACAATGACTTCACCCCCTGCGGCTACTTCCCACCAGACCAGTAAATCCAGAAATCTGTCATTATCTGACCACAATCTGACCTTCACACGTGCCCAGGTGAGGCAGGAGATGAAAAAGATCAGGACAGGGAAAGTCACAGGGCCAGATGACATCAGTGCAAGGCTAATTAAGACTTGTGGGGAGCAGGAAGGAGGATATAGCCAGTCAATCTTAAGAAACAGATTTAATGATTACAAGTCTTTAAAGCATTTTTGATAAATTATTTTCCATATGTAAAATGTTCAATGACAGATTAAAAGTTCAAAAGTTTGGGGTCACACAGACAATTTTGTGTTTTCCATGAAAACTCACACTTTTATTTATCAAATGAGTTGCTAAATGAATAGAAAATATAGTCAAGACATTGACAAGGTTAGAAATAATGATTTTTATTTGAAATAATAATTTTCTCCTTCAAACTTTGCTTTCGTCAAAGAATGCTCCATTTGCAGAAATTATAGCATTGCAGACCTTTGGCGTTCTAGCTGTTAATTTGCTGAGGTAATCTGGAGAAATTTCACCCCATGCTTCCAGAAGCTCCTCCCACAAGTTGGATTGGCTTGATGGGCACTTTTTGCGTACCATACGGTCAAGCTGCTCCCACAACAGCTCAATGGGGTTGAGATCTGGTGACTGTGCTGGACACTCCATTACAGATAGAATACCGGTTGCCTGCTTCTTCCCTAAATAGTTCTTGCATAATTTGGAGGTGTGCTTTGGGTCATTGTCCTGTTGTAGGATAAAACTAGCTCCAATCAAGTGCTGTCCACAGGGTATGGCATGGCGTTGCAAAATGGAGTGATAGCCTTCCTTATTCAAAATCCCTTTTACCTTGTACAAATCTCCCACTTTACCAGCACCAAAGCAACCCCAGACCATCACATTACCTCCACCATGCTTGATAGATGGCGTCAGGCACTCTTCCAGCATCTTTTCAGTTGTTCTGCATCTCACAAATGTTCTTCTGTGTGATCCAAACACCTCAAACTTCGATTCGTCTGTCCATAACACTTTTTTCCAATCTTCCTCTGTCCAATGTCTGTGTTCTTTTGCCCATATTAATCTTTCCCTTTTATTAGCCAGTCTCAGATATGGCTTTTTCTTGGCCACTCTGCCCTGAAGGCCAGCATCCCTGAGTCGCCTCTTCACTCTAGACATTGACACTGGCATTTTGCGGGCACTATTTAATGAAGCTGCCAGTTGAGAACCTGTGAGGCATCGATTTCTCAAACTAGAGACTCTAATGTACTTGTCTTGTTGCTCAGTTGTGCAGCGGGGCCTCCCACTTCTCTTTCTACTCTGGTTAGAGCCTGTTTGTGCTGACCTCTGAAGGGAGTAGTACACACCGTTGTAGGAAATCTTCAGTTTCTTGGCAATTTCTTGCATGGAATAGCCTTCATTTCTAAGAACAAGAATAGACTGTCGAGTTTCACATGAAAGTTCTCTTTTTCTGGCCATTTTGAGAGTTTAATCGAACCAACAAATGAAATGCTCCAGATTCTCAACTAGCTCAAAGGAATGTCAGTTTTATAGCTTCTCTTACCAGCAAAACTGTTTTCAGCTGTGCTAACATACTTGCACAAGGGTTTTCTAAACATCCATTAGCCTTCTTACACAGTTAGCAAACACAATGTACCATTAGAACACTGGAGTGATGGTTGCTGGAAATGGGCCTCTCTACACCTATGTAGATATTGCATTAAAAAACAGATGTTTACAGCTAGAATAGTCAATTACCACATTAACAATGTATAGAGTGTATTTCTGATTCGTTTAGTGTTATCTTCATTGAAAAAAACTGTGCTTTTCTTTCAAAAATAAGGAAATTTCTAAGTGATCCTAATCTTTTGAATGGTAGTGTACATATTTGTTTAATATGAGACTGAAGCTGGAAATAGTCCCTCAATTATGGAAATCTTCTTGTGTGGTAGCGGTTCCAAAGAAACCTCACCCTATGGACCTCAACGACTACAGACCTGTAGCATTGACTTCCCACTTGATGAAGATCTTAGAGAGATTGGTTCTCAACATCTCCGCCCTCTAATGAGCCCCGCTATGGACCCTCTCCAGTTTGCTTATCGGCTGAGCATTGGGGTAGATGATGCCATCATCCACCTTCTGCACAGGGCTCTTTCTCACCTGGAGAAACCAGGGAACACTGTGAGAGTAATGTTCTTTGATTTCCCCAGTGTTTTTATCACCATACAGCCGGGGCTATTGAGATCCAATTGGATCCTAGACTACCTCAGAAAACCAACCTCAGCATGTGAGAGCCTGGGACAGTGTGTCAGATACCGTAAGCTGTAATACGGGGGCATCTCAGGGTACAGTTCTTGCTCCTTTCCTCTTCACACTGTACACTGCAGATTTTAGGTGCAACTCATCTAGCTGCTACTTACAAAAGTATTGTCATGACTCTGCAATAGTAGGCCTCATCATAGACGATGATGACAGGGAGTACGGAGGACTGAATCGGGATTTTGTGGACTGGTGCCAACGGAACCACCTGAAGATTAACGCTGGGAAGACCAAGGAGATGGTGGTGGACTTCCGTAAATGCAGATGCCCTCCTAAACCAATGGACATCCAGGGGACGGGCATCGATGTGCTCCTTAATAATAAGCTGGACTGGGCAGATCACATGGAGGTCCTGTACAGGAATGGCCACAGCAGGCTCTACCTGCTTAGGAGGCTGAGAGCCTTTGGAGTCCAGGGGGCACTTCTTAGGCCTTTTTTCAACTCGGTAGTGGCATCAGCCATCTTCTTCGGAGTGGCCTACTAGGGGAGCAGTATATCAACCAGGGATAGAAATAAACTTGAGAAGCTGATTAGAAGGGCCAGCTCTGTCCTGAGTAGCCCCCTGAACCCAGTACAGGTAGTGGTTGACAGAAGGATACTGTCCGTGGTGAGCTCCATGTGGGAGAATAAGTCTCATCCCATGCATGAGACCGTGATAGCGCTGGGCAGTACTGTCAGTGACCGACTACTTCACCCTAAGTGTGAGAAGGAGCACTATCGGAAGTCTTTCCTCCCCATTGCGGTTAGGATGTACAACCAACACCGACCTAAGCAGAGATCATTATACACAGAGAACTGAAATTTATTTCTGATTGTGATATCCCCTCCTCCCCCCCCCCCCCTGCTACTTCTTATCTGTCTTTCTACTATCAATGAAATGCCTCTACCTTGGAACATTATTGTATAAGTTGTATTTGTATTGTTTATCTTTGCTGCTGTAACACACTGAATTTCACCATGGTGGGACTATTAAAGGATTATTATTATTATTATTATTATTTACCTCAACCTACTGTATGTATTTTGATTGATTCCAACATGGATAATGGCAGCCAGACCCTCCTCAGTTTATAGCCATCTCCAGCTGGCTAATGAGTTAGCTACATTCATATAACCCAAGTAGCAAAGAGATGGCAAACTATTTGGATGAGTAGGCCATAAACTCCTAATTCCTCTACCTGTCTATACCCTTCTTAGATGTTATCTTTTCTAATCTAGGCTTGCCATTTCTGTGACTAACCTCTGTATTATCCATTAACTCGAAAGTTTTGCTAGAATGCAAAAACTGGATTGACCGTCCTGATTGACTTTTTTCTGTAAACTTCTTCTTGGCTGCTTCTCTCACAACTATCAATTGTCTCTCTCCACAAATGATATTAATATTTTCTATAAATATTTGGAGTGTGTTCTCTAAACAATGACATTAAAAGAGCAATATTCGGAAAACATCTTAGATGCTCCACTTGTTTGTCTGAAACTTGAGTGCTCACCGTGAGATTGATATGGAGGCAATGTTTAACTTTTGCTGATGACAGTGATATTATTTATGTAAGCTACAATAATAAAGTCCTAGGAAGATGTTTGTTGTCTTCTGGGAGGTTTTGATGGATGAGAAGATACACCAGTTAATGACAGATGAGATCTGAAATATAGAAATGTATTTTGGGAACAGAAACAAGGTTACTTACTCTTTTAACTAAATTATATGAGACAATTCATTGATGGAGAGAAACCTGAGGGAGCCTGCTGACAATAGACTCAGCACTCAGCAGGGTTCAAAGACAACTCTAAAAAGTCATTGTGCAGTGTAAAATAGTTATTGATATATGAGAAGAGAGTATCGTTTTTTCACAGTGCAGTGTCTTTACAGTTTTATGGAAGTTAAATATCTTTAGTTGAGGCACCTAACCATGAAAAGGAAGACAGAAATTGAATAATAAAAATATATGAGCAAACCAATAATATATACAATTAACCCCTTCAAGACTATCCCATTGTAAATGTGAGATTTTTCTTTTATTGATTTTAAACTTATTTGAGCTCTGCTATTGCTACTGCAGCATCACCACACCATTCCCCCACCAATTCTTAAACTTCCAGGTCCCCCTCCAAACAGATTGGTCACCAATCTCTGGCTAAGAAATCAGATTTCCACAAGAAGAGTGGGAATAGGGGCTGTGGGAAGAATTAGTGAGTTAAGCCATTCTGACTCTCCTGGTCAGGCTGCTGTACCTCTTTAAGGAGGTCAAATGAAAGACATTTTACTATAAACATACAGTACTGTGCAAAAGTTTAAGGCATGTGTGTGTGTGGAGGGGGGGGGATGGCTGTGGATGTAGGCTTGGTCATGTAATCTTAAACAGACTCGATGATGCTTGTGATCAGGGCTTTGTGGGGACCATATCATCACTTCCAGGACTCCTCCTCGAAAGGGTGATCACAACAAATACTGATTTAATTTAGATTTCTCTATTGTTCATTCAGTTAATTGTGTTAATTTACAAAAATAAACTATTAACATTTCTATTTTTGAAAGCATTTTTACTTTGCGGTTCTTTTCAACACCTGCCTTAAATTTTTGCACTGTACTGTATATCTAATTATAATATAAAGTTAATAGCACATAACTAAGGAGTAGTGTAAAAAAGTTTAATACACTATAAGAAACTCACTACTGTGAGTCTATGTTATTATGTGCTTACAAATATTGGGATAACTTGTGTTGAATTTTCAAAATACTCCAGATTTGCCAAATAAAATATACTACAATTAAGAGCAAAAACTGGCGTAATAAAGTTTTAACCTTTCCCACTATTTTGAAAGGATGTTTTTAACACATAGGAAGTGGCAGAAGTTCAGAAGTCAAAAGAAAAATAAAGCAAAGAGATTAGAAGTGAACTCATTCTCACATTGTGTGGCCAATAATACCACTAGTAACAAATATAAATACCTTCCAAGATAAGCAAAGCCACACACTGTGGTTAGTGCCTCACATCATTAGGGTCAGCAAAATGATTCTCACAGAAATCCATCTGTCAACAAACATGCTGATAAGTCAACTGCACAAAAAAATCATCAGTCTGTGTGTGTGTCTGATATAGGACTTTTGGACTGTATACTCCACTGGGGCAGGCAGTTATTCAGATGTTCACTTAATGCTCTACAATATGTAATGAATGTCCCATGACCTATGTGTGTAATTGCCTACAGTATATACTATATACTATGGCAGTCAGCATGAGAAGTTCTTTTCATTGACACACTGGATATTTTTTGTTGATATTGACAATCAGATTCTTATGGAATATTGTTGGTATGGTTGCAGACAGATAAGGAGTTATGAATCCCTGCAAGTGTCTGGCAGCCTTTTATATCTTCTAAATATATTTAGCCTGCACCCTCCGATTAAAAACCTCACTTTAGGGTATTTTTACATTGAGCATCCTGTGCAGTTTGCCATATGCACTGGAAAGCTGTTGCTGCATACATTAAATAGACCCATAGAGAGCCATGGAGACTAAAACAGTGTATGGTGAGTTTCCTTGTTTTACTATATGGAATAATGTACCAGACTTCACTATTCCACACAAGGGAGTCAAACAAAGAGTGTGCACCTACTGGCAATGGATGACACTTGGTGGCATTTGTTAAACTTATGCATTCAAGGCTTCCAATCGGAAGTCCTCCCAATGTCAACCTTAAGTAGACACTGCTAATGCAGTATGAACAAGACTTAAAAGGGTTATGCACAGGATAGATGATAAATATATGATCACTGTGGGTCCTGCCAGTAGGACTTCCATGATCTTTAGAGTGAGGGTTCTGATCTACCAGTCTAGAGGACTATGAACTAAGTGGTGGTCACACGTACACCCTGCCACTACACTTAATGTTAGATAACCTCTTTAATGGTCACAGTGGCTCTGGCTATCTGTGGCTATCTATTTTTAAAAAAAGATTAGCCATAACATTTTGCCTAGTCTAAAACAAGCATGTGTTTTATTGAATTTTTCTTCCATTTATGGATGAGTGAATCCCATTCACTAGGGCTGAATTGTACAATATATCTTGCTTTCTAAGTTCAGTACAAACATATTCACCTTGAGAGTTATTATCGGTTTAGCTCTTAGCCGAATGTGTGTTTATGTATTTAAATAATCCATGTTTTATGATAATCTGTGTGCAAATGCCTCTGGTGGCTGGTGGTTTTGGTTTGCTTACCTGCATATAAATATGAGTAAATTGACTAAATTGTTTACATTGGCAGTGTTCCTCCAATCAGCTGGTAAATATCAAACCATTAGTTTTAATTTGCCTGTCCTTATCACACCTTCAAGGAAACATTAGTTCCAAATCTATACATGTCATTAAACCTGATTCTGATTATATAAATGTACTATTAGCTACGTAGATTCAGGGTTAAATGAGGAAATTTGCAGCTTGTATTTTCTAATTGTCTGCTTCAGTAATGTCTTTTGATTGTTTAACAGTAACTTTCACCAAGTAAATGTCAATGACCATTCTTTCCTGGAATGAGGCATTAGTAGTTGGTTACTGGAAGCAGTCTGCCCCTTGTCAGTTTATGTGGACCAGATAATAGGATTGAAGTACCAATGGGTAAAGCCAACATTTCTCCCACCCTTCCCTGTCAACCACATATTGATTTATAGCATCACTGACTCATTTAGGAACAATACCCAGGTATTTTTCACATCTCCTTCAGTTACTTAGAAACAGAACCTGAAAAATAAATGATATAACCACACAGTTATCAGTCAGTAACTTCCTCAGAGTGTATGACATCACGTTGACTTATAATGACACAAGGTGAGTAATAGAAACCTGCTTATAAGAAACTGAAAATACAGAAAGTTCAAATATGTTTTTGAAGGGTTTTCTGTATTGATATTAATTACAAAGAACATCTAACTGAGAATATGCAGTGCACTGACATTCTTCACAAAGACAAAAAAAACCTTATAGGCAACCCTGAGAAAAGTGAATCCTAAGGTCCTAGTTCTTCACATTCCTTAATTGAATCTAGGACTTCTTTTCACAGATGCTGTAATTCTGTTCTTTCATGAAAGTAAAGTGAAAGCATCGCTAGGCTTTCTGATCTGGGATAGGTAATAAGTAGTACCTGAGAAAACCAACATTTTCACTTTTATCATCAGGCTCATTTGTTTCTTATGTTTGGTGTAAGTGTTTAACGTTTAGGGTAAAAGTTGAAGTGTGCCATTTTTTACTTGAATGCAACCATGGATGACATTTGTTTGGAGGTTATATGTTCTTCCTGTGTTTGCCTGGGTTTTGTCCAGATACTCTGATTTCTACCCATGCTTCCAAAGGACACTAAGGCTATGGCTCCACGTTGCGGAAACACAACGGAAAAAAAAATGCTGCATTTTGCAGTACCAGCCAACTTAATGAGATTCTGGTTAATTTTGTTCCCACATTGCGAAAAAAGAGAGCTGAGAAAGATCTACGTTTTCAAAAATGTGCGTAAAACACAGCATGTTAACTTTAGCTGCAGAATTGCAAACGATTCCCATTTAATAGGGGAAGAAAAAATATAGAGGAAATGCAACAAAACTTCAACGAATGTTGCGGAAAAATATTCTATGCGTTTTTGCTGTGTTTTTTTCCGCAGCGTTTTTTTATCTGCATTTGGAAGTGGTGCATGAGCCTTATAGGATTAGGAATTTGGAATTTAGGTTGTGAGCCTCAGTAGGAATAGGGACCAGTGTCTGTAATATGTAATGAAATATAAGGCATTCACTTAAATATCAAAAAATATTTTTGTATACTGTGTTTTTGGAGTGCAAGATAGCATAGTAGACTACATATGCTGACATGCAGGAGATCAAACATTGTCAAAAATATACTTTTGCCTCGTAAAGTCTATGGATATGCTGAGGAATATGTTGATTTGTAAAGTGCTACGGAATATTTTGGCGCTATATAAAGTTATTATTATTATTATCAGAAATATGTTTAAATTGCTTTTTTTCATATTTAAAAACATACAAGAGCATGACATGAACAATCCCTTATTCTAGTATAAGCCCCTTTACAAACACATATATGAAAGGGAGTATCCAAGACTAGATATTAATTATCATTCACACTGGGTACCCAGACAGATCAGCTGCCAACCCGTACCGTGGCTGCCAGATGTCCGGATCCTTGCCTCCCTTTCATTTCACTTTCATTAGGACAGCGGCCGGTAGAAACCTTTATGTCCTATTAGTGTCCTCCACAGTATAATGCTTCTTAGTGCCCCCATGCAGAGTATAAATCTCCTTAGTGCCCCCATGAACAGTATAATGCTCCTTAGAGCCCCCACCCACAATATAAAACTCCTTAGTGCCCCCACGCACAGTATAATGCTCCTTAGTGCCCCCACGTATCATATAATGCTCCTTAGTGCCCCCATGCAAAGTATAAAGCTCCTTAGTGCCCCCAACCACAGTATAATGCTAGTTAGTGCTCCCCAAACAGTATATTCCCACATTAGGAAATATTTTTTCTTCATTTTTCTTGTGCGACTTATAGTCATATTTAGTATAGTAGCTTCTTGTATCAAAAATACCATATATACTGAACATGTTCAGTTGCTGTTCAGATCGGACGCTTACTTGAGGGCGGATCCCGGTCAACAGTCCTTAGCTAAAAGTAGTTGAGTACCACTGTCCTACAATGCAGAATGTGAGCATTTTGTATAGAAACATATTGCACCCCATCAAACTATACATGATAACAATGGCTAATATTTAATTATAATATTTGTTTCTGTTAACAGAATTCTTCACTTTGATTAGATAATAACAGAAATAAAATATTCATCTAGCTTTGATCTCAGAACTGTATGGTTAGTCACTGTTTGTACAAGTATCTTGTCTGTGTAGCTATCTTATAGCACAACATCTGTATAATACATCAGAGAATTCAAGGAGCTGCTATTAAGCATGTAGTGACTTCATGCTGCAATCTTATTATCACATAGTAATATGAATCCATTTTTATATCTTCTTTGCAGCTGCCGGCATTTGACTGCTAGTGAATAATTGTTCCTTTGATGACTTATGGCATTCATTGAACACTATAGGATGCACCGCCTTAAGTGATCCAGGACGATGATGCATGGCATTATTAGATTTCTCAGTATTGTGGTTGAAATTTTTTAAATGTATGGAATATCTTTTTTCTTGTGATCTTCCATGCATTATATGACATACAGGAAAATGTTTGTGTATGTTCATGTCCGCCTAGGGGTAGACATTTTATTATGAAATATTGCTAATAAATCAGCCATTAGATTTATGGAATCAGGGTGTGATTCATCTTTTTTTCCTTTTTGTTTTTTCTCAACATTATACATTATAGTATAAGAAAATAATACAAAGAAGGTACAGGTGTATCTCAATAAATTAGAATATCTTTGAAACGTTTATTTATTTCAGTAATTGAATTAAAAAAGTGACCTCCTATATTTTCTAGATTCTTTACACACAGAGTGTTCTATTTCAAGTGTTTTATTTCTGTAAATGTTGATTATGGATTACAGGTAATGAAAACCAAAATCTTAGAAAATTAGAATATTGTAAAAAAGTTCAGTATTGTAAATTCAGTGTGTCTCCTGCCAAGGTTCCTAAGCCTTTAATTGGTCCCTCAGTCTGGTTCAGTAGGAACACAATCATGGAAGACGCTGATTATGGATTGATTTACTGAAATGAATGAACGTTTCACAAAGTACAAAACTTTTATTAACACGTACCACAACGTTTCAGGTTCTCAGAGGAACCATTTTCAAGCAGTGATACCTTTTGGATACTGTAGAAGAAGTAGACTTTACTTTCAGCTCCCCAAATGCCCTTGATCCTGAAGGACAATCCTACCACCCTAGGACATGAAACCTCTTGGAGATCAGTTCTAGCAGAGACCACTTCACCTAGAACATATTGTATTTTCCTCTGCAAATCAGGATAGGAAGAAAAAGTTACAAGTGTGACTTTCTTTTTGGAGCAGGGGCATGGAATAGTAAGCATTGTGCTAAAAACTATTAACACTGTGATGGGTATTTTAGGCCTGTGTGTTCCACTGGGGCTACTGTTGCTGATTCTAGTGAGCCATGGTTATGACTGTTTACTACTGAGGAAATCCATATATCTCCATGGTTTGGCTGAAAAAGTCCAAAAAGAAAAAGTTTGAGAAGCTCAACTTTAAAGTTTAAAGGGAATGTCTGGCAGGAAAATCAAAACGTTAACAATAGGCTTATGTAAGAGATGACTGCGGAAAAAACATCATTACAGAACAGGTAGCCTATTGCAAGAGATCAGTGGCTCTGGAAAATGTCAGGATTCTTTTTATATTGAATATTAACATGGACAGTTAAAAATTCAGTGTACATATACAAACTGTAGGCCATTTTATGACAGTCCCTGCTGTTGGTTAATTTTAGTTTTCCAAATCTGTTTTTCTATTTTATTTGGTTTGGTTAATTAATTCTTTCTTCTTGTAAGTGATAAAAATAATTTGATTCCAGTAAATTGAGTATTTGTTAATTTAGCACTTCTCTACTGAGCTAGCATAATTGTATTATAATACTTCAATGAAAAGTATTGTATTCTTAGCCAATAGAAATTGCAAGCACTGTGTTCTGTTCTGCTAAGTAATTCAGTTGCATTGCCCTAGAAGAGAAAATGCCAATGATTCTACTGAAATGAAATCCCATATATATTACTAATGTGTCAGCAACATTAACTAAGAACATGTCCTTCTAGAGGTAAAGGAAGCTGAATGATGTGGCAAAACTAGCTTCAAGGAGATCAGGACGCCATTAGCAGTTTATTTAAATGCTGATCACATCACACCATCAAAGGGGGTGAGGAGTGTCAAATGTTTTGCCTGAACTAAGCAACAAGGTAAAAATAAGTCATTATTTTGCAGGAGCTGCAACATTATCCTAGACGAGTTATTGTAGTAACCTGTGTCTTATATATTGTTAGAACCATTTTTAAAGCATTGACTGCCCTATGACCTGTATGTGATTGCACCCTATATTAGCATTTTATTGAAGAAATGTATTGTTTGCTAAGAAAGAACAAGTAAATGAGTTGATGCATGTATTAGCATATAGAGGGCACTATTGTTAGCTTAAGGGGCACTTTCTCCAGATGGTTATAAGGTTCATACGGTACCAAATCAATAAAGAGGTTAACTCATTCAGATATTCACTTATCAGATTCAAGGCAGCTTCAGAAACCTCAGTGTGTAACAGTCATGGGAAGCTACACTTCGGGCGCATTCACACAACCGAGTTTCAGCCATGAAACTTGGTACATGTTTTGTCCAGATTTACCAGTCTCCAACTTATGACAGTAGAGAGAGACTCCTAGCAGTATAGTTATCTATGCTACTAGGAGTCCCTGCCTCCCAGCGACATACTGTCCCGTACCGATTATAGTATGGGACAGTATGTTGGTGGGAGGCGGGTACTCCTAGCAGCATACATAACTATACTGCCCTGAGTCCTTCTCCCGGCATAAGGTGCTCAGGATAAGGCGTTTGAAGTCCTTCTCCCGGCATAAGGAAACTCGGTCGTGTGAATGCGCCCTTACTCTGTGCCATTCAAATGGCCATATGACAGAGAATATGAGAAGTCTAAATTATGGTTATGGAAATGTGTAGAATGTCATGCCCTTTCCTATCCCCTGGTTGAACTTGATGGACACATGTCTTTTTTCAACCGTACTAGTTACATAACTATGTAAAAAAAAAGTCTGTCTAGCAAACAGTTACAATATCACATTTCTCACAGTAAATTTTGTCAAGAAAAAAATTATCAAAGCCAGAACTGCTGTTTTTTGGTAATCTTGTCTCCCAAAAAAATGGAAAAAAAAATTATCAAAAAGTTGTATGTATCACTAAATGATAACAATAAAAACTATGGCCTGCCCCTCAAAAACAGGCGTTCACACAAATCCATTAATGGAAAAAAAAAGTTATATATGTTATGGTGATGCAAAGTAAAGGATTTACATTTTTTAAAAGTAAAGCTTGAAAAAAAAGAGTATACATCATTAGTTTTGTAAAAACTAAATAAAAAAAAACAATGTCAGAATTGCATTTCCCAGTCCACAAATAACTCCACAAATAACTTTTTTTTTATATTTCCCCAAAATTTTACAGTATATGTATTAATGCCATTAACAAATGCAGCTCGTCCCATAAAAAAACAAGTCCTCATATGTCGACAAAAAAAATAAAAAGGCAAAGAAAAAAAAAAGAAATCTAAAAAATTGGACGTGTCCTTAATGAATTAAAATGTGATGGGATCTTTTATGTACAGATCCTATTCTATTACTTACAAAAAGGTTATAATCACTTATAAAAACAATCTCACCTACTCTGTCTATATGATTGTTTTGTGTGCTACACATTTTACTATTTATTTTTATTTTGTGGTATTTATGTATTCTCTGTATCTGGCAGCTCTACATGTTTTCACTCACATTCATCCTGTCCATATGGAACGTATAACCTAATTGCTTTATTTCAGGTAAGCTTGGGCTTTGTTCACATGTGCCGAATTTGCCGGTCGCAACAGAAATCTGAAATTTAGATGTGTGAAGTGGATGTGGAAGTACATTCTTATGTGTATTGTACTTCAGTAGTGCTAAGCCACTTCTAATAACGGTTTCATCAGGATTTAGGCACATAATCCACACCCATTCCTGACAGAATCCTGGATGCGTGAATATGGCCTTATGAACTCTTGGGTCTATTCCATAGGAAAAAAAAATGAATCTAAGCAAGTTTGTAAATTGTGGCAGGACCTTTAGGACACCCAGAGATAACCTGCAGTATTCTCATGAAAATATGGCCTCTCCATATACAGTGGGGAAAAAAAGTATTTGGTCAGCCATCAATTGTGCAAGTTTTCCCACTTAAAAAGATGAGAGAGGCCTGTAATTGACATCATAGGTAGACCTCAACTATGAGAGACAAAATGAGAAAACAAATCCAGAAAATCACATTGTCTGATTTTTAAAGAATTTATTTGCAAATTATGGTGGAAAATAAGTATTTGGTCAATAACAAAAGTTCATCTCAATACTTCACAAGGTTGGCACACACTGATGCTGGTATGTTAGCCCATTCCTCTATGCAGATCTCCTCTAGAGCAGTGATGTTTTGGGGCTGTCGCTGGGCAACACGGACTTTCAGCTCCCTCCAAAGGCTTTCTATGGGGTTGAGATATGGAGACTGGCTAGGCCCCATTCCAGGACCTTGAAATGCTTCTTACGAAGCCACTCCTTCGTTGCCCTGGCGGTGTGCTTGGGATCACTGTCATGCTGAAAGACCCAGCCACGTTTCATCTTCAATGCCCTTGCTGATGGAAGGAGGTTTGCACTCAAAATCTCACGATACATGGCCCCATTCATTCTTTCATGTACACGGATCAGTCGTCCTGGTCCCTTTGCAGAGAAACAGCCCCAAAGCATGATGTTGCCATCCCCATGCTTCACAGTAGGTATGGTGTTCTTTGGATGCAACTCCGCATTCACTCTCCTCCAAACACGACGAGTTGTGTTTCTACCAGACAGTTCTACATTGGTTTCATCTGACCATATGACATTCTCCCAATACTCTTCTGGAACATCCAAATGCTCTCTAGAAAACTTTAGACAGGCCCGGATATTTACTGGCTTAAGCAGGGGGACACATCTGGCACTGCAGGATCTGAGTCCCTGGCGGCGTAGTGTGTTACTGACGGTAGCCTTTGTTACGTTAGTCCCAGCTTTCTGCAGGTCATTCACTAGGTCCCCCCGTGTGGTTCTGGGATTTTTGCTCACCGTTCTTGTGATCATTTTGACCCCACGGGGTGAGATCTTGCGTGGAGCCCCTTATCGAGGGAGAGTGGTCTTGTATGTCTTCCATTTTCTAATTATTGCTCCCACAGTTGATTTCTTCACACCAAGCTGCTTATCTATTGCAGATTCAGTCTTCCCAGGCTAGTGCAGGTCTGCAATTTTGTTTCTGGTGTCCTTCCACAGCTCTTTGGTCTTCACCATAGTGGAGTTTGGAGTGTGACTGTTTGAGGTTGTGGACAGGTGTCTTTTATACTGATAACAATTTCAAACAGGTGCCATTACTACAGGTAATGAGTGGAGGACAGAGGAGCCTCTTAAAGAAGAAGTTACAGGTCTGTGAGAGCCAGAATTCTTGCTTGTTTGTAGGTGACCAAATACTTATTTTCCACCATAATTTGCAAATAAATTCTTAAAATATCAGACAATGTGATTTTCTAGATATGTTTTCTCATTTTCTCATAGTTGAGGTCTACCTATGATGTCAATTACAGGCCTCTCTCATCTTTTTAAGTGGGAGAACTTGCACAATTGGTGGCTGACTAAATAATTTTTTCCCCCACTGTATGTATTGTCCTTACAGAACTGCAAGGCTTGATGCTGGACAGTGCAGATAATATGCTTGTAGTATCAAGTGAGCGGTATCCATTGCCCAGCGTCTACCACAGTGTCATTACTGGACAGTGGAGACAGCCCACTTGACAGTACACTTGCATCAGCAGCTGAAAGTAAGGTACCAATACTTTACATGCACTTGGTAGACCTGGATGAACAGTGTGGTGTGGTGGCCTGCAGGAATGATGACTGAATGATGAAGAAAAAAAAAAAAGGAAATGCCTTCTATGGGGTTATGTGAGCAGTTTCTGCAGATTTTCACAGTCGCTCTTGGAATTTATTATCTTGTTGATTACAAATGAGAAGACATTGAACACCTTGGCTGCTCGCTATTTTTAGTCTTCAACTAATTGTACAAGACCTGATTTCTAATGAAAATGTTAAAATATCAACATTTAGTAAGCTTATCAGTCTTTTGGCAAACCCTGAAAAAAATTCATACTGTTTCCATAGAAACCTGACAAAAAAATTATTGTTTTACGCGTTAATTTTTTTTCAGTGTCATTTGGCACATTTTGCCAATTTAACTTAAGCCGTCCTTTTTTTCATTTTTTCCTTCAACATTGTTTTTCTCTGAGCAATGTGCACAGATTTGCTTCAAAATATTATTAAAGAGGGGATGAGGCTGGAGGAAAAAAAAAAAATCCTTTACCTCATGTGCAAATATAATGCGTGTCCAACATTACATAGGTGGGAATAAGCCCAGTAATAAAGTTTAATGCATTGCATGTCATGCAGTAAGAGGGGCTTTTGTAAATAAAGGCAACATCTTTCCTCTATAGGTTTCCTGGAAATAAGTCAGTTTCATCTGTTTGCCACTCTTGAGATTATCCTGGGTTAGTAGAAACTTATAAACATAAATTGTTCTCATGATGGCTCCCCACGGCATAGCCCGTAGTGATTTATAGAATTCAGTATGATGATAGAAAGCGGATGATGCATCTAGTACAAAGCATGTCATACAGAGGTCTATCAGCTTCAAGCACTTAAAATATCAAGGGGTCATCTGTCAGCAAGCAAAGGATGCAAGTTTACCTACTGACTTATACCCCGGGGAGTAGTAAAAAGGCTGCTACCTGCTGAGAAGGCATGATGTTTTATTTAACATCCTATCACGGATATCTTTATTTTTTCGACCAGATTGGATTGCTTTCTATCCTTGCTCCTGAGTGCTCCCCCAGCGAAGATATTCTGTTAACTGCTGCTGAAGTCATCATAATTTAAATTACATGACAGATATCAAAAGCAGTTTTCGTCCTCTCTACCACTAAGCACTATGCACACATTGCTTTATTACTCATCTGTGCGCCCTTGCAAGACAGTTCAAGGCCCTGAACTGATTTTAAAGGCGATATTTCTGCACGATTGTCATTCATCACTTTCATTCTGTTTAATGAAGCAATTCAGGATAATCTGTTTTCACTTGAGTTTTGATAAATTGTCAAATATGTAAATATCAATAGATCATATTTCTAGTGTACTGTACTTACCATCTGCTGTAAGAAGAGAAAGTAGATATTTATAAATGTATCAGGTGTATACCTGATTTCTGCCTTGGATATGCAGTTTGAACTGCTATGGAATTGCATGTGTATTAGCCTTATTCAGTAGGGCTAATCTGCATGTGGCTCCTTGCCTTAGCCCTAAGGTTACATTCACATGACCGAGGTGCAAAACGACCATGAAAAACATCCATTTTTCACAGCCATCTTCCTCTTGAGGGGAACCCATTTTCATGGATCTTCATCCATTTAAGTGTATGGAGGGATCCGTTAAAATGTAGGAAAATAGAACATGACCTATATTTTGACAGTCCATTACAACGGACCATTAAAGGGATTCTATCACTGGGGAAACATGTTTTTAACTGAAGCCACGTTGCAATAGCCTTTGTAAAGGCTGTTAGTCTCTTACCTTTCTTGTTTCGCTCCTCGCCACTGTTTAGAAGAAATTTTGATTTTGATTTTTATGCAAATGCGTCTTCAGAATGCACAAGGGGCATTCTGAATCATAATTTTCTTCTAAATCAACATTTCTTCTAAATGGCAGCGAGGAGCGAAACAAGAAAGGTAAGAGACTAATAGCCTTTATAAAGGCTATTACGATGTGGCTTCAGTTAAAAACATGTTTCCTCAATGATAGAATCTCTTTAAAGTAATGGTCATCTGACTAGCCCCCATTCACTTACGTTGAGTTTAATGCTGCCGTGTCGTTATTCAATGGTGTGTGAATATAGCTTAAGGCAGAGTGAACTGCTCCCTTACTCTTGCCCCGGGGATTTCCCCCATCCCAGCTGTGCCTCTGTCTATTTTTTGTCCATACTGGCTTGCTAACCAGATTGGTAAAGCACAATAGCATTGTTCACACCTTTTTTGGTTGCGATCTCGGATGCCACTTTATCTCAAAAAGTTAGATTTTAAGTTGGGCTCAACAGATGAAAATTGAAAACAATAGACAAAATTGTTTATTTCTTGTCCCATGGACCTAATTTTAATTTGCACTGATCTGTGCAATATATATATATATATATATATATATATATATATATATAAAAATAAAAACTGATGCATAATGGAATTAGTTTTTTTTCTGAGCAATTCTAAACCTTTCATTAAAAAAAAAATAACTCAGTGTGAACATAGTCAAACCCAGCAGCCCTACAGTTCTAGCTTATCCTGCATATTTGATAGGACCAATGATTGCGGAGAAGTGTACAGCTCACTATATATGTCAGTCAAATAGATTGATAGCAATATCAGGGCACGGGAGAAAGGCTATGAGACATGGTAATAATTAAAAATATAGATTTTGAATAATAGATACATGTTTTAAAGGTCAGATTCAATTATGTTAACTGCTGAATAAACATAAAATGGCAACGAGTGAGCAAAATTCTGCTCTTCGGTTTGCACAGCATTTGCATACTGCCTTATTTTTATTGTAGTTATTTTTATACAGAGCTATAAAACGTAGAGTCTGCCCTTGTTAAATAAGCGATCACTTTTCTTTACATTGTTTAGAAAATGAATGTTTAAGAGCTTTTTATCTTTATATTCACATGGGTGGTGTAGGTTATAAAATCTTACACTAAAGTACTTTGTGACAATAATAATTCAGTTATTAAGACTAGTTGTCTCGGATCTGATTTAGGTCCACTTCACACACTATTTTTCAGCCATGATTTTCAGTCTGTTTTGAGGCTAAGGCCCCACGTGGTGTCCCACGGCAAAAAAGCGCTGCAGGAAAAACCACGGCGGGAACACATCACGGTTTTTCCCACAGCGCTTTAGACAGATAGTTCGCAGAGGTTTCCTCTGAGGACTTTCTGTTTCAATTATACCTATGGGGAATCCGCCGGCACCACGCCGGTTTTGTAAATTGCCGCGTGTCCGCAGCGCGGTTTCTACAGCAAAGTGGGCATGGGATTCGCTAGAATAGTATTTTTTACAGGGTGGTGTTTCTTTTATTTTGTAGTATTTAAGAGTTACCTCCAGTATCATAAGAAAAATTATTAAGGCTGAAGCCCCACATTGTGGAAAAGCTGCTTATTTGTTGTAGATTTTGCCTATTTTTTTGAGCCAAAGCCAGGAGTGGTTACAATAGGGATGGGAAATGTATGTAGGAAGTACTTATACTTCTACCTTCTACTTAATCCACTCATGGCTTTGGCTCAAAAAAACACAGCAAAATCTGCAACGAAAAAAGCAGCATTGCCGCAAAGTGTGGGGCCTTAGTGTAAAGGGCAGATCTATAGTTATTTCTTTAAATGACTGGTTTTACATAGTAAAGAAGCTGAAGCCTTACATGGACTGCCCGAAGTGTGTGCCATGAGCAGCATCCTGCTCTCCTATAATTTAGAGTAGTATCTGACCGCAGCATTTTTAAATTGTTAAAAAGTCATTAAACACAGTAAAAAAAAACAACCTACAAATTGTGTATACATTCAGAGTAACTGTACATTTCAGAGTTAAAGGAAATTGTCACAAGAAATGCCTTATTGTTTAATTCAAAATTTTATGTTGAACGTTTTTTTTTTACTTTTTCTGTTACTATCTGCGTTTAAAAAATACTACAAAATTTAGCAATTTTACCTTGACCACAAAGCCTAATACCAGACTGACACTGTTCTGTAGAGATCATTTACCACTATCATCACATGCAGGAATATAATAAAGGTTAATACCAATGTATAGCACCAAATTCACCATCAGAATAAAACAATCAAAAACTAAAAACATTAAAAAAAGGATGTTTTAGTATTCATAAAATTTAATAAGTTAAAAATATAGTTCATTCATTCCATTTAAAGGTTACATAAAGCTTTGGAATACTTTACTTGCCTTGTGCCAAATCTGTGTGTTGGTGTTACCCCTATTCATGTCTAGATACAGATTCCAATATCTGATGGTGTATGCTACCAGCGAGGAGGACAATGTGGGAACTTAAATCACAATTAAAAAAATTAGAGATAATTTGTTAAGTCACGCACCTGATGACAATTAATTGCTACTCCAAAGTTAGTTTTTCTTGTGTTATGAAGAGCAGGATTTCTGCAGCTTTGTGGTCTTCTTTTTAGTTTGTTGTTGGGGTTAGTTTCTGGCCTCCTGAGTCATCACATGATCACTGGTGGGAGTCTCAGAGACACATATGCAGAGACTTATTTGGTTCTCTCTCTTAAAACTCCTACCTTTCTAGCAGTCTTTGCTAGTGATAGTGTATGCTTTATGTGCTTATTCCAGTAATTTTCTTTGTATCTTTTTCACTTCTTTATGGCAATTATCCTAGTTCATTGTTGTTCAATTCCAGTGGTTATTTCTAGTTTCTTGTGCTGCGTTTGTTTACAGTTTACTTATAGGACTTTCTTTGTAATTGCTGGTTTTCAGGTCTTTTTGGGTTTATTGTCTCTGGGTCCTAGTATTCTCCTTTCATTCATGTTTAGATAACATTAGGGTTTCCATTAGGAATTTCTTTAGGAACACTGAGGGTCAGTGATGTGTGATGTTAGGGTCAGAGTTTATGGATTGATCTAGGGAATGATTAAGGGAAAGCTAGAGATAGGGTTAGTTATTGTCTGTTTGCATACACTGGCAGTTGTCAACTTATAAATATATATTTTTGACATGAGCCGGTAACACAGTAAGGAGAAAATTACTCTTTGAGGCCAAGGCCCCATGTGGCGTAAACACCACAGTTTGCCCACGGTGGAAAAAAATGCGGTGTTTAAGGGTATGTACACACGGCGGAAAATGAAGAGGAATTCCTCTTCATTTTCCGCCACTGGCATTTTCACCATGGTCTAGCTGCTCCTGATTAGGCCTGGATGAATGAGTCTAATAAGCAGGGAGTCTCGAATCAGCTGCAGAATCCGCGGCAAGATTGAGCAGGATGCTTCTTTTTTCCGCGTCCTGCTACGATCTCTGCCTCGCATTGAAAACAATGGGATACGGATTCCGGGAGGAATCTGCTCCAAACTTGGGGGCGAAATCCGCCCCAAATCTGCGGCAAATTCCTCAGTGTGAACACAACCTTACAGTCACTGTATAGTGGATGGGATTCTAGCGAATCCCATCCCCAAACTGTGGAAAAATACGCGCTGCGGATATGCTTTGATTTCCAAAACAGTAACCGTTTTGGAAATTGCAGCATGTCAATTATACCAGCGGAAATGCCAGCAGTTCCCCTATAGGTATAATGGAGGCAGAAAGTCTGCAGAAGTTTCCTTTGCGGACTTTGCTGCGGCCTGCTATGTGGGGCCTTAGCCTGAATGTGTATCTAAAGATGTAACAACTATCCTCAGAAATCCCTCTTGATGATTAAATCACTGAAGGAACCAGAAATAGGCTCATATGCTGCTTATTTCCCTTTGTAAAACTGAAGACACACCTTTATGGTGGCATTACCAAAAATACATGCCTTGCATTTGTGCTGTGTGCCTTCACTACAGATCAGTGCTACCTTCCCAGTGCCATCATTAGCTGGTAGTAAAAGACCATAATAATGAATTCATGTAAACTCATAGATTTCCCAGTAACAATTCCCAGAAGGTAAAATAGCAATAAACATAATTGAGTATTAATGCTGCATGGTGGAGATTTTACTGCATGTTCTTTGTGGTATTCTCTCTGCCTTTCTACATGTCTTGTTCAAGCTGAGAAACTTTATTGCTAAATAAACATTTCATATTAAATTTTAACAAGTTACAAATCATGGAGTGAAATGACATCCCATATGCCACAGGATGTTTTATAACAACCTAATAAACTATTGGAGTCATCCAAACTGTGCCAGGTATTTGAATTGCAGTTGTCCTGTAAGCACTTACTTGGTTGCTATGGGTAACTCTGTTTTTTATCTGCACTAGCTGAGTGAAAAGTATATTTAGCAACCATCGATATAAATACTTTAAGAGAATCCATGGTGCTTGATTTAGTTTCATAAAAATCGCTAGAACAAATCTTCTCTAGTTATCTGATAATTGACATTAACAAGGCAGCCTTTGGAAATAGTTGGAGGACAAAGACGTACTTGCACTTTGCCAAATCACTGATCCATTAAGTCCATTTCTTCACAGCCTAGAAAGTTCATTGCAAGAAAAAGTAAGATAATGGTTTGAAGATTATCATAAAAGAGGACATTTTGCAGAGGAAAATACATTTTAGACTACAGCAAGATGCAGGTGAGGTATATAGAACAAACAATCATTCTAACGCATGACTCAAAACAGGGAAAGAAACAGAGGTGGAATAAATAATGTGACTGTGGTTATCAGAAATCAGGATGTTCACTTTCTCTGCACTGTTTTTAACACATTCTCATGACTACCACTCTTATTGTCACTATAATTGTAGGATTTAAAAGGGGTTTCCATAATCAATAAAATATTAAAATGAGCTTTCCATCCTCAAAATATGTCAAAATATCAAAGATATTCTTACTGTCTGTACCCCCACCGTTTCTGTGTGAATGATTCTGCAACAAAATCCCCCTTCGCTGATCTTTTTTAATGCTTCTCCAGTGTATCAGTTTATCTTGCTATGTAACAGCATCAGTCACTGTGCATAATCATTGGTCATAAAGTATGTAGCAAAGTCGTAAATGTAGCAAAGTTTAACTTGACACTGTTAACAGCGAAAACCCAGAACTTGGCCTCCCACTTTGCATGTACATAGAGACTGTTAAATGATGAAAATAAAACATATTGCAGGTTATTTTTAGTACACTGTGCATTAGTGCAAGATTTTAATGTGCCATTTAAAAGCAAACCGTGAACTCATAAAGCTGCTTAGAAAAGCTGTAGAAGCTTGTAGCTTGATCAGTACCAAACAGGGGCAATTCATTCAATATTCTTTTTATAATAAATGTATATCAAAACCTAGGTTGTCGATACCATCTGCACGTTATCTAACGCACTTGCTTATCTGACCAAATGCACTAGGCAAGTGACTCGAGTCATATGAATGAAAGTTGTGCACATGTATGGCAGATTTTTTATTTATTTTTTTTTAATTGTGATGGTAGCACCAAATATATCACTAGCACTATTTTTGGTGCAGAATACTGGCATTATGTATGACAGCCATGAAGAGATATAAATGTGTCTGAAGTGTGGTAAGCTGCACCAAATGTGTTATGCACACTGTTAATTTGCTGACTTTTTAGCAAACTTTGCATAAATAAGTAGTACAAGGGATATTTGTACAAGTAGTACAAGGGACTTTGTCTTTTTCTCTTTATATATAGCTTATCTGAGAAAAATGCTTCTTTCTCTACTCATTTGGTTCTTTTATTAAAGGGAACCTGTCATCATGAAAATAATGTGTAATCTGTAGGTAGCATGTCATAGAGCAGGAGGACATTGAGCAGATTGACATATAAATTTGTGGGAAAAGATTCAGTATAACCTGTCATTTATCCATTTATTTCTCTGTTCTTTCTGTGCTAAGAAGGAGTAATTGAGTCCAGTGGGCGGTCCTAACTGTGGACTCAATAACACCAGCTAAAGGAATATTGGCGTCTCTTTCCTAGCACCCCACTACAATTAGCATATAGAATTTGCTTTGAACATACAAAATGGCACTGCCATTTAGCATTGTTTTATATCTAAATGTAACATTTCAGTGTCAAAGTGTTTATTAGTATTTTCATTGCTATTTTTCTGTTCTCTTGTCCTTGTTTTTAATATTTCAGTGCAGCTCTTGAGATATTTTTTTTAATATTGTAAGTATAAAGTCTTGCTCCTCTGCGTTAATTGCATCTTCATAATGTGATTAAATGATCCTTACCTAGAAAGGTTTTTATTTATTTCTTGTATTGTAAAATCCTTCTTAGTGTTTTCTATGGGTTATTGAGCTCAGGTTGTCTGAAACTTGGCTTTCTGTCTGGATGACCATGTGCACAAGAATGGTCACAGGACATTCTATTTGCTGTACTTACTCTCCATGCTATTCAGGCTTGTTAAAGGTTTCTCTCATTCAAGGAGTGGGCAAAATAAGAAAACTGCTCAGTCAATCATACTTCAGAGTACAGTGCATACTGTGAATACACGAAAATGTACAGGAACCAGAAGAATGATATGCTATTTACAACCCAAGTACCAAGAAATAGAATTAGTTAAGATCTTGTGTATCAAATAAAGGTAGATATTAATGATCAGTCAATACAAATGGCTATAGGATGAATAATTTATATGGAACTGCATTTTTTCTCTTGCTAGAATAAATCAATTGTAAATAAAGGTAAGATATATTATTGTGCTAAGAATAAACTATGTGAATATAGTGATTCCAGGTTCACAAAGCGCAAATAATGATTAAATTACATGTGTGTGAAAAAGAAGCTCTGAAATTATGATAGAAAAAGTGTTTCCCCAATGCAGGTGTTATTTGCAAGCAAGGAAGAAATTCTAAGAAAATGTTTTATGCTTATTTAATTCCTGACAGTCTTAGATGATGAAAGTAAACATAAATCACATTAGCAATAAGATGCCCCCATCCTTTATGATATAACCCAGATTATATAATCACATACAACAGATATATGGCTCAAACAATGTAAAGATTGATATACAGGTATACATAGATCAGGCTTAGACAAATGTAAGCTAGAGCCTCTAAAGCAGGGGTGTCAAACTCATTTTCACCGGGGGCCACTTCAGCCTCACGGGGTACCTTGAAGGGCCAAGATTATTTTACACATGTATAAAAGTAACTTCTCCTTAACAGATAAGCGAGCTATTAAGGAGTAGTTACATTTGTACATTACTACTGTTACAATCAGCCCTTTAAGGGCAACCAGGAAGAACATAATGTATTGTTAAAACCTAAGACATTGGCATGTTACATACTATCCTCATCCTTTTCTGAATATATCAAAAATTAAGCAATATACAAATACCGTTTAACCCTGCAAATGGTATTATGCTCTATAGTTGCCTCTGCACACGGTATTATGCCCCACAGCAGCCCCTGCACACAGTATTATGCTCTATAGTTGCCCCTGCACACGGTATTATGCTCCATAGTTGCCCCTGCACACGGTATTATGCTCCAAAGTGGCCCCTGCACACGGTATTATGCTCCATAGTGGCCCCTGCAAATGGTATTATGCTCCATAGTGGCCCCTGCACACATTATTATGCTCCATAGTGGCCCCTGCACACGGTATTATGCTCCTTAGTGGCCCCTGCATTGGTATTATGCTCCAGAGTGGCCCCTGCACACGGTATTATGCTCTATAGTGGCCCCTGCACATGGTATTATGCTTCATAGTTGCCCCTGCACACGGTATTATGCTCCATAGTGGCCCCTGCACACGGTATTATGCTCCATAGTGGCCCCTGCACACGGTATTATGCTCCATAGTTGCCCCTGCACACGGTATTATGCTCCATAGTTGCCCCTGCACACGGTATTATGCTCCATAGTGGCCCCTGCAGACGGTATTATGCTCCATAGTGGCCCCTGCAAATGGTATTATGCTCCATAGTGGCCCCTGCACACATTATTATGCTCCATAGTGGCCCCTGCACACGGTATTATGCTCCTTAGTGGCCCCTGCATTGGTATTATGCTCCAGAGTGGCCCCTGCACACGGTATTATGCTCTATAGTGGCCCCTGCACATGGTATTATGTCCCACAGTGACCCCCCACCCATGAACTATTATTATACTCTGGGGTCTTTTCAGACCCCAGAGTATAATAATCGGAGACCCAGGTGGTGACAAACATAAAAACCACTGTTACTTACCTGGGCTCCGGTGCTCTCCCTGCGTTCGGCCTTCTTCAATGTCGCACAGACCGGCGTTGCGACATAATGACGTCGGCCCGGCTCACGTGACACCTGCGACGTCACCAAAGAAGGCCGAAGCCTGCTGGGAGTATCATCGGGTCGCTGGAGAGGTGAGTAACACAGGTTTTTATGATTATCACCTCCCCTGGGTCTCCGATTATTATACTCCGGGGTCTGAAAAGACCCCGGAGTATAATAATAGTAGTATTTGATGGGGTTCGCTGGCCGCGGCCTCACTTACCATCCCCGCTCCTGCACACAGCCGCTTCTGCTCCCATCGCAGAAGGGAAAGCGGGGGCGGCCACGACCAGCAGCAGGGATCGATAAGTAAATAGGCCGTTACGTGCAGGGGATACTCCAGCAGGCAACGGCCTATTTATATATATAAAAAAACTTATTTCACCTACCTGCGATGCCTTCATGCAGCCACCGCCTCCTCTTCTTCTTGTCCGCGACGTCTGCGTGTCAGCGTAGGATGCGCGATGACGTCACTGTATCGCCGCCTGCGCTGACATGCAGAGGTCTTGTAAACCAGCCCAGGACAGGTATCGCTCAGCTTTGTTTTTTGTTTTTTTGTTTTTTTGTTTTTTTTTAAGCGGCCTGTCCTGGGCTGGTTTACATTACATAGACAATAAAAAATGCCGCCCGGGGCCAGATAAGTGCCGGGCCGGATAACAGAAGGCAGCGGGCCGGATTCGGCCCACGGGCCTTGTGTTTGACACCTGTGCTCTAAAGTTAGGAGCCAGCAAAGACCTGTTGTAGGGCTATCCCCACACAGCACGGTTCAGCGAGCTATGTTATTTCTGTACCTCAGGAGCTACCGAAACAGTGTAGCATAACCAGCATGGCTGTTTCCAAAATCCTGCCTACTTCTGGCTGTGGCATACGGAGGGATATCTAATGATAGGCACATCTATACAAACAGCAACCTATTGCCAGCTGTTTTATGCAGATTCCTGCCAACAGAAACCAAGGCAGGAGGTGCACACATCTCTGACAGTATATGCCAGCCTTTGTATGATTACTCTGCTCTGCAGGAGCAGTCCGTGACCACTTCTGCAGTTAAGAAATGGCTGTTATCCATGAATATACAGTTTGAAAGGCAAGAATCAAGATCTTCTTTTAAGGCTTTTGTCCATTCTTAATATATAAAAAGATGAATTGATAGATACATAGATGAATAGACAAAGAGAAAATATTCTACAGCTTTCAAACTATTCAGACTTTTTAATTTTTTTCTAGCATTTCATTAGGTTTCTTTCTTACACAATATCATTTATTTATCCAGTAATAACCTGAGTGCTTCTGGGTTGGCTCAGTGACCTTAATTTTTAAGGGGAAATATAAGTCATGTCTGAAAAATGAGTAATGTTGAAAAGTTACATCGCTAATACTCAGATATAATTGATACAGCCTTCTCTAGTATTTGGTAGTATTTTTAGATTAATCAACAGTTGTCACGTTAGATATTGGTGATTTGTGTCTGAAGAATGCGGGTGGCTTTTTGCATAATTACATGGGTGAGTGTTGGCAAAGACTAATATATTACCAGAATGCTTGTCATTTCTCTTGATGCACATGCAGTGGGTTTATACAGATAAAACAGTTACAGTTTCACAAACAAGGTAAAAAGACTGGGTGTTGTTCTTTATGTCTGAGAATATTTTTTTGTCTAAAATCAGAGCAAACTGCTGTGATCCAGCAAGATGTGACTATTAAATGCACAGTGAGTCACCCTTTGCTATATTTATACTGCAGCATGAGACAGATGATAACATAGTGACACCTGCATCTACATTTCTAATAAAAAAAAAGCTATATATAGATACATGAAAAAATATGCAGAATCATATTCTAACACATGGATTCCAGTGTGTACATACACCACATGTTCCATGTAAATACCTCTGTATAATTCTTTCAAATGCTTGCAGTGGAAGCACTTAAAGGGGTTATCCCTACTAGATACCCCTGTCTAGATGCTTTATGAGAGTCCCTACTCTTATGGACTTGGCACAGCTAATTATTACATAGCATGTCCAGCCATTTACTGCCATGTTGAGGTGACTGCAGGAAGTGGAGTATAGTGGGGACCCTGCTACTGTGAGAACAGCAGTGGTAAAGAATTGATGTAAGTGAGTATACATTGTTTTGTTTTATCTTTCAGCCATTTTCAGGCTGCCAAATATTTTTATATAAATGAAAAACCCTTTTAAAGACTACATATAAATCATGTGTAGCATCATTCTGCATTTATACTCTTTTACATTTAATAGGTGACAAGAAGTAAGGGTAGATGGAAAAAAGTATGTCTACATACACCGTTGTTGTTTTTTTTGCAGTATGTAGGGGGGTTGTACGTACAAAACATTAAAATATTGACAAAAGTGTCATATTTTATATTAGGTACATAGGAGCAATAAAATGCTTACAAGTGTGTACTTACCTTTTAAAATGATTCATATTGTATTGTACATGCAGTCCAATCTGCAGGCAACAATTTACAGAGCAGGAGGAGCTGAGTAAATCGATATATTGATTTGTGGGAATAGATTCAGTATAACTTATTATTTACATTGCTGCTTTTTGTATTGTTAGTAGTCCAGTGCAGGTTCTACTCAGTTCTTGTTAGCTTTTCCTGTATGCATAGCCTATCCCAGGGGTCGGCAACCCCCGGCACGCGTGCCACTCTTGGCTTATTTACCTGGCACAGGCAGTCCAAGTCCTCACCTAGCAGTTTTGATAGGACCAAACATGGCCAAAACGAAACTGCTAATATTATACTGTGGGGTCTTTTCAGCGCAGGAAAGGTGAGTAACATTGTTTTTTATATTTGTCAACTCTCTTGGCCCTCCGCTTATTATACTCTGGGGTCTGAAGAGACCCCACAGTATAATAATTACTAGTGAGGGGCAAAAATTGGAATATTATAAAAGTTAGAATATTATACTGTGTGAAGGGGCCACTGTGGGACATAATACCGTGTGCAGGGGTCACTATGGGACATAATACCGTATGTAGGGGCCGCTATGGGACATAATACCATATGCAGACTCCGCTATGGGACATAATACCATGTGCAGGGGCCTCTATGAGACATAATACCGTGTGCAGGGGCTGCTATGGGACATATACCGTGTAAAGGGGCCACTATGGGACATATATTGTGTGCAGGAGCCGCTATGGGACATAATACCATATGCAGGAGCCACTATGGGACATAATACCATGTGCAGGGACCACTATGGGACATTATTCTGTATAACGGTGAATTGGATAGATACTAAGTCTGTATCCTGAGTTGGTTATTTGGTATCCAAATCTTGTTTATATGCGCACAAAGAAATGACATCTGCTCTCCAGAGAGAATGTACATTACTTCCTCTTTTTATTTACCACTGTTCACTTATATAGTACTTGTAGGGAACTGCCATTTCTACTAGTATATAATGTATCTGGCTTCTTTGCCCCTGCAGTTTGGCTTCAGAGACCCCAGGCATTTAGTGCAAGTTTTGTTTTGTAAATACAGTGAGTCAGACACATGTGAGGCAGAGCTGCTGGGGGGAGAGATGTGAGCAGAGCTGCTGAGACAGACATGTTATGTCTGGGGGAGTCTAAGAGCCACTTGTTCCTCTTTACTTCACAGTATATAGTTAGGTATGTGTTACCCCCTATATACTCACAGGACCTAGCTAGTAACCGTAGTTAGGGATCAATATATATATAGTTCAGGGCAGTGATAGGTTAGGCTTCCGAAGGCCAACTAGCTAGTTAGAGGCCCGGTGGCACTAGTAGTTTAGCTGGCAGGTTAAGGACTCAGTGTTAGGGTAGTCAGGCCTGCATCTACTGCCGTCACCGTCGCCCTGTTTGCTGCCTGTGAAGAATCTCACCATCATCATCGTCATCTCCTGATCGGCTGTCTGTCATCTCCTGGAAGAATCCGAGGATCCACAGTCATCCACAGGGGCCCCTGCATCTCTTCTGATGCCTGGAGGTATTGTGCACCGGACTCTTGCTATATATCTATATATATACCCGGGTATATAACCTAAGACGGTTGAGGACTTGCTGGTTGTTGTAGTATTGCTGTGTTCTGAGTATATTTTATGTATGTATTATTACCCTGTTGATTCTTATAAAGCTACTGTTATAACCTTATGTGGTATCTGTATGTATTCTTCAGACTGTGAGATTAGTACAGTAATCCTTGTTAAGGCTACTAACTGTACTTCATGGGTAAGTCCCAGGAAGAGATCCTCCCTGTAATACAGAGGCTCTATCCTGGGTGGAGGCACTGATATATTTCATATATGTTCCCACTCTTCCCTTCAGCGAAGGCTTCAGGTCCCATTATACACACAGGTCAGCGCCAGAGTCTGTTGCGGGAGGGATAATACTCATACCCCCCCCCCAAATAGGGCTACATTTGGAGGCACTGCTGAGATTTAGAAGTGGGAATAGTCATTGATATGGAGAAGCGATATAGCTCAGAGGGGAACCTCCCACTAGCTACTACATGGGATTACCGACCTCCTGTTCCTCCCCTGGTTCAGGTAAAGGAAGAACCCCGCTCAGCCAGTTACCCCCCCAGTATGGCCGTCGCTAGCAGTTCCTCTAGTGACAGTGCTATTAGCACTTTAGCCAGGCTGACTGAAATGTTAGCTCAGGGCCTGCAGGCCACTCACTACAAGAAACTAAAAGTATTCTCTGGTAATGTCCCAGTACCACAAGGGGAGGAAAACTTTGAGATATGGAAAGAACATACCCTCCAATGCCTGAAGGAATGGTCTTGCTCTGAAGAAGGCAAGCGGCAGCGTATCAGTGAAAGTTTGCGGTCTCCTGCTGCAGAATTGATCCGCTTGTACAGAGACTCTCATGAAGGAGTGAGTGCATTGGACTATATACAAGTACTGTCTGATCACTTTGAGCCATACTATGACCTTGCCCAGATGGTTGCTGATTACCGAATGGTTCGTCAAAAAGAAGGGGAAAATGTCTCTACTTTTATTAACCGTTTACAGCTACTTCTTTCACGTCTGGTGTACCACGCAGCTATATCTACTTCAGAGGTAGACGCTCTGAGAACCAGTCAGTTGGTGAGAGGGTTACAACCTCATCATCCTCTTGCTCAAGTACTCAAGGTCTTACTATCTGATAGAGTCCTTCCATTTCCTGACTTAATGAAGTTAGTGAAGAAACAAGAAGCTGACATTAGTTTTAGTACCCCTAAGAAAGCGAAAAGCATCTCTAAAGA
The DNA here is from genome assembly GCA_947044405.1 of Leptodactylus fallax. NCBI lineage: Eukaryota > Metazoa > Chordata > Amphibia > Anura > Leptodactylidae > Leptodactylus > Leptodactylus fallax. The sequence goes on along the minus strand of CAMRHE010000050.1, from coordinate 1,549,036 downwards.
AGATGTTGTTCCTAATTCAAACAAGGACAAACCAGCGGAGCGGTCAGAACTTAGACAGTCCGCCATTCCACCCACTGCCACTCAATGGAGGAAGGATGCTAGAACCTGTTATAAATGTGGTCAGACGGGCCATACTGCCAGACAGTGTACGGAGGACAGTGAGGGATTGGGACACAGTGCTGTCTTCTCTATTCAGAATCAAAGACACCAAAGGAAGGCGGGCCGAGTAAAGACCAGAGGCGCTATCGCGGGCTCCAGGTCCGTTGTCAAAGTCACTGTCAATGGTCATGCCGCTCCTGCCCTGTTTGATACAGGATCTCAAGTGACCCTGATTTATCGCTCGTTCTACCAAAAGTATCTGAGGGATATACCTCTTCAGTCTACAGGACAAATGAAATTGTGGGGGCTTAATTCAGGATCATATCCTGTAGATGGCAGCCTACAAGTAGTTATAGCTGTCCCTGAATTAGAAGATCAGAGTGTCGCTCCCATGAAGATTACAGCTCTTGTCTGTCCTGATACAGGGGATTCTTGTGCAGCTCCTGTGATACTTGGCACTAATTGTCCCGCAGTGCATTATGCTTTTCAGAAGTTTCTTGGAAGAGATTGGAACCCTGCAGCTCAGCCGGTGAATATATCTTCTGATCTTAGAGAACTCTGTGATGCCCTGTCTACTGGCTATCGACATGGAATGGTATATCATATCGGTGAGAGAACCGTGGAAGTTCCTGCCGGCGGGGAGAGAATTCTGAGAGTAGCCTCCAGCATTGCTCCCGATTTGCTTGAAGGGGGGAGTTATGTCCTTATGGAAACCCCTGAAGAAATGATTAACCAGAATGGCTGGATGGTGATCCCAGAGAGAAAGGACTGGAGAAATAAAGTGGAGTTATCTACCTGTGTGACAGTGAGGAACTGTTCACCGCATCCGATTGTAATTGGACCATACCAGAATGTGGCCCACTGCTACCCTGTGCTTGGAGTAAATCCATACGCTGAAGTGTGCAGGATTCAAATCCGAGATGCAATCCCTAATCTCAATCTTGACTTGAGTGATCCACATTTACCAGAGGCCTGGAATCAGCGACTGACACAGAAGTTGTCTGAATTATCGGAAGTGTTCTCCATGGATGATATGGATGTAGGTTGTGCTAAAAGTGCTCAACACACTTTCCGATTGACCGATTCTACTCCCTTCCGGGAGCGACCACGGAGAGTTGCTCCAAAGGATGTTGATGAGTTAAGACAGACTCTACAGCAAATGAAAGGTCAGGGGATCATTGTGGACAGTAAGAGCCCCTATGCCTCACCTATTGTGGTGGTAAGAAAAAAATCTGGAGCAATTCGCCTATGTGTGGATTACAGAACTCTGAACCGGAGAACCTTACCTGATCAGTATACACTGCCGAGAATTGAAGAAGCTCTGGAAGCTCTGAATGGAAACTGTTGGTTCACAGTGCTGGACCTAAGATCGGGATACTATCAAGTCCCAATGGCACCTGAGGATCAGGAAAAGACAGCCTTCATATGCCCCTTGGGTTTCTTTCAGTTCACTCGTATGCCGCAAGGTACAAAAGGTGCGCCAGCAACGTTCCAAAGGTTGATGGAAAGAGTGTTAGGTGATTTAGTGCCCCGGGAATGCCTTGTATATCTTGATGACATTATTGTGTTTGGAAAGACGCTGGAAGAACATGAAGAACGACTCATGAGAGTACTCCATCGCTTAAAAGAAGAGGGGCTGAAGTTGTCGGCTGACAAATGCAAATTTTGTAGATCTTCGGTCACTTATGTAGGTCATATTGTTTCTGCTGAAGGAGTTGCTACCGATCCTGGTAAGATTGAAGCTGTGGTGAATTGGCCCCGACCGCAAAATATTACGGAGTTGCAATCTTTCTTGGGGTTTTGTGGATTCTATCGACGATTTGTGGAAGGATATTCAAAAATTGCTCGAGCCCTCCTCGACCTGTTGAAGAGTGATGCAGGAGATCCGGGAAAGAAGAAAGGGTCTTCCAAAAGCCTTTTTGGCGATAGGTGGACTGCGGATTGTGAAGAAGCATTTAAGTTGTTGAAGAAGAAATTGACAGAAGCTCCCGTTCTGGCTTATGCTGATGCACAGAAGCCATATGTGCTACATGTAGATGCCAGCTTTGAAGGATTAGGTGGCGTGCTGCACCAAGAATACCCGGCCGGGTTACGGCCCATAGCTTTCATAAGTCGAAGTCTTTCTCCCAGCGAGAAAAATTATCCAGTACATAAATTGGAGTTTTTGGCGCTCAAGTGGGCCATTGTTGATAAATTACATGACTATTTATACGGAGCCACGTTTGAAGTAAGAACAGACAACAATCCACTGACATACGTTTTGTCAACCGCTAAGCTCGATGCTACAGGACATCGCTGGTTGGCAGCTTTATCCAACTACCAATTCACACTCAAGTATAAATCGGGGCCTAAGAACATTGGGGCAGATGCTCTATCAAGACGGCCTGGATTACCTAGTCCGGAAGTAGTGGATGAATGGGAAGAAGTGCCAAGTCCTGGAGTAGGAGCTTTGTGTGCCATGGCTGCTGTAGTTGAAGACCGAGTAGCCTTTTCTGAAACTCGGCTTATTGACTCTATTGGGGGAGGTCCCGAAGCTGTACCAGACATGTTTGCCTACCCTGCCGCTTTAGGATCCTTTGAGAGTTGTTCTATATCTTCAGAGCGAATGATCTGGAGTCAAAAGACTGATCCTTTAATTGGACCTCTTTATCAAGCAGTGAGTTCTCAAGACAGAGAAATGTTAAAGACATCCCTACCCTCTAAATGCAGTCAACTTCTACGAGATTGGGAGAAGTTTGAAATAGACAATGGCCTACTTTATCGTGTGGTGCTGTATCATGATCACCCTGGAAGGCGCCAACTAGTTATTCCAAGCTGCTTTCAGAAGATGATTTTCCGAAGTCTGCATGATTATCATGGTCATTTGGGACCTGAGAAGACTTATGGCCTAATACAAGACCGATTCTACTGGCCCAAAATGAGAGATACCGTGACTCGTCTGTGTAGGTGCTGTCGCAGATGTTTGCAGAGGAAGACTGTCCCGGTTCGAGCGGCCTTCATGGGACACTTGAAGAGTTCGGGCCCCATGGATCTTGTCTGCATAGACTTCCTTTGTATTGACAACGACTCCAGAGGATTTGGAAATGTATTGGTGGTGACTGATCACTTCACACGATATGCTCAAGCCTTTCCGACTAAGGATCAAAAAGCAGTCACTGTTGCAAGAGTGCTTTGGGAAAAGTATTTTATCCATTATGGCTTACCACACCGGTTGCATTCTGATCAAGGCCGGGATTTTGAGAGTAACCTGATCAAAGAGTTACTTCAGTTGTTGAACATCCGCAAAAGTCGGACGACGCCTTACCATCCAGAGGGAGATGCCCTTCCTGAAAGATTTAACAGGACTTTACTTGATATGCTTGGTACCTTACGAATTGAGGATAAGCGATCCTGGAGTCGAAAAGTGGAGGCTATGGTGCATGCCTATAATAGTACAAGGCACGAGAGCACAGGATATTCACCATACTTTCTGATGTTTGGAAGAGAGCCTAGGCTACCTATTGACATCTTGTTGGGAGTCTCTACCGATGGTATCAGTCATCGAGATCATTACCGATACGTGGCACGTTTGAAAGAAACGCTTAAGAGTGCTTATCAGCTGGCTGAGGAAAATGCGGCCAAAGTGAATGAAGGAAATAAAAGGAGATTTGATCTTCGAGTAAGATACCGAGAATTGAACCCTGGGGACCATGTTCTGCTACGGAATTTGGGAGCATCTGCAAAACATAAGCTGGCTGATCGATGGCGGAGTGAACTCTTTACAGTGGTAGATCGGTTGCCTGGAATACCAGTCTACAAGATAAAAGGACGGGACGGGAGGATCAGGACTTGGCATAGAAATCATTTGTTGCCTGTACCTCAGATTGATGGTATGGATATCTCCAATGATGGCTCGGCCTGCGATTCTCCACAGTCCTTAGCCGATATTCCACCTGACCTTCCTGAAACTCCTGAGAGTGATTGGACTGTGGCTCCTGAAGTTCCTAGATCACCAGTATCTTCTCCTTCAGGGAGACCTATGAACCCTCAAACTCCAGAATTCGTACCTAGATCTGTGTCTACAGATGAGCAGGGATCTAGCTCTCCTGCGCCACCAGCACCATCCCCTCCCATGGCAGACAACCCTAGTTTAGGGCCTGGACATGCTAGTTTACCTCAGAGAGAGGTACGGAGAGGAGAGAGAATTAGACACCCTCCACCTATGCTGACATATGATAGTTTGGGGGACCCCAGATTTACTACTCAGCCTCATTTATACCATGCTTGGGTGGGTGCAGTGTCCACTTTAGTCAACATGTTACCAATTTTCGCTCCTGCTGGCATGTATACCTATTAACCTGTTGTGACTCTGTAAATGCAAAAGCAACCATATTGATATTGTCATTGGTAATGTTGACTGTATACTATGACTTTGTATGTCTTTGACGTGACGTAAAGATTTCACCAGAGGGAGAGTGTAGGGAACTGCCATTTCTACTAGTATATAATGTATCTGGCTTCTTTGCCCCTGCAGTTTGGCTTCAGAGACCCCAGGCATTTAGTGCAAGTTTTGTTTTGTAAATACAGTGAGTCAGACACATGTGAGGCAGAGCTGCTGGGGGGAGAGATGTGAGCAGAGCTGCTGAGACAGACATGTTATGTCTGGGGGAGTCTAAGAGCCACTTGTTCCTCTTTACTTCACAGTATATAGTTAGGTATGTGTTACCCCCTATATACTCACAGGACCTAGCTAGTAACCGTAGTTAGGGATCAATATATATATAGTTCAGGGCAGTGATAGGTTAGGCTTCCGAAGGCCAACTAGCTAGTTAGAGGCCCGGTGGCACTAGTAGTTTAGCTGGCAGGTTAAGGACTCAGTGTTAGGGTAGTCAGGCCTGCATCTACTGCCGTCACCGTCGCCCTGTTTGCTGCCTGTGAAGAATCTCACCATCATCATCGTCATCTCCTGATCGGCTGTCTGTCATCTCCTGGAAGAATCCGAGGATCCACAGTCATCCACAGGGGCCCCTGCATCTCTTCTGATGCCTGGAGGTATTGTGCACCGGACTCTTGCTATATATCTATATATATACCCGGGTATATAACCTAAGACGGTTGAGGACTTGCTGGTTGTTGTAGTATTGCTGTGTTCTGAGTATATTTTATGTATGTATTATTACCCTGTTGATTCTTATAAAGCTACTGTTATAACCTTATGTGGTATCTGTATGTATTCTTCAGACTGTGAGATTAGTACAGTAATCCTTGTTAAGGCTACTAACTGTACTTCATGGGTAAGTCCCAGGAAGAGATCCTCCCTGTAATACAGAGGCTCTATCCTGGGTGGAGGCACTGATATATTTCATATATGTTCCCACTCTTCCCTTCAGCGAAGGCTTCAGGTCCCATTATACACACAGGTCAGCGCCAGAGTCTGTTGCGGGAGGGATAATACTCATACCCCCCCCCCAAATAGGGCTACATACTACATATGGGAGTTAACATATATTTGTGTGTCCGTTTGCTGTTGGCTGAAGCATCTTGCAATCTCCTCTTCTTACATCCTGTTTTTGCACTTGCCTTGGGTGTTGGTCAGGAAGTAAGCGCCATCTTGCATAGCTGATATCTAGTTACACACAGCAGTTCACAAAAGGATTGTAATAATAAACACTTAGGAAGGAAAGTATATATTTGGTTAATAGTAATACAAAATAGACCTGTTGATATCAAAAATAGACATTTTATCCACAACAACGGTGTGTTTTCTGTATTAAGGATGTGTTTTTGCACAGAAAACTCAGGCATTTTTTTATTGTGCAAAAATGCACCATGTGAACACAGTTTTACATTGAAGTAAAAGTTCCAGTGGCCTAAGACTATAGCTGCATCCAGATACATAGCATGTTTCCACCATAAGGATGCCGCCATACGGTGCTCCTGGACACATACATTTACCACTAATTGGGGGCTGCCCATGTACTTTCATTGCTTCTAATCGGAAAGTACAAGTGCGTCCCAGGAAATAGCAGTAAACACATGCGTCCTAAAGCATCTGGTGGAAGCACTTCTGTGTTATGGTTTGTGGTATATGACTTTAGTTTAGGGGTCGTCAGCCTTACAATTATTGACCGGCACTCCGTGTACCTCACCTTTGTTTTTTTAATTAAAATCGGCACACCGAACAAAAAAGGTTGCCTACCCCTGGCCTTTGCTGTGATTCATATATGGACTCTATGAAGAACAAGACATGCCATTTCTTCTGACATCTCTTTGTATGTCCAAATTCAGTAAAATAACAAATGTAGTCATTTCAATGCAAACTCTATATTTTTTACGGCTTTTTATAAAGTTCTATTACTGTCTTCACTTTCTAAAGCATGGAGGCTGAACACGTAATTTACCTCTACATTTCACTATAACAGTGTTCCAGCTGCATAACTGCCCATTAAAATGGATTATGATCTACAAAGGCCTCACTTCTTGACATCACTTTCCTATTCTATTCCTGGGCTAAAAATTCATTTTTATTATAATACACAGTTAACACTCATCTGTCCTTCATAATCCCAGTAAAAATGTATAGTATTTGGCGGCTGTGAACTATGTCTCAGCAGCATTGTGTTTGCCGGAGAAAAATCAGCATTCCATTAATCAGTATTGAATCTTTCAAGGTTTATTTATTATTGTGATGCATGTCTTTACTTCAGAATGATTTGACAGGCCTTCATATGAAACGTTTTCAGAAACGCCACAGAGAATATTGTTAGGCTTAAAGAATGGAACTGATGGCAAATTAAAGAACTAGCGTTGTGAAATGTGATATACATTAATAATGACATGGCTGTGTGCAAGGGGATTTGCACAGTCAACTATATCTGTTTTTATATGATATTTAAGTCTATAATGATGATTATGGACATTATAAATACTTACAGCATTCTGTGTACCTACAGAGACTCAGATACAAATATCTATCTAATATGCTAGTTGTCAATGTAGTCTATCAGTTTTCATCTTATGTATTAGCCACATCTATATCTAATTTATGTAGAGAGAACCAACACTAAGATTAAGTCCCAGCGTTCCTATAGCCACATGTCTTGCCAATCTAAGTCCCAGATATTGTACAGGAAGGTCAAAACACCACAGTGGCTTGCATCAGGTGAAAAAACAGCTTTTCTTTACAAGTAGGTACATCATAAAGTGCATATCATGCTTTAATCCAATAAAGAAAAGCTGTTTTTTCACCTGATGCAAACCTCTGTTGTGCTCTGACCTTATTGCATGATATCTTCTATATAGCTATAAAAAAAATCCCAAAACAGAATAAACGTGTCACCTTTACTTTTTGGAGTGCTGCCTCTGTTTTTTGGATCATTTATGTTAAGTGGGTTTGAGGTCTAAACCCTAGGAGGTGTTCTGCAGCGACATTTATAACGCAGTGTCATCTATCCTTAAATATTTTCTATCTATCCATTATCTGTCAATATTTTGTATCTAAGAATTATCTGTCTATCCATTCATTCATCTATCATATTTTTACATGTGCCAACTTCAGTCTTTGGAATAAATAGTCTTTAGGCTGAATCTCTACGTTAGGGAAACACAGCTTTTTTGTTGCAGATTTTGCTGTGTTTTTTGAGCCAAAACCAAGAATTGGTACAAAAGGAATAGGAAATATATAAGAAGTACTTATACTTCTACCTTCTGCTAATATAGGGAACATGATTCCTTATATTATTTCATTTTTCTTACTATATTAGGATATGTTTATCCCAGGTATTTGTAACCCATTGGCAACCAACCATTTTTGACCAAACCATTTTTTGTGTTGTTCCAAAGCCACATACCAAGAGCCATTATTGTTTTATGTCAATGTAGTGTTTACTGGCACCATTATGGAATACGTAAAATTTTGGGCAAAAGTTTTAGGCAGGTGTGCAAAGTAAGAATGCTTTCAAAAACAGTTAATAGTTTATTTCTATCAATTATCAAAATTAATCAGCAAAAGATAAATCTAAATCAAATAAATATTTGGTGTGACCACCTTTTCCTTCAAAACAGCATCAATTCTTCGAGGTACACTTGTACACAGCTTTTTGAAGGAACTTGGCAGGGAGGTTGATCCAAACATCTTAGAGAACTAACCAAAGATTTTCTGTGAATGCAGGTGTGAAGGATCTCACCTTGCCATGCTACTTGACACACCTGCAATCAACCTTCTTTCTTAACCTCCCACTCACACACTGTGAGCGGACCGGGTTCATAGGATAATATGAAACGAGCTTTATAAATTTTATATATTTATTAACCCCAATGGGTCGGTACTAAGCACTAACATATACAGAAATACATATCAATTATCAAGCAAATACAGGTAAAAGTAAAACTACGGTACAGAAAATAAATTGGGAAATAAAAGATAGAAAAATACCGGCACAAGTTTGTAGTCCGTTTCTCTAGGCCTCAGCAGGTTTTGGGGCCTAGGGTGCTTCCCTTAAGCAAGTTACAGAGCATGTGTCTTCTACATGCTGTCCAGAACGAAGGAAAAGGCTACAGGTCTCAATGCTAGGCCCATGCTTCATTCCACAGCATGAAATGCCCTCACATCTTCTCCAAGATAGGAACTGCATGCTGCCTCTTTGCTGAGTGACCAAGGTCTCGCTGCAGCATATGGTTAGTGCCCCACCCACACCTCCTCTCTCCTTCCCCCCTTTGCAGAACCCTGGGAGAGAGGATGCCTTCCTAGGTGCTGGGAGAGATGTGTGTCTGGGAGTGAACTTAGGGTCACTAGCCTTCTCTCCCCCGTGGGCATCTGCTGTCCAGGAGTAAAAAAACTGGCTGGCTAGAAAGGGCCATCTCCCATGGTATGCACATAAAACCACTGAAGCGAATTGTCCACCAATGTAAACACAACTTAAGCACAACATTCCTAAAGGTATGTGTAGGATTGATATGAGCAAGTAAAATACATTTCCAAGAAAGATATATAACTGAGGGTCTGTTCATCACAGCAGGATTGCTCACATCCTTCTGTTTCTTCAAGCAATCCTAGACAGAGTAGAGAATCTTGAGGTCTGGGCTTTTTACCACAAAGCATTTTTTGTACACCTGCCTAGAACGTTTGCACAGTATTGTATATCTCATCCCATGTTTTTTCACTGTAAACTTTGCATCATTCACCATTTGGCTTAAATAACCTGATAATCCATTCTCTGGGTTTTGCTGCCAAAACTCGAACTTGTATTTCAGGGGCAACCTATTTGATCTAAGACAAGCAGCTAAGTGAGTGTGGGAGCGTGAGAGTGTGTATTTGTCTAAAGTGAGGAGTGTCTTAAAGGGGTTGTCTGGGAATTTTGGAACTCAAGGAGGAGGCCAGGGAAGGTGAAAAATAAAAAAAAATCATACTCACCTGCCCCAGCGTTCTGGCATGTGTCACCGCTGTCTGGTCCAGCACGCAACATGCCTTTGCTGGCGTAGACCCTGCGCTGCACATGACCAATAATGAGCAGCCACAGGAAAGGAATCGGTGACCTATGTAAGGAATGTCACCGGTTCATTTCCTGTGGCCACTGAGGCCACTGATTGACCTCAGAGGTCACGTGCAACACAAGACTTCCGCCACCAAAGGCACAGGTGCAGGCAGTGGGGGACTCAATTATTAGGGGTATAGATAGGGTAATTTGTCACAAAGACTGTGAATACCAAACAGTTTGCTGTCTTCCGGTTGCTCAGGTTCAGCATATCGCAGATTGGTCTGACAGATTACTGAGAGGATTACATTCTCATAGATGTGCAGTATCATATGCTCCCTGGTGCTGGAGATATTGGTACTGTTAGTTTCCACACAGATATCTCCCCACTGTCAGAAAGGCAGGCCTTACAGCTCAGTGTCATCGGTGGGCTGTGAGGAACGCCCCCCTGACAGTACTCTTCCATAACCATGTACTGTCAGGGAGGGCGTTGCTCACAGCCCAGCGTTGACACTAGGCAGTAAGGCCTGCTTTTCTGACAGTGGGGAGATATTGGTTCTAAAACTAATGGCACAATATCTCTATCACCGGGGCTCATACCAGTAAAGCGGTATATAATACCGTAAATCTATGAGGACGTCAAAGGCCCTCTTTAACCCCTTATGGACACAGCCTAAAAATACCTTACAGACACGGCCTCATTTTTCAAAACTAATATGTGTCACTTTATATGGCAATAACTTTGAGATGCTACACAAGTGATATTGAGATTGTTTTTCGTGACACATCATACTTCATGTTAGTGGTAAACATTGATCAATATTTTTGTATTTATTTAGGAAAAAAAAATAGGAAGTTTGATGGAAATTTGAAAAAAATTGCAAATTTCAAAATGTGAAATACTCTTCTTTTCAGACAGATAGTCATACTACCCAAATACATTAATAAATATTATCTACGTGTAGCCCTATTTGGGGGGGGGGTATGAGTATTATCCCTCCCGCAACAGACTCTGGCGCTGACCTGTGTGTATAATAGGACCTGAAGCCTTCGCTGAAGGGAAGAGTGGGAACATATATGAAATATATCAGTGCCTCCACCCAGGATAGAGCCTCTGTATTACAGGGAGGATCTCTTCCTGGGACTTACCCATGAAGTACAGTTAGTAGCCTTAACAAGGATCACTGTACTAATCTCACAGTCTGAAGAATACATACAGATACCACATAAGGTTATAACAGTAGCTTTATAAGAATCAACAGGGTAATAATACATACATAAAATATACTCAGAACACAGCAATACTACAACAACCAGCAAATCCTCAACCGTCTTAGGTTATATACCCGGGTATATATATTGATATATAGCAAGAGTCCAGTGCACAATACCTCCAGGCAACAGAAGAGATGCAGGGGCCCCTGTGGATGACTGTGGATCCTCGGATTCTTCCAGGAGATCACAGACAGCCGATCAGGAGATGATGATGATGGTGAGATTCTTCACAGGCAGCAAACAGGGCGACGGTGACGGCAGTACATGCAGGCCTGACTACCCTAACACTGAGTCCTTAACCTGCCAGCTAAACTACTAGTGCCACCGGGCCTCTAACTAGCTAGTTGGCCTTCGGAAGCCTAACCTATCACTGCCCTGAACTATATATATATTGATCCCTAACTACGGTTACTAGCTAGGTCCTGTGAGTATATAGGGGGTAACACATACCTAACTATATACTGTGAAGTAAAGAGGAACAAGTGGCTCTTAGACTCCCCCAGACATAACATGTCTGTCTCAGCAGCTCTGCTCACATCTCTCCCCCCAGCAGCTCTACCTCACATGTGTCTGACTCACTGTATTTACAAAACAAAACTTGCACTGAATGCCTGGGGTCTCCGAAGCCAAACTGCAGGGGCAAAGAAGCCAGATACATTATATACTAGTAGAAATGGCAGTTCCCTACACTCTCCCTCTGGTGAAATCTTTACGTCACGTCAAAGACATACAAAGTCATAGTATACAGTCAACATTACCAATGACAATATCAATATGGTTGCTTTTGCATTTACAGAGTCATAACAGGTTAATAGGTATACATGCCAGCAGGAGCGAAAATTGGTAACATATTGACCAAAGTGGACACTGCACCCACCCAAGCATGATATAAATGAGGCTGAGTAGTAAATCTGGGGTCCCCCAAACTATCATATGTCAGCATAGGTGGAGGGTGTCTAATTCTCTCTCCTCTCCGTACCTCTCTCTGAGGTAAACTAGCATGTCCAGGCCCTAAACTAGGGTTGTCTGCCATGGGAGGGGATGGTGCTGGTGGCGTAGGAGAGCTAGATCCCTGCTCATCTGTAGACACAGATCTAGGTACGAATTCTGGAGTTTGAGGGTTCATAGGTCTCCCTGAAGGAGAAGATACTGGTGATCTAGGAACTTCAGGAGCCACAGTCCAATCACTCTCAGGAGTTTCAGGAAGGTCAGGTGGAATATCAGCTAAGGACTGTGGAGAATCGCAGGCCGAGCCATCATTGGAGATATCCATACCATCAATCTGAGGTACAGGCAACAAATGATTTCTATGCCAAGTCCTGATCCTCCCGTCCCGTCCTTTTATCTTGTAGACTGGTATTCCAGGCAACCGATCTACCACTGTAAAGAGTTCACTCCGCCATCGATCAGCCAGCTTATGTTTTGCAGATGCTCCCAAATTCCGTAGCAGAACATGGTCCCCAGGGTTCAATTCTCGGTATCTTACTCGAAGATCAAATCTCCTTTTATTTCCTTCATTCACTTTGGCCGCATTTTCCTCAGCCAGCTCATAAGCACTCTTAAGCGTTTCTTTCAAACGTGCCACATATCGGTAATGATCTTGATGACTGATACCATCGGTAGAGACTCCCAACAAGATGTCAATAGGTAGCCTAGGCTCTCTTCCAAACATCAGAAAGTATGGTGAATATCCTGTGCTCTCGTGCCTTGTACTATTATAGGCATGCACCATAGCCTCCACTTTTCGACTCCAGGATCGCTTATCCTCAATTCGTAAGGTACCAAGCATATCAAGTAAAGTCCTGTTAAATCTTTCAGGAAGGGCATCTCCCTCTGGATGGTAAGGCGTCGTCCGACTTTTGCGGATGTTCAACAACTGAAGTAACTCTTTGATCAGGTTACTCTCAAAATCCCGGCCTTGATCAGAATGCAACCGGTGTGGTAAGCCATAATGGATAAAATACTTTTCCCAAAGCACTCTTGCAACAGTGACTGCTTTTTGATCCTTAGTCGGAAAGGCTTGAGCATATCGTGTGAAGTGATCAGTCACCACCAATACATTTCCAAATCCTCTGGAGTCGTTGTCAATACAAAGGAAGTCTATGCAGACAAGATCCATGGGGCCCGAACTCTTCAAGTGTCCCATGAAGGCCGCTCGAACCGGGACAGTCTTCCTCTGCAAACATCTGCGACAGCACCTACACAGACGAGTCACGGTATCTCTCATTTTGGGCCAGTAGAATCGGTCTTGTATTAGGCCATAAGTCTTCTCAGGTCCCAAATGACCATGATAATCATGCAGACTTCGGAAAATCATCTTCTGAAAGCAGCTTGGAATAACTAGTTGGCGCCTTCCAGGGTGATCATGATACAGCACCACACGATAAAGTAGGCCATTGTCTATTTCAAACTTCTCCCAATCTCGTAGAAGTTGACTGCATTTAGAGGGTAGGGATGTCTTTAACATTTCTGTGTCTTGAGAACTCACTGCTTGATAAAGAGGTCCAATTAAAGGATCAGTCTTTTGACTCCAGATCATTCGCTTTGAAGATATAGAACAACTCTCAAAGGATCCTAAAGCGGCAGGGTAGGCAAACATGTCTGGTACAGCTTCGGGACCTCCCCCAATAGAGTCAATAAGCCGAGTTTCAGAAAAGGCTACTCGGTCTTCAACTACAGCAGCCATGGCACACAAAGCTCCTACTCCAGGACTTGGCACTTCTTCCCATTCATCCACTACTTCCGGACTAGGTAATCCAGGCCGTCTTGATAGAGCATCTGCCCCAATGTTCTTAGGCCCCGATTTATACTTGAGTGTGAATTGGTAGTTGGATAAAGCCGCCAACCAGCGATGTTCTGTAGCATCGAGTTTAGCGGTTGACAAAACGTATGTCAGTGGATTGTTGTCTGTTCTTACTTCAAACGTGGCTCCGTATAAATAGTCATGTAATTTATCAACAATGGCCCACTTGAGCGCCAAAAACTCCAATTTATGTACTGGATAATTTTTCTCGCTGGGAGAAAGACTTCGACTTATGAAAGCTATGGGCCGTAACCCGGCCGGGTATTCTTGGTGCAGCACGCCACCTAATCCTTCAAAGCTGGCATCTACATGTAGCACATATGGCTTCTGTGCATCAGCATAAGCCAGAACGGGAGCTTCTGTCAATTTCTTCTTCAACAACTTAAATGCTTCTTCACAATCCGCAGTCCACCTATCGCCAAAAAGGCTTTTGGAAGACCCTTTCTTCTTTCCCGGATCTCCTGCATCACTCTTCAACAGGTCGAGGAGGGCTCGAGCAATTTTTGAATATCCTTCCACAAATCGTCGATAGAATCCACAAAACCCCAAGAAAGATTGCAACTCCGTAATATTTTGCGGTCGGGGCCAATTCACCACAGCTTCAATCTTACCAGGATCGGTAGCAACTCCTTCAGCAGAAACAATATGACCTACATAAGTGACCGAAGATCTACAAAATTTGCATTTGTCAGCCGACAACTTCAGCCCCTCTTCTTTTAAGCGTTGGAGTACTCTCATGAGTCGTTCTTCATGTTCTTCCAGCGTCTTTCCAAACACAATAATGTCGTCAAGATATACAAGGCATTCCCGGGGCACTAAATCACCTAACACTCTTTCCATCAACCTTTGGAACGTTGCTGGCGCACCTTTTGTACCTTGCGGCATACGAGTGAACTGAAAGAAACCCAAGGGGCATATGAAGGCTGTCTTTTCCTGATCCTCAGGTGCCATTGGGACTTGATAGTATCCCGATCTTAGGTCCAGCACTGTGAACCAACAGTTTCCATTCAGAGCTTCCAGAGCTTCTTCAATTCTCGGCAGTGTATACTGATCAGGTAAGGTTCTCCGGTTCAGAGTTCTGTAATCCACACATAGGCGAATTGCTCCAGATTTTTTTCTTACCACCACAATAGGTGAGGCATAGGGGCTCTTACTGTCCACAATGATCCCCTGACCTTTCATTTGCTGTAGAGTCTGTCTTAACTCATCAACATCCTTTGGAGCAACTCTCCGTGGTCGCTCCCGGAAGGGAGTAGAATTGGTCAATCGGAAAGTGTGTTGAGCACTTTTAGCACAACCTACATCCATATCATCCATGGAGAACACTTCCGATAATTCAGACAACTTCTGTGTCAGTCGCTGATTCCAGGCCTCTGGTAAATGTGGATCACTCAAGTCAAGATTGAGATTAGGGATTGCATCTCGGATTTGAATCCTGCACACTTCAGCGTATGGATTTACTCCAAGCACAGGGTAGCAGTGGGCCACTTTCTGGTATGGTCCAATTACGATCGGATGCGGTGAACAGTTCCTCACTGTCACACAAGTAGATAACTCCACTTTATTTCTCCAGTCCTTTCTCTCTGGGATCACCATCCAGCCATTCTGGTTAATCATTTCTTCAGGGGTTTCCATAAGGACATAACTCCCCCCTTCAAGCAAATCGGGAGCAATGCTGGAGGCTACTCTCAGAACTCTCTCCCCGCCGGCAGGAACTTCCACGGTTCTCTCACCGATATGATATACCATTCCATGTCGATAGCCAGTAGACAGGGCATCACAGAGTTCTCTAAGATCAGAAGATATATTCACCGGCTGAGCTGCAGGGTTCCAATCTCTTCCAAGAAACTTCTGAAAAGCATAATGCACTGCGGGACAATTAGTGCCAAGTATCACAGGAGCTGCACAAGAATCCCCTGTATCAGGACAGACAAGAGCCGTAATCTTCATGGGAGCGACACTCTGATCTTCTAATTCAGGGACAGCTATAACTACTTGTAGGCTGCCATCTACAGGATATGATCCTGAATTAAGCCCCCACAATTTCATTTGTCCCGTAGACTGAAGAGGTATATCCCTCAGATACTTTTGGTAGAACGAGCGATAAATCAGGGTCACTTGAGATCCTGTATCAAACAAGGCAGGAGCGGCATGACCATTGACAGTGACTTTGACAACAGACCTGGAGCCCGCGATAGCGCCTCTGGTCTTTACTCGGCCGGCCTTCCTTCGGTGTCTTTGATTCTGAATAGAGAAGACAGCACTGTGTCCCAATCCCTCACTGTCCTCCGTACACTGTCTGGCAGTATGGCCCGTCTGACCACATTTATAACAGGTTCTAGCATCCTTCCTCCGTTGAGTGGCAGTGGGTGGAGTGGGTGGAGTGGCGGACTGTCTAAGTTCTGACCGCTCCGCTGGTTTGTCCTTGTTTGAATTAGGAACAACATCTTCTTTAGAGATGCTTTTCGCTTTCTTAGGGGTACTAAAACTAATGTCAGCTTCTTGTTTCTTCACTAACTTCATTAAGTCAGGAAATGGAAGGACTCTATCAGATAGTAAGACCTTGAGTACTTGTCATGTCCCAGGACTTGGTTTAATTCACTGACATGTATCTGTGATACTGTTTGTCTTTGTAGTTTGTCCCTTTTCTCTCTCTGTATCCTTAGCTGTGATGCTGTAGCTCCTCCTCTCTCCCCCCTCAGTTTAGTTTCACTTCTTTGTAAGCAACATGTCTGCTCAGCTCCTGGTATTTCATCATTTTTCACCTACTGCTGTATGAGGTTCTACAAGATTTACTTGGATTAAAGCATCTGGAATCTTATCTACGCCTCCTCAGTTGAGTTGAACACTATCTGATAGATATCTTGGTGTAAATTGCTGGTTAGCATAGAGACTACAGGACACTCTCACAACCTCACACTTGCAGCCAAGCTATTGAGTCAGAACAGTGAAAAATGATGCATAAAGACTGCCAGATACGGCTGTAAGACAGTTCACCAACTTCTGACATACAGTCAGTCACAGCAAGTTACCTGAAGCCAGAAGGAATCAGCATTGTGTAAGTTGCATTCGCAGCTCAGACTCCCTCAGCATAAGAAGATTCTAGCAAGCAGCCATCTTACTCCAGCAAAGTTATATTTATCCTGTTTGTGTTGCATCATGGCTGAAGGGCACCCTGAAGCACAAGGTAGCATGGACCTCAGTCTGCAGCCCAGTGAGAAGGCTAGACGCTCAATTAAACAGGTTAGAGACAATCTAGAAGGTTTAAAGCATGAACTTTCCTGTGAACTCTCAAAATGGTGGCAGGAAATACAGACTAAGATATCTGCCATGTGCTTGCCTGTATACCATGTATCACCACTAGAGGGAGCTCTGCGACAGCTTTGTTCTATGCATGGACATTATAAAATGAAAGCTGAGGAGTATGAAAGCATATTGAGGAAACTTCATACAGACGATTCCTTAGTTGAATTGCAAAGCTTCCAGCATCTCAATTCAGAACGAGACAGCTTAGTACATGAAACTAAGTTAAGGACAGAGGCAAGAATTGCGCAACTGCAGGAAATGGCATCCCACGTTTCTGAGTCTACCAAGCGTTCAAAGCGTACATCTAAGTCACGTTCCTCAAAATCTTCCACACTCAGTGAGCAACTTATAAAAGCACGTGCAGAGGCGGAAGCTACTAAGATACAGGCAGCCTTTGCACAACAGAAAGCAGCAATGGAAGCTAATGCAGCTCAAAAAAGGGCAGAACTAGAGGCTCTAGAGAAACAGAATTAGCACGCTGCAGCCATGGCAAGGTTAAGCATTTTAGAACAAGCCATCAGTGGAAGTGAAAGAGACAGCACCAGTTTGTGTGATGTGGAAACAGAGGATCCCCTCAAGCGCACAAGAGACTATGTACTAAGCCAAAGCAGTGAATCCCTATTTGCCACAAATGTTCCTGTCAGGGACGACATTTCTCCTGAGCAACAGGGCACAGTATCTTCTGCAGCACACCGCATTCAAGGTCAGTACAATGCCCTGCCTGTCCAGCATCCAGTTTCTTCTTCCTTCATGGATTCCCAAAGCCTTGCACCTCAGCAAATGCAATATACTGATACTCAGGTAAACACCAATGTGACACCATACCACCAGACTGCAAACAACCGTCCAGTCTCACATCCATATGTGCCTAAACCTATAGACTTTAAGCTAGCTCCTAGGCTGAATGCCTACGCAGCCCCATTACTACCTACCTCTGTTAACCAGAACCCCACTAACAACGTAATCACCGCTACTCAGCCAGCAACTCAATATTTAAAGTCAGAGAGAACAGACATGTCAGAGTTTGCAAGGTACATGGTTCGCCGTGAGCTTACTAAGACTGGACTCACAAGGTTCGATGACCAACCTGAGAACTACAGAGGCTGGAAATGTGCCTTCAAAACTGCAATTAGTGACCTTGGCATTACTGCAGCTGAAGAATTAGATTTGCTTATCCGGTGGCTTGGCCCACAGTCCACAGAACGTGCTAAAAGACTCAGATCCGTCCACATTTACAACCCCATAGCAGGCCTTACCGCTGCTTGGGAAAGACTGGAGAAAACCTATGGCAGTCCTGAAGCAATAGAGAATGCTCTGTTCAAACGGTTGCAAGGGTTTCCAAAGATATCTGGTAAGGATCATCAGAAATTTCAAGAACTTAGTGACCTACTCATGGAGCTCCTACTGGCTAAGGCGGACACTCTCCTACCGGGCCTCAGTTACCTGGACACTGCTCGTGGGGTAAACCCGAAAGTCACCAAGTTGCCATATAATATTCAAGAATGGTGGACCACAGTTGGGTCAAGATACAAAAATGAGAATCAAGTCTCCTTTCCTCCATTTTCCTACTTCTGTGAGTTTATCAAGAACATTGCAGAATCCAAGAATGACCCAGGCTTTTCCTATGGGGATCCCAGTGTTCCTGGTTCACCTCCTATTAAGTATGACAGCTCACATTCTAACTACAGAAACCGCAGAGGCCCAGTTTCAGTGAAAAAGACTGATATTCTTCCTACACCTACATCAGCACCAGAAGAAAGCAGTTGCAACTACAACCAAGACGAAAAGGTAGAAAATCCTAACCGTCTGTGTCCTATTCACAAGAAGCCTCATCCCCTCAAGAAGTGTATTGGCTTCAGGAGGAAACCAATCCAGGAACGTAAAGAGCTTCTAAAGAAACTAGGGATATGTTTCAAATGTTGTGCCTCTACTGAACATGTTGCTAGAGACTGTAAAATTGCTATTAAGTGTATAGAGTGTGGCAGTGAGGACCATGTACAGGCTCTTCATCCATCCCAGCCTAGTGCCACACCACCTAGAGGTTCCCCTTCCCCAACTAAGCATGGCGGGGAGAACACAGATCAAGCAGCAAATACTACCACAGTATCTTCCTCATGTACAGAAGTCTGCGGAGAAGACCTTTGTGACAAGTCCTGTGCAAGGATATGCCTAGTCAATATATACCCCAAGGGCCAACCAGAAAGGGCTCTGAGGGTGTACGCCATCTTGGATGACCAGAGCAACCACTCACTTGCAAGGTCAGAACTCTTTGATCTGTTTAACTTAAAGGGTGATACTTATCCGTATACCTTGGGTACTTGTAGTGGCATATCAGAGGTTTCTGGAAGAAGGGCCAGTGGTCTCGTAATAGCTTCTCTCAAGGGCAATTTGGAGATACCTTTGCCCACACTTGTTGAGTGCAACCAGATACCATCAAACCAAGAAGAGATACCCACACCAGAGGCGGCTTTCCAGCACCCTCATCTAAGGGCTATAGCCAGTGAAATACCATCCCTTGACAAAAATGCAGACATTCTACTTCTGCTAGGTAGAGACATTCTCAGACTGCACAAAATACGCCAGCAAATTAATGGACCACATGATGCACCATTTGCCCAGCGCCTCGATCTAGGATGGGTAATCATTGGCAACGTCTGCATAGGTAGGATGAAAAGGTCCACCAATATTTCTTCATTTAAGACGCATATTTTACCAAATGGTCGCAGCACTTGTTTTCAGCCATGTCCACATCACTACCAAGTGAAAGAGAAGATAAGCAACAGTAAGTGGCTGCATAATCACTGAGACAACGTGAATACTTTCCTGCCTGGGGACGACATCCTTGGATTAACAGTGTTCAATACAACAAGTGATGACAACAAGCTGGCACCGGCTATAGCTGATAAAGAATTTCTCAAACTTATGGACAAGGAATTCATTCAAGATGATTCCAACAGCTGGGTAGCACCTTTACCTTTCCGCTCCCCGAGATCAAAACTACCAAACAATCTGAAGCAAGCAGTTTCTAGATTTTCCTCTTTAAAACGTACCCTCAAGAGGAAACCAGAGATGGAGGAACACTTTGTAGGTTTCATGCAGAAGGTATTTGAGAGAAATCATGCAGAACCTGCACCTCAACTAAAGGAAGGAGAAGAATGCTGGTACCTTCCATCATTTGGCGTGTATCACCCTCGCAAACCTGACCAAATCAGGGTTGTGTTCGATTCTAGTGCTCAGTATGAAGGCGTCTCTCTCAACAACCTGCTCCTCACTGGTCCTAACCTAAACAACAGCCTCATAGGAGTCTTAATCCGTTTCAGACAGGAACCAGTTGCAGTGATGGCCGAAAGTCCAACAGATGTTTCATTGCTTCATTGTTAAGGATGATGACAGAAACTATCTCAGGTTCCTATGGCATAAGGACAATGATGTCAACAATGAAGTCATAGATTACCGGATGAAGGTACATGTCTTTGGCAATAGCCCATCTCCTGCAGTAGCGATCTATGGACTGAGAAGGACCGCCCATGAAGGTGAGAAAGAGTATGGCTCTGATGCTCGTCAGTTTGTTGAGAGGAATTTCTATGTTGATGATGGTCTTAAATCCTTACCTGCATGTGAAGAAGTGATTGATCTCTCTAGAACACAGAAAATGCTGTCTGTAGCTAACCTCAGACTTCACAAGATCATCTCCAACAATATGGAAGTAATGAAGGCATTTCCCTCTGATGATCATGCAATCAACTTGAAGGATCTTGATCTCAGTTCTGATGCTCCTCCTATGCAACGCAGCCTAGGATTGCTATGGAACACTGAACAAGACACATTCACATTCCAAGTGTCTTCTTCTGACAAACCTTTCACCAAACGAGGAGTTTTATCTGTTGTGAACAGCATTTATGATCCTCTTGGTTTCATTGCTCCCATCACCATTCAAGGCAAGATACTACTAAGACAGCTTACCACTGAGAACATGGACTGGAACACTCCACTGCCTGCTGAGAAACAACTGAGGTCTGACTGTGGCACTAACTTCGTTGGAGCCTGCAAAGAACTGCAGTTAGACAACTTCTTATCCAACAATGGGTGCACTTGGACGTTTAACCCTCCACATTCATCCCATATGGGAGGTTCCTGGGAACGTATGATTGGGATCACACGCAGAATCCTTGACTCTATGTTGATGGACCACAAGTCGACACTGCTTACCCATGCGACGTTAATAACCTTTCTTGCTGAAGTGTCTGCGATAATCAATGCAAGGCCACTTGTCCCAGTATCTTCAGACCCTGAATCTCCAATTATCTTAACCCCAGCAACGCTTCTTACTCAGAAAATTGGTACTGCTGCTACCTCTCCACGTACCTTAGATCACAGTGACATTTACAGACGCCAATGGAAACAAGTTCAACACCTGTCCAATGTGTTCTGGCACCGCTGGAAAACAGAGTACCTCCACATGCTACAGAGCCGTCACAAATGGCAGACCTCAAAACCTAATCTCCAGGTGGGTGACCTCGTCCTTCTAAGGGATAAAGAAGTCCATCGGAATGAATGGCCTATGGGTCTCATCACTAAAGTTGTCCCTAGTGATGATGGGAAGACTCGGAAAGTGGAGGTCAAGGTAACCAAGGGAGGCTCAGTGCGAGTTTTCTTCCGCCCAATTAATGAACTGGTGCTTCTTCTTCCAAGAGGAGACGTCACATAAAAGAAGATAAGGACACCATTCACAGCTCATGGCGGGGAGCTTCCTTCCATGAACTAAAACCGTGTTCTTGTGGATTACAGTGTGGGTCGGTGGAGGTGTTGGCAAATTGCGGCTTCCCGATCTGAAGATTGGTTTATTTGGACTAACTGTTGATTATTGTTTGTTGTGCGTGTTTCTTTTTTTGTTTTTCAGGTTTGAAGAGGACTTTATGGACATCTCAGGACATTTAAAGTTTGTTTTCATTGAAATCTAAAGATTTCAGGCGGGGAGTGTCATGTCCCAGGACTTGGTTTAATTCACTGACATGTATCTGTGATACTGTTTGTCTTTGTAGTTTGTCCCTTTTCTCTCTCTGTATCCTTAGCTGTGATGCTGTAGCTCCTCCTCTCTCCCCCTCAGTTTAGTTTCACTTCTTTGTAAGCAACATGTCTGCTCAGCTCCTGGTATTTCATCATTTTTCACCTACTGCTGTATGAGGTTCTACAAGATTTACTTGGATTAAAGCATCTGGAATCTTATCTACGCCTCCTCAGTTGAGTTGAACACTATCTGATAGATATCTTGGTGTAAATTGCTGGTTAGCATAGAGACTACAGGACACTCTCACAACCTCACACTTGCAGCCAAGCTATTGAGTCAGAACAGTACTTGAGCAAGAGGATGATGAGGTTGTAACCCTCTCACCAACTGACTGGTTCTCATAGCTCCTACCTCTGAAGTAGATATAGCTGCGTGGTACACCAGACGTGAAAGAAGTAGCTGTAAACGGTTAATAAAAGTAGAGACATTTTCCCCTTCTTTTTGACGAACCATTCGGTAGTCAGCAACCATCTGGGCAAGGTCATAGTATGGCTCAAAGTGATCAGACAGTACTTGTATATAGTCCAATGCACTCACTCCTTCATGAGAGTCTCTGTACAAGCGGATCAATTCTGCAGCAGGAGACCGCAAACTTTCACTGATACGCTGCCGCTTGCCTTCTTCAGAGCAAGACCATTCCTTCAGGCATTGGAGAGTATGTTCTTTCCATATCTCAAAGTTTTCCTCCCCTTGTGGTACTGGGACATTACCAGAGAATACTTTTAGTTTCTTGTAGTGAGTGGCCTGCAGGCCCTGAGCTAACATTTCAGTCAGCCTGGCTAAAGTGCTAATAGCACTGTCACTAGAGGAACTGCTAGCGACGGCCATACTGGGGGGGTAACTGGCTGAGCGGGGTTCTTCCTTTACCTGAGCCAGGGGAGGAACAGGAGGTCGGTAATCCCATGTAGTAGCTAGTGGGAGGTTCCCCTCTGAGCTATATCGCTTCTCCATATCAATGACTATTCCCACTTCTAAATCTCAGCAGTGCCTCCAAATGTAGCCCTATTTGGGGGGGGGGGTATGAGTATTATCCCTCCCGCAACAGACTCTGGCGCTGACCTGTGTGTATAATAGGACCTGAAGCCTTCGCTGAAGGGAAGAGTGGGAACATATATGAAATATATCAGTGCCTCCACCCAGGATAGAGCCTCTGTATTACAGGGAGGATCTCTTCCTGGGACTTACCCATGAAGTACAGTTAGTAGCCTTAACAAGGATCACTGTACTAATCTCACAGTCTGAAGAATACATACAGATACCACATAAGGTTATAACAGTAGCTTTATAAGAATCAACAGGGTAATAATACATACATAAAATATACTCAGAACACAGCAATACTACAACAACCAGCAAGTCCTCAACCGTCTTAGGTTATATACCCGGGTATATATATTGATA
Organism: Leptodactylus fallax; assembly: GCA_947044405.1. Lineage (NCBI taxonomy): Eukaryota > Metazoa > Chordata > Amphibia > Anura > Leptodactylidae > Leptodactylus > Leptodactylus fallax. The sequence goes on along the minus strand of CAMRHE010000050.1, from coordinate 1,525,632 downwards.
TATAGCAAGAGTCCAGTGCACAATACCTCCAGGCAACAGAAGAGATGCAGGGGCCCCTGTGGATGACTGTGGATCCTCGGATTCTTCCAGGAGATGACAGACAGCCGATCAGGAGATGATGATGATGGTGAGATTCTTCACAGGCAGCAAACAGGGCGACGGTGACGGCAGTACATGCAGGCCTGACTACCCTAACACTGAGTCCTTAACCTGCCAGCTAAACTACTAGTGCCACCGGGCCTCTAACTAGCTAGTTGGCCTTCGGAAGCCTAACCTATCACTGCCCTGAACTATATATATATTGATCCCTAACTACAGTTACTAGCTAGGTCCTGTGAGTATATAGGGGGTAACACATACCTAACTATATACTGTGAAGTAAAGAGGAACAAGTGGCTCTTAGACTCCCCCCAGACATAACATGTCTGTCTCAGCAGCTCTGCTCACATCTCTCCCCCCAGCAGCTCTACCTCACATGTGTCTGACTCACTGTATTTACAAAACAAAACTTGCACTGAATGCCTGGGGTCTCCGAAGCCAAACTGCAGGGGCAAAGAAGCCAGATACATTATATACTAGTAGAAATGGCAGTTCCCTACATACGTTATCTCTGATTATGTATTAAATGTCATTATCTAATGTATTTACACAGGATAATGCAAAGATGGAAGACATGACTAGAGATAAAATTGTCCATTAAATTTCATCTGCTAACACCCAGGAAAAATGCAGAGGCATCTTAAAACACTAGAATAGACAAATCAATGTTTGTGATTCTGACATTTAAAAAACATTTTAAAAAAATTATGCCACTAAGCATGCAGCAAAAGTAATGTTACAGTTGTATTACTCAGGTCATTACAGATGCCTCAGTACTCAATATTTATTTTTGATTTTTCCTTTTTACATTTTGGAATAGGGATTAATGTTTACTGTTTTTTACTTTTTATTTTTAATAAAACTTTAAGTTTAACTACTTTTTAGTCCCCCTAGGGAACTTGAACTTGCAAAATCTTTTGATTGCTTACATAATACACTGTACAATGTAGTGCAATGTAGCAATGTATTATGCTGTCAGTATGAAACTGACAGGGAGTCTATTAGTCTGTGCCTTTGCCACAGCCTAATAAGGCTGAAGGCAGACCTGTGGACCTTCATTAGACCTCTGCCTGCCATGTAACAGCAAGCGTGGGTGTGCTGATGCCCCACTGTGGGAGCCCCGTCCCTCTTGTGCCATTTAACCCCCTAACAGTCACTTTAAAAATGCAAAAACCCTCCCAAAATTGTCACTTTTTTATTGCAGATTTTAAATTCATGGCTGAAATAAATATTATTGGCACATAACTCTGTTGCCTTATATGCAGTTTAACCCTTTAGTGATCTAACAGATTTAGCCTTAAACCAGTAACATTTTATCCCGCTCAGCTTTCTAGCTTTCATATCTTTTTACATTTTATTTCAGTGTAGCTTTTTGAGACCTTTTATTTTTTGAGTACATAAGATTTTTGATCAGTTTTTATTACTTTTTGTTTTTGAGAGGTGATCAGAAAAAAAATTAATTCTGGCATCTGAATTTTAATGTTTATGGCGTTTATCATGTAGAATAAATACCGAACTAATTTTAATTTGGTGGTTGTTATGGATGTAGTATTACCAATTCTGTGTTTTTTATTTTTAAGTCCATGGTACCCCCTCCCCTAGAGTCATCTGAAGGGACAGGAGAATAATAAAATAATTTTCTCCTCTCCCTGCACTGTCAGCTGCTCGTGTTCTCCTGCTCACTGATGAAACCGAAAGTACTAGTTATGCACCTTTGATTTAACCTGTCATATCTCTAAATCTATGGGGGCTACAGACATGATCTTGGTCTTGTTTTAAAGCCAAGATTAGAGCTGTTTAAAGTTACAGTGTCTCTGAATGAGCTGTATTTGGGGTGAACAGGAATTCACTTAGCTCAAGCCTCGAGTCCTGCTCGTCCAAAACTGTAGGGGGTTAAATACCATGGTCGCTTTTCACCACAGCATCTAAAGGGTTAAATGCCTAGGATTGTAGGTTTTCCAATCCTGGGCACTAAGAAGGGATGCCCAGCTGTGAATATATAGCCCGGCGCCCACTTCACACACAGAAGGAGACTCTCATATAAGTTATATGCTTATTGTAGATTCTCTTACCACAATTGCTGGATGTTTTTCCAAGCCTCTACTACTGTTTCAGCATAAAGGTATCACACAGAGGAATATCAAGCTGGGTTTGTGGAGGATTCAAGTGGTGGAGGCAGATTTTTTTGCTAGCTGATTTTTTTCAACTACCAGAAAAAGGAATCGTCATGCCCATTCTTAAGGCAGAATCCTCCAAAAATTCCCATTGAAGTGAATGAGAGGCAGATTTTGGCTTTTTTTTTTCAGAAGCTGTTTTGAGTTTAAAAAAATGCTATAAAAAGTGATCAAAAACTCATATGTACCTCAAAACAATACCAATAAAAAGCGCATGTCCTCTCGCAAAAAATAAGCCCTAAACCAAGTCTGTCAACCAAAAAATAAAAATGTTACGCATCTCAGAAGATGGTGATGCAAAAACAATTGATTTATGTCCACAAATGGGTTTTTGTTCTGCAGAATTAGTAACGCATAAAAAAAAAAATCTAAATGAAGTATCACCGTAATTGTTACCGACCCGCAGAATAAAGGTAACATGTTACTTATGCTGTACGCCACACAGCAAAAAAAAATTAAAAAGTAAAAACCAATTCCAGAATTGATGTTTTTTTTTAATCCACCCAGAAAGAGTTAATATAATTTATTCAATAAGTTATAGACATCCAAAAAAGGTGTCATTAAAAAATGCATAACATACCGCAAAAAATCAGCCCCCATATGGCTACATCATCCGAAAAATAAAGAAAATATAGCTTGTACAATGTGAAGACAAAAACCCCAAAAATCACCAAATCATTAGAACACAACTGGCTGCGGCAGGAAGGGAATGTATAATCTGTGCGAGTCTATATCAGGGTACAATCCAGATTTAGAGTTTACGAGGGATAATAAACCAGAAGTGACCCCCAGAGTGACCTCCCCAATCATAGGAGCTACTGGGGATATGTACTCCGCACAGCTTACATATTCACTCTTCACCATGTGCTTTGCATTCACATCTGGGATACTAATGCTTATTACACCCCCTGATAAATTCTTTGAGGGGTGCAGTTTTCGAAATGGGGTCACTCCCTAGGAGATTCCACTTTTCTGGTACATTAGAGGCTCTGCAAACATGACATGGCGTCCAGATACCAAACATCTGAATCTGCGCTCCAAAAGTCACATAGCGCTCCTTCCCTTTTGTGCCCTGCTGTGTGCACAAACTGCAGTTTATGCCCACATGTATGACACTGGTGTACCCGGGATAATGTACATAATGTCATATGTGGGTATAAACTGCTGTTTGGGCACAGCAAGGCACAGAAGTGAAGGAGAGCACAAATTAAGACAGTTTAGCTTTTGGACGTCATGGTGGCATGGTGTCCAAAAATCAAACTGTGCTTCAAAAATCAAAATAGCGCTCCATCCCTTCTGTGCCCGGCTGTTCCCAAGCTGCAGTTTATACCCACATATGACATTAAGTACGTTATCCTGAGTACACCAGTGTCATACCTGTGGGCGTAAACTGCAGTTGGGGTACACAGCAGGGGGCAGATGTGAAGGAGCGCTATGTGGCTTTTGGAGCATAGATTTAGATTGTTGGATTTTGGACACCATGTCAAATTGGCAAAGACCCTAAAATTGCCCCTACAAAATGGGGTCACTTCTTGGGGAATTCCAATTTACTGGCACCTCTGCAAAAACAACATGACGTCCAGAAAGTCCCTCTAGATCTGTACTCCAAAAGCTAAAAAGCGCAGTGCTCCTTCCATTCTGAGCCCTGCTGTGTGCCCAAGCAGCAGTTTACACCCACATATATCATTTTTTTGTACCCGGGATAGCCCACTTAATAGTTTTAGGAGTGCATGTCTCTGATGCCACAAAGTGGGTACAACGTATTGGGCACCAAAATGGCATATTTATTTAAAATTGTCAATTTTCACTTTGTACATTAATTTTTGGGAAGCATTTTTAGGCTCAAAATGATAATACCCCTTCATACATTCCTTGAGGGGTGTAGTTTCTAAAATGGGGTCACTTTTGAGGGGTTTACATTGTATTGGTACTTTAGGGGCTCTGCAAATGCGACATTGCACCTTAAAACTATTCCAGCAAAATCTGCCCTCCAAAAGTCAAATAGCGGTCTTTCCATTCTGAGCCCCACCATGTACCCATGCAGCAGTTTACGACCACATATGGGGCATTTCTGTGTTCAGGAGAAATTGTGTAACAAACTGTGGGGTTTTTTCTTCTTTATCTCCTTGTAAAAATTAAAAATATGTCGCTAAATGGACAGTTTATTGGAAAAAAAAAGTAATTTTTAATTTTTACATTCCAATGTTAATAGAATCTGTGAAACAACTGTAGGGTCAAAATGCTCACCATATCCCTTGAGAAATTCCTTGAGGGGTGTAGTTTCCAAAATGGGGTCACTTTTTGGGGGTTTCCATTGTACTGGTAGTTTAGGGGCCCTGCAAATGCGACATGGCACCTGAAAACTATTCCAGCAAAATTTTCTCTCCAAAAGCCAAATAGCGTAATTTCCATTCTGAGCCCCACCATATACCCATACAGCAGATTACAGCCACATGGGGAGTATTCCTGTATTCAGGAGAAATTGTGTAACAAACTTTGTGGCACTTTTTCTCCTTTATCCTCTTGTGAAAATGAAAAATTTGAGGCTAAATTGATGGTTTATTGGAAAGAAAGTAATTTTTCATTTTCATGTCCCAATGTTAATAAAATCTGTGAAACGGCTGTGGGTGTCAAAATGCTCACTATACCCCTTGATATGTTCTGTGAGGGGTGTAGTTTCCAAAATGGGGTCACTTTTAGGGGTTTCCATTATATTGGTACTCTAGGGGCTCTGCAAATGGGACATGGCACCTGAAAACTATTCCAGCAAAATCTGCCCTTCAAAAGCCAAATCGCGCTCTTTCCATTCCGAGCCCCGCCATGTACCCATACAGCAAATTACGCATATGTGGTATTGCTGTGTTCAGGAGCAATTGTGTAACAAACTGTGGGTGGTTTTTTTCTCCTTTAACCCATTGTGAAAATGAAAACTTTGGGAATAAAGTGATGTTTTAGTAATTTTTCATTTGCACATCCCAATGTCAATAAAATCTGTGAAACGGCTGTCGGGTCAAAATGCTCAGTATACCCCTTAATAAATTCTGTCAGGGGTGTAGTTTCCAAAATGGGGTCACTTTTGGGTGGTTTCCAAGGTACTGGTACTCTAGGGGCTCTGCAAATGAGACATGGCACCTGACAACTATTCCAGCAAAATCTGCTTTTCAAATGCCAAGTGTCGCTCTTTCTTTTCCGTGCGCTGCCGTGTGCCCAAAAATCATTTTACACCCACATGTGGGGTATTTCTGTGCTCGGGAGATATTGCACAACAAACTGTGAGATGTATTTTCTCCTTAAACCCTTTGTGAATGTGTTAATTTTAGGGATACATGAATGTATTATTGGATAAAAATGAAATGTCACCTCCATATTGTTTCAATTCTTGTGAACTGCTTAAAGGGTTAACAAACTTCCCAAATGCTGTTTTGAATTATTTGAGGGGTGCAGTTTTGAAAATGGGGTGATTTATGGGGGTTTCTAATATATAGGTCTTTATAATCCCCTTCAGAACTGAAGTGGTCCCTAAAAAAATGAGTTCGGTAAATTTTCTTGTAAATCTGGAAAATCGCTGTTACACTTGTAAGCCTTCTAACATCCAAAATAAAGGATGATTAAAAGATGATGCCGATATAAAGCAGAGATATGGTAGATAATATTTATTCATGTATTTTGGTGGTATGACTATTTGTCTGAAAAGCAGAGTATTTCACATTTTGAAAATTGCAATTTTTTTTTTCCAAATTTACCTCAAATTTCCTAATTTTTTTATAAATAAATTCAAAATCATTGATCAATGTTTACCACTAACATGAAGTACAATGTGTCATGAAAAAACAATCTCAAAATCACTTGTGTAAGTTATAGCATCTCAAAGTTATTGCCATATAAAGTGACACATGTCAGTTTTGAAAAATGAGGCCTGGTCCATAAGGCACTTTTAGGCCCGGTCCTTAACTGGTTAAACAACAAGGTAGGAATAGATAACATTTTATTGCATATTAGACAAAACATTAAATGGTCTTTAATAAGTAAATATACCAGAGCAGATTCCCATTATAATAGTGCTCATGTAGAATGCATTATTACATGTTTTTTTTTCCCATCCTGGAAAATCATCTACGCATAAGTTCTGTCCCCTAAAGAGGGGCTTGTAGGAACATCTGAGTATTGCTGCTCTGTGCTGTTTCTGTAACTCTAGTAGAGGTGAATGGGAGCTACGGAAATAGTATAGCACATCTAGCTACACTGCTTCCGTAACTGTGAAGTAACGCTAGGTTCACTCTAGCGTTTGGGTTTCTGTCCTTCAGGTTCACTTGGGGACCCGAAAAACGGAAACCCTATCCACATAAAAAGCGGTTACACGCGGAAACCCACACACCCCATAGACTATAATGGAGTTCCTGCTTACAGAACTTTTCTCTCCACCTATTTAAAGCAGAATGGGGGACAGAGTCTCGTACTGAGACTCAAATGCTATTGTGAACCTATGTTTCCTTAGCTCCCAACATCCTCTATGAGAGTTACTTGAACAGTGTATAGCAGCCCTGCTCAGATGTTCCCATAAGTTCCAGCTTTAGGCATTGGGACAGGGAGTAGTTATTCCCATCTTGGCTGCAATTTGCTGAGATGGGAATAGCCATTTAATTTTGTATTTGTGGCTAGTCCAATGAAGTTCTCACTAACTATTAGTAAGTAGTCAATAGAAAACTGTTCTGTCAGGTCTCCTAGGATACAGGTGAGATTAACTATATACAGTGGGGAAAAAAATATTTAGTCAGCCACCAATTGTGCAAGTTCTCCCACTTAAAAAGATGATAGAGGCCTGTAATTGACATCATAGGTAGACCTCAACTATGAGAGACAAAAAGAGAAAACATATCTAGAAAATCACATTGTCTGATTTTTAAAGAATTTATTTGCAAATTATGGTGGAAAATAAGTATTTGGTCACCTACAAACAAGCAAGATTTCTGGCTCTCACAGACCTGTAGTAATGGCACCTGTTTGAAATTGTTATCAGTATAAAAGACACCTGTCCACAACCTCAAACAGTCACACTCCAAACTCCACTATGGTGAAGACCAAAGAGCTGTGGAAGGACACCAGAAACAAAATTGTAGACCTGCACCAGGCTGGGAAGACTGAATCTGCAACAGGCAAGCAGCTTGGTGTGAAGAAATCAACTGTGGGAGCAATAATTAGAAAATGGAAGACACACGAGACCACTGATAATCTCCCTCGATAAGGGGCTCCACGCAAGATCTCACCCCGTGGGGTCAAAATGATCACAAGAACGGTGAGAAAAAATCCCAGAACCACATGGGGGGGACCTAGTGAATAACTTGCAGAAATCTGGGACTAACGTAGCAAAGGCTACCGACAGTAACACACTACGCTGCCAGGGACTCAGATCCTGCAGTGCCAGATGTGTCCCCCTGCTTAAGCCAGTACATATCCGGGCACCTCTGAAGTTTGCTAGAGAGCATTTGGATGTTCCAGAAGAGTATTGGGAGAATGTCATATGGTCAGATGAAACCAAAGTAGAACTGTTTGGTAGAAACACAACTCATCGTGTTTGGAGGAGAGTGAATGCTGAGTTGCATCCAAAGAACACCATACCTACTGTGAAGAATGGGGGTGGCAACATCATGCTTTGGGGCTGTTTCTCTGCAAAGGAACCAGGACAACTGATCCGTGTACATAAAAGAATGAATGGGGCCATGTATCATGAGATTTTGAGTGCAAACCTCCTTCCATCAGCAAGGGCATTGAAGATGAAACGTGGCTGGGTCTTTCAGCATGACAATGATCCCAAGCACACCGCCAGGGCAACGAAGGAGTGGCTTCGTAAGAAGCATTTCAAGGTCCTGGAGTGGCCTAGCCAGTCTCCAGATCTCAACCCCATAGGAAACCTTTGTAGGGAGTTGAAAGTCCGTGTTGCCCAGCGACAGCCCCAAAACATCACTGGTCTAGAGGAGATCTGCATGGAGGAATGGACCAACATACCAGCAACAGTGTGTGCCAAACTTGTGAAGACTTACAGAAAACGTTTGACCTCTGTCATTGCCAACAAAGAATATATAACTAAGTATTGAGATGAACTTTTGTTATTGACCAAATACTTATTTTCCACCATAATTTGCAAATTAATTCTTTAAAAATCAGACAATGTGATTTTCTGGATTTGTTTTCTCATAGTTGAGGTCTACCTATGATGTCAATTACAGGCCGGCCTCATCTTTTTAAGTGGGAGAACTTGCACAATTGGTGGCTGACTAAATACTTTTTTTCCCCACTGTATATATATATATATATACAGTCATATGAAAAAAGTTTGGGCACCCCTAATAATCTTAATCATTTTTAGTTCTAAATATTTGGGTGTTTGCAACAGCCATTTCAATTTGATATATCTAATAACTGATGGATACAGTAATATTTCAGGATTGAAATGAGGTTTATTGTACTAACAGAAAATGTGCAATATGCATTAAACCAAAATTTGACCAGTGCAAAAGTATGGGCACCTCAACAGAAAAGTGACAGTAATATTTAGTAGATCCTCCTTTTGCAAAAATAACAGCCTCTAGTCGCTTCCTGTAGCTTTTAATCAGTTCCTGGATCCTGGATGAAGGTATTTTTGACCATTCCTCTTTACAAAACAATTCCAGTTCAGTTAAGTTTGATGGTCGCCGAGCATGGACAGCCCGCTTCAAATTATCCCACAGATGTTCAATGATATTCAGGTCTGGGGACTGGGATGGCCATTCCAGAACATTGTAATTGTTCCTCTGCATGAATGCCTGAGTAGATTTGGAGCTGTGTTTTGGATCGTCTTGCTGAAATATCCATCCCCGGCGTAACTTCAAATTCGTCACTGATTCTTGTACATTATTCTCAAGAATCTGCTGATACTGAGTTGAATCCATGCGACCCTCAACTTTAACAAGATTCCCGGTGCCGGCATTGGCCACACAGCCCCAAAGCATGATGGAACCTCCACCAAATTTTACAGTGGGTAGCAAGTGTTTTTCTTGGAATGCTGTGTTTTTTGGACGCCATGCATAACGCCTTTTTGTATGACCAAACAACTCAATCTTTGTTTCATCAGTCCACAGGACCTTCTTCCAAAATGAAGCTGGCTTGTCCAAATGTGCTTTTGCATACCTCAGGCGACTCTGTTTGTGGCGTACTTTCAGAAACGGCTTCTTTCGCATCACTCTCCCATACAGCTTCTCCTTGTGCAAAGTGTGCTGTATTGTTGACCGATGCACAGTGACACCATCTGCAGCAAGATGATGCTGCAGCTCTTTGGAGGTGGTCTGTGGATTGTCCTTGACTGTTCTCACCATTCTTCTTCTCTGCCTTTCTGATATTTTTCTTGGCCTGCCACTTCTGGGCTTAACAAGAACTGTCCCTGTGGTCTTCCATTTCCTTACTATGTTCCTCACAGTGGAAACTGACAGGTTAAATCTCTGAGACAACTTTTTGTATCCTTCCCCTGAACAACTATGTTGAACAATCTTTGTTTTCAGATCATTTGAGAGTTGTTTTGAGGAGCCCATGATGCCACTCTTCAGAGGAGATTCAAATAGGAGAACAACTTGCAATTGGCCACCTTAAATACCTTTTCTCATGATTGGATACACCTGGCTATGAAGTTCAAAGCTCAGTGAGGTTACAAAACCAATTTTGTGCTTCAGTAAGTCAGTAAAAAGTAGTTAGGAGTATTCAAATCAATAAAATGATAAGGGTACCCAAATTTTTACACCGGTCAAATTTTGGTTTAATGCATATTGCACATTTTCTGTTAGTACAATAAACCTCATTTAAATTCTGAAATATTACTGTGTCCATCAGTTATTAGATATATCAAATTGAAATGGCTGATGCAAACACCCAAATATTTAGAACTAAAAATGATTAAGATTAATAGGGGTGCCCAAACTTTTTCATATGACTGTATATATATATTTCTATTTATACATAGATACTGTATATGTAGTTATATTTATAAACTTATTGACAAAAAATAACACACTGATAGAAATGTCAGATTACTGCAAAACTCACCATGCAGTTATGCCTCAGGCAGATATATAAGGTTCTCACAGGTAATTTTTGGGTAGTGCATCTCTTGGTGATAGATCATTGACTGCTAAGCATGCCTCACCCACACATATGACACACCCAAAGATATTTTGCCTAGTTAACAGACTTTTCAGAGTAGGCATATCACTGGACTGAGAGAAGCAGGATCCTTGTTTTGACAAATTGCCTGCCATCTAGGTTAAGATGTAACTTGAAGCTCCTGGGTCCATTGCAAAATCTGTAATCTGCCTACTTACTTTGTGCCATTTAGAATAATGGCATGTTTTATATGGCAGAGGAACCTTTGGGGCCCCCTCAGGATACAGGGCTCGGTAGCAACTGCTACCTCTGCACCCTCTATAGCTACGCGCCTGCACCTTCATTACACATCCTTGTCACTGCTTGGACTATTTCTATGGGTACTCCAGTTTCTTCCAAGATTCCAAAGACTTACTGATTGAAATTTAGATTGTGAATCCTTCTTGTGACAGTGACTGTTAACAATGGGCCAGATTTACTAATAGTGTCTAAGGTTTTTTTTGTTGCTCTTTGATAAATCAGGCATATTATTAGATTGTCTAGATGAACATTTCCACTTATTAGTTGGCTTAGAAGTTTGTGCCACATTTACAGCGCTTGGTGTCACAACTTAAACCATGCCCTTTTCCAGTGGTGTAAATAGAAATGACTGGGCCCCAAGGTGAACATTTGACCACGCCAGAATTCTGGGGCAGTTTGTGTGATAAATCTCCCCCAAAGTCAGTAAATCCTTGCAAAATATGTTGGCACTATAAAAGTAAGACAAATAATAAATACATATGAGTAATAATAATCTTTATATAGTGCTAACATATATTGTGTGATTTAAATTTTTTAAGCTTCATAGTCCTGCTCCCCACCATCCTAACAGATTAACTGATGGCTCTCCCTGGATACAGACTCATACTGGAGAAGTTGTAATAATTGTGTACGTATCCACATATGGGAAATTTGTTTAACACGTTTCTGCGGAATAACCAATGATTACCCCAGTATGTTCTAGTGGAACAATACCACATAGTTTCATTATACAATGAAAAACATCAATGTGAACAGATCCTCCAAAGTATAATACATTTAACTGACATGTCTGTTTTAGTAAATACTTGTTCTACCCATAACATAACAATTCTGGATTATCTTTTATTACACCTATATACTGTGACGTTCCTCTATTATACTTCCTAGAAATTTCTGAATAAGTTGACAGCATGTTGTTACTAGACACCCAGCTGTCAATTTATTCATATATTTTCAAACAAACAGCAATGGAGTAATAAGGCTAGATTCACATCAACATTTTGCAAATTGGCCGTGTTTTGTACCAGAGGGGTGCGTGTTTTCACTGATCCCTCATACATTTGAGTGTGTTGAAGGATCTGTGAAAACAGTCAAAAATAGGACGTGAATTTAATGCAGTCATGTGATGGCCGTTAAAAAAAAAAGGCAGTCACACGGCCGAATTTCACTGTGATGTGAATGTAGGATAAGAAAATTTGATCCAGAATCTCATGGGGAATGCAAGTATTTTCTAAAACAGACATGTCAGGAGTTGTAACAGGTACTCTTATGCAATTTACTACATTTTATATATTTTTTGTTAATAATAGATTAATTGTCATAAATGTCATCAGATGCATTGCATATGATTGTATGACAATAGGCTATGCATAATGCAATAAACCACATCCCAAGTTTGCAGTTGCTAAGGTCGTTACTTTAACAATGTTTATCGATCCTATTCAGGACAAGGAATGGAGAAAATAAGCAAAAAAATAATAATTTCTGCTAAGAGCCATAGAAAGGAATGACATACACTTCATCTAGCAGGTCATAGATCTAGCAAGCACATGCAAAGTCAAGTGCTCTGCACTGCTATTACCATTGAGTGCATCTTCCTGGCATCAGTAAACATTAGCTGTAAGCGTTTAGGGCATGCGGCAATAGTCTAAATGCTTATTTCAGACATAATTACCTCAAGACAAGTATTTCTTAATGTGAAGTGTGGCCTTCTTTGAGAAAGCAATACACCTATACTATATGCTGAGCATTTTGTTTCCTCTGATGTTGATCAATATCAATGCACATTATAAGCCAAATCAATCTTATGTTGAAATGTATACAAATCAATACATCTCTGAATTTCTCTCCCTGCAGTGGATATCTGGACAGCATGAATAACATTAATATTTATACACACTGCAATACCCAGTATTATTGTGCAATGTGAGAGTTACAGTTCAGCTGCATGCTATGTAATGCTTCCCACATATAGCAATATCAGCCTCCACAAACTAACGTCATCTCAGTCTGTGGGTTCTAGTACAACTAAAATTACATTCCAATTACAATAACTGATGTTTATTTGCTAGACCTCACTAGAATATAAGACATTGCTTACGTAATAGCAGGGATCTTTGGCCTCCTGTTACAAGTTGTGTAATCTTTGGCCTCCTAATTTTGTAAAGTAACACATTATCAAAAAGATGATGCACTGATGACTGTTACATAATATTTATTAAAATCGGTGCCAATGACCATATTCCATGTATAGATTTTAGGTAGTGGTTCTTAACACCTTTAAAAATAATTCATTTTGATTTACAAAATGCCTGTGTTGTTTATGGAGACCAGGATACAGTTTTCAGCAAAGAATAAGGAAGCAACAAAATGGAAACTTAAGGGGCAGGGATGCAACTAAAGGCTCACAGGTCCTGGTACAAAAGCCCTTCCTTCCTTCCTTCCTAACTTCCTTCCTTCCTCAATTTACACTTCCCTTTCTGTCTCTAACTAGGCCCAGCCCACCATGAAAACTTGTTCACAACATATCTCAGTATACAAGCTTCCCATCATTCCTATCCACTATAAGTATGCTCCTCACACAGTACTCATGCCTTCTTTTGTGCCACTGCTTCCACACAGAATTCTTCCTTGATAATATGTTGATGACCAGCTGCTAGTTTTCTTTTCCAAACAAAGGGTTAATTTTCTCCTGAACACATAAATCTTCTCACTCCAGGGCACCAGAGGGCAGGAGTATTAAAAATACAATTCACAGACTGTCAGCCATCAAAGTAAATCAAAAAGGTTATCAAAGATCTTTATCCAGCCCTAGTGTGTTGAGGGTGGACTCCTTGACCTCTTGGTCTGGTGGCAGCTGTGACCAATACAACCCCTACACCACTGTTTAGGGGATTGGTAAAAGTATTACTTCTTTTATTACATTATACCATTCAAACCTAAGGCACACCACTGCAGTACCCATAACTGCCACTACTATAATACAGTGAGTGAGCAACACAGCTGATCTTCTGCAGGGTTCCTGACAGTTGGGCCCCCACCAATCTAAAATTGATAGCCTATGTTAAGGATAGGCTGTTTTTAAAAAGGTAGTTGACCCTTTAAAAACTCATCCACTTTGCTGCTAATGTACATCGCAGCAGATAAGCCACTGGACATACAGTACATTGTAAGTCATTTTTTACTATTGCAAAATATTGTTTGGGGGTATTGCTGCATGTTCATTTTCTTGCACAATAGCTGAATAAATTTTATGATTGCAGAGATTAATCAGTAACAACTAAGAAAAAGTCCTTAATGTGTTACAACTAATGGAACAAATTTCTGTCTGTCACATCCAATCGCTTTAGTAACACAGATTCACTGGGGACTTCAGTGGAGTAAAATACAGCATAAATTATGTGTCTAAAAAACATGCAATAGTGATATTGAGAAAAAAGTGTTCCATAGAAGGATAATATAGGATATAGGATGCTTTACAGAATCCGTTGCTGTGAAAAGCCACTTATATTATTACATTGATTATTGATATGTGTAACATTAGTTGTGCACTGTGGGAGTGGTGGGATACAGAGACCTGTGTGGGTTAAAGTGGATGGCCCCAACAATTTTGATGGGATTACCTAATGTATATTATCTAATGTGTTTTGGGGAGTCTTGACTCTCCAGACAGCAGATGTTGGGGAAAAGAATGGCCAGTTATGTTGGTTTTCTATATGTTGGATCCTTTTGTTCTCAAATAAGATCAACCCAATAATCAGCTGTTTACTGCCCTCTACTGATAAAGAATACAAGCATACTCAGGCAAACATGTGCATATGGGGTGGGGGGTGTCATCAAATACCTGTCATCCCAACAAGCATGTACTATAACTAGGTTAAAACCGTCACACAGATGAATTCTGTTCTGTTAGAAATGTTAAAGATAAGCCCACACACAACTAAAATAACAAGTAACTAATAAAGATTGCGCCATCTCAACATTATACATTTATCTGTTTTTGTTTTTGTTTTTCTTAATTAAAATATTATTAATATGCAGTAAATCCTAGGAATAAAATCTGAAGTAGACGTTTTGCACTTTTATATCAGGGATTCAGCATAAGATTGGAAAGTGCTGATGTGAGACAGAGAAACAGAGACATATTTTATCTGAAATCCCATCCCTACCGTCCATATATTGATTACCTCTTTCTTTGAGACTTTATGAAATGATTGTTTCTGCTATTGTTGCAAAAATAAAAGCAGAAAAAGCTATGGACTTCTATTTGCAAAGAAGCAGGAAAATTGATTATGCACATTTAGAGAGAGATTGAATAGGGTGGAATTAGGGGATATACTGTACATAGATTTTGTGACAAGGACTATGACCTCTGGTAGTTTATTATTGAGAAAACAAATAGCATCTGCTACAGCAGTCAATATAAAGGAGAGAATCAAAGGGAGCTATTTAGAATGTTGTTTAACCCTTGTAAACTTGGAAGGTGCCCTGATGTCATTAGCAAGTCAATAAGTTGTGAAAACTAAGTAAATAACCTAATTGTGAAGATGAACTGTATTCTGCCAGCCACAATGCTTTTTCTTCAATAACATCCCTATTCTTACCATCAATGTTTAATTGCCCTCATTGCAACAATATGTTATGTGATCTAAAAGGGGCTTTTCTGTTGTCACCAGATTTTTCTGATTGAGTGTCCAGGGTGAATCTATTCATGTAGCTATTTACACACAGTGATCATTGCCACAGGTGGCCATTATTGATAAAATAGTGTGCATTGGCTATTGCAGGGATACTCAAGTGGCGGACAGCGGTCTAAAACTGGAGACTAACTCCCGTCCGCTGTCCCCAAGCCCTTTCCATTAGCAGCAGCAGGGATCGGTTATCATCCCTGCTGCCTTCACATGTGAGGACTCTTGCTCAGGCAGCAGGGATGATTGCCGATCCCTGCTACCGCATAGTGTAAGGGACCAGGCCTGGGGACAGCTGGCAGGAGATAAATGTTAATTATGTGTGGGGATACTAGTGGAAAATTATACTGTGGGGGCTAATGAGCATACCATGAAAAGGCACAATAATGGGACATTAAACTGTGTGGGGGCACTAGTGTCTTATTAGTGCCCTCCACAGTATAATACTTCTTAGTGCCTCCATGCAAAGTATAAAGCTCATTAGTTGACCACACACACACACACACAGCATAATGCTCCTTAGTGCCCCCACGCACAGTATAATGCTCATTAGTGCCCCCACCCAAAGTATAATGCTCCTTAGTGCCCCCATGCACGGTATAATGTCACGTTAGAAAATATTTTTCCCTAATTTTTCTGGTGCGTCTTATAGTCAGTCTTATAGTTCAACTACTGTTAAGCTCAGACCTTTACTTGATGGCGGACCACAGTACCCCTGGTCTATTGTATGAAAACCATAGTGCAAATAAAGATGAGATGTATATAAGGTATTTTTAATTAAAACTAAAACTAAGAATATTCAGTCCGATTTACTATGTATTTCAAGACAGTTTTCTGGAGCACAAGTTCTGAAAAACTAACACTTTTTGTCACGCATGACTGTTTGCCCAAAAAGTGATGCTTTTTTCACTCTTAATAATTCTGGCACATCTCATGGCAGTGATTAAGAATGGCACACAAAGTGCTTTTCTTATTAAATTGGCCCCATTGTAGTCTTGATTTTTCCATATAAAATAAAAGTGGATTTACAGTTACCAGTATTTGTTCAACATTTTTTGTATAGATGTGCCAAGGGTGCACTATGAAAACGGTATATACACTATGTATTTGTCTGTTCTAAAGTACTGTATTATGTCTGTGATTGTATAGCAATTTTCATCAAGGCTGTACCTGGTCAGTACCTTTAATTAGCATATGACAACTTTAGGGCCATACACTAAATACCTTTGCAGTCAAGAAGGTAAAGCCAATCTGGAAAATAGTTATACTGGTTGTTCCCTAATCCCAGTCTATATATCTGACACAGCTCCAACCACTGTCTATATAAGGGGCCAAAATGATTGTTTCCATCAAGAGTAAATTGAATTATTTTCACCTGGCAGTTCAGCATTATTACTAGATATGAAATGAAAGTTTATTATTTGGAGTAAATCATTTTTCCAGAAAAAAAAATTGCTCCTAGTGTAGCAAAGCATTTCTGTCTTGTCTTGATAATGCATGTTGGGGATGTGCACAAAAGGTTCTCGTTCACCCAGTTCATGGTGTCTCTAACAGAGCTTAAAAGGGTTGAAAACAGAACTTATTCCTTATCCAAAGGATGGAGAATACTGTAAGTGTGTGACCACGAAATACTATGAGTGAATAGAGTGATAGCGTGTGTATATATGTCCACTGCTCCATTCATTTCTGTGAGATTGACAGAGATAACCAAGTACAACTCTTTATTTTAGTCCATTAGAAGTGAAGCAGTGATCATGCATGTACATCTCCAGTCCATTTATGTAGTCCAGTAGTCGCATCCCTAGAGATCAGACTCTTATCCCCTAGAGAATAAGCTCTGTTGGTGGAAAAGTCTCTGCAAGCTGGCCATACAAGGTAGTCTAAGGCTAGGACTACACAGCAACATTTGTTGTGTGACTTGAAATATCACTAAAGTTGTGGGACAAAAAAAAAGCATTAATTTCTATTGTGTTGCATGTGACTATCTGAGACTGTGTTGAATAAAAATCCAACCTTGTCTGACTTTCAGTTGCATGTCTGTGTCATGGAGTTCAAATGACTAATTCTGACATACAAAGCCATCCACAATCTGTCCCCTCCATATATCTCCGACCTAATCTCCCGCTACCTGCCCGCACGTAACCTCCAATCCTCCAAAGACCTCCTATTCCGCTCTGCTCTTATCCGCTCTTCACATACTCGTCTCCCCCATACTCTGGAACTCATTACCAAGACACATAAAACTGACCCCCACAATCACAAGCTTCAAGAAGGCCCTGAAGACTCACCTATTCAGAAAGGCCTACAACCCCCAACAACACTACTGTCACCACACCACCACCTGAACAGCCTCTACCCTCACCTTCTGTCTCTATCCCTCTTCCCTCATAGATTGTAAGCCCTTGCGGGCAGGGCCCTGTGTCCCACTGTGCCAGTTGGTCACTGTTAGTATTATCTGTTTTGTACATCTTGTGTACCGTATGTAAATCCTCAAATGTAAAGCACCATGGAATTAATGGTGCTATATAAATAAACAATAATAATAATATGCGTCACTACTCCCATAAACAGCAATTGTGTTGCATGCAACTACAGATGCTGTCTTTACAGGTGTATACAGTTAATTTGTATATTTAAAATATATTAAGTAAAAAACAAGCAATCACAGACAAATGCGTGTTACAGCAAAAATTGTGATTTTTTTTTTTTTAATCACACGACATTAGTCGTCGTTTTAGCAAACTCCGTCACACGTCCGTTTTGAGAACACATTGAATCCAATGTGTCTATTCACATGTCTGTTTTTTTGACAGTCTGTTTTTCACGGCCATCAAAAACAAATAGTGACACACATCTGTGTCCATGAAAACACATCTAGATAGTTTCATGTGCATAGACCCAATAAAATTCATGGGTTCTATAATGGCCATGTGACGGCTGATACAAACAGATTACCTCCTGTCCTTTCCATTGTGGATCCATTTTTTTTTTTTTTTTTTTTTAGGTCAGAGGAAAAAGTCCTGCATGTATGGCTTTTTCCTTTGTCTATAAGATGGATCAACAATGGAAAGGATGCAGACGGATGATGTCTGAACAGTTTAAACCCCCATTAAAACCAATGGGGGTTTAAACTTATCTGTTCTTTTGACAAAACAGGAAAACTGATAACACAATGCAGATTTGAATGTAGCATAATGTACTTTATGTAATTGAAAAGGTGCTTTAGTTTTAAAACCTGCACCAGATCAAGGAGAATCTTCCAATGATATATATATATATATATATATATATATATATATATATATATTGTATTCTATGCAAAAAGTATAAAAACTGAACAAAACACAAGAATTATAAGCAAATATTCCTTCACATGCAAGAAAACAATTCATTGTATAGTACTTAATGACCCTGAATACTAATAATATGTGTTTTTCATTCCAGCTTCACTCAGACCAGGATAGAGGAGATGGCTCATTGAAATATATTCTCTCTGGAGATGGTGCTGGGGATATTTTTGTGATCAATGAAAATACTGGCGACATTCAGGCAACAAAGCGTCTGGACAGAGAAGAAAAGTCGTCATATGTATTACGTGCCCAAGCTGTGAATAAGAAAACATTAATTCCTGTAGAGCCTGAATCTGAGTTTGTCATCAAGATTCATGACATTAATGACAATGAGCCAAAATTTACCAAGGATGTTTACTCTGCCACTGTGCCAGAAATGTCAGAAGTGGGTAAGTACGGCCACTGTTGTTTCAGATATTTGAGCAACTTGGAAATCTGACTGTTCAGGTGGTTTACACTTGATTTCTGACTGTTTTTAGATATTAATGTAGTAAAGGTATCAAATCATATATAAACACACAAAATACTGTAAATGCTAAAATATTAAGACAGAAGTCTCTGACATTATTACAACGATAATAAATCTGGCAGATTTTAGGAGTTGACAAAAACACGCTCCCATGTCTAGACACTTTTGAAAAATGTCTTTTTGGGGCAAATCGATGATAAATTTAAGAAAATTGATTTGAAAAAAAAAGATGAAGACTCCTTTTATAAACAGAATGGGGCGCATTTATCAATCCAAGTCCGACACTTTTCTGTCTACATTTGTGCCAAAATTCATAGTGCGCAGCATTTACAACATATTTATGAACAGTGTGCACCAGAAAGAACAGAAAAATACGACAGGCTAGACACTTTTGAAAAATGTGCACCAGCATGGGCGTGGTTCAGAACAGAATGGGCGTGGTTTAGAAGTGTCTAACTTTACGACACATTTATGAAACAGAAAAGAACAAATGTGGCGCAGATTTCCTGTGCAAAGTAGACCAAGTTTAAAATGGTGGAAAGAATTTACCACAATTTACTTAGTGCGCCAAAAATTCCTGTCGTGCGCCACATACACACATGGACAAAATTGCTGGTACCCCTCGTTTAATGAAAGAAAAACCCACAATGGTCACAGATATAACTTGAATCTGACAAAAGTAATAATATATAAAAATTCTATGAAAATGAACAAATGAAAGTCAGACATTGCTTTTCAACCATGCTTCAACAAAATTTTTTAAAAGAGAAAACTCATGAAACAGGCCTGGACAGAAATGATGGTATCCTTAACTTAATATTTTGTTGCACAACCTTTTGAGGCAATCACTGCAATCAAACGATTCCTGTAACTGTCAATATGACTTCTGCACCTCTCAACAGGTATTTTGGCCCACTCCTCATGAGCAAACTGCTCCAGTTGTCTCAGGTTTGAAGGGTGTCTTTTCCAGATGGCATGTTTCAGCTTCTTCCAAAGATGCTCAATAGGATTTAGGTCAGGGCTCATAGAAGGCCACTTCAGAATAGTCCAATGTTTTCCTCTTAGCCATTCTTGGGTGTTTTTGGCTGTGTGTTTTGGGTCATTATCCTGTTGCAAGACCCGTGACCTGCGACTGAGTCCAAGCTTTCTGACACTGGGCAGCACATTTCTCTCTAGAATCCCTTGATAGTCTTGAGATTTCATTGTACCCTGCACAGATTCAAGACACCCTGTGCCAGATGCAGCAAAGCAGCCCCAGAACATAACAGAGCCTCCTCTATGTTTCACAGTAGGGACAGTGTTCTTTTCAAGATATGCTTCATTTTTCCGTCTGTAGACATAGAGCTGATGTGCCTTGCCAAAAATTTCGATTTTTCTCTCATCTTTCCATAGGACATTCTCCCAGAAGCTTTGTGGCTTGTCAACATGACAAATTTTATATATTATTACTTTTGTCAGATTGAAGTTATTTCTGTGACCATTGTGGGTTTTTCTTTCATTAAACGAGGGGTACCAACAATTTTTTCCACATGTGTATTTGTCTATGCCATTATGTCTTGCGACAAATATTTGTCTCTATTTTTGAGACAAATATTTGTCTGCTGGTGAAGCAGAATTTTGGAGCTTCTAGAAACACTCCATATTTATGAAGGTCTGTATGACAGATTCATAAATGTGTCTAAAACTACGAATGGACAGTATTGATAAATGTGCCCCAATGTGTCTCAAGTGTCTAAATAAATGTGGGCCCATATCTTCTATAATCAAAAACTAAAAGCTTAGTCAGTACGTAATTTCTTTATACAAGTTGAACAAATTTCTAAGTACAGTAGTTCTCTTCTAACCTCGATGGTCCCCTGTCAATATGATTTTTGAAGCAAGATTCACTTCTTTCACAAACTTTAGAGTCAAAAATGAATGTAAAAAATGTCCATAAAGGGACACTGTCACCAAGAACTAAAAAACTAGTCGCGCCACATTAGTCACAGTGTAGAGGACATTATTCTGAACATCATCATACTTTTAGATATAGATAGATGCATCTTTTCTTTGAAAAGCTGTTTTTAGAAACATGGAAATGAGGCTCAAGTGCAGTAGATGCATGTCAGAGCCTTTAAAGGCTCCAGCCAGGAAACGGTAGTTGACTATGCAGGAATGCAACATGGAGCGTCATGTCTGTTAGATAGGAAGTAGCTGTCAATCAAGTGAACAGAGGCAATGATCCTGAATATTTCTATATATACCTTATATGAACAGAAATATTGGGACACATATACATTATAGGAGCTATTACAATATCTTATTCTAAATCCATACATTATACCTAATGTTGGCACCCCCTTTGCAACTAAAACAGCTTCTTCTCATCTGAGAAAGCTTTCTCTGTGGGAATTGTGACCCAGTCATCCAGAAGTGCATTTGTGGGGTCAGACACTGATGCCTGGCACTGCATCCTAGTTCATCCGAAAGGTGTTTGATTGGGTTGAGGTTAGTCAAGTTCAAGTTCTTCCACACTTACCTAACCATGCCTTGCTTTGGACCATGGACCTATCTTTGTGCACTGTGGAACATCATGTAGAAAAAAAAGCTTCCCCAAACTGTTTCCATAAAGTTGGAAGCATACAATTGTCCAGAATGTCTTGGTATGCTGAAGCTTTAAAGTGTAACTCTCATTTCATTGACTTATTTTTTGCCATTGTGTTGGGGGGGGGTGAACATGTTTGAAATATACTTCATTAATCAAGCAAACTTCCTTTTAATAGAAAACAGGCTGTAAAGTTCCTATTAGCAATGATCTAACTAAGCAATTCCAGGAGACTGTCCACATGCATTTATCAAAGGGGGGACGATCACTTCAAGCGGCCGTATCCCTAGTTTTATATCACCTAGAGAAATGGTTCTGGTATAAAAAAAAGATGAGATTCTCTGTTTTTAATTACTAATATCTCAGATTCTGTTATAGCTAGTTCTTAAATATGAAAGCTAAGAATCACATCTTTCTTATGATACCAGAATATTTCTAGGTGGTATAAAACCAAAGATACAGCCATTTGAAGTGACCATTATCCCTTTGGTAAATGCTTCAGCTCTGCATATTTACAATATAACTGTGTATGGACTTTCCCTAGTAACAGCTCAGTTAGAGGGTTTGCTAAGGAGAATGTTACAGCTTATTTTGTAATAAAAAGGAATATAAATAGGGTAATAAAGTATATTACAAACATGGTCACCAAACACCCCGCCCCCCAGCATAATAAAAAAAAAGAAAAAAGTGGGAGTTACACTTTAAGATTTCCCTTTATAGTTGGCACAATGCAGTCATACAGGTAAAGATCTTTTAGCATTCCAAACTTAAACTTGTTCATCAGACTGCCAGTTACAGAAATTTCATTCATTACTCCACATAACATGTTACCACTGTTCCACAGTCCTGTGGCAGCATGCTTTACACCATTTTATCAAATGCTTGGTATTGTACTTGGTGATGTAAGGTTCGCTTGCTCGTGATTGGCCATGAAGCTCAGTGGTGAACCTAGCCTCTTTGCTGCCTGAGGCGGACTATAGAAAGACGCCCCCCCCCCCCAAAGAAAAAAAAAAAAAAACTGAGTTTCCATGCTACTAGTTTAACACACTGTTATCGTCGCACAATATACACAATACACAAAGTTATAAAACAGTTTTTAAGAATTCTTCTTACTGTATTACTTCAGTATCAGATCAACAACACGGCATTAACAATGAAAGTAACTTCACACATCTTCTGCTTGGTGGATGGACGAGCCCACGTGGCCCCCATTCTCTATAATAGGAGCGCCGCAGATAGCTGAGTACTGGACTTCGGGTATCTTTGGCACTCCCATTGAAGTGAATGAGAGCCACACGGGTTCGTCCATCCACCAAGTCACACACCTATATATATGGCTGCGGTCAGGCTGAATTCCCACCTAGTGGGGGGAAAAACCCAATTCTCAGGCTCAGTGGGGGTCTCAGCAGACAGACCCCCATCACTCAGGTATTTATCCTCTATCATTTAGGTGAATACAGTGCAGTAACATTCTGTGACTTACAGGTGACGTCTCTGACTAATCGGTCACATTTCCCTTCTCTTCCCTCTGGACTGCCATGACCACTTCTTCCAGCTGTGACTTGTCTCTGTAAAGGTTGCAACACAGACATCTTTGGCTCCTCACTTTTCCAGGCATCCAACCCACATTGTCCTCACCTACACAAAGCTCCCATCCTGCTGCTACCCCCAATTATAAAATATATGATATAACCCCCCATAATGAATAATACTCCCAAGTGCATCTTTATATTAATAATGTCCGTGTGTACCCTGTATAAATAGTGCCCCTTATTAATAATACCCCAGGTGTTAACTAATTAAAAGGTTTTCCAGGTCATTAATAAACTAAGCAGTGGGGTTCAAAAACCCAGGACCCCCACTGATCAGCTGTTTGAATGGTACCTGTGTAAGCGCCGTGAACGCTTCTCTGTTTACATAGTGTATTTCATCTCATAGCGGCCATGTCATGTAACTACAGCCTCGTCCTGTACATGTCTACAGTATGTGACAAGGCTACAATTACATCACACGGTCACTATAAACAGACAGCGTATAATATAAACAAGTGCCATAGCCCTTGTTTATAGCGCCCCATTTACACACACTATAAAGTTCCACAGCAGCCCCTGCACACAGTATTACACAGTGTTATGGCCCGCAGCGGCCCCTGCACACTGTATTATGCCTCTCAGCGGCCCCTGCACACGGTATTATGCTCCATAGTGTCCCCTGCTCACGGTATTATGCCCCGCATTGGCCACTGCACACGGTATTATGTTCCGCAGCAACTCCTGCACACAGTTTTATGCCCCATATTGGCCCCTGCACTGGTATTATGCTCCATAGTGGCCCCTGCACTTGTATTATGCTCTATAGTGGCCCCAGCACACGGTATTATGCTCCATAGTGGCCCCTGCACTGGTATTATGCTCCAGAGTGGCCCCTGCACAGGGTATTATGCTCCATAGTGGCCCCTGTACTGGTATTATCCTCCATAGTGGCCCTTGCACTGGTATTATGCTCCATAGTGGCCTCTGCACTTGTATTATGCTCTATAGTGGCCCCTGCACTCGGTATTATGCTCTATAGTGGCCCCTGCACTTGTATTATGCTCCAGAGTGGCCCCTGCACAGGGTATTATGCTCTACAGTGGTCCCTGCACAGGGTATTATGCCCCATAGTGGCCAACCCATGAACTATTATTATACTCTGGGGTCTTTTCAGACCCCAGAGTATAATGATTGGAGACCCAGGGGAGAATACAAACATAAAAATCAGAGTTACTTACCTATCCTGGACACCGGTGCACTCCTTGCAGCTTTCGGCCCTGTTTAATTGCACACACACGTCACGTGATCAGGCCGGCGACGCGACCTGATGACGTCACCACAGGCCTCAAGCCTGCTCGGAGTTACATCGGATCGCAGGAGGTGAGTAACACTGTTTTTTATGTTCTCTCACCAACCCTAGGCCTCCGATTATTATACTCCGGGGTCTGAATAGACCCCGGAGTATAATAATAGTCGTATTTGCGGCCCGCGGCCGCTCACAGCGGCATCCGCTTCCCTTTCTGCGGCCCATAGCAGAAGTGGAAGCGGGGGCGGCCACGAGCAGACGCGGGGTAGGTAAATAAATAGGCCCTGACCGGGGATACTCCAACAGGTTACGGCCTATTTATATAGATAAAAAAAAAGCTATACTCACCTGCGATACCTTGATGCAGCCGCCGCCTCCCTCCTCTTGTCCGCGACGTCTGTGTCTCAGCGTAGGCGGCGTGATGACGTCATTGTATCGCCGCCTGCGCTGAGATGCGACGTCTTGTAAACCAGCCCAGGACAGGCCCCGCTCAGCTCTGTTTTTTTTTTTTTTTTAAAGCGGCCTGTCCTGGGCTGGTTTACATTAAATAGTAAAATGCCGCCCCCCCCGGCCGCCTCACCTCGCCTCATTAGCGGTGCGCCCCTGATGAAGCTCCTTGTGCACAGTTTTTATGTTGTTGTTATTTCCAGAAATTAGATCCATCATCTTTAGATGATAGGCTCTTTAGAATTACCCTTTATTTCACAAATGTTTGTAAAAGCAGACTGCATGCATTAGAAATCTCAACTCAGCTGTTACTCCTTTAAGGTTACCATGCCAACCTGAGAATCTTCTGCAGTATCAGAAGTTCCATAGGCTTGTCCAATTAGCAGCTAAGGAGGCTTATAAAAACCCCTTTCCTCCTGAATCAGGTGTCTGCTAATTTAGTACTCTAGAACCCTGATCGTATGTATTGGATTGCTTTATTCAGACTCTTGGCTTGTTTCTGGTTATTTGTTATTTTGACGTGACCTCTTGGACCTGGACATTGGCTTTATATTGGATATCCGTTTTGTGTTCTGATTCTGCCTCTGACATTACCTCTTAGTACGGACCATTTGCCTGGATATTTATTCTATTGTTTCAGAGGACAGTGAGCTCCCTGAAGGATCTCCTAGTGGCAACAGGTGATCGCACAGGAAAATGAAAATGTTCTCTCCAGAAGTGCTATAAAAAAGTTTGGAAATCGCAGCGTGTCTGCTGTGTGTATTTTTCCATGCAGTGTGAATGAGATTCCACTATGCAGAGACAGTAAAATGCCGTGGTTTACACCACGTGGGGCCCCGGCCTAAAGGTTAGCATTTCAAAATGTCCCTTACATTTAGTTATTATATTAGTTAATTATATGAAGATTCTGATCTGCAATAAAATTCAGCATTGAAGCAACCTCCAGACTACCTTATGAAGATTCATTCTGCTGTGAGACAGTTTCCTAATAATCTTCTTTTTTGACTGGTGGATTTGTAGTCTGTATTTTATATACAATGAGGCAGATTTATTAAGACGGACGTATCATGCCAGTCTTAATAAAGGCCCTGACTGGTTCAAGGAGACAGCAAGGCCTTGTGCCAAATGTAGCCACAATATCTTCCCTCTACATTAGAAAACTGGCATAGAGGTATTGATGAATCTCCTCCATTACATTCTTGCTCTCTTGGAAATCAGCCTGACTTTCTGGTGAGCATGCAGCAAATCTGAGGAGGTAGAACCTGCAATAAGGAGGGAGAGAGTTCCGTCTGAACCAAAGATGAGGTTGGGTTGTGTCTCAGACTATGTTAGTCTACAGGGAGTATAAACTGTGTCAGGGATCACAGTTCTATCTGAATGGAGTTGAGCTAAAAAGCAGTCAGACATCAAAATCTTTCTGAACAAAAATAGCAGGGAATCAGCCCTTGTAGGTACTGATTTATATATCATTTGTGAGATCCTGAATGGATAGTCACAAATCTCTCTGGACGCTGCCTTTTTTCTATAACTTTGACTTTCTTTGTTATAAACCTTGGTTTGGCAATTAAAGAAATAAAAATAAAAGTCCATAAAAACACAGGAAGTTGGGAAAAAGACAAGTTAAAAAAAACAACTGTCATAAGTCAGGATAATGAAGCATGTAATCAAAGATTAAAAGAAAATGGCAAATTGTACAAAGAAGGATTTTTTTAATGGGCTGATAAAAGTGTTCAAAGACAAAGCTTTCACAACTGTGTATCTCCTCTTATGATGACAGTTGTTAAAATGTAACAACACAGATGAACAATGGGAAAGCCTAGTTTCTCATATCAGATCCGTTGATCTTCCAGACTGTAGCAAGGAAAGAAGAGTAGATAATTAGTTCTCATTAGGGCTGCCTTTGTAGGCAGAGATAATAACCCAAGTGCACATAAGTGTCTATTCCTCGTTTTTCTTATGACTCGCTGGTCACACAGGCATACTTTACTCTTTGAACCATTTAATGTAAATTCCTTCTTTTTTTTCCACAGACTTATAAGTTTGGGTAAGATTTCTACCAATGTTATTAGCAATATCTAAAATTCTGGAAATCCTATGATTAGATGGTATACTTCAGCATAAATTGCTGAAGTATACCACAATTGCACAAAGATGATTTTTTTACATATATGGTTTTTTTTTTTTGCTCAGGAATGCACAGATTTGTCAGAGGTAATGATTTACTACAGGAAAATGAGCCAGGGAAGACAGATGCACATTGAATTTATCTAGACAGCTTTAAAGCACTATATTAGACTGAAAATTGCCTTGCCTGAATGAGATCGCTCAGATTTGCTTGGATTTTTTTTTTTTATTCTTAAATACTGCGGCATTCCCATTACCAAATGGGTTCTTACCCCTGTTTAATATGGATGAATGAGAATTAGGAGAATGTAAAATCTGATGTACTGAAAATAGAATTGACTTTGACAGAAAAATACAAGAGTACTTCTTTCTGCTAGAGGGGTTAGATGACATAAGCCAGCTTTTAACATAATGGTCCTGTAAATACATAAATAAGTGCAGATGCATTTTGCACTAGTGCATAGTTTTCTGTATGCCTCCTGTGGTGTGCACTGGTGCTAAATTAATACGTTTAATAAAATTATGCTCTTTCCATCACATGAATAAAACTCATTTCATAATTATCAGTGCATTAGCCTACTTTTCACCATATGTCACTGCATTCATCCATTATCTGATTGACATATTTAACCTTGTACATCAGAAGCCTCGGAAACAGCATATATCTGAGAAGGGGACATTCTCCTGTTGATAAAAGAATCTTTTTTTTAAAATATAAATTGAAGTGCATAGCAATATGCTGGATGCCTAATGAGCGATTGTGCAAAGATGTCTATCTCTTCTACTTAAATGATGTACCAAGCAATGTAATGTGAATGTAAGTGGAGTATGAACCTTCCTGAGTATGGCTAGTTAATGAAAAATACTGATAATAAGAGTGTTTTACTAATGCTAGGAGCTATGATTCAATGAAATGCATTCATATATAGGTGATAAGTCTAAGAGCTTTCTCTCACTGTGAAGTCTTCTTTGAAAGTAATACTAAGAATAAAAGTAAATTATAGGGATTTATTTCTGGAGAGAACATTTTGTAGTTTCACCTTCCATTGAAATGTCATTTGGAAAACTCTTTGGAAAACTATTTAGGTCTTACCATGACTTCATGAACACCATTGTTTTCTTTATCTATTTCTTCTGAAACAGGTTTTCCCACCACTGACTTTTGTGGCATATACAGTTAGGTCCATATACAGTCATATGAAAAAGTTTGGGCACCCCTATTAATCTTAATCATTTTTAGTTCTAAATATTTGGGTGTTTGCAACAGCCATTTCAATTTGATATATCTAATAACTGATGGACACAGTAATATTTCAGGATTGAAATGAGGTTTATTGTACTAACAGAAAATGTGCAATATGCATTAAACCAAAATTTGACCGGTGCAAAAATTTGGGTACCCTTATCATTTTATTGATTTGAATACTCCTAACTACTTTTTACTGACTTACTGAAGCACAAAATTGGTTTTGTAACCTCACTGAGCTTTGAACTTCATAGCCAGGTGTATCCAATCATGAGAAAAGGTATTTAAGGTGGCCAATTGCAAGTTGTTCTCCTATTTGAATCTCCTCTGAAGAGTGGCATCATGGGCTCCTCAAAACAACTCTCAAATGATCTGAAAACAAAGATTGTTCAACATAGTTGTTCAGGGGAAGGATACAAAAAGTTGTCTCAGAGATTTAACCTGTCAGTTTCCACTGTGAGGAACATAGTAAGGAAATGGAAGACCACAGGGACAGTTCTTGTTAAGCCCAGAAGTGGCAGGCCAAGAAAAATATCAGAAAGGCAGAGAAGAAGAATGGTGAGAACAGTCAAGGACAATCCACAGACCACCTCCAAAGAGAGCTGCAGGATCATCTTGCTGCAGATGGTGTCACTGTGCATCAGTCAACAATACAGTACACTTTGCACAAGGAGAAGCTGTATGGGAGAGTGATGCGAAAGAAGCCGTTTCTGAAAGCACGCCACAAACAGAGTCGCCTGAGGTATGCAAAAGCACATTTGGACAAGCCAGCTTCATTTTGGAAGAAGGTCCTGTGGACTGATGAAACAAAGATTGAGTTGTTTGGTCATACAAAAAGGAGTTATGCATGGCGTCCAAAAAACACAGCATTCCAAGAAAAACACTTGCTACCCACTGTAAAATTTGGTGGAGGTTCCATCATGCTTTGGGGCTGTGTGGCCAATGCTGGCACCGGGAATCTTGTTAAAGTTGAGGGTCGCATGGATTCAACTCAGTATCAGCAGATTCTTGAGAATAATGTACAAGAATCAGTGACGAATTTGAAGTTACGCCGGGGATGGATATTTCAGCAAGACAATGATCCAAAACACAGCTCCAAATCTACTCAGGCATTCATGCAGAGGAACAATTACAATGTTCTGGAATGGCCATCCCAGTCCCCAGACCTGAATATCATTGAAGATCTGTGGGATAATTTGAAGCTGGCTGTCCATGCTCGGCGACCATCAAACTTAACTGAACTGGAATTGTTTTGTAAAGAGGAATGGTCAAAAATACCTTCATCCAGGATCCAGGAACTGATTAAAAGCTACAGGAAGCGACTAGAGGCTGTTATTTTTGCAAAAGGAGGATCTACTAAATATTACTGTCACTTTTCTGTTGAGGTGCCCATACTTTTGCACCGGTCAAATTTTGGTTTAATGCATATTGCACATTTTCTGTTAGTACAATAAACCTCATTTCAATCCTGAAATATTACTGTGTCCATCAGTTATTAGATATATCAAATTGAAATGGCTGTTGCAAACACCCAAATATTTAGAACTAAAAATGATTAAGATTAATAGGGGTGCCCAAACTTTTTCATATGACTGTATATTTGAACACTGACACAAATTTAGTTTTTTTTACCTGTTTACTGAAACATATTCAAGTTATAGTTATATAATGGACATGGATATAAAGTCCAGAGTTTCAGCTTTCATTTGATGGTATACACATTAAAATTGGATGAAGGGTTTAGGAGTTTCAGCTCCTTAACATGTGCCACTCTGTTTTTAAAGGGACCAAAAGTAATTGACAATTGACTCAAAGGCTGTTTCATGGGCAGGTGTGGGCAATTCCTTCGTTATGTCATGCTCAATTAAGAAGATTAAAGGCCTGGACTTGATTTGAGGTGTGGTATTTGCATTTGGAAGATTTTGCTGTAAAGAAAACATGCGGTCAAAGGAGCTCTCCATGCAGGTGAAACAAGCCATCTTTAAGCTGCGAAAACAG
Source organism: Leptodactylus fallax (assembly GCA_947044405.1). Lineage (NCBI taxonomy): Eukaryota > Metazoa > Chordata > Amphibia > Anura > Leptodactylidae > Leptodactylus > Leptodactylus fallax. The sequence continues at coordinate 1,495,188 of CAMRHE010000050.1, read as the reverse complement.
AAAAAAACGCATCCGAGAAATTGCTACAATATTAGGAGTGGCAAAATCTACAGTTTGGTACATCCTGAGAAAGAAAGAAAGAAAGAAAGCAAGCAAGCAAGCACTGGTGAACTCATCAATGCAAAAAGATCTGGACGCCCACGGAAGACAACAGTGGTGGATTATGGCAGAATAATTTCCACGGTCAAGAGAATCCCCTTCACAACAGCCAACCAAGTGAACAACACTCTCCAGGATGTAAGCGTATCAATATCCAGATCTACAAGAAAGAGAAGACTGCATGAAAGTAAATACAGAGGATTCACTGCATGGTGCAAGCCACTCATAAGCCTCAAAAATAAGAAGGCTAGATTGTACTTTACTTAAAAAACATCTAAAAAAGCCAGCACAGTTCTGTAAGAACATTCTTTGGACAGATGAAACCAAGATAAACCTAAACCAGAATGATGGAAAGAAAAAAGTATGGCGAAGGCGTGGTACAGCTCATGATCCAAAGCATACCACATCATCTGTAAATCACGGCGGAAGCAGTGTCATAGCTTGGGGATGTATGGCTGCCAGTGGAACTGGGTCACTAGTGTTTTTTGATGATGCGACACAGGACAGAAGCAGCCGGATGAATTCTGAGGTATTCAGAGACATACTGTGTGCTCAAATCCAGCCAAATGCAGCCAAACTGATTATGTGTTGGGTCATTGTACATCTGTATTATGAAACGCCGACCAATCAGTCAAGCCAAAGCAACCCAGGAATGTATTAAAGCAAAGAAGTGGAATATTCTTGAATGGCCAAGTCAGTCACCTGATCTCAACTCAACTGAGCATGCATTTCATTTGTTAAAAACTAAACTTCAGACAGAAAAGCCCACAAACAAACAGCAACTCAGAACCGCTGCAGTAAAGGCCTGGCAGAGCATTAAAAGGGAAGAAACACAGCATCTGGTGATGTCCATGAGTTCAAGACTTCAGGCAGTCAGTGCCACCAAAGGGTTTCCAACCAAGTATTAGAAATTAACATTTTATTTACAATTATTTAATTTGTTCAATTACTTTTGAGCCCCTGAAATGAAGGGATTGTGTGTAATAAATGCTTTAGTTCCTCACATTTTTATGCAATCATTTTGTTCAACACACTGAATTAAAGCTGAAAATCTGAACTTCAACTGCATCTGAATTGTTTTGTTCAAAATTCATTGTGGTAATGTACAGAACCAAAATTAGAAAAATGTCTCTGTTCACGTATTTATGGACCTAACTGTAATTGTGCTATAAATATATGATCAATGAGGGTCTCACCACTAGGATACAAACTGATCAGGAAAACAAGAACCACCACACTGGTGATGTATTACCTGTGAAACCTGATGCCTTCCTAGTTTGAGGTGCTTCCATAGCACATTAGGCTCCTTAGTGCCAATTATTACCAGTTACTACTATGGTATTTGGTAACGGCCAAAATTGTGGATAAATTTTAAAGAAAGTGTGTGAAATGCATTTTGCTTAATAAACAAATAACCAGGTAGGGGATGTTAATATGTGTATACATCCTTTTGTGGCTACACATTTGAGTTATGTTCCTCTGAGAAACACAAGTCACTGCTATTATTGGATTTGGGGACCTGATCAGGTTGCTGTTGGGAAGGAAATCACCCTTTGGAGGAGGGGTTCTGGGAGATTTGGCTCCTACAGAGCACTGATCTCAACATCATCCAGTTTGTTTGGATTTACATGAACTGACAGAAGGATTTGAGCAAGCCTACATTCACAGAAGACCTATAGTTATTTCTCTAAGATGTTTGAAAAACCTCTCTACCAAGTTCCTTCGAAACTGTCTGCAAGTGTACCTAGAAGTTTTGATGCTGCTTTGAAGGCAAAGGGCAGTCACGCCAAATATTGATTTGACTTACTTTTCTCTTTTGTTCATTAACTTTATTTTGTTAGCTTGCAAAAATAAACTATTAAAACTTCTGCTTTGAAAGGATTCCTACTTTGCAGCTTTTTTACACACCTGTCTAAATTTTTTGCACCGTTCTATTTATACTACTACAAGTCACTATTGAGACTGTACTACAAACAAATATTACATCAGTTCCCTCTGTTGTGACAGATAATAAAATAGAGGACATCTGTTAATATTAAAAACTGCTGTTCTTTTGTAAAACGTTAAGCACATGCAGACTCTGCCCTTTTGGTACATGATAGCCCTGTATGGGTCAAAATAACTTTTTTATTTACTGTACATAGTCTGTTGCACCTTCTTATACTGATATCCTCATATAAATATTAAGTGAGACCTATGACCTCCAGTTACTGCTAATGTAACTGTGTGTAAGTAATAAAGAGAATAACTTCTCCATCATTTAGACTGATCAATGGGTTTCATATGCAATAAGACGGTCAGGATGTATTTTAGAAAGGAAGGGAGAAAAAGGTAATGAGATTGAATAAGTCATCCGTGGGGCAATCCTGCAAGGGAACAATACATGCTGCCCAGCAGGGGCTTTTGTGTTCATCTCCTGGGTATTTTTGCATCTATATCAAATCAAGAGTTTTATTATTGAGTACAGAATTTCCTCAGTAAAGTAAAATATCAATACATGCAGTTCTATAATTTTTTAGGTTCAAGTCACCTTATTTTATACTTATTCTTATACTTTGTTGTGATATATTTAATTTAAGAGGACCTATCACCTCTTCTGCAATGTCTGTTTTGGAAGATGCTTGTAATCCACATAAAATAACATTTCTGGATCATTTTTACTTATAATTGTGTCATTCCTCCTATTCATCATAGAAAATTATTGGTAGTTTGCCAAATGGATGTTACTAGTTTAGGTTGTGCAACTGCATAGTCTCATACTATCCAATCAGTGCTGACTGTAACAGACAGTACACAGACACAACTCCAATTGATAACACCCATTTGACAAATGAATTTCAAAGAGGAATAATAAAATGGCACTCCATAGAGTTACAAGAAAAGATTGTTATTTGTTAGAATTGTTATTGCACGAGGAATACAAATATTTATGGGTGACATGTGCTCTTTAAATGGTGTTTTAGCCATTATGTAATTTTAGATCATCTTGCTTGCTTGCTTTTTTTCTCCTTTCTCATAATCATTCCTTTTCTTCCATTTTACTCTTCATCTTGATCTCTTTCTTTTTTATTTTTTCTCTCACTTGTTGCTTTCACCCTCTCTTATTCATTTCTATTTAATTCCATCCGTCATCACTTTGATCTTACTATTCTTGTTCTTTCACAATCTTTTTCATTGTAAAATCCTTGTTGCTAAAACAGCCATGCCCTTTGTTTTCATTGCAGGAACATTTGTCGTTCAAGTCACAGCCAATGATGCAGACGATCCAACCTATGGAAACAGTGCAAAAGTCGTCTACAGTATTCTGCAGGGACAGCCATACTTCTCAGTCGAGTCTGAGACAGGTCAGAAGACCTTAGCTGTGTCTTTGTTTCTGTAATAGAAGATGACATGTTAAGTCAAGCTAGGACATACTAGACAAAACTTGAAAGAGATTACATTTTCCACCCTGCACAAACTGACAAACTCAATCGAGCAAGACATCTGTAAGCATGACACCAACGTTATTAGAACCTAAGAATCAAAGCTGAAATATAATTAGGGTTGTACACAAAATAGCTTCTCTTAGAACAAGAAATAGGACTGAGATTTCTTCAGAATAAATAAGGCAAACTGACTCATAGTACCAGCTAAGTACTGTGATAGCAACACACTTTGAACTTTTTCTTTACTTTAAACAATACAACTTTAATATAAAACAACTTTTTCCCTATCCATTCAATTTCAATATTCATACAAATTAATAATTTCTATGTGTATATATTATTAAAGAGACAAGAAACCCCCTGAATAAAGCTGTTCCTAAGACTGAAGCTCTACACATTTTTGAAAAACACAGCATGTCAATTATACCTGCGGAAATGCTCACGTTTTCCCTATAATTTTAATAAGGGAAAACAATCTGCAGAGAAGAATGTAGCAAAAAACGCAAAGAAAAATGTTGTGGAAAAAACAGGTGACAGACTCCCTCTAAGGCTAAGGCACCACATAGCATCCCGCAGCAAAACAGCGCTGCGGGAAAAACCGCAGCAGCAACGCATTGCGGTTCTTCCCGCAGTGCTTTGCACAGAAAGTTCGCAATGGTTTCCTCTGCAGACTTTCTGTTTCAATTATACCTATAGGGAAAGCGCCAGTATTTCCATAGGTATAATTGACATGCTGCAATTCCCAAAACCGCAACGTTTTTGGAAATTGCATCGTGTCCGCTGTGCATTTTTTACCGATTTTTTACAGATTTTCGCTAGAATCCCATCCACTTTGCTGTGACTGTAAAATTCTGTGTTTTTTTCTGGGGCATTTATGCCACGTGGGGCCCCGGGCTAAAGCAGTATTCCAAGAGTAAAAAGGAGTATTCCATTCTACATTCAGCTCCAGAACCAATACTCCTGTAGTTTATCGCAGGTCATCCCTATAGCAATAATGTGCGGAACCAGAACTGAAGCCAATCACTGACATCACCAGTTGCTTGCTGTACTTGCTGCCATTACTGCTGATGCCAGCTTTTTACTTGTGGAACACCGCTTTAACATGTTATTTATTAAGGCTTTTATTGAAAACATAATATACATTTTAAACAACTCTTTAACTATTCCAATTTTCACACTGGCCAGTAGAGTAGTCAGTGTTTTTTGTAGCTTACTTCTCCACTTTGCTTTGTAGACTGAGAGAGAATAAGCAGAGTCATATCATGATTAAGTTTAGGTCATCTCTATTTAACCTTTGAGGGCCTAAATATGTCAAGATAGCAACACTATATGCTATATTTACACGGATAAGACTCTGTATGCCTCTCCCCTGTCAATCCTTGTTTTCTGTATAAAGGGGATGTTCACCATCACTGTCTGGAAACTGTAATAATCTATGTAATAATTTACTCCAATTCATTACAAGTGCAATAAATCACACATGTCCTGTCTTTACAGATAATACAGGAAAGAAGTAAGTGTCTTCAGTATGGCAGCCTGCTGAGAAGTTTTTTTTTTTTTTTAATGATAAATAGCTACAAGATTTCTCTTCTGCAGACTTCCATAGATTAATGAGGCTAAAATCAAATACTGTGCATGAAACATTCCCTTTAATGCTTGTGTTTAAAAGGGAACTATATATTTATTGATGTGAATGCTGTGCATAATAAGATATTATTATAATAACATATTCTTATCACTACAGTGTATGATCACAAGGCAAAATTTGAGGCAGATTCCACTTCAAAATCAGCTCCAAATTCCGCCTGAAACCATCCTCCATTAATTTCAATGGGATGCAGACACTGATTTTTTCCTCTAGCTGAATTTTTCATCTAGTAGAAAAAAAAAACATACTCAGTCCTCAGGCGAATTCCGCATGACAGCTCCCATTGAAGTGAATGGGAGATGGAAAATTCCGCCTCGCAGGTGCAGAATTTGGTCAAGTGGAAAAATTCTGCTTCAAATTGTTAAAGCTGAATTTTTCAGCTAGGAAAAATTCCTGAAGCTGATTTTTTCAGCTAGGAAAAATTCCAACATATGAACATACCTTCACCAAAATTAACATTGGTAAGTAAGTAAACATAAGCCTTTCAAAGTGTGTAAAATGAAAGTCAAAGTATCATCATGTTTATAAAATGTTTAGAAATTGTCCAGATTTTATCTTTCATGAGTGACAGTGATGACTGTGAAAGGTAATATGTCGGTTCAAACACCATTCACAAACTTTCTTCACATAAAAATAAGAAACTCGAAAAGGGAAAATGTGTGTTATGTGTGCACCTTAAAATTCCATTCTGTAACCAAAATGAAGGATACTGCATTCAGTATCTATTGTGACTAATAACAAAGAAACACTTCATAAAGCTTCATAGAATATATTAATATGCTGTAAACACAATGCAAAAGGAATGAAAGCAAATTCCTGCCATAAAGAAATGGAAAAAACTTGTCTTAGCATACAGGAATATTACGCCTGTATACCAATGGTTGTTTTATAGAACTTCATTTTATACATGTATACATGTATCTTCTGTATTATAGGCTTTTTGCACATCGGTGGTATAAATTCTCCATAAAAAGAGACCCATATGCCCAGGGCCGTTTTAACACATTGGTGGGCCCAGTGCAAAGGTTTCATAAGTGGGCCCCCCCCCATCACCACCCACTATTATACCCATCTGAAAGTTGCCAAAAATTGGGATTTTATATGGTGACATTCAATGGGTGAAAATGTGTTATCTGACTGATGGAACTTTCCGCCTGTCAGAAATCTTTTATACATTCATCTCTAGTAATAATTGTTATTACCATTATTTTAGCGTGTAACGGGTATTGCTAGAGAGGTGGTCGGTATATCATCTATGGAGAGGACAGGGACAGTGAAAGAATTTAAACTTTATTGATGATTTTTTGTATGTGTTGTGTAAGTGTTTGGTGCGACTCTTTTGGCGTTGCGACCTGGACGATGGTAAACGTCTGTGTCACAGCGCCAATAGACTTCCTGGTTATGTTCAGAGGGGTATTACATAAGAATACCCCAGTGATTAGACTCAGAGGGGTATTACATTATTCCTATATGTGACAATAAGAGAGCTAAAGTATAGTTTGCTCTCTGATAGATAGGAGAGGGGGTAACATGGACAGAATTCCATGCTACCCCTCCTGGGGTTTCATACAGGGGATGCACAGACAATGATGAGTTATCATTGTCTGTGCAGTCTGCAGCTCTTCTCCTCCCCCCTCCTTCCTTATTCATGCATTCATTTAAGATGCTGCCTGAGGCAGGAGAAGGGAGGACACTTTAGAGCCCCATATCTCAGGATCTGTTAGGGCTATGATGAGAATCTCATCTTTAAAATGATACCAGGATCACCATGATAGTCCTTACAGATTCGGAGTGAGTCACTGTTAAAAACACTGTCGGGAATTGAGATCTGCATTGGGATCTCAATGCCAAATATCCTTTACATCGCTCCGGATTTGTGAGGGCTAGCAAGATGATTTGGGTATCATTTTAAAGATGAGATTCTCATCTTTAAAATGAATCCAAGGTCGTCAGTACAATCTCCCTCTCCTACTACACAAGAATAATAAAAAAAAAAAACACTAACACTCACCTCTCCTCACTCCCCTGCTGTCTGGGACCAGAGTCTTCAAGGAGCTGTAGGCGCGATGTCATCACATCTCACTTGCAGCTCCCGGAGAGAAGAGAGGGGAAGAATGATGAAGCAGGAAGTGCAGAGCCCCCTGCTTCATCTTTGTATGTAACTGGGGCAGCCCGGAGAATAAGCAGGACTGTCTCGCTGTCCCAACGGGGCCCCCCGCTACTATAGGGCCCGGTGCAAGTTGGCCCTATGCTTAAAGCGGCCCTGCATATGCCCATTGAAGCCCATATATACATTGAAATGACCTCACCTTCATCTGAATGGCAAGCTTGATTCTTGGAGATCTTGTGACAGAAATGACACAAAGAGTCCCTTATGGTGGACTAAGTCTATAGTGAAGTCTTGGACAAACCCTTTAATACATATAAAATCAATGTTAGAAGATACTAACATTCACACATATACACCTTCATTACCATGTGAAAACATAATCACAGAGCTGCCTAAACACATCAATAATGCTTGGCCTACATTGATTAAAAGTGTAATGTCGTTTAGAAATGCAAATGTAATTATCATGCCCTTATTTTATTTCTTACACATCTATATATGGTGCTTTGAAGAAAGGCATCACATATTGAAAGGTATATGCATTAATGCTTACACCATTAACAGTTTGCATTTGGCATGACAAATGTACACAATAGTGAATAACCCTGTACACATTGCACTTTTGACAGGTACAAAACACATTATGGTCTCCTGTGTGATTAAAATGTTAATGTGATGTTACATTTTAATAGCTTATGATAATATATTTACCATTATGCATAAGAAGTAGTAAATGTGAAATAAATACAAGATGAATACAAGGTACCGTTTTCGGACTATATGACGCACTTTTTTCCCCCAAATTTGGGAGGAAAATGGGGGTGCGTCTTATAGTCCGAATGTGGGTGTTGGGGGGGGCGGAGGAGCAGGGTCGCAGCTTTGCCCCACTCCTGCCACTGCTGGCTTCCTGTATCAGGGCTTCCTGCAGCGGAAGGAGTAGGACGATATGTGGGCCCTGGGCTTGGGGGAGAGGGTGTCCCAGCGAATCATCTTTAAAGATGATGGCGGCCCCTCTGCTGCAGAGCGGTCGCCATAGCTACGGGATCTCCACTGTAATGTACAGTACAGACCCAGAGCTAATTTACTACTTCAAAGCCCCTCTAAAGTATAAAGGTAGCCCCAGGGGCCGGTCCCCTCCGGCCTCGTACCTTTAAAGTTGCAGGAAGGCTCCCAGGCTTGTCATAGTAATATTACTATTGCGGCTGGTCTATGACCAGCCTCAGTACTAATGTACAGAATCTCCCATAGACTGCAATACAGTTGAATTGCAGTCTATGGGACTTGCAATCAAATGATTGCAGGTTCAAGCCCCCTAGAGGGGCTAATAAAATAGTAAAAAAAAAAAAAAAAAAAATGTAAAATATATAAAAAAAAAAAAAAAAAGTTTTAAATCGCCCCCCCTTTCACTAGAATACATATAAAAGTAGAAAACTACTGTGAAACACATACACATTAGGTATCCCTGTGTCCGAAAATGCCCGGTCTACAAACTTGTAAATATTTTTCTTGTAGGATGAACATCGTAGTGGGAAAAAAATATCAAAAGTACAGAACCGCCGTTTTTTTTTCGCTGTTTCACCTCTGATTTGAATAAAAAGTGATCTAAGCAATAGACATTCCCCAAAAAGGTATAACTAAAAAGTACATCTGGCCCCTTAAAAAAAGATGCCCTATGCTTCCCCGTACAGCTGCAGGGCCACCTGTGGCCTTGCAGCTGTTGCAAAACTACAACTCCCATATATTAAATATTTTACCATTTTTTGCTTCAAAATTTTTTTCCCTATTTTCCTCCTCTAAAACCTAGGTGCGTCTTATGGTCCGCTGCGTCTTATAGTACGAAAAATATGGTACATTAGTATTTCCCAACCAAAGCTCTGTTGATCTTCTGCTGTTTTTAGGCATGGGACGAAGCATGTAAAGGGAGTTGGACACCCGAGTGAAGCATATTAAACCAGCAAAACAGCTAGATAGATCAGGTTCTCCTGAATGTAATGTCTTTTTATTAAATGTTATTATTATTCATGCCTCCATTGTCGAAATATTAATTTATTTCACAACATACAAATGAGCACAGGGGTGGCTCCATTGCTCCAAACTGCTTCTCTCACTGCTCCTATCTAACTGTGTTGCTGGTTTAATATATTTCACCCTGATGACAGGCTCGCTATAAAAGGGAATGTGTTACCTGTATATTAAAGGTTTATGCAAAAAGTTCTTCCTTTATTAACCTCCACAAAGAATAACACTCTGTTTACTGGTCCCCACAGAGTATATTGCCCCCTGAACTGGCCCCCCAACTAGTTCATTGCCCCCTTTTATGGCCCCCACATGCTACCTTTAGTAGCCCCCACATGGTGCAGTGCCCCCATTTATGACCCCCACATGGAACATTGCCCCCTTTTATGGCACTCACACAATGAATATCCCCCTTTTATGGCTTCCACACAATACATTGCCCCTGTTAATGGCCTTCACATTAGGCTGTTAACCTGTTTACTCCAACAGATAGCCCCAATATTCACTCACCCATCCCTGCTCCTGTTCAGGGCCACCTCGGTTTCAGCCTCCAGGAGGCACTGTGCACTATGTTCAGACTCTGAACAATGGAAGGTAGGGATGTCCAGATGTTGTTTAGCATCTGGATGCAGTGCGCATTGGTCCCTGGAGGTCGAAGTGGAGTGGGCCAAGACAGGAGCCAGCATGGATAAGTAAAATAGTGGCCCCTACCTTTTGGAATAATCCAAAAGGTAGTAGCTGATTTTAAAAAAGTCCATAACGCAACTATCTGCTGTGGGGCCCCCTGATCTCTGGGCCTCATGCCTTTATGTGGATTGTGTCTTGGCCAAACCCGCACCTGGTCCCTAGCAATCTACAAAATTAGGTCCAGCAACAGGGACTATCCATAGTTATCACCTTTTTATTTAAATTGAGTGAACTTTTATAGAAGTCTACAGCAAAAGAAATAATTGCTATATTTCTTCACTGCCCACTTTACAAGCTTATTATATTATCAGTAGTTCACTGATAATATGCAGTCCATAAAAATAGCTGAGAGATGGCTACAGCCATGGCCTTATTATTAGCCTCATTGTATAGAGATCTCCTGAGATCATACAAGGTTAAATCCACGTTCTTGTGGAAATTGTTCTATGTATATTGCGCCTTCATTCTATAAACTGATGTTACAAGTAGACTGCAATAAAAAGAGAACTTTATTTTTCTCCTTGTTAAGAAAGAAAAATGTCCAAAGCTGAAAAGTAGCATAGGAGACCAAAGGGAGAAATCTAGTTGTTATAATAAAAACCTTTCTCCACTTTTATTACTGCACAGACACTTCCAAGCAAGTTGTAAATAGAAATCTTGTAGCAAGTGCCGTTGACCTCAGTAAATGTTTATGGATCTCCTGATGCCCAATATGTAGGTCACGCATATTGTCACTTACTGCTGCAAGGATGCTCTTCAGCATTATACAATTATTGTTTTTATTGCAGGGGTCATCAAGACTGCATTGTCCAAAATGGACAGAGAAAACAGGGAGAATTATCAAGTGGTTATACAGGCCAAAGACATGGGGGGACAGATGGGAGGACTGTCCGGGACAACAACTGTAAATATCACACTGTCAGATGTCAATGACAACCCTCCACGCTTCCCTCAGAGTAAGATCCATTTACTGTTTATTTTCTTCTCAGCTGTTCCAGGTTACACAAAAATAAGAACTAAGGCAGAGAAACGGTTTCCTCACATTTTAAACCCACAGGGATGAAAATAGCATTAAATGTTGCTCTGCAGAGCATTTTGATTTATTTTGCTGGCAGATTTTTCAGCCTCCCGGCTTTACCAGGATATTTTGAATTCCATATATCCTATATATCGATGTGAAGGATAATGTCTTTGTTTGGAATTGAACGGAATGTGCTCTTACCCTGAACAAGAGCTCCTAACATTTATTCCTTTGAGAAACTATTTGTGATTCCTTTAACCATGAAATGTAATCATGTCTGAAATGAATGTATCTTTACACATTTTCTTCAGCGTGCATTTCAAATCTCTGAAGCTTTAAGTTATTTTATTCTCGGAGTTCATCACAGTGTAGCATCTGTCTTTAAACTCCCACTGTTGTTTGTCAAGGAGCAATACCATAAAACAAAAGTCAAAGTAAAAAAAAAGCTGCACAAAGTGCTGTAATTGCATTATGGAATAAAAATGGAGTCAATATTTCAATGTCCTCTGCCTAGCCCTAGGCTGTCCATTACAGTTGTAGTGTTTGCTAAAACACACAAAAGAACATTTTTCAATGTAACCCAATCAGACGTTTGGGATTATTGGCCAAGAAAGATTTGCTATCCAGAAATAGGCCATGCAATTACATTTACCGTACCTTGCCATTTTTGTACTGTATAAAAATGCTAAAGGATGTTTTTACAAAATTTATGTTCTAAAATTTCCTAGGATGATTCATTTAGAATTCGATCCTATTGTATGAAGCTTCTTCTTCCTCCACATGTGTTCTCTCATGCTGCGTGCCTGGCAGAAAGAGACAAATGTGTTCTATGGGTATCTCATGTAGTACAGTAGAAAAGTAGTTTTATTTTGAGACTTATGTATACAAAAGAACAAAGAAGAGGTACACAAACATTCATCAGCACTCCTGTAGTGACCAAAACTAAAAATGTTAATGGCATATACAAAAATATATGCACAATAGGATAAAATCACCTACCATGTGACCACCACAATAAAAGGTAAAAAATAGAGGAAAACAAGTCTGTAAAATGAACATAGTGATATTATACAAAATAGCAGAACAGTGATGAGCATGAATATTATATTTAAGGAAAAAAATGTCATAAATACAAGCTGGGCCCCTTCACTGAACTGGCTCAACCAGTGACTATTTTTGAAGGGCATTTAGTAGATGCTAGTGCCCACTCTAACCCCAACAATGATAACCTTACCATTGCAATATATTGTGGCTATTATAGTTGTGCATGAATAGCACCATTATCATAATAGTATTTAGAAGAAACACATTCAGCTTACATCTTAATTAATATGCAAAACAGCCAAGACCAAGAAATGTTATTTCTGGTATAATGGCATAGTAACCATATATATAAAGCGAGAGATATACCTATGGTTACTAAACAAAATAAAAGTCACAGTAACTCCTGGTGCTGTTATTGGGATCATATAAACCAGACTTAAAAGAATAAGGAACTGTATACATATTATTGTCTTCATTGCCCTTAAACTGACTGGCTGTGGATGCAACTTCCAGTCCTCAAGGATGAGCAGCTGTGAAGTATAAACAATGGTTAAACACATGAAATACTGGGCATGCGGACCATCCAAAAAGTGTGCTAAAGTGCAACTCTGATATATTTCACCATTATTAATCTATTTTGTTCCATATTAATGGCAATTGATGAAACAAAGGAAAAGAAATTAAAACTGTTGCAGAATATAAGTATAAAATTGAGCTCCCTGTGTTTCTAAATATCAGTAATGCCTGGGGCTGCACTTACAAGTGAATTTAGTGTGATACAAGAAAAATATGTATCTTGTAGTAGGTAGTCATATGTCAATGTTAGACAGGTTTAAAGGCTCATCCTGTAGAAGCTTGTCATTCATGTGGCTTTGCAGACATAAGAGAACTTATTCTACTTCATGTCAGTGACTGTGAAATGCAAATCTGACCACTTCAATTCCCCAATGTATGTGTGTCACATACATATCTTGGTGGTCTTAGAAACTGACAAGTGATAAAATATAGAAATATTATAAAATATTGGAAAGTTTTGTAAGGTGCTCCCCTGTATAGACACCCCATGTCAATATCCAGACCTACATGTCTCTTGATGCTTCATTATATACGACTTACAAAGAACTGAGCTTGTTTTCTTATTTGTTGCTCAAAGTCTTCACAACTACACAGGGAGACATTAGTTGCATCACAAAAATATAAAAATTATTTCTGATTTCTACCTAATTCCCTTGTCTGTTTCCAGTAATGCTCTCATTGCTCCACTACTTCTGTTGCTTTAATCTGTTTGTGGTATTTTTGTTACAAGTCTCTTCAAATAATATTTTCTGAAGCTCTGTGAAGGGACCATTAAAACATTTCTGAAAGCTTCTATTTTCCATTCTCCAGGTACCTATCAATTCAGGGCCCCAGAGTCTTCCCCTGTGGGTTCTACAATTGGCAGAATCAAAGCTAATGATGCAGATGAAGGTGTGAACGCTGAGACAGAATACAAAATCATTGATGGAGATGAACACAACATGTTTGAAATCATCACAGACAAAGAGACGCAGGAAGGAGTTGTTATTGTCAAAAAGGTAATTTAAAGGGAACTAAAGAAGTGCAAAGAAAACAGGGCAAAAGTAAACAACTATTTTCGGGTCTGGCTTATGTTTGATGCATAATTGGATACAATCAGTGTCAGAAAGGAAGATATTACTTTTAAAGGTTTTGTTTATTTCATATTTGATTATATAAAGCAGTATGTAATAATCAAAGAGGTTTGGATTTTCATGGTTAGGGACTGTTTTTTATACTGATAACCTGTCCTCTGGATAAGCCATCTGTACCAGCATGGTGGGGGTCCAACACCCTCAACTCAACTGCTCCAGGTAGCCTTTTGCAGCGGAACCTAATCAGAGGATGGAGCTAGAAGCAGAAGGCTCGGTCTACTGTGTAGTTTTTGTGCTGTAACTCTGCTCCCATTCAGGGGAATAGGAACATAGATTCAGTAGTATACATTATCAAAAATGGCCCTCAGTCTGGAAAATCACTTTTAGGCCTTATTCAACAAAACAAAACATTAGACCTGTTCTTTGCCAATGTGAGGGAGGCGTATAACTCATCAGCCCTACCACCCCTGGGAAGATCAGATAACAACCTAGTACATCTCCGACCTGTGTACAAGCCACTTGTACGTAGGAAACAGCTGTCACCCACACAGTGAGGATATGGTCTGAGGAGAGTGATGAGGCTCTGAGGGACTGTTTTGACACAACTGCATGGGAAGTGCTGCAGGATTCTTAGTGGGAAGACATAGAAGGACTCACACACTGCATAACAGACTACATTCATTTTTGTGTGGACAATGCACCCACAAAAGTGGTGAGGTGCTTCTCTAACAACAAACCATGGATTAATTCTGATATAAAAGCATTACTTAAGGAGAAAAAGATGGCATTCAAGACAAGAGATAAGGAGGGGCTGAGAGAGATAGAAAATGAGCTTAGGCATCAAATTAGGCAGGAAAAAGCCAATTATAAGAAAAATATGAAAAAGCAAATGGAAAGAAAAGACATAAAGGGAGTTTGGGATGGGCTTAAGTCTATTTCGGGTCATAGACAGTCGGTCTCCAACATAGTGGCAGATGTTAATTGGCTTAATGAACTAAATCTATTCTTCAATAGATTTGACCACATACCAGCATCTTCCACACCAGCATGTCCTTTTGTTCTCCTGACCAAAATGACTTCACCCCCCTTTGGCTACTTCCCACCAGACATGTAAATCCAGAAGTCCTTCTTTATCTGACCACAGTCTGACCTTCACAAGTGCCCAGGTGAGAAAAGAGCAGAAAAGGAAAGCAGTAGGGCCGGATAAATCAGTGCAAGGCTAATTATGGCTTGTGGGGATCAGCTGTGTAGTATAATTACATATTTGTTTAATATGAGTCTGAAACTGGAAATAGTCCCTGAATTATGGAAATCTTCCTGTGTGGTACCGGTTCCAAAAAAACCTCACCCTATGGACCTCAACAACTACAGACCTGTAGCATTGACATCCCACTTGATGAAGATCTTAGAGAGATTGGTTCTCGGCCAGGCATTGGGGTGGACGATGCCATCATACACCTTCTGCACAGGGCTCTTTCTCACCTGGAGAAACCAGGGAACACGTTGAGAATAATGTTCTTTGATTTCTCCAGCGCTTTTAACATCATACAGCCCGGGTTACTGAGAGACAAGCTGGGCCTTGCTGGAGTGGACCACCACCTCTCCAACTGGATCCTAGACTACCTCACAAACTGACCTCAGTATGTGATAGCCCGAGACTGTGTGACAGATACTGTGATCTGTAATACGGGGGGGCACCTCAGGGTACAGTTCTTTCCCCTTTCCTCTTTACACTGTACACTGCAGATTTTAGGTGCAACTCATCTAGCTGCTACCTACAGAAGTATTCTGATGACTCTGCAATAGTAGGCCTCATCACAGAGGATGATGACAGGGAGTACAGAGAACTGAACTGGAATTTTGTGGACTGGTGCCAGAGGAACCACCTGAGGATTAACGCTGGGAAGACCAAGGAGATGTTGGTGGACTTCCATAAATGCAGATGCCCTCCTAAACCAGTGGACATCCAGGGGACGGGCATTGAGATTGTCATCACCTATAAGTACCTGGGTGTGCTCCTTAATAATAAGCTGGACTGGGCAGATTACATGGAGGTCCTGTACAGGAAGGGCCACAGCAGGCTCTACCATCGGGCACTTCTTAGGACTTTTTTCAACTTGGTAGTGGTATCAGCCATCTTATTCAGAGTGGCCTGCTGGGGGAGAAGTATATCATCCAGGGATAGAAATAAACTCAACAAGCTGATTAGGAGGGCCAGCTCTGTCCTGGGGAGCCCACTGGACCCGGTGCAGGCAGTGGGTGACAGAAGGATACTGTCCGTGGTGTGCTCCATGCGGGAGAATAAGTCCCATCCCATGTATGAGATCCTGATAGCGCTGGGCAGTACTGTCAGTGACTGACTAGAGAAGGAGCGCTATCGGAAGTCTTTCCTCCCCACTGCGGTCAGACTGTACAACCAACACCGACCTAAGCAAAGATTAGTCCATACAGAGAACCTGAAATATCTTTCTGTCTGGGATATCTTTTCTGCTGTAACACACTGAATTTCCCCATGGTGGGACTATTAAAGGATGATTATTATTATTATTATTATTATTATTATTATTATTATTTCACATACACATGGCATAACAATTTTCCTGGATGCCACATGTACCAATTCTTTTCAATGTGTTTATTCAGATATCAATATTTTTATGCAGACGGTAGGTCTGTAAACAGCAGAAGCACATCAATGAAAGGGGGTCCGTGGAAAAAAAGGATGATATCTGTTGTCATCTGTTTTTCATGTACTCAGAGACATACAAAGTATGTAGTATACATAGAAAATGAAACTAAAAAAAAATGAATCACATGAAAAGCGGATCAAAACAGACTGCACACCTTCCACAAATGAGCAGGGTGGGGTGTTGTCCATGAAAAAGCACAGACCTCACAGGTCCACTGATGCGGACATGTGAATGAGGCCAAAGATGCAGCAGGTTTGGAAATATACTCACACTCGTCACATACTCAGATTTTTCCATATTCCCCTTTGAAAGTCCTAGCTACAGTATGCATTACAAGTATTACAACATTAGAAATTCTTATTGTAAGGGTTTTAGGGTGTTGTTGGGGTTTAAAGAGGACCTTTCACCACCTCCACCAATTCAATTTCTTAGCATCTAGCAACAAGCACAGTTAGTTTTGATGCCTGATGTCCTATTTAAGCTCTGTAATGTCAGAAGGGCAGTGTCAGGCAGGGGGAGCGTGATTCAGAGCTCCAATCAGAGGCTGCCAGTGTCTGAACTCAGAATCATACCCAGGCTTCTATATGGCACCATATAGGACCAATATGTGTTAATTTTTATATAGAGACTCTCCCATGTATAACAATATCAAATATATGTACTTCGTTCAACCTACATCTTTACATAATATCTGAAAACCAAGGTTTTACTTATGTTTATCTCCCAACCTTAGGTGGTATTTGGGCTGGATTTAAGTGCAATGTTTAGCAGTTTCAGTGACCAAGAATGTATCATTTCATTATTCACTAAAGGGGTTGTTCAACCACCAAAAATAAATACATAAAAAACTGATTAGAATGTTCTAAAAAAATTAATAACATGATGTTCTCATTTTGGGCCTCTGTATCCTGTCCTTCAATAATGACATCCTGTCACTGAGATGTGACTGCTGCAGCCAATGATTAGCTTCAGCAGTAACCTTTATGATGTTGGAAGGTCACTGCTACATCTGTGTAAGGCTGCCATAGATGGAGGCAAGGACACAAAGACCTGAAACCAGAGAAAGTGGAAGGTCAGCATATGAGATTGATAAAGTAAGTATTCTTATATTATTTTATATCTTTTTTTTTTTTTTTTTTTTTGTGGCCAGTGAACCCCTTTAAGAATTAAGAATCAGTAATCCAGGGTGACCTAATTTACAAAGATGACAAATTCTGTGTTAGGAACTACCACACTGAAATGTAACATTATCAATGATAAATGTATCGCCTCATCTAGTGGAAGAGTTGTAATAAAAAATTATGGTACAAACTTTAAAATACAGTTTCTCACAGTTCCGCTTCTAAAGTTTTATCAGTGTAAATACTGAAATAATGGTAATGAGTTGTTTATCATGTCAGTATGTATAACAACCATAGTGAATGCTGCAGGAGCCATTATAAGCCATTCATGTATGATGTATGTGCCCATTCATTTATATGGGAAAAGTATACGATTTAGAATAGTAGAGTTACATGAACAGGTTTGTCAGATTTACTTTACACCTGAACCAACTCGGAAAAATATTATTGCAAAAATGCACAAACTAGACTTGTACAAAACACACAATTGCATTTACCTTTAATGACAATTTAAATATTTCTAACTCAAAACTGCAGTATCAAATCTCCTTCGATAAAATCAAATATATGAACCTACTGGGATGTTGTCAAGTAGACATATATACAGGCAATGTCCTGGCGGGAAAGCAATCAGCAATAGTAAGCAACACACCACTGAGGTGTCAGTCGCTCCTATGACGACCTGTGGAGAGGCTGTTAGGATGTGTGAGAAGCCAGGCATGTAGGATTGCCAATTAGTGATACTGTGGCATGCTTTGGAGAACCCTGTAATAGATAACAAACACATAGACAATGGTCATTGATAGCAGATGAGGTAATGAATTCATCTTTGATTTTTCAATTGTCCAAAGCATCCTCATGCCACAGATTAGAGGAATTATAATCCAAGCAGAATAAGGTAAAAAACAGGCAAAATAAATTATTGTACATAACATCTTGTCATATTAGGAATACAAGCCTTCAATTCCATAGATGATCCATGCAGAGGTGATCATTGACAAGCACGTATATTTGTACTGCAAAGCATTCATCTTTTATATGTTTGTGATAAGAAGACAGCTCTTACATGAAAGGTTTTTTCTTTTCAGAAAGCACACAGATCTAATGTGTTATGAAATATCTAAATATATCTGTGTGTGTTTGTGTGCAGCCAATGCAATGTAAATATGGTGTCTGTATCAGCAGCTCCCAAAAAATCAAATGTGGTCTTCTTCTTTCTCACCTCTCTCTCTCCATGTATATGAAGAAAAGTATTGGAACACACCTCATTATCTTTGAATTCTAGTAGTCTAGAGTCTGGAGTCTGAGTTTGTTGAATGCCAGTCAACTGTAATGTTTGGTGGAGGAGGGATAAAGCTATGGGATTATTTTTCAGGGGCTGGCCTAGGCTCCTTAGTTCCAGTGAATGAAAATCTTAATACTTCCATGTACCTAGACATTTTGAACAATTGTATAATTTGTAGTATCAGTGTGGGGAAGACCATTTTCTGTATAAGTCTTACAGTACCCCAGTGCCAGGGCCAGCGTTAGGGGGGGCAAACTGGGCAATTGCCGCAGCCTGTTCCCCTCCTTCTCACAAGCAGTGACTCATCCAGCAGATCGTAGGGTGAAGGAGGAAGTCTGTTTCAATGTAAGAGCTTCACTACTGCCAGACAGAGCTGCACATGAGCTTCCTCCATTTCCATTGCACCCAGCAATTTAGCCAAATGTGAGTGTATTTTTTGGGTAAAATATGTACATTTAATATATATATATATATATATATATATGAGTGTGTATATATGTATATTTGTTTACAGTATGTGTCTTATATACTGTGTGAGTATAGTTGTAGACATGTATGTGTGTGTATATATTGTATATTGTATATAATATATTGTATATATTGTATATATTGTGTATATATTGTATATTAATGTATGTGTGTGAATATATGGCATATGAATGTATATGTGTAAGTATATAGTGTATAGTAGCAGTCCCCAATCTACTTTGTATCAAGGACCACTTACATGTAGGCCAACTTTCCTGTGGCCCAGCGGGGGGCAGGGTTTTCAGCGGCGAGACAGGGTTGGGCGATTGGGCAGCTCATAAAAAAAACACAATAAAGTGCATATTTCATGATTACATTTATACAGTTCCCTATACTTTATTAAGGCAGATCTCTCCATATCAAACATAACGTATTAGTCATATGTACAGCTCCATTAATAAAAGCATGGGTAGGGTGGAGGGGGCCCTTATTCAATTAGGGGTAATCATCACTCAGGGCCACTACTATAGTGATAGTGCACCCCCCCAGTTAACAACATTACCTGTGGGGGGGATTGTTACTATTAGGGTTACTATAACAGTTAATAACAGTCCCCCCACACACAGATAATGTTATTAACTGGGGGGGCACTAGTGCTGTAATAATGCCCCTGAGTTAATAACATTACCAGTGTGGGGACTTTTATTAGTTGTAGGGGGGGCACTATAACTGCAATAGTGCCCTAATAGTACCAGTATTCCCCCCCACAGCTAATTACCCCCCCCCCCACAGGTAATGTTATTAACTGGGGGGCACTATTACTGTAATAGTGCCATAATAGTTCCCTCCACAGGTAATAATGTGGGGCACTACTAGGGCACTATTACAGTTATAGTTCCCCCCCAGTTCATGACATTACCTGTGTGTGTGGGGGGGACTGTTATTAAATGGGAGTGGCACTATAACTGTAATAGTGCCCTAATAGTGCCCCCCCCCCATACACACACAGTTAATAACAATGTAATAGTCCCCCCACATACTGTTACTATAATTACATTATACTTACCTGCTTACTAATGCAGCTCCCAGGACCTGTTTTTGCACACAGGTGTGTGCATCTTCTATTCTGTTCCCCGACCCCAGTGGCACTGTAGTGAAGATGCTGGGAGCAGCATAGAATATGCACACATCTTCTGTGCAAGAACCTGGCAGCTGCATTAATAACTAGGTAAGTGGAAAGTGATCTGCTGGTGTAGGCTACACCAGCAATTCACTCTCAAAAACAGGTTCTGTACCACATGCCTGCCGATGCCCCTATGCTATGTATTACATGCAGCATAGTAGCTTCATCCGACACCTAGCAGCTTACAGAGGTCCCCAATGACTGGGCGGTCCGGTACTGGTCTGCGGCCCAGTCTTTGGGGACCTCTGGTGTTTAGTATATGAATGCATACTCGTGAGTATACACAGCATATCAGTGTCTACCTATCTGTGTTTTTATATGTACATGTGTACCATTCTGCATACTAGAATTGTATTTTATAGTGTGATGCACAGTATATTGAGATAAATAAGAAAAAGAAAAAAACTCATACTCACCTGTTCCTGGTGCTCCG
Organism: Leptodactylus fallax; assembly: GCA_947044405.1. NCBI lineage: Eukaryota > Metazoa > Chordata > Amphibia > Anura > Leptodactylidae > Leptodactylus > Leptodactylus fallax. The sequence continues at coordinate 1,474,309 of CAMRHE010000050.1, read as the reverse complement.
GTGTCTCCCACGGCTGTCTGGTCTAGAAGCATCCAGGGGGCTTCTTCTGGCAAAAGTGCTTGCCGCACATTGCTGCTGAGGCCAATCAACGGCCTTATCAAAGGAATCAGGATATCACAGTTGATGTATGTGAGTGACATCCCGATTCCTTTCCATAGCCTGCTGAGGCTGCTGATTGGCCTCAGTGGTTATGTGTGCAACAAGCCCCATGGCGCTGCTGCAGCGGACATGGGTGGGAGGACCAGGGACAAGTGAGTGTGGGTTTTATTTTTCACCTTCCCCGGCCTCCTTGCAGAAACCTGTAATTTCTGGACAACCCCATTAAGGATTAGGCCCAACAGCAAAACGCAGCTAAAAAACACTGGAGATAAAAAAGCAGCAAAAACACATTGTTTTTTTCCACAGCATTTTTCATTGAGCTTTTAATGCATTTCACTCTGCCCTTACTTCCCCTATTAAATATATGTGATAATGCTCGTGATTCCACAGCTAAAATTAAGATGCTGTGGATATGATTAAATTTTATGTAATTATATTTTATTCACTTTGCTGGCTCATTTCTGCAGCAACCATAAACATTGTGTTTCATGTTACAGAAATGCGGCTTTTTTTGTTGCAGATTTTACTGCGCTTTTTTGAGCCAATGTCAGGAGTGAGTTGAGCTGAGGGTAGAAGTATATACTTCCCATTCCTTTTGTAGCCATTCTTGGCTTTGGCTCAAAAAAACGCAGCAAAATCTGCAACAAAAAAAAGCTGTGTTTCCACAAACTAGGCTGGGGCCCCACGTGGCGCATATGGTCGTTTTACAGTCTCTATTGTAAAACTCTATAAGTCTGACATATCTACCCTGAAAAGTTAGTCCACTTTCTACGCAACCCACTGATGGCCTTTTAGGTCACCCGTCATGTGCAGCAGTTTATGACTGTCCTGATGTTACTGTATATGTTGTGTCAGTGTTTGAAGACACAAAATATTTACCTAAATATTTATCTAAATAGATGGGCAAGCCACACAGCTGCTGCACTTGAAGAAGCCATCCACTTTTTGCCTATTAAGCCATGCTGTTACCACAGGTGGGGTATAGTGGTTGTGAACAAGCCTGTCCTGTCCTTGTCCAAGAAGGGTTATCGTGGTTGTTCTCCAAACATCTATATATACATTACATATATATATATATATATATATATATATATATATATATTATACTGTATATATATATATATATATATATATATATATATATATATGTAAACTGGATTTTTTAATTGTGTTGTTGGGTCTTTCCATTTAAACACAACCATTATATAACAAACATAATCAACACCAATAGCTTCAAGTTGGTAAAAAAACTTGTTAACGTGTACAAAATGTACAGTTCTCATATTGTATTTTTCTTCAGTGAATTTTAATAACTGTTCCAAGCTCCTGAGCAAGGACAAATTATCATATAAATTACAAAGGGAAAAAGAATAATTAAAAATGTTTAATTTCATTTTTTCACCTGCATATTTGTGTAGAAATGTATATTCACTGTATATTGACACAAAGACCACAAATAACATTGTGTAGCGTCTATGAATGTTCAGTACTTTCAAAAAATGATTAATTCTATATTGTATGAGTAATACGTATTGATAGAATTATTGGGTCACTGTCAAGCCAAGCGGCATGTAGCTTTTAATGTAAAGTCAGAGCAAACAAAATTCTTAGTCATCAGTAGATCATGTTCTAGGGTACATTCACCATACAATACAAGAAAAAAATCTGATGGAGAATTTGCCACAATTCCATGCCAAATCTACAGCGTACAGTGAAATTGGGCAGAATGAATTGACATGCTAATTTAAAATACCTGTTGCACATCAGTTTCCATACAGAATTTTTATCACTGTGTATGGAAGAGATTTTTTAATCTCAAAAATAAGCACAACATATCTGCCCTACGTAAATATACCATAAAGAGATTTTTACACCCAAATTATCAAATTGCTCTCAAATTAGTACATCGAAACTTGGTACAGTATCCAAAGTTTCGTAATTATGTTTCCCTAACTTATAAAAAAGTTACAACAGGAAGTGCAACCATATTAGATTAACTTTTCAGAAATGAATGACAAAACTATCACATTGTCAGCTTTATCATAAGTGGTAACAACCAATATGGCTGAACTTCTTGTTATTATAAAATTATCAGTATATCCGATTTATTAATATATGACAAGTATTATAATTTTGGAGGAAATCCTCTTTAAGGCTGAAGACACACATTGTCCCAGAATTACTATTGTGGTTTTGACTAGACACTGGCATAAACATGGCGCATCTGTGGCGAAATTTGGGGTATCTTGCCTCATCTAGTTTAGGCTAAAATTTTTCATTATGCTAGACATGTGAGTTTACATTCTAAAAAAAGGGGGCTCGGTTTAAATGCTCCACAGTGTTCCAAAAATGCGTCAAACTCATGTTGTAAAATTCTGGCTAAAAGTAAGCCAACGTAAAGGGGGTGTAAACTTTGACTAGATTTATCAAACAGCATCAGGTATTGTGATAAATCTGGTGTCAGACTGCCTGTCTAAGTTTGCACTGTCTAACTATTAGTAAATCTTGGCTACTGAATTTTTTTTGCTCTTTATATTACATTTTCAAAATGAATGGAAATATAAAGAAATCCATTTGTGCACTGATACAAGATGCACCAAAACGTTTAATAGGTTCTGGCCTTCATAATAATTTTTGAGCTCCATTGAAAGGTCATTTGCACTACAATTGAAATCTATGCCAGTTGTCTGGCATGAACTATGGTAATTCTGAAGGGCCAAGGTATCTCTGCCCTGGCCTATATTCCGACTCCATTCCACCCTCTTTTCTGAAAAGTAAAAAGTGGGGCACAAAACAAAGAAGTCAAATTTTTCACGCAAAAAAACATGCACAACAAAAATTGCAACTTCACATTCCTTGCATGCCAGAAAACTGGTGTCCAAGGTATGAAAAACTGGCCCCAGTGTGTGTTTTCAACCTAAGTAACTCTTTTTAGTTTTTTTTTTTTTTTCCTAGGCATCCCATCTCATCTAGATTGTTTTGTTTTAAACATTTAGCAGCGAAAGCTGATCTTAAAGAATCACTAGTTTAGTGATTTACCCATTACTCATCAGAAGCTGTCCGTGGGACTAAGGATAACACATAGGCAGCCGAAAGGTCTTGTTCAAAATTAGGAAAACATTGTTACTTCCTACTAAAAAGAGCACCACATCTAATCACAGGTTATATGTGGTATTACAGCTTGGCCTCATCTACTTCAGTGCATGGACAGGTGTGGTGCTGTTTTTGGTAGGAAGCAGCTGTGTTTTCTAATGCAGGGCAACATCTTTATTCGTAGATGTAGCCATCTTATTTTACAGCATGAATGCACAGTGACATAGCACAACATTGGCCCTTATTTTAGCAATGTACAAAACAGTATTTACTGCAATTCTAATGCTTAGTCTTGAATATTTTCTATCTGAAATCAGGTAGTATTACGACTTTATTGTTTTTATGTGTCTAACAATTCTGTAGGCCAGTCATCCATAATTTTTGTATTTCTCTTTCCACTACGTTTCTTGGCTTATTTTGAAACAGAATTTTACAACACAGTGGTGGCACATAATTGGTGCATTGTGATGCATTTAAGCCACTTCCCTTTTTCTGAGATTCCACACCCACATGTCTAGTAAGTTGAAAGATTTTAACCCAAACTAGATGCGGCAAGATGTGCCACATTGTTCCAAATTTCTAGCCACAGGCACAATAGTAAATTTGGGCCATTGTTTTGGGCATTCTGAGTTCACCAAGGGAGGTCAACCATTGAAGATCCAGCATACCCGTGCGTTACATGGGAAGGCCACTGATTTCGGTGTGAGGTTGAAGATTTTCTGACAGGTTCACCCTCAGATTACAGCTGGGGTCCTCCTGTGGCGGGCTTTATAATTGGAATTGTTTACACACTTTGGATGTATGAATAATTAGACTTTTAATGTTGTTATAAAGAACATTAATTTTGTGCAATGTGGAGCAATGGAAAGTCAAAAATTCTCAACGAGTTATATCGCATATTAACAGATTCCCATATTCTATTCATAATTGCTATATTCTGATTTAACTTAAAGCCTAAAATCGATTTGAAGGATGAACCTCTTTGATAAAATTAGTGTGGGAAGGCTGAACATGCTGTTAACTGTCAGAGGTTTTCCATACAAATAAGTCTGATTGTCATCTTTGAAATAGATGTCTAAATCTAGAATACAAAACGTGTGATGAATCACACCACAAAAAAAGGGCAAGAAAAAACTGAAAAACTTGTGCAACAAACTTAATGGCATTGAATTACTTTAACCCTTATTGCGCACCAGTACAGTTACGTCCTGGTGCACGTGACTAAACATGGCGGCCGCACTAGCTGCCGGGTTTGCACTGTTTCATACAGCAGGGACCCGGCAGCATTGCCAGTGATCAGAGATGACTCTGATCACGGGCATTTAACCACTCAGATGCCGTGGTCAAGTGCGACCACAGCATCTGAGTGGTTACTTTCACTTTCTATTTGCTTCTAGGTAACGGGACAGCCCCCCACGGCGCGATCGCGGGAGGCGTCCCGTTACCATGACAGCCTGGAGCCTTCTGAAGGCTCCCAGCCCTGCCATTGTATTGTAACTACTGAAGCTTGCTTGTAGCAGGCTTCAATAGTTACATAGCAAATCTGCCACAGACTGCAATACAGTAGTATTGCAGTCTATGGCACAGGTGATCTAAAGATCACATGTTCAAGACCCCTAGGGGGGCTAAAAAAAAAAAGTTAAAAATAAAAGAAAAAAAGTTTTTAAAAAAGTAAAAAAAAAAACCTAAAAGATTAAATCACACCCCTTTCCCTAGATCACATATAGATATAAATAAGTAAAAGTAAACATAAACACATTAGGTATCCCCAAGTCCAAAAATGCCAAACTATTAAAATATGAAAACATTTGTCCCATACGGTAAACGCCGCAGCAGGGAAAAAAAATCAAAATGGCAAATGACATTCCTAATAAAATGGAATAAAAAGTGATCAAAACATCATACATCCGCCAACATGGTATCAATAAAAACTACATATTGTCCCGCTAAAAAGACACCTTACACAGCTCCGTATGCTGAAATATAAAAAAGTTACAGGGATCAGAATATGGTGATTCAAAGAATTTTATTTTTTTTCTTCAAAATTTAGAATTTATGTAACGTTATTAAAACATGAAAAAAAGTATATAAATTTGGTATCACCGTCATTGTACTGACCTGCAGAATAAAGCTAACATAGCATTTTTACCGCAGAGTGGAAGACGTAAAAAAAAACATAAGTAAACGGCAGTACTGCGTTTTTTTATCAATTCCACCTCGTTCTGAATTTTTTTCCCACTTCCCGGTACATTGTACAAAATAATAAATGGTACCACTTTGAAGTACAATTTGTCACGCAAAAATCAAGCCCTCATATGACTACGTAAACAGAAAAATGAGAAAGTTATGGCTTTTGGAATGTAAGGAGTAAAAAACGAAAACACAAAAATTAAAAATGTCTGCGTCTCCTAAGGGTTAAAATAAATGAGATAACAAGGGAAAATAATTCTGTTGGATAATTCTGGTTGGATTGCAAGGCACGAAAAATTTTATGTTTCTTGCTGCCACATGTTAACAAGATGTTATCTGTATTATAGGCTGAAGCCCCACATATCTTTTTGGGTTACATCGACATTACTATTCTATACAGACGCCTTGGCAAAACTTTAATGAACTTAATTATAACTGAGTGGGGTCTGGTGCCTTTTGCCACATTTCAGGCTTCAAACATGAGGTGAGGTTGGATGTTTGTGAACAGCAGTTTTCAGCTCTTTCCACAGATTCTCGATTGGATTCAGGTCTGGACTTTGACTTGGCCATTCTAACACCTGGTTCCGTTTATTTGTGAACCATTCCATTGTAGATTTTGCTTTATGTTTGGGATCATTGTCTTGTTGGAAGATAAATCTCCGTCCCAGTCTAAGGTCTTTTGCAGACTCCAACAGGTTTTCTTCCAGAATGATCCTTTATTTGGCTCCATTCATCTTCCCATCAATTTTAACCATCTTCCCTGTCCCTGCTGAGGAAAAGCAGGCCCAAACCATGATGCTGCCACCACCATGTTTGACAGTGGGGATGGTGTGTTCAGGGTGATGAGCTGTGTTGCTTTTATGCCAAACATATCGTTTTGCATTGTGGCCAAAAAGTTCGATTTTGGTTTCATCTGACCAGAGCACCTTCTTCCACATGTTTGGTGTGTCTCCCAGGTGGCTTGTGGCAAACTTTAAACGAGACTTTTTATGGATATCTTTGAGAAATGGCTTTCTTCTTGCCACTCTTCCATAAAGGCCAGATTTGTGCAGTGTACGACTGATTGTTGTCCTATGGAAAGACTCTCCCACCTCAGCTGTAGATCTCTGCAGTTCATCCAGAGTGATCATGGGCCTCTTGGCTGCATCTCTGATCAGTCTTCTCCTTGTTTGAGATGAAAGTTTAGAGGGACGGCCGGGTCTTGGTAGATTTGCAATGGTCTGATACTCCTTCCATTTCAATATGATTGCTTGCACAGTGCTCCTTGGGATGTTTAAAGTTTGGGAAATCTTTTTGTATCCAAATCTGGCTTTAAACTTCTCCACAACAGTATCACGGACCTGCCTGGTGTGTTCCTTGGTCTTCATGATGCTCTCTGCGCTTTAAACAGAACCCTGAGACTATCACAGAGCAGATGCATTTATACGGGGACTGGATTACACACAGGTGGATTATATTTATCATCATCAGTCATTTAGGACAACACTGGATCATTCAGAGATCCTCACTGAACTTCTGGAGTGAGTTTGCTGCACTGAAAGTAAAGGGGCCGAATAATATTGCATGCCCCACTTTTCAGTTTTTTATTTTTTACAAAAGTTTAAAATAACCAATAAATTTCGTAACACTTCACAATTGTGTCCCACTTGTTGATTCTTCACCAAAAAAATTAAAATTTTATATCCTTATGTCTGAAGCCTGAAATGTGGCAAAAGGTTGAAAAGTTCAAGGGGGCCGAATACTTTCGCAAGGCACTGTATAGGACATTCTGCCAGATGGAGAAATGCAAAGACTTCAGTTGTGCATGAAATATTATAATAAACTTGGTTGAACAGACTGAATGTTGTAAGGTAGTATTAAAAAATTCTGTTAACATCAATTTGGGGGACAAAGGGAAAATTACGACCATGAAACGTATAGTATATACTGATAGGGAATTTAGATTGTGCTCCCTACTTGGGACAGTGTCTCAATATCTCTATATAAGTAAGCGAAATAACTAAATAATAAATAAATAGTACATTCAATAATGATTATTCTACTATTTCATGTACAATCAGAGGCGTAGCTAGGGGTTCAGCACAGGGGGGTCGAACATGTCCAAGTGGGCCCCCAACTTAGGTATACCAATATTATCACTATACGGTGACCGTATAGTGATATATATCAGCTCTACACAGGGCTCTGCAGACCATTTAGGTGAATACAGTACAGTAACATTTTGTGATTTACAGATGACGTCTCTGATTAATCGTTCATATTCCCCGTCTCTTTCATCTGGACCGCCATGACCACTTCTTCCAGTCTCTGTAAAGTTTGCAGCACAGACATCTTTGGCTCCTTACGGGACCAGGTGTACTTTTTAGTTATACCATTTTGGGGAATTACTATTGCTTTGATCACTTTTTATTGAAATTTTTATCAGAGGCAAAACAGTGAAAAAACGGCGGTTTGGCACTTTTGATTTTTTTACCCGCTACGGCGTTTACCGTACAGGAAAAATATCTTTATAGATTTGTAGACCGGGCGTTTTCGGATACAGGGATACCTAATATGTACGTGTTGCACAGTATTTAAGTACTTTTATATGTGTTCTAGGGAAAGGGGGGTGATTTGAACGTTTAATATTTTTTAGTTTTTTTTATATATTTTTTTTTTATTTCTTTATTTTTTTTGCATTTATTAGATCCCCTAGGGGTCTTGACCCCCAGGGGGAATTGCTCACTAATGCAATGCATTACAATACTATTGCATGGCAAAAAAACGGTGCTTCTCTTGCAGGCTACATAGAGTAGCCTGCAATAGAATTTAATGAAAGACAAGCCTGGAAGCCTTCACAAGGCTCCCGGCTGTCATAGCAATGGGACGTCGGCCCCGGAGCTTGCTCCAGGTGCCGGCGATCCCTGGCAAAATGGTGGTACCCACACTGCCGGTAAAATTGTGCCTCAGTCAGCTTTGACCGTGGCACCAGAGGGGGTTAATGTCCACGATCAATACGGGCACCGATCGCGGGCATTAGCGCCAGGTCTTTGCTGTATAAAACATCAGAGACCTGGCGGCTATGGCGGCCACATGACTCTTGAGCAGCCGCCATCTTTAAACACCCGGCATCCGTCATACTATTACGGCGGATGTTCGGAAAGGTTTAATAACTTCCATGTGTACCGGCTTTAAATAGTGCCCCTTATTAATAATTCCCCAGGTGTTTCCTAATTAAAAGGTAAAAAAAGGTAAAAAAAAATTAGTGGGGTTCTAATACCTGGGACCCCCAGTTGTTTGAATGAACCGTGGTACCTGTGTAAGCACCATGACCCCTTCCCTGTTTATATACAGTGGGTACGGAAAGTATTCAGACCCCTTTAAATTTTTCATTCTTTGTTTCATTGCAGCCATTTCTGTTTTTTTTCTGTCAAGATGGGGTGCTGAGTGTACATTAATGAGAAATAAAATGAACTTTTTTGCTTTTAGCAAATAGCTGCAATGAAACAAAGAGTGAAAAATTTAAAGGGGTCTGAATACTTTCCATACCCACTGTAGTGTCATTCATTTCATAGCAGCCATGTAATGTAACTACAGCCTCGTCCTATACACATCTATGTGACAAGGCTGGAATGACATCACACGATCACTATAAACAGACAGTGTATCATATAAACAGGCGCCATGGCCCCTTCATACTGATGATTAGTGGGATTCACTTATCTCTTATTGATGATCTATTTTGAGGAAAAAAACACAGCTTTTTAAAGTTCCTGCAAAGTGGATGGGATTCTTGCAAATCCCATCCACACATTGCAGAAAATCGTTTTTGGAAATCGTAGCATGTCAATTATACCTACGGAAACGCTGGCATTTCCCTATGGGTATAATGGTATAATAGTTTCCTCTGTGGACCTCCTGTGAAAAGCGCTGCAGGAGAAACCTCAATGCATTACTGCAGGGGTTTTTCCTGCAGCACTTTTTTGCTGTGGGACACTACGTGGGGCCTTATCCTTAATAAAACCCAAGTGCCACCTTAATTAAATTAATTGCCCCCTTATATTATGCCCCTGATTCCCCCTGACATAAATACTGCACCCCTAATGACCCCTTATATAAATGACCACCCCCATTATGTTTATAATGCCCTCTAATGACCCATTATATAAATGATGTCCCCTAATGACTGCTTATATAAATAACCTCCCTCCCTTGTATTCATAATGACTCCTAATATCCCTTATATAAATGACCCCCCCCTATCGTCCTAATTCTCTGTAATGAATCCTCCCTTATAGTTATAATTCCTCCCTCCTAACAAGCCCTTATACTATTAAATTACCCACAACTGCGCTAAAAAAAAAAAAATAGAAAGTTATACCCACCTACCTGCGATCCTTTGATGAACAGAGCCACCGCCTCCTCCCTGTCCACGCACAGGACGTCTGCCTGTCGGCGCAGTGCTGTGACATCATCGCGCCCGCCTGTGCTGAGAAGCAGACATACGCTGTCTGTGGTCTCTGGGTCTTGTAAACCGCAGGACTGAAGTGGCTTGAGGTTTACAAGACAGTTATTTGCAGGATGCATTTTAACTAGAACGGTGTCTGCAGACACCGATCGATCTAGTAAATAGTAAAGCATGTATTAATGGCAGCCCTGGGGTGGGCCCCATAGAGTCAGTTGGCCCTGGGCAGCCGCTCCCTTTGCCTGCTCGCTAACTACACCACTGTGTACGATGGAAGATCTAGTTTTTTTCCCACCTGGCAGCATGTTCTATACCTATATTTATTAATGTTTTGCTTACCACTACAGGACGTCCACCACTCTGTCTGCGGACTGGAGAATCAACCAACTTATTATATATTCTGTCATTAGAGTGTTGCCTACATTTACACAACTCCAACAGTTAAGCACCTACTGTATTTGGCTTCTCGGCCGTGTGCTCAGTACAGTTCAGAAAATACTCTGTAGGGTGCAATGTGTTGTTTTCTCACAGTGTTGAAGCCACGCTGGAGTTATGACCAGAGCCTAAGAAGTCAGAGAAGGCTGTTTTTTTCTGGCACTTTGGTTGCCACATTTAGCACACAGAATTGCAACCAGACTTTAAAGAAATATAGATCTTGAAATATTGATATCTATCTAATGTTGTCAAACTGTATAAATAGACAAAACTATAATAAATAAACAATTTATTTGTCTCCGAATTTGATTGATAATTTATCAGGACCTACAACTATTGGGAGAGAAATCTGGATGCCTTTTAATCATTAAATGTGTCTTTGTAGCAGGTACATTCAGCTATACAGAAACATTAATCAGTTTGCTCTAGTTTTTATCTTTCATTTTCCTGTTAGGCATAAGCAGAGTACAATTTATTGTGCATACAGCCTCTTGCTATAGTTGTATGTAGATTAAACGTCCCATGAGTTTCTGTAATTTGCAATTCATAGGTCTGAATTTTATGGCTGCACATGGGTCCAGAGACACTCACGAGTCATTTTACAAACTCCAGTTGCTGAATGACTGTAAACCCTTTTGTGTTCCTAAGTGATTCTCATAATATATATTCTGGGAAGTGGCCCAAGCTGAGATGTTAGAAAACATTTAAGTCCTGTGCTTCTCCAGTTGTTATGTCTTTGATACATTTCAATTACAGCACCTGCCTTCTTGTAAATTACACTTGTTTTCTTTTTTATTTGCAGTTTTAAAGGGTTAATAATGGGTAGGCACATAATGCCAGTGGGCATCTTTGTTTTCATTTCAGACTGTGTTTACACAGGGAAGTCTCTACCAAAAAGTAAAATTGATTAGATCATTACTGAGCATGTTACTTAATCCGCTCCACAGATTATCTCTGTCTGCTTGTTTGTATAGTCATCTGCCACACTCATTAACAGAAATGCATTATAATCCATCTAAGCCAAACACCATGCAGCACTTAGTGAGATCAGATCTAACTTTAGGGTGGCATCTACTGTATCACACATAAAGCCTAAAGCTTTAAAGGCACTTAAAGCTGTAAGTGATGCTGGAAACAGATAAATTCCATGAAAGCTGAAAAATATTGATATATACATTTGCTTGTGTGATAACATTCTTAGATGGAAGCTGTGTAGTGAAAAAAGCTGGGTGCACAACAGCCAGAGTTGTTTAGCAATGGTTTAATCCTTTCTCCTTATTGGGAACACATACACATTCATTGAAACCCAGTTTACAAGATTATGGAGAGGATTAACTGTTGGCTGAAGCTATTGAAGGTGTACAGCCACAAAGAGAGAAGGAGAGATAAAGAGATAGGTTTGGGTAAATAAACAAACCAATGCGGAAATGCAGTGCTGCGGCATCTTTGGATACATGAAGAGATAGATAGATAGATAGATAGATAGATAGATAGATAGATAGATAGATAGATAGATAGATAGATATTGGGTAAATAAACAAGCTATCAATTATTTTTACTGAAATGCTTAGATGTTTAGATACACAGAGAGATATATTCCAAAACTGTTATTGGAAAAGCTTATTCTAAATGTCATTTTATTCTTGGTATGGTATTTATTTATTTCACTACCATCAGATTTTAACTTAGCCTATACTTATAAAATTATTTTTATTATAGGAGGATAATTCTTCTATATATTTTACATACCCCTTTATTCTTGCGTAAGACCACATTCTAATGTGGCAGATTTTCATTGCACAGCACAATGTCAGTGAGTCAAGATTTACGAAGAACAAAAAACTATTTTGTTATGATGTATGTTTTTATAGATTTTTAATTTTTTGCACTTCAAAGGGTAATGTCTACTGCAGAATCTCTGTGTAACTCATTTGCATCTGTCAGGAATTTCTCTTTAAAAAGGACCTTTTCATCAGCTCCAAAAATTCGATCTCTTTGCATCATTTAACCCCTTCCCATTGGTGACATTTTTCGATTTTCATTTTTGACTACTCTCTTTACAAACCCCATAACTTATTTTTCTGTTCACAGAGCCATAATATGAGGGCTTAATGCTTGCAGGACAAATTGTTCTTTAAAATGGTACCATTTATTAATCTGTACAATGTACTAGGATGCTGGAAAAAAATTCAGAATTGGGTGGAATTGGAGAAAAAGTGCATTGGTGAGAAATTCTTATGGGCTTTGTTTTGACGGTGTTCACTCTGCAGTCAAAATGACATGTCACCTGTATTCTATGTTTCGGTATGATTTCGGGGATATGAAAATTATATAGTTTTATTTACATTTTAACCCTTTAACAAAAATCGAAAACATTGCAAAAAAACAATGTTTCTAAAATTCGCCATATTCTAACACCCGTAACTTTTTTATATACAGTATCAGTGTATGGTATGCATAGGGCATCTTTTTGCGGGGGCAGGTGTACTTTTTAGTTATACCATTTTGTGAAATGTCTGTTGCTTTGCTAACTAATTGATACTATTTATTCAAATTTTTATCAAAGGCGAAACAGCGGAAAAATGGCGGTTCAGCATTTTTATCAAAGGCGAAACAGCGGAAAAACGGCGGTTCAGCATTTTTGATTTTTTTTTCCTGCTACGGCGTTCACCATTTATAATTTTTTTTATAAGTTTGTAGATTGGGTGTTTTTAGACATAGGGATACCTAATGTTTATGTGTTTCACAGTAATTTTTAGTTTCAATATTTTTTATTCAATTTTTCAAAATACAAAATACAAAACAAAGAACAAAATGAGTAGATATTGCGATATACAGTAATAGACATTGAAATACAGGTTCAAGATACATTCTTAGAACCGCATATCTGTAAAACCAAATATAAAGATTACTTTTAAAGTGAACAATAGTAATAACATATAGGCACCTATATTAGGCTGTGGATATCTATATCTAGGGTGTATTCTCCGTAAACAGTTTTCTCTTCTACATGAGATGTTGAATTGGGCAGGGGACTTTTGACTCGTACCCGCAACATTGGCTATTCCTCCCCAGTTCCCCTTACAACGGGGTTGGCAAGCTTCACAACCATCTCTATTTCTGTCCCAGCCCCTCTCTATTGGGTTTCATATATCATTCAGTTCTTTTTACGTGACAAATCTAGAATGTATCCACGCATCCCAAATTATTTCGAATCTATGAAACGAGTAATTACCCATTGCAATTACCCTTTCATAGGAATATGTGTTGTTAATGGCTAGTAACAGGGCCGACATAGGCGGGGAAGCTGTTGCCCTCCATCTCTGTACCAACAGTAGTTTAGCCATCGTTAGAATTTTGCAAATAAGTTGCTTATGCCTATTCATTTCTCCGGGAATGCCAAGTAACAAAATCGCCATATGTGCAGTAGGGGGGAGAAGTACATCAAACAATTCAGAGAGCATTTCAAAGACACTATCCCAGTAACCACGAATTATAGGGCAGGTTCCCAGAATGTGAAGAAGGGTTCCTCTGTCTCCACATCCCCTCCAACAATTCCCAGACATGGAGGGATACGCTAACTGCAAAGTAGATGGAGTTCTATACCACCGTAAAATGACCTTCATTGCTGTCTCTATGTGGGTGCTACATTTTAGAGACAGATGGATCAGTTTAATCGTTCGTTGCCAGTCGTCTGAAGTAATGACCATTCCTAAGTCTCTCTCCCAACAACGGAACGGAGTGGATCTAGTAAAAGTCGAAATTCCATCCATTTTATCATAAAGAAATCGTAATCCCCTCACATTGGTCGACAACCAAGCAAAAAGTGAACCGTTATGGGGCAAGGTCGTCACCGGGTGTTTAGATATGAAGTGCCATATCTGAAAATATTTAAGGAAATCGCCTACGTGGATTCCGTATTTTTGTCTAAGATCCACAAACGGTATAGGCTGTTTAGACTCAGAGTATAGTTGAGAAATCCGCGTGATCCCCTTCAATTCCCAACCCGAGACCCCCATGCCATCAATCATCCAGGCCATCAATGACAGAGGCATGTCTGCAATATGAAAATGTTTCACTGGGTTTGCCTTCCCATAGATTAGCTTCCATGCCATTAACAAAGTGCACATGACCGGGGAAAAGGATCCCGGAGCCGGAATGTTCCAGAAGGGCAGCCACAGCGCATCCTCCAGCTTTAGGGGAGATATAAACGCCTGCTCTATATGTAGCCATGGAACCGAGGTATCCATTGACTTCCACCTTGCACACTGAGTGACCAGTGATGCTATATAATAATTCCTCACCACTGGTACTCCCAGCCCTCCTGCCTCTCGTTGCTTAAATAAAAAGCTTTTATTGACTCTAGGTCTCCTACCATTCCACACATATTTTGAAATCACCCTTTGTGCAATCTCAAAAAAAGAAACCGGAATGGATATTGGGAGCGTACGGAACAAGTACAATAGTCTAGGCAATAGCAGCATTTTAAAGGCCGCTACCCATCCTATCCAGGAAACATCCATTTTAGACATTCGTTCGGTCTCTTCTTGCAATATTTTTAACATTGGGATATAGTTACTTTTGTAGAGGGTTCCTAATGATGTTGTCACCTGTATCCCCAAATACTGAACACTGTCCTTCCTCCAATCAAAATCATAAGTCGATTGGAGATGCTGGAGCAAGGGTGGAGGGACATTGAACGGTAATGCCTGTGATTTGGCCATGTTTAATTTATAAAATAATAATTGCCCAAAAATACTAATAGTGTCCATGAGATGAGGAATAGATAGTTGCGGATTAGACAGAGTGAGAATAATATCATCAGCATATAATGATATAAGATGAGATTTACCTCCTATGTCAATGCCTCTCACTCTCGGATCTAATCTAAGTATTTGGGCTAAAGGCTCTATAGAAAGAACAAATATCAGGGGCGATAGGGGGCACCCCTGTCTGGTCCCATTTGTAATGAGGAATGGATCTGATACTACTCCATTAGTGAACACTTTTGCAGAAGGTGCTGAGTATAACGCCTCAATCGCTCTTAAGATAGCTCCAGAAAACCCCATACTTCTAAGCACCAAAAAGGCATACGACCAGCAAATGCAGTCGAATGCCTTCTCTGCGTCCAATGCAAGGATCACCGCCTTTTCCTTTCTAGAGTCGACATGGTGTATTATATTCAATATACGCCTGGTATTATCATATGATTGTCTCCCTTTAACAAATCCCACTTGATCATAATTTATCAAACTTGGGAGACAGACTGCCAGTCGGCTCGCTATTAATTTAGCGTAGATTTTTAAATCTGTGTTTAATAGCGATATTGGTCTGAAGTTCTGGGGGGTGTTGGCGGTTTTGCCAGGCTTTGGCAACGTAACTATCAGGGCTTCTTGATTTTCTTTTGGGATGACCCCAGAATCAACCACGGCCGTCAGAAATGACAGCAGTGGGCTCATCAGGGTTGGGAAAAAGCATTTATAATATTCATTAGTAAGGCCGTCAGGGCCCGGAGACTTATGTGATGCCAGTGATTTAATGATGGATAGTAATTCTTCTGAGGTGATAGGCGCGTTCAAGGAGTCCAGCTGTGACTCCGTGAGTGCGGGTAGTTGAGCCGCCTTGAGGAATCGTTCAATATCCTGGGTTGTCGGGGGGACTGTCGAGGAGTCGTCTGCTAGGTTGTAAAGGCCTTCATAAAAATGTTTAAAGGCGTTAGCAATGCCATTAGGGTCATAAATTTTGTATGTACCATCCTTGCTATACATAAATGGAATCCTGGATTTTGCCTGCTTTTGTTTCAGCTTGGATGCTAGAAGTTTGCCCGCTTTGTTAGATTGAGAGTAATATGTAGCTCTAATCTTTTTCAGGTTTCTCTCATATTTATGTAATAAACAAGCAGTTAACTGCTGCCGTAAAGCTATTAATTCCGTTGCACGTGAGGGAGACGGAGATTGTTTATTGCTAGTGTCTATAATTCTTATCTGACGGAGCAGACGATCCATTTCTGCCATCCTATTTTTCTTTTCAATATGCCCTAGGCGAATAAACGTTCCTCTAATAAAGGCCTTGTGAGAATTCCACAGTATTTCAGGGCTAGGAGCAGAGGGGGCATTAATCTGAAAGAATTCCTTCAAGTCATTCTCTAACGTTGTTTTTAACTTTGGCTGCGACATTAAAAAGTCACTACACCTCCACACATATGCTCTATTAGATTCATATTTTTCAGCTATGGACAGGGTTATTGCTGCATGGTCTGACCAAGTTATTTGAGATATCTCGGACTGCCTAGCAAGGGGAATGCTAGATTGCTCGATTAGGAACAAGTCTATTCGTGAATAGCTATTATGTACCATGGAATGGTACGTATAATCTCTTTCAGAATTATGCAGGATACGCCAGATGTCAAATAGTTCATAGCGCCATATAGCCTGCGATAAGGAGGGGTGACGTGTTAGTATACCAGACGTGGTATCTACTAGCGGGTCCGGGGCCATATTGAAGTCTCCCATTAATATTAAACATCCCTTCTTCGTCTTTCCTACCGCCCTCACTAGTCTCCCTAGAAACGCCACCTGCTTCCTATTTGGGGCATAAACTGATACCAACGTATAGGTGACATTGTTAATAATGCATACTACTATAACAAATCGCCCTCCCGGGTCAGCGTATTGAGATAACAATTGAAACGCAACCGAGTCCTTAATACCAATCAATGTGCCCCTACGTTTTGAGGAGTAGTGAGCATGAAACACATGTGGGTATGCTGGGTGATTAATGCGAAAAGCGTCTGCCCTTAAAAGATGTGTCTCTTGTAGTGCAAGAATGTCACAGTTCTGCCCTCGGGCCTCACGCCATAAATTGGCTCTTTTCTGAGGGGAGTTCAAACCTCTGACATTCATGGACATAATCTTAAGTACCATGGTACACAGTTAGAAATGCTTTGAGATTCTTACCACAACCGGGTATACCAGTAGGTGTCACTGTTGACTTGAAGAGAAACTGTTTCCACCCTTCATATTCACTACGCCCAATGTGCCAGAACTAATAATAAAAAGAAAAACAAACAAAGCAAATTACAAAACCAATGGGTAAACCTTCGTGGCAAAACCAAACAAAGAGAAAAGAAAAGAGTATGGTACAGCAGACCAGCGGCTGTCGCAATCCTGGGGGGATAAGTTCAACGACAGTGGACATACGAAATCCAAGAAAAAGTGAGTCTTTAGCTTTGTAGCCCTTTGCGTGGGCGTCTTTGGGCCCTTAATTGGTGCCACCCATCCTACACAGGACCAGGTGGTTGTTTGGGTGGTATCTCGACAATCGGAATGTTCCAGTTGTGAAGCAAACTATTTCCTTCTTCCAAAGATTTAACGACATGCACCATGTTGTCTCGGGTAATGATCACACGGACCGGAAATCCCCACTTGTATAAAATATGGTGCTGGCGTAAAGCTGCTGTAATAGGGATAAATTGCCGCCGCAATTGCAGTGTCGTGGCTGATAAATCCGAGTAAATAGATACTTTGTGATATGGTTCAGTTAGGTGCCCCAGCTTTCGGGAAGTCATCAAAATCAGATCTTTAGTGCGATAAAAATGGATTTTAGCAAGAACATCCCTGGGTATTGCTTCATCTAGATGAGATGGCTTGGGGACTCTATGAGCTCTATCAATAATTAAATCCATCTCTGTAAGATTCGGCAGGAGCGAGCGGATCAGATCTTGGAGGAACGTCGTCAAATTATTCGCGGAGACCGACTCCGGAATCCCTCTAAATTTCAGATTATTTCTCCGTGAGCGATCCTCTAAGTCTGCTACTTTAGTTTTCAAAAACAACACATCCGACTCCATCTCATAGTGAGCATCTATTAATGCATTGTGTGATGTCGCAAATTCCGCCATTTTGGATTCAACATGAACTGTACGGTTTTTCAGTTCCTGAAGATCTCTATCTAGCGGTTTTACCATGAGAGACATGTCTGTTTTTAGTGATTTGCAGAAAGCCATGAGCATATATTTCATAGAGGCCTCAGTGAGTGGGTTCTCTGTCTCTGGGATTTCTGCAAAAAAATCAGTGGGTGGGGGGGTAGGCTGCACATTGTTGTTCACCTCGCCATCCTGGGGGTCGCTATCCTGGAGTCTTGGTCTCTGCTTAGCCGGGCTGGCGGTAGGCGACTGGTGTGTCCCCAGGCCGGATAGGCCCGCAGATCCCGAAGCGCCGACCCGCGGAGGCCCGCTTCCATTGTAGGCCCCGGCCTGCCGGGGAGAAGGCCCAGGTAGCTCCGCGGCCGCGCCATCCAGCAGCTGCGGTAAAGATGGGGCTGAGAGCGCTCTCTTGTGAGCGGAGAGCGCGCTTGTTTCCTCCGGTGGGTCGCGCGGTGGAGTTGAGGCCCTAGATTCTGTTTCCAGGCGCGGGCCGTCTCCATGCTGGTCCTCCCCCCCCCCCCATGGGGGAAATAGAAATCCGAGATTTTATGCAGTCTCACCGCCGATTTCTTCCGTCTCGGCATCCCTGGAGGTAAGGCACCTTTTGCTGTCAGTTTCTGTGCCCAAAGGCCACGGGCTCGTCGCTTGTGATGTCGCTGTGTAGGACTCAGACCAAGAGCTCTGAGACTATGCGGCCATTACAGTCCACAGCTAGGCTCCGCCCCCCTTTCACAGTAATTTTTAACTTTTACAGTGGGTACAGAAAGTATTCAGACCCCATTTTCACTCTTTGTTTCATTGCAGCCATTTGCTAAAAGCAAAAAAGTTCATTTTATTTCGCATTAATGTATATTCAGTACCCCATCTTGACAGAAAAAAACAGAAATGTAGATATTTTTGCAAATTTATTAAAAAAGAAAAACTGAAATATCACATGGTCATAAGTATTCAGACCCTTTGCTGTGACACTCATATTTAACTCACTTGCTGACCATTTCCTTCTGATCCTCCTTGAGATGGTTCTACTCCTTCATTGGAGTCCAGCTGTGTTTAATTAAACTGATTGAACTTGATTAGGAAAGGCAAACACCTGTCTATATAAGACCTCACAGCTCACAGTGCATGTCAGAGCAAATGAGAATCATGAGGTCAAAGGAACTGCCCAAGGAGCTCAGAGACAGAATTGTGGCAAGGCACAGATCTGGTCAAGGTTACAAAAGAATTTCTGTAGCACTCAAGGTTCCTAAGAGCACAGTGGCCTCCATAATCCTTAAATGGAAGAAGTTTGGTACGACCAGAACTCTTCCTAGACCTGGCCGTCCAGCCAAACTGAGCAATCGTGGGAAAAGAGCCTTGGTGAGAGAGGTAAAGAAGAACCCAAAGATCACTGTGGCTGAGCTCCAGAGATGCAGTAGGGAGATGGGAGAAAGTTCCACAAAGTCAACTATCCCTGCAGCCCTCCACCAGTCAGGGCTTTATGGCAGAGTGGCCCAAAGGAAGCCTCTCCTCAGTGCAAGACATATGAAAGCCCGCATAGAGTTTGCCAAAAAACACATGAAGGACTCCCAGACTATGAGAAATAAGATTCTCTGGTCTGATGAGACAAAGATTGAACTTTTTGGCGTTAATTCTAAACGGTATGTGTGGAGAAAACCAGGCACTGCTCATCACCTGCCCAATACAATCCCAACAGTGAAACATGGTTGTGGCAGCATCATGCTATGGGGGTGTTTTTCAGCTGCAGGGACAGGACGACTGGTTGCAATTTAAGGAAAGATGAGTGCGGCCAAGTACAGAGATATCCTGGAAGAAAAGCTCTTCCAGAGTGGTCTGGACTTCAGACTGGGCCGAAGGTTCCCCTTCCAACAAGACAATGACCCTAAGCACACAGCTAAAATAACAAAGGAGTGGCTTCGGAACAACTTTGTGACCATTCTTGACTGGCCCAGCCAGAGCCCTGACCTCAACCCAATTAAGCATCTCTGGAGAGACCTGAAAATGGCTGTCCACCAACGTTCACCATCCAACCTGACGGAACTGGAGAAGATCTGCAAGGAAGAATGGCAGAGGGTCCCCAAATCCAGATGTGAAAAACTTGTTACATCATTCCCAAGAAAACTCATGGCTGTACTAGTTCAAAAGGGTGCTTCTACTCAATACTGAGCAAAGGGTCTGAATACTTTTTTAATAAATTTGCAAAAATACATATTACGTTTTTTTTCTGTGAAGATGGGGTGCTAAGTGTACATTAATGAGAAATAAAATGAACTTTTTTGCTTTTAGCAAATGGCTGCAATGAAACAAAGAGTGAAAAATTTTAAGGGGTCTGAATACTTTCCATACCCACTGTATATGTTTTCTAGAGAAAGAGGGGTGTTTTGAACTTTTACTACTTTTTATTTTTTTACCTTTTTTTTTTTTTTAATTTATTGCATTTATAAGCCCCCCTAGAGGGTTAATTGCATTGCATGGCAAGGGAACGCTGGTCCTGGATCTCGTTGCAGGTGCAGTAAGCGAAATAACTAAATAATAAATAAATAGTAGATTATTCTACTATTTCATGTACAATCAGAGGCGTAGCTAGGGGTTCAGCACAGGGGGGTCGAACATGTCCAAGTGGGCCCCCAACTTAGGTATACCAATATTTTCACTATACGGTGACCGTATAGTGGTATATATCAGCTCTACACAGGGCTCTGCAGACCATTTAGGTGAATGCAGTACAGTAACATTTTGTGATTTACAGATGACGTCTCTGATTAATCGTTCATATTCCCCGTCTCTTTCATCTGGACCGCCATGACCACTTCTTCCAGTCTCTGTAAAGTTTGCAGCACAGACATCTTTGGCTCCTTACGGGACCAGGTGTACTTTTTAGTTATACCATTTTGGGGAATTACTATTGCTTTGATCACTTTTTATTGAAATTTTTATCAGAGGCAAAACAGTGAAAAAACGGTGGTTTGGCACTTTTGATTTTTTTTACCCGCTACGGTGTTTACCGTACAGGAAAAATATCTTTATAGATTTGTAGACCGGGCATTTTCGGATACAGGGATACCTAATATGTACGTGTTGCACAGTATTTAAGTACTTTTATATGTGTTCTAGGGAAAGGGGGTGATTTGAACGTTTAATAGTTTAGTTTAGTTTAGTTTTTTTTATATATTTTTTTTTTACTTTTTATTTCTTAAATTTTTTTTTTTTGCATTTATTAGATCCCCTAGGGGTCTTGAACCCCAGGGGGAATTGCTCACTAATGCAATGCATTACAATGCTATTGCATGGCAAAAAAAACGGTGCTTCTCTTGCAGGTTACATAGAGTAGCCTGCAATAGAATTTAATGAAAGACAAGCCTGGAAGCCTTCACAAGGCTCCCGGCTGTCATAGCAATGGGACGTCGGCCCCGAAGCTTGCTCCAGGTGCCGGCGATCCCTGGCAAAATGGTGGTGCCCACACTGCCGGTAAAATTGTGCCTCAGTCAGCTTTGACCGTGGCACCAGAGGGGTTAATGTCCACGATCAATGGGGGCACCGATCGCGGGCATTAGCGCCAGGTCTTTGCTGTATAAAACATCAGAGACCTGGCGGCTATGGCGGCCACATGACTCTTGAGCAGCCGCCATCTTTAAACACCCGGCATCTGTCATACTATTACGGCGGATGTCGGGAAAGGTTTAATAACTTCCGTGTGTACCGGCTTTAAATAGTGCCCCTTATTAATAATTCCCCAGGTGTTTCCTAATTAAAAGGTAAAAAAAGGTAAAAAAAAATTAGTGGGGTTCTAATACCTGGGACCCCCAGTTGTTTGAATGAACCGTGGTACCTGTGTAAGCACCATGACCCCTTCCCTGTTTATATACAGTGGGTACGGAAAGTATTCAGACCCCTTTAAATTTTTCATTCTTTGTTTCATTGCAGCCATTTCTGTTTTTTTTTCTGTCAAGATGGGGTGCTGAGTGTACATTAATGAGAAATAAAATGAACTTTTTTGCTTTTAGCAAATAGCTGCAATGAAACAAAGAGTGAAAAATTTAAAGGGGTCTGAATACTTTCCATACCCACTGTATATGTTTTCTAGAGAAAGAGGGGTGTTTTGAACTTTTACTACTTTTTATTTTTTTACCTTTTTTTTTTTTTAAATTTATTGCATTTATAAGCCCCCCTAGAGGGCTAATTGCATTGCATGGCAAGGGAACGCTGGTCCTGGATCTCGTTGCAGGTGCCAGCGATCCTTGTCAAAATGGCTTTGACTGAAGCTGGGTCTCTGCTGTATAAATACCCCATATTTAAATACCCAACATCCGCCATACTAATAGCTAGCTGCTGCTTCACTGATTCTGGCAGAGTTGGAATTTTTTTTTCTCTAGTCCTCACCTTTCCTGAGCAATCAATGCTGTTAGTTTCGGTGCCTGATATGCTATTTCGGCTCTGTATTGTCAGAAGTACGGTGTCAGACAAGAGCAGGCAAGGGGTGTGATTCTGAGCTCAGACACTGGCTGCCTCTGATTGGAGCTCTGAATCAGGCCCCCTTCCTAACACCGCCCTTTTAACATTATAGAGCTCACCACCGGATTAATCATGCTTTTAGTACAAGACAGAACTCCTGCAACGAGGCAGTGACTATGATGCAGTGACCTGGGTACTCAAAGTGTTAAGTCCAAGAAATACAGATAACATAGAGTTTGCATTTCAGAGTATGAATACGCCCATCTGAATCTGGCCTTATGTCTGCTGTTTTACTAGACTACATGTGTTTAAAATCATGTTATAACCTGTGTTAAAATATTTCGTGTTGCAGAAGTACATGAAATATTCTTAGAGTGTCACACCATGCAATATTGTTAGAAAAATCAAGTTTGCACTCCCGCTGGCATACATAAACAAAGAACAGGTGTTTTATACTAATACCCTTCAAACTGCCATATTTGCATTAAACAAACAGGAAACAACAGGCAGTCTAGTGTAGAAAACACAATACATTTAATTACATATAACTATTTTCAGGATATGATCGTCTTGGTCCTCCACAGGACCACTAATTCCAGTGAGAATTCCACCAAGTGATGGAGAGCTCTGGCAAGCTAGAAACATGTTTAAATCATGTTAAGTATATTGCATGGCGAACATTAGGAATTAATGTCTTGGACTCTGCTGTGTTTTATTGCAGTATGGATGCTGGTAGAGAGCAGATATATATGCTATACACTTTTACTCACATCATCTCCAGTAATTATTTTTATTTTAAGATCTCCTGCCCTTGCATGGAAAATATACTCTGCAAATATACTACAGAGAGATCAGAGGAGGTATTTTATCATAGCTAATTTCCACCATATTAAATTAAAACACCCTATAACCGCATTGTGGCTTGATTACTTTCTATGAGAAATCACTGTCCCCTAAATTTCAGTCCTCTGGAGCAGCCAATTAAGCAGGTGCTCAAGATATAACTAACACTTAATTACACAATTCATCTCATTCTTTTTATCATCTAGACAATTTGCTTATGGATTTGGCTACGCAGCAAATTTGTTGCTCACAGTTTCGCCTCCTCTTTTAGAATAAGGACACATGGTCAGGTTCTCTGATGCTGTTTTTGATGATAAACCCAGGTGTGGGTCATAAAGAAGAACCTACAAAGGACAGATGGTACGTCTCTTTTTTTTTTTTTATCCACTCCTGGTTTTGGCTACAAAAACTGCATGAAAAAAACTGAACATGTGTCCTTACCCTTAAAGCGTTGCACCTTCAAAGCAAAAATGAAAATAGGGAATGCGATGTGATTCTAGACAGTCATTTAGAAACATATGTATCTATATTTATAGTGATGATCATTCTGTGTTCACAATTTCAACAACCCAAGGACATGTCTTGTCCAGCACAATTTGTTTGGCTCCACATGGGAACTCTGGAATTCAGAGAGCAATAATTGCGGGTTGGCTGATGGTTTTACCCTTTGCATTACACAGTGAAAATACACAGCATAAATTGACAATCTGTGGCTTGAAATCATGCAGTGCAGGTGAAGGTGTGGTGTAGGGTTTTTTTTTTCACAGTATAAGGATGATATTTACTCATACTTTAAGTTACTTTATAGCCTCCAGGGGATATATTTAAATTATTGCTTTCCAGATAATATTTCATGTATGAAACTGTCCATATACATTAATGTAATCCAAACCCAATGGAATTGTTTAATATTTGTGGGCAACTTGACCGCCCCCATATGGCAGATACTGGAGAAAAGAATCATTGTGAATGTTAGATTCCAGTATGACTGATCCTTTGCTCACCTAGGAGATAAGTAGATGTCAGAACTGTCTGGTAAGTATTCCCCATTTCTCACTAAAATAAATGTTCATCCTCTGTTTTTGAGGGATTAGTGGAAGAGTGTTCAGTCAACAGCTTTCTATTGTTTATGGATAGCTTAAAAGGTTATTCTGATAACTGACATTTATGACACATCCACACAGACGCCATATGCCATAACTATCTGATAGATGTGGATCACATTTTTGTGCACTTGCTTAGCTGTTTTCAGAACTCGCATAGAAGTAAATGGAGAGAGCTGCTCTTGTGAGGCCTCCCACTCAACTCACTGCAGCCATGGCAAGAGTCAGAATGTGGAATCTAAGAATACCCATTGTGAAGATAAAAACACTTCTAAATTGTGAAGCTTGTGAACCAGGTATTAAAAGGTATTTTAAGTAGGAATTGTATAATGTTTAGCACTTGAACTCCTACAAGTGAACCTCTAATACATTGCTTAACAAGCTAAGAGCATATGGTGGTAAATTTTAATGAAACATTGCAGCAAAACTTTGTACTAAGAGCTTGTCGTAGGGTCAAAGTTTGGTTTCCACTACCATCAGAGACTCTGTTTTGCCAGATATGATGGAAAAATAACACAGTCTGGAGAGGATTTTCTTTCTGTGAAAATGACATAATTCATGATACAGTCCTTTGTGTGACAGATCTGGCACTGCCATCGTGGTTCCTATTATAATGAAAAACATGATGACAGGGTGAGCAGAGCTAAGATTACTAATTCAGTACACAGTTGAATTCTGTCTGTATAGATTTGTCTGGATTCACAATGTCTCCTTGGATGCTGTAGTACTGAAATCAACTCCTATAGGTTGGTATATAACCGTCACTGTTTAAATCAGGGGTCTTAAACATGCATGCAGCCCATGAGGCTGTAATCTGCGGCCTGCTGCTTTCTCCCCTGCTGGATTGGAGGAATTGGGGAGAAAAGAACCCCCAACCTGTTGTAAAGCTTCCCAGGCTCAGGACAGCTTCAGTGTAGATACTTAAGCTCCCTGGCATCTCCTGCTATCTTCCCCTCCTCCAAGTGCACTGCTGTGATGTATGTGCACCTGAAGCAGGGGAAGAGAACACACCCAGGGGCAGTGAGATAATTACTGGCTGGGGACATCTGGTGAGGGACAATGAACTTTGTGGGGCTACTGCTTGGGGGGGGGATATAAAACTATATTGGGCCACTGTTGGGGGGACATTAAGCTATGTAGGGCCACTGGTGGGGGACATTAAACTGTGTGGGGCCAGTGGTGAGGGAAATTAAATTATGTGGCGTCACTGCTGGAGGACCTTAAATTGTGTGGGGCCACTGCTGGGAGGGCATTAAACTGTGTGGCGCCATTGCTGTTGGGGTCATTAAAATATATGAGGCCACTGCTGGGAGACATTAAATTATGTGGGGCCAGTGGTGGAGGATATTAAACTGTGAGGGGGCACTGCTAGGAGACATTAAACTGTGTGGGGACCACTGCTAGGGAACATTAAATTGTGTAGGGCAACTGCTGGTGGACATTAAACTGTACGGGTCCACTGCTGGGGTTATTTAATAATATGTTTGTATTGTATACAATTTGAAACAAAGACCATCATTTTCAAATATTTTCTATGTGCAGCCCATTTGACTGGCCAAGTGTGAGACCCCTGGTTTAAATTAAAAAAAAAAAGCAGCAAGCACACAAAATATGAGGATTTATGTAATTTTTATGAAATGTGGCTTTTTTCTGTGTGAGAGGGCTGCAATATTAGTGTCCTATATAGATGTTATTGGATATATCTAATATCATTCCTTTTGTGTTGGCCTAATACTTCTGCATTGTGTCTCAGTCATTGAGTGCTCAAATTACAATCCTTTTACAAATAAGTAGATAATTATCAGCCCCTGGGGGAAGATGATGGAAGACAACCTATATCCAGCTGTTTATGTCCTCATTTTCTGACCATAATGTCTAGTTCCAGCAGGACCCAGAGTGATTAGGGACATCGTACCTATTTTGACCACACATATGTAGGCCAAATGTGTCATTACTCTTTATACGTATCTGTGAGGGGATTAGCCTGTATGTAATATCTTAATTTTAGGTCAGTTTATAGTAAGTACAATTTCTATTGATTGCAATTTCTATATTCTGGAAAAAGAAGTAGGTCAATTTTATACTTAGAAACTGAAAGGTTGTTATTGTACACCAAAAATTCTTGTGTAACCTATCGATGTAGGAAACACAGAGGACATCATATTTTATAGAGTGCACCAAAAACACTAATATATTAACTGCCAAATTGACCATGCGTTAACTGAACTGATGTGCATGATGAAATCTCTGTACAACACTACAGAATATCTTGGTGCTATATAAGCAACTTCTGTACCATTCTTTGCCCTGTAATATCAAATCAATAGAGATGTTCTCAAGTAAAAGTTTGTTTTATTCTCATGTGGCTATAATTGCTTTCAATAAACTTCTCTTTCCAGTTGTATATTGTTCATCTCTTTTTTAAGTATTGAATCAGGGAAAAGGCAAATCCACTAGTAATGGAATCACCAATACTACAAGTTTGCAATATTGAAAATAATCAGGTTGTGTTCTAGAATAGTACCATCAGAATAAATAATATATCATACAAACGTATAATAACAAATATTATAGAATGCCTATGACTTCATGACTTCATTTATATTGCTGTAAATAGCGTTCTATACCAAAGACATGATATTCAAAGGTAGCAAAGTTTAACTTGACAATGCGTTAACAATACAACACAGCAACACAGAATGTTAACTCAACTCTTTCAATGGGTCTCAATGGCTCTTGTTCTCTTCTGTGATAAGATATGACAGAATGTCAGAATGCAGAAAGTTATCACGCTGCAGAAAATCAAGTTAAACACTGCAAATCTGTACATCACTATTTTAAATGTTACATGTTCTAGAAAAAGTTACGTTTTAGAAAGTTTTTTTGTATTTAGTTTTTTCTAATTTGACTGCATTTTTTTCTTTTTTTAAAGATGATGGACTTTGAGAAAACAAGGATGTACAATTTAAAGGTTGAAGCTTCCAATATATATGATGACCCAAGATTTCACTACTTAGGGCCCTTCAAGGACATGGCTACTATAAAAATTATAGTGGACGATGTGGATGAGCCTCCAGTATTTAGCAAGTCAGCATATGTTCTGGAAGTGAAGGAAGATGCAAAAATTAACACTATTATAGGAACAGTTACAGCCCAGGATCCGGATGCAGCTAGAAGCACTGTGAAGTAAGCATAAGAGAAAAATTCACATCTATTTCCCAGTAATGATCAAAGCTGCAAAATGTTATATTATTAAAAAACTTGTAGATGATGAGACCAGAATTATCAAAGGATGTTATGGTTTAACACTTTAACTTTATGTGTCATTCATGCAAATGGGATTTTAAGAAGTGCTATAATTTTACATTCTTTCTTTAGGCTCTAAACCATGCAAACTGAACAGTCCAGAATGTGACTGCAAGATCACATTTAATTTAACATAGTTATGTAAAGGTAGAAAAACTGATGGCAAATAAAGTAATATCTAACCTGGTAATTGTGATCCCACAAAAGCTAGTCATTGTCTAGGTCCCTCTCATCTGTATAGGTGACTCTGTAGGCTCTCTGCTTTATAAATCAAATACAGACACTATTTCTATAAAACATATGGATGGCAGTTCACTGTGCACCCACATTTCCAGTTATTCCCCTTCCAGAGTTCAGCCACATTTGCATCAAAGTGCGGAATCTATTTGTAGAAGACCTGACAGATTGGACATGCCATCCTATCTGTGGGCATCATAGGAGAAGCCAAGCAGATTGGTATAGTTTTATGTGAAAAACTAGATATAACCTGTATTTTATTCATTTAAATCCCCCTTATTCTGGGTTTGAAATGAAGGCTGTGAATGTTTCCTTATACAATGCTTATGTTTCATTTACGTAAAACTGAAAGCAAAGTGACTACAATTTCTACATGTGCTTTGACTGCAGGGTCGTACAGAAGGCATGCGAATGTACAAAGCCACACTTATCCTATTTTGCAAAGAGCTTGTGCTGCAAGCAGCAGTCATCCACTTGTTCTATGAAGAGAAATGTCACATTTGCATTCTTCCTGCACAGTCAATTGAAAGCATAAAAAGAGAGCCACAGCAGAACTCTATTCCAACAGGTTAACCTGGAGTTACCATCCTTCATTGTAGTCAGACGTTTTAAGAGATGTGTGACCTATCACAAGATTGATGTTGCTCCCCTCTACATAATATTCCTGTGATTCACTTTTTACTGAAGCCCACAATTGTATTTGTTGGGTGTAATACCTTTGTTTACTCCATCTTGCCCTTGACCAGGCGGTAACTCGGCAGTGTTTATCAGTAAGAGGCGCCCAGTCTGGAGAGCACACACCTTTAGGAAATTAATTCAGAATATGTTTTCCTGTTGAAAATAAAGTCATCTTTCCTGCAGTCTAGTAATTAGAAATCATTCATTCATTAGGTTTTTTGGTCAGTTTGGTTGAGCATTACACTAGACTGTTATAGTGAGATTCCTGCATTTTACATGCGTACTATCCCCAGCTTTATTACATAGCAGACAGTCTGCAAATGGCAACACATTTCATCTAAAATGAAATTGTTTTTCTTCTCAGCTCATTACAGCCAAGGTTTTGATACAGAAAAGCTGAACACCCATGTGACTTGAAGCTTGCTTAATGCATAAAAGCTACCCCGTGTTTTTTGGATGTCAGGTGCAGTCAGATAACTGTAGAAACCAATTTACTCTTTTTAATCAGTTTGCATCAGAAGCTTTCCGTCTATCAAAGTCAACATTTAACACATCAAATCGTGTTGCAGAAATCAAGGCAGATCTCACAACGCCAAATGTTTCTTGTTGGATGGCACTGGTGACAAATAATCCGGTTAGGAATAGTGAAATAAATCTGCAAAATGATCATACAGTTAAAAATAATTAGTATACATCTATACATGAAGATGTTACCCTCTTCCCAATACCACATTGTATAGTATACATTGCTAGATTTGCTGTGCACGTATTGTATAGTATTCACTCATTGGGGTAGATTTATCAATGCCTCGTATGCCAGTTTTCCTGCATACAAGGCATGAAAATTTCACAAGTTGGATTTTTGTTCAAAAATGTTCAACTTTTTTTCAATTTTATGCCACCCTTACTATTTTTGTGAAAAGAACCCCAACACCAATGCAATATTTGTATTCTTTTAAGCCAATTTTCTGGTGTAAATTATGCCTGAAATATACAGCAACTACGTGGGTGCACCTGATTTATGAGGAGGCACGCACCTTCTCATAAATAAGGTGCATCCTCTCCCAGTTCAGGAAATATGAAAAAGTCAGTCTTCATAAGTCTCCCCTATTAGCTCTAACAATTTAATCTTCTTCATGGACATACATACATTATATGGAAGAGTCAAGCTCTGTTAAGATAGCCATACATCTTTAATAACTTTTAGCCATATCCTTGTTCAGACTATAGCTATTTCTTCCAGCCCCCGATATACATACTGTACATGTTCCATTTGGCCAAGTGTTCATTTGTTCAGAATAGGGAAGGGGAGAAAGCCACTACCACACATCTCTGGAAGTGACTTATCTTACCTGAGAACATAAGGTTTGATCATATAAACTTTCACTCTACCCAGTCCTTCAGATGACATTAGGGATGCTCAGGATACCACCCATACACATCACATGACAGAATGTTTGGCCGATCTAATGTGTATCTGCACCTTAAGTGTGAGAATCCATTTTAGGTTTAAGAGCTCTTATATATAGGTCTGATTGTAGAAAAATGATACAGCTACAATTTGTATATAGGCTGTTAAGATCCACTGCTCATGTACTGTATTTTATGTGCTGTCTGAAGGGAATCAGTATACTTTATATTCAGATTATAGATAACCAGATCAGTAAAATCTAATCATGAACAAGTACATATACATAAGGTTTTGTTCTCACTAGCATTGTGGCATCTTTTAAGATATTTAAAGGGAACAAGTTATGTTTTTTTTCCAATATAATGTTGTCCCATCATGCGCAGGATGAAGTAAGTCCCTTCTTATGGTGCCCCTCTATAATATTTTTGTTGCAGCAAAATGAAGTTATAAATATTTAAAAGCATAAAAAGTTATATACTGGACAAGACTGATATCTTTCTCACAGTCCCCTCACTCCCTGACGTCCCCAGAGAGAAGTCAGTAATGCCCAGAAGGCGGATTAGCAAGTGGACGGTGTAACTAGACTGAAGCTTCTCCACGCCCACCATAACGTCACTTTGCTACAACTGAAATATTACAGAGGGGCAGCAATACAAAGGGAATTACTTCATCCTGCACATGATATGGCCAATTTATAGTGGAAAAATCACCTGACAGGTCTAAATTATTAACATACATGATTGTCTCTGCTTAAAAAAAAAAAAAAAAAAAAAAGGAATCCTTAAGTTCTGCATGCAAAGTTTACTGATCCCACATAATGTTCAAAAACAATGCCTTTTCATAGAAATTGAAAAATAATAAATGTTTGTCACAATTGTCATAACCCCTCTCCTTGAAAAAGGAAGATAGAGAATGGGAGATACTGTAGAAATAGATCTGGTTGTATTGTTTTCTCTTACTATAGTATCCATAAATATAAAAAGGGTTCAGTAATAATTTATGCCAAATAATTTTTCTCTGGGTGGTCTTTCCCTTCTATAGCACTGTGTAACATCATCTCTCATCCAGGAAATGGAGTGTGTTCAGTTTTGTTTTCGTAGAATGGAAGCTACAGCATAAAGACAGATAACTGTAATCCTTCAGGGGTCACACACTAAAAAATAAACCACTCAATAATTATTTGCAGAAATTATTAATTTAAAGCTTTTCATTTCATGGCTTTGTTATACAGAGTAAATAGATGAGAGCTGCCCCTCATATGTGCCATGTCATTTCAGTACACTGATCCCTTCTTCTTCAATAGTACATTCTTGCTGAAGTGTTCATGTGACAAGCAGCCATTCTAGAAGAGCCCTTAAACCTGAAATATAATTAGATCCTAAAAGAAATGACATATTAAAAGATTCTCAAAGCTACTTATATGTAAATGTTCTTTTATCATAAGAGACATTAAGATGTTCAACATTGCGGCATTGTTACTCTACCCGGTTTGCCCTCTATTAATGCTACAGTCTAGCAGTACTCGCTCATTACTCTCTTGTTCTTTTCATAAGTTTTTGCCCTTTGTTACCATACTTTCTTATTGATAGGACACCCGACATACAGATAACAGATTATTAAAACTATGTGCTTAGCAATTCAGCGCTGAATTATAATGTATGATACAATATCACAGTATATGAATATATGTCATAGCAAAGTAAAATACCTTGCAGAGATGATAGTGAACATTTTAGGCTGTGTTGCAGTCTCATGAAGTCTTTTCCTAAGGATGAGGAGGGAAAACATTCAGTTTGCTGGAAGTTTTGCAATATATATTTAAGATTAGTTATTTTACAGTAATTCATATTGTTATATTATTCTTCATATAGCTAGGACATGGCCAAAAACTACCTTAAGTAAAACCATTTTTAAAAACTGACATGTAACTTTATTTGGCAATAGCTATGAAATGCTTTAACTTACCCAAGTGATTTTTCATGATACATTGTACTTCACATTATTGGTAAACATTGATCCATATTTTTTGCATTCATTTATAAAAGAAAAATAGGAAACTTCATGGAAATCTGGAAAAATTAGCAATTTTTTAAATGTGAAATCTGCTGCTTTTCATACATACCATATCTCTGCTTTTTATTGTCATCATCTTTTATTTGTCCATCAATTTATTTTGGACGTTAGAAGGCTTACAAGTGTAACAGCAATTTTCCAGATTTACAAGAAAAATTCTCAAACCCATTTGTTAGGGACCACTTCAGTTCTTGAGGGGGGGGGGGGGTAAGGGCCTATATATTAGAATCCCCCCCATGAATCACCTTGTTTTCAAAACTGCACCCCTCAAATAATTCAAAACAGCATTTGGGAAGTTTATTAACTCTTTAAGCATTTTACAGGAATTAAAACAATACGGAGGTGAAATTTAGATATTTCATTTTTTTTTCAATAATATGTTCATTTAGCCATAAAATTAACACATTCACAAAGGGTTAAAAGAAGAAATGTATCACACAGTTTGTTGTTCAGTTTTTCCAGAGCATGGAAATACCCCACATGTGAACATAAACTGCCATTTGGGCATACAGCAGCGCTCCAAAGGGAAGGAGGGCCACTGGGAATTTGAAAAGCAGATCTTGTTGAAAAAGTTTTAAAGTGCCATGTCTCATTTGCAGAGCCCCTAAAGTAGCAGTACAGGGGAAACCCCCAAAAGTGACCCCATTTTGGATCTTACAATTGCTGTAAGATACATTTCGGGGCTCGGGTTGAAAAGAGTGCTATTTGGCTTTTGGAAGGCAGATTTTGCTGGAATAGTTTTCTGGTGCCATGTTGCAATTGCAGAGTCCCTAAAGTACCAGAACAATGGAAACCCCCATCAAGTCACCACATTTTGGAAATTATACCCCTCAAGGAATTTCTCATTTTGAGCCCAAGAATGCTTCCCAAAAATGAATATGCAAAGTGAAAATTGAATTGCCAGTATTTGCCAGTATTTTGGAAACGACACCCCTCATGGGATTTATCAAGCAGCATAGCGAGCATTTATAACCCTTTAATGTTGCATTAATTTAGTTTCCAGAGTGAATGTGCACCTGATAATTGCCATTTTCACTTTTCACCATTAGCTGTGCATTCAATTCTGGCAAATAAAGTAATGCAACACTTTGGGGTTAAAAATGCTCACTGTATCCCTGGATAAATTCCTACAGGGGTGGAGTTTCGAAAATGGGGTTACAAGTACAGATGAGCGAAGTATTCAAAATTCGATTCGGCAACTTCTCTGAATTTCGCAATATGATTCTATTCGATCCGAATTAAATCGCAGCGAATCGCGTACCAAAAACAGCTATTTATTGGCTGCAGAGAGCTGGGGTGGGCGGCAAAATGGCGTAACCCCTTGGATGCCACGTTCATGTTTGACCGCTGCATCCAAGTTGTTAAAACCCAGGATCAGTTATGGAGCAGGGTGTTAGCTGTCAGTTACAGCTAACACCCTGCTCCATAACCGATCGGGGGGGATTTAACACCTTGGATGCTGCGGTCAAACATGTCGTGTGCGCTCACGAAGGGGTTAGAGGGATGTGACAACACAGGGTTGGCTGCTGATTGGCTGCACGCATGGCATTGTGGGTGATTCCGCATTCCCAGCATTCCTTGTCCCATGTAGAGCAGCCATTTTGAACTAAATGCGAATCGTTACCACGAAGTGGGAGGAAATTCGGATTCGATGTGAATCGAATACTTCCTTAAATTTGGATTGAATTCCACTTCTGCAGCTTCGTTTCGCTCATCTCTAGTTACAAGTCAAGGAATTCCACTTTACTGGCATTTCAGGGGCTCTGCAAAAGTGGCATGGCATTCAAACATCAATCAATCTAAATCTGTGCTCCAAAAACCAAATAGCGCTCCTTCCCTTCTGTGCAGTTTATACCCATATATGACATTCTTAAAGGGATATTCCCACGAACATAACCATTTTTAAATTTGTAGATAATTAAAAGTTAAACATTTTTGCAAATATAAGTAATTAAATATTTTGCAGCGTTTTAAACATTTTCTCTAAATATCTTATGGTCACGAGTTGATAGGTTGCCAGTGGATATGACCATGAATGCAGGAACTTTCTAAGGTCAGAAAATCAGCCATGATTTGCCTTATTGAGGCTGGGATATCTTCTGATACATGTAGTGTCCCTGCCTGATAAACTAGTTACAATAAAAAAATCATGGCTGAGTTCCTGACAGTGTCGGACTGGGATGTCTAGGGCCCACCAGTGGAATTGCTTCTAGAGGCCCGCCATCAGGACCCCTGCAGATCAGCGGTACCGAGACAGGGCGGCAAAAGGTAATAACATGTTGGGAGCCATGCTGCTCACCCGCTATACCATGTGCACCACTGCACTACCTAAACCCACTGCTACACCCTGTATGGCAAGTGAACAGCATGGCTCTTAGAATTGTTACCTGTAGCCGCACTGTCCTGTAAAAGCTGATCTACAGAGGTCCTGGCTGTTGTATCATTGCAGATGTAATATTGCTGGCCTATCCTAAGGACAGGCCATCAGTATTAGAAA
Organism: Leptodactylus fallax; assembly: GCA_947044405.1. Lineage (NCBI taxonomy): Eukaryota > Metazoa > Chordata > Amphibia > Anura > Leptodactylidae > Leptodactylus > Leptodactylus fallax. The sequence continues at coordinate 1,439,527 of CAMRHE010000050.1, read as the reverse complement.
TATGGATAAATCCTTTGAAGAGGTTGTCCAGGAATTGGCGCAACCCATGTCCCTTGCGAAAGGTGTAAAATAAAAAAATTAAAAATCATACTCACCTATCCCTGGCGTTCCGTTGTCCGCTGCCAGTGTCCTTTCAGTCTCGTGCCAGCGACTCCTTGGTGGGAGTCCTGCACCTCATGTGACCGCTAAGACCAATTAGGTACAGGATTTCCAGAAATGAGGGGCCACCATGAGACCGAACAGACACAGGCAGGGGACAATGGGGTGCTGAGGAAAGGCGAGTATGCTTTTTTTTAAAAAAAAATTTGTATTTTTACACCTCCCTGGCAGCCGCCACAGTGGTCGCTCTAGTTTATGGACAACCTCTTTTAAAGGGTTGTCTGGGCCAAATTACAACTCTCAACAGACCCAGAGCATCTGGAGTTGTTAGGGGTTGTAGTTATCAGAGTTGTCAGTGAAGTTGAAAGATTTGGGGGCAAAATAAGGGGAAAAGTTGTTTTTTTGTTTGTGTGGTTAAGTTGTACTTACCTTTCACACTGCTGGTCTGGGCTCCTATGCAGAAACCCGCCGCCGCGCACAGCATCAGTACATCAGTGACGCTTGCAGCAACAAGCTGCAACTGGATTGGTTCCATTGGCTGCCCATCAGGATCCCCCTACCCCCTCCCTAGAGTCAATTCTAGATAGTGACGGTTATGGTTGCTGCAGCGATATCTCAGATACTTGAAAGAGATACAGCTTTAGTACCCACAACCGCAGTTGTCAAGAACATGGTGAATGAGCAGCGCAGCAACCAGCATGTAAACAATACTTGGACAGTATAATATGCTCCGCAGTGTCCCCAACACAGCATTATATGCTCCGCATTGTCCCCAACACAGCATTATATGTTCCGCAGAGTCCCCAACACAGCATTATATGCTCCGCAGTGGCCCCAACACTGCATTATATGCTCCGCAGTGGCCCCAACACAGCATTATATGCCCTCAGTGGCCCCCACACAGCATTATATGCCCTCAGTGGCCCCAACACAGCATTATATGCCCTCAGTGGCCCCCACACAGAATTATATGCCCTCAGTGGCCCCAACACAGCATTATATGCTCCGCAGTGGCCCTAACACAGTATTATATGCCCTCAGTGGCCCCCACACAGTATTATATGCCCTCAGTGGCCCCCACACAGTATTATATGCCCTCAGTGGCCCCCACACAGTATTATATGCCCTCAGTGGCCCCCACACAGTATTATATGTCCTCAGTGGCCCCCACACAGTATTATATGCCCACAGTGGCTCCCACACAGTATTATATGCCCTGAGTGGCCCCCACACAGTATTATATGCCCACAGTGGTCCCCACACTGTATTATATGCCCAAAGTGAGCCACACACACTATTAGGTGCTCCACACCCCCAGAGCCGGTGCTATTATTATACGCGGGGGTCTCCTCAGACCCCAGAATATAATAAGTACAGGTCCAGGAGAAGTGTTTAAAAATAACAAACACTTATATTCACCTTGTCTTACCTCTCCGGGGCATCCTTGCTCCGTCCTGCTGTCTTTACCATCTTCCTTGGTCCCCTGGTTTCCACGTCCTGTGTCCCAGACATCACCGCTGGGGCCTGTGATTGCAACTCAGCAGTCACGTGGGACGCGATGACGTCATTACGCTAGCGCGCTCCATGTCACCGCTGGGGCCTAATCACAGGCCCCTGCAGTGAGGCCAGAAAAGTGCCGGAGACGATGCTGAGTCCAGAACAGCCAGGTGAGTTTTTTGGTTTTTTTTGTCACTTCCCCTGGGCAGGCATCTAATGGAAAGGGGCCGGCCCCTTTCCATTAACAGTAGGTATAACTATTATGATAGTCCGGGGCCCCGGCCATTTCCAGCTGGCCGCGGGCCTCGCACCCCCTCCGGTCGCAATCGCAGCCCTTGCGACCACTATCGTTACGCCACTGTCCATTGGTCAGGGGCCTGATCGGGATGGTCAGGAGCCGGTCGGGCCCCTGACCGTCCCGATCAGACCCTTGACCTTTGCATTGGCAAAATGAGTACTAATAGTCGGGGCTCGGGGCCCAGTCCGACCCTGTTCCTGACAAGTTCCAGACCATAGAAAGTTTCTGCATACATGGTCGTATCCATTGGCAACCGATCAAGACAACAGACTGTCACCACTAACATAGTTAGAGAAAATCTTTAAAAGTCTGCAGAATTTTTAGCTACTTATATTTGCAAAAATCTTTAACTTTGCATTATCTACAAATATAAATATGATTATGTTCATGGGAATAACCCTTTAAGTATGTTATTCTGGGTACAACATTGTCATACATGTGGGCATAAACTGCAGTTTGGGCACACAGCAGGATGCAGATGCGAAGGAGCGCTATGTGGCTTTTGGAGTGCAGATTTAGATGTTTGGTATTTGGACGCCATGTCGTGTTGCAGAGCCCTTAAGGTGCCAATAAAGTGGAATCCCTTAGGGAATGACCCCATTTTGAAAACTGCACCCCTCAAAGAATTTATCAAGGGACGTTAGTTTTCCCAGATGCGAAAGAACAGTGCATGGTAAAAAAGTGAATATGTAAGCTGTGCGGAGTTACCTTGGGTACACCAAATTCCCTATTATTTTCCCAGTAGTTCCTATGATTGTGGGGTTACTCTGGGGGTCTCTTCTGGTGTCTTTCCTTCATAATCCCTGGGGATAAAATTTGGGGTATACCCTGATATACGCTTGCAAAGCTTATACATTCTCTTCCTGCCACAGCCAGTTTTGCCCTAAAGATGTGGTGATTTTGGGGGGGGGGGGGGGTTGTCGTCACATTGTACTAGATGTAAGTTTGTTTGTTTTTTCTGGTGATGTAGCCATATGAGGGCATGTTTTTTATAGGTGTCATTTTGAAATGACACCATTTTGGGGTGCTTATAACTTATTAAAAATTTTATTAACTCTCTTGATGAATTAAAAACATCAATTCTTACATTGCTTTTTACCTTTTAAAATTTTTTGCTGTTCAACGTACAACATAAGTACCATGTTACGTCTTTTCTTGTATGGGTTGGTACGATTACAGTGATATAATTGTTTTTTACGCGTTAGTAATTTTGCATTTGGGGAAAGAAATCAATTGTTTTTGCATCGCCATCTTCTGAGAGGTGTAACATTTTTATTTTTCTGTTGACAGAGTTATTTGAGGGCTTATTTTTTGTGGGACGAGCTTGCTTTTTATTGGTACTATTTTGTGGTACATATGACTTTTTGATCACTTTTTATATCTTATTTTGTGAAGCAAGATGGCGAAAATTTGTTTCTTTTTTTTTTTTCACAACGTTTACCATGCAGGTTAAATAATGTTTCAGTTTTATTGTACAGGTTGTTATGCACAAGGCAATACCAAATATGTATTGTTTTAATTACTTTTAAGTTTTTGTTTCTTTTTACATAACTCATTTAAGTTCACATATGTGCCAGAAAAAAAAAGTATAAAAATGACACCTGGCAGACCCCATTATAGTCAATGAGGTTCGCCAGTTTCCACGGGTAACTGCTGTTTAGGGGTCTGGCTCTCCGTCGTTCAGGTCACCCAAACGACGGAGAGCCCAGTGGAGATGTGAACCTAACCTATGGACAAGGTAATTAGCCACAACAGGCTCCTCGGATATAGGAAAGGGGCATTTTTGGGGCTTTATTTATTTGTACATTTTTTTTAACACTTTTGATTTTTTTTTAACATTTTTTGATATTCCACTAGGGAACTTGAACCAATCTTCTCATTGTTGATTCAGTAGTGTACGTTGCAATACATGTGGATCACATATAGATATAAATAGATATCGGCACCCTCCGAAGGTGCTGCCAGGGGCCTAGTGGGGTGCAGTATACATGGAAAAACCCCTTAGATGCCACGATCATGTTACAGCATTGGGCGCTGGAGCAGGGTGTTAGCTGAACGTTACAGCTAACACCAACCTCAGAGGCTTCTGCCGTAATAGTATGGCAGTTTGCCTTCAGACCTTGGCACTATACTATTACGGTGCATTTCGTTAAATGACGCAATGGGTTAAAAAAAAAAAAAAAAAAGCCTAAATCCTGCATTTTTCACCCTGACCACTAAGCGTAATAATAGACTGACACTTACAAGTTTCTTTGCAACAGTCACCTCATTTACATCACAGACAGGAATACAATAGTATATAACAACTCTCTAAATAACACCATTGGCCCATCTTTACATACGCTACTGACAATAAATGCAACTCCCACTCCCTGCACATGTTGAGAAGACTCTCCCATACACCTCAAAGAGCTGGCTCCAGACTATTGCTGCCTATGGCCATGACTATAATATCACTAAAATGCTGGTAGCAAAACAGAGGAAAAACTCAGGCAAGATGGCAGCCCCCATAATGATGTACAGAAAATAGAATACAAAAATCTACAATCAGAAAATAAAACTAGATTAGAAAAAGTGATATATTTAACTATTTGGTTTAATAAATAAAAAAAAATGGTGATACATTCCCTTTATAAATGCTGTCTCAACTTTTTCTGCAATCTTGTTTCCCTGGCAATCAGATGCCCATCACTGGTCCTGCTCCCTGAACCTTTGGAGACCAACTGGTTTTGCCAGAGAGTTGTGTCGTCCAGCTATACATTTTCATAGCACCTATTCAGATTGATAAACAAACAAGTAATACATAACTGGGAACTTTCCTCTGTCATGTACATATTATTTTGTATGTTGTATCAATAGTACGAAAAAAAAGGCACTGGAAATATGGTAGTTATTTCACTAAATAATTACCATTTTTCTCAGGCTATAAGATGCACATTTTAGCAAGGAAAAACCAAGAGTAATGTGGTTTTGCTGTTGTGTAAGCAGCAGAGATGATTGCTGATCCCTCCTGCCACTATTAGGCTGAGGCCCCACGTTGCGGAAACACAACTTTCTTTGTTGCAGATTTTGCTGCGTTTTTTTGACAAAGAATGGCTTCAAAAGGAATGGGAAATATATAGGAAGTACTTATACTGCTACCTTCTGCTCAATCCACTCCTAGCTTTGGCTCAAAAAACTGCTGCAAAATCTGCAAAAAAAAAAAGCTGTGTTTCCGCAGTGTGGGGCCTCAGCCTTAAAGGGTTTGTCCAGGAATTGAACAACTCAGGCCGGAGGCCAGGGAAGGTGAAACATTCACTGAGTTGTCCAATTCCTGGACAACCCCTTTAAGGTCATTGAGTGACCTTGAGGTCACTGATAGCTTGTTAGGAATGAATGCCGGAGGACAGCTGGAGTGTCTATGCTGGATCAGTAGAGATTAAAGATTACCTTTCATGTCCTCATGCATATGCGTTTTTATATACCACTAGAAAGCCGACAGTGCGCTGAATTCAGCGCACTGTCGGCTTTCCCGTTATATACCCTGGGGCTGGAGATATCCGTGCCGTTAGTTTTGGCACCAACATCTCCCCATTGTCAGAAGGGTGTTCCTCACAGCCTAGCATCATCGTTGGGCGGTAAGGAACACCCCCTCTGAGTACAGGGCTATGGACGAGTACTGGCAGGGAGAGGGGTATATAGCGGTATATAAAACCTCATATGCATGAGGACATGAAAGGTCCTCTTTAAAGGGCTTTTCTGGACTTATTAATTGATGAACTATCCTTAGGATCTAAAAAAACTTCACACAAAACTAAGCTCAGTGCCATATATTTTAAAGTGACTGTGCTTGGTATCGCAGCTCAGCCCCATTTACTTGAATGGGGCTAACCTGCAAACAAGCTATGTGACCAATGAACGTAATGTCACATTAGGAACAGAAACAGTTGATTCACAGAGGTCCTGGGTGTTGGACCTCTGATGATCTTCAATTGATGGTTTATCCTCAAGGACAGATAATCAATTGGAAAATCCTTTAGGCCGGGGCCCCATGTTGGAAATACACTGTGTATTACAGTACCTGCAAAGTGGATTGGATTCTGGCTAATCCCATCCACACATTGCAGAAAAAAATCTGCGGCAGAAATGCTGCGAATTTCAAAAACTGTTGCATTTGTGTAAATCGCAGTATGTCAATTATACCTATAGAAACGCTGGCGTTTTCCATATAGGTATAATAGAGACATAAAGTCCACAGAGGAAAACTCTGTGGACTTTCTGTAAAAACCGCTGCGGAGAAAAACGTGATATGTTTCCGCCGCGGTCTTTGCCACAGCATTTTTCGGCTGTGACTTGCTAGGTGTGGCCTTAGCCTTAAAGAGGTGAGAAATTTTTTTTCATGTTTGTTTTATTTTATAACATTGGAAGCTCTTTTTTTCCCAACAACTGACCATCTCTTTTAAGTGTTCTTTGACATTTTTATAAATATGTGTCACACAAAAAAATTAGGACCTAGTATGAAGAATTACAAGTGAACATCACAAATGTACCTGACATTTGTTAAAAATTGGTTTGATGTTGACATACCGGAACATCTCAGGACAGTGTGCACTGCATGTAGAAACCCACTGATTTAAGCTTCCGTCAGAAAAGGATTATTCAAGTGCTTGTTGTTAGGAAGCTGAGATTTTATTTCAAATGTTTTGACATTTATAGTGTTAGATATTTCCTGATAGTAAAACGTTGCTCTTAACAATGTAGTGACACTGCAGGCTTTTTAAGTAATTGTATGCTTTTTTTTTGCTGCTATTTTGAAATAGCAGCAATTTTTAAATGTCATTTCTAATTCAATACATTATATGATTGCGGTTAACATTCCAAGACTGTGGTGGATAAAGGACACCTTGTAATGGTTGGGTTGTGTTTGCAGGTATTCTGTGGATCGCCATACAGACATGGATAGGATATTCAACATTGATTCCGGAAATGGATCGATTTTTACTTCAAAACCTCTGGACCGGGAGTCACTGCTATGGCACAATATCACAGTAATCGCTACAGAAATCAGTAAGTCAGTCCTAAATACCAACACTGTCCCTTTAGTGATGAAGCAAGGTTTTCCTAGCTTCTTAAGATATTTTGGAAATTATGGTCATATGTCTTGAATGCTAATACAAGCTTTCTCATCTCTGAAATTGTGCTTTGAGCAAATATGAGTACTGATTGTACGGACTGTTTGCCTTTAAAGACACCCAGTAATGTGTGCATGTCCCTCTTAAAGAACCATAGATAAATGGAAACCGTTCAGTTAATGGAATGTAATTGTGCTAACAGATGATATTTGGCTGTAATAATTGAATCTATTCTAAAACAATAACCATTTACTAATTGCTTAGAACTATATTCCCAGGCAAGGCTGACACAAATGCATTGCTGTCTTTACTGGAAGTCACCCAGAGCAAGATTAAAGTTAATAAAATTAGTAACCACTATGAAGTCAATCTGAAAGGCAGACACAATTACACATGAGGATCTGGTATTGGCAGATGCACATACTTTCAAATGGCATCTTGTAGACTATATAGGACATACTGTCATTGAAGTGTGTAAAGTGGAATGTTATCAAGCGATTACATAACACTTCAAATCTGTTTATAGATATAGACATATATACACAGTGAAATTCATTCAACCCAGTACTGAGATTTAGAGATGCTGGTTTCTTGGACTGTCAAAAAGAATGATAAACATGTCTGTGAAAGTAGGGATTCTTCACAGGGAAAGCCTACATAATCTCAACCCACAATTTACTAATACTACATTTTTAATCAGAGGAATTTCGGCTTCAGATTTTATAATATTCTACATTTCTACATATATGTTCAAAAGCTCAGTTTATAATATGTCACACGTTATTGTAATATCATAATGTAGAAATTATGATTCCTACATTGTCTAGATTAAGTGTGGCCGATTTATAATAAAGCTATTTTTTTAGGTCACTTTTATGTCTTGTTTTGTTTCTAGTATGTTTTTTGCCACAACTTTATTAAAATGTCTCACGCTGGTTTACAAATTTGTTGAAATTTTCTTTAGGGGGGTTCACTAAGGATTGTTAGTGTATTTTTAAGCCAAGTTAGAAGTGCAGTGTATGTGGACAAACATTTTGCAACTTTTTAAGAAACAAAAAGAGATGAAAAATAGAAAAAAATGCACCAGAATTCTGGTGCAGTGACAATTATATATTGGCCCAAATGTGTAATTCCTTATACACATGGCCATATTTTGTTCAGTATTTGTAAGGCAGAACCAGTAATGGAAATTAAAGAGAGAATTAGTATAATGGAAAAAATGTTTTGGAACAGAATCCAGCATAGTTAAAAAATGCACATTTCATTATTAATTCTTTATATGTAAATCATATCAACCATCCTGACAAGAATGGACTTATATTTCAGAGTTAAAGATGTGCATAGTATGGAATAGCTTACTTTACAAATCAATAACAGGTAGCTGAGTTCACCCTTATTTGGTTTATGGGATCCTTAGGGATTCTTGAGATATCTGCCATTTTGATAGCATCTGGTAGCCATCATTCCATTTTCTTGTCTCCCCTATTGCTTTCTCCCCACCACCTTGTCTGTATTTAATTACTTCTGTTGCTTTTGGAATTTCTATCACATTTACTCTTTATGCACCTCATAATAATGCCTAGGTGCGTAACATGTAATAGTTCCCCTGTGTGTAGCCTGATGAAGTGACCGCAGGTCATGACACACATTGCTTTTAAGCAATAAGCAATCTTTGGATTGAATCCTCGCCTTGGTTCTTCTGCCAGTGAGTAGCACCAACCCAAACCACTCTTGAGGATCAGATGAAGAGGATATTCCTCTTCTACCATCTAGTTGTCTAGAAGTTTCTTATTTTTACAGGACCATTTGGGATGCCTGGAGGGTAAAACTAGTAGCAGCCCAAAAATTGATATAATAACATTGTCTTGTGTTGAGTGTTGAGCCTCTTGTTGAACAATTCTAAAAGGTGAGCATAATAATACCTATTAACTTCTTTACTACCTTGTTGTATACAGTACTCCACAGGAGCTACCATCCTCTACTTTTTTCTCCCTCTTTCTGAGTTCCTATTGCCGTGGTATTCATATACTTGAAATAGAATACACCTACCAGAGTACATACCTTGTTTCCATGTTTGATTGGTATAGCCTTGCTGACTTTTCATCTTGCTACATTTTCCATATGACCTATGACTTACCTGCCTCATTTACACTGCTTGAATATTTAAGGGACTTTGTCCTTTTTTTGGACCACAGATTGTACAGTAATTCACTTCCTCACTGTTGGATCTCATATAGGAATAACATGCTAATGGTTATTCCCATATGAGAACCAACAGTGAGGAAATGTATCACTGTACAACCTGTGGTCCAAAATGGACGAAGTCCTTAAAGTCCTTCAAACAGTGTAAATGAGGCAGGTAAGGCTACATTCACATTCAGTGAAAACTAGCCATGTGACTAGCCATGTTTTTAATGGATGTTACAGGGCAGCATTAATTTCACTGTCAGTGAATGGAGGCTATTTTCAAGACAGTTACTTTTTTTTTAGCGTTCGTGAAATGGACCGTCAAAATATAGGTCATCTCCTATATTCAGTCATTTTTGGGGATTCCTCCATACACTGAAATGTATGTGGGATCTGTGAAAATAGGTGCCTCTCAGGTGCAAGACAGCCATGAAAAATGGATGTTTTTCATGAACGTTTTGCATCTCAGTCGTGTGCATCTAGCCTTAGTCATAGTTCATGCAGAAAATGTAGCATGGTAAAAAGTCAGCAAGCCTATACCAATCAAATGTGGAAACAAAGGATGTACTTTGGCGGCTGTATTCTGTTTCAAGTATATGTACACCTAGGCAACAGTAGATATAGAGATATGTTTATATGGCATACTTTTTTTTTCCTATGCTCTTACTTTTTGTATGTATATGTGAAAAATTCTTAATACATAAATTAATAAATAAAACACAACATTTCTTGTTTTCTGGATCCACTTCTGTTTACGTACAAAACTGATGCAAAACAGTGACAAAATTCTGCTATGTGACTTTAGTATGATTAATGAAAGAAATTTTAGTTACAAATCCAGCACTCCTACATCTGCATATGTATGTAGAAGTATTTGTATAACACATTAAAATTGCAAAGAGCATACAGAATCATGAAAGCAGATTTATGCCTTTCATATAAAGAAAACGCTTGTAGTCTCATTACTAGAACCAAGTAATCTCTGTGGTTGAAATCTCAGTGTTGCTGTTTAGAGAGCACACACTACGTGATTTTGTGTTGAAATTAAACTGTCTCATGTAATTGCTTTACATTGCAATGGTTATTTTATAACTTGTGGCTAAAATCTATGCTGCAAAAAGTATTCAATGTCATGCCACTTCAAAACATTCATCTCATAGTCACTGGAAAACTTCTGCAACTCCCTCACTGTGATGTATGGAAGATGTAAGTTCACAGTTCAGCAATGTAGTTTGTTTTATCCTCTGATTTCAGTGTAGTCTCCACCAGCGGCAGGGTTATCCTTGATACATGGGCGTTTACGCATAATAATTGGTTATTCATTTATTTCGGAAAATAATAAGCTACACTAAACTTGACGCAGCTCAGAAAAAAAGTGCTATAAGGCTAAGGCCCAACGTAGAGTCCCGCAAGCATTGCAGTTTTTTCCTCAGCGCTTTAACAGAAAGTTCACAGAGGTTTCCTCTGCGGAATTTCTGCTTCAATTATACCTATAGGGAAACCACTGCTGTTTCCATAGGTATAATTGACATGCTGTGATTTCCAATCCGCTGCGCGTATTTTTTACCTCAAGTGTGGATGGTATTCGCTAGATGTTTACGCCACGTGGGGCCCCTGCCTAAATGTTGAAATTAACAGGACACCAACTAAAAGGCTATGGCTCTACATTGCAGAAATGTAACATTTTTGGCCCTTGCAGAATCACAGTGGGAAAAAACAGTGTTCTAAAATGCCAGCAAAGTGAATAATATATTATTTGATCTCATCCCCACATTGCAGAATAAAACACTACAGAGAACGCAGTACCTTCAAAAACACCCATATTTTTGAAAAACACAGCATGTTAATTTTACCTGCAGTAACACTGTGTTTTTCCCATTGGAGAAGACAAAAATGCAAAATGCTGTGGAAATGCAGTGAAAAACTCATTTTTTCTGCATTTTTTTTCCTTTATGTGGATGAGATTAGCCAGAATCCCATCCACTTTGCAGGTACTGTAAAAAGCTTTCGTTTTCGCACCATGTGGCCACCACCTAAGACTAAAGCCCCACGTGGCATAAACGCCGAGATTCGCCCGCGGCGGAAACGCCGCGGAAAAAATCGCAGCGTTTTACAGTCAGAGCAAAGTGGATGGAATTCTAGTGCCCATGCCCACTTTGCGGAAAAAAACGCGCTGCGGGCATGTCAATTATACCTACGGAAACGCCGGCAGTTTCCCCATATGTATAATTGAAACAGAAAGTCCGCCGAGGAAAACTCTGCAAACTTTCTGTCTAAATCACTGCGGGAAGAACCGCGATGCGATCCCGCCACGGTTTCTCCCGCAGCGCTTTTTTTGCTGCGGGATGCCATGTGGGGCCTTAACCGAAAAGTGCTTTTTGAGAGTAAAGGGTCTATTTTATTAGAAGACAGAGTTTTTTTTTTTTTTTTTTTTTTTAGAAAAAGCACCACTCCTGTTCAAGGACTATGCAATACTAGACGTGGATTGCCCTGCCTGACTGGGGCATTAAAATCTCAGACTTTATTAAGATTCAATAAAATTGGTAACATTCATTACAATTGGTAATACATATTAATTATTAGAGATGTTTACCAAATATATCAGAGTGCGGTCTTATAAATACTAGACGTGGCACTGTTTTTTTTTGTTGTTTTTTTAAATAAATAGACCTTTTCATACAATAACATCCTTTTAAACATGTGTTGAGTAATAGTTCAGTTGGAATTAGCCAACATTGCTAGAATTTTGTATTCTTCTATATATTTGTAATATATATAACTGTTGTTCCTACCAAACCACATATACAAAATAAGGGAATATGTGTCTTATGTTTTATCAATAGGGCTGTATTAGCTGATTTTAGGGTACATGTATTTTTTTCTGTTTGCTTTTATAAGAAAAGTGTCATGCTACATTTACTAAGTGGCTACAATTTTCTGCTTGAGAAGGTGCCTGGAAAATTGGCGATACACAGCTTGTGTTCTTCTAATTAGGCTTTTGATTGTCAGATCCAAAGACTCACAGACACAGAGGGAAAAAAAGCAGCTTCCAAAAATTAAGCATTTAACAGCTGCCTTTTGATCTTTGCACAATTTAGCCCTCTAACAGCCATGGTACCCAGTTCTCTTATCTTTTTATTACAGGTAATCCTAAGGAAAGTAGCCGCGTTCCTGTGTTTATTAAGGTTTTGGATGTGAATGACAATGCCCCCGAGTTTGCCATGCTGTACGAGATCTATGTTTGTGAAAATGCAAAGGCAGAACAGGTGTGTATAATAGCTCCACTTTCAGCTCATTTGCATTTAAAGTAGTAAAGATGGAGCAATGTTCTTGTATTGATAGCATTGTGGACCTGGGAATGGTCATCAGCCTTATTGTGTTCATAAACTATTAATGTGCCATGGTGCACACTATATCATCTTTTTTATGGAAATCAGGTTCACTGTATACTAAGAATCTCAAACTGTGTACCTGTAAAATCATGTTTTCAATTTAATCCAAGTATGTTCTAAATGTCATATAAAGGTTTTTACTTGGGATGTATTTGACATTAGAAAAAAGGTCTTTTTTCCCTAGAAACATCATCTTTCTTGGGATACGTCCATTAAAGTAGTGTAATACCAGATACAATCCATGGAAAATAATGGTGTAGTTTCTTTATAAGCTATATAAGCTTATTTGAAGGAACAGTACATGTAGGTATCAGTGATAACAGTAAACAAAAAATCTAGCTGCCCTCACTGTTTATCAGACTGCAGAATGTATGGCATGATCCTTACACAAAGGGGGGAATTCATCAATCCCTCTACGCCAGTTTTCTGGCATAGAGGCATAATATTGTGGTGCACATTTGGTGCAATGCCTTTTCTTGCACCAACTGTGCACCACAAGTCCCGATCTAAGTTTCTCTATATATAGATACATTTTAGGTACTTTTCTACTGTAATAAATTTTGACATCTTTACTTCTATATGCATTTGAAAGCATTATTTATATATATATATATATATATATATATATATATATATATATAGTACATATACATATACATATTCCATACTTTCAATAAAATTTTCAAAATGGGGTAATTTTTGGGGGTTTCCACTGTTTTGGCACTTCAGGGGCTCTGCAAATGTGACATGGTGCCTGAAACCAATTCCAGCAAAATCTGCCCTCCTAAAGGTCAATAGCACTCCTTCTATTCTGCACCCTACTTTGTTCCCATACAGCAGTTTACATCCAATTGTGGGGCATTTCTGTAGTCGGGAGAAAATGCTTAACAAATTGTGGGTGCATTTTCACTTTTAACCCCTTGTAGAAATTTTAAAATTGTGGTTAAAGCAACATATAATAGGAAAAAATGTTGTTTTCCATTTTCAGGCCCAATTTTGTGAAACACATGTAAGGTCAAAGTACTCACTATATACCTTAATAAATTCCTTGAGAAGTCTAGTTTCCAAAATGGAGTCACATTTTTGGGGTTTCCACTGTTCTAGTACGTCAGGTGCTCAGCAAATGCCACATAGTAGCTCAAAACTATTCCAGCAAAATCTGCCCTCCAAAATTCCAGTGGTACACCTTCACTTCTGTGTCATACTGTGTGCCCGTACATCATTGTGGGTTTCCATGCTCAGAAGCAATTGCATAACAGATTGCGGGATGCATTTTCTCCTTTAATCCTTTGTGGATGTATAAATTCTAGGGCTAAATGAATGTATTAGTGAAAAAAATTGAAATGTGCAAATTTCACCTCCATTTTGTTTTAATACCTGTGAAATGCTGAAAAGGTTAAGAAACTTCCTAAAAGCTGTTTTGAGAATAGGGTGATTTATTGGTGTTTCTATTACAGAGGCATTTCAAAGCTCCTTCAGAACTGAATTGATCCATTGAAAAATGAGTTTTGGAAATGTTCTTGAAAATTTTGAAAATTGCTGTTTGAGTTGTAAGCCTTATAATGTCCAAAAGAAATTAAAGTGTGATTAAAGTTTCATGCCAACATAAAGCAGAGATATGGTAAATTATATTTAGGATGTAATTTGGGTCGTATTGAAAGAAATGTAATTTCATGTAAAATAAAAGTTTGAAAATTGCATTTTTTTTTCAAACTTTTCACCAAATTTCCTATTTTTCATTACTTTTTCATAACATATCAACCAAACTTTGCCACTAACACAAATTACAATGTGTCATGAAAGAACATTCTCAGAATCACATTGATAAATTAAAGTGTTAAGGCTAAGGCACCACGTAGTGAAACACATCACAAAAATGGTGCAGGAAAAAAATATGGCAGAAACGCATCGCTTTTTTTCCTGCAGCATTTTCCATTAAATTTTCGCAGAGTTTTTTCAGGTATAATTGACAGCTTCTCTGCTGCAGATTTTTTTGTCCCTTTACATTGGCAAATATTGATTTTATTTAGATTTCTCTTTTCTTAATTCACTTAATTTTGTTAATTGACAAAAAAAAACTAGTAACCCTTCTATTCATGAAAGCATTCTTACTTTGCAGCATTTTCCACACCTGCCTAAAACCTTTGCACAGTATTGTAGATAGATAGGTAGATAAATAGATAGATAGATAGATAGATAGATAGATAGATAGATAGATAGATAAAAAATAAAAAGCAGCAGCACACAATAAAAAGCATGTGGGTGCTATCCCCAGGATATTTAGACCTGAATCCTCCAAATGTAGAAATGAAAAAGTTGACAGCACCCCAAGATGCAACGTTTCAGCTCAGCATTAGTGCCTTTTTCAAGCAAAGGAAAGCTTCAAAAAGACTTTAATGCTGAGCTAAAACATTGCATCTTAGTGAAAAACCACATTTTTTGTGTTTCGTAGATAGATAGATAGATAGATAGATAGATAGATAGATACTTGAAATGTCAGACTTGAACTAGTTAAATGGAGGCTACAGCAAGACTAGAGACTTGATTTCAGCATAACATATTTATTCCTATACACAAAGCCTCATTTGCATTTTGTTGCCAGTTACAGACCAACCACCTGGCACCTGGCATGTTTATTCTATTATACCTTTTGCATTGTTGTACTTCTGGGTGAGTAATTGCAAGTCAAGGGTGTTTGGTAAATTAATGGTAAATTAGTGGCGTGCTCTAAAGGTGATGTACACCACGGGGATTTTACATGATGGAGCTTATACATAATGAATAAAACATCATTTAGATATATTTACAGAGTAGTGCAGGTTCACATATTCAAGCTACCATAAGAGTACAGTTACACCTTAATGTATGTTTAGTTGAATATAAATGTCATAGTGTATAGAGGTTTAACTAAAGTAAAACTAAAGCACAAGTTTTCAGGAAATCAGCACATTGTGATGGAATACTATAGTAGTATAATGTACCGTGTTAGCCATAGAAAGTAGTGGAAGAGTGAAGAAATCAGGCAATACCTTTTAGCCTCTAGATGGAATACTATAGTAAGAGAACATTGCATTATTGTGATTATGAACCCCCTATTCTTACAGTATACAGTATGATAGTCACCTCTGCTATTTTAATTCCTTACAGATAATACACACTGTCAGTGCAATTGATAAGGATGATTCTTATAGTGGACTTCAGTTTTCATATGCATTAGCTAATCCAGCAGCACACAGTACAAACTTTACAGTCAAGGACAACAGAGGTAACTAAATATGAATGTGTGTCTGTATATGTTTGTGTGCATATGAAGTCCCTGATTTTTACATATTGTTTACTTTGGATTTTAGATAACACAGCTAGCATCTATACACGGAGAAACAGCTATAGCCGCCATGAGATGAATACCTACTTACTGCCGGTGGTTATTTCAGATTATGGATTTCCTGTACAGAGCAGCACTGGCACTCTGACTATCCGTGTTTGTGCCTGTGACCACAAGGGTAACATGCAGTCTTGTACCGCTGAGGCTCTAAGCCATCCCACTGGCTTAAGCACAGGAGCCCTGATTGCTATTCTTCTCTGCATAATTATACTACTTGGTAAGTAATCTTAAAGAAGCCTACAGAACCTACACACGTGTACAAAATTGTTGGTACCCCTCGTTTAAACAATTCCTGTAACTGTCAATGAGACTTCTGCACAAGTATTTTGGCCCACTCCTCATGAGCAAACTGCTCCAGTTGTCTTGGGTTTGAAGGGTGCCTTTTCCAGACGGCATGTTTCAGCTCCTTCCAAAGATGCTCAATAGGATTTAGGTCAGGGCTCATAGAAGGCCACTTCAGAATAGTCCAATGTTTTCCTCTTAAACATTCTTGGGTGTTTTTAGCTGTGTGTTTTGTGTCATTATCCTGTTGTAAGACCCATGATCTGCAACTGAGACCAAGCTTTCTGACACTGGGCAGCACATTTCTCTCTAGAATCCCTTGATATTCTTGAGATTTCATTGTACCCTGCACAGATTCAAGACACCCTGTGCCAGATGCAGCAAAGCAGACCCAGAACATAACAGAGCCTCCTCCATGTTTCACAGTAGGGAAAGTGTTCTTTTGAAGATATGCTTCATTTTTCCATCTGTGAACATAGAGCTGATGTGCCTTGCCAAAAATTTCGATTTTTGTCTCATCTGTCCATAGGACATTCTCCCAGGAACTTTGTGGCTTGTCATAGAATTTTTATATATTATTACTTTTGTCAGATTCAAGTTATTTCTGTGACCATTGTGGGTTTTTCTTTCATTAAACGAGGGGTACCAACAATTTTGTCCATGTGTGTACTTCCAAATACCCATTAGGGAATTCTGAAATAAAGGGGGGTGTTCCACATTCAGTATTAACATGAGGACCCCGTGCGTTACACGGTCAGCCCATTGAACTCTATAGGAACTGTGTCATTTGTTTATTTTTCTTGGATGACACTGTAGGGAATTGAACATTTGCATCCAGGTTTCCTTACAAATAATTCCTGGAGGTTCTAGCATGTTGTAGTTTAGGAGTCCCTACTCACAAAAAGGGATTGTCCAAAGCAGACAACCCTTTTAATTAATACACATATACTATTGTATATTGACCACAGTTCTTATACTAAACACCGTTGGCAGGTTATCATGTTGATCTGGTGGGTATCTTTAGTTTTTATTTAAATGTTTACATATTAGTATGTAAAACACAGGAAGTCAAAATACCAGGTATTCATGGTCAAGTGTATTACAAGATAAAATAAGCCACCATACAGTATACTCATCATATAATGTTTTATATATCACTAGTCATCAGGCTTTACATAGCGTGTGCCTCTACAAAACATGTACATGAAGTAAATGTGAACTGATAAAATTCTAGTGACACTAGAGTAAACCCTCCTCCTTTCTGTCAAGGACACATCTCTTGTCTGTGTAGCCTTCATCTTTTCTAATGTAAGGCAATCAGTGTTCCTCCTAAAGTTTAAGTTCATGTAGAAGATAATAGCACATATTGTAAGAGTATAGCAGCACTTATTGTTTTGTGAAAGCTTTATTGACTATGGCTATGTGGAAAGCTCTCAACCTCGCCATCGATTATTGAAGTGTGCATTCTACAGCTGAGTATTCCTGTGTCTTTTTGTATACCCACCTGTCAGTCATAAAGTCTTTTTCTGTACTGCATCCAACAAATAATATAATAGAAATGCTATTTATATTTATTTTCAGGCTATTTAAGAGAAAAAAAACTTATTCATCATATAAAAATATGTTTAGTTACTGACAAGTCTCTGTCCTTATTTCCTATATAATATATTATATATAATATTCTTTTGTTAGATGAATGACCTCTATTATTTTACTCAGTTTTACATATATAATGTTATAAAAGGATATTCTAGAAAACAGAAACACCATTACTCTTGTCCATGTGCTATGTCTAGTATTGCTGCTTAGCTTCATTGAAGTGAATACAGATGAGCTACTATGCCAAACATAGCTTGTGGACAAGAGTGGCCATCAGCACTCAGTTCAGCTCCCAGCACCCATGCTGATCAGCTGATTGAAGGCACTGTGGCGCTCGGGCAAATGTGGCAGCCTCTTCATTTCTGAGCTCAGTAACATCCATTCTGTAGTGGTTAGCATCTTAGGAAGAAGTAATTCTCTAAGTGTGCTGCTTCATTCTCAAGGTGCATTCACATCAAGTTTTTAAGGATACTTTCACAGAACCATTATTAAACTTCATTGCTCATATCCATCATAGGAAAAGGGCAGCAGACTTTAACGGCAATAGACTAACGGATGCACATGGAGCAGCTTCCGACTGCATCAATTCCCATTTACTCTAATGTAAAAAAAAACATAACAGAACCTCTCTTCTGCAATCACGTTTTTTTTTTTTTTTTTTTTTTTTATATTAGACTGAATGCTACAAATCATCTCTAAACTATGACAGAAGAGAGCAATGGACTATGATAACTGTAGTGTGAATGCACCTTTACGTTTGTTTAGCAGATCCATTTAAGGGAGGTAAAACACAGAGGCAAATGGATGTAAATAGATAGCCATTCATTTACATAGAGATGTCTTTTTGTCCATTTTTTGACACAGAAGTGTGATACTACATTTTTTTGTGTCCTTCAAAAAACAGTGAGAAACAGATCAATTTTTTTTCTTTTACATTGATCTTTATGTAAGCGCACATCCATCTGTTTGCATCTGTTAGATCTGCTAAACAAAAAACTATATGTGAGTGCACTCTTAATTGTGGAGGAAGCTTGTATCCACTTTATTGGCTTACTAACTGTTCAGTGCTGATCCTCACATCTACTATGTAGCATTATGAAGTGGCTTTTTTGGTACTGCATTTATCTCAGTCCCATAGCCTTAACTTCAGTAGTGAGCTCGTCAGCACACGCCCAAGCCCTTCAATGAGCCCTTGCAATTAGATGCATTCTGTGTAATTAGTCTTTCCGGTCAAGGAATTTTAGTCCACATCCCAGTTATTCAGACACATCGGTAGGTTTTCAAGCATAAACTGCTTATTTCAGGTGTAAAAAGTTGGAAATATACTCCATAGTACATAGAGGTGGGTGACTTTAATTGAAAATGGCTTGAACTGAATGTAAGGGGAAGGAAAGAACTGATCACAGAGAAAAAGTTTTGTATTCTGTTTGTCTCATGATATAACTTTACAAAATACAATGCATGCTGAGTGTTTATTCAATTTCAATGGCCTTGTTTATTTTATGCAGGTCTTGACCACTTCAGGACTGGGGTATTTTCCCTGGTTCAGGACATGTTTTTGTTTTTTGTTTCATAAATGCAGTTTTGAAGGCTATAACATTTTTTTATTTTAATTATTAAATCATTTAGTGCTTAGAGAAAGCGCTTTGCCTAGGAATCTAGAGCAGAGACCATAGCCAAGACATACCCCCAAAGCACTTTTACATATGAATAAACCATCAATTTTCATGAAAATGGGGCCCCAAAGCTGAATAACAGAATCAGAACTGTAGAATCCCCTCTACATGGTACTGTGATTAGGTTTACAACCAATGTAGTGCTGGCAGGCTCCCTTTATTATATATGGTTCCAAACAATAGCATAATAGGCAATGTTTCTTCTTTCTTCAAAATTTATCTTGTTTATACCAGTGCTTAGTGCACAGCCCTAACAGAACAGTTCAATGTGGTTTTATTTTCTTTGGATTAAACAACCAGCAGAGCTGGTGTTGGTGTATGTTTTCCTTTTCATGATTTTCTTCAGCATTTTTAGTTTCTGTTCAGTGTGTTCAGGCTTTCTTGCATTTCCTTTGCTGTTAATGGTTGTACCAATTACCTATCTACAAGATCAGGGCATGTGATTGGTAGATTAGATGCTGAGTTGTAGCTGGGTCTTTGATCTCCCATTCACTTGCTCCTGATCTAGGCTTTGACAGGGGCTGAACTACAAATAATGTGTGCTGTCAACTGGAGAAAAGGAAATCAAAGAGTGGATCAAATTAGTATATAAATAGAGAGGGCATGAAGTGGCAGTGCAAGGCAGGACACTTTCAGATATGGAAATGTAGTATCCCAAACAATTATGTCACTTCATCGCTCCCCTGACATCACATTGTGGGAGCCCCATAGAGCAGAGTCCTGATTTAGTCTGCAGCTTATAATTAGTGTATGACAATATACAGGGAACCAGACACTCGGTGATCCATCATAATATTCAGCTCTACTTTCATTCTAAACAAATCAGATACAGTTGAAAGTAGCGTTGGGTATATAGGAGTCATTTTAGCCATGAAGCTGACTCCTTGCACATACCCCTGTAAAGAAACATTAACTATAGCAGGCACAAAAATCACTTGATTCTTTCTTCATTTTCTTCTTTCCTTACATACATGCTTACCCTCCACTTACGCAGGAGTCTTACGCCACTTTTATATCTGCCACAGGAGGCAATATATGCTAAGCTGAATACTTTCAGCATTCCTACAACAAAAATGGAAATGATTAGAAATAAATAAATACATTGGGGAAATTTTATTATGACTGGCATATTATACACACTAAATGACCAAACTGGCGAAGGGAACAGGAAATTTGTGTGGCCTCTTCATAAATCTGGGCATCCCAGCACCAGAATGGAAATCTATGCCATATAGGAACTGGCGTAAGTTATAATAAATTAGTTTGCAGTCTGTGACGGGCAAGGAGTGGTCAGAAATTATAGCTCAATACCATCCCTACTACATCTACTACTATCTCTATACTACTGCAAAGAGGGAATGATCAATCCTCCTCATTGTTCTCTGCAAGATATAGAAAATTGTTTGCTTCAGAAACATTCAGAAATTCCTGAAGACTGACAAACACTGCTAGTAAGTTTATCTCCTGTTTATTGTACTTGTATCATTCATTTTCCTCATAACTCACGTTGCTATATGGCATCATGTCTATATTTTAATAGGCTTGAGAACAGGCAGTTGTCTCACCATATAACTTTCTCAGGGAGACAGCTGCTCGTATATGTCCACCCTATTGCTGAGTAACAGTCACAGCAATGAGGATTACATAGCTGTGTTAGTCTGTTGTAGTAAGACTTGTCACAGAATTCCATTGAGAAGCGCTAAATAATCATAGCCTGCCATAACTCAGCAAGTGTGTAAATCATCTACAGATGAGCCTTGTGTCAGCCTCAGAGAGAAAACAAAAGTGGCACCGCTGTACATAATTACATGATTATTAGGGAGAAGCAAGACCTTTCCCTGGTGTTTACCGCCTTCAGAAAAGGACAATAAAAATGCCTTTCCTGTATTAATACATCTCTTATATTGTGAGAAATGACTATGTTAGTGGGGAATAATGTACTATTAATTAAATAGTCTAAATTCAGAAGCACCATAAAATTATCTCCCAAGAAGCCATTTATTTGCACTAGCAGGAAGGAAGAGCAATTCATTTCCTTGGTTTAAGACTTAATTGCTATAACAGCTTCATGATTATTTTGGCTTTAACAATTGTATTCGACAGGTAATGCGTTTTTCTATTCTCAAAGAAGGTTTACTTGCAATTTCAAGCATAATATAAAATAGTTTAATTTAATCTTGGTCTTCAAAGGGACTCTCTGTGTGTTGATAAAATGATTGCAGGTTTGGAACCCAAAGTTTCTTTCATGTTGTTCTTTGCCCTTTCTTCTTGAATTAGTATGTTGGCACTTTACTTGCCAGCTGCGGTAGAGGCTCCCATTATTTGTAACAGTTTTTCCTTTTTTTGCATTTTGAACATAAACTTAGAAGTGGGACACATTAATATGAAATACAAAGGCAAAGGCACAATTGTTCACAGTGACATGTTTCTCTATGCTTCAGCTGGTGATTTTACAGCATGCATATATTGATTTTATTAGGCAGTATTTCTAGCGCATCTCTTTTCTTTCTACTCCATTTCAGAGGATACCATGGCATATGCAGTGGTGAAGTTTATAAAATAGATGATACAAATAGCATATATTAGAATTCTGACATGTCTCTTCATTTGCTGGTAGACTCGACACACTTCCCTCGGGTTCTCAGACCCTTATTATTGTA
Source organism: Leptodactylus fallax (assembly GCA_947044405.1). NCBI lineage: Eukaryota > Metazoa > Chordata > Amphibia > Anura > Leptodactylidae > Leptodactylus > Leptodactylus fallax. Next base: position 1,417,341 of record CAMRHE010000050.1, on the reverse strand, counting down.
ATTGAAGCAGCAATCCCTCTCTGGGTGTACTAGCTGTTAATTATGTTAGTGTGCGCCTGTGATGGCTGCATGAAAAAAATAAGCATTAGGGACAGTGTTGGGCAAACAGATATGAGGGCAATGGCGCTCTGCCAGCGCTGCTAATATTTTAATTTCAAAAACTCATTTCTCTGGTGATTTAAAATCAGAGATGAATGGCATAAAGCAACATTTCTATTGCACAGCCAAGAAAACAGAGGATATAAAGTAAGATGTCACATGCATTACTAAGTGCCATCTTTGTCATAAGCAAGAGAGATTAGCAATTCTTTCCTGATAATAGAGAACATAGGGACTTGGCACAAACTGCCAACCAGTTATAGGTAACAGTAGAACAATAAAGCTTTGTCCATGTGACATCCTTACTAATTCCTGCGCCAATAGAAGAGCAGAGAGAGATGCAAATTAGAGAATGCGGCGCTTTCAGAGCGATTCGATTAAATAATTAGCATTGTTTAGCCACTCGATAGAGGGGGAAGAGGCTACTTCAATTCCAATTATTTGGTGAATGACTGTCGAGATAACATCTAACACAACCTATCATTGATTACTCTGGGAATGCTTATAGGGATGGACCTGTGCAGTGCTCTGTCCCAAATCACATTATCTATTATAATAGTCTGTCTTTACTCACTACTTCCATTAATAACATTATTTCTGAACCAGCTCTGCAACATTTAACAGAAGGGTGTTAGTTTAATAAAGCAGTTACTACAGGAATGCATCTTTTCACATGTAGATATATACATACTGGATAATGTCAGTGTAAAAGTGATTGCATTGCAGTCATAATGCTATGGTTAAAAGTTTATTTATTGGTCACTGTATAGAGTAACTACATACTATAATGACCTTTAGAGTTGTATTTGTGGGTATGCACAATTCATATTCCATGAAGAGTGCGGGCATAAAATGTTCATTGTTGTATTAAGTAATATTCATCTGTCCCTCCCATTCCTGACCTACATATAAAAGGATTGATTTCTTTAACACATGCCTAATTATCTTGGTAATAAAAGTCATGGATAGTCCTAAGCAGCCCTATAACTTACTATAATCGGTTTAATGATACAGGGAAGCCACAGAAGTGCCATGATGGTACAGGTCTGTAGCTTCATTACTTATCATACACAGTATAAGGACATAAAAATGGCATTGCGTATTAAACAGCAGTCTTCATATCCCTGGTACTCATTTATGAAGAGGTGTATGCCTCTTCATAGGTGTGGTGGCTATGCCATCAGGCCATTTGCCTGTGCTGGCTGTGCACCTGTGCTGACGAAGCTTAGTGTGAAATACGGATTACGAATACGTCCGAACCGAACCTGCTATCTCTTTAGACCCCAGAGTATAATGAACAGAGGCCCCAGGGAGGTGAGAAAACATAAAAACCAGTGTTACTTACCTCTCCTGGGCTCCAGCGAGACTCTCTGCTGTCTTTGAGCCTCTACAGTGATGTCATAGACATCACATGAGTTAGGCTGGCGCCATGACTCATAATGGCGCTGGCCTGACCCATGTTGGTGATGTCATTGAAGAGTGCCAAAGGCTGAGCAGGGAGTCATGCCGAAGCCCAGGAGAGGTGAGTAATAATGTTTTTATGTTTGATCACCTCCCCTGTGTCTCCGATCATTATACTTGAGAAATCTGAAATAACCCCGAGTATAATAATAGTTCTTGGGTTGTGATCCACAAAAATTTCAGGTTCTGCCAAACCCCAGATTTTTGCAATATTTGCATGGAACACCACGGCTTGAGATTCCCCACTGCTTAAACTCGTTAATTTAGGCCTAATAAGCAGTGGAAAGCCGCAACGGAATGCTGACGTTCTGTACAGTGAGCCGGGGGACTACAGTTCACTCCAGTAAGTCTGCCTCAGCAAAAAAACACCCAGTTTCGGTTGATTTTTTGCTGTGATGTTCATGAGTTGCTCCAAAAGCGGCCCACAGAGGCTCTGTCTCCCAAGGGCCCACAAAAGCCTGGTGTTGGGCCTGCTGTGGACAACTGATTGTGTTGTAATAACCTAACGGTTGTTGCTAAGCCTTGCCCTATGTCACACTGTTATTTCATGGGGTTTTTAATGGGAATTTATTTTAATATTTGTCAATTAATGTATTGATATAAGTTGGATCTATTTTTTGATACTATCATTGTAAGCAGACATTTGTCATTATTGAACTTTATTATTTATTAGGGAAGGTTCATAAGTTTATAGCCTGTGCTGGAATGTATGTCAGCTTGTAGCTTGAGTATAATGATCTTGACTGATTTTAATAGTAGCACAACTCCCTCGCCACTTTTGCTTTCATGTAACTGGTGTGAGTGGCTCAAAAAAATGGCAGTTGCAACAATTCTTGTCACAACTGCCATTTAAAAAGTTGCAAACCTGAGGTTTGCAACTTTTTGTTTTTTGCTAGATATCTGGCATAAAATAAATAAATATGCCCCTATATGCTCATCCAATGCCATGGCATGATGTTACTGTATGTGTGTTTTTATACTGGATTCCTTGCCAGATAATGGTCCTGTTAAAATCTAGAGAACCATTTTCAGGAAGGCTGGGAACTATCTTTATTTGTCTTTCCTATGACAGTATGACAGAATTATTTAACAGTAAAAAACTATCATAGATAATTATCATTATGCCTTGGACACCAAAGCTGGCTATACACATTAAACAGCAGTTGGCTGAAAGCTTGTTTGGGCAAGGACTATTCCTGTTAACATGGGGGACAAGCCTCTTTCAAACTGGTCCAGCAGAATTTTACCTCAGCAGACATCATGGCAGATGTTAGGCGTCCATCTGAAATTGGCAGTTTTAGCTGACATGAATCTAATGCAGTGCTTTTCAAATTGTGAGGTGGGTCCCTGCCAGTGTCAGCTTGGGCACAAGGCAGGGACTCTAAACAGAAACTGTACTGATAATATCAGTCTTGCATTATCAGTGTATTCTCTGTGGCTAGGGAGGCTGAAGGACCTTTGCTGAAATTATTGCTAAGACTCCACAGGTCCCTCACTTAGGAGCTGTTTTTCCAGAGTCTGCAGGCTGAATGCTCTAATATGGAGACAGAGACATCATAGACTTGTACTAGAAGTAGGAGGCTCTTCTCTTATCTCCTTTCTCTGTTGTGTGGATGCTCTTTACAGCGTGGGAAGTATAGAACTGGGGAATGATTTGCCTCAAGTTTGAAAGGTTTTATTTAGGTAGAATGGGCTACAGGTATACCTGTGAGGGGAAGGTTAAGGAGCAATCCCACTATCAGTGATGCTGGACGGTTTGGCGCTTCTGCTTAGGTACTTTGTGCTGCATGGTGGTATTTCTTTGCCACTCCTAGGGTAAGATGTGCTGCTGCACTGTGGTGTTTGGCGCTTTTGGAGGAGTATTTTGTGTTGAACTGGGAGGTATTTTTTGTTGGATGCTGGTGTTTTGGTATTTTGTGCTGCAGTGTGGTATTTGCTGTTGCTTTGCGTATTATGTGTGCTGTACTGTGGCATTTGGTTGCCACTGGTGAGGGAATTATGAGTACAGCACAATGGCATTTGTTTGTATTTCTTCACTGGTGTTGCCCTGGCTTCACAACAGATAGACTGGTGAGTCCTATTTTAAAGAGTTTGAGAAGCCTTGATCTAATGTATATGGCCTGCTTATAACTATTGGTTGTGACTGATTGAATATTGTAGTATTAGTTTAAAGGTATTCTATCATTAAAAAAAAAAAAAGTTTTTAAACTAAAAGCACTTAGGAATAGCCGTTAGAAAGGCTATTCATCTCTTACCTTTATTTTGCAGGTCCACCACCATTTTTGAATTTTTCGTCTTTTCTTCATTATACTAATTGTGCTCAGAGAGTACAGGGGGCATTTCCCCTGTGTTCAGAACACAGCTTCGTCATCGATTCCAGCGCTGTCTCTGTCTTCTGTTCCTGACGCGTCTCCTCTGAGTTGGACAGCGCCGGCTGCGCTTGTTCCTTCGGCCATTTTGCGGGGGTCTCGTGTAAGAGGAGGAGCAAAAAGGAGGAGATGCGTTAGGAACAGAAGACAGAGGCAGCGCTGAAATCGATGACGAAGCTGTGTTCTGAGCACAGGGAGAACGCCCCCTGTGCTCTCTGAGCACAATTAGCATAATGAAGAAAAGAAGAAAAATTCAAAAACGGCGGCGCGGACGTGCAAAATAAAGGTAAGTGATGAATAGCCTTTCTAAAGGCTATACCTACATACTTTTAGTTGAAAAACATTTTTTTTAATGATAGAATCCCTTTAAACAATAAAACCTCCTGTTTCACATTTTGGTTGTTTACAGTACTACAGTGCTTTAACCAACTTTTAAAGGAGAAAAAAATACATATGCATGTTTTCTTATGAATAACATTTGCAACACTGCGAACCATTTTGAACAAGGAAAGTACTGCTTATTAAGATTGGTGTTTCCTCTGTCCTGCCAGTCCTCATCAGTTTTCACCTAAATTATTGAGAGGCTTTGGCCTCTTAATCATTCTGGCACACTCCTATGTGCCAGAATGGAAATAATTGACTGCCATAGATTTCTGTTAGAACTCACACCAGTTTTCCTATCTTGAGTTATAGTAAGTTTGTTTGGCTAAGGCTTCCCTGCTCCAGCCCACCATGGTAAACATCTCACTCTGATCACTTTTGCAAAAAATGGCGAGTGGGGGCATAAAAGCAACAATGTGGTGCATCGTTGGCATAAAAAACGATATGCCCATCTACACCAGAAAACAGGCAAAGATGGGTCTCTATATAGGTAGGGCATGCAGGTCAAAGCACCAGATTTATTAATCATCTGTGCAATTTTTTTTTAAATGTGCAACTATCAGAAAAAGTTGGCATGGCTTTAGACTCATTTACTAATAATCTCAGCCAATTTTCTGTTAGAAAACTGGTGGAAACATCAGGTACACATCAATCTGTGACATGGGGAAGAGGTAATGGTACACCATTAGTATGGGGTACCATCATTAGACAAATCTACCCCCATTAATTCTTAGTTTTACTTTTAATTTTATCATACTGGTCACACCTTACCCAAGAACACATTCATTAAAAAACACCCTAAAACATATGCAAGTTCACATTGGGTGCATTTTATAGTGTAGTAGTGTATTATATGGTAAAATTATATATAACTTGTGGATCTTCCATGTGTAATGTATTGTAATGAATTTCAGGAAGAGTCAGAATATGGCCTCACTGGGAATCTCTCCAAAAGATTTTGTACTTTGATTGTAGCTAAATATATTTGTAGAAATGAACCACACAAGATACAACCCTTTTCTTTACATTCTCAACTGTAATTCCATTTGATTTACAGTAAGGGATCATTTGAGTACAACTGTGTAATTATACTATAGTCTATTTTAAGTCTCTCATACAGTTCCTTCAATCAATGTGCCTATTTAGGTACGATAGGACAATTATGTTACAGCACTGAAGACCATTAGTCATTCTTCTTTCCGTTCAGATAAAAGCAGCTGAAAATGCAACTCTGTTGGTAAAATCTTGACTAGTTTCCTTTCCTTTCTTAAAATCTCCATTTGAAATCTTTGATAGGGAAAAAAAACAGAATAAAGAATGTATTAATTGGAAAGAGACATAGAACAACAGTATGCAGTTTTACCAGTTGTTATACCAGTGATTTAATGGTAACAAGCTAAGTGCAGTACACAAGAAATGAAGCAAATATCGTCAGCTTAGCCACTTGGATTCTCTAAGTAAAACATCTACAGAAAATGCAGTAATTGCGACTTCAATGTGAAGGACAGCGACACTGTGCCAGTATCCCAACATCACTAGGAGGAGTACTGAAGTGTTCAGCATATAAGAGGCAGAGATTCAGAATATACCCTACCACTCAAAACTTACAAGCATTGCTATAATGCCATTCACATCATAAAATATAGGCACAAATTGGTGTTGCCATCAGTTAGACAATTCAAGTAGTGATGAAATACCACCACATCTATGAAAACCATTGCCATCACCATCACAAACACCATTGCTTTTCATGCAGGTTACAGCAGTGCTGAAAATGCAGAAAAATATAGAAAATGGCCTAGCACTGCCTAATAAAGACACAGAAAAAGCAACAGATGTAAAAGCAACGTGTCCACCCAAATTATATTATATATTAAAATGTTATATACATTATGTAAAATAAAAGAATGTTTTAAAAAAGATGTAGGTTAAAACCAATTAAAACAAACAAACTGGAGACCTCCTGAGGGTGGGTTCACACTTGCACCGGAGTCCGTCAGCCGCAAATCCGACTGAAAATCTGTATAGGGACTGGATAGGGAAAGATTAGCGATGCATTGATTAAAAACCCATTCATTTGAATGGGTTTTTAAAGCAATGTGCAGGTGTGCGCCTACACCCTCTGCGCCGAGAATCCAGTTTTTTTCGCTGGAAACAAAGTCCTGCATGTCCGACTTTGTTTCCAGCGAAAAAAACAGGCTTTCACTCAAAGAATTGCAGCAAAATCAATAAATAAATGTGTCTTCAGCCTCAATCTCACTTCAGTAGGGAAGTGGCATAGAAAGTGGAGTGAAATGGTGAAATGTCGGGACACTAGTGTAAGGGCTTATTTACACATGTGGACAAAATTGTTGGTACCCCTCGTTTAATGAAAGAAAAACCCACAATGCTCACAGAAGTAACTTGAATCTGACAGATTGGAATTTGCCAAACTACATGCTGACAAGCCACAAAGCCTCTGGGAGAATGTCCTATGGACAGATGAGACAAAAATCTAAATTTTTGGCAAGACACATCAGCTCTATGTTCACAGATGGAAAAATGAAGCATATCTTGAAAAGAACACTGTCCCTACTGTGAGCCCTGACCTAAATCCTATTGAGTATCTTTGGAAGGAGCTGAAACATGCCGTCTGGAAAAGGCACCCTTCAAACCCGAGACAACTGGAGCAGTTTGCTCATAAGGAGTGGGCCAAAATACCTGTTGAGAGGTGCAGAAGTCTCATTGACAGTTACAGGAATCGTTGAGCAACAAAATATTAAGTTATGGGTACCATCATTTCTGTCCGGGCCTGTTTCATGAGCCCACTTGCAAAGTGATTAATGGGGTCTTGAATCGGACCTTACCCCTGGCCAGTGGGGCAAAATCCGCCCCTGTAACTGACAGAGGAGTATCGAGTGGCAAAAGCTCAATGCCTAAAGCTGAGACTAACGAAAAAATTTTATAAAGTTTGACGCAGCCCGAAAGTAAATTAGGGCCTGGCCAGAAACAGATCTGTCCCCAGAGGATAGAGACACAAATAACAGCATATTATTGCTATTTTCGGCAAATACCTGGTTGCCTGAGTGGTTCTTCCAACTACCACTCAGGCACTGAAGTTTTTCCGCTGGTGTGCGAGATCTGATCGAGCAGTCTCGGATGATATGACCTGAAGTACCACAGCACAGGCAGAGGATATTGCGGAGACGATGCTTTCGTCGAGTCTTGCCGTCCATATCTCCCAGTTGCATGGGTTCCTCACCAGGAGTGATAGGAGAAAAAGTAGGTTTTTCAGGAGAGAGAGACAGGAAGAGACAGAAAACTTGGAGGAAACAGGCCCTACTCTCTCTTTAAGATTTGCCCAGATTCTACGGTCAATACAGACGACCAAAGTCATGGCCTGCTCAAGAGTAGGGGGATCTGGGTGACCAACCCAGACCTCCTTAACACGATCACACAGGCCATGTTTAAAGTGAGCTTTTTGCGTTGACTCACAGCAACTTGCAGTTACACTGCACTTGCGGAACTCTGAGCAATACTCCTGCCGCATCGTGAGGAGTTGCAATTCCGGAAGCCCAATGTGGTCTGGCTCAGCATAGGTAGAACCCAGGGACCTAAAAATTTTTCAAAGTCAGACCACTCCTCAGCCCCAGGAGGGAGTTTAAGGGCCCAAGCTTATGGATCCCCCTGTAGGAGAGATATAACTACTCCCACCATTTGGGCCTGGGATGCATGCGGATTAATATGGAAATACAGGTGACAAGACTCCTGGAAAATCTCAAATTTTTTTCAGTCCCCCGAGAAACAATCTGGGAGTAACATCTTAACCCTGGGAAGGGAAAAAAAATTAGCAGGGGATGGTGCAGCAGCCTCAGTAAGGGTCTGAACCTGTTTAGCTAATTCAGCTACCAGGCCTGCCAAACCCTCCATCTTGACTGCAAGGCCCTGAATAGGATCCATGCTGATCCAAAGGGAAACAATGGCAGAAGGTTATTTGGACTAGCTATTCTGTAAGGGAGTTGCTAGTTGTGCAATTCCCTAGTGCTGCTGCCAAAACAAGAAAGAAGAGAAAGACAGTGAATCCTATACTCGACCCAGCCCCTGTCCCTACCTAATTGCCACAACTACCCTAATGACAGGGACAACTGGGCGGCAATCCCTTCTCTGAATAAGTGTACACAGAACAGGACAAGCAAATCAACACAGATGCAGAGTCAGCAATCTGAGGTCAAACCAGAGACAAACAGTACCAAATCGAAATCCAAAAGAGTAGTAACAAGGGAAGTCAAAGTTCAGAAGTCAGTAATACAATAATAGCAAGAGAAGTGCTTAGCAAGGACAAAGTCTCAATAGCCAGCAAACATGTGAGTGCAGATGACCTGTTTATAGGAAGTCCAGAATCCGCCCCAGACTTGATTGGTAGATAGCCTGTCAATCACACAGGTAAGGCTAAGATTAATTATTTGAGGAGCGGAGGGAAACAAAGGTGTAGGAGATGGGTGTGGTGGAAAATCAATTACAGAGAAGAAGTAATAGAGCAGTGTTCAGACAGAGCAACAAGAACCCTAAGCAAGTAATCAAACTGAACACGCCTCCTGCGCAGCAGCATGCGAGCGAAGGGTGTCGCAGAAAGCCAAACAGGCAGAGACATTACATAAAGACACCAGAAGAGAAAGAAGGGTTACATATTTTAGTTAGTTGAGTAGCCACAGACAGAGAGAGAGAGACATGGTGTGAGGAAACAGGATCTTTAATACAGAATTTACAACTGGTATGGAAATGGGGTAGATATACATGTAAACTAATACAGATAGAATCAAAGATACAGTGGGGAAAAAAAGTATTTAGTCAGCCACCAATTGTGCAAGTTCTCCCACTTAAAAAGATGAGGCCGGCCTGTAATTGTCATCATAGGTAGACCTCAACTATGAGAGACAAAATGAGAAAACAAATCCAGAAAGTCACATTGTCTGATTTTTTAAGAATTTATTTGCAAATTATGGTGGAAAATAAGTATTTGGTCAATAACAAAAGTTCATCTCAATACTTTGTTATATATCCTTTGTTGGCAATGACAGAGGTCAAACGTTTCTTGTAAGTCTTCACAAGGTTGGCACACACTGTTGCTGGTATGTTGGCCCATTCCTCCATGCAGATCTCCTCTAGAGCAGCGATGTTTTGAGGCTGTCGCTGGGCAACACGGACTTTCAACTCCTTCCAAAGGTTTTCTATGGGGTTGAGATCTGGAGACTGGCTAGGCCACGCCAGAAGCTTGAAAAGTTTCTTACGAAGCCACTCCTTCGTTGCCCTGGCGGTGTGCTTGGGATCATTGTCATGCTGAAAGACCCAGCCACGTTTCATCTTCAATGCCCTTGCTGATGGAAGGAGGCTTGCACTCAAAATCTCACGATACATGGCCCCATTCATTCTTTCATGTACACGGATCAGTCGTCCTGGTCCCTTTGCAGAGAAACAGCCCCAAAGCATGATGTTGCCACCCCCATGCTTCACAGTAGGTATGGTGTTCTTTGGATGCAACTCAGCATTCACTCTCCTCCAAACACAATGAGTTGTGTTTCTACCAAACAGTTCTACTTTGGTTTCATCTGACCATATGACATTCTCCCAATACTCTTCTGGAACATCCAAATGCTCTCTAGCAAACTTCAGAGGTGCCCGGATATGTACTGGCTTAAGCAGGGGGACACATCTGGCACTGCAGGATCTGAGTCCCTGGCGGCGTAGTGTGTTACTGACGGTAGCCTTTGTTACGTTAGTCCCAGCTTTCTGCAGGTCATTCACTAGGTCCCCCCATGTGGTTCTGGGATTTTTCCTCACCGTTCTTATGATCATTTTGACCCCACGGGGTGAGATCTTGCGTGGAGCCCCTGATGGATGGAGATTATCAGTGGTCTTGTATGTCTTCCATTTTCTAATTATTGCTCCCACAGCTGATTTCTTCACACCAAGCTGCTTGCCTATTGCAGATTCAGTCTTCCCAGCCTGGTGCAGGTCTACAATTTTGTTTCTGGTGTCCTTCCACAGCTCTTTGGTCTTCACCATAATGGAGTTTGTAGTGTGACTGTTTGAGGTTGTGGACAGGTGTCTTTTATACTGATAACAATGTCAAACAGGAGCCATTACTACAGGTAATGAGTGGAGGACAGAGGAGACTCTTAAAGAAGAAGTTACAGGTCTGTGAGAGCCAGAAATCTTGCTTGTTTGTAGGTGACCAAATACTTATTTTCCACCATAATTTGCAAATAAATTCTTTAAAAAATCAGACAATGTGATTTTCTAGATATGTTTTCTCATTTTGTCTCTCCTAGTTGAGGTCTACCTATGATGTCAATTACAGGTCTCTCTCATCTTTTTAAGTGGGATAACTTAATAATAATAATAATAATAATAGTCCTTTAATAGTCCCACAATTGGGAAATTCAGTGTGTTACAGCAGCAAAGATAAGCAGATACAAATACAAATACAACATGTACAGGAATGTTCCAAGGTGAGAGGCATTACATTGATAGCAGACAGACAGATAGGACGTAGCAGAGGAGGGGGGGGGGGGGGATATAACAGGCAGAGAGATATTTCAGTTCTCTGTGTGTAATGATCTCCGCTTAGGTCGGTGTTGGTTGTACAGCTTAACCGCGGTGGGGAGGGAGAGACTTCCGATAGCGCTCCTTCTCACACCTAGGGTGGAGCAGTCGGTCACTGACAGTACTGCTCAGCGCGATCACAGTCTCATGCATGGGATGGGACTTCTTCTTCTGCATGGAGCTCACCATGGACAGTATCCTTCTGTCACCCACCACCTGCACTGGGTCCAGTGGGCTCCCCAGGACAGAGCTGGCCCTTCTAATCAGCTTGTCAAGTTTATTTCTGTCCCTGGTTGATATACTGCTCCCCCAGCAGGCCACTCCAAAGAAGATGGCTGATGCCACTACCGAGTTGAAGAAAGTTCTAAGAAGTGCCCCCCGGATTCCAAAGGCTCTCAGCTTCCTAAGCAGGTAGAGCCTGCTGTGGCCCTTCCTGTACAGGGCCTCCATATGATCTGCCCAGTCCAGCTTATTATTAAGGAGCAAACCCAGGTACTTATAGGTGTTCACAATCTCGATGCCCGTCCCCAGGATGTCCACTGGTTTTGGAGGGCATCTGCCTTTACGGAAGTCCACCACCATCTCCTTGGTCTTCCCCGCGTTAATCTTCAGGTGGTTCCGGTGGCACCAGTCCACAAAATGCTGGTTCAGTTCTCTGTACTCCCTGTCATCATCATCTGTGATGAGACCCACTATTGCAGAGTCGTCAGAATACTTCTGTAGGTAGCAGCTGGATGAGTTGCGCCTAAAATCTGCAGTGTACAGTGTGAAGAGGAAAGGGGCGAGAACCGTACCCTGAGGTGCCCCCGTATTACAGATCACGGTACCTGACACACAGTCTCGGGCTCTCACGTATTGAGGTCGATTTGTGAGGTAGTCTAGGATCCAGTTGGAGAGGTGGTGGTCCACTCCAGCAAGGCCCAGCTTGTCCCTCAATAACCTGGGCTGTATGGTGTTAAAAGCACTGGAGAAGTCAAAGAACATTATTCTCACTGTGTTCCCTGGTTTCTCCAGGTGAGACAGAGCCCTGTGCAGAAGATGGATGATGGCATCATCTACCCCAATGCCCGGCCGATAAGCAAACTGGAGGGTTGAACAATTGGTGGCTGACTAAATACTTTTTTTTCCCCACTGTAGGTGTTCAGGGTTTTCACAACATGTAAACAGTGGAGGGTGTCTAACAGAAAAGGCATAAAGCAGCAAAATACAAAAAAGGGGGATAAAATGATCAATGGTGCAATGTCCAATACCTATCACCGGTGTGAGAGAATAAAATAACATTGTGAAAACAACGAGTATACATCTTTTTGTAAGCATGTGCAGTTAGCATGTGTTTACCATTTTCAGCTGCCATGGGATGAGATTTCAGGCAACTTATCCATTACGTCTATTTATGACATAATAACTTCATAGAATAGTATACATATCTAAGGCTTACATTTCAAAGCTGTATAACTTACATATACATTGTACTGTGTGATTATCAAATTATTCTTTACTTTCGTTTCAGTGACTGTGGTGCTGTTTGCTGCTCTAAGACGACAGAGAAAAAAGGAACCATTGATTGTATCTAAAGAAGATATAAGAGATAACATTGTCAGTTACAATGATGAAGGTGGTGGAGAAGAAGACACTCAGGCATTTGATATTGGTACCTTGAGAAATCCAGAAGCCATAGAGGACAACAAACTGCGCAGGGATATTGTTCCAGAAACACTGTTTTTTCCACGTCGAACTCCAGCTGCCAGAGATAACACTGATGTCAGAGATTTCATTAACCAAAGGTTGAAGGAAAATGATCTTGATCCAACAGCACCTCCCTATGACTCCTTAGCAACTTATGCATATGAAGGAAATGGTTCAGTGGCAGAATCTCTCAGCTCTTTGGAATCTGTCACTACCGATGGAGATCAGGACTATGACTACCTAAGTGACTGGGGGCCACGTTTTAAAAAACTAGCGGATATGTACAGTGGTGCAGACAGTGACAAAGACTCTTAATATATTGCCTTTTTTGGATTTCCAATTTTTGGAAAATTAAACAGCATTTAAAAATGAGGAGTAGCTATGTCTGTGGCTCTCTCTTTGGGCCATCTGCTCATCCAATTGTTTAATATTTGAAATTCGTGCAGACTTAATGTCGAAAACTTTTTATAGTACAATTTATGAGCTTCCAAGAGGCATTTTTTTTTTCATTTGTTGCTTTGCTTTTTTATATTACCACATTTTAGTCAGCCCTTTTTATCTAATCAGTCTTATAAATACTATGGGAGGGAGGGGAGCAATATTTGTACACAGTCTACAATATAGCATTAATATAGCTATTGTTTCCATTGCCATAGACAGTCACACGTTCTTTTGTGCACCAGTTGCCCTTATACCCACTGAATGTTATATTGTTATGATGTGGGAATTTTCAAGTATAAATATTACAGGTTAGGCTAAATGGCTTTGGATCTAACACCTTGCCCTAGTACACAAGGAATATGTGTGAATACATTATACAAAAATGCAAAGGAATAAACGTGGATCTGATATTTAAAGCTTTTTTACCTCGTTATGGTGGGAATTATATTAGCACTCATGAATTTTGCAAGCATCACTTTTGACATTTTGGTGTCTCCTAGTTTCGAAAAGAAGACACACATGGACTTTTTCACATTCTGATATTTCCATAACTGAACCACTGAAGAAAAAAAAAAAAAAAAAAAAAAAAAAAATTTCCCCTTACCGTCTGTGAGAAGACAATACCAGCTGTCAAGTGTAAAACTTTGTGAAGTACAAAAATAGGTTGACATTGTCTCTGTTCTGAGCCTCACGGAAAGTGTTTAGTAGAATTTTATACAAGTGTAACAAGATTCCCAAAACTTCAGGAGGTTTCGCATTAAAATGCAAGAAAAGGCAAGAACATTATCTTCCTTCTCATTGTTTTAGGTGCGATAGCAGTAAAGGTTCTGTAAGAAGCTTAACACTATACATGCTGTAATCTGTATACACCAAAAATCCGAAATATTATTGCTGTATAATGTGATATGCTCAGAAATGACACCTTTTGGACAGGCATGTTGTCAAGAATGTTTCAAAGACTCGGATATAATCAGTTTATACTACCATAAATGAGACCATGTTATCTACTGATCAGTGTTAATTTCAACTATTTGGTATCATTTCAGTGTAATATTTTTGTTTAATTTAAATAATTATAAAACCGTTGTTTTTATATAAATTGTGTGTTTGCTTAAAATCCAGATTAATATAATTTATAAGAAAAATGTTGTACAGGTGGTTAAATACATAAAAATACCTGGTGCTAGACAGTAGTATAACATTATATACAAATCCATTACAATGCTCCCCAGCAGGACAAAATGATCACTACAACAAATATTTTCCTAAATCACGTATAGTAGTGATTCCCAACCTGGTTAGTCCTAAAGGGCACTCCTCACGCTGATGCAAGCAGGGATTCGTCAATGAGTCACAGATGACATCAGGGCTGCTCCTTCACCACTAAGAGCGCTGGCTATGTAAGAGGGCCATCTCCCAGACAAATAGCCTATTCACCACAGTAGGAAACTCATGCTCTGTCATTTAGATGACAGCAGTCCTTACAGATAGCTTATTAGCAGGTTCCAAAATAGAAAAACAAGAGACAGGATTACATCAATATGCTTTAGTGAAAGATTACATTAAAATAGAAGTCCAAGCCAAACATAATGGACATATAGAAGGTCCCAAAATACGGAAAGGGGACACATCAGAAAGAGGAGGATGGGAGAAAGATTAGGAAAAATGTGGTAGATCAAAATTCATAAGTCAGTAGATGTTATCATACATCAAGGACAAGGTCATTTGTATCAGAGAGAGGCAGATAGTATTGCATTGTCATCCTGTGGAGAAACTCCACAGATGAAGTGGCAGGGTAGTTTGACACTACTTATTGGCAAGTAAAGAGATGAATACTCTAAAATTTAGTCATATATTCAAGTGAATAAACAGCTGTTTTAAAACCTAACTTTTATTGAAAGCCGCTAAAAAATAAAAAACAAAAACCAAAACAAAAGTGTCATTGTGCCTAAAGTAATGTGTCAAAAAGAAAGTAAGTGTGATAAAAACACACTAATAAGTATTGGCTCATATATTGTTTTTCTTTAAACCAGGACCCCTAAGTTATACAGCGGGCAACCAAATTAGAATCAGCCTAGTGTATGGTACTCCAGACACAGCTGTCCCCGATAGGCCCCCGAAGCATTTAGCCCAGTTACAAGGTCTACTGCTAAACAAGCTATCTGATACAGGCTGGAGGCTAGGCTATTTCCCATAAACCAGCATGACCCTTACGCGTTTCCCCTATCTGAAAGGTCCATCGGAGGTCAGATATTGCAAATAAAATAAAGTGTAAGACACACTAACAGCATGTCCGCATAGATGACAACGGCACGCTATACTGAGCAGACATTCAGGCTTATAACGGCGAGGCTCCTCCCCTTAGAAACACCCGCCGGGGAATAGGATCAATAAGTACACGCCGCGTCAAGTGGGACATGTCCCATGATGTAATTGGCATAATCGGGCCCCGCCCACCTCCATCAGCAATGTCCCGCCCACTCACCACCCGAGGGCCAATCAGTTGATTGTAAACAGGGGGCTCGTCCTATTCACATGGCTCAGGACACTACAGTCAGAAGCGTCCCAGCTGACAATGTTATTGTGCAGGTAAGAAAGCGATGAATGAACCTCTGATGAACCTTTCAGATAGGGGAAACGTGTAAGGGTCATGCTAGTTTAGGGCAATAGCCTAGCCTCCAGCCTGTATCAGATAGCTTGTTTAGCAGGAGACCTCAGACCCGGTCTAAATGCCTGGGGGGCCTCTCAGGGACAGCTGTGTCTGGAGTGCTATACACTGGGCTGATTCTAATTTGGTTGCCAGCTGTATAACTTAGGGGTCCTGGTTCAAAGTAAAACAATATATGAACCAGTACTTGTTAGTGTGTTTTTATCACACTTTCTTTTTGTCATGTTACTTTGGGCACAATAACACTTTTGTTTTGTTTTTTTTATTTTTTAGTGGCTTTCAATAAAAGTTAGGTTTTAAAACAGTTTATTATTTAGACCTATGAAATACTTAAGTGAATTGTTGTAATGATTAGGTCGACCCATCCTTGCTTAGTGATTTCATACATTCAAGTGGTTAGAGGAAGAGAGTGAAATATTACATTTATAATCAATCAAATAAAGCAGCCAAAATCCCTCTGCTCATTAAATCCTTTGGGTAAGACCTTTTTAAGACAAAAGATCAATCAGGTCTCCCTCTGAAGAATCATCCTATCCCAATCTTCTCCTCTTTTATTACGACTAGCCCTGTCAATTCTCCTATATTTAAAAATGGAGAGTCTACCACTCTGCACAGAGTTGGCATGACGTGAGATCAGAATATCCCGTTTATTTTGTGATGTCCTCTAGATATTCACTGATGTGTCTATGGAACTTCTGTTTTGTCTTTCCAGTATATTCAATTCCAGACTAATAGGTTGCTTGGTAACTAACAGCCTGGGTGCGGATAGCAGAAAATCCTTTCAGCGACCATACTGTAGACATAAAGGTTTTCTCCTAAATGGACATGCAACACATCCGCTGTCCACAATGCCTCCAACTAGCTTTGTTCTTTGTGATTCGCTGTGGACAAGCTTGTCCCTAAGTGATATTCCCATTCTATATGTTAATTAAGACTGACTAGGAAGAACCTCTTTTAAATCTGGGTCCAGCAACAAAATATCCTTATATCAGGATATAATTTTTCTGACCTGCCCAACCCCATTATCGAACTTAACTAATAGTCTGATGGTGTCTGATGAATCTATAGCTGGTTCTTTTGGAATTAGTAGATCCCTCCTATTACATATGTTGGCATTGGCATAGGCTTTTCTGAGAACAGAGTCAGGAAATCCTCTCTCTAGGAAGGGTTTTCTCAAATCAAGTGATTGTCTAAGGAACTCTGTCTCTGAAGAGCAAGAAAATACTGCCCCCTTGGTAACCGGCTCTTGAGAGGGACCTGGTGGCTACTATACCACCTCAGGAGAGAAGTCGTTGAAGTGGGTTTCTGGTAGATTGTGCTTTTGAAGCCCAGAAGGGTTTACATTATGCCTATTGAAAAATTCTGCGAAGGAAGATTATACACACAGTAGTATGCATATTTTATTTATACTTGGCTTGAATAAAGCACTCTTATTAGTTTTACATAATTTCATGTGATTGCGATGGCACTGTATCAGCAAATAAGTTTTACAGTGGGGAAAAAAAAGTATTTAGTCAGCCACCAATTGTGCAAGTTCTTCCGCTTAAAAAGATGAGAGAGGCCTGTGATTGACATCATAGGTAGACCTCAACTATGAGAGACAAAATGAGAAGACAAATCCAGAAAATCACATTGTCTGATTTTTAAAGAATTTATTTGCAAATTATGGTGGAAAATAAGTATTTGGTCAATAACAAAAGTTCATCTCAATACTTTGTTATATATCCTTTGTTGGCAATGACAGAGGTCAAACGTTTTCTGTAAGTCTTCATAAGGTTGGCACACACTGTTGCTGGTATGTTGGCCCATTCCTCCATGCAGATCTCCTCTACAGCAGTGATGTTTTGGGGCTGTCGCTGGGCAACACGGACTTTCAACTCCCTCCAAAGGTTTTCTATGGGGTTGAGATCTGGAGACTGGCTAGGCCACTCCAGGACCTTGAAATGCTTCTTACAAAGCCACTCCTTCGTTGCCCTGGTGGTGTGCTTGGGATCACTGTCATGAAGAAAGTCCCAGTCACGTTTCATCTTCAACGCCCTTGCTGATGGAAGGAGGTTTGCACTCAAAATCTCGTGATACATGGGCCCATTCATTCTTTCATGTACACGGATCAGTCGTCCTGGTCCAACAGCCACAAAGCATGATGTTGTCACCCCTATGCTTCACAGTAGGTATGGTGTTCTTTGGATACAACTCAGCATTCACTCTCCTCCAAACACGACGAGTTGTGTTTCTACCAAAGAGTTCTACTTTGGTTTCATCTGACCATATGACATTCTCCCAATACTCTTCTGGAACATCCAAATGCTCTCTAGCAAACTTCAGAGGTGCCCGGATATGTACTGGCTTAAGCAGGGGGACACATCTGGCACTGCAGTATCTGAGTCCCTGGCGGCGTAGTGTGTTACTGACGGTAGCCTTTGTTACGTTAGTCCCAGCTTTCTGCAGGTCATTCACTAGGTCCCCCCATGTGTTTCTGGGATTTTTCCTCACCGTTCTTATGATCGTTTTGACCCCACGGGGTGAGATCTTGCGTGGAGCCCCTGATGGATGGAGATTATCAGTGGTCTTGTATGTCTTCCATTTTCTAATTATTGCTCCCACAGTTGATTTCTTCACACCAAGCTGCTTGCCTATTGCAGATTCAGTCTTCCCAGCCTGGTGCAGGTCTACAATTTTTGTTTCTGGTGTCCTTCCACAGCTCTTTGGGCTTCACCATAGTGGAGTTTGGAGTGTGACTGTTTGAGGTTGTGGACAGGTGTCTTTTATACTGATAACAATTTCAAACAGGTGCCATTACTACAGATAATGAGTGGAGGACAGAGGAGCCTCTTAAAAAAGAAGTTACAGGTCTGTGAGAGCCAGAAATCTTGCTTGTTTGTAGGTGACCAAATACTTATTTTCCACCATAATTTGCAAATAAATTCTTTAAAAATCAGACAATGTGATTTACTGGATTTGTTTTCTCATTTTGTCTCTCATAGTTGAGGTCTACCTATGATGTCAATTACAGGCCTCTCTCATCTTTTTAAGTGGGAGAACTTCCACAATTGGTGGCTGACTAAATACTTTTTTCCCCACTCTATATCTTATTCTAGAAATATGTTTCCTTTTACATTTATCAAACAGATACTTTTTACATATTAGTCTATGGAGAAGGGAGGTGGAGAAGAAGGCTGCTGAAAAACACAGAGATAACTGTTTCTGCAGTGTACTCTGCTATTCTGTGAGTCAGGAACCTCTTTTAGTACTTCAATGCTAGAAATAACGGGCTACCATTGCAAAGAATGAGGCAATAAATAAATTAATAGCCTGCTCATTCCCCTCCTCTCTCCTTAGAGTTCTGTGTGTGAGCTGGATACAGCTAGGCTTCTATGTAGACAAACAGACTGATAAGGAGGAGGAGAGCAGTGGAGAAGGAAACAGAAATTCTTACTAAAAATATATTACAAATAGAGGTGGGCAAATGGGTTCTTAACGAGACAGTTTCGTCCTGAAATTTCCAAATTGTTTGGTTTTTAACTAAACCAAACAAATGGCATTTCACTTTGGACAAACAAAAATGGCCGATGCCACGTGTTATATCAGGAAATACAGAGTAGACAATGTCATGTGTGCAGTGACTCACACATCACGTGATAGCAACATCTGACAGTCTCAGCCATTAGACAGTGGTAGGTGGCCCTTACAGTGCTGATGTCATATAGACTATATAAGCTTGTGCACTGGTAATTAGCCTTTAGTTGGTGTAATGGTAGTAATGTACACACATATGTGTTCTATCTCACTGCATCTCCTAGCTATCCTACTAGCTAGGCTATAGGCAGCACAAGTCAGAATTGAAAACTGAACAATAGCACAGGTCTGCAAAAAACCTCCATTTTGTCATAGGACATCACGTTTCCTGACAATTCAGGTAACTATGTTAAATAAGGCAATACCTCAAAATAATTGGAAATAGACTTATAAAATTAATGTTTTATTAAATTTTTTTCATGAAAATCCTTTTTTGAACTGAAATGATCTCACTAACACACACTAAACTCGATTCTTCTTCCCTGTGAGGCTCCTCTTGGTGCATTTACGTTTGTGAGTAGCATCTGGAATGTCTCTCTGAAGCATCCAACAGTCTGCCATCATTGTAATGCTCCATTTTCCCTGGTATCTCCTTTCCATCTTTTTAATGTCTTGGTGGAATCGTTCACATTGTTCCTCACTCACAGCTCCCACATTTTCAGGAAAGTAGTCAAGGTGGGACTGGAGAAAATGCACTTTCAAACTCATCAGGCAACCTAAAGCTTGAAATGCTTTCAGCATTTGTTCAACAATCTTTTTGTAGTGAGGATCTTTGTTATTGCCTAAAAATTTCTCTACGACTTCTGTAAATGCAATCCACCCTTCTTTTTGAGGATCTGTCATGGTATCGACAAACTCTTGATCAACTATAAGCCTTCTAATGTCTGGTCCGACGAACACACCTTCCTTCAATTTTGCCTCCGACAGGCCTGGAAACTTGGTGACCAAGTATTTGAAGCATTCTCCATCTCTTGGAAGTGATTTTACGAATTGCTTCATAAATCCCAATTTTATGTGGAGAGGTGGTAGAAGAACTTTATGGGGAGGTACCAAAGTTTCTCAGAGGACATTTTTTTCACCAACTGTTAGCACCCTCGACTGTCATCTCTTCTTGGTCCAGTGATTTTGTCGGTCTCGACTGTTCCATAGACACAGAAAACAAGGGTATTTGGTATACCCAGCTTGTTGCCCGAGCAGCATGCACAAGTCCTTCAAGTCCCCACACACTTGCCAACCATGGTCTTCATATTTAAGTTTACGAAGAACCAATTCCAAGTTCTCGTAGGTTTCCTTCAAGTGTACAGAATGACCTACAGGGATAGAAGCATAAAAACCACCATTGTGGAGTAAAACTGCTTTCAGATTTGTTTTTGAAGAATCTATAAAAAGACGCAATTGCTCTGAATCATATTGGATTTTAAATTGACCCGTCAGACCTTCGACATCGATGCAATAAACCAACTTGTCTTCCTGGGCAAAGTAAGGAACGAACTCCTTTTCATGATGTCTGAACCAAGAAAATTACACTCCTGGTAACAGTAAATTCCTGCTTTTCAGCCTTGATCTGAGTAACTGAGCAGCATCTTTGGGAAGATTCATGTCTCTTACCAAATCATTCACCTCCTCCTGAGAAAACAATTTTGGTCTTGTATCATCTTCAATGTCAGAATTTGATTCGTCACCTAGTTCAGGTATGACGTCACCTTCATCGGAGCTAGGTATCTCTTCCAAGGTAGCAGGGGGCTTGGGTACAGATATATCTGTGCCATGGGGGATGGGACGAATTGCTGAGTGAAGATTGGGGTATGAAATGGAATGCTTCCATTTGGAATTAAACCCTTTCACATCACATGAACAAAAGTAACAGTCTCACTATGGTTCTATTGCTCTCGCCATACCATAGGAATCCCATAATGGAAAGATTTTTTCTTACCCTTGAACCAGTTTCAGATGTCCTTAACACACCATTTGCACACTTTATGAGGCGCCCAAACTTTATGTTGATCTTCAAGTTTTAGCCCAAAGTATGCGAAGTATACTTTTTTCACAAAGTCTGTAATGTTGTGCTGTTGCTTCAACACTGGGAAACACGGTTGAAGAATGACAAGCTAACACGAACTGCGATGAAAAAGTGTGAACAGGCTAGAACCAAGAAAAAAAATTGAATCAAGCCCGGGCATATCAGAGCCTGCGTGTTCAGCTTGCTACATGTTGACATTGGTTTCCATTAGCTCACTCTGGAAGTTCTTTTCTTTGAGAGTTAAGGTTTATTTTTGGCATTTTATATCGTAAATGCACTTATGTGAATTAATTAATAGTAATTTGGACTTTAAATTTGGTTAACCTTCCTCTAGTGCAGGGGTGTCAAACTCATTTTCACCGGGGGCCACTTCAGCCTCACGGGGTACCTTGAAGGGCCAAGATTATTTTACACATGTATAAAAGTAACTTCTCCTTAACAGATAAGCGAGCTATTAAGGAGTAGTTACATTTGTACATTACTACTGTTACAATCAGCCCTTTAAGGGCAACCAGGAAGAACATAATGTATTGTTAAAACCTAAGACATTGGCATGTTACATACTATCCTCATCCTTTTCTGAATATATCAAAAATTAAGCAATATACAAATACCGTAACCCTGCAAATGGTATTATGCTCTATAGTCGCCTCTGCACATGGTATTATGCCCCACAGCAGCCCCTGCACAGCAGTCTTCTGCCCACACAGTGCCCCTGCACGGGTATTATGCTCCATAGTTGCCCCTGCACACGGTATTATGCTCCATAGTGGCCCCTGCACACGGGCCCCCGGTAATATGCTCCATAGTGGCCCCTGCAAATGGTATTATGCTCCATAGTGGCCGCTGCACACATTATTATGCTCCATAGTGTCCCCTGCACACGGTATTATGCTCCTTAGTGGCCCCTGCATTGGTATTATGCTCCAGAGTGGCCCCTGCACACGGTATTATGCTCTATAGTGGCCCCTGCACATGGTATTATGCTTCATAGTTGCCCCTGCACACGGTATTATGCTCCATAGTGGCCCCTGCACACGGTATTATGCTCCATAGTGGCCCCTGCACACGGTATTATGCTCCATAGTTGCCCCTGCACACGGTATTATGCTCCATAGTGGCCCCTGCACACGGTATTATGCTCCATAGTGGCCCCTGCACACGGTATTATGCTCCATAGTGGCCCCTGCAAATGGTATTATGCTCCATAGTGGCCCCTGCACACATTATTATGCTCCATAGTGGCCCCTGCACACGGTATTATGCTCCTTAGTGGCCCCTGCATTGGTATTATGCTCCAGAGTGGCCCCTGCACACGGTATTATGCTCTATAGTGGCCCCTGCACATGGTATTATGCTTCATAGTTGCCCCTGCACACGGTATTATGCTCCATAGTGGCCCCTGCACACGGTATTATGCTCCATAGTGGCCCCTGCACACGGTATTATGCTCCATAGTTGCCCCTGCACATGGTATTATACTCCATAGTTGCCCCTGCACACGGTATTATGCTCCATAGTGGCCCCTGCACACGGTATTATGCTCCATAGTGGCCCCTGAAAATGGTATTATGCTCCATAGTGGCCCCTGCACACATTATTATGCTCCATAGTGGCCCCTGCACACGGTATTATGCTCCTTAGTGGCCCCTGCATTGGTATTATGCTCCAGAGTGGCCCCTGCACACGGTATTATGCTCTATAGTGGCCCATGCACATGGTATTATGTCCCACAGTGACCCCCCACCCATGAACTATTATTATACTCTGGGGGTCTTTTCAGACCCCAGAGTATAATAACCGGAGACCCAGGTGGTGACAAACATAAAAACCACTGTTACTTACCTGGGCTCCGGTGCTCTCCCTGCGTTCGGCCTTCTTCAATGTCGCACAGACCGGCGTCGCGGCGTTGCGACGTCGGCCCGGCCCGGCTCACGTGACGCCTGCGACGTCACCAAAGAAGGCCGAAGCCTGCTGGGAGTATCATCGGATCGCCGGAGAGGTGAGTAACACAGGTTTTTATGATTATCACCTCACCTGGGCTCCGGTCTCCCCGGGGTCATAGGGTCCCCGGGGTCTGAAAAGACCCCGGAGTATAATAATAGTAGTATTTGATGGGGTTCGCCGGCCGCGGCCTCACTTACCATCCCCGCTCCTGCACACAGCCGCTTCTGCGTCCCATAGCAGAAGGGGGAAGGGGGGGCGGCGGGGGCGGCCCAACGACCAGCGCGAGCAGCGGAGGCGCTCCATGTAGGTAGGCCGTTACGTGCCGGGCGCGGGCATCCTCCGCAGGCAACGGCCTATTTATATATATAAAAAAATTTATTTCACCTACCTGCGATGCCTTCATGCAGCCACCGCCTCCCCCCCCCTCTTCTTCTTGTCTGCGACGTCTGCGTGTCAGCGTAGGATGCGCGATGACGCCACTGTATCGCCGCCTGCCCCGCGCTGACATGCAGAGGTCTTGTAAACCAGCCCAGGACAGGTATCGCTCAGCTTTTTTTTTTTTTTTTTTTTTTTTTTTTTAAGTTTTGGCCTGTCCTGTCCTGGGCTGGTTTACATTACATAGACAATAAAAAATGCCGCCCGGGGCCAGATAAGTGCCGGGCCGGATAACGGGCCGGACAGCAGAGGGCCGGTGGCCCGCACGTCGGCCCACGCCCCCTTGTGTTTGACACCTGTGCTCTAGTGTTAGCTTTCTGTTACTCTTTCTTATGTTATGACGGGTCGGTTTTGACCCGCGGGTCTTAAATCACCCCTAGGATACCCTAAAAACAGTTATTTATGATCCAATTTGTTTCTTACCTCTTAGTTACCTTGTTAGGGTTTCTCATCCATGGAAGGATTGATTTTAATATTTTTGTTGTGGCCCCCTGGGCCTTTCATTTGAGAGCGTACCCTTCATTTTCAATATAAAAATATTGTCAAATGAACCTCAAGAGAATAATATAAACTTAAAAAAGTTTGTTATATTACCTGACTATTACTGAAGGGTTTTAGAACACATTTCTTAAATGTAAAAAAAAATATACATATATATATTTTATATTATTAACTCTAGTAACATCTATGGTGTTACGGGTCAATTTTGACCCATATCTAACTACTTTATGAAAAAGGCAAAAAACAGATTTTTTTTTTTATAGAACTTTAATACAAATAAAAGATGAAAATTATATTAACATTAATAGCAATAATAATAAAAAGTAGCTTTTCTAGGTCAAACAAACAAACAACAATCAATCAAGCAAATCAAATCAACAGAAATCAAGTACTAGTTTTTAGATGCATTAGTATTTAGATGCATATGTGGCAAAAAGTGACACTTTTTGTGTGTTCTTTGCAGAGGTATTTTTTGCAGGCGAAGCACGATGTGTTTGTCTTTCTGTCCTTATTGCTAGGGCAGACCTGACACCTCTTTCTTTTAGAATCAGGTGGTCTCACTGGGGTTGTAGCTGTTGTGGTTGATGTTGAGGCAGGGCTGGTTGAGGAGGATGCTGGTGATGATGCTCTTTGTGTTGCTGTGGGTGTGGGCGAACCGCACTTGTCGAGCTCTGGATTTCTCGGACCAAGGCTGCAGCGGCTGGGTCTCGGGGCACCCGTTCCCTTTGGTCAATGTGCGCCTTGACAAGAGATCTTCCTAGTTCCTCAAGAAACATCCTCCGCTTGTTTTTTTTTTGTTTTCCTTTGCATGGTCCTGCCTTGGTGAATGTGGGTCCACAACACAAATGCATTGTATGCTGACACCTCAAGGATGTTGGAAAATACAACCATTGGCCATCTCCTAGTCATTCGCTGGCAAGTGTAGGGTGGGGGGCAGTCAGCTTGTCCAGATTGTCCACTCCTCCCCTTGTTTTTGTTATAGTCCAGGATTATTCTGGGCTTTTTGTCACTTCCTGATGACACAGCTGCATCTTTGTGAAGTGTGGACATCAGTACCACATCCTCGTTTTTTGCGGCCGTTTTGGAAGGGGGGCAGTGGTGGTGTCTGGAAACAGCAGTTTGGGAGTGGAGCTGTGCTGCACTGCTCAGCGGATAATATCACCACTTTGGGGCAAGTGGCAGCCCTGTCCTGTCAGCTGCAACCCAATTCAAAGCGGTGCGGGGAGCTCAGGTTATGTTTTTTTCTCTGCCCCACCGTGGTCGATCTTCCTCCCTGCCGGAGTTCTGTCCAGGTCATAGCTGGTGTGAGTGGCCCTCAATTTATGTTCTTCTTGGAAGTGTGTTTTACTTGATCATGTCAGTCCTTCCCCCACTGGTTGGAATGTGATGCAAAGGAGGTTACACCTCTGGACACTATGTCTCACTGGTTTTCATCCCTGGCTGGGGGAGGTGAAGGGTGTGGTTGGAGAGGGTCTCCCACGGAGGTAGGGAGTTTTCTCAGAGTCTATTGTGTTGGGCCTGGAAGAGAGACAGCTAAGAGAGCAGAGCTGTGTGCTCAGGTATCTTTCTATATTTTAATTTCCCTTTTATTTCGGTGTATTGTATCATCGCACTTTTGCTTGTATGTTTATGCTTGATCATATTAATATTGTATATTTCTGTATATGCTATTAATTCATACCGACCCACTTGGGTTATTAAACATATAAAATTTATATCGCTCATTTCGTTTTATCCTATGGCCCGGTCTACTCACGGTGTGTGAGTGGGAGGTTAAGAAAGAAGTTTGATCGCAGGCGTGCCAGGCGGCTGGGCGAGGCGATATTCTTCACAGTGGTGGCAGCGTTGTGGGATCTTAGGATAACAGTGTGTGGGTGTGGTATCACGCAGACACTGGGGATTGCGGCAATCCTATGGAACGAGCGCGGTATGAGATCAAGCTTAAAATACGGTGAAAGTTTGGTACAGTACTGTTCCCTCCCTTCTTCTTTTTTCTGTCCTATCTTTTATTTGGCAACGACTTCCAGTGGATGTCTCGGTCTCTGAGAAGTGGAGCCAGGGGACGTCAGCAACTGACTGATACAAACACTGCGCAGATGGCTGATATGGAAGGTGCTGCAGCCGGGCAGGACGAGGAGCAAAGTCCTGAGGGGCTGGCACAAGAAAACATCACCATGCCAGACGGTGCAGCAGGTGCCCGGACCCCAGAGGTAACTGAGCCTGGAGGGACCAGTAACCCCAGTTCTGTGGGGGCAACGGACTTATACTTGCAAATGGCCCTACAGCAGATAGACGCCAGTGACTCTAGCGCCCGTCTGCAGGTGATTCACCAGTACCAAGCTGCTGCAGAGCGCCGGGCGGAGAGAGAAGCTGCAGAGCGCCGGGCGGAGAGAGAGGCCGCTGCCGCTGCTGCAGAGCGTCGGGCTGAGAGAGAGGCTGAGCGGAGAGGCCCGTGAATGCCAGGCGGAGAGGGAGCATCAGCTTGAGCTAAAAAAGCTGGAACTTCCCCGGCAGGTGCAACCTTCTCCTGCACAAACTTCAGGAGCCCAAGCACTAAAGATCCGATCTGAGGACTTTCCAATCTTGGAAGAGAACGGGGATTTGGACTCGTTCTTGCGGGGATTTGAGAGGGCGTGTAAGCAGTATCATATTCCCCAGGCAGAATGGGCCCGTTACGTGTCTCCCCGGCTGAAGGGAAAAGGCCTGGATGTTTTCACGAACTTACCAGAGGATGCGGACTATGAGACCATCAAAGCGGCGCTGATCCGGAGATACCGGCTCACGCCGGAGGTGTACCGCAAAAAGTTCAGGAATATACAGCGGGGTCCCACAGAGAGCTATGCGGATGTTCTGCACCACTTACAGGCTACATTCTGGCAGTGGATTAAAGGACTTACTGTCACCACGTTTGAGGGAATTGGGGATCTTATGATAAAGGAACAATTTCTCCAGGTGTGCCCTCTGGAGGTCCGCCAGTTCGTGTGTGATTGGAAACCCAAAACAGCAGACAAGGCTGCAGAGATTGCTGACGACTATGTGTCCACCAGGGAGCAAGGGATCAAGAGAGGAGCCACACTGCAGAGACCCCCAAGCGGGAAGGAGGGGCAAAGTTGGAGTTCACCACAGCCTGCGGTCTCCAAGTGGGGTAAGACAAACTCTGTCCCGGGTGCCCCCTCTACTTCCCCTGTCCCAAGAACTCTGGGCGCCCCAGGGACCACCTCTAAATCCCAAGGAGTGGTCCGGCGGTGTCATGCTTGTAACCAGCCAGGACATTTTAAGGCGGAGTGCCCCAACCGCTCTAAGAACCCCCCTGTTTCCCCAGCCACGGCAGCTGGCTCATCTGTATACTTGGTGGGGAGGGAGGGGGTTGCAATCCGATACCAACAGTCAACAGGTCATTGTGGGGGGTAAAGTGGTCATGGGATTTCGGGACACTGGGGCGCAGATTACTCTGGTGCAACCTGACTTGGTCCCTGCGGACAGTATTATCCCTGGAAAAACTCTGACCCTGAAGGGTATTGGACAAGAACGCGTAACTGTGCCCATGGCTTGCGTCCATTTGGACTGGGGTGCGGGAAAAGGGATGTGTGATGTGGGGCTAATGTCTGATCTGCCTGCCAGTGTACTATTGGGAAGAGATTTGGGGCCCTCGCTGTGACAAAATGTCTGTACTGAAGGATGATTTTAATGAGGTGTTGAAGCCTGCCACACAGGCACAGACACAGGCAGAGGGAGGGGTCAGCCTTTTGTCTCCCCTTGCTATGTGCCCAGCTAAAGTAATCAGTGAGCATGTGAATGAGACATTGTGGAATGCTGACCTGGCTGTAGCCCCGCCCACATCTGCGGGTGATGAGAGCCCCCTCAGTGTGACCCTGGCTCAGCCATTCACCCATGCAGATCACTGTGAATCAATGAATGAATGCAATGTCAATGTAATTGCTAATTCTTGCCTTGCAGGTTTACAGGGTAGCTCTTCTGAGATGCTGGGGGCAACCCCAACTGAGGACAATGTGCGAGGTGGTCAGGTGGGTCACGGGGATCTCAGGGCCGATCCGGATGAGGAACGGACTGCTGGTGTTGCGGTGGTAACCCGCAGCCAGAGTGCTAGAGGGGTGGAAGGCGCTCCGACCCCTGAGGCGTTCCCTCTGTCACCCGGAGATGGCACTGAGGCCGCCGTGACTAGCCTCCCCACCCTGAAGCCGGAGGAGCCCGGCGGGTATGTGACATGCACATCTCTTCTGTCTGGTTCCAGTCAGGAGTTCAGGGACGCTGTCCAAGCTGACCGCAGTCTGGACACATTGAAGGAGCGTGCTGATCAACCTCCCTTGGAGTCAGACAAGGACCGTATGTACTGGGAGCAAGGGAGGTTGTACCGGGAAACGATCCCCACAAAGGGAAAAGAAAGTCGGCTCAGGGAGAACCATTTGGTGGTACCCCAACCCTACCGGGTGGAGTTGTTGCGGATTGCTCATGATATTCCACTGGCAGGCCACCTGGGGATCGCTAAGACCAAGGCTCGCCTCAGCCACTTATTCTACTGGCCTAAGATGGGGACAGATGTAGCTAAATACTGCCGTTCATGTGACACTTGTCAGAGGATGGGCAAGGCGGGGCAAGGCTCCAAAGCACCAATGATACCTATGCCCATCATAACCGAACCTTTCCAGCGGGTGGCTGTGGA
The DNA here is from genome assembly GCA_947044405.1 of Leptodactylus fallax. Classification (NCBI taxonomy): domain Eukaryota; kingdom Metazoa; phylum Chordata; class Amphibia; order Anura; family Leptodactylidae; genus Leptodactylus; species Leptodactylus fallax. The sequence goes on along the minus strand of CAMRHE010000050.1, from coordinate 1,388,494 downwards.
TCTCATTGGACCCCTGTCCATTCCCAGTCGCACCAGGAAACGTTTCATATTAACGGTAGTAGACTACGCTACTAGGTACCCGGAAGCTGTCGCGCTGTCTTCCACCCGGGCTGATGTAGTGGCCAAGGCTCTGGTAGGCATCTTCTCCTGTGTTGGATTTCCCAGAGAGATGCTCACATACCAAGGTACCCAGTTCATGTCTGCCTTGATTCAAGGCCTGTGTAAGGTAACAGAGGTGCAACATCTGGTGTCCAGCCGGATCACCCACAGACCAATGGCCTGTGTGAACGGTTCAATGGCACCCTGAAGCAGATGCTCAGGATGTTAGTCGAGTCCCACAGGCGCGACTGGGAGCCTTATCTCCCGCACCTGCTGTTCGCTTACCGGGAGGTGCCTCAAGCCTCAACGGGATTCTCCCCCTTTGAGCTCTTGTACGGGAGACGTGTACGTGGGCCCCTAACTCTTGTGAAAGAGTCCTGGGAAGGAGAAACGGCCATCCAAGGTGTGCCAGTCGTGGAGTATGTCCTGCGATTCCGTGACCAAATGCAGGCTATGGCGCAGCTGGTGCATGACAACATGATCCAGGCTCAGGCTGACCAGAAGCGCTGGTATGATCAGAATGCCCGTGAGAGAACATACCAGCCAGGGCAGAAGGTATGGGTCCTAGTCCCTGAGCCCCAGGACAAGCTTCAGGCAAAATGGGCCGGTCCATACGTCGTGCACCAGCAGGTCAACAGCGTCAGCTACCTGGTCACTGTTGATCCAGGCCGGAACAGGTATAAAGTCTTCCATGTCAACGTGATGAAGGATCATCATGACCGGGAAGCTAGTGCCTTTCCGGTATGCAGTCTGTTAGAGGAGGGGGAAGAAGAAGACCTTGCTGACTTGCTTGCTCATTTTCAGGAGGATGGGTCCAACAAGAAGGCACAGGTGAACCCCCTGCTGGCTGAGGCCCAGCTGTCCCAGCTGGATGGAGTTTTGCACTCCCTACCTGGTCTGTTCTCCGCGAAGCCCAGGAGAACTGACCAGGCCATTCACCATGTGGATACCGGGAATCATGCCCCTATCCGGCGGTCGCCATATCGCGTCTCCTCGGAGGTACAGGTCCAGATGCGCAAGGAGATTGGCGAGATGCTGGACCTGGGGGTGATTCGGCCCTCTCACAGTGCATGGGCTTCACCTGTGGTTCTTGTGCCTAAAAAGGACCGGACCACCCGGTTCTGTGTAGATTACAGGGAACTTAATGCGGTTACAGTCGACGACGCGTACCCCATGCCGCGCATCGACGACCTGCTTGACCGGTTAGGTAAGGCCCAGTACCTGTCCATCATGGACTTGAGTCGGGGATACTGGCAGATCCCCCCTGTCCCCTCAGGCACAGGAGCGATCAGCCTTTATCACCCCTTTCGGACTGTTCGAGTCCACTGTCATGCCATTCGGCATGAAGAATGCCCCTGCCACTTTCCAGCGGATGGTCAACTCCCTGCTGACGGGATGCGAAGGGTTTGCCACGGCGTACCTGGATGACATTGCCGTCTTCAGCTCCACTTGGGAGGGACACCTACAGCACCTGGCGCAGGTGCTGAGGCGGATCCACCGTGCGGGCTTGACCATCAAACCGGAAAAGTGTCAGTTGGGCATGCGCGAGGTCCAATACCTGGGACACCGGGTAGGTGGGGGAACCCTGAAACCAGAACCTGAAAAGCTGGATGTAATCACGTCCTGGCCGACCCCCAAGACCAAGCGACAGGTGATGTCTTTCCTGGGTACGGCAGGGTACTATAGGAAGTTCGTACCGAACTATAGTGCTCTGGCTGCCCCCTTGACAGACCTCACCAAGAAGAAGTTGCCGCAAACTGTCCAGTGGACGGATGCTTGCGAGCGCTCCTTCCAAGCCCTGAAAGCGGCCCTGCCGAACGCACCTGTACTTCAGGCATACGATGAGACACGTCCGCTTGTGCTACAGACAGACGCCAGCACCTACGGACTCGGTGCCATACTGAGCCAGCTTGACTCAGCGGGGCAAGAGCACCCGGTGCAGTACCTCAGCCGAAAGCTACTGCCGCGGGAGGTGGCCTACGCCACAGTGGAGAAGGAATGCCTAGCAATTGTTTGGGCCTTGCAGCATCTGCAGCCTTACTTGTATGGGCGCCACTTCACCGTGGTGACGGATCACAACCCCCTGATCTGGATCAAACGTGTTGCAGGTCAGAATGGACGGTTGTTACGTTGGAGCCTGGTGCTGCAGCAATACAACTATGACATCCGGCACAAGCCTGGCCAGGCCCATGGCAACGCCGATGGCCTGGCCCGGCGGGGTGAGGCTGCAGAGGTGCGGGTGGAAGAGGAACGGAGGCTCCTCCTTCCTCCCGACACGCTCTAAAAGGGGGAGGTCTGATGATGAGACCCTCAATTTATGTATCTTTCTTGGAAGTGTGTTTTTACTTGATCATGTCACTCCTTCCCCCACTGGTTGGAATGTGATGCAAAGGAGGTTACACCTCTGGACACTATGTCTCACTGGTTTTCATCCCTGGCTGGGGGAGGTGAAGGGTGTGGTTGGAGAGGGTCTCCCACGGAGGTAGGGAGTTTTCTCAGAGTCTATTGTGTTGGGCCTGGAAGAGAGACAGCTAAGAGAGCAGAGCTGTGTGCTCAGGTATCTTTCTATATTTTAATTTCCCTTTTATTTCGGTGTATTGTATCATCGCACTTTTGCTTGTATTTTTTTTTGTTTGATCATATTATTTTTGTATTTTTTTGTATATGCTATTAATTCATACCCCCCCACTTGGGTTATTAAACATATAAAATTTATATCGCTCATTTCGTTTTATCCTATGACCCGGTCTACTCACGGTGTGTGAGTGGGAGGTTAAGAAAGAAATTTGATCGCAGGCATGCCAGGCGGCTGGGCGAGGCGATATTCTTCACAGCTGGTAAAAAAATTGTCACAAGTAATGTTGTGACCCTGCAGTCCAGTAGTCATATCGAGGACTACACGTTTTCCTTGGTTTTTTTCAGGGATGCCGCTTGCAGACTTGCCTGTGTAAATCTGTAGATTCCATGCACAGCTAGTTTTTGCATCACAGGCTGCCCAGATTTTTATGCCGTATTTGCCTGGCTTACTTGGCATGTATTGCCGGAAGGGGCATTTTCCACGGAAAGGGAGAAAACGTTCGTCTACTGTCACCTCTGGCCCTGGGTTGAACATCAGTGGAAGGAGCTGCACCCATTTCTCCCAAACATCCCTGATGGGAGCAAGTTTGTCAGATTTTGTTCTGGTGTCTCTGTTGTCAAATCTGAGGACTCTTGATATCATTTGAAACTTTTGAAGTGACATTGTTGCCTGGAAAATATTCCTGCCTGTCGATGCGTCCCAGAGACTATCAGTGGCCTCATTGCAGGATTTGTACACTCCAGCAAGGAGAAGAACACCAATGTAGGCATCCAGGTCATCATCATGAAGGTCATTCCACATGTTGCCGTGGACTTTTTTTTCCTTCAAGGTTTGTCATAGCAATAATGACTTTTTTTTATTGACAATGGCATAAACAGATCAAAACATGTCTTGATGTCACTTACTCTTGTCACAGCAAACCTTGTGATCCCAGGGGTCATTTTTATGACATTTGCAGCATCTGCCCTGCCATGTACATCTGGAGGTACTGAGCTCCAAATGATCTTGCCTCTTTTGGATTTGAATCTTTCAGCAGGAGCAGCTTCAGCACCGGTGACCTCCTCATCAGACTGATCAGAACTTTCTGTGTCTTCCGGTTGATACTCCACATCATCTTCCTCCTCAGAAACCTGTTCATCTGTATCAGTTTGCTGCTGTGTGTACTCTGATTCATTATCATCCAAGATATAATCCAGAATTTGGCTTGCATCTAATCTTCTCCTCATTGTTGCATGGTGTAAACTGAAGATGTATACTCTGCAAATTACCAACTGTAAGCTGATTTGGCCATACATGCCTGGACATGTCCCTAACTCAAGTTGTTGGAGGTAGAGCTGGCTGTGGGCTGTTGGTTTATATTGTGTTTATGAGTTCAGTTTTGGGACTTATTATTGTTTTTTTACTCTTATATTAGACCTGGGTCGAAATTGACCCCAACAACACAAATGTTATAATTTTAATAAGAGCATTTTACAATTTAGTAAAATAGTTTTATTTTATTGTATTTTGTTTAAAAATAAGTTCCTGAAAAAGTCAAAAAGTCTTGATGCAATAAACAAATGTATGTAGAATTTGTATGCATTTAAAACCTAAAACGGGTCGGTCACGACCCTAACACTAGAGGAAGGTTAAAAACCCATAATATAAAAAAATACCAAAAATTTAAAATAATTTGATAAATTTGAAGACAATTTTGCATTTTGTAGCAAATCCTGATGTCTAGGAGTTTTTTCAATGTCTTATTTGTTTTCAGAACACCAAAATACATGGAAATTAGATGAAAATAATCAAACAGCTTTTTAGTCGAAGACCTGTGTAGTTATAGGAGTACTTAGAAAGAAAGAATCAAGCTATAATACACTAGTGGATTAGTAATGCAGTACTAGTACAGAATTTAATGGACAGACATAGGACAGGTTCAGTCAGTGAGTCTGCTCTGCTGCAAACAGTTAACCCTTTCATTGCCAGGCAATAATCTATATTGTCTGACAGTACTTGTAATAGAACAATTTCATGTCTTCTCTATACACATAACACATTCTTTCTGGCATTACTTTAAATCTGAAAGTCTGAGGAAAGGTGCACACCTCGACATCGACACATGGAGCAGCAATTATGGACAAGTACAATACATGGCCTTCACAGCTCACTGGGCCAATGTTTTGAGTGGCAGTGGCCAAAATCCAGAAATGCATTAAGGCCAAGGGCTAGTTCCACCTCGATTGTGCAGGCCCAGTTCTGACACCATGCAGGACCCATCCACCTCCTCTGGATCCTCCTCTGTGGACCGTTTCCCACTATCATCTTCACCAGGGCAAGCCATTGCTTCCAATCCTCTTCCTCTAACCTTATTTCATGGGTGTAAGGCAAAGGACTGTCATGCAGTTTTGCAATTAATGAGCTTGGATCAGAGGAGCTGCTTTGCTTAATCCTGCAGCAAGTATCTCTCATGGATGTGTCACACCAACTCCAACTGGGCAGCGTTGCCAATGACAACGGCACCAATATTGTTGCTGCGCTGCAGTTAGTACGAATGACACATTGTCCCTGTATGATGCATGTTCTTAATCTGATGGTTCACCGCTTTATTAACCTGTATAGTGGCTTAAAAGAGGTGCTCCTCATGGCCAGAAAAATTTGAGCACATTTCAGATGATCTTACGTTGCAAAAAAACACCCTGCTCAATTTCCAACAACAAAACGGTCTTCCGTTGCACCACCTTAACTGTGACATTCCAGCTCAGTGGAACTCCACCTTAAACACGGGGGATCGTCTGTGTGAGCAGCAGAAGTGGTGAACGATTATTGCACACAGTGGACCACAGGGACAATGTGTTACTTCAAGATACGTCATTGGAGGCTCATGAGGGAAGTTTGACGACTTCTCAAGCCCTTTAAAGAAACCAAATTTGGCAGCAGGGATGACTGCAGCATCAACGATGTAATCCCTCTATTGTATATTTTACAGGAAACCCTTACACTCATACAACGAGGGATGGAAAAGGAGGAACAGTTATCACCTCTTAGTCAACGTCATTGCCTTGTGTTGACTGAGGAGGATGAGGATCCTGGTCAGGGTCATCATTATGGTAGAGGAACTGGGATTCCTAGACTGGAAGAGGAGGAGGACTCTCCCTTGAATGCAGAGGGGGCCCTTGATATGTCACAATCACAGCCAGGGGAGGAGGCTGACCCATATCTGTTTCAAGAAGATGATGATGACAACGACAACGCTGGCAAAGAATGCCAACCTGGCTCCCATGATAAACACTGGCAAGCATGGCAGGCTGTATGCTCCACTGCTTACACAGTGACAAGCATATTATTGGCATCAAGGACATGGATGAGTACTGGATGGTAGTGCTGTTAGATCCTCTCGATAAAGACAAAATGGGGGAATTCTTGAATATTTGGGGGAAAAATTTGAATATTATCAGGATAGCATACCCAACTTGCCGCAACATTTAGGGAGAGCACTACAACTTATTTCTGCCCATTCTGTACTTATAGTCCAGGAGATAACTCTGACCCCATGGAATTCTGGGTCAATAGGTTAGAGCAATGGAAGGAGTTGGCCCAGTTTGCCCTGGGAGTTTTATCTTGTCCAGCTTCAAGTGTTATGGCCGAGAGGGTGTCCAGTGCTGCTGATGGTATTGTACCACCTAAAAGGAAGAAACGGTCCACAGGTAGCGTAAAAAAAAAAAAAAATATCATAATGAATCAGACATGGATCCATGAAGATTTTCAAACCTCCGGCTAATGACTCTGAATATTAGTGTCACCGTCTCCCTTCATCATCATCTTCCATTTACTGTACTGCTGCTGATACTCGCTGCTGCTGCTACTCCTAAATAGCTACCACCACTGCTATCACTCAGTCAGGCATGTCCTCAGCCTGGTCCATCATATTAAGACCTGCCGCACTGCCACACATGTTGCCACAGCTACTACCACTGCCACCACTCAGTCAGACATGTTGTGGGACCCGGTCTATCATATTATGCCCTGCTGCACTTCCACACATGTTGCCACAGCTGCCTTGTGCCTACCATCACTGCCATCACTCAGTCAGGCATGTCCTGCAACCTGGTCCATCATATTATGTACTGCCACACATGTTGCCACAGTTGCCTAGTGCCAACCACCACTGCCACTAGTCACTAGACATGGCCTGTGGCCTGGTCCATTATATTAGTCCCTGCCGAACTGATTCACATGTTGCCACAGCTACCACCACTCAGACAGACATGTTCTGTGACATGGTCCACCATCACATTCCACTATAGCACACTGTTGGTGCCAATACCACAGTGTTTTCATTTAAATATCTGCCCCCATCACAGGATAAGTTTTGGTGACTTTTTTTTTTTGAAAAGCCAATTCTTCATCACTGTTCAAGTGGCTCACAGCCTCAAATTTTTCTCCCAAATAACAATAAGCCTGTAGAACTGACAAGCCATAAAAACAGGCTAATATTCTTACAAAACATTGCTTTTTGCAATATAACTGCCATGTTTGTCTAAAAAGCAATGGGCACGCATATTTCCCTAATAAATAGGTAAGTTTTGGAGCATTTTAAATGTTAAATGCATGAATTTGTATCCTCTGCTTAACATTCATTTTTCCGTAGACATACATGTCACATACATGTCAATTGGCTATATAAGTTCCCAGGAGCTCTAAGAGTATTCTGCACTATATTTTAAGCCAATTTAAAGTGTAGTTCGTACCAAAACATACCGGGGACCTGAGCCGTCGAACCCGAACACGAAATGAATCTTGAAAGGTTCGGCCATCTCTATTTATAAAGTTTCTTATATTCATTCACCAGTATTATTCATTTATGAAATTTTTTTTCTCATAACTGGTGGTACACTTTGCATTCAGACCAAATTTATTCAGACCCAATGGAATCTGAAGACCAGATTAATCTAATTTGACCTAAAACGACAAATACAAATGGGGATAGTAAACACTGTAATAACAACTTGTTAGAGAAAATGCCTTTTTCTCCACTTATGTCTCCACTGTTTCCTTCCTTGCCCCTCCTAAATTGGCACTCACTTTGATATCTTCATCTAATCCAACTTGGTCTCCCAAAACAGAAGGCATCAAAGTATAGTTGACAACAGTGGCGTAACTAGGAATGGCTGGGCCTCAAGGTGAACATTTGACATGGGGCCCCCCCGAACCGCCGCCCCCAACCCCCCCCCCCCCCCACAAACCGCCACCCGCAACCCCCCCCCCGCATAAACGCATTCCTGCACACACTATTATGCGCCATAGTTGCCCCTGCACACAGTATTATGCCCCATAGTGGCCCCTGCGAACTGTATTATGCCCCATAGTGACCCCTGCACACAGTATTATGCCCCATAGTGTCCCCTGCACACAGTATTATGCCCCATAGTGGCCCCTGCACACAGTATTATGCCCCATAGTGGCCCCTGCCCACAGTAGTATGCCCCATAGTGGCCCCTACACACAGTAGTATGACCCATAGTGGCCCCTGCACACAGTATTATGCCTCATAGTGGACCACGCATGAACAATTATTATATTCTGGGGTCTTTTCAGACCCCAGAGTATAATGATCGGAGACCCAGGGGAGGATGCAAACATAAAATACAATGCTTCTTACCTCTCCCTGGCTCCGCTGCACTCCCGTGCGCTACTTCGGCCATCTTCAATGTTGGACCAGATCTCGCGTGAGTGAGTCCGGCGTCAAGATGCATAATGATGTCGGCTGACGTCTGGGACGTGAGCAAACAGGCCCGAAGCCTGCGGAGTGTAGGAGAGGTAAGTTACAGTGTTTTTTATGTTCCCTCACTTCCCCTGGGCCCCTGATCGTTATACTCAGGGGTCTCAAAAAAAGTGTTTGTGGGTTTCGTGGTAGCGGCTGCCACAGTGCTCCGGGTCCCGGGCCCCATAATGTTCCGGGCCCTGTTTCAGCCGCTACCGCTGCTACCCCGATATTTACGCCCCTGGTTGACAATAGAAATCCATGAAGAGAGAAGGAGGGAGAAGGATCCAAGTGAGAGAAAAGCAGAGACATCAGAACAGAGGTTCTACAGTAGTTAATAGGAAGTGTATTACTGTCTCACAACTACTGGATTCACATAATTACTGCTCATTACTTCTATATAATGTCCTCAATAGTGCTGCTGTGCATCTCAGAGGGATAGAGAAGCAGAATCTACAGTTTTCTCCACGGGCTGTGTATAGGAGACACCACAGCAGCTAGAAAGGGCATAGATATAGGGGGTACAGAGGTGGCAATTGCTACCAGGCTTTCTACCACTATTATAGTTAGCACATGGTACGTGAGTCCCTGTTAAGTATTTTGCATTTGTGTCCAGGAGCTTCAAGTTACACCTCTGGCAGCTAGTCTCTACCCACTAGCTCAGAAATAACTGATAATTAAAGGGGTTGTCTGGGATAATCTTATCTTTGTAATCTAAGTTACTTACCCCCCACCTACCTTCTAAATGACTTACCTTACCTAAAAGATATATTTACCTAGATTGCCGCGACAGTAATTTTCTGACTATCCGATGACGTTCCATTCCCCCCCGCTGCTAAGGGTGTTTTGTGGCACTGGCACTTATTAACCTATTAATAGCACTAACAGATCTTTTTTGAAATTTTTTTTTGCCTGGAAAATCCCTTTAAAGACAGCATGTGTAAACCTACTACAAATGCAGTATACACACGACATCATACCCTGAAAAGTTATTGAAAAGGTTAGGTGCCTTTTTTTAAATGATCAAGCCTTTAAAATTGCATATTATTTTATCAGTTTCATGGCTGTAAATATTTCTATGGTTACTCTCTTCTTTACATGGACTATAAATGACATGGCCATGAACTGATTTTTTATCCCCTGTAAGTAAACAATGAATGACAGCAAGCAGAAATCTCGAAAACCATTATTGTGGTTTGTGAGAGGCAGAAAGCTTGTCACCCCTGCCCTAGAGTGTAACTTTGTGTTGGTTTTTTCAGTTGTTATTTTGTGGGCTTAATGTTAAAGCATCACTCATTAAAGCATTATCAGTAGAGATGAGCGAATTTCTCAAATGTTCGATTCTGCAGTTCGATTCAAGTTCCAAAAATATTTGCTTCAATCCAAATTAATTTGCAGCGAATATCGCTAAAAAACACCTATTTCCTAGCTTCAGAGAGCCTGTATAGTGGTGTAGAACACTGTGCCTTGCAGCAACACGCATAGGGAGCCTACTGTGGTAGTCAAACAATACTGTGAGTCAGTATGACACACACATGACAGGCGCCGTTCTTAGAAACACTGCACACTTCACTTATTTGGACAGTTACGGGGCCAAAACTGACCAACTAACTCAAGTGTGAACCCAGCCTTACAGGTCCATGTTAGTGCCAGGTGGAAAGAACCGTGCAGAGGCCCAACATCCTACTGTAGAGTGAAAGAGCGCACTCCTTTTACACCATTGTCTGTGGATTCCACATATATGTCCACAGAGTAGAAAGGCGACATAATGTGGAGGTGGCAGCAGTATGAGGAGGCCATGCAGTGACCCAGTGGAAACGGCATGAAGTGGGCATACAGTGACCCAGCAGTAGCTGCGGCATGAGAAGGGCATACAGTGACCCAGTGGCAGAATTGGAGGTAGTAGCAGCCTTAGGACGGCATACAGTGACCCAGTGGCAGCGGCATGAGGAGGCCATACAGTGACACAGTGGCAGCTGCATGAGGAGGGCATATAGTGACCCAGTGGCTGCGGCATGAGAACAACATTCAGTGACGCAGTGGTTGCGGCATGAGGAGGGCATTCAGTGACCTAGTGGCAGCAGCATGAGGAGGGCATACAGTGACCCGGTGGCAGCAGCAAGAGGAGGAAATACAGTGACCCATTGGCTGCGGCATGAGGAGGGCATACAGTGACCCAGTGGCAGCAGCATGAGGAGGGCAAACAGTGACCCACTGGTTGCAGCATGGGGCGGGCATTCAGTGACCCAGTGGTTGCTGCATGAGGAGAGCATTCAGTGACCCAGTGGCTGCATCATGAGGAGACCATACAGTGACCCGGTGGCAGCAGCAAGAGGAGGGCATACAGTGACCAAGTGGCAGCAACATGAGGACTCCATACAGTGACCCAGTGGTAGTGGCATGAGGAGAGCATACAGTGACCCTGTAGCAGCAGCATGAGGAGGACGCAGAGTGACTCAGTGGAAGCTGCATGAGAAGGGTATATAGTGACCCAGTGGCTGCGACATGAGGAGGGCATACAGTGACCCAGTGGTTGCGGCATGAGGAGGATGCAGAGTGACGTAGTGGAAGCTGCATGAGGAGGGCATATAGTGACTTAGTGGCTGCGGCATGAGCAGGACATTCAGTGACCCAGTGGAAACGGCTTGAGGAGGGCATACAGTGATCCAGTGGCTGCGGCATGAGGAGGACATACAGTGACCCAGTTCCTCCCCTGTGTGACTTTGTTTGACCAGGCAAACAAGGTGTAGAACAGTGTGACACCGCTGTGCCCTGCACATGTGGTATGTTGGAGGAACACTGTGAATTGTCCCTGCAGTGGAGGCTGTGGAAACAGTGGAAGATGAGGTGGACATTGTTGCAGAACCAACGGCATGAGAACGTGGAGGCAGAAGCAGCGCCACCTGGCAAAGTTGCTGATGAAAAGTTGACAATGTGAAGTTGACAGCAGCTTGAGGAGGGCATACAGTGACCCAGTGTCTGTGGTATGAGGAGGGCATACAGTGAACCAGTGGTTGTGGCATGAGGAGGGCAAGCAGTGACCCAGTGGTTGTGGCATGAGGAGGGCATTCAGTGACGCAGTGGCTGTGTCATGAGGAGGCCATACAGTCACCCGGTGTCAGCAGCACGAGGAGGGCATATAGTGACCTAGTGGATGCTGCATGAAGAGGGCATTCATTGACCCAGTGGATGTGGCATGAAGAGGGCATTCAGTGATCCAGTGGTTGCGGCATGAAGAGGGCATTCAGTGACCCAGTGGTTGCAGCATGAGGAGGGCATTCAATGACCCAGTGACTGCGTCATGAGGAGGCCATACAGTGACCCGGTGGCAGCAACATAAGGAGGACATACAGTGACCCAGTGGCTGCAGCAGGAGGAGGGCATACAGTGACCCAGTGGCAGCGGCATGAGGAGGGCATACAGTGACCCAGTGGAAATGCCTTGAGGAGGGCATAGTGTGACCTAGTGGCAGAGGCATTAGGAGAGCATACAGTGACCCAGTGGCAGAATTGGAGGTGGTAGCAGCCTTAGAAGGGCAAACAGTGACCCAGTGGCAGCGGCATGAGGAGGACATACAGTGACCCAGTTCCTCCCCTGTGTGACTTTGTTTGCCCAGGCAAATTAGGAGTAGAACAGTGTGACACCGCTGTGCACTGCACATGTGGTATGCTGGAGGAGCATTGTGAATTGTCCCTGCAGTGGAGGCTGTGGAAACAGTGGAAGATGAGATGGACATTGTTGCAGGACCAACGGCGTGAGAACGTGGAGGCGGAAGCCACGCCACCTTGCCAAGTTGCTGGTAAAAAGGTGACAATGTGAAGTTGACAGCAGCATACAGTGACCCAGTGGCAGCAACATGAGGAGGCCATACAGTGACCCAGTGGCTGCGGCATGAGGAGGCCATACAATGACCCAGTGGCAGCAACATGAGGAGGCCATACAGTGACCCAGTGGCAGCGGTATGAGGAGGCCATACAATGACCAAGTGGCAGCAACATGAGGAAGCCATACAATGACCCAGTGGCAGCAACATGAGGAGGGCATACATTGACCCAGTGGCTGCGATATTAGGAGGCCATACAGCCACCCAGTGGCAGAGTGCGGAGGTGGCAGCAGCATGAGTAGGCTACAGAGTAGCAAGGTGATATAATATGTAGTGTGAGAAGGTGACAGGTAAGATTCTGGAAGGTCGCTATATCTCTCCCAGATTCCTTAATTATGTGTGGTAGATCAGGTAAAAACCTTAGAGGGCTGTGAGAGGGCTGTCTTTCATTAACCTCTTCCTCTCCTACTAGGGAGGAGCCTTCAACCACAGGTGGAAGCTGGGCCTCATTAAAGGCCTATTAAAGGTTGGCTAGTTCTCACTACTGAGTAGTTCCTGGAGGAGAAAGGAGGAGCTGGGTTCTGGCCTCACATTGTAAAGGCTGGTGAGACTCTAGAGTGAACTCCTGCCCTTGCTTTGTGCTGTTTATTGACCGTGTGACTGAAATAAGCCACATGCACAGATAGGACAGTTTTCTGTATAGTTAGTTGCTCAGAAGAGCAGGATTTCTGTTATTTTTTGCCTGAAAGTTAAGGCTTATTTGTTTTGCTGTTTTTCTGAGAAAAATAAACGCAAAGGGTAATACCTGTTGGACTTGAACTTTTGTGTCTGTCTCTGACTGTCGGGGTCCACTGTGGCTACCACTGAGCTTATTCCCCCATAGTAGGTAGCAACAGCCTTAGGAGGCCATACAGTGACCCAGTGGCAGAGTGTGGTGAGGCAGCATGGATCATTTAATCTGCTGCATCAGGCATTGGTGGGTGGAAATCCTGGCTGATGCACGCCTGATTCATCTTCACAAAAGTCAGTCTCTCCAAATTTTAGGTGGACAGGCGAGTTCTCCTTGGGGTAACTATGGCCCCCGCCACCCGGCTCCCAATTACGATCGGCTACATCGTCATCCACTACTGTCTGCAGATCACTGATGTCCTCCTCAACACGAGCTCCCACGCCACTCTTCTCATCACTACTTGCCCGCCTACCGCAGGAAGTGGCGGATGTCTCCTTCAGATCTTGGCTGAGCAGTAGCTGCTGACTGTCCTGTAGTACCTCCTCCTCACTGTACAGTGGATCTGAGCCCACAGCATATAGTACATCTCTAGCTGAGGGAACAGAAAAGGACAGAGGCAGGTTGAGGATAAGTGAGGGCACAGGGCCTGCGGCCATGCCAACTAAGGGCTTTGTCTGACGAACCCACTGACTCTTGGCTGAGGGTGTCTGATGTGACTTGGGATGAATTGGATGACCGAGTCAACCAGTCTACAACCGTTGGGTTGCTGGTGAAGACACGACCGCTACTTGACACTGGGAGCTCAGACCTCTGTAACTGACCCCTGTTGCCACGCCCTCTTACTCTGCTGCAACCTGTGCCTGCGCCAGAAACATTTAGGCCTGCGGCCCTCCTCTGTGCATGGCCTTTCGCTTCTCTTTCTGACATACTGTTCGATGAAAAAACTTAATTGCAAAGGGCAAAAAGGCCTGTTATTTTCTACTTTGAAGAGAACGGCAAATATGCCCCTTTATTGCTTCACCCACTAATGAACACTAATAAAAAAAAAGCGTGATAAAGGCAGAGATTTGTGGCTCAGAATTATTGAATTATTGACAATACTGTATTGATAAATGGCCAGCAACTTTATACTGGTAACAAAATGGCGAATATGGTCCTCCTTATGGGTTTACACACTAATAAACACCTTTAAATAAGTGATGATAACCGCTAAGAATTATTGAATAATTACTGACAATATTGTCTTTAAAAATGGCCTGTAACTTTATACTGGTAACAAAATGGCGAATATGGTTGTTATGTCTTTCCCCACGTTAAAGGCATTTATTACAGATAAGTGCAGATATTATTGGATGATAATTCAGTTTTCTTTGGCACAATATTACTGACTAATGTTATGCCTTGGAAGAACAGTGAATAAGCCCCTTATAATAAACATCTTTAAAAAGGCTTTTTTTACAGATACGTGAAGATATTATTGGATGATAATTCAGTTTTCTTTGGCACAATAGTACTGACTAATGTTATGCCTTGGAAGAACATTGAATAAGCCCCTTATAATAAACTCCTTTAAAAAGGCGTTTTTTTACAGATATGTGCAGATATTAGTGTATGATTCACTGTTTTTTGATGTACTGCACTGCAAAAGGCTTGCTGTGTTCCACCTTGAAAACACAGATATGAGTAATGAGCAGCAGTATAATGGCAGTGAGTGCTGCAATGTGAATTATGCTGTAAATTCTTGCTGTAAATGATCCTGCAACCACCCCAAATTCTTCTTTCAATTCCTCCCTATCCTTCCCCTACACTTATAATCCTCTTTCCCTGAACTTCTAACTGTTTTCTAAGTCTTTCCCTAGCTGCTGCCGACTTGTGTCCCTACAGTAAGAGATATGTGGAATGACTGTACCTAAAATGGCCGAGGGTTTTTATAGGGCTGTGACATCACAGGTCCGGCTGGCTACTGATTAGTTGCACACTTGGCATTTTGGGTGATCCCGCGCTCCCAGAGTCCCTTGCCCCTTGCTCTAACATATGCGGTGGCCATTTTATAAAAAAATGTGATTCGATGCATCGAAGCGTAAGGAAATCCAGAATCGTGGCGAATCGAAGATTTCCTGAAATTCGGATTGAATTCCGTTTCTGGAGCTTCGATTCTCTCATCTCTAATTATTAGTATTAATGAAAGCCTAGCTGAAAAAGCCGTTTACAGTCTCATTGCTGTGAAAATCCTATCTTAAAAAAAAAAAAAAAAAAGTTTTATGAACCTATAATCTCAACCTTTCCTAAACCAACTCTTACAGTTTCATAGCACTTAATTTTTTGCTGCTGTAAATTCACTTTATTGCAATTTTAATTAAATTGCTCAGAATATGCACTGAACATAGGATTTATATATACCAAGTGGTGGCAGCCTTCCAAGGCCCCTCCAGCACATCTAATTCTATACTATAAGGTCATCTTCATATTCATGAATCAGATTTTGCATCTCTCCTACGCAGACATATCTATGCTTGTGACACAGATTGTATAATGAAACAGGTTTACACAGCTTTCTATGAAAAATCTCTCGCTCTGCAGCTGGTACTTGTAATTACATTAATATTCCTACAAACACAGCTACCTGGAACAGCTTGTCTGTGCCACTTCATAATTTTAGGACTGTTCTTTATTTTAAAGATCCTCAAAGGTAATTTATACTGTTTAAGTTAGAAGCCCAGAATATCAATGAAATATAGAGCAATATCCTTTAGAGTTCTGTAAGTCTCCTGTAGCACATTGTGCATGATGTATACTGTGCTCAAAGTGACAAACAATTGTGCTGTAGTCAGAATATGAGTTCTAGAAATTGCAATAATAAATAATGAGCCAATATTGAATAAATAACGCATAAAGCTACGGGAAGCTGTAGTGCTTGCAAATATGGAACAACAGCATTTAGTATAATCGAATATTTAGAATACAATCTTTTATTAACTACGATTTTACTGATACAGCTTCAGCGTATGTACAGTGGAATAACTAACAGCTGCTGCAGTCACTGTTTTGTTGGAAAAAGCAAACTGGTATGAAAAATCTACAAAGGCAGAGTCTGCATACAAGGACGTACACAAAGCTACTATGGGACCTGTGAGAAAGTAGCTCAACTTAGACTGTCGCTATGCTGCTCATCTGTGACTTTGCACAGATCCCCTACTGCCCCCCAGAAGTGTTGTGAGCATAAACCAGCAACACCAGTTGGTATAATTTGATTTTTTCTATACATACAGTATGCATCTTTCTTTTGTTTAAAAAATATATATCTCACTTGCAAAATATTTGGGAAGCTGTGTAAGGCCCGGTTCACATCTGCGTTCGGGTTTCTGTTTGGGAAGTCCGCTTGGGGACCCCCCGAACGGAAACCTATACGCATAGAAAAGTGGTTACCTAAGGAAACCCGCAGACCCCATAGACTATAAAGGGGTCCGTGTGGTTTCCGCTCAGTTTCCGCACGAAACATGCGGAGAGAAAAGTCCTGCAAGCAGCACTAGAAGTCCCCCAAGCGAACTCCCCCGAACGGAAACCCGAACGCAGATGTGAATCGGGCCTACCATGTAAAGAAAACAGGAATGCAATGACTTATTCACAATAGAACATAAAACACATATCTGAAGGTGAAAGTTAGACATTTTTCCATGCCGTTTAATAAAAATAACTAATTTAGAAGTTAATGGCAGCAAAACATCTAAAAAAAAGTTGGGACAGGACCATGTCTACCATTGTGTTACAACCAATTGCTGCAGTTTTGGGAGAGGATCATTCTAGACTGATGTAGGATTCTAGCTGCTCAACAGTCTTGGATCTTCTTTACTGGATTTTTTTTTTATTTCATAATGAACCAAATGTTTTCTATTGGTAAAAGGTCTGGACTACAGGTCAGTTCAGCCCCGAGACTCTTCTGTTGTGATGGGTGCAGTATGTGGTTTAGCATGGTCTTACTGAAATATGCAAGGCACCCCCTGAAAGAGACAATGTCTGGATGGGGATATATGTTGTTCTAAAATGTCTATGTACTGATCAGCATTGATAGTGCCTTTCAAGATGTGTAAGCTGCCCATGCCATAGGCACTAATGCAACCCAACTATCAGAGATGCAGGCTTTAGAATTGTGTGCTGATCAGCTGAATGATCCCTCTCATCTTGAGTCCGAATGATACGGCGTCCATGGTTTCCATAAAGAATTTAAAATTTGATTTGCCTGAACACAGAACATTATTTTCCATTATACATAAGTACATTTTATGTGAGCTTTAGCTCAGAGAAGATGATGACTTTTCTGGATTCTGTTGTTATATGGCTTCTTCTTTGCATGGTACAGCTTTAGCTTGCATTTTTAGATTGCACAGAAAACTGTGTTTACAGGTAATGATTTCTGAAAGTATTCCTGAGCCCATGATTTGCATTATTGATTCATGCCTGTCTTAAATACAGTGCTGCCTGATGGCCCATAGATCACAAGCATCCAATTTTGGAAGTCAGCCTTGTCCCTTGCACACATCGTTTTCTCCAGGTTTTGTGAATCTTTTGATGATATTATGTACTGTAACTGGTGGGATAAGCAAAGTCTTTGCAGTTTTACGTGACACAATATTTTTCTGATATTTTTAGATGCAATTTTTCACAGATTGCCCATCTATGCTTCAGAAAGACTTGACCTTTGTATAGTATGAGCTGAGCAGAGGCAATTTTTTTTACATAAGTTCTTAAAGGGGCTGTCTGGTCAATATTATTTTTTTTTAAGTTTCAGAATAAAATAATAATTTTTTTTTTTTTTTTTAAATAACTCAACAATCCTCAAGTTGCTCCGTTTGCAACACTCACTGAGTCCCTGCTGTTCTCTTCTTCCTGGTTCTTTCTCAACACATAGGAAATGGCAGGAAATATCATCAGCTGATCAATGACTGAGGTAGAGGTGGGTAATCATTGCAGCCAGTAATTCTCCTGTGCATTTAGATAAGACTAGGAATGAGAGATCAACAGTGACCATGTCATTTTTGGAATAAGAGAGGCAGGTGATCTGTTAGGTGAGTATAACTTATTTGTAACCATTTCCCAAACTCTGCTGTAATAGTACAGTGGATGTCAGGTATTTAAACCTGACGCTTACTCAGAAGCTGTGCGGGAGCCATAGTGACAGGGTCTCTGCTGTTTTATATCTCTGATCTCAGGAGTTTAACCCCTCAAATGACATGCTCAGATACGACCACAATAATATGAAGAAAGTGAGCAAAGAGTTTTCATGAGTCGACCTGCCTTCTAATTATTGCCTAGATCATTCTTCCTACGCGTTTGTCATGAAAACTCTTGGTGCATGAATTGCTGGCAGCATATTTACCTTAATAGACAGAGCTTAATGGGGAATGGTGGGTTATAAATGTGTACCTCTGTAACTAAATGCTAATAACCGACCTAGCTTACAAACTATAGCATGGCTGCTCCTTATGAGGCACACAAATTGTGCAAACAATACCCCACATTCCCTATAGGTTAAACATCTTATTTAATGGTGAACACCTAGAAAGGCATACACATTCCCCCAAAGTCGAGGGGCCTTCGATCAAAGTGTTCACAGGTAGAACAAAAGCCTGATATCTGAGAGCTGAACCACATGCAATTAACCCAACAGGGGATCAAACCATACATGAAATACTTTTTTCTAGTTGGTATTTGCTGTCTAATCTCAAAATATTAACAGTAGCCCAATTTTGGTTTAAACCACCCAAACATTGGTTTAGTGGGTCTAAATATATAATATATCACACAGATTTTTTTATCCATTTATTAATTTTATTAGTAAATTAATACAAGCTAAGTTTTAGGTGTTTACTTTTTTCATATTATTAGGGATTTATTATTTCTGAATGCTCTAACAGACATTTATTTCTTCTTTGATTTTGTCAGATACAACCACAGCATCTGAGGGGTCACTTTCACCTCCATACTGCAAGACTATAGTGGCCAACCATTTGCTATGGCAAACAGGAGCCTTTTGAAGGCTCCCAGAACTGCCATAGTAATATTACTATAATACATCCCCTGCAATAAGATCACAGGATCCAAGGGGTTGTCAAGGCAGCCAGGAGGCCAGGAAATGGCCTTCTGACTGCCTATGCACAGTTCCCATATTGAACCTATGTGCAGTGTTCTGCAATACTATGTATTGCAGTACAATGCACTTGGAATCTGAGCTTTGAGGTTCAAGTCCCCTTGTGGAATATGTAAAAAAAAATTAGGTTTCAAATAGTAACAAATAATAAGTTCAAAAAACCCCACCTTTACATTTAAATAACACATAACGTAAACAAAAAAAAACAAAACATACAGTACATGTTAGGTATCCCGTATGTGTATAAGTCCCAACTATTCAAAAATAACGTCATTTATCCTGCACAGTGAAAGGCATAAAAAAAATATACTACAATGTGCCTATTAACGTATTTTGGTCACTTTGCTTTCCCCATAAAATAGCAATAAAAAGTGATCAAA
The DNA here is from genome assembly GCA_947044405.1 of Leptodactylus fallax. Classification (NCBI taxonomy): domain Eukaryota; kingdom Metazoa; phylum Chordata; class Amphibia; order Anura; family Leptodactylidae; genus Leptodactylus; species Leptodactylus fallax. The sequence continues at coordinate 1,368,996 of CAMRHE010000050.1, read as the reverse complement.
AAGTCATACATACCAAACATTGGAACAAATAAAAAGTACAACTTGTACTGCAAATAAAGAGCTCTAACATATCTCCGTTAACTAAACAGTAAAAAAGTTATAAGCGTCAGAATATGGTGACCCCAGGAAAATCGTTTTCAAAAAGTGACGTTTTATTTGTAAATGCGGTAAAACATAATAAAACCAATATAAATATGGTATCATTGTAAACATAATGACCTGCCAGATAAAGTTACCATGTCACTTTTAATGCAGAGTGAACGCTGAAAAAACAAAATGCAAAAAATTATTAATTAGTTTTTTAAAATGGACCCCCCAAAAACGTTAATAAAAGCTAATCAAAACATAATATGTAGCTCAAGATGGTGCCAAATAAAATTACATGTCGTCAGACAAAGAATAAGCCCTCATATAGCTATGTCCACAGAAAAATAAAAAGTTATGAATTTTGGAAAGCGGCAAAGGAAAATATGAAAAAAGTCGGCGAGCATTAATGTACAAACTACGCTGCATTCTTAAAGGGCTAAAGCTTTGGACATTAGATATTAAGCTGTCAGTGGCAGTGTTTTATAGCTGCAGTACTAGAAAATACCTAAAGACCTTAAGTTGAAGATTGTTGGCAGAGCATACAGCATAGGGAAGGCAGTAAAGGGATGAGAAAAGATACAGCAATGTGAAGAGCCTTACCCACAAGATCTAAACATTTGAATTACCTTATATTTTGGTGGAGGTGGTGATGGTCCACTGTACAGTGGTGGCTCCAGTGAACGCTGCTCCTATTACTAGAGGCTGCTGGAACAGATGATCTGTGCAGACCCCTCAGATTTGATTTGGGGTCAGAAAACACTTTTAAAGGGATCCTATCATTCAGAAAGGCCAATTTTAGTAAGACCACGTCGTAATAGCCTTTATAAAAGCTATTCTTCTGCTACCTTTGTTGTTTCGCTCCTCGCCGCCGTTTAGAAGCAATGTTGATTTTTATCTTTATGCTAATGTGTCTTCAGAACGCACAGGGGGAGTTCCCCCAGTGCTGAAACTGCACAGGGGCGTCCCCTGTGCTCTCCTCAGACACATTTTTGAATTTAGCCACGCCGCCTCTCTTCTTCTTTAGCAGACGCCTCTTCTTGACGTCATCCTTCGTTCGGGAGACATGCGCCGGCTGCACATGTCCATTCGGCCATCTTCCTGTGGCCTATTACCCGAGCATACTGCATGTGCTGTATGTAATAGGCCACAGGAAAATGTCTCCTGAACGAAGACTCGTACAAGGATGACGTCAAGAAGAGGCGTCTGCTAAAGAAGAAAAGAGTCGGCGCAGTAAGTTCAAAAATGCATCTGAGGAGAGCACAGGGTATACCCCCAGTGCAGTTTCAGCACTAGGGGAATGCCCCCTGTGCATTCTGAAGACGCATTAGTATAAAGATAAAAATCAACATTTCTTCTAAACGGCGGCGAGGAGCGAAACAAAAAAGGTAGGAGAAGAATAGCCTTTATAAAGGCTATTACGGTGTGGTCTTACTAAAATTGGTCTTTCTGAAATATAGGATTCCTTTAAGTTTTGATGCAATGCCTTACATTTTTTATGCCTTACATTTTTATTTAGTTATTGTTATATTGTAGTACTCTCCTTATATAAGAATAATTAAGAATAAAAGAGATTAGTTTTATATTCAGTAGCATGTGGGCTATATTTACTGGTATTATATAACATTGCACTGTTTTCTGCACACAAGTGCAGCCAGCCCTTTTCAGGTCTGCTTTTCCTCCTCTCTGTTCACACATTAATATATAGATGTAATAAGATAATATTGATTCTAGCTCATAAGACAGTGATGAGTGTAAAAACTATATTTTTTTTACAATGTAATGGAATCTTGCATTATTATCATGTATGAGAGGCATGGTTAAAGTTACCTGACAAACCTAGTTCTATAATGTCTTTACAAATAAACTGTAGTTAAAGCTGTATAGTTGTGACTAGACAGCTTCTTATTAAAGAATATTAAGGTTATAAGAGGGGTCCACTGCTTGGTTTCCCCAACCCTTAGGTAGAGCTAACAACCATTTCAACCATTGGCTCTGAAGAACTGCTGCTATCTATTGAGATCAATGGAATTGTACAGTTTCAGTACAGTATTAGCTGTAATAGCTGTTTTAAAATGAACAACCCCATAAAAAGTACAGATAGACCAGTGTGGCCACTTGAATTCATTTATATTAGTGTCAGGTTCAACAAGGGGCAAATGAGATGCTCAAAAAATATCATATAGTTTAGTTACAAAAAATAAGTAAAGCCGCCGTGAACTTTGAGAATAAAGAGTATAAAGCCTCTAAGGGACAACAACATAAAGGTATTGGTTTCAGCTGACACAGAAAACAAGAACAGACACATAACTTGTGGATTAACAGCATACTTATATGTGCAGGACCATTTCAATATGCAGTCTTGACTACTGATTTGAAGTTTACATGAGTTTCTATGGATCATATAGCTACATAGCTCTTCCCCCCATACATTCACTTTGTTGTTCCCTGAAGCTAAGTCTCATGACATTTGTACAGCAATTAGAAGACAGTCTTTTCTATACTGTGTTGTGCAGTCCGTAGTGCTCTTCTGATCTTATGTCTGACAGTGGCCTGAGGGGAACACGATCCTCTTTTCATTCTATCAGGGGCGCCTTGATCAGACCCTTTGCCCATTTGAAAGAAATACTGTTAAATAACACATTCCACTGTGTTTGCTTGGATTAGCTTATATGGGCCCAATGTTACAATAATGCAAGGGCATTAACATTCTTAATATGCTTAAAATATGCCATGATACAGTAGCTATAAGTAGATGAGTCATTTATGATACAGTAGCTAAATCTCACAGTATCCCCACTAATGGCTTTTATGGGTATAAACATAACACTATGCCCACATTCACATGGCTATATGAATTTTCACTTCAGCAGTGAAAAGTTAAACACTTAGAAATTAGCAATACATTCAGATTTTTTGTGAGGCCATTTCCACAGGATATGGTATAAATGCCCGATAAGTGTGGATCCTACCTCCAAGTCGTTGAGGAAACAGTGTCTCCAAAGAGTCTTATTCAGTGATTTCTGGCTGTTACCTGCTCCACAGGGTTCAGGGGGTAAATGGATCACTCCGTTAAAGGGACTGTTTTTAAAGTTTAAAGTGAACCTGCTACTATAAAAATGCAGTCTAATCTGCGGGCAGAGGAATATGGCAGATGAAAATGCATTATTACACCAAACACAGTACGTTGTTTGGCACATTCCTTCTTGTGAAGCTCAAACCTGCTTATACGGGGTTGGACAAAACAATGCAAAAACCTATATTTTTACATAGTTGTAAGACCAGCACTGTACACTTTCCAACGTACTACCTGTCCCAGCAGACCTAACCAACTGGTTAATTCTGTGTATGCTCCTGCTTCTTTATGTGCTCACCTGTTAGCTTCCTTTTGACAATCATTACCTGCCCGTGGGTATAACGCTGGATTTACACAGTCCTTTTTTGCTGAAGAACTGCATGGGGATGTAAACTGATGTATGGGCACACATTAGGGTACAGAACAGAAGGAGCACTGTTGGGATTTTGAAGGGCAAATTTTGCTGTAAGGCATCATGTTGCATTTGCAGAGCCTCTGAAATGCCAGAACAGTGGGACCCCCCATTCCCCCATGACCTCATTTTCTAAACTAGACCACTTAAGGAATTTATCAAGGGGTATAGTAAATACTTTGACCCTACAGGTGCTTCACTGAATTTTTTACCATTGGGATGCTAAAATGAATTATTAATTTTATTAATTATTAATACAATTATTATTTTTTTCTAATAAAATATAACTTTAGCCCCAAATTTTTCAGGGCGTAAATACCGGGGTAGCAGCGGTAGCGGCTGCCACATCGCCCGGGATGCTTTTTTTTTTTTAATAGGCCGCTACCTGCTGGAGTAACCCCAGCAGGTAACAGGCAATGGACCCTATTTACTTACCAATCCCCGCGCCTGCTCATGGCCTCCTGCACTTCCCATTCTGCGGAGGCGGAGGTGACTGTAAGCAGGAGCGGAGATCGGTAAGTGAGGCCGCGGGCCTGCAAACCCCACAAACACTGCTATCATTATACTCGGGGGTCTTTTCAGACCCCCAAGTATAATAATCGGAGGCCTAGGAGAGGTGAGGAAACATAAAAAACAACGTTACTTAACTCTCCTATGCTCCACAGGCTTCGGGCCTGTTTGGTGACATCACGTGGGCCGGGCCTGCGTCATTATGCGTTGCGACGCCGACCTGGCTCACGCGAGCGGGAAGTGCACCACAAGGAGAGTTAAGTGACATTGTTTTTTTTGTATGTATCCTCCCCTGGGTCTCCGATCATTATACTCTGGGATCTGAAAAGACCCCAGAGTATAATAATTGTTCATGGGTGGTCCACAATGGGGCATAATACTGTGTGTAGGGGCCACTATGGGGCGTAATACTGTGTGCAGGGGCCACTATGGGACATAATACTGTGTGCAGGGGCCGCTATGGGGCATAATACTGTGTGCAGGGGCCACTATGGGGCATAACACTGTGTGCAAAGGCCACTATGGGGCATAATACTGTGTGCAGGGGGAACTATGGGGAATAATACTGTGTGCAGGTGTATTGCAAAATAGCAGCCCTTGACTATGGCTGCTTATGACAAAATGTTATGATAGGCAGTAAGTAACCTTAATTTGAACCCAGTACCTGTACTGAGATTTACAGATTAGATCAGAAGACTCTATTTAAGGTGATATCTATATGTCTAAATCAAAAGACGCTATTTACATACCTAAACAGATTAGATCAATAGACTCTATTTAAGGTGATATCTATATGTCTAGATCAAAAGACGCTATTTACATACCTAAACAGATTAGATCAATAGACTCTATTTAAGGTGATATCTATATGTCTAGATCAAAAGAGCCACTCTGTTTGAAGAATATATGTCATGAGACATATTCAAGTAGAAACCTGGCCCCTTCTACATGAATATGATCTAGGAGATAAGTGAGGCCTTACAGAGGTGTATCACTTCTGTAGACGCCCACTTTATGACACACACAAAGGGTATAAGAATGGAAGATATCCCTCAGCATGGAGTTTGCAATCCTGACAGCAGTGATTGGGGACGCCTGATTCTGCTTGATGAGACCTGTCACCTGACTGAGTGGTACTTCCTGCAGATACCCTTATCGGAATTCATCCATGAAGTTTGGCAGTGTTGTAAGTGTAGATTTAATTACCTTCTTTTCTGATTAACTTTGATATACCTAGCTTTATTGCTAGTGTCGATTATACCTTGCATTAGTACAAGTTTTGATTAAGTCACAGTTTGACTAAGTTTGATTACCTTGCTATACCGGTTGTATTGTAAGTGTTGAATATATCATAGTTTGATAATATTTGATATTTGATATCTTCTTACCTTTTGCTATCTTCTTATACTCTTCTTAATAAAATGTTAAGCCATTTGGGGATAGTCTAGTGTTTTTACTCTATAACTTTATTCTATTACACGGAATCTAAAGAATCTGTTTTCATTTGGCAATACAGCAGGGGCAACTATGGGGCATAATATTGTGTGCAGGGGCAACTATGGGGCATAATAATGTGTGTAGGGGCCACTATGGCGCATAATAGTGTGTGCAGGAATGCGCTTTGTGCGAGGGGGGTTGGGGGCGGTGGTTCACGGGGGGGGCCATGTCAAATGTTCATCTTGGGGCCCAGCCATTCTTAGTTACACCACTGGGTTAAAGGAGTAATTGTACCCCTCAGTTTGATATACAATTTCTCCTGAACACAAAATTACCCCATATTTGGTGGTAAACTGATATAAAATGTTGCTTTAACCCCAATTTTTGCATTTCCATAAGGGGTTAAAGGATACATTGTATGCCACAATTTTCTCAACTACAGAAATGCCCCACATATGGATGTAAACTAATATATGGTGACACAGTAGGATATAGAATGGAAAGAGCTCTATTGGAATTACATATTTTGCTGTAATAGTTTTCATGTATCATGTTGCATGTACTGAACACCTGAAGTGCCAGAACAATGGAAATCCTCAACAAATTACCTCAATTTGGAAATTACACCCCTTAAAACAATTTATCAAGGGGTACAGCAAGCATTTGATCCCTACAGGTATTACATTAATTTATGTTCCAGAAATTACTGCAAAACAGAGGTTAAAAGGTAAATCTGTGCAGAGTACATCATGGCATAAGGAGGTGATATACCAGGGAAATTAAATTATAATCCATGGAACTGTGATACAATCTGAAGCAATCCTTCATACACAGGTCAGGTTTTTCGGAGCAGGTGTCGCGCTGACTGTGTCTTTCCTTATCCCCCCTTTTGGAACACACTCTCCACTTTTTGGGTCTTCCCTTTTATTTCCAGTTTGTGGGACTTCACTAGGAAAGTGTTGCCCTGGTATAATTCAGGCACCTTCAGTTCCAGATGTACTGTGGTCCTGTCCTTCCTGGTCCCCAAGTACCAGAGTCTTGATAACTGCCTCCTGAAACTCAAGGAAAGTTCCTGTTTTGCCTGCAGATACCACAAAAGTGTTATACATTGCCATCTGTATGATGTGCACGGCCAACTTTTTGCACCACACTTTTTTTTTTCGCATGGCACTATACGGCTTCAGGACTTGATCAGATAGATCAACCCCTCCTATCCACCTATTATAGGCCAAGATGCAGTCTGACTTGGGAATAAGGATACTGGTACTATCTAGAGGGACAAGGGTGCTGCCTTTACCTTCAATTGTGGTCAGTACACGGACATTCTGCTTGTCCTTATACTTGACCAACAGAATATTCTCATTGCAGACTGCCCTACTCTCACCCCTTCTGAGGCGCTGCTCAAACTGTGCCCTAGGGAGACCTCTCTGATTTCTGCGCACTGTCCCACAAGCTGCAGTTCTTCTGGAACTGAGGCACCTAAAGATTGGGATGCTGGTGTAGAAGTAATCCACATATAGGTGGTAATCCTGGTCCAGCAGTGGGTGCAGCAAATCCCACACTATTTTCCCATTAACTCCTGGGATTGTGGGGCATTCTGGGGATCAATTCTTGTGTCCCTTCCTTCATAAACCCTAAACTTGTGTGTGTACCCTGAACTGCTCTCGCACAGTTTGTACATTTTAATCCTGTACCGTGCTCTCTTAGGGCCGGTTTCCATCTTAATTCGGTTTCCATACAGGGGAGTCCGCTTGTGGACCCCCGAACAGAAACCTATACGCAGAGAGAAGAGGTTTACATAAGGAAACCTGCGGACTCCATAGACTATAATTGGGTCCGTGTGGTTTCCGCTCGGTTTCCGCTCGGTTTCCGCATGTTTCGTGCGGAAACATATGGAGAGGAAAGTTCTACTTGCAGGACTTTTCTCTCCGCTTGTTTCGTGCACAGACCGAGCGGAAACTACATGGACCGCATTATAGTCTATGGGGTCCTCAGGTTTCCTTATGTAAACCGCTTCTCTCTGCGTATAGGTTCTGCGTATAGGTTTCCATTCAGGGGTCCCCAAGCGGATTCCCCCGGTATGGAAACCGAACGCAGATGTGAACCGGCCCTTACTGTGCAGGTATTGGTGGAATTTCAGCCTCCCTTTGAAGCTGATCAGGGACTCATCTATTGCAATGTTCTGATCTGAGAGGTATGGAGGTATGACGCTGCAAATCTCGCACTGAAGTGGTTAATAATTGGCCTGATTTTAAATAGGAAGTCAAAGTTGAGAGCATCTCGGGGCGGGGACTGTGTATTATCATTATAATGTAGAAATTTCAGGATCACTTCAAAGTGTGACTTGGCCAAAGCCATTCAATAGATTGCCATGTTACTGCACTCCAGTACTGTCTAACACTTGTTTTTTAGCACCAATCACTACTGGAAGCTGCCTAACCTGTGGCACAGATCATTGGCTCTGTGCCCACAAAGCAGCTATTGGCAGACTTGATCTGCCAATAGCAGAGATCGCCAGTGCAGGGAGGTATCAACCCCCTCTTCTACGTGAGAAGATTGTTTGTTGCCATAGACAGCAACAAACTTGGCATGGTCACTGTGTCACTGGCCACGGTGACCACTTAACACACGGTTGCACTATTATGTCTGAACATTAAAGTAAAAGAAAAAGTTTTTAAAAGTATAAAAAAAAACACACAAAACACACACGTTTAAATCATCCCCCTTTCCCTGAATCACATATCAAAATAAATAAACAATAATAAACATAAACACTTTAGGGATCCCCATACTCAAAAACTACCTATTAAAATATAAAAATATCCCATACGGTGAACGGTGTAGTGAGGAAAAAAAAATCTAAATGGCCAACTCTTTTTCAACTCTTTGCCTCCTATAAAAATGGAATAAAAAGAGATTGAACCATCAGAGCTTCACCAAAATGGTATCAATAAAAATGCCATCTTGTCCCGCATAAAAAGATGCCTTATCCAGCTTCATATACATAAATATAAAAAAGTTACAGCTGTCACAATATGGCAACACAAAAAGTTTTTTCTTTTGCAAAATTTTACATTTTTTAAAAGGTATCAAAACATTATAAATACTATATAAATTTGGTATCACCGTGATCATACTGACACACAGAATACATGTAACATGTAATTTTTATCACATAGTGAACGCCATAAAAATTAAACCCATGTGAAATTGCCGCAAATGTGTTTTTTTTCCAATTCCACCTCATTCTGAATTTTTTTCCACCTTCCCAGTACATTGTACAGGATATTGAATGGTGCCATTACAAAGTCCCACAAACAATAAGCCATCATGTTACTCTGTGAACCGAAAAAAAAAAAATTATGGCTCTTGGAATGTGGGGAGGAAAAAACAGATGCGCAAAAACTAAAATAGTCTCGGACTTTAAGGGGTTAAAACGCTTTTAAAAATGTCCCATTTAGCCTGTATACTTTTGTTTTAAGCACATTCTCCTATTTTATGTCCCTAAGGTCATCCCTTAGCTAATGAAAATTAGCATTCCTGAAGCTTAGTGTTTTTATACCTCATCCAGTAAACATCTTATTAAAGGACACTTGAAAATGTATTATGTTTTGGTCACTAATACCAAGCTGACACCCAACCTACAATTTTGATATGATGTCAGGTCGGTTGCTTAAGTGTAGAAGTACCCCCTCTCATGTTGAGTTTTGCATATTTGAGAAAGGTAATTGTCTAATTATTGCCAAAAAACTGTTACCTTTGTTGGGCCTGTAGGTTCTGTTCCCAATTTATATCAGGATAGTATAACTCCCCCATAACCTCATTATTTTTGCTGACTCCTCTATTTGGTCCATTAGTAACTGTTCCGTTTCCTCCATTATACTTAGAGACTTATAACAAACCCCTATTAGTATTTTATTTTTATTTTTCCCTCCCCTTATTTCCACTCATAGGAATTTACTTGTATTTTCCTCACAGATATTTTCTCGCTAGTACAGGTTTTAGGCAGAATTTTAGAACTGAACAAAATAGTAGTACTAAGAAAAATCAATTTAATGAAAAAAAATAAATAACTACTGTATTTTTCAGACTATAAGACGCACCTAGGTTTTAGAGGAGGAAAATAGGGGAAAAAAATTTTGAAGCAAACAATGGTAAAATATTTAATATATGGGAGTTGTAGTTTTTCAACAGATGCAAGACCACGTTGACAGGTGGCCCTCCAACTGTACAGGGATGCATAGGGCATATTTTTTTTGCGGGGCCACATGTACTTTTTTGTTACAGTGAAGGAAATAAGTATTTGATCCCTTGCTGATTTTGTAAGTTTGCCCACTGACAAAGACATGAACAGTCTATAATTTTAAGGATAGGTTAATTTTAACAGTGAGAGATAGAATATCAAAAATAAAATCCAGAAAATCACATTGTATAAATTTATTTGCATTTTGCAGAGAAAAATAAGTATTTGCTCCCCTACCAACCATTAAGAGTTCTGGTTCCAATAGACCAGTTAGACACTCCTAATCAATTCATTACCTGCATTAAAGACAGCTCTCTTAACCCCTTAAGGACCCAGCCCAAAAGTGCGTTAAGGACCAGGCCTCGTTTTTCAAAACTGACATGTGTCACTTTATATGGCAATAACTTTGAGACGTCTTAACTTACACAAGTGATTTTGAGATTGTTTTTTCGTGACACATTGTACTTCATGTTAGTGGTAAACACTAATGAATATTTTTGTATTTATTTATAAAAAAAATAGGAAATTTGATGGAAATTTGGAAAAAAAATCACAATTTTCAAAATGTGAAATGCTCTGCTTTTCAGACAGATAGTCATACCACCCAAATACATTAATATATATTATCTACCATATCTCTGCTATATATCGGCATCATCTTTTAATCGTCCTGTAATTTATTTTGGATGTTAGAAGGCTTATAAGTGTAACAGCGATTTTGCAGATTTACAAGAAAATTTCCCAAACTAATTTTTTAGGGACCACTTCAGTTCTGAAGAGGATTATAATGGCCCCATAAATCACCCCATTTTTAAAACTGCACCCCTCAAATAATTCAAAATAACATTTGGGAAGTTTGTTAACCCTTTAAGCATTTCACTGGAATTAAAACAATATGGAGGTGAAATTTAGACATTTAATTTTTTCCCACTAATTCCTTAATTTAGCCCTAAAATTAACACATTCACAAAGGGTTAAAGGAGAAAATGCATCTCACAGTTTGTTATGCAATTTCTCCCGAGCACGGAAATACCCCACAAGTGGGTGTAAACTGATGTTTGGACGAATGGCAGCGCACGGAAGGGAAGGAGTGACACTGGGTGTCTGAAAAGCAGATTATGCTGGAATAGTTTTCAGGTGCCATGTCTCATTTGCAAAGCCCCTAGAGTACCATTACAAAGGAAAATCCCAAAAAGTGACCCCATTTTGGAAACTACACCCCTCACAGAATTCATCAAGGGGTATAGTGAGCATTTTGACCTTACAGCCGTTTCACAGATTTTGCTAACACTGGGATGTATAAATGAAACATTACTAAAATGTCACTTTATCCCCAAAGTTTTAATTTTCACAAGGGGTTAAAGGAGAAAAAGGACCCCATAGTTTGTTAAACAATTTCTCCTGAACACAGCAATATCCCATATGTGGTCGTAATCTGCTGTATGGGTACATGGCAGAGCTCAGAATGGAAAGAGCGCTATTTGGCTTTTGGAGGGCAGATTTTGGTGGAATAGTTTTCAGGTACCATGTCGCATTTGCAGAACCCCCAATGTACCAATACAGTGGAAGCCCCCTAAAAGTGACCCCATTTTGAAAACTACACCCCTCACAGAACATATCAAGGGGTATAGTGAGCATTTTGACCCTACAGCTGTTTCAAAGATTTTATTTACATTGGGACATTAAAATGAAAAATTACTTTTTTTCCAATAAACCGTCAATTTAGCCCCAAATTTTTCATTTTCACAACAGGACAAAGGAGAAAAAAGCTCCCCAAAGTTCGTTACACAATTTCTCCTGAACACAGAAATGCCCCATATGTGGTTGTAATCTGCTGCATGGGTACATGGCAGGGCTCAAAATGGAAAGAGCGCTATTTAGCTTTTGGAGGGCAGATTTTGCTGGAATAGTTTTCAGGTGCCATGTCGCATTTGCAGAGCTACTAAAGTACCAATACAATACAAACCCCCAAAAAGTGACCCCATTTTGAAAACTACACCCCTCATAGAATTTATTTAGGGGTATAGTGAGCATTTTGACCTCACAGCTGTTTCACAGATTTTATTGACTTAGGGACGTAAAAATGAAAAATTACTTTTTTCCAATAAACTGTCCATTTAGCGACATATTTTCAATTTTTGCAAGTGGTTAAAGAAGAAAAAACACCCCACAGTTTGTTACACAATTTCTTCTGAACACAGAAATGTCCCATATATGGTCATAAACTGCTGTAGGGGTACATGGTGGGGCTCAGAATGGAAAGAGCGCTATTTGGCTTTTGGAGGGCAGATGTGGCTGGAATAGTTTTTGAGTGCCATGTCGCATTTGCAGAGCCCCTAAAGTACCAATAAAATGGAAACCTCTCAAAAGTGACCCCATTTTAGAAACTACACCCCTCAAGGAATGTATCAAGGGGTATTATCATTTTGAGCCTAAAAATGCTTCCCAAAAATTAATGTAGAAAGTGAAAATTAAAGTTTTTAAAGAAATATCCAATTTCAGTGCCTAATATGTTGCGGCCACTTTGTGGTATCAGAGACATGCACTCCTAAAACTATTAAGTGGGCTATCCCGGGGACAAAAAAAATTAAATATGTGGGTATAAACTGCTGCTTGGGCACACAGCAGGGCTCAGAAGGGAAGGAGCACTGTGTGTTTTTAGCTTTTGGAGTACTTTCTGGTCGCCATGTTATTTTTGCAGAGCCCTGGAGGTGCCAGTAAATTGGAATTCCCCAAGAAGTGACCCCCATTTTGTAGGGGCAATTTTAGGGTCTCTGCAAATGTGACATGGCGTCCAAAAAAACAACAATCTAAATATGCGCTCCAAAGGACTTAGCGCTCCTTCACATTTGCGCCCTGCTGTGTGCCCAAATGACAGTTTATGCCCACATGTTTGACACTGGTGTACCCAGGATAACGTACTTAACAATGCCATATGTGGGTATAAACTGCTGTTTGGGCACAGCCGGACATAGAAGGGAAGGAGCGCTATTTTGTTTTTTGGAGCACAGTTTGCTTTTTGGAAACCATGCCACTTTTGCAGAGCCCATAAATTGCCAGTAAAGTGGAATCTGCAGACATGTCACCCCATTTTGGAAACTATACCCTTCAAGGGATTTATCAAGTGGTGTAGCGAGCATTATTAACCCTTAAGTGTTGCATTCTTTTAATTTCCAGAAATGAATGCACAGCTGATAATGAAAAGTTAAAAATGAAATTTTTCTATAGATACGCCATTTCAGTGCCCAATATGTTGTGCCCAGTTTATGTCTGCACAGACACACACTCCAAAAACTGGTGAGCGGGGTTCCCTGGCACAACAGCTTTTGGAGCGTTCATCTCTGATACAAGCCGGGCACAACATATTACGCACTGAAATGGCGTATTCCTGGAAAAATTGTCATTTTCACCTTTCACCATCACCTGCGTATTCATTTAAGGATAACAACACTTGGGGGTTAAAAATGCTCACTGTACCCCAGGATAAATTCCTTCAGGGGTGTAGTTTCCAAAATGGGGTCACATGTCAGGGGATTCCACTGTACAGTCATGGCCAAAAGTTTTGAGAATGATACAAATATTAATTTTTACAAAGTCTATTGCTTCAGTTTTTCTAATGGCAATTTGCATATACTCCAGAATGTTATAAAGAGTGATCAGCTTAACAGCAATTACTTGCAAAGTCAATATTTGCCTAGAAAATGAACTTTATCCCCCAAAACACATTTCAACATCATTGCAGCCCTGCCTTAAAAGGACCACCTAACATCGTTTCAGTGATTGCTCCATTAACACAGGTGTGGGTGTTGATGAGGACAGGGCTGGAGATCAATCTGTCATGATTAAGTAAGAATGACACCACTGGACACTTTAAAAGGAGGCTGGTGCTTGCCATCATTGTTTCTCTTCTGTTAACCATGGTTATCTCTAAAGAAACACGTGCAGTCATCATTGCACTGCACAAAAATGGCCTAACTGGGAAGAGTATTGCAGCTAGAAATATTGCACCTCAGTCAACAATCTATCGCATCATCAAGAACTTCAAGGAGAGAGGTTCCATTGGTGCCAAAAAGGCTCCAGGGCGCCCAAGAAAGACCAGCAAGCGGCAGGACCATCTCTTAAAAGTGTTTCAGCTGCGGGATCGGGCTACCAGCAGTGCAGAGCTTGCTGAGGAATGGCAGCAGGCAGGTGTGAGTGCATCTGCACGCACTGTGAGGCGGAGACTCTTGGAGCAAGGCCTGGTCTCAAGGAGGGCAGCAAAGAAGCCACTTCTCTCCAGAAAAAACATCAGGGACAGACTGATATTCTGCAAAAGGTACAGGGAGTGGACTGCTGAGGACTGGGGTAAAGTCATTTTCTCTGATGAATCCCCTTTTCGATTGTTTGGAACATCTGGAAAACAGCTTATTCGGAGAAGAAGAGGTGAGCACTACCACCAGTCTTGTCTCATGCCAACTGTAAAGCATCCTGAAACCATTCATGTGTGGGTTTGCTTCTCAGCCAAGGGAATCGGCTCTCTCACAGTCTTGCCTAAAAACACAACCATGAATAAAGAATGGTACCAGAATGTCCTCCAAGAGCAACTTCTCCCAACCATCCAAGAGCAGTTTGGCGCTCAACAATGCCTTTTCCAGCATGATGGAGCACCTTGCCATAAAGCAAAGGTGATAACTAAATGGCTCAGGGAACAAAACATAGAGATTTTGGGTCCATGGCCTGGAAACTCCCCAGATCTTAATCCCATTGAGAACTTGTGGTCAATCATCAAGAGATGGGTGGACAAACAAAAACCAACAAATTCAGACAAAATTAAAGCATTGATTCTGCAAGAATGGACTGCTATCAGTCAGGATTTGGTCCAGAAGTTGATTGAGAGCATGCCAGGGAGAATTGCAGAGGTCCTGAAGAAGAAGGGTCAACACTGCAAATATTGACTTGCTGCATTAACTCATTCTAACTGTCAATATAAGCTTCTGTTACTCATAATATGAATGCAATTATATTTCTGTATGTGATAAAAACATCTGACAAACACATAAAAACCAGAGGGCAGCAGATCATGTGAAAATATAATATTTGTGTCATTCTCAAAACTTTTGGCCATGACTGTACTGGCATTTCAGCTCTGCAAAAGTGAAATGGCGTCCAAAAACCAAACCGTCCAAGTCTGTGCTCCAAAAACCAAATAGTGCTCCTTCCCTTCTGTGCTCGGCTGTGCCCAAACAGCAGTTTATGCCCACATATGACATTAAGTATGTTATTCTGGGAACGACAAGTGTGATACATGTGGGTATAAATTGCAGTTTGGGCACACAGTAGGGCGCAGAAGGGAAGGAGCGCTATGTGGCTTTTGGAGCACAGATTCAGATGTTTGGGATCTGGATGCCATGTCATGTTTGCAGAGCCTCTAAAGTACCAGTAAAGTGGAATCCCCTAGGGAATGACCCCATTTTGAAAAGTGCACCCTTCAAAGAATTTATCAAGGGGTGTAAAGAGCATTAGTATCCCAGACGTGACTGCACAGCGGATGGGGAAAAGTGAATGAACATGTAAGCTGTCCGTAGTACATTGGGTATACTAAATTCCCTACTATATCCCCAGTAGTTCCTATTATTGCGGAGGTCATTCTGGGAGTCGCTTCTGCTTTATTACCCCTCGTAAGCTCTAAATCTGGTTTGTACCCTAATATACGCTCGCACAGCT
Organism: Leptodactylus fallax; assembly: GCA_947044405.1. Taxonomy (NCBI): domain Eukaryota; kingdom Metazoa; phylum Chordata; class Amphibia; order Anura; family Leptodactylidae; genus Leptodactylus; species Leptodactylus fallax. Next base: position 1,353,531 of record CAMRHE010000050.1, on the reverse strand, counting down.
TATACATTCCCTTCCTGCCGCAGCCAGTTATGTTCTAATGAATTGGCTATTTTTGGAGTTTTTGTCTTCACATTGTACGAGCTATATTTTCTTTATTTCTCTGGTGATGTAGCCATATGAGGGCTTGTTGTTTGCAGTATGAGATGTATTTTTTAATGACATCTCAAACATCATTTTTAGGTGCCTACAACTTATTAAATACATTTTATTAACTCTTTCTTGGTGGATTAAAAAACAACCCCATCAATTCTGGCACTGCGTTTTACCTTTTAAATTTTTCGCCATGCAGCATAGAGCGTAAGTAACAAGTTACCTTTATTCTACGGGTCGGTACAATTACGGCGATACCTCATTTATACTGTTTTTTTATACGATACCAATTTTGCAGAACAAAAACCCATTTGGGGACATAAATCAATTTTTTTTGCATCGCCATCTTCTAAGCATTTTTATTTTTCAGTTTAGAGAGTTGGTTTAGGGCTTATTTTTTGCGGGACAACCTGTGCTTTTTATTGGTACTGTTTTGGGGTACATATGACTTTTTGATCACTTTTTATGGCATATTTTGTAAGGTGAGATGGCGAAAAATCATTACTTTTGGCGGGTTTTTTCCTTTTTTTTTTCCCGACGTTCACCGTGTACATTAAATATGGTTTCAGTTTTATTGTACAGGTTGTTACGGACGCGGCGATACCAAATATGTATTGTTTTTATTAATTTTTAGGTTTATTTTTTATATAATTCATTTTATATAGGAAAAGGGAATTTTTGGGGCTTTATTCTTTTATTAATTTTTTTCACATACTTTATTTATTTTTTCACTTTTTTTACTTTTTCATGTGCCCCATTAGGACACCTGAGCCAGAGATGCTTTGATCTCTGGCTCAGTACTATAGACTGCAAGACATGAGCATGCAAGTGTCTTGCAGCCTATACAGGAAGTCAGCGCTATGGAAACACAGCGCTGACTTCCGCAGGTCTCGGCAGGATCAACCAGGTAGTGGGGTCTCCAGGCAGCCTGGGGTCACTTGGCAGACCCCAGGCTGCAGATTATAGATATCGTCACCCCCCGTTCTTGCCGCGGGGGGGTGCCAGGGGGGCGGCAAGATGGCGGACCGGGGGTTATGGAGTAGGGTGTTAGCTGTCAGTTACAGCAAACACCCGGTTCCGATGCCGCCCGCTCAGATAGTGAGCAGGCGGTCGGCCTCGGCCATAGTATTACGCCCTGGTGCGCGAGTACCTAGCGCCCAGGACGTAATAGTATGTCCAAGGTCGTTAAGGGGTTAAATTGTCACCTTTCTAAAAGACTCCTGTCCACAGACTCAATTAATCAGTCAGACTCTAACCTCTACAACATGGGCAAGATCAAAGAGCTTTCTAAGGATGTCAGGGACAAGATCATAGACCTGCACAAGGCTGGAATGGACTACAAAACCATAAGTAAGATGCTGGGTGAGAAGGAGACAACTGTTGCAATAATAAGAAAATGGAAGAAATACAAAATGACTGTCAATCGACATCGATTTGGGCTCCATGCAAAATCTCACCTCGTGGGGTATCCTTGATCATGAGGAAGGTGAGAGATCAGCCTAAAACTACACGGGGGGAACTTGTTAATGATCTCAAGGCAGCTTAGACCACAGTCACCAAGAAAACCATTGGTAACACATTACGCCGTAATAGATTAAAATCCTGAAATGCCCACAAGGTCCCCCTGCTCAAGAACCAAATTATGTCAAGGCAGCACTCAGGTAGTAGAAAGATTTTTGGGTGCCTGTTCCATGTAGGGCTGGCCACCTCCCTACTGGACAATTATACACGAAGGAGAGAGAGAACCGCACTCCACTCGAAGTTATGCTTCAAACAATTTATTTTTACTAGTGCAAGGTTTCGGGCGTTGTTATGCCAAGGGAAAAAGATTCTTTGGATTCCGTGTAATAGAATAAAGTTATAGAATAAAACACTGGACTATCAACAATAGCTTAACATTTTATTAAGAAAGGTATAAGAAGATATCAAAAGGTCTTACAACAAGGAAAAGTATAAAAGATATTAGAATGTAATTAAATCAACACTTCCAACACTTAAAGGTATATCAAAAGGTATATCAAATCAACACTTCCAACACTTAAAGGTATATCAAAAGGTAATTAAATCAACACTTACAACACTGCCAAGCTTCATTGATGAACTCCGATAAGGGTAGCTTCAGGAAATACCACCAAGCCGTTGTGACAGGACTCTCATCATGCAGCATCAGGCGTCCCCAATAATCTGCAGTCAAGGTTGCAACATACGGCTGGGGGATATTAACCTATCTTATATACCCTTTGTGTGCGTCATAGAGTGGGCAGTTACAGAAGTGTATACACCTCTGTGAGGCTTTTACTCGTCTCCAGACTCACATTCTTGCGAAAGGGGCCAACTTCCACTAGAATGTGTCCCGCGACACGTTCGCTTCATACAGCGTTAATCTTTAAGCTGGCGTTTAAGTCTATGTAGACATTATCTAGTTAAACTCTAAGCTCGCTTGATGTGCATGTAAACATTACAGAGTTGAACCTTTGAGCTGATTTTTATGGACATGTAAACATCAAGTCAAACAGAGTTGAACCTTTGAGCTGATTTTTATGTCTTATGTAGACATCAAGTCAAACAGAGTTGAACCTTTGAGCTGATTTTTATGTCTTATGTAGACATTAGCTCATACAGAGTTGAAATTAAGGTTACTATGAGCTGGCTATTATAGACATCTTGTCAGCCATTTTATCAAGGGCAGCTATTTTGTTTTTTTTGCATTACAGGCGTGTACCCTTCATCAGGCACTTAAAAGTATATATTGTGCAAAGGATCATCTACTGATGACAACATGATGCGATGGAGTCCAAGATATGCTGATTCCCAGGTGATAGGGCTGGTGAGCTTAAGTTACTATTACCGCCGGGTCGGCTAGGATGCTGGTGCAGGCTCGGCGGTAATAGTCACTTAAGCTCACCAGCCCTATCGCCTGGGAATCAGCATATCTTGGACTCCATCATGTTGTCATCAGTAGATTATCCTTTGCACACTATATACTTTTTTTTTTTTTAAATTGTAATATTTATTAAAGTGTTTTACAATATATTATACAACAGTAAAAAGGAATAAAGAAGAGCCACAACATGTGGCTTAACAGAGTAACAGAATATGCTATAGTCAAAGAGTACAAAAACCAGTAGTAATGCACACAAAAACAGAAAGACTGGATGGGGAGGTGGGAGGGAAGAATGGGGAGGGGGTCGTTTAGAGAGGATCAGAAACCATGTAAAATGCAGTAGGTGTCCCAATGCGACCAGATAGCATCAAAGGCCTCCACTGTGTGGTTCAGAGCAGCAGTTAAAAATTCTAGGCTACGAATGTCTTTCATGCGGGAAATTAACTCGGACTTCATGGGAGGGAGCGCATTCCTCCAGTGACGGGCACTAAGGGTCTTCGCTGCAGTACATAAATAGAGAAACAGCTTAGACGTCCCCTTGCTTAGATGTTTAGGGGGTAAGTTGACCAAGTAAATCATAGGGTCCAGCAGGACCATCTGTATAAAGAGAGCCTCAGTGAGGAGTTTTACCTCGATCCAAAAAGGACGGATAATGGGGCAATCCCAGAAGACATGACACATCGTACCCAATGAGGCCCGACATCGCCAACACGAAGAGGGTATAGCGGGATTGAGGGTAAGGAGCAGAGCAGGCATGTGGTACCAATACATAAGGATTTTCTATTGGGTTTCCTGAAACGTAATACAGCACGAGGATTTGGCAGCACGGGACCATATGATCTGCCACTGTCCGGATGAGACCCGTCCACTCAGTGCTTCATCCCACTTAGCCATGTATTTAGGGGATGGGGAGGATCGTCCCTCAGGAGAGGACAGTGGCCTATATATACTGGCTATGAGCCCCTTTGTAGAGGTACCAGCTCAGCACAGTTGCTCAAAAGCTGTAGGAAGCGAGACTCGCTTGGAACCAAGCTGAGCCTGAGCAAAGTGAGATATTTGTTGGTAATGAAACCATTCAGCGGCCGGCAAGTGTAAGACCGAGGTAAAGTAATCAAAGGGCCTGAGCTCTAGGGTTGAAGGGTCAACCAAATCTGCAATATGGAACAGGCCAAGCCCGCTCCAGGGCCACACCATGGCAGAAGAGAGTCCCTCCGGGAGGAGTGGATTATAGAGAAATGAAATCATGGAGGAGGAATGGGAGGCTAAGGCAAATAACTTAGAGCAAGTGACCCAAATTGCCCATGTGAATCTAATAGGCCCCAGGAAGCGGATGTCAAGCAAGGGGGGGGGGAGGCGGGACCACAGGAAAGCATTCGGGTGCACAGGGGCCAACCAAAGATTTTCTATTTCAACCCATTTGGTGTAGGCCTTGGAGGCTGCCCAAAACGGAATAGCCCGGAGGTGGGCCGCCCAGTAGTAATGCAGAATGTATGGGACCGCCAACCCCCCCTCAGCCTTGCCAGCCAACATCACCGAATGCGATGGCGCTTAGCATTCCAGATAAACTACAAAATTGCTTTTTGAAGGGATCGCAGTTCATACCTTGGTACCGCCACTGGAAGTGACACTATATACTTTTAAGTGCCTGATGAAGGGTATATGCCGGAAACGTTGCACTAATAAAAATAAATTGTTTGAAGCATAACTTCGATTGGAGTGTGGTTCTATCTCTCCTTCGTGTATCCCTGCTCAAGAAGGCCCATGTGCAGACCCATCTGAAGTTTGCCAATGAACACCTGGATGATTCTGCGAGTGAATGGGAGAAAGTGCTGTGGTCAGATGAGACAAAAATTGAGCTCTTTGGCATTAACTCAACTCGCCGTGTTTGGAGGAAGAGAAATACTGCCTATGACCCAAAGAACACCATCCCCACTGTCAAGCACGGAGGTGGAAACATTATGTTTTGGGGGTGTTTCTCTGCTAAGATCACAGGGCTACTTCACCACATCAATGGGAGAATGGATGCAGCCATGTACCGTAAAATCCTGAGTGACAACCTCCTTCCTTCTGCCAGGACATTAAAAATGGGTCGTGGCTGGGTCTTCCAGCAGGACAATGACCCAAAACAAACAGCCAAGGCAACAAAGGAGTGGCTCAAAAGAAGCACATTAAGGTCATGGAGTGGCCTAGTCAGTCTCCAGACCTTAATCACATAGAAAATTTATGGAGAGAGCTGAAGCTCCGAGTTGCCAAGCGACACCCTCCAAATCTTAATGATTTAGAGATGATCTGCAAAGAGGAGTGGACCAAAATTCCTCCTGACATGTGTACAAACCTCATCATCAACTACAAAAAATGTCTGACTGCTGTGCTTGCCAACAAGGGTTTTGCCACCAAGTATTAAGTCTTGTTTGCCAGAGGGATCAAATACTTATTTCTCTCTGCAAAATGCAAATAAATTTATAAAATTTATACAATGTGATTTTCTGCATTTTAGTTTTGATATCTCTCACTGTTAAAATTAACCTACCCTTAAAATTATAGACTGTTCATGTCTTTGTCAGTGGGCAAACTTACAAAATCAGCAAGGGATCAAACACTTATTTCCTTCACTGTATATCTTTTTGGGGAATGTCTATTGCTTAGATCACTTTTTATTCAAATCAGAGGAGAAACAGCGAAAAAAACGGCGGTTCGACACTTTTGATTTTTTTTTCCCGCTACGATGTTACAGGAAAAATATTTTCATAAGTTTGTAGCCCAGGCATTTTTGGACACAGGGATACCTAATGTGCGTGTTGCACAGTACTTTTCTATTTTTATATGTATTCTAGGAAAAGGGAGTGATTTGGAACTTTTCATTTTTTATTTATTTTTTTTTTAACTTTTTTTTTTCTACTATTTTATTAGCCCCTCTAGGGAGCTTGAACCTGCAATCATTTGATTGCAAGTCCCATAGACTGCAATACAACTGTATTGCAGTCCAAGGGAGATTCTGTACATTACTACTGAGACTGCCTGATCAATTTGGGGGAGAGTAAGGAGAATGAGGGGGGCAAGGGTAAGAGGTGTGACAGAGTGCTGATGATGGGCTGATTGAGGTCAAGATGTGAATCTTATCCAGTAGGAGTCCTGGAGTCCCCAAATAGCATCAAAGTTGTTCTGGCGATTCTGGAGAGATGCTGTCAGGAGTTCCATTCGGCAGATGTCACATACACACGTGGACAAAATTGTTGGTACCCCTCGTTTAATGAAAGAAAAACCCACATTGGTCACAGAAATAACTTGAATCTGACAAAAGTAATAATATATAAAAATTCTATGACAAGCCACAAAGTTTCTGGGAGAATGTCCTATGGACAGATGAGACAAAAATCGAAATTTTTGGCAAGGCACATCAGCTCTATGTTCACAGAAGGAAAAATGAAGCATATCTTGAAAAGAACACTGTCCCTACTGTGAAACATGGAGGAGGCTCTGTTATGTTCTGGGTCTGCTTTGCTGCATCTGGCACAGGGTGTCTTGAATCTGTGCAGGGTACAATGAAATCTCAAGACTATCAAGGGATTCTAGAGAGAAACGTGCTGCCCAGTGTCAAAAAGCTTGGTCTCAGTCACAGGTCATGGGTCTTGTAACAGGATAATGACCCAAAATACACAGCTAAAAAAACCAAGAATGGCTAAGAGGAAAACATTGGACTAATCTGAAGTGGCCTTCTATGAGCCCTGACCTAAATCCTATTGAGCATCTTTGGAAGGAGCTGAAACATGCCGTCTGGAAAAGGCACCCTTCAAACCCGAGACAACTGGAGCAGTTTGCTCATGAGGAGTGGGCCAAAATACCTGTTGAGAGGTGCAGAAGTCTCATTGACAGTTATAGGAATCGTTTGATTGCAGTGATTGCCTCAAAAGGTTGTGCAACAAAATATTAAGTTAAGGGTACCATCATTTCTGTCCAGGCCTGTTTCATGAGTTTTCTTTTTAAAAAAATTCTGTTGAAGAATGGTTGAAAAGCAATGTCTGACTTTCATTTGTTCTTTTTCATGGAATTTTTATATATTATTAATTTTGTCAGATTCAAGTTATTTCTTTGACCATTGTGGGTTTTTCTTTCATTAAATGAGGGGTTCCAACAATTTTGTCCACGTGTGTATCTTAGAATGCAGCTCCTGTACTGAGGGTGCTGATCTCTGCTCCCAATGATTTCCAATAAAACACATAAGAAGATAAAGAAGCAGTGTAGAGAATTGCCAACATCGCCCCCGAGGGGTGTCGTTAAGGAGCAGGATAACTGGGTCCATAGGAACGTTCAGAGATATTACAGTCACCAGACCATGTGCCAGTACGGATGAATGACCAAGCACTCCCAAAATATGTAGTGGAGCATCCCTCTAGACTTACCGCATCTCCAGCATAAGGCCTGGACCGGAGACTCAGTGAATGTAATGCATCCAGTGTGTGGTACAAGCAGTATGAGTTTTTATTGGTTCTCTTTGATTTGGATGCAGATGGAGGTCTTTGATGCTCTACCCAAATCTGAAACCATACCATCAAGGAAATCTCCCACCTGGTCATATATGTGCAATGTTGTGAATGTACCTGTTTCTGTAAATATATATATATATTTTTATAAACTGACATTTCCAGGCTGAGTTTATGTAACTATCTGGTAGTGTTCTTTTTGGTAAAGAGTTGTTACTACACTAAGTAAAATCTAGTTTTTACTAAATTGAGTTGGAGTCGCTTCCTTTGTTCGTGACTTCGCTGTATCCTGGGGAGCCCACCCCGGTACACGGCTTACATATGCATAGTGAGGAAAGGGATCTTAGGAGAGTGTGATCAAAATCTGGTAAATAGAATAGAACAGCCCTGCCTTAGTGGTATATGTGCAACAAAAGTCCTGCCTAAGACCAGGGGCATACCATTGGTGCTGAGAGTGGTGTAGGAATGAAATCATAGAGGAGCACGGTGGCACCAGGGAGAAACGCCACTGACAGTACCTCAAAATATCACTGGTAAACTGCATTGGGAATAACATGGGTCTGGAAAAGGGGGGCCACTGCTGGACCACAGGAGTGAGTTCAGATGGACTGTTGCTAGCCACAATTTGTCTATAACATTCCATTTACTTTAAGCCCTGTATGAAGCCCATGCAGGCACATGGCGCAGCCAGTAGTATTTTAGCAGATCCAGAACAGCCAAGCCAACCTCTGCCCTGCCTACTGTCAGAACAGTTCCGGCCACTTTATACCGCAACCTAGATGGAGGAGACCGGAGGATGGGAGTTGTAGTGGCTGAGGATGTGCCAACAACTAGGCCAAGCACACTCACCAACCCTGCAGCCTCACTCCTGGGCCGGACAGAGTCAAGGGGGGTTCTGCAGCACTACCGGAAGGTGGGTGGTAGTAGTTCTTTCTCCCGGGGCGCTTCCAGTTGGAGAGGGGATCTCTCCTCTCTGAGCTGGTGTGGTGTAGGTCGGAAGGGCCTGAATGTTATAGCAGGCATGACTCAGGCAGCCAGAGAAAACAGTTGAACCAGGCAACAGTTTATTACTACAACTGATAATAGCAAAATGGCAGCTTCCGGATGGGGGTAGTAGTACAGTGTCCAATTCCACAGCCTTGGTTCTAGGAGGGCGCCCAGGGTTAACTATCACAGTCTTGTGCTCCACTACTCCTCCTCTCGTGCCTCTCCCAGGATGGATGATAGGAAGAGTGGTGGTACAGGGAGGCCTGACAGGGTTCTGGTTACCTGAAGACTAGGCCCGACATGATCCTCCTGTCAGGGTCCTCTCCTGTTCCTCCTGGCACGACACCAGAATGATCCAAAATGATGGACAGTTGAACCAGTACTCCTGGCTGTCTCTGGGGCCGATAATACTCCTCCTGGAGGCTATGATGGCTGACCGTTGGCCTGAATCCAGCTTGTGGGGGCAGGAACTCTCTGCACACCCTCACTGTTTCACTGCTCACACTGAACTGACTAGACTGAACTCAGGCCAACGGTTACCGTGGAGACGGAGTCTCCTGCAACCCCGCCCAGTGGCCTGTGATAGGCCAGGGCTAAACCAAGGCTAGGTTTGAACACTGCAGGGGAGAAACAACAGGGAAAAGCTGCAAATAGTGACACATAACACAGAAGACGGAACATACCAACATAGCCAGAGGCACAAAAGACAAACAAATTAAAGCTTTCAGAAAAGACAAAAATGAGACAACGACGAGCGGCACATAGTGTAATACTGTTTGTATAATGAAATGACAAAAAACTGTGCAATGAAAGGAATAATGGTAAACTTAAGTCCATTAGCCAAAATGAACAATCACACAACGCCAATATCTTCAATCTCACTACCTATCAATTTACAGAGGAAGAATCCAGCAAGGGGAGCAATATCGATATATTTTACTCCCTTATGGCATCAGAGTTTAGAACTTTGAATAAACAACCAACCAACAAAAATAAACAACCTAATCTTAGCGCTTCAGAGAAATCAGCTATAAAATCTCTGATAAACAATAGGGCCATAGTAATCAGAAATGCAGATAAGGGGGGGTGGTGGTAATATAAGATCGATCCACATATCAAAGAAGCTAAACGTATACTATAAGATCCCATCTACTATCAGAAACTTGAATCTGATCCTTCTGTTGCTTTTTCCCTTGAATACCGGGAACTTATATTAACTGCACACACCAAAGGGATTTTGACCGAGAAAGAAAAAGGGTTTCTATTAAGTAATGAATATTCAACAGCACTATTCTATCATCTCCCAAAGGTGCATAAAGCCCCACTAAAGACCCATCATCTCTGGGGTCAATGCCCTCACAAGAAATCTCTCACAATATGTAGACATACAGTTACAAAAATATGTAACTAAATGCCCTCCTTATTATTAGGATTCTACACAGCTAATTATAGAATTATCAACTATTCCATAGGAATCTGATTATATTTGGGCCTCATTGGATGTCAGTTCCCTATATAGTAATATCCCCCATTCCAAGGGGTTAGAAATGATATTCCAAACTTTAAATCCAGATCCTATCATGCCAAATGAGCAAAAATCATTCATTTTGGATAGTATTAAATTCATTCTTGAACATAACATCTTTACTTTTGAGGCGGAGCTATACCTACAAAAACGGGGAACAGCCATGGGAACCAGATTTGTGCCAAGCTACGCCAATATTTTTATGGGGCGCTTCAAGGGACTTTTTATCCAAAACGAACACACTTGGAGTAAGAACATCATTCTATACAAAAGATATATTGACAGCTTGCTCTTCATATGGAAAGGCACAAGCAAATCTTTCCAGAAATTCACTGACTACCTTAATAAGAATGACTGGGGGATTACATTATGTGGGGAAGCCAAAAAGAATACCATCAATTTTCTGGATTGGGAACTCAATGGGAGTGCCAACGGAATATATACCAGAACATTTTTTAAACAAGTAGACTGTAACAGTCTACTTGATTATCGCAGTTCACATTTTAGGAAATGGAAGGATAATGTTCCGTTTGTTCAGTATAAACATATTCGTCGGAACTGTACTTTAAACAGAGATTTCGAGATCCAAAGAAAAGTCCTCACTCAACGTATTAAGGAACAGAAATATCCAAAAAGGATTATCCTGGCAGAAAAAAAAGAAAGCCCAGTCCCTTACGCAATTAGAATGCCTACTTCCTTCAAAAATATTCGAAACATAATTTCATGACAATTTATACTAGTGCACATTATAGAATCAGGACCATTCCAAACAAACACTGGGGTGTGTTACTTAATGATTCACTTTTAAAGGACAATATTCCGAAAAAGCCATTAATTACCTTTCGGAGAGCCAAGACCCTTAAAAATTTACTGGCTCCCAGTAGACTCAGACCCTCTGAAGATATTGATACAACTAACCAGATGCCTTCACAAGTTAATGGGGTGTATAGATGCAACCATAAAAGATGTAAATGTTGCCACACAATTAATCATGGAGTTAATTCAATTCTAAGCACCACTACGAAAGATAGAGTCCAAATTAAATACCCATTGGACTGCTCTTCGTCCTTTGTAATTTATGCCCTTGAGTGCCCATGCGGACTACAATATATAGACAGAACCATCATGCCATTACAGGAAAGGTTGAACAAACAGATCTAACATCATAAATGGATACTTGAAACATAGCGTATCCAGACACGCCACGTTAATAACACATTTGAGAAATTAAAGAGAAGGGAGATGTATTGGATATTTAAATTCAATACATTCACACCAGGAGGTCTTAATGAGGCTCTTGAAAATGTATTTGACTAAAAATTAACTATTGACTCTATTTATATTTATCATATCCATACAATTTTCATTTCCTCAAATTTATAATATATATATTTTTTCTTTTTATATATATTTTTTTATATTTTATTTTTTTTACAATTTAATGAGTCTTAATAAATATCCTTTTAATTATGTATTGATCCGTTTTATATAATAGTAGTATGTGATATAATATTTATATATTTATTGATGAATTGTATGAAATGTCTTTACAGCAAGTCTTTACTATTTATTATATCTTTTACTGTATACGACACCCCCCTTTGTTTGATATTTTAAATTTTATATATTTATTTTTCAATTCTAGTGCAAGAGACAACTTCTAACCACTAGTATTTTAATCTCATTTTATCATTATTAATTGTATTCCATTTAAAAATTCTGAGAAAGGGGCATTTGTAACTCTTAGCCCTTAACTCACCACTCCCACTAATTACAGACTATAAACAAACACTCATACCATGAACATCCGCTCTTTTTCACGTGCAGTTTGTTTACAATGATCAGCTGACTTTACTGAGATGGAGACCTCTATGCGCAGTAGGGTGAAATGCACGCTAACACCTTTTATTAGCCGATAGCGGCCACTTATTAACTTAAAAGAGTACATGGATTAATTTACAGGCTTTATAAATGCCCTGCAATCTAGGTATGAAGACAAATAGTCTGTATCTAATGTGTCTAAGGTGTTTTAGTGATTGCTGCATGGTGACTTCCAGTGTGGGTGTGCCCAACCGGCAGCAACCTTTAAATAGCTCTATGTTGTATTTGTTAGCATGTCCTGTCTCATTTTACACTTGAAAAAGGAGATTTTGATTCTCCGAAACGCGTTGTGTGCTTTGAGCCCCAGTAAAGTCTTTTCATTTGAAAAGCACGGATATACTCTCTTTTTTTGGAGCCTCTACTCTATCTACAACAACAAAACATATTAAAGCAGCAGCCTCTGGGATGCTGCACAAGGACGAAAGAACGTCATCTGCAGCCAACATAATTTTGAACTCTGTGTTTATGATCCTGATTCCCCTTACATCTGGAGAAAGATGGATCCTAGAGGCCAGGGGTTCTATGGATAGCACAAACAGCAGTGGAGAGAGGGGACATTCCATGTGAGAAAGGCAGGAGAGGTTGGGTGTGGAAGTTTAATCGCTGCTGAGGGGTCCGAGTAGAGGGCTCTAATAGCTATTAGGAAAGGTCCTTGGATTCCATAAGACTCCAGAGTATGAAACATAAAGGGCCACCCCAGTTGATCAAAAGCTTTTTCAGTGTGTAGACTAAGTAGAAGTGCAGATTTTCCCTCTTTCCACACAGTATCCACCAGATCAGCTGCGCATCTCGTGTTGTCCCGTTTTTGACGGCATGGGACATAGACTACTTGATCTTTGTCAATTAGCATTGGTAACCAAGCCCTTAATCTATTCACTAATAATTTTGTGAAAATATTTAAATCCGCGTTTAAAAGTGCTATAGAGCTAATAGTTTGTGCAATCTAGGTTTATGAATCATTTCATATGACATGGATGAGAATATAGGAGAGCTCGAGAGGAAGGAATTATATAGGCCTAGCATATGCAGAAGAAGTTCTGTCTTATAGGTTTGGTAATAAAGCTTTACCCGAGGGCAGGTCCTTCAAGACCTCCAATAGTCCCTTTGGGGTAATAATGGCATTGAGTTTGGAACATGCCTGTCAGGAGAGGACTGGCAAGTGGCATGAGTGAAAATATCCTTTAAGGCTAGATTCACATCTGCGTTGGAGTCTCCATAGGAGACCCCGCCACAGATTCTGCCTAAAACTGGCAAGGAGAAAAGTCCTGCAAGGAGATTTCTGTATAAAACGAACGGAAACCTGACAGATACCTGGTAGACCCCGTTATAGTCCATGGGGTCTGCAGGTGTCCTCGGGTAACCACTTTTTAAGCAGACAGGCTCTCCATCTTTCAGGTCCCCATGTGAACTCTATCAATGTAGAGGCAAACACTAGTGTGAACCTAGCGTAAGCTTCCAGTCTCTACTGTCAGCATCAGTTGGTAAGTAGTCTGGTAAATTATGGAATCTGGAATAAAAGTCATGGAACACTCTTGCTAATTCAATGGTTTGGTATATCAAAGTGCCGTCTCTGCCCATAAGCGCCTGGTAAAATGAAACAGCTTTAACCTGCATTGCACAGCAAACTGTTTTCACAGACAATAATAGTTGAAAATATATCCTCCATTTGATTTTCATTAGTCTGCTTAATTTTCCAGTATCACTACATTCAATGTCTACGTTTTCCAAGTAGTATAATGTACCGTGTTAGCCATTGAAAGTAGTGGAAGAGTGAAGAAATCAGGCGATACCTTTTAGAGGCTAACTGAGTATATTTATAAGTAAGCTTTCAGGAGTACTAGCTCCCTTCATCAGACATGGTGTTATACAAGAACTGAAAATTCACAGATTTTTATACACATGGTCTTCAAAGGATTTTAGAGTCCTTAAAAAAACCCAAAACAAAATGCAATCTAAGTAGAGAAGTTATTTACAACAGGTCAAAAAACAATCTGGAAAGTTGTGGTGCGTGACAGAGGGATCTGTTATCTGTTTGCTATCAGGTGGTGATTTGTGACCCTCACAGTTCATACATAGTGTGACATGAAGCTGGTATGAATATTAAGTCCAAATTGCAGAGTTTGAAATTTTTGCATAAATTTGTTGTAACGTCTCTGCCGTTTCGGGTCTCGGCACCGCCCTCTGCTCGCACGCTGTGGCGAAGGAGGCGTGTTCAGTTTGGTTCTTTATGCAAGTTTCTTGCTGCTCAGTCTGAACATGGTCCTAGTCAGTGTAATGGATTTCCGGCCCCACCCGTGTCTGAACATTTCTCTCTGGACTGCATAGAGTTAATCTCTTCCTGGCCTGTGTGATTGACAGCCTGTGTACCTATCAGATCTGTGGCTGGGCCCAGACTTTCTATATACAGGATGTCATTTCTCAGCAGGTGGCCGGTTATTACATTTGTGTTTTGCCTGCTCTCTTTCTATACTCCTTGATACTTTGTTACTTGATTCTCTGACCCTTTGGCTTGCCCCTGACTATTCTCTTGGATTTTGACTTTGTACTGCTTTGCTCGTTTGTTACTGACCCCTTGGCTTGCTCACTCTGCTTCTGTGTTGTTTTTGTCTTGTCCTGTTCTCTGTGTCACTTACCCAGTATAGGGCTTGTCTTCAGGTTGTCCTTTTACCATTTAGGGTAACTGTGGCAATAGGAAGGGACAGTGGCTGGGGTGAGATTAGGGCTCACTTGTCTCTGTCCTTCCTCCCAGACCCCTGCAGTAGTGTCAGGGTTGCTACGGTTGGCAAGACCCTTACATTTGTATTCCGATTCTTTCCTTTTCTCCTGCGTCTTAAAATGTCCCATTAAAACCACAACCCGCAAATCTTCAATAGAGTGGTTTTCTCCGGAGAAATGTGCGGCCACTGGGAGATCGGTTTTGCTGTTATTAATGTTGGATCTGTATGAGTTCATTCGTTGACTAAGTCTCTGCCCTGTTTCCCCCACATAGAGGCCTGTGGTGGGACATTGCACACACATTATGAGGTAAAACAATGTGGAAAGTTGTGGTGCTTGACAGAGGGATCTGTTATCTGTTTGCTATCAGGTGGTGATTTGTGACCCTCACAGTTCATACACAGTGTGACAAGGATGGAGTTGCAGCATGTCGGGTACACCTTGCAAAACAAAACCTCCCAACAGAACCAGTAACGCAGCTCATACAATTCATCCTCAGCCACAACCATTTTACCTTTGGAGAGGATCTATATCTACAGCGAATGGGAACTTCAATGGGGACCAGATGTGCACCCCAGTATGCAAATCTCTTTATGGCAGAACTGGAAGGAGCATATTTATCAACATGCACCACCAAACCTATGATTTACCTTCGTTATATTGATGATATCCTTGTCATCTGGACTGCAGGTGAGGAGGCCCTACTTCAATTCCATAATGACTTCAATGACTTTCACCCTACCATGAACCTTAAACTTAGCTATTCAGGGAGTGAAATTCACTTTCTGGATACCACAATATACATCAAAGACCACCGGCTACTCACATCAATATACCACAAACCCACTGACAGAACGGCCTACCTGAGAAACGACAGCTTCCACCCCAAGCACACAAGGCAATCTATCATCTACAGCCATCTACAATCGTATTTGCTCCGACAAAACAGACCTGGACAAGCATCTCCTGGATCTGAGGATGAAATTTCTCAGATTTGGATACAAACCAAAAGTAACAGACAACCAATTAAACAAAGCGGCAGCCATTAACAGAAACAGTCTGCTCACATATAAAAAGACCCAGAAAGATGCCCGAGTGCCCCTAGTTGTCACCTACAACCCACAGCTGGAGATCCTACGAAGGATTGCCAAGGAGCTCCAACCTGTGCTACATAGGGACAACAGACTCAATGACATATTTCCAGTCCCCCCTCTCCTTTCCTTTCGACAACCACCAAACCTGAGGCGTATTATCTTCCGGAGTGCCCTGAAGGCCCCAACTGAAAATGGCACCTCACCTTGCCTACATAAAAGGTGCATGACCTGCAAGCACATCCACACCGCTGACAGTGTACCTATCCCACAGTCACAACAGATGCATAGAATTAGGGGGACATTCTCCTGCAGGTCTTCCAATGTGGTGTACCTCATAATGTGTGTGCAATGTCCCACCACAGGCCTCTATGTGGGGGAAACAGGGCAGAGACTTAGTCAACGAATGAACTCACACAGATCCAACATTAATAACAGCAGAACCGATCTCCCAGTGGCCGCACATTTCTCCGGAGAAAACCACTCTATTGAAGATTTGCGGGTTGTGGTTTTAATGGGACATTTTAAGACGCAGGAGAAAAGGAAAGAATCGGAATACAAATTTATGCAAAAATTTCAAACTCTGCAATTTGGACTTAATATTCATGCCAGCTTCATGTCACACTATGTATGAACTGTGAGGGTCACAAATCACCACCTGATAGCAAACAGATAACAGATCCCTCTGTCACGCACCACAACTTTCCAGATTATTTTTTGACCTGTTGTAAATAACTTCTCTACTTAGATTGCATTTTGTTTTGGGTTTTTTTAAGGACTCTAAAATCCTTTGAAGACCGTGTGTATAAAAATCTGTGAATTTTCAGTTCTTGTATAACACCATGTCTGATGAAGGGAGCTAGTACTCCTGAAAGCTTACTTATAAATATACTCAGCCTCTAAAAGGTATCGCCTGATTTCTTCACTCTTCCACTACGTTTTCCAAGGGGATCCCTTGCTACAGACCCAAAAATAATAAATGACATAATGTGGAAGCTGTTATGCTTCGCTACATAGGAATGGCCCAGAAGATGCCCTGGCTGGAATGGCTTTTTTAGACAGGATTTCTATGTCTAGTGTATCTGAAGATCAATTACAAAGTTTGAATGCCCCTGTTTCTGTGGAAGAAATCCAGGAAATAATAAAATCCTTGCCCTTGAGCAAAGATTCAGGCCCAGATGGCTACCCAGGGGAATTTTACAAGACATTTGTAGTGCAGATCATACCTAGCCTTACTGCTCTGTTTAACAATATTTGATAGGGAACAGATCTGACATTTCGCTTCAACGCTTCTATAAAACTGCTTGCTAATGAGGGAAAAGACATAGAAAACCTATCTTCTTACTGACCTATCTCCCTAATAAATCAAGTCCTTACAATCCTAGCTAATCTCATGGCAAATAGATTGGCGCTGATTTTGCAGTCTCTGATTTCGCCTCCTCAGGTATACTTTGTTTGGAGTAGATCGGCAGTTACTAACTTAAGTAGGCAATGGCTGTCTAGCATTGCGGAGGGAGGGAGACAGCGCCTGACTTGGTTACCCTTGATGCAGATAGTGTACATTGGGGGTGGTTAGGTCAGTTAATTGAGTCTGTGGGCATAAAAGTGGCTCTGTATGTTTCTGTCTGTCGTATATGAATCTGAGAGCCCAGGTGTACACAGTGGGTCAGCTTTCGATGCCCTTTGCCCTAGAGAGAGGCACGTGGTAGGGGTGCTCACTCTCCACACTACTTTTTGATCTTGCCTTAGAGCCTCTGACTAGTCTATTGAACTCTGTCTATTGAACTGCCTCCTTTTTGGGGCATAGTGGTGGGTCACTCGGTGCTGACCCTTAGTCTTTTTGCAGATGATATCCTCTTGTTTATGGCACAGTTGGTGACCTACCTGGGGTACTGGAGGAACTTGGGAAGTTTTCTGGGTTTCATTTGAATTTATCTAAATGTTAGATCCTGCACCTGTGGCCAAGGATGTGTGGCCACAACCTCCACAACTTGATTTGCCAGGGGTTCAATTAGGTATTTCGGCATCCAACTGGACCATACCTCAGATACATTGTATCATTTAAACTATACAACTGTAATATCACCTATCCTTTGAGACCAGCAAATGTGCATAACTTACCTTTGTCTCTCTTGAGGAGAAATCATTTAATCAAAATGATGTACATGTCGCAGTTATTATATCCCTTACAGATGATACCGTTATTGCTGAAGCATAAAGATGTCAATTAGCTGAATAACGCCTTCTCCTAATTTCTATGGCATGTAGACCACCACAAATTCATGCTCATAAACTGATAGTGACCAGGTAATGTGGAGGGATGAACGCTCCTAACAATACAGGTTAGAACTTAGTCTGTTTGTCTCAACATATCATAGATTTGGTCAAAAGAACTAGTTTCTAAATGGACTATGTAGTAAAGCCGCAGTTTTGTACCCTGTGGGATCTCTGAGCCCTTTTGCACATGCCTCTCTCGACTATCTCCATATAAAAACCTCTGTTTTGTGCAGAGATACTATTGCTGCATTGAAGGCACTTAGGAAGCATTTCTGGCTCTCTTATAGGGTGTCCAAACATCTATCACTCTGGTCACACCTGGACTTTAACCCAGTCCCGACATCCGCCATACTATTACAGCGGATGTCGGGTAATGAAATAGGAGGAGGAGCTGAGCGGCCACCATAGCCGCCGGGTCTTTGCTTTATTATGCAGAAAAGACCTGGAGCTAATGCTTATGATCAGTGCTCGTCCTGATTGCGGGCATTAAGGCCCCCGGCATGGTCGCCATTTTGGGGAGAAATGAGCTCTGGGGCTGGCAATTCGTTGTCATGACAACCTGGAGCCTATTGAAGGCTCCCAGGCTTGTCTTAGCATTACTTCTATTACAGACTGATGCGGCCTGTGATTTCTGGGGAGCGTGACTTCAGTGGCAGGAAGAAGAGGACAGAAGAGGAAGCTGAAGAGCAGATGTTTCAAGCATGCCCAGTAGAGGTGAGGTATGGTGACCCCAGTGTATAATAATAGCACTAAAACTAATCGGAGTTCCGAACCTCACGATTTGTGGAATTTCTTGGGATTTGTCTAAAGCGGCTTAAGGGACACTCTTGGGAGCATATTATACTGTGTGGGGCCACAGTGGAGCACATTATACTGTGTGGAGGCCACTGTGAGGCACATTATACTGTGTGGGGGCTACTGTTAATCACATTATACTGTGTGGAGACCATTGTAGAGCATATTATATTGTGTGGGAGCTACTGTGGAGCATATTAAACTGTGTGGGGGCCACTGTAGAGCATATTGTACCATGTGGGGATGCTGTGCAGCATATTATACCATGTGAGGGCCACTGTGAAGCATATTATAGTGTCTAGAGCATATTATATTGTGTGGGAGCCACTGTGGAGCATATTATACTGTGTGGGGCCACTGTGGAGCATATTATACTATGTGGGGGCCACTGTGGAGCATATTGTATTGTGTGGGGGCCACCGAGGAGCATATTATACTGTGTGGGATCTACGGTGAAGCATATTACACTATGTGGGGCCCCTTCATTATTTACATCACACCCCATCTATTTTATAGCAGACATGTGATATTATCACAGGCTGTAATTACATAGAACAGTCTCTATAAAACAGATCAGTGCGATGTGTGGTGTTAGTCCCCCACTAATCTCTTAGACTGTTAGGACCTCACAGATCATGTTTACCAGAACACGCAGCTCTCAGTATTGTTTCCATGCTGGGTGCTGCGCTGCTCACTCACCATATTCTTGATAACCACAGTTGTGGGTACTATAATTATATGGTCCATGTTGATGTTAACAATCCCAGGAACCACACTGCTCGCTTGCCATGCATAGTGTAGAGATGGGTCTAGGTAGTGCAGGTTAGGCATTTAGTTAGGAGCCTGTGGGGCTTTACTCTGCCGCTATCCCCTCTGATCTTCATTTTTCATTATTGGGAGGGCTCAGATGTAGAAGGGGGTAGTAGACATGTTCCTTGAATTTTTATATGCTATGTTAATTGTTGTTGCGACATTGTTCTATCATGCACTACCAAAGACCCAGATGATTATTGCTGTGTTCAACTAGAGCATTTGGAGATGGAGAGGACAAAAAAAGTTTATGGTGAAGTGAAGATTTTTTATTCTGACATCATGAGATCAAAGAACTGATGTCTCCATTCCCCTCCCTGATTGGTATCTGGTGTGTTCAGGGTGATGAGCAGTGTTACTTTTCCACCACACATAGCACTTTGCATTTAGACCAAAAAGTTCAACTTTGGTCTCATCTGACCAGAGCACATGTTTGCTGTGTCCCCTATATGGCTCGTGGCAAACTGCAAACGGCACTTCTTATGTTTTTCTTTCAAAAATGTTTTTCTTCTTGTCACTTTTCCATAAATGCCAGATTTGTGGAGTGCACGACTTATAGTTGTCCAGTGGACAGATTCTCCCACCTGAACTGTGGATTTCTGCAGCTCCTCCAGAGTAACCGTGGGCCTCTTGGCTGCTTCTCTGACCAGTGCTCTCCTTCCTCGATCTGTTCATTTAGGTGGATGGCCAGTTGTAGTATACTTTTTCCATTTTTGGATGATGGATTGAACAGTGCTCCTTGGGATGCTCAAAGCTTGGGATATGATTTTATAACCTAACCCTGGTTTAAACTTCTACACAACATTATCTCTGACTTATCTGGTGAGTTCCTTGGTCTTCATGATACTGTTTGTTCACTAGTGTTCTCTAACAAACCACTGAGGCCTTCACAGAACAGGTGTATTTATACTGAGACTAAATTACACACAGCTGGACTCTATTAACTAATTAAGTGACTTCTGAAGGCAATTGATTGCACTGGATTTTATTTAGGGGTATCAGAGTACAGGGGGCTGAATACTTTTGCATGCCCCAATTTTCATATTTTTATTTGATTAAAATTTTGAAAAACATGTATCATTTTCATTCCACTTCACAAATATGTGCTATTTTGTATAGGTCTATCACTTAAAATCTCAATAAAATACATTTAAGTTTGTGGTTGTAAGGTGACAAAACGTGAAAAAGTTCAAGGGGTATGAATACTTTTGCAAGGCACTGTAAATAAATAAAAATAAATAAAATGGATGTTCATTTAGCCTTAGAACTAGCACATTCACAGGGTGTAAAGGAGAAAGTTCACCTCACAACTTGTTATGCAAATATTCCATAAGGCACAGAAGTGAAAAGAAAGCCCCTGGACTTTTGAACGGCAGATTTTGTTGAAATCGTTGTCAGGCACCATGGCACATTTGCAGAGCCCCTGAAGTACCAGAACAGTGGAAACTCGCATTAAAAGACCACATTTTAGAAAGTACACCCCTGAAGGGGTATAATGAGAATTTAGGCGCCACAGCTGTTGCATACAATTTATCAATATTGGCCCCAAATCTTTCATTTTCACAAGAAGCAATAAGAGAAAAAGCAACCCCAAACTTGTAAAACAATTTCTCCTGAATACATAAATACCCCATGTGTGGTTGTAAACTGCTATATAAACACATGGCGGACCCCTGAGGGGAAAGAGGGCATTTTGACTTTGGGATACTTTTGCTTTGCTGCAATATTTTTCTGGCACCATGCTCAATTTGTAAAACCGTTAATGTCCTAGTGCAATGGAAAGTGCCAAGAAGTGAACTCATTTTGGAAACTACACCCCTCAATAAAAATTATTAAGGGATATAATGAACATATAATGACCCCAGAGATGCTTTCAAAAAGTAATGTGCAATAGCACAAAAAGAAAACTCAAAATAACCCCCCCAAGATATGAGCCAATTTTTGAAACTACACACTTTAACCCGTTCCCACTCTGCACCAAACTGTTACGTTGTGCTGAGAGTATAGTTAACACTCAGCACCATAATAGTACGGTGCCCTCATAATGGCGGCACAGGAGTTGTGTCTGCAGTATGACTTCTGGGCAGAGGCATAGCCAGGGGTTCAGCACAGGGGGGGCGAACATGTCCAAGTGGGCCCCCAACTTGGACATGTTCGTATACCGATACTATGAGTATACGGTGAGCGTATAGTGGTATATAGTGGCTCTACACAGGGTGAATACAGTGCAGTAACATTTAGTGACTTACCAGTGACATCTCTGACTAATCATTCACATTCCCCGTCTCTTTTATCTGGACGGCTATGACCACTTCTTCCAGTCTCTGTAAAGTTTGCAACACAGACATCTTTGGCTCTTCACTTTTCCAGGCACCCGACCCACATTGTCCTCACCTGCACAAAGCCCCCATCCTGCTGCTACCCCCAATTATAAAATATATAATATAACCCCCCATAATGAATAACACCCCTAAGTGCATCTTTAAATTAATAACTTCCCTGTGCACCCCCTTTAAATAGTGCCCCTTATTAATAATGTCCCAGGTATTTCCCAATTGAAAAGGGGAAAAAAAAAAACAAGGGAAAAAAAAATTATTGGGGTTCCAATACCCGGGACCCCCAGGATCAGCTGTTTGAATGAACTGTGGTACCTGTGTAAGCGCCGTGACCCCTTCTCTGTGTTATTCTTTTCATAGCGGCCATGTAATGTAACTACAGCCTCGTCCTATACACGTCTATGTGACAAGACTGGAATGACATCACACGGTCACTATAAACAGACAGCGTATGATATAAACAGGCGCCATAGCCCCTTCATACAGCTGATCAGTGGGGAATCACTTATCTCTTATTGATCATTTATTCTGAGGATAGACCATCAATAAAAATGAGCTGGAAAACGCCTTAAGGCGTCCCGCAGCAAAAAACAGCTGTGGGAAAAACCGCGGCGGCGACGCATCACGGTTTTTCCTGCAGCACTTTGCACAGAAAGTTCACAGAGGTTTCCTCTGCGGACTTTCTGCTTCAATTATATCTATAGGGAAACCGCCGGAGTTAGGTATAATTGACATGCTGCGATTTCCAAAACTGCGACTGTTTTGGAAATCGCAGCGTTTCCGCTGCTCATATTTTACTGTAAAGTGGAGATGGGATGTGGCCCCTTGTGGCGAAAACCCACAGAAAAAAAACGTGGCATTCTAGCAAATCCCATCCACACATTACGGAAAAATATTTGGAAATCGCAGCATGTCAATTATACCTACGGAAACACCGGCGGTTTCCATATAGGTGTATTGAAAACAGAAAGTCCACAGGGGAAACCTCTGCGGACCTTCTGTGAAAAGCGCTGCGGGAAAAACCACAATGTTACCGCCATGGTTTTTCCTGCAGCCAGCTACGTGGGGCCTTAGTCTTAATAAAGCCCAAGTGCCGCTTTCATTAAATTAATTGCTCTCTCATATTATGCCCCTGATTCCCCGACATAAATACTGCACCTCTAATGACCCCTTATATCAATGACCACCCCCTTATGTTCAGAATGCCTCCTAATATAAATGATGCCCCCTAATGGCCCCTTATATAAATAACCTCCCCCTTGTATTAATAAAACCCCCTAATAACCCTTATATAAAGGACCCCCCATAATGCCCTCTAATGAATCCTCCCTTATAGTTACAGTCATATGAAAAAGTTTGGGCACCCCTATTAATCTTAATCATTTTTAGTTCTAAATATTTGGGTGTTTGCAACAGCCATTTCAATTTGATATATCTAATAACTGATGGACACAGTAATATTTCAGGATTGAAATGAGGTTTATTGTACTAACAGAAAATGTGCAATATGCATTAAACCAAAATTTGACCGGTGCAAAAGTATGGGCACCTCAACAGAAAAGTGACATTAATATTTAGTAGATCCTCCTTTTGCCTCTAGTCGCTTCCTGTAGCTTTTAATCAGTTCCTGGATCCTGGATGAAGGTATTTTTGACCATTCCTCTTTACAAAACAATACCAGTTCAGTTAAGTTTGATGGTCGCCGAGCATGGACAGCCCGCTTCAAATTATCCCACAGATGTTCAATGATATTCAGGTCTGGGGACTGGGATGGCCATTCCAGAACATTGTAATTGTTCCTCTGCATGAATGCCTGAGTAGATTTGGATCATTGTCTTGCTGAAATATCCATCCCCGGCGTAACTTCAAATTCGTCACTGATTCTTGTACATTATTCTCAAGAATCTGCTGATACTGAGTTGAATCCATGCGACCCTCAACTTTAACAAGATTCCCGGTGCCGGCATTGGCCACACAGCCCCAAAGCATGATGGAACCTCCACCAAATTTTACAGTGGGTAGCAAGTGTTTTTCTTGAAATGCTGTGTTTTTTGGACGCCATGCATAACGCCTTTTTGTATGACCAAACAACTCAATCTTTGTTTCATCAGTCCACAGGACCTTCTTCCAGAATGAAGCTGGCTTGTCCAAATGTGCTTTTGCATACCTCAGGCGACTCTGTTTGTGGCGTGCTTTCAGAAATGGCTTCTTTCGCATCACTCTCCCATACAGCTTCTCCTTGTGCAAAGTGTGCTGTATTGTTGACCGATGCACAGTGACACCATCTGCAGCAAGATGATGCTGCAGCTCTTTGGAGGTGGTCTGTGGATTGTCCTTGACTGTTCTCACCATTCTTCTTCTCTGCCTTTCTGATATTTTTCTTGGCCTGCCACTTCTGGGCTTAACAAGAACTGTCCCTGTGGTCTTCCATTTCCGTACTATGTTCCTCACAGTGGAAACTGACAGGTTAAATCTCTGAGACAACTTTTTGTATCCTTCCCCTGAACAACTATGTTGAACTATCTTTGTTTTCAGATCATTTGAGAGTTGTTTTGAGGAGCCCATGATGCCACTGTTCAGAGGAGATTCAAATAGGAGAACAACTTGCAATTGGCCACCTTAAATACCTTTTCTCATGATTGGATACACCTGGCTATGAAGTTCAAAGCTCAGTGAGGTTACAAAACCAATTTTGTGCTTCAGTAAGTCAGTAAAAAGTAGTTAGGAGTATTCACATCAATAAAATGATAAGGGTACCTAAATTTTTGCACCGGTCACATTTTGGTTTAATGCATATTGCACATTTTCTGTTAGTACAATAAACCTCATTTCAATCCTGAAATATTACTGTGACCATCAGTTATTAGATATATCAAATTGAAATGGCTGTTGCAAACACCCAAATATTTAGAACTAAAAATGATTAAGATTAATAGGGGTGCCCAAACTTTTTCATATGACTGTATATTTCTCCCTCCTATCTACCCCTTATACTATTAATATACCCACACAAAAAAAAGTCATACTCACCTGCGATGATGATGATGAATGGAGCCGCCGGCGCTTCCTCCCTGTCCACGCGCATGACGTCTGTGTCTGAGCGCGGGCGGCGCGATGTTATGCCGCAGTTAAGCACCAGGACGCATTGTAACTAGATCGGTGTCTGCAGACACCGATCTAGTTAGAAATAAAGGATGTATTAATGGCGGCCCCGGGGTGAGCCCCCCAAAAATTCAGTGGGCCCGGGGGCAGCCGCCCCTCTGCCCCCCCCGCTAGCTACGCCTCTGCTTCTGGGTCTCAGCTGTATTGCATAGCTGGGACCCAGGACTAGATGCCGGAGTCAGAAAATACTCTTACTCCTCAGATGCTGTGATCAATAGCGATCATGGTATCTGGGTGGTTAGGGGACAAGGGGACATTTAATATTACAATTTAAAAAATTGATAATGTAAACAAGTATACAAATTTATTAGCTATCCCCATTAAATACGCATTATCCAACAAAAAGCGTTATTTATCGAGTACAGTCTATGCCATTAAAAAATATGTACTGCAGTGCACAAATTAATGTATTTTGGTCACCTCGCCTATCCTAAAAATAGCAATAAAAAGTGATCAAAAAGTCATACATACCAAAAATTCCTATCAATAAAAACTACAACTTACCCTACAAATAAAGAGCCCTGACATAGCTATGTGAACAAAACAGTAAAAAAGGTATAGATGTCAGAACATAGTTACTCCAGCCAGGGCCGGCTCCAGGCTTTTGTGGGCCCTTGGGCGACAGAGCTTCAATGGGCCTTTTTTGGAGCAACTAATGCACACTGTAGCAAAGGAATAAAACAAAATGAGATATTTTTTTTGCTGAGGTGGAGCTACTGGAGTGGACTGTAATACAGTCCATTCAATACAAGTAGATAGAACCTGTTCAGACGTCAGAAAGTAAAGAGGAATTTGAGGCGGACATCTGCCTCGATTCCTCTTTATTTTCTGCCACCTCGGCTCACGGTGGTGGGTGCAGAACATCAGCATGCCCTTGCAGCTTTCCACTGCTGATTAGGCCTAAATTAACGAGTCTAACCATTGGGGAGTCTCAAGCCACGGCCTCTGAATCAGCTGCAGAATCCACGGCAAGATCAAGTAGGACACTTTTTTTTTCAGCATCCTGCACTAATTGTTTTCAATGGGAGGGAGACTGAGGGAAGAATTTGACGCTGATTTGGGTGCAAAATCCGCTGTAAAATCAGCGCCAGATTCCGCGTGAATAGACCTGATACTATTGACAGTGCTCGGTTGGGGCATTTTCTCGCCAAGGAGTGCTTGGCTTGAAAGGATTGAGAACCACTACCCTAGAGTACCAAAACGGATGTGTAAATGAAAAATTATTAAAATGTTCCCAAAGTTATCCCCAAAGTTTTCATTTTCACAAGGGGTTAAAGGAGACAGAGAATTCCACAGTTTGTTAAACAATTGCTCATGAACATGGCAATATCCCATATGTGGTCATAATCTGCTGTATGGGTACATAGCGGGAAAGAGCACTATTTGGCTTTTGGAGGTAAGATTTTGCTGTAATAGTTTTCAGGTGCCATGTCACATTTGCAGAGCCCCTAGAGTACCAATACAATGGAAGCCCCCAAAGAGTGATCCCGTTTTGCAAACTACACCCATCATGGAATTTTTCAAGGGTTATAGTGAGCATTTTTACCCCACAGCTGTTTCACAGATTTTATTAACATTGGGATGGAGAAAGGAAAAATTCCTTTTTTTTCCAATAAATCGTCAATTTAGTCCCAAATTTTTCATTTTCACAGGAGGATAAAAGAGAAAGACAACCCACAGTTCGTTACACAATTTTTCCTGAACATGGAAATACCGAAATACCCATATGTGGTTGTAAACTGCTGTGGTGGGACTTAGAATGGAAAGAGTGCTATTTGGCTTTTGGAGGGCAGATTTTGCTGAAATAATTTTTGGATGCCATGTCATATTTGTTGAGCCCTTAAAGTACCAGTAAAATGGAAACCCCCCAAAAATGATTCCATTTTGGAAACTACACCCCTCATAGAATTTATCAAAGGCTATGGTGAGCATTTTGACCCCACAGCTGTTTCACAGAAATCTATTACCATTGAGACATAAAAATTAAAAATTACTTTTATGCTAATAAACAGTCCATTTAGCCCCAAAATTTTTCATTTTTACAAGGGGTTAAAGGAGAAAAAAGCTCACCACAGTTCATTACACAATTTCTCCTGAACATGGAAATACTCCTTATGTGGTCATAAATTGTCGTATGGGTACATTACAAGGCTCGAAATAGAAAGAGCACTATTTGGATTTTGGAGGTCAGATTTTTCTGGAATAGATTTTGGGTGCCATGTCGCCTTTGCAGAGCCCCTAAAGTACCAGTACATTGACAACCCACCAAAAGTGGTATTATCATTTTAAGCCCAAGAGTGCTTCCAAAAAATGAATGTACATTTTAAAAATGTAAATATGCCATTTCAGTGCCCAATACATTGTGCACTCCTAAAACTTTTAAGTGGGTTATCCTTGGTAGAAAAAAATTTGTAAATGTAGTTGTAAACTGCTGTTCAGGCACACAGCAGGGCACAGAAGGGAAGGAGCACTGCACTTTTTAAGTTTTGGAGTATAGATTTAGAGGGACTTTCTGGAAGCCATGTTGTTTTTGCAGAGCCCTGTAGGTTCCAATAAATTGGAATTCTCCAAGAAGTGACTCCATTTTGTAGTGGCAATTCTAGGGTCTCTGCAAACGTGACATGGCATCCAAAAACCAACATTCTGAATCTGCGCTCCAAAAGCACATAGCGCTCCTTTATATCTGCAAACAGCAGTTTATGTCCTCATGTATGATACTGTTGTATCCAGGATAACTTAAGAATACCATATGTAGGTTTAAAGTGCTATTTGGGGGCACAGTCGGGCACAGAAGGGAAGGAGCGCTATTTTGGTTTTT
The DNA here is from genome assembly GCA_947044405.1 of Leptodactylus fallax. Lineage (NCBI taxonomy): Eukaryota > Metazoa > Chordata > Amphibia > Anura > Leptodactylidae > Leptodactylus > Leptodactylus fallax. The sequence goes on along the minus strand of CAMRHE010000050.1, from coordinate 1,325,679 downwards.
GGATCACAATTTGGTTTTTGGGCCTCCTGCCACTTTTGCAAAGCCACTGAATTGCCAGTAAAGTGGAATCCGCAGACACGTGACCCCATTTGATAAACTACACCCCTGAAGGGATTTATCAAGTGGCATAGAAAGCATTTGTAACCCTTGAGTGTTGCATTAATTTAATTTCCAGAAATTAATGAGCCACTGATAATGAAAAGTGAAAATTTAAATTTTTCCAGGGCTACGCCATTTCAGTGCCCGATTGTATCAGCAGAGACACACTCTCCAAAACTGTTAAGCGGGTATCCCAGGCACAACAACTTTTGGAGCATTCGTCTCTAATACAAGCTGAGCACTACATATTACGCACTGAAATGACGTATTTCTGGAAGAATTGCCATTTTCTACTTTCACCATCAGCTGCACTTTCATTTCTGGAAAATAAATTAATGTAACACTTGGGGGTTAAAAATGTTCACTTTACCCCTGGATAAGTTCCTTCAGGGGTGTAGTTTCCAAAATGAGGTCATGTGTCAGGGGATTCCACTTTACTGGCATTTCAGCAACTCTGCAAAAGTGGCATGGAATCAAAAACCAAAACATCTAAATCTGTGCTCCTTCCATCAGTGCCTAGTTGTGCCCAAACAGCAGGTTATACCCACATATGACATTAAGTACATTTTTTTTTTTTTTTGCTGTGCAGCGTACAGCATAAGTGACATTTTACCTTTATTCTGCAGGTCGGTATTATTACAGAGATATCTAATTTATATTGTTTTTTTATGCGTTACTAATTTTGCAGAACAAAAACCCTTTTGGGGACATAAATCAATTGTTTGATTGCCATTTTCTTGGAGAAGTAACATTTTTATTTTTCAGTTGACAGAGTTGTCTGAGGGCTTATTTTTTCCCGGTCGAGCTGTGCTTTTTATTGGTACTGTTTTCTAAGGGGTTAAAACCCACAATTGGAGCACAATTCTGACCAGACGCAATGAAATAATGAGCAGAAAGGTTATTCAAGCTGGGCACAACATACATGCAACTGAAATGGCATATTTCGGAAAAACAAAATGCAATTTGTACTTTTAGTCAGTTGCACATTAATTTCTGCAAAATAGATTAATGTCAGAGATAAAACTGCTCATTACTCCCCTTGAAATATTCATTGAGGGGATCACATTTTGGCAGATTCCACTTTACTGGTACTGCAGGGGCTCTGCAAAAGTGGTGTACCATCCAAAAAACAAACAGTCTGAATATTTGTTACAGAAGTCAAGTAGTAATACTTCCCTTCCCTGATGTGTGCCAAAACAGAAGTTTATGGCCACATACATGACATTGTTAAGTGGAGTATCCCGGGCACAATAATGTCGTATATGTAGGCATAAGCTGCAGTTTGGGCACATATCAGGGCACGGAAGGAAAAGTGCACTATTTGGCTTTTGGAGCAAATTTAGATGGTTTAGTTTTTGGATGTCAAGTTTGCACAGCCCCTGTGTTGCCAGTAAAGTAGAATCCCATGGAAAACAACTCCATTTGAAAAAAAAAATAAGCCCTTTTGAGGAGTTTATCATAAGGTGTAATGGTCATTTTGACTCCACCATAGATAAAGCCAAGGTGCTGCAGAACATCTGATTCACATTATCATGCAATCTATGTGGTAGAGTTATTGTTAGTTGCTTCACTACTACTAATGGTAGGCTAAAACTGTTTCCTGAGATTTGCCTTTCTCCTCCCTTAAAAATCTATTAAAACTTTGTTACTATAAGAACTAATGTTCTGGGGAAGCTGAAGTGTTGCCTCAGCAAATTTTGCTATGAAAGTAATTATAAGTCTTTGTGCTTGTTGTGAGGAATAAAGCTCAGGAAACAGCAAAGTATGTAACGCTTTATGTTTGTTTAGATTTTGCCCCTGTAGGGATCTTAAATTACATGTCCCTGGTCCCCTGTTCACATTCATTAATGCGTGTCTTCCTATCTGACAACTAAATAGAAGATGCATTAGGAGGATTAGCAGTTTGTAGGTGGAAATGAAGGCTTCATTCAACCCCCTAGTGTTTTCACTTCACAGAAAATGGTTGTCTAAAGGAAGGCAGATGAGTTCAAGCTGTAGCCCACTACTGTATATTAACTACTAATCTTCAACTCACAGAGGCAAGCATGCATTTGCTACCTGTCTCGAGCAATTCGCTTTAATTTTCCAAATCGCCACAATACATTGTCGATCACTTTAAAGGTAAGTTCTGTGTTGTCTATGCCGAGACAGCTCTGGTATCTGCTACTGATAAATGTCTCTAAGCCCCCTTCCTCTGCTCTTGATACTTTTTCAAGTGCTAAATAACAGCTGTTGGATTACATTGTAAATCAAGTTCAATTCACCTACTCAGCGCTGAAAAATCTCCAGGGAAGAATGCTTCATGAGTGTCCTACGGACAAAATAAGTGCTAGATAACATGAGGTTTTTACATTTTAATTATTATAAATCATTAATGCAAACACTTAACAAGGCAAAAGTGCATACAATTAAATATTTTACTATTTTCCCCTGAGTGACTGTATAGTGGAAAAGCAATAGGCATTCAAGCATTGCTCTTCTGTGGAAATTACATATTAACATTTTTCATTACATTTCTAAATGAAGTGCTGGATGTGCGCTAGCAGTGACAAGCTTCAGTATATGTGGGGGCAAATGCACAGCATTTGGCTGATGCACAGAAAAAAATCCTGTACTAAAATAGATAAGAGGCTTGTAAGAAGTAACAGCACTTCCCAAGATGTTTTATTATTTTTGCAGCATGAAAATTATGTAATATGCATAGATATAATAGAATAAATGTAAAAGCCTTTCTAAAAGATTCTGAATTATAAGAGTAACATATTATAATCACACATGATCTCACACAATGTGTACAAAACTGCAGTTTAAAAAAATGGTCAAAAGAAAAAAAAAATCAGCCTTTAGAGAACACAAATCCATTGCTGGTCCTTCTCTACATCTTCTTTTAAAAATATTACCCTTTTTACATTGTAACAATGTCAGTAAAGCATTGCGGATCATGTTACTATATCAGCAACAAGTAAATAATAAAGTAAAATATGGGCCACTAGCCCTTTCACAGTAAACCAATTCAAACCATCGGGGTCCATGAGAAAAGTGACACCTGCATAGTATGACATTTTGCATATGGAATCAACAGTCACAGAGGCGTAGCTAGCGGGGGGGGGCAGAGGGGGGCGACGGCCCCGGGCCCAGTGAGAAGGTGGGGGCCCACTAACGGTATCAAAAGATTTCTATCTACATCAGCTGCTTAGCGCTACACATCCTAGACTGGTTCCTCACTCCCTGGCTGAGGAAGACATATTAACCGAGTGAGAAACCAGCCCAAGATGTGTAGCACTGAGCAGCGCACGTTGCTGACTTTTACAGCGCTTACTTATCCTGCTCACCGCTTACTGGCTGACTGAGGTTGAGCAGGGAACGATACCTGCAACTGATTAGAGCAGAGCGTCGGCACGTGACGCGCAGCGCGCCGAAACTTCGCCCCCTGGTCCCTGCCTGTGCACTAACAGATACTGCAGAAAGTAGCAACAGGTCGTTCTGCAGGGTGTCCTCCACATCAGGGTCCTTCTAGGCCAAGCTGCAGTTTCAAAAGTGATCAGTACTAAGTTTAATAGGCTGTATTTGTGTGATCTTAACAGTGTCCCTTTTCAGCACTTTTAAAAGAGTTGTTTAGTTTTGAAGATATTTGATACTGATGACCTCTCCATAGGAGAGGTCATCAGTATCAGATAGGTCAGGTGACAGTGAATCCCAAAACTGAACCCTACAGTCAGAGGCGTAGTTAGCGGGGGGGGCAGAGGGGGCGGCTGCCCCGGGCCCACTGAATCTTCGGGGGCCCACCCCGGGGCCACCATTAATACATCCTTTATTTCTAACTAGATCGGTGTCTGCAGACACCGATCTAGTTAAAAGGCTTCCTGGTGCTTAACTGTCTTGTAAACTACAAGCCAATGCAGGCTTGCGGTTTACAAGACGCCGAGACCACAGACGGATGTCCGCTTCTCAGCACGGGCGGCGCGATGACGTCACAATATCGCGCCGCCCGCACTCAGACACAGACGTCCTGTGCGTGGACAGGGAGGAAGCACCGGCGGCTCCATTCATCATCATCGCAAGTAGGTGAGTGACTTTTTTTTGTGGGTATATTAATAGTATAAGGGGTGGTTAGGAGGGGGAAATATAACTATAAGGGAGGATTCATTAGGGGGCATTATGACGATGGGGGGGTTCCTTTATATAAGGGTTATTGGGGGGTATTATTAATACAAGGGGGAGGTTAGTTATATAAGGAGCCATTAGGGGGCATCATTTATATTAGGAGGCATTATGAACATAAGGGGGTGGTCATTGATATAAGGGGTCATTAGGGGTGCATTATTTATGTCAGGGGGGAATAAGGGGCATAATATGAGGGTCAATTTAATTTAATGAAAGTGGCACTTGGGCTTTATAAAGACTAAGGCCCCACGTAGCAGGCTGCAGGAAAAACCATGGCGGTAACATTGTGGTTTTCCCGCAGCACTTTTCACAGAAGGTCTGCAGAGGTTTCCTCTGTGGACTTTCTGTTTTCAATACACCTATATGGAAACCGCCAGAGTTTCTGTAGGTATAATTGACATGCTGCGATTTCCAAAACCACAACGTTTTTGGAAATCGCAGTGTGTCTGCTGCACATATTTTTCCGCAATGTGTGGATGGGACTTGCTAGAATGCCATGGTTTTTTTCTGTGGATTTTCGCCACAAGAGGCCCCATCCCATCCCCACTTTGCAGTAAAATATGCGCAGCAGAAACGCTGCGATTTCCAAAACAGTTGCAGTTTTGGAAATCGCAGCATGTCAATTATACCTACTGAAATGCCAGCAGTTTCCCTATAGATATAATTGAAGCAGAAAGTCTGCAGAGGAAACCTCTGTGAACTTTCTGTGGAAAGTGCTGCAGGAAAAACCGTGATGCGTCTCTGCCGCGTTTTTTCCCACAGCTGTTTTTTGCTGTGGGACGCCACGTGGGGCCTTGGCCTTAAGGTGTTTTCCATCTCATTTTTATTGATGGTCTATCCTCAGAATAAAACATCAATAAGAGATAAGTGACTCCCCACTGATCAGCTGTATGAAGGGGCTATGGCGCCTGTTTATATCACACGCTGTCTGTTTATAGTGTCCGTGTGATGTAATTACAGCCTTGTCACATAGACGTGTATAGGACGAGGCTGTAGTTACATTACATGGTCGCTATGAAAAGAATGACACTATGTAAATAGAGAAGGGGTCACGGCGCCTACACAGGTACCACGGTTCATTCAAACAGCTGATCCTGGGGGTCCCGGGTATTGGAACCCCAATAATTTTTTTTTCCCATGTTTTTTTTTTTTCCCTTTTCAATTAGGAAATACCTGGGACATTATTAATAAGGGGCACTATTTAAAGGGGGTGCACAGGGAAGTTATTAATTTAAAGATGCACTTGGGGGTGTTATTCATTATAGGGGGTTATATTATATATTTTATAATTGGGGGTAGCAGCAGGATGGGGGCTTTGTGTAGGTGAGGATAATGTGGGTCAGGTGCCTGGAAAAGTGAGGAGCCTAAGATGTCTGTGTTGCAAACTTTACAGAGACTGGAAGAAGTGGTCATGGCCATTCAGATGAAAGAGATGGGGAATGTGAAGGATTGGTCAGAGATGTCACCGGTAAGTCACAAAATGTTACTGTCCTGTATTCACCTAAATTGTCTGCAGAGCCCTGTGTAGAGCTGCTATATACCACTATACGCTCACCGTATACTGATAGTATCAGTATACAAACATGTCCAAGTTGGGGGCCCACTTGGACATGTTCGCCCCCCTGTGCTGAACCCCTAGCTACGCCTCTGAACAGTCAGTTTTTATATGATTAAAACTTAGTAAACATCAATGGTTATAAAAAAAAAAAAAAATCTGTGTGCAGAATTATTGAAAAAGGCCGCAGTAAAAACACCGCGGTGTTTTACAGTTACTGCAGTCTAGCATCTACACATTGCAGAAAAATATGCGCAGAGGACATGCTGAGATTTCCAAAACCATTGAGGTTTTGGAAGTTGCTTAATGTCAATTATACCTACGGAAACGCTGGTTTCCCTATAGGTATAATGATTGCAGCGGGAAAAACCACGATGTGTTGCTGCATGGGACCTTAGCATAAAGGAGTACTACCGTGAATTTATAAAATAAATTATAACATACACTGAAAGTGTGAAAACCATTCTCCATAGTATTTTTCACTGCTGGAAGTTAGAGGCCACATATCTAAAGATTCTGATGACAACATCTGTTCTAAGGTTCAGTCTTGTCATTAAGGTCTTGTGTGGATGAAAAATCACTATCTATATCAATGTCTACATGCTAACTGGCCAAAACGGTGGCCAGGGCCAATGCCAGCACTCAATGAATCTGGGCAAGTGCCTGGACTGACTGTGCCAGATGGGGCCCACTGAGTCTGCAGTGAGTACTTCCATCAGTTTTGATAGAAGCAATCATTGCACTAGTAATGATTATGGGAACAAGCTCGAGGTGCTGGTGCTAAGTGTTTTGTGTCTCAGCAACTGGAGCAGGGAAGGGGCAGAGAACTAAGACTTGTGAGTACTGATCAAATCAATTTTCACCGCTCGCACCCTTGGGTCCCACTGGTCATTATACAACGTAGGAGCATAAGGGTGCATTATACTATGTAGAGGCATCATGTGAAGTGGGGCATAAATTAGCATTATACTATGTTGGAGCATAAGAAGACATTGTACCTTGTGGGGACATAAAGGGGCATTACAGTGGGTACGGAAAGTATTCAGACCCCTGTAAATTTTTCACTCTTTGTTTCACTGCAGCCATTTGCTAAAAGCAAAAAAGTTCATTTTATTTCTCATTAATGTACACTCAGTACCCCATCTTGACAGAAAAAACAGAAATGTAGCTATTTTTGCAAATTTATTAAAAAAGAAAAACTGAAATATCACATGGTCAGACCCTTTGCTGTGACACTCATATTTAACTCACATGATGTCCATTTCCTTCTGATCCTCCTTGAGATGGTTCTACTCCTTCATTTGAGTCCAGCTGTTTTTAATTAAACTGATTGGACTTGATTAGGAAAGGTACACACCTGTCTATATAAGACCCCACAGCTCACTGTGTATGTCAGAGCAAATGAGAATCATGAGGTCAAAGGAACTGCCCAAGGAGCTCAGAGACAGAATTGTGGCAAGGCACAGATCTGGCCAAGGTTACAAAAGAATTTCTGCAGCACTCAAGGCTCCTAAGAGCACAGTGGCCTCCATAATCCTTAAATGGAAGAAATATGGGACGACCAGAACTCTTCCTACACGTGGCCGTCCAGCCAAACTGAGCAATCATGGGAGAAGAGCCTTGGTGAGAGAGGTAAAGAAGAACCCAAATATCATTGTGGCTAAGCTCCAGAGATGCAGTAAGGAGATGGGAGAAAGTTCCACAAAGTCAACTAACACTGCAGCCCTCCACCTGTCGGGGATTTATGGCAGAGTGGCCCGAAGGAAGCTTCTCCTCAGTGCAAGACATATGAAAGCCCGCATAGAGTTTGCCAAAAACACATGAAGGACTCCCAGACTATGAGAAATAAGATTCTCTGGTCTGATGAGACGAAGATTGAACTTTTTGGCATTAATTCTAAGCGATATGTGTGGAGAAAACCAGGCACTGCTCATCACCTGCCCAATACAATCCCAACAGTGAAACATGGTGGTGGCAGCATCCATGCTATGGGGGTGTTTTTCAGCTGCAGGGACAGGACGACTGGTTGCAATTGAAAAAAAAATGAATTCGGCCAAGTACATAGATATCCTGGAAGAAAACCTCTTCCAGAGTGCTCTGGACTTCAGACTGGGCCAAAGGTTCACCTTCCAACAAGACAATGACCCTAAGCACACAGCTAAAATAACAAAGGAGTGGCTTTGGAACAACTCTTTGACCATTCTTGACTGGCCCAGACAGAGCCCTGACCTCAACCCAATTGAGCATCTCTGGAGAGACCTGAAAATGGCTGTCCACCAAAGTTCACCATCCAACCTGACAGAACTGGAGAGGTTCTGCAAGTAAGAATGGCAGAGGATCCCCAAATCCAGATGTGAAAAACTTGTTGCATCATTCCCAATAAGACTCATGGCTGTACTAGCTCAAAAGGGTACTTCTACTCAATACTGAGCAAAGGGTCTGAATACTTATGACCATGTGATGTTTCAGTTTTTCTCTTTTTAATAAATTTGCAAAAATATCTACATTTCTGTTTTTTTTCTGTCAAGATGGGCTGCTGAGTGTACATTAATAAGAAATAAAATGAACTTTTTTGCTTTTAGCAAATGGCTGCAATGAAACAAAGAGTGAAAAATTTAAAGGGGTCTGAATACTCTCCGTACCCACTGTATATTGGGTGTGGGGGAAAAGGGGGAATTTTACTGTGTGCAGGGGCATTATATGATGTGGAGGCAGTGGCGTAACTAGGAATGCCTGGGCCCGAAGGAGAACATTTGACATGGCCCCCCCCCCGAATCGTGCCCTCCCCGGACCACCCCCTTCAAACCCCCCCCCCCCAAAAAACTGCATTCCTGCGCACACTATTATGTGCCATAGTGGCCCCTGCACACAGTATTATGTCCCATTGTGGCTTCTGTACACAGTATTATGTCCCATAGTGGCCCCTTCACATAGTATTATGCCCCATTGTGGCCCCTGCACACAGTATTATGCCCCATAGTGGCCCCTGCACACAGTATTATGCCCCATTGTGGGGAGGATAGAAACATAAAAAAAACAATGCTACTTACCTGTTCCTTGCTCCGGTCCACTCCCTGCTACTTCGGCTTTCTTCAATGTTTGACCAGGCCGGCGTCACGTCATGCAGGCTGGCGTCGCGACGCAAAATGACGTCGTCTGACGTCTGGGACGTCACCAAACATGCCCGAAGCCTGGAGAAGCGTAGGAGAGGTAAGTACATTGTTTTTTATGTTCCCTCACCACCCCTGGGCCTCCAATTATTATACACCGGGGTCTGAAAAGACCCCGGAGTATAATGATAGCAGTGATTGTGAGGATCAGCCCGCGGCCTTACCTATTGATCTCCGCTACTGCTCACAGCTGCCTCCGCAGAATGGGAAGTGCAGGTGGCCGTGAGCAGGACCCCGGGGATCAGTAATTATATAGGGCCCGTTACCTGCTGTGGTTACTCCAGCAGGTAACGGCCTATTAAAAAAAAAAAAAAAAAAAGCATCGGGGGCCCGCAGGGCCCCGTAATGTCCCGGGCCCTGTGGCAGCCGCTACCGCTGCTACCCCGGTAGTTACGCCCCCTATGTGGAGGATTAAGAAGGTATTATACTATGTGGGGGCCACAATGGCACATTATACTGTTTGGGGGGACTAAAGGGGCACCTACCAAGTAGCATCACTGTGGATATAATTTCTAGAACCTTAGTGATTTTAAATCCATGACATCTCACTTATTGCTGCAGGTCTCACCCATGGATTTCAGCCTTTGCAATGCAAAGGTATAAAACTGCAGAAGACCTACAGCAATTCCAGGAGGTGTGCCAATTTCAGGTGGTTTTGCTGCAGTGGTTTTTAGAGGAACACACTGCAATTGCATGAGTTGTACAGCAAAGGAGCCCACCAAGGTTCTGTTGCCTGGAGTCAGCCCTGACAGTGGCAAATGCAGTATACAGGATACTAAAAACTTTCTTTATATAATTTTTTTGGTAGGTCTAGTATAACTTTAGATTCTTTTTAGAATAAATGACAGGTCAGGAATGCCTAGACATGTTCTTCCATGTTGAAATTTCAATATAGTTGTGTAAGCTGGAAATCTTTAAGCTATATCACTGAAGTTTGGAAATTCTATGGAATGGATCAACCCTTACCTATGGGACATTGGTGGTGGATGTTTGAGCTCACAGACTGGGATCATACTATCTCAGGTCAAAGGAATAATACCTTATCAAACTAACTGATATCAGGACTTTTTAAGGTGGGATTAATTATTGGAAACATGACTATGAACTAAGCTTAAAACCTGTAACCTTCACTAGTATGTACCTAGATATTTAATGGAAAAAAATGATGCTGTAACTTCAGATCATTACCCAACAAGTGCCACAACCAATGGGTGACTATGTTGGCACTCTAGTCTTGGTTCTTGAAAAGACAGCGTTGTCACCTGCTCTTTTCTAAAGGTGCTGGCAATGGTTTTACCCTGGCAGTGCCTTATCCCCTGCATTTGGCCATCAGTCCACAGCACCACAACAAAAAAGCCTAAGGTCCATTTATATAGTTTTTATAATGTTATGGCATTAATGTGCAGTCAAGGATGCTGGGCATGAAAATGGACTTTGGTTTTTAATATGCGTTAAAAATAATATATTGTGATAGTTACTCATAAATGCAGATGCTTCAAGCAGATGAATGTATACCAGCTTATATTGTTTCCATTAAGTTATCTGTCTGAAAACATGAATAGAAATAATTATGGTAAATATTTCTGCATATGAATAAACAAACAGAATAAAAAAAAAAAAAAATCTGTTGAACGGCTTGAAAACAAAGCTGAATAAGTAGCACAGAAAATGTACTAAAGTAGAACAATACGATAACAGAGCAATTATTAAATACATTTCATTTATTGGAAATCATCCAATCCTAAAACACATTATTGACTGGACAGAGATATAATTCCCATTCACTTCAGACAGAAAGAGATTTGTGCTAAAATAAATAAATATCAATTAAAACATAATATTAAAGATGACAATGATTTTTTCAGGGAGGGGGTAGGTTAGTTTTCTTTCATTTTCTGTATAATTCCTATGTATCTCATCTTCTCTGAATGGTCCACATTTATACTATCAGATCTGTTATCTGTTTTGTACTTACTTTACTGACTGACATTACCTTATATCCAGCTTTGTTATGCCTATATAAAATTCAATAAAAAGATGTCTAAAAGATGACAATGATGATAATGAATATAATAAGAGGGAAAGTCTGTATTTCGTTTCGGCAATCTTGAGCATTTTGGCAATGTCTATGGTTTATTCTCATGCTTTCAAAAGTTAGTAGAGATGATACCATGTTTTCTAAACTAGGATGTTCCATTTATTATACCATGGTGTATGACTTTATGGGATTACTGACATAATATGGTAGTGACTTTGATTCCTCACATTATTTAGATCAGCTGATAGAACAGATGCATAGGCAATAAATTTTCAAGGGGTGAGGTAACATTAAAGGGGTTGTCCAGAATAAATTATATTTATACTCTAAGCTAAACACCCTCCCCCGCCCCAGACACATTTTCAGGTGTCACTTCCGTTTCCACATTTCATGGAAACGGAACGTTACCTATACTAACCCCCCCCCCCCCCCCCCCCCTTACCTGTCTGGATCTTATCGGCATGGGACCAGGGCCGGGTCTCCATGGTCCTGAAGGGGCTCACTCAGCTGCCAGGTGCTGACTGTTACTGCGTAACGATCGCGGTCGCAGGGGGTGCGACCGCGACCGAACCTGGCGGGGTACAGGACCCGCAGCCAGCTGGAGATGGCCGGGGCCCTGGACCACTATAATAGCAGTCACCAAGGGAGGAGACTTAAAATAATAAATAATTATACTCACCTCTCCTGAGATCGGCATCCTTCCTGAGGCCACGCTGAGGCCTGTGATTAGGCCCCAGCGGTCACATGGGGTGCAGCGGGGTAATGACGTCAGTGCGCCCCCACATGACCGCTGAAGACCAATCACAGGCCTCAGCAGGGACATCTGAAGATGGCCGAAGATGCTGAAGACAGCAGGACAGACCAAGATTCCCAGGAAAGGTAATGCAAAGTAAGTATCAGTGTTTGTTATTTTTATTCACCTTCCCTGGGCCTTTGATTATTATAATAATAGCACCGGAGCGGAGGGGGGCTGTTGGGAGCATATAATACTGTGTGGGGGCCCCTGCTGAGCATATAATACTGTGTGGAGGGCCACTGCTGGGTATATAATACTGTGTGGGAGCCACTATGCAGTATATAATACTGTGTGGGGGCCACTGCTGGGCATATAATACCGTGTGGGAGCCACTGTGGAGCATATAATACTGTGAGGGGACCACTGTGAATCATATAATACTGTGTGGGGGCCACTGTGGAGCCTATAATACTGTGTGGGGGCCACTGTGGAGCATATAATATTGCGTGGGGGCCACTATGGAGCATATAATACTGCGTTAGGGCCACTGTGGAGTATATAATACTGTGTGGGGGCCACTGTGGAGTATATAATACTGTGTGTGGGCCACTGTGGAGTATATAATACTGCGTGGGGGCCACTGTGGAGTATATAATACTGTGTGGGGGCTACTGTGGATCATATAATACCGTGTGTGGGTCACTGTGGAGCATATGATACTGTGTGTGGCACTATTAACAGTATCAGGCCCTGTTCACAAGGTGGACTTTGACACTGATTTTGCAGCAGATTCCTCCCTCATTCTACCTCCTATTGAAACTAATTGGAGCAGGAAGCTGATTCTGCAGCTGATTCGGAGGTCGCGGCTTGAGATTCCGCACTGGTTAGACTCATTCATTTGGGCCTAATCAGCTGTGAAAAACCGCAAGGGCATGCTGATGTTCTGTACTGTGAGCCGGGGGCAGAAGATAAAGAAGAATCTGAGGCAGATGTTCACCTCAAATTCCTCTTTAGTTTCCAATGTCTGAACAGGTTGTACAATATCTACTTGTATGGAATGGACTGTATTACACTCCACTCCAGTAGGTCTGCCTCAGCAAAAAACACCCAATTTCGATTGTTTTTTTGCTGTATTGTACATGAGTTACTCCAAAAGGGACCCACTGGGGCTCTGTCGCCCAAGGGCCCACACAAACCTGGACCCGGCCCTGCATGGGACATCACTCCTTTCTGGGGGGCCAGCTACAATGTATGTCGGCACTCTGGCTCTATTGCGCAGGCGCCGGCAGACGTCATGAAGAGAAGGAGCTGGCACCCAGAAGAAAGTGATGTCTCGTGCCCAGAAAATCCAGACACAAAGACAGATAAGATGGGGTGAGGGGGTGGGTTGAGTTAGTTATTTGGAAAGGGCTAGTAGTGGGCGGGCTAGCTAGGGAAACAGGGAGGAGATGTGAGGGAGTGAGAGAGGGAGGGGGTGAGAGAGGGATTTAGTGTGAGTCAGCTCTGAGTGAAGCGCAATGCTTCATGGTATTTGTAGGAAAAAAGAACAGGAAGCTACCCATGTAAACAAATGCAGAGGATATCAGGAGCTTCAAGAGAAACACAGAAATCACTCAAAACACTGCTAAAGGTATTTGGTTGCACTTATTAACCTATTAATAATACTAACTGACCTTTTTTGAAAAATGATTTTTTTTCCCCCGGAAAACCTCTTTTAGGCATAAGAACATGGATTAAACAGACACAAACACTTGCTTATCAGTCATAAATACCTTCCTTAACCCTTTTCCAAAGGATGAGCAACCAAATATTAACCACTTCCATACCAGATGCTTTACCCCCCTTCCAGACCAGGCACATTTTCAAGTTTTTTGTATGTGCGGTTTTGGAGGGCTATAATATTTTTATCATTTGCGTTATTCAACTAATTTCTGTGTCTTTTTTCAGTGACACATAGGACTTTATTTTTATGCTTTTATTTTTGCATGTGTTTTAATTTTTTTTATATCCGGGAAAATATAAACAAAAGAGGAAAAACGTGTCTTTTTCACTTTTCATTTTTTTTTTTTATTTAATAACACAAAGTGCTACTAAAAAACTTTATAAAATAGTTTTTACTCTCTGTTACAATAATTTTTATTTTGTATGGTGTCGTCGGGGGTGGGACTATAACCTTTAATAAGGGCGTTTTATTGGCGTATTATTTTATTTACATTTTTTGTTAACTTTTATTAATTTTTTTTTTTTTTTTTTTTACATTGTGTCCCCATACAGCGCTCATTGAGTGCTGTATACACAGCAATCGGGAAGGCAGGGAAGGTTTCTCTATGGGAGCTCCAGCTGAAGTTATAGCCAGCTCCCCATTTCAGCAGCTGCACGATTTTGTGCAGCTGCTGAGTTCTGCTTGGACGTATTGGTATGTCCTTGCAGAACTAGACAACCACCTTCCGGACGTAAAAACCCAATGGGTGGTCCGAAAGTGGTTAAGTTGAGGGTACCAGTAATTTTGCCGCCCCATTTTTGGAGTTTTGTATGAAATTATATCATTTTTGGCTTTTTTTTCTTTGTTTTTTTGTGTTGTTCCAATACACACATAAAGGAAAAAAACATGTGCATAACAAAACGTGCAATTGCAATAATTTTCTGGAAGAAATATTTCATTTTCTGGAAAAATTTCAGGGGTGCCAACACTTACAGCCATGACTGCATATATATATACATATACAGACAACAGTGTTCTTGGAAACCTGCAGAGTCAATAGGACACAATATGTAAATGATGGTCTTACAAGTGGGAAGTCACAGTAAGAACAAATTGTCTCACTCAGGTGTTCCCAATTTCTCAGACCAGAGCACTCATTTTTGGATTGTATCCCTGGACTTCTATTGGGGTTTCGGGGATAAAGGACCAACTGTTGCTGCAGAATTTGATGGACTTCTAGTTTGTCTATATGATACAAATTATGTCAAGTTATAAGCTACATCACCGTCCGGAGGGAGACAAACACACTAATGCATAGGAGTGGTCTATGGAGTTGTCTCAGAGATTTCACTCAGACAGCCAATCATTTATTGAAATGCTATAGCCATGCCTCTTACAAGCATGTTATCTGATCAACCAATCACATCCATATTTAACCCCTTCCCAACATCCGCATAATAGTACTTAAATATTTAAATATGGCAGCTGCCATAGCCACCAGGTCTCTGCTATATTGATCGCAGGCATTACAGGTGCATCTCAATAAATTAGAATATCTTTGAAACGTTTATTTCTTTCAGTAATTAAATTAAAAAAGTGACCTCCTATATTTTCTAGATTCTTTACACACAGAGTGTTCTATTTCAAGTGTTTTATTACTGTAAATGTTGATTGTAATGATTGCACAGGTAATGAAAACCCAAATCTAAGAAAATTTGAATATTGTAAAAAAGTTCAGTATTGTAAATTCAGTGTGTCACCTGCCAAGGTTTCCTAAGCCTTTAAATGGTTCCTCAGTCTGGTTCAGTAGGACACACAATCATGGAAGACGCTGATTATGAATTGAATTGCTGAAATGAATGAACATTTCAAAAATATTCTAATTTATTGAGATGCACCTATAACCTTCCCCTGGCACCTCGGTCAAAGCTGACCGAGGCACCATTTTGCCGGCCGCACCTGGGCGCCACCATTTTGCCATGGATCACGAGATACGGGGCTGGCATCCCATTGACATGACAGCAGGGAGCCTATTGAAGGCTCCCAGGCTTGTCTGCCATTCATTTGTATGACAGGCTGCTTTATGTCACACAAATGCTGATATTTTGCAAAGCATCACAATGCATTAGCATTGTAGTGCATTGCATTATTGCTAAGACCCCCTGGGGTTCAAGACCCATAGGTGGTCTAATAAATTTAAGAAAAAAATATAAAAAAATCAAATCAACCCCCTTTTCCTAGAACACATATAAAAGTACTTCAATTCTGTGAAACACATACACATTAGGTATCCCTGTATACGGAAATGGCCAATCTACAAACTTATAAAAATATTTTTCCTGTATGGTGAATGCTGTAGCGGGAAAAAAAAAATCAAAAGTGCCGAACTGTAGTTTTTTCACTGTTTTTGCCTCCAATAAAAATTTTAATAAAAAGTGATCACGGCAATAGACATTCCCCAAAATGGTATAACTAAAAAGTACATCTGGCCCCGCAAAAGAAGATGCCCTATACCCCATACATGGAAATATAAAAAGTTATGGGTGTCAGAATATGGCGACTTTATGAAAAAAAAATTTTTTTTTGCAAAGTTTTAGATCTTTGTTAAAGGGTTAAGACGTAAATAAAACTATATAAATTTGGTATCCCCGGAATCATACTGAAACATAGAATACAGGTGACATGTCGTTTTGGCTGCAGATGAACGCCGTATAAACGAAGCCTGTAAGAAAATCGCACAAATGCACTTTTTCTCCAATTCCAATTCTCCCAATTCTGAATTTTTTTTTCCAGCTTTCCAGTACATTGTACAGAATAATAAATGGTACCACTATGAATAACAATCTGTCCCGCAAACAATAAGCCCTGATATGGCTCTGTGAACGGAAAAATAAAAAAGCTATGGGGTCTGGAAGGCAGGGAGTCAAAAATCGAAAAATGGCACCGGCGGGTAGGGGTTAAATGACATGTACATATATGGTCCATAAGATGTAGCTGTCAGGATGAGTTAGTAAGCCTATGTATATAGCTTGGTATTTTCCATGTATGCGCAGACACCTATTTGCAGGGTCGGACTGGCCCACCGGGGAAACGGTGAATCCCCTGGTGGGCCCCGAGCCACGACTAGGGTCCTAATGTTGCCAATGCAAATGCATTGGTGAGGGGCCCGATCGGGATGGTCAGGGCCCGATCATGCCCCTGACCATCCCGATCGGGCCCCTGACCAATGCATTTGGGCAGGGCCGCTTTAACCATAGGGCCAACGGTGCACTTGCACCGGGCCCTATGGGAGCGGAGGCCCCCTTGGGACAGCGGGACAGTCCAGCGTCCTCTCAGGATGCCGGTGAGTTGAAGACAATGATGTATCTAGCGGGAGGAGGGGGTGGTATCTGCACACAGGACGGCTCGATGACGTCATAGCATTGCGCTTCCTGTGGTGAGACGTCCTGTCCGCACCTCACACTGAAGATAGACGGCGGCAGCGGAGCAGCAAGGTGAGTATAAGTTTTATTTTTTATTTTGTTTTCAGTTCTTATATATATATATATATATATATATATATATATATATATATATGTGACAATTTGGGGAATTAAACTCAAAATGGCGGCTTCTCCTGGTCCGGACAGCGGTGGTTCGTGGTACTGGGCGCCGGAAAGATAGCTTTCAGACGGTCCAAGTGTAAATAAAAGTGGCTTTATTCAGCTTAACTGCAACACAGCAAAACAACAAAAAACCTAGACCACAGTTAGGGTCCTAACTCACTCCTTGAGCCCCTAACTGTCCTGACTATTGCTCAGCTCCAGCAACAGTCCCCTGTGGACGCCAGCCCTTCTGGGACAGAGCCTATCTCTCTGTCCTAGCTGGTCCACCCCTGTGGACGCCAGCCCTTTTGGGAGAGAGCCTCTCTCTCTGTCCTAGCTGGTCCACCACCATTTCCTGCTTCCTGCAGGGTGCTCCAGCCCCTCTGGAGTTACGTGCCACCACCCAAAGGCGTGGCTGAGAGCCTTTTCTGGCCGGGCCTGGGTCGCTCAACAGCACCCTCTGGCTCACATACTTACATACCCTCCCCCTCAGCTCACTACCCATGGGGTGAGCTACAATGGGACGAGACATCCTATGATGAAGTCCCTCTTCAACCATGTATGCCTGTCCATTGTCTCTCCAGAAGTCCCAATCTGGCGGTCTTTTCTTCCAAATTCCGCTCCATCGAGTTTTCCGTCTTCTCATCACTTTCGAAGCTACGCCAAGATCCTGGCCATTCTGTGCAAAGGCAAGTTTTACTCCATCACCTTCACAATTCAGCACACAGGGGATCACATCATTTTCATCACATTTTTCACGATAGTCTTCAGCCATCCCATTGCATGACTTTGATCCCTTTAGTGAATAGCCGTAAAAATCTTCATCTTCACCTATCACGAATCCACAAGAGCTCAGAGACCAACTAAAACGTACTTCATGCACATCAATGTCTTTAGAGTATAACTGTATCATGGGAACTTTTTCCGTAACCTTCATCTCAAAGCAAACTTTGCCATCACCATCAAGGCTTAGAAGTTTAGGAGACATAGGCTGCTTGCTCTCCTCTTTGTTTGAGATACACAATCTCTGTACTGCAATATCTTCTCCTTCTGCACGAGGGCCATACCGTACACCCTCACATAATAGATCACGCTGAACTACATTTTCTGGCAAGTCTTTAACAACTGTCACATCATTGGTGACATGTAACCATCTCTTACTTCCTGACTCCCCCTTCACAGACAACATGGAGTCATTATTCACCGTTTGTCCACCAGACATTTGGCTAGAGACAGGTACAGCAACACCGTTATCCACAATGGTTTCAGACACTTTAGCTGTTGGGACAACATATGCGTGGTCAGTCTTCTTACGGACTCTTGTTCCACACTTTTGGTGACCCTTCACCTTATTTACCATCTCACAGCCCTCTAGGCTTTGGACCTCATTGGTTTGAAGCTGGACCCACCTTTAGCAGCATCTTCCTGGGGTACTATACCCTCTACTTGACGTTTTACCGAGTCACATGGTTTCATCATAATCTGATCATTGGTATCAACATCAGTGGACAGGTCACTCATGTCGGTCTGACTCAATGATTCTCCTTTCTCTGCCTCTATGCTGGCAGCTTTTTCCAATTCTAACACCTTCTGTAGCGCACAAATCTCTGATTCCAGCTCCAGAACTTTCTTCACTGCGACATTTTTCTGTGCCGCTTCCATCTCAGTCTTTACTACTGCACCTTGCAGCTCTGATTCTTTAGAGGTTAACAGGTTCTGCAGCGAATCCTTCTCAGCTTCTAGTTCTGACAGCTTTGAAGATAGGGCAGATGCCGACTGTTCAGTATTGGATAGAGACTGCTGCAATCGATCCAATTCTTCTCTTTTAGATTCCACTTCGGTTTTTAACTGTTCAATCTGAACAGTGCACTCTTCCAACTTTATTTCTGACTCGCGCTTCACGTGATCCATCTGAAACTCCAGCTGTTTCTTGATGCGTGCAATTTCCTCCTGCTGGTTGACTTGCACCTTTAGTTTAGCAACAAGCATTTTTAGATCTACAATCTCAGCAGACAAATTAGACAGGTTTCCCTCAAACTGAATCTTCATGTCTTCTATCTGGAGGTCCAATTCTCTCTTGGCCTTTTCCAGCTTGTCATAAGCATTAGCTTTGTTCTCATACAATATCTGCACAGATTCCAGGTTTTTCTCAACTTCATCCTTGGAGCTAACCAAATTCTCCATTTCAGTGCACAGTTGTTTGTTGAGCCTCTCTAACTCAGCCTTCAATTCAAGGGCCTCTTCTAGGGAGTGAGCAAAGGCAAGAGCTTTGGTCTCTTTTCCACAAGCCTCTGCTTCAGCACGGTCACGTTCTTCTGCATATCTAGCAGAAAGAGTCTTCTCTTCACCAAGCAGCTGATCAAACTTTTTCTGCTTCCTTTCCAAATTTGACACCATCCGATGATGATGATCAAGGTCTACACCTACATCTTCTAGTTCCTGCTGCAGTCTAATTTTCGTCTTCTCAAGTTTGTCATAAGCAGCAACCTTCTCCTCAAACCGTTGATTTGTAGCTTCTAGCTCCTTTTGCAACCTTTCCTTTAATTCTTCAACAGAGTCCAAGGACCCAATACTATCTTCCATTTTTTTCTTCATATCAGTCGCCTGAGCCTGTAGTGTTGAAATCTGCTTTGTCAAATCTCTTTTTGCTATCTCCTCTTCCTCTAGTTGCTCAAGGAAACCATTTTTCTCATCTTCCATTTGTTTTAGTTTTGTACTAAGGTCATGCTTCTGACAAGTTTCTTCTTGCAAAAGTTCCTGAGTGTCCTGAAGCTGAGATTCTAGTGTAGAAAAATCTTTGGAAAGTTTGATAAACTTGCTGTCTGCTTGAGAAAGAAGCCTTGTGACATTATTCAATTCCACCTGTAGTCTATTTGCCTTGTCTAGCAGTTCTGCTTGAAATCTGTCCCCTTCTGTGACTTTTAGTTGCATCACTTGAAGTTGAGTCTCTACTTTTTTATGACTCTCCTGTAAGGCTTGCACTTTCTGAGCATGGACAGACGACATCTCCATCAAATCTTTGTCTTTATTTTGCACCAAAACAGACAACTTCTCATTATCTTCACAAGATCCTGACAGCGCCCTCTCCAGGCTACATATTCTAGCTTTGAGTTCACTTTCTCTTTGTTCCAGAACTCCAGCTTTACTTCGCCATTCGTGGATTTCACCGCTTAGGCGAACCCGATACAAGTTTTGCTCTGACTGCAATGTCTGCACCACAGATTCTAAATCACTCTCTTGGTCAGACATATACTTCCTCAGCTCGGCAATTTCATTTTCTTTGTCAGTCAATGCAACCGAAAGTTTTTCACACATCCTAACGTGGTCATCCAGACATTCTGATTGACTCTGCAAAAATTCACTTCTCTCCTGTTTAGCAGTTTCAAGGTCATCTCTTAATTTTTCAATGACACTCTCTTTGGCAATGGAGTCTTGAACATGCTGCTCCTTTAAATCCTGCAATTGCTTCTCAAGCACTTGCTTTTGCTCTACACTCTGTATAACTTCCTTAGACAGAGCACATTTCATTTCTGCAAACTCCTTCTTAGTGACACAGTCCATTCCAGGCAAACCCAGTACCACATTTTCATAATGACTAGGATTTAACCTCTTCATAGAGTCAAGCTCTGCCTTCAACTTAAGGTTCTCTCTTTCTGATACCAAAAGTTGCCATTTCCAATCAGATATTTCATTCTCATACATGAACCTGATGGTTTTATTCTCATCTTGAAGCTGCTGCACCATATTTTCATCTTTGGCACTTTGCACTCCATTATGAGACACACACTCAGCAGGGACATATTCCATCATAGAACAGAGGTGCTTTAGAAAAATTGAGTCACCATCATGCAACCCTTTATCTTTACTTGCACTCCACCTGATCTGCTCCGGGTTTTGTGTCTCTCTGCATTCAGACTGCTGCACTAATAAACCTGTGCATGACTTCTCTGCTTTTTTACAAGCTGAAATTCTCTTTTTCTTGCCCATGGTTTACTGACAAAATTACACAATATTCCACAGCAACCTTGGGTTCAACCGGCAGCAACTTCTTGCTATTTTCTGCAGTCAACTGTATTCACACAGTTAACTTATGTGGCACTACAACAACCAGCATTTTCTTCTGTCTTCCAGAGAAAACACCAACATGGCACCATAGCCTTTCACATACACTTGTTTGCAATATCCAGCTTCTATACATATTGCTTACTTTCTTGCCATCAGCAAACACTTCACAGACTTCTGTGCCACAGTATACACAAAGTCCATTCCCCGGATTCCTCATCCAGAGATTTACTTTCACCAGTTTTTTTGCACACACTTTGCTATGTTGCAATTCACTCACCCCTTTCTGGGCTTCTCAGTTGAAATCACCGATTTCTTCCAGCTGTAGGCCACCATGCACACTTAGCAGTACTGCAGTCACCAATCACTTGTCTTCCAGAACTTGCGTGGATCTCTTTATGCGCACGTTCTCCACCATATGTGACAATTTGTGGAATTAAACTCAAAATGGCGGCTTCTCCTGGTCCGGACAGCGGTGGTTCGTGGTACTGGGCGCCGGAAAGATAGCTTTCAGATTGTCCAAGTGTAAATAAAAGTGGCTTTATTCAGCTCAACTGCAACACAGCAAAACAACAAAAAACCTAGACCACAGTTAGGGTCCTAACTCACTCCTTGAGCCCCTAACTGTCCTGACTATTGCTCAGCTCCAGCAACAGTCCCCTGTGGACGCCAGCCCTTCTGGGACAGAGCCTATCTCTCTGTCCTAGCTGGTCCACCCCTGTGGACGCCAGCCCTTTTGGGAGAGAGCCTCTCTCTCTGTCCTAGCTGGTCCACCACCATTTCCTGCTTCCTGCAGGGTGCTCCAGCCCCTCTGGAGTTACGTGCCACCACCCAAAGGCGTGGCTGAGAGCCTTTTCTGGCCTGGCCTGGGTCGCTCAACATCGCCCTCTGGCTCACATACTTACATAATATATATATATTGCATAAAGGGCCGTTAGAGGTCATTATTCCTATAAGGGGCATAGACAATATAAGGGGTCATTGGGAGTATTATTACTATAAGGGGAAGATAATTTATGTAAGGGGGCTTAAAAAATATAAGGGGCTGCATTATATTTATATATATTAAATGTGGCCCCTTATATTCTTTCAGCTCCCTTATATAAATGATCTCCCCCCAGTAATAATGCCTCTAATGACCCCTTATTGGGGGCATTATTACTGGGGAAGATTATTTATAAAAGGAGTCATTGGGGACTTTATTCCTATAAGGGGGAGATCATTTATATAAGAGGCATAGAGAATATAAGGGGTCATTGGGAGTATTTTTACTATAGGGTGAAGATAATTTATATAAGGGGGCTTAAAGAATATAAGGGGCTGCATTTATATACATATATATATATATATATATATATATATATATATATAAAATAATAAATTAAATGCAGCTCCTTATATTCTTTCAGCCCCCTTATATAAATTATCTTCACCCTATAGTAATAATACTCTCAATGACCCCTTATATTCTTTCAGCCCCCTTATGTAAATGATCTCCCCCAGTAATAATGTCCCTAATGACCCCTTATAGGGGGCATTATTACTGGGGGAGATTATTTATATTAGGGAGTGTAAAGAATATAAGGGACATTATTTATAAAAGGGGTCGTTACTGGGGTCATTAATATAAGGAGGCATTAGGGGAGCAGTATTTATGTCAGGGGGCATAATATAAGGGGGCAATTGGGCAGTATTAAATTAAAGAGCACTTGGGCTTTATGACAGGGCTCTTACAACTCATTTTTATTGATAATCAGTCCTCAGGATAGACCATCGATAAGAGATCAGGGGCTATGACACTTGGGACACCACTGACCAGCTGCTTGAAGGGGCCATGGCGCATGTGCTGGCACAGTGACCCCTTCTCGGTTTATATTGCACACTGTACTGTTTGATAGTGACGGTGTGATGTATAGAAATGTATAGGATAAGGCTATAGTTACATTGCATGGCAACTATGAAACGAACAATACAATGTAAATAGAGAAGAGCTCATGGTGCTTGTACAAGTGCTGTGGTCCCCTTCAAACAGCTGATCAGCGGGGGTCCTGGGTGTCGGAACTCCAGTGATTTTTTTTTTTTATTGAAAAAGGAGCCAAAGATGTTTGTGTTGCAAACTTTACAGAGACGAGTCACAACTTGAAGAAAAGTAGTCATGGCGGTCCAGTCTAGATAGAGACAGAATGATTACAGTCAGAGACATCACCTGGAAGTGATGAAATGTTTCTTGTGCTGTATTCACCTAAATTGTCTGCAGAGCCCTGTGCGGTCACCGTATATTGATAATATTGGTATACCAGAGTTGGGAGCTCACTTGGACGTATTTGTCCCCATGTGCTGAACCCTTAGCTATTGATTTGCCTCAGGTTGAAGAAATATGATGATGCAGGGGGCTGTTCGCTCCCTGAAGACTCTGGACTAGAACAGCAGGGAAGTGAGGAAAGGTGAGTATTGTTTTGTTTTTGGGTTTTTTTTTGGTAAGAGAGGGACATAATATTGTGGGGACAGTTCGAGGTAGACATTAAACTGTGAGGGCAGGTGGATGGGGAAATTATACTGAGGGAGACATTAAACTGGGGGCATCATTAAACTGTGGGTGCACTTGGAGGGGGACATTATGCTGTGGGGGCAGATGAATGGGGACATTAAACTGTGGGGATAGCTGGAGGGAGACATTATATTGTATGGGGCCACTAGGGAGGCATTATAATTTGTGCAAGTCAGTTGGTGATGGGGGGGGTGGGGCAGTTATGAAACCTTTGCACTAGGCCCGGTCAGGGGCCGGATCAGGTTGCAGGCAACATTGTAATGATGATTAAAGATGGCCGGCTACTGGCATAAGAGACAGCGCTGTAAGAGACAGCCAATGTTGTCCTAAGCTTTATTTGTCTGTATAAACTGTTAATGTTGAATGTATTTCTGTGATTCTGTTCCTTTAAGACAGCAGCCATTGTAATTGTGACATGATGCTGGAGTGACTCCCCCCCTTTTATGTCAGCTTGCCTGTTCTGCAGACAGAATGTGAGCAGAGAAGCAGGAAGTGACGAGACAGAGAGCAGCAGCCATCTTAGCAAGTGTTGTATTGAACTGGTGTGGAGATTTTTCTGTACAGCTAAGCTGTATCTTGGTCCAGAGACAAACAGAGTGTAAAGAGACAACAGGACTAGTGAGTCCACGTGAAAGGAACTGTGCTCAGTGGCTGATCAGTGAGACTGACATTGTGACTGTGTATATGGATACCACAGATAGAGACTCGCAGTGCTGTTGATGTACTGGACAGCACCTGCTAAACCCCGGCTTACATCCCAGCTCAGTGTATGGATTCGGCAGGACTGTCAGTGTGCTGAGTGGAATCTGCTGTTGGATTACATTGCATTCATTGGGTTTCCCTGTTAAAAAGGACTTCATTTCTCCCAAGATCCTGATAACCGTGAGGAGAGGACGTTTCGCTATAAAAGAAAGGAACGACTTTGGGCCCCACCGCGCGCTTCTACAGACTGTAAGCGTTCCACCTGGACCACTGGGGGAAAGGGGGTGCACCCAAATGTGATGTCAGGGTCAGTTAGGGATAGTTTTGAGTATATTGTTCATTCAGTGTCCATACTGCAGAATTGGACAGAGTAAAAGTAGAAACCATTGCAGAATTTGCCTTGAAATTGTTCATGCTATATTGTATATTTTTTTGCTTGTCTTTATCCCTGTCATTTTACCTTCAAATAGCCTTTATTAACTTATAGTAAATATATATTCTTTTCTTGAACTACCGCGTGTGCGTTCATTTCTGGTTGCGGAGACCAAACCACCTGCCTTGCTCTCGGTTCACAAATTGGCGTAGTCGGCAGGATCCGCTTACCAGAATGGACGGTGACGCACCCGTTCGGGAGAATGGTGCTGGAGGAAGAATGCCAGCAGGGGCTATAATGAGTCAGTTAGCTAAATTTGATGGCAATAATATGTCAGTGAGTATGTGGGTGGAACAGATACAAATGATACAGCGAATGTACCAGACCGCACCAGAAGTACTAGTAGAGCTAGCAATATTGACATTACAAGGGGATGCTAAGACCACGGTGATATTGAGGCCATTTGAACAAAGGCAGACATTTGAGCAAGTAGTCCAGATTCTAGAAACCATTTATGGAGAAACTGCATTGCTGGGGTCTCTGCAGGCTCGGTTCTTCCAGAGGGTACAACAGGAGAATGAAAGCCTTCCCCAATATGCAAATGCCCTACAAGAACTGCTCCGAGATATTCAAGTGAAGGAAAGAGGGGGCTCGCCAGCCTTCTGTAACCCTGATCGGACTCTCCGTGACCAGTTTGTCCTGGGGATACGTGACGGCAGTTTAACTGTGACTATGCAGGATTTTATACGACGAGAGACTGATGCTAAATTCCATGATGTACAGGTAGAGGCCATCTCCCGTGCCAATAGTATGTTCCCGAAGCCCCAGACCGCAGTTGGAGTTACTTTGTCAAAGGGGGCTAGTTCTGGCTCAGAGACAGTAGAAAAGGGGACGGTTAAAGAAATTCTCACAGTAATGCAGAAACTGCAAGAGCAAATGGAACACTTGCACACCCGTTGTGATGAACATTCTATGAAAATTGCAGACTTCCAGAAAACTGGAGGTGAAAGGGTGAGCCGTCCATACCCAGAAAATCAGAATCACCCACCACCCCGCTGGAGGGATGAGGATAGGACCTACCGAAGGGGTCCAAATCAGTTAATGCAGTGCTCAGGAGAAATCGAAGGGGCTTACCGAAGGGGCCCAAACAGATGGCCAGAACGACGGGAGATACGCTGCTGGGAGTGTGGACGGATGGGCCACGTTGCTGCTAGATGTCCAGAGCAGCGACAAACTTATGAGAGACCGCCGTTAAACTGAAGTCCCCTGCTGCTGTAGGGCGTGTAGTAGGGGAGACTGACAAGGAGACTATGTGGGGAGAATGCCCTAATGATGACCTGATCGCTGCAAGTCCTGTTATACAGGTGGAAATGGAGGGTATTCCGGTTACCGGGATGATTGACACGGGTTCCCAAGTAACGACCTTGAGTAGAGACTGTTATGAACGGTACTTCCAGCAACATGTGAAATATGATCCCCATACATTCGTACGAGTGGTCGCAGCTAACCAGTTACCAGTTCCAGTCGTGGGAGTGGCCTGGATGAATGTCCGGGTATGTGGCCAAGATCTGGGTAGGAAAGGCATTGTGGTGGTACAGGAGTCACATGAAGTAAAGGTCCCTGTCATTTTGGGGATGAATGTGTTAAAAGAATTAGATCAGATCCTCTTTGAAAAGAAAGGTCACGGTTATTGGAAAGAAACCACCACCCATCGGCCTACTCAAACAGCTTTCCAGCGGCTGATCCGGACATGTGGCTTACAGAAAAGTTCGGATGCGCAGCGTCCTCTGGCTCGAATTTCAGTTCCTTTGCATACAAAAGTTACACTGCCACCCAGTCGGGAGACAATAGTGTCTATGCCCGTAGGCACCTGTCGGAAACTAGAGGGCATAGCTGTGTTGGT
The DNA here is from genome assembly GCA_947044405.1 of Leptodactylus fallax. Taxonomy (NCBI): domain Eukaryota; kingdom Metazoa; phylum Chordata; class Amphibia; order Anura; family Leptodactylidae; genus Leptodactylus; species Leptodactylus fallax. The sequence continues at coordinate 1,299,043 of CAMRHE010000050.1, read as the reverse complement.
AGAACCACTGCAGGCAGCCGAAGGAGGTGTTGATCCGCTAGTGGCCCGTTCCTTGGCAATAGTTCGCAATGGAAGAGTACCACTTCGATGTGTAAACACTCAGGACCAGAGTGTGGACCTGACCCCAGGGAGGCAGCTGGCTAACATCTATGTGACTCCGGAGGAAGTAAGGAAAGTAACTCCAATGCAGCTGAAGCCGACTGAAAGGGATGAGTGGACCGTAACTGTGTCCATGGGAGAAGATGAGGAACCCACCTCTGAATGGAATGGCCGTGCAATTCGAGAACAGATGAAGATGGATGCAAGTTCATGTTCTCTGGAATGTGTGCAGAAGGTAGATGAACTGTTGTGGGAGAACCGAGCCGCCTTTTCACGGTATGCTGAAGATTTTGGATGTACCACAGGGATCTACCATGAGATTCCCACAGGAGACACCCCTCCAATTAGAGAGCGCTACCGACAAATTCCTCCACAGTTGTATCAGGAAGTAAAAGAACTGTTAGCTAAGATGCTACAGGGTGGGATCATCCAAGAAAGCCAGAGTCCCTGGGCAGCTCCTGTGGTGTTAGTAAGAAAAAAAGATGGGTCCATCCGATTTTGCGTAGACTATCGGAAGTTAAACGCTTGCACCGTACGAGATTCCTACCCCTTGCCACGGATTGAGGAGTCCCTCTCAGCGCTGGGGGAGAGCCCGGTACTTCTCCTCACTAGATCTGGCTAGTGGGTATTGGCAGGTGCCGATGGCCACAAAAGACAAGGAGAAGACGGCATTCATCTTGCCCATGGGACTATACGAATTTAACCGGATGCCCTTCGGGTTGACAAATGCACCCGGAACGTTTCAGCGGTTGATGGAGAAATGTCTCGGTGACTTCAACTTTGAGTTCACTCTCATCTACTTGGATGACATTATAGTGTATTCTGCGACCTTTGAAGACCATCTCCACCAGTTGGGGCAAGTATTTCGAAGATTGCGGGAACATGGGCTCAAATTGAAACCCAGTAAATGTCGGTTGTTCCAATCTGAAATTGATTACTTGGGTCACCGCGTATCAGGAGAAGGGGTGAGACCATCAAGAGACAAGATAGCGGCTGTTCAAGATTGGCCAATACCGACTACCCTGCGAGAAGTGAGGGCGTTCCTTGGAGTAGCCGGTTACTATCGACGGTTTATTAAGGATTTCGCCAAGGTAGCAGCACCACTTAATGCTCTCCTACGAGGCACATCCGGTGGTCCAAAGAACCGGTCCGTGAAGTGGGGACCTGAACAGGAACAAGCCTTCCAGGCATTAAAGGATGCACTGACAACAGCCCCAATCTTGGCATATGCTGATTACCACTTGCCGTTCCAGCTGTATACGGATGCAAGCCTGTATGGTCTTGGAGCAGTGCTTTCCCAGCTTCAGGATGGCCAGGAGAGGGTCATAGCGTACGGCAGCCGGTCTTTGAGAGATTCTGAAAGAAACCCCGAGAATTATAGTTCATTTAAGTTGGAGCTGTTGGCACTGGTATGGGCCATGACCGAGAAATTCTCTGAATATTTGACCGGTGCTGAAGTTTTAGTACTGACTGACAACAACCCACTAGCTCACCTGGAAAATGCCAAGCTCGGGGCGTTAGAGCAGAGGTGGATAGCCCGAATGACTAAGTTCAATTACCGCATTAAGTATCGGTCCAAGACAGAGAACCAGAATGCTGACGGGCTTTCTAGGGTAACCGCCCAGACCCCCACAGTAGACGTGGATCATGAATTGGAGCATGTGGAGGTGCCCGACTTCAGCAGATTTTCACAGGCCTTGACCGCCACTAATCAGTTTGAGATGGAGGGGACTGAAATGGCTCCTTTCTTTGGTCCCTCACGACAGGAATGGGCACAGATACAACAGACCCATGAGGGGCTGGCACAGATGATCAAGTGTGTTGAGAAAGGCCAGAAGCCCTGTAGAGAGGAAAGAGAACGACTGACACGTGAGATATTATCTGTTCTGAGTCAGTGGGAAAAGTTGGAGATGAAAAATGGAGTGCTATGCCGAAAGGTCTATTTACCTTCTGAGATCGACATTCGATACCAAATTGTGGTGCCTAGTGAACTGGCTCACTCGTTGGCAGTTGAGGCTCATAATAAGAATGGACATTTTGGTCATGAAAAGACCTTTCGTTGGTTACAGCGACTGATTTACTGCCCTGGTCTTCGTCAAATGGTCGAAGAAGTATGCCGCAGCTGTCGAACTTGTGAGATCCATAAGGCAATAGAACAGAGAGCTCCCCTGCAAACCATCGTGACCCAGGAACCTTTAGAAATCGTCATGATAGACTATCTAATGGTGGGCCCATCCAATAGCGGACACCAGTATTGCCTCGTAATGGTGGATCACTTCACCAAATTTGCGGTGGTAACTGCCACCAAGGACCAGACAGCTGAGTCAGCAGCTCGTGCTCTGTACCAAGATTTCATTCGAGTATATGGGTGCCCTAAACGCATCCACTCCGACCAGGGTGCCTGCTTTGAGGGACACGTAATGAAAGAAGTTCAACGTATCTACGGGATAAAGAAGTCGCACACGACTCCATACCACCCTCAGGGAAATGGGGCCTGTGAAAGATTCAACAGAACTCTGCTACAGATGCTGCGGACTCTGGAGGAAGACAAGAAGTTACAGTGGCCTCAGTTCTTGTCTGAAATGGTGTGGGCCTATAACAATCAGGTCCATTCTACAACGGGGTACTCTCCTTATACACTTCTCTTTGGGCGGTCTGGGCGAAGTGTAGGAGAATTACAGTTGGATGATGTGGATGGGTTCCCTCCGAGGGATCCAACCTCTTGGGTGCGGGCGCACCGGCAGAGACTTGAGACGATCCATCGATTGGTGCGGCAGCGCCTGCAAGAACATCCCCATCCTTATAAGACCCCAGTGCAAGAAGCACCATTGCAACCAGGCGACCTGGTGCTAGTTCGTGTCAAGAAACCCCAAGGGAAATTGGAAAGCCGATGGGAGGCTTTGCCGTATCGTGTTGTTGGCCGCAAGTATGCGAATGGGCCAGTGTATCAGGTCCAGAAAGAAGGAACTGATTGTGTTCGAGTACTTCACCGAAATATGTTGCGCCTGTGTCATTCTGAAGGGACAAATCATGATGGGCTTGCCAATGTGAATGAGCTCCCACAGTCAGAGAATGGAGGTGCGGAATGGGCCTCAGACGAGGAGGATGATTGTTGGCCGATCCCTGCTCCTGGGGATGTTCCACCTGTGACTACTATATCTCCGGCCTGTGCCCCCTCTGGTGCGGAATCCGCTGGTCCTTCTCAGCCCATAGCTGCAGCACCCCATAATATACCACCGGTCCTCAGACGGACCACTAGGCCAAATGCTGGTATTCCCCCTGTTCGGTATGCGCAGGATGAGTTTGTTTGGCCTGCCATACATCGGTATACTACCACCCTGTGCATAAAAGTACAACCCTCTGGATATACAGTCATAGGCAGGGACTGCCAATCTTAAAGTGGGGGGGAATATGTAAGAGACAGCCAATGTTGTCCTAAGCTTTATTTGTCTGTATAAACTGTTAATGTTGAATGTATTTCTGTGATTCTGTTCCTTTAAGACAGCAGCCATTGTAATTGTGACATGATGCTGGAGTGACTCCCCCCCCCCTTTTATGTCAGCTTGCCTGTTCTGCAGACAGAATGTGAGCAGAGAAGCAGGAAGTGACGAGACAGAGAGCAGCAGCCATCTTAGCAAGTGTTGTATTGAACTGGTGTGGAGATTTTTCTGTACAGCTAAGCTGTATCTTGGTCCAGAGACAAACAGAGTGTAAAGAGACAACATGACTAGTGAGTCCACGTGAAAGGAACTGTGCTCAGTGGCTGATCAGTGAGACTGACATTGTGACTGTGTATATGGATACCACAGATAGAGACTCGCAGTGCTGTTGATGTACTGGACAGCACCTGCTAAACCCCGGCTTACATCCCAGCTCAGTGTATGGATTCGGCAGGACTGTCAGTGTGCTGAGTGGAATCTGCTGTTGGATTACATTGCATTCATTGGGTTTCCCTGTTAAAAAGGACTTCATTTCTCCCAAGATCCTGATAACCGTGAGGAGAGGACGTTTCGCTATAAAAGAAAGGAACGACTTTGGGCCCCACCGCGCGCTTCTACAGACTGTAAGCGGTCCACCTGGACCACTGGGGGAAAGGGGGTGCACCCAAATGTGATGTCAGGGTCAGTTAGGGATAGTTTTGAGTATATTGTTCATTCAGTGTCCATACTGCAGAATTGGACAGAGTAAAAGTAGAAACCATTGCAGAATTTGCCTTGAAATTGTTCATGCTATATTGTATATTTTTTTGCTTGTCTTTATCCCTGTCATTTTACCTTCAAATAGCCTTTATTAACTTATAGTAAATATATATTCTTTTCTTGAACTACCGCGTGTGCGTTCATTTCTGGTTGCGGAGACCAAACCACCTGCCTTGCTCTCGGTTCACCCCCCCCCCCCCCCCCCCCCCCCCCCCCCCCCCCCCCCCCCCCCCCCCCCCCCCCCCCCCCCCCCCCCCCCCCCCCCCCCCCCCCCCCCCCCCCCTCCCCCCCCCCCCCCCCCCCCCCCCCCCCCCCCCCCCCCCCCCCGCCCCCCCCCCCCCCCCCCCCCCCCCCCAGCCCAAAAAAATTTTCCCCCCCCCCAAAAAAAAAAAACCCCTTTTTCCCCCCCCCCCGGAGAAGCACCCCCCCCCCCCCTACGCCGGGGGGGGGGGCCCCCCCCCAACCCCGGGGCGCCCCTCCCCGGGGGGTCCCACCAAACAATACCCCCCACCCCCCCCCCCCCGCACGACCCCGGGGAGCCCTTCAAATGAAGGTTTTTTCAAATAATCCTCTTCCTGGTTTTAAAAAGGGGTTAAAAAAAGTGGGCGTTTTTCAGGCTGAGAGAGGCAGGAAATAAACAACTACAGAATCTGAATGATGTCACAGACCAGAGGGGGGGAGAGTAGAGAGTGAGTAAGGGAGCAAAGATAGGACAAGATTAGATGAAAAGCACAAGTAAAACAAAGCATGACAATAAACAGTGAAGCACTGTATGCATGACCCAAGGTAGAACATGACTTTTTCCCCTATTTTGTCCCCAAATCTTTCAGCTTCACTGACCCCTCTGAGAACTACAACCCTCAGCAGCTCCAGATGCTCTGGATCTGTTGGGAGTTGTAGACCTCCCCCCCCAGCTAATTTCCCACTGTATTGTTATGCTGGTGCCAGCTCTAGGGCTCTATCATAACAATACCTAAGTCGCAGAAACCACCGAGTACTTGTCTTTCCTCCACTTTCAGTTTGAAAATGGCGGACACCCGGCGGACCTCATTATAGTCAATGGGGTCTGCCAGTATCCATATGTAACAGTCATTTTACCAGTCCACCTCTCCATCATTCGGGTCCCACGGAGGACTTGTATGACGAAGAGCTTGCCACAGATGTGAATCTAGCATAAGGTTATGGCTACACTGCAACTTAAGTCATGAAACCAAAGATAGCTGTGTCGCCTTGGGACTCTTTTACACATTAGTGAATGGAGTCGCATTGGGACCCTCAGGTTACAATGCGACTCCATTTCACTAACATGAGTGAAGGAGTCGCAGGGCGACACGGCGTTCCACATGACGGCATCATTAACACTAGAAGTAAATGATGATAAAAATGAAAGGGCCAGAAAAGTGGTGTGCCATATACAATTTTTTTAGCAAAAATTTTCACTTGCACAAAATAATTTTTACTTTTTTTATGGCTTGTACACAAGTTTTTTTTTTTTTTTTTTAGCACACAAGCTGTGTTAAATCAGTCCCATAGTATTTACACTGTACAAATAGGAAGCGTGACATTAAATGATTTACCAACTATCCGCAAAGACTTTGAAAATTTGGGGAAGAAAGCGAAGGAACTGGATGCACAGGTAGTATTCTCATCAATCCTCCCAGTTGATGGTCATGGCATCAGGAGATGGAATAGAATACTAGAGGTGAACAATTGGCTTTGGCAGTGGTGCAGAGAGCAAGGATTTGGATTTTTGGACCATGGCGTGAATTACCTCTACGATGGACTCCTTGCTAGAGATGGGATACATCTCACAAAGCCTGGGAAACACATATTTACCAGAAGACTTGCTACACTCATCAGGAGGGCTTTAAACTAGCAGAGGAGGGGATGGGAAGAAAAAAGGGAAGACAAGAACATGCAGTTAAAGGACATATTAAACAAGGTTATTAGATGTGGTAAAGAGGACCCAAGACAGGATACTCAGAAGGAAAGTAAAAAAAAGGAAGCAACAGAGTACAATCTGAAATGTTTTTACACAAATGCACAAAGCATGGGAAACAAACAGGGAGAATTAGAGCTGATAATACAGAAGGAAAATTATGATGTCATTGGTATCACAGAAACTTGGTGGAACGATAAGCATGATTGGAACATACAGATGGAAGGATACAACTTATTCAAAAAGAATAGAACTAATAAAAGAGGGGGAGGAGTTGCATTGTATGTTAGAAAAGAACACATCTCCACAGAAATTACAGTTTTACAGAATGATAATTTATTAGAAAATATTTGGGTAGTAATTCAAGGGAAAAACAATGATAAGGACATCATAATAGGTGTTTATTATAGACCACCAGGACAGACAGTAGACATGGATGAGATTTTTTTCACAGCAAATGACTACGCTTTCAAAGAAACATGAAATAGTTATCATGGGAGACTTCAATTACCCAGACATTCATTGGAAAACCCACACAGCTATGAGTAAAGGCTCTATCAAATTTTTATCCTCTCTAGCAGACAACTTCATTGTCCAGCTAGTAGAAGAAAACACGAGAGGAACATCCATTTTGGACCTAGTTTTAACCAATTAGGAGGACATGGTTAAGGAACTAAGGGTAGCAGGAACATTAGGATTTAGTGATCATGCTATACTCGAGTTTGGGGTTGTAAGAAAAAGAAGACCTGAGAAGACACAGACTTCAAGGCTTGATTTTAGTAGGGCAGATTTTAGGGGCCTAAAGGTAAGGGTTAATAGAATTCCATGGCGAAAAATTCTTAAGCACAAAAATGCACATGAAGGGTGGGAAATTTTCCATAGGGAAATCATTAATGCAGAGGAACTAACAATACCTAGAAGGAAGAAAAATGGGAAGCACTTAAAAACACCAGGATGGATGACCAAAAAATTACATAACCTGCTAAAAAAGAAAAAGGAAACATACAACAAGTGGAAGAGGGGAACTATATCTAAGGAAGAGTATACAGCAGTTTGCAGACTCTGCAAGACAAGCATCAAAGGAGCTAAGGCTGAACACAAATTGAAGCTTGCAAAAGAGGTTAAGAGTAAGGTAAAAGGTTTTTGGGGGTATGTTAAAAGAAAAGTGAAGGAAACCATTGGAGTCCTGAAGAATGATAAGGGTGAAACAGTTAATATGGTGGAACAGCAGGTAGAGCTACTAAATTCATATTTCGTATCCGTCTTCTCCCAAGAAACTAATGGAAATATCTACATTAATGGTGATAGTGATGAGGGAAAGGAGGACTCTAAGCTGACTATAAGTGAAGGTTTGGTAAGAGAGCATTTAGCCAAGATAAAGGAAACCAAGTCCCCAGGACCGGATGATTTACACCCTAGAGTCTTGAAAGAGTTAGCAGAGGAAATAACAGAACCCCTTGCTATAATTTTCAATAAGTCATGGGAAACAGGAGTGGTCCCTCTAGATTGGAAAAGGGAAAATGTGGTTCCCATCTACAAAAAGGGGAAAAGGGATGATCCAGGAAATTATAGGCCGGTAAGTCTGACCTCGATAGTAGGAAAAATCTTTGAGCAAATTGTTAAGGAACATTTACTTCGGTACCTGGATGGGAAGGCTTTAATTAATCAGAGCCAGCACGGCTTTATGACCAATAAATCTTGTCAGACTAACCTGATTTCCTTCTACAACAAAATCACTGAATGGTTGGACCAGGGGAATGCGGTGGACATAGTATATATTGACTTCAGTAAGGCATTTGATAAAGTATCACATAACATTCTTATTAAAAAAATGATTAAGTATGGCTTTGATAAAAAATCAGTTAGGTGGATTCACAACTGGCTTAAAGATCGGGCACAACGAGTAATACTAAATGGCTATACATCGAACTGGAAGAAAGTAAAAAGCGGGGTGCCGCAGGGCTCTGTCCTGGGCCCAGTACTTTTTAATATCTTTATAAATGATATGGACGATGGGATTATTGGGGAACTCATAAAATTTGCAGATGATACGAAGATAGGAGGAATAGCCAACACTAGAGAGGAGCGAGAGTGTATTCAAAAGGACTTAGACACACTGGAAAAATGGGCTGAGGCGAATATAATGGTATTTAACAGGGACAAATGCAAAGTCCTACATCTGGGTAACAGAAATGTAAAAAGCATATATAATATGGGAGGAATAGAACTAAGTGATAGCACAGGGGAAAAGGACTTGGGCATAATAGTAGATCACAAATTCAATATGAGTCAACAGTGCGGTGCTGTTGCAAAAAAGGCTAACAAAATTCTGGGATGTATCAAGACAAGCATTGAATCTAGATCAAGAGAGGTAATTATTCCGCTGTACTCTGCCCTGGTCGGACCCCACCTGGAATACTGTGTACAGTTCTGGGCGCCTCAATTCAAGAAAGACATCGATATATTGGAACAAGTCCAGAGAAGAGCAACCAAAATGGTGGAAGGTCTGCAAACCATGTCCTATGAGGAACGGCTAAAAGAACTGGGATTGTTTAGTTTGCAGAAGAGAAGGCTAAGGGGAGACTTAATAGCGGTCTTCAAATATCTGAAAGGTAGTCACAGTGCAGAGGGATCTAACCTTTTCTCATTAGTGGAAGGAAGTACAAGAAGTAATGGGATGAAACTAAAGGGAAGGAGATACAGATTAGACATTAGGAAAAACTTTCAGACAGTGAGGGTAGTGAGGGAGTGGAATAGGCTGCCACGGGAGGTGGTGAGCTCTTCATCGATGGAAATCTTCAAGTGGAAACTGGATAGACATATAGCTGGGATGATTTAGGAAAACCTGCTTTTGCAGGGGGTTGGACTTGATGGCCCTTGAGGTCCCTTCCAACTCCAAAAAAAAAAAAAAAGTCATGCATCCCATTGCATTTGTACAGTGTAAATACTATGGGTCTGATTTAACACAGCTTGTGTGCTAAAACAAAAAAAAAAACAAAAAAACTGCTGTACAAGCCATAAAAAAAAGTAACAATAATTTTGCGCAAGTGAAAATTTTTGCTAAAAAAATTATATATGGCAGATATACGCTAGGTTCACACCTGCGTTCGGGTTTCCGTTCGGGGGGTCCGCTTGGGGACTCCATGAACAGAAACCTAATCTGCTTTAAAAAGCAGTTACCTGCCGAGTTTCCGCCCGAAAAGGGTGGAAAATGCAAAGAGAAAAGCACTGCTTGCAGTGGGGAACAGAATTCCCAGTTGGAGACCGGGCGCAAGTGTGAACCTAGCCTTAACCTTTTTAACCAACCCCCAATACAATAACATTTTGTCAATATGTTGCTAATAAAAAACTGTGCATCAGTCTTATAGAAGTTGTCCACACTAAATTTTTCATTTTTTTTTTTTTTTTTATGCAGAGGGAGGTGAAAAAAAAAAAAAAAAATACCATACTCACCTGTTCCCGATGCTCCTTTGTCCTCCCGGAGGACACCAGAGCATCCGGGGACAGATGAGTATATTTTGTTTTGTTTGTTTGTTTTGTTTTTCACCTCCCCCGGACTAATTATAAAAAAAAAATAATAATTATGCTGCACAACCTCTTTAAAGTGTGGGGTATTAGGGGGGTATATTATCCAGGCATCATTTTTTTATGGTCTATGATCAGGCCACAAATACCTGATCAGTAGGGGGCCGACACCCAGCCCCCAGACCGATCAGCTGTATGGAGCCACTTCCGGCGCCCGTCCTGTATACAATATGGGGCCGGAAACAGAAAACTCTGTCCACTGTGTATTAGCCGGGCACCTTAACTGCATCTCAGCACATATTGAAGTCAATGGAAGCTGATCTGTAGTGAAGGCGCCGGGCAACTATACAGCGGATGGAGCTTTCTTCTTCCAGCCCTGTATTGTGTACAAAATAGGCACCGGCAGTGGTTCCATACAGCTGATGGGGCCGCGTGTCAGCAGCATGGCATTGTTATTACCTGTAGCCACGCTGTCCCGATTCAGCTGATCTGCAGGGGTCCTGGGCGGTGGGCCCCTAGAAACAATTCCACTGGTGGGCCCTAGACATCCCAGTCCAACACTGCCTATTTGTATTTAAGATCTCAAGTTCAGATTTGCGGAACTTGGCCAATATTTCTAATTTTATATTAAATCAAGTATAAAAAGCGTAACTATCACAGAATCTCTAGAATAAAAGTTTCAAGTGAGACATAAAAAAATAATGCCGCAATAACATTTAATATATTAATATAAATCAATATAATACCAATCAAAGAAGGCTAATATTATATAGCAGATAACATACAAAGTAGACTTGAAGTGCCAAACATTTTCCAAATACATAATGCTGTACTTCAGGCTGAGCAATGGTCAGAGAGTTCCTTATTTTGACTACATATACATATTGACAAACAACAGCTTCTTGTTATTTTGTTTTGTTTTTTTTGCTGTTTCAACCACTATATTTACCTTTATATCCTTTCACTTGATGATATGAGGAAGGTCCTTATCTAGGACTGAGATGATGTGTTAATGTGTTATCTGGATTGCAATAAAAATCACAAAAATCCTGAAAACTAGTTTGACTGTGGGAACTCTTCATTTCATAGTGACAAACAATGCCTAGAGAGACCCAATGGAGGATTGCCTGTAACATTTACCCCATTTTGAGATGATTGAATACAGAAATTCACATTTAGGTACTTCAGTGACCTAATGTCTACTGCTGGACTTCATTTTATTTCCTTCGCCAGATTCCCATTAAGACAAGGCCCTAGACCCTTGGGGATAGGGACTACATGACTAGGGGGAGGATTAGACACGAAGGGGTTAAGAAAGAGGAGAGTTAGAGCGGGAAAAATGGGGGTGGGATCGGGGGTGTTAAAAGGGGCGAGGGGGTGAGATAAGGGTCAATCAAGCAGTGGCAGGGTAAGGAAGTGGACAGTCTGCACTACTTACCATGGCCGATCTGGAAGCCTTGCGGTCTCTCCTTCGGGCGGCGGTGGTGGTCCATGGCGAGCAGGTGGTTGAGGATCTGGTTGCAGCTGTTCGGGTGCCCCCTGGCCAGGGCACGTCTGCCCTGGTCCCTTCGCCCCGCGCTCGGCGTTACTCTCCAGATAGGGGGCTGGCGACGAGGCGGCGATCCAGGAGCCCCAGGAGGGACCCTCCGGCCTCGGGCGCCCAGGTCAGCTCCCCTAGAGAGCGCTCGGCGGCCGGGAGGAATCCTCGCGGAGGCCGCAGTCGCCCGGAGGGAGGCATGGTGAGTACGCCTCCTCCCCCCTCTTCATCCTCCAGGACCCGCGCGGCAGTCTCTCGCGCTTCGGCCGGGGGGGTGTGCCCGACGCGTGACGTCAGCGGGCGGGGACCATCCCCCGGGCGCGCTCCCCTGGCCTCCTCCCTGCTGCCGCGCACGAGTGCACCGGAAGTGACACGGCCGGTACTTCCGGTGCGGCCGGGCCTACTCGACGCGGAGGTTCGGGCCTGGGCCGGAAGAGGCCGGCTGAAGATGGCGCCGGCGGTTCACCGTTGGGGCGGCGGGTGCGCGGCACGGCGGGGACCGCGGCATCTCCTGGCGAGGGCGCTGGTGGCTCCAGTGCTGAAGAAGGCCTCTGCTCCCTGGACGACGCGGACGGACCCCCTGAGGATGCGGGACCGGCGGCGGCTGATCTGGGGGCACCCCCCCGACGCAGCCTGGTGAGCAGATGGGGTTTCCTCCTTCTATGGGTGGGGGCTCTGGGGCGAGTGTGTCGGGCGCTGCGGTGTTAGGACCCGGGGGGGTAGAGTCCCTGGGGGGGGTCAGCTGCGGGGGGGGGGAAGTATGGGGCCAGCTGATAGGTCTGCTCCAGCAATTGGTGGGTGGGTGGCCTGGGGCCGTGGGGCCTACGGGAGTATGGGTAGGTGCGGACGCGAGTGTTTCCCAGGGGTCTGGGGGCATGGTGGTCCCGGCAGTTCCTATTGCTGGCCCGCTAGGGGAGGTGGCGTCGGTGCCTGCGGAGCCCATCCAGGTGGGTGGCGGGGCCCCTGAGGGTTCGGAGGCGGTGGTGGGGGCCAAGGGTAAGGAGAAAGAGAAGGCGGTGGATATTGTGCGTCTAGATGACCGAGCGAAGGGTGAGGTTTACATCTGCTTTGAAGGCCCGCTCGGGGCGCATTTGAAGCAGGAGGTGCGGGAAAAAATTTGGAAGGGGGAGTATGTGGAAATATTTTCCCTGCTCCCTTTGGACAAATTTAATCTGGATAAGGTGAAGCCTAGCGATAGCAAAAAGGAGGACGAGGAGAAGCGTCACTACCGTTTAATTCCCCGTACGTTTGTCAATTGGTTACAGGCGTTTGCCATATTGGCAAGTGTGATTGGGGAAAAGGAGCCCGAGCACTGCTCTGCTCTGTTTGGCTATATGGACTCTATTGGGGAGGCGCACCGAGTGTATGGCGGGGTAGCATGGCTTAGATACGACGAGCAGTTCCGGCAGCGTAAGGCGGTGCGTCCGGGCTTGCGGTGGGATCATAAGGATATATCCTTGTGGATGCGGCTGATGTCGGCGCCAGCGGCGCCGTCCTTTCGTGGGGGGGCCGGGAATTCGGGTTCTGCTACCGGATCCTCGGCTTCCCAGAAAAAGGGGTGCTGTTGGTTGTTTAACGAAGGGCAGTGCAAGTTCGGTGTCACCTGCCGCTTCAAACATGAGTGTTCAGGTTGCGGGGGTGGACATGGGCTTAACAAGTGCTTTAAGCAAGGAAAAGGGAAAGGGGGAGATGTTGTGGAAAAAAAGGGAAGACGCCGGTGAAGGTCGCAGTAATGCTTCCTTTTCTAAGTAGGTACCCCAATCGGGTGGCTGCACGGTTGCTAGCGGAGGGTTTTGGGGAGGGTTTCCGTATCCCTTTTGATGCGGCGGCCCCTGTTTTTCACCCTGGGAACCTTAAATCAGCTAGGGAGCACCCTGAGGTTGTGAGTGCAAAGTTGATGAAGGAGGTGCGTTTAGGGCGCATGGCGGGCCCCTTTTCGGCCCCGCCCTGGCCCCATTTACGAGTTTCACCGTTGGGTGTGGTGCCCAAGCGTGAGCCCTCGCAGTTTCGCCTTATTCATCACCTTTCCTTCCCGGCTGGGGGGTCGGTTAACGATGGGATTGATCCTTCATTGTCATCTGTCTCCTATGCTTCATTTGACAAAGCGGTGGCGTTGGTGCGTCGGGCGGGTCCAGGGGCGCTTATGGCTAAGACGGATATAGAGGCGGCGTTCCGGCTTTTACCTGTTCACCCTGAGAGCTTTCATCTGTTAGGTTGCATGTGGGAGGACCAGTTTTACGTAGACTGCTGTTTGCCTATGGGATTTTCCATCTTGTGTGCTTACTTCGAGGCTTTTAGTTCCTTCCTGGAGTGGGTGGTCAGGGACTTGTCGGGTTTGGCGTCGATCATTCATTATCTCGATGATTTCCTCTGTGTCGGGCCTGGGGATGCGTCGGACTGCTTGGTGTTACTGCGTACGGTCGAACGGGTGGCGGGGTTGTTCGGGGTCCCTTTGGCCCCCGACAAGACAGAGGGTCCGGCGTCAGTAATGAAGTTTTTGGGCATTGAACTGGATTCAGTGCTCATGGAATCCAGGTTACCAGGGGATAAACTGGAGGACATGTGGCTGACTGTTCGTAGGTTCCAAGGGGTACGGAAGGTTCGGCTGCGGGAGGTGCAATCATTGCTGGGAAAATTGAATTTCGCCTGTCGCATCATGCCGATGGGGCGAGTTTTTTGCCGTCGGTTGGCGGCACTGACGGCTGGGGTACGGTCGCCTCATCACTTCGTGCGGCTTACTGCTGAAGTGAGGGCGGACTTGTTAGTGTGGGATGGGTTTTTTGGGGCGGTTTAACGGGCGTTCTTTGTGGCTTGCCTCCGTTATTTCTAGTGAGGAATTGAATTTGCATACCGACGCGGCGGGGTCAATAGGGTTTGGGGCTTATTACCAAGGGCGTTGGTGCGCGGGGGTTTGGCCCGTTGAGTGGGTGGAGGCGGGATTGGTGGCGAACTTAGCGTTGTTGGAATTGTTCCCGATTATAGTCGCAGTGGAGTTATGGGGGGGGCGAATTTAGGGACCGGAAGGTTTGTTTTCACTGTGATAACAGCGCTGTGGTGTTCATTATCAATTCTCAGTCTGCAAAGTCCCCTCCGGTGGTGTCGCTGCTTAGGCATCTGGTGTTGCGCTGCTTAGAAATGAATGTGCACGTCTCAGCGCGCCATGTCCCTGGGGTGCTTAATTCTGTGGCTGATTCCTTGTCTCGGTGTCAGTTTGGCAGGTTCCGGGAGTTGGCTCCGGAGGCAGCGGTGGTGGGCGAGGACTGTCCGGCCCACTTGTGGTCCCTGGTGTCGGTTCCGCGGCGGAGCTCATCCAGCGTTCTGTGTCCGCCGTAACTTGGAAACGTTACCAGCAGGTTTGGTGTGATTGGGACCGGGACTGCCTGTCGAGCGGGGGGGGTGCGTTCGGACGATGACCGGGTGGGGTTGGTTTTGTCCTGGATAGGGGTAGCATTTGCGGAAGGGCACTCGGTTGCGGTGGTTTCCCAGCGCTTGGCGGGTCTGGCATTTCTTTTTCAGTTACAGGTTCTGCGGGATGTTACAAAAGACTTTGTGGTGCGCCAGGCTATGAGGGGGGTTTCGGCGGGGGGCCGGGAGATGCGATCTTCGCCGCCCGGTTTCCTTCTAATTGTTAGGGCGTTTATTGGGGTGTCTGCAGAGTTTGTGTTTTTCGGAATATGAAGTGCTGTTGTTCCGGGAGGCTTTTTTGCTGGCCTTTTTTGGGGCTTTTCGTGTGGGGGAGTTGGTTAGCGAGTCGGTGGCAGCTCAGGGGGGTTTGCAGTGGAATGAGGTAGCTTTGTTTGAAGATCGGGTGGAGTGCCATTTGCGTCGCTCTAAGATGGATCAGGTGGGTCGCGGTAGGTTGGTCGCGCTTTATGCGGTTGGGGGGGATCCCCGTTGTCCGGTGGCAGAGGTGTCTAATTTTCTGCAGGTGCGGGGTTCGCTCTTGGGGTCCTTCCTTTGCCATGAGAGTGGGGGGGCCCTGTCTAGGTTTCAGTTTATAGCTGGCGATTATGGCTCCCACTCTTTCCGTATCGGTGCGGCAACAGAGGCCGCTCGCTGGGGTCTGGGGGACGATGTTGTGCGCCGTCTTGGGAGGTGGGAATCTGACCGGTTCCGCCTTTACGTGCCCCCGTCCCTATTGCGGTGAGTGGGTGGCGTCCCTGTAGGGTGGGGAGGAGCGTGGTGCTGGGTCAGTGGTATTGGGAAGGTTCCTCCTGTCCTATCTTCGGTGTTGCTGTTTGATATTTAGTTTTCTTTGTTGTTGTTTTATTTTAGGTCCCTGTTTGATTTGGATATTGGGTCATTCGTACGTTTTTTGGGGTGCACGTCGTGCGGACGTCCGGCCGGATGGGCGACAGCTGGGTCTGCGGCGGGAGGATGCCGTGGTACGGTGGATCGGGGTGCGCGGTATGATTTGGAGTCGGGTTTTGCCCGAGTTTCACTTTTATAGTCGAGTCGATCGCCCCCCACATGTCGTTGTTCTGCATGTTGGGGGCAATGATTTAGGGGTGCGATCATCCAGGGAACTCATCAGGGACATTCAATTTGACGTGTTGCGGTTGCTGTCTGAGTTCCCTGGATTGATTATAGTGTGGTCTGACATGGTTGCGCGTTTGGTGTGGTGCCATGCGAGGTCGGTGGCCCGTTTGGACAAGACCCATATAAAAGTAAATAGGGCAGTGGCTCGTTTTGTGGTGCGAAATGGTGGGATAGCGGTCTGCCATCGAGAGTTAGAGGTTCCTTCTCTGGATCATATGCGCCAGGACAGGGTGCATTTGAACGCGATAGGGACAGATATGTGGATGCTGGGTTTGAGGGATGGTGTAGAGCGAGCTTTGTCTGTGTGGCGGGACTCGCGGGCATAAGGGGTCATGCCCGGGAGTCTGTGGCTGGGGGTTGGTGGGGTTAGAGGCCTATCAGGCACTGTTGTAGGACCTCATCGGTGGTATGGGGATCCTGGTGGGGAAGGTGTAAGCCTGGGAAGTCCCCTAGTTGGGCTTAGGTCCCTTTGGGGGTCAGGCTTATGGTCGTACAGTTGGTTAAAAGGTCTGCCCGAGGTGGGGGTTTTGCGCCTGGGCAGATTAGTGGTGGTGCCTACCCCCGTGGTGGGGTAGGTTCTGTTATAATGTACTTGTAAATGGTGTGACTTTTGTATACAGTTGTAACGGTTAAGTATTGGTTTGTATTTATATACCGCCCGTTTTATGGCGGTGTTATTTATATGTTATTTATATGTTTAAAGTATTTATATATATGTTTTAATAAATCGGCCTGAACAGGCCAATTTAAATCCAAGAGGTGGTCCGAGTCCTTATTGGGGGGAAAAATGGGGGGTTAGGACATGAGGTGTAAAGGGCTGTGGTAAGTCAGCCGGAGTGATGACATATTCCTCCTCCCTGAGTCATGTGTTTCTGTATTACAACCTAATCTCAATACCTTTCCTCATAGGTCCGGCCTTTCATGTTTTGGTTGGCTCATCCTTTTGTACATGCACTGTAATAGCTTTAACAAGCAAAATAAACATAAGGTTATTACTGTAACTTACATTATAAATTGTAGTATTCCCATTTGCCCTCCACCAGGGTAGGAACACCCAACCAATAATTGGTATGGGAACACTGGTATTTACTTGTTTAGAATATGTATTGTTCCTAAAATATGGGGTGGTATCTTCTTGACTACATACATCAAACATTTCCTGTTGTGGAAGAGCTATATATGGCATGGATGAGGCTGATATGGGGCTATGAGTAGATATCCTACAATCTGACACATTCAAATCCTCATTCAGGATCATATGGTGTTTAAGGAACTTATTGTCCCACTCATTGTTAAGTGTCCTATGAAGGCTTATCACCAGGACAGTCTGCAGCAGTATCAACAGGAGAATCTTCATCTCTGTGTGTAGATACTTTCTTGCAATGTGAAGCATGCACCCAATTAGGCTTTCCTTCAGGTTTCACAGAAGTGCTGGTAGTCAGCAGCACTTGAAAGGGACTGTCAAATCTTGGCTCCAAGGCTTTTTCTCACATGTCTCTTTATGTCTCACATGTCTCTTTATCAATCTCTTGGCTCAACTGAGTGGGTCCCTTCCACTGACTCAGGATATGGAAAGGAGGAGAAAACTCGAGACTATATATTAGTCAAAAGTTTTTGCCAAGCCATCACATAGTCAGCACACCATCTTACATCTGGAGCAATTGCGAAAAATATAACCCTAACCTAGGGGCTGACCCAAAGAGAGTTTGATGCAGCCTACGGCCTATTCTTCTGTCAGGAGTGTACTTTACAGAAAAGACAAATACAAGTGACAAATACTCTGTCCATGGTTTCCCTTTCTCTTCCATAGCTTTTGAATTTTCATTTAGAGGGTACCGTTTAGCCTCTCTACTACTCTGGGGACAGTATGGGGTAAGAAACACTTGCTATATCCCTACAGCTTCCATTATTTATTTCATTACCTGTCCTGTATAGTGAGTTCCATTACCACTTTGATGGTCTCGGGGATCCCATACCTGCACACTACTCCTTTGAGTATTTATCTGCAGTCCCTTTTGTGGTGGCTTTCTGCACCAGGAATACCTCAGGCCATCCTGTAAAGAGATCAATACTCACAAGCACGTACTCATACTTTCCCATCTTTGGTAACTGTATGTAGTTCACCCGCAATCTCTGAAACAGGTACAAGGGCTTCTGGGTGTGCTTTTGAGAGGAACCTTTCACTTTTTGACCTACATTGTGTTTGACACATGTTATGCAGGCTTACACGTATCTGACTGCAGTGATGCTAAAACCTGCAGCTACCCATCATCTGTTCACCAGGTCACACATGGTTATTTTCGAGTGGAGTACTTTAGCTGCTTGCGCCATCATTGGGAACAATGCTCTCCCTAAACTTACTCTCTTACCACTGGCCACCAGGACTTGTTCATCCTTTTTTCCTCCTTGCGGTTCCCAAGTCTTCTTTGCCTTCTGGGCCGGCTTGATCCTGCAGTGTTTTTAGAACCTGAAAAGAGAGCTGAGAGTTTTTGTTCCCTAGGCTTTCCTGCAGCTAGTTTAGTGGCAGCATCTGCCCACACGTTACCTCTACTGTTTTTTTGTATCAGCCTTGGTGTGTGCCTTGACTTTAACTATACCACCTGTTTGAGCAGCAGCAGAGTCTCCATCAGTTCCTGAACAGCCTGGAAATCTTTTTTTAGGCTTCGCATTAAACATACAGAAAGCTCTTGCTCTCCAGATCGGACCATAGTCCTGTGCTACTGTATATCAAAAGCAGAGGGGTTATTCTCAGCCATTTTACACAGTTTCAGTGAGTGCTTTTTAAATTCAGCTTCTTGAGCTGAAACCTGTGGGGTTCTGTACTGGTTCTGCTTGTGTTACCTCGTGTTCAGTGACCATGGCATATCCGGAGTAGAATCTGCCATTCTTCCCAAATCGAGAGCCATCTACAAAAGAACTCAAAATCAGGGTTAGCAATAGGTTCATCATTTACATGGCCAAACCCAATAGTTTCTTGTATACAATCATGTTGTTCTATATTGTCAGCAGAAAATACTTGTGTGTATTAGTTGTGTGATTCTCCTTTTTCCCCCTGAACCTATTGGTAACAGGATAAAGGGATTTTTTTTAGTGATGTGCAGCGTGCAAAGGCGACATTAGGAGGCATAAATAAGGCACACTGCAGTCTGAGTTTGTCCAGCCATTCCCATCTTTTCTTCTAATGCTAATTTTATTACCCCTTGTTAACCGTTGCTTCTCAGGTCCCTCAGACACTCCCAAGAATTAACTTATAGTTCAGTGTTTCCAAAACTCTAAATTTGCATTAACAATGGTTCTTCATACTCTACATTTTCTAAACCTTGTCATAAACAACCATATTTGTGTATCAAATTACTTTGCATTCTGCGGCCAGCACCCCCCCCCCCCCCCCTGCTGAATATAGTTGTAGTACTACAACAGTAGAAACTGCAATACATAGTTTTAAAAGTGCCAGCAGCTAATTTATACAATCTCAAGTAAATTCAGTATTCTACAACTTCTACACACTCCAGAATTACAAACAATTCAATGAGGTTAGTAAATACTCAGAATATATCAGCAGAGAGGGCAGAAACCTTAAATAAGGGATCCAGTCTATCCCCGATCAAAATAACAAAAATTATACACAAAAAATATTACAGAGCAGATATGTGAGTGACTTCTGATTCACTTAGTCAGATGTCTAGCACCTTGTGACTAGTCCCAGGATTGCAGGACTGACTGCAATGCCTGCGTGTACATGTTAGGGGAGTTCTGTGCCCCTTGTGGTAAGACAGTCCAAGTGTATTGTTTACCCCTATGGTGCCTAATCCTATATCAGAAGGACCATCTGAATAACAATGTACATGGACAAGTATCAGATAAAACTTTTTCATACAACAAATACCCCGATCGTCGGCATTCATAGATTTATAGTATAAACCCATAACCAATAATATCAGATTAATCAAAGCTTCCAAATTAGCCTTAACCAAACTCAATAGAAAATAATATTAACACAATTGACCAAAATATACAATATTCTTTATATTTGATATTTCCAATTAATTTCATACTACTTTTGTTTGCCTATATGAATCCATGCACTACTATCCCAATAGTATGACCATGGCTGACAAATACCTGATATTCTTTAGTATAAAAAAATAATAATACTTCTCTCTTTATTCATAAAAGAAAGCCCAATTCAATTTGTTTTATTACCCAAAGAAATGTAAAGTCCATGTGATATACTTGATACACACAAACACTCATATAAACACTGACTGAATACATGAGGTATTCAACAATGGAAAGAACTTCTTTTTCTTCTTTTACTTTTTCCTGAGAGGGTAAGGTGTGGCTGCAAGGGGCTGCTCTTGTGTAATATATATATATACCTCCCTTTCATATCCACTTGTCACCGCCCCCTGTGGGTTAGTCAGCAGTCAATATCTTTGTCTGTGCGCTGTGGAGACTGAATATGTAGCAATACAGACATGGACAAACAGAACATGTATACATAACAGACACATGTAACATGGCGGAAGCCCTTGGATGCCACGGTCATGTCTCTCTCTCTCTCTCTCTCTCTCACGGAGAAGTTTTATTCATGTGGAAGGATTTGCTAACAAGCAAAGACACGCCTACCCAATCACATCACTAGAGAACATCATGTTACCGTCTGATGTCACAAAGGTCCTTAATAAATATTCGTTACCGCGAAGCATCAGGAAATCCGGAATCGTGGTGAATCGAAGATTTCTTGAAATTCGGATCAAATTCCACTTCTACAGAATCGATTCGCTCATCTCTAGTTAAAACCCAAAGCTCAATATATATCACCAGTAAGCACGGATATGCACACACATACAGTGCCTTGCGAAAGTATTCGGCCCCCTTGAACTTTTTAACCTTTTGCCACATTTCAGGCTTCAAACATAAGGATATAAAATTTTAATTTTTTGGTGAAGAATCAACAACAAGTGGGACACAATCGTGAAGTGGAACGAAATTTATTGGATATTTTAAACTTTTGTAACAAAAAACTGAAAAGTGAGGCATGCCAAATTTTTCGGCCCCCTTAAGTTAATACTTTGTACCTCCACCTTTTGCTGCAATTACAGCTGCAAGTCGCTTGGGGTATGTCTCTATCAGTTTTGCACATCGAGAGACTGAAATTCTTGCCCATTCTTCCTTGGAAAACAGCTCGAGCTCAGTGAGGTTGGATGGAGAGCGTTTGTGAACAGCAGTTTTCAGCTCTTTCCACAGATTCTCGATTGGATTCAGGTCTGGACTTTGACTTGGCCATTCTAACAACTGGATACGTTTATTTGTGAACCATTCCATTGTAGATTTTGCTTTATGTTTGGGATCATTGTCTTGTTGGAAGATAAATCTCTGTCCCAGTCTCAGGTCTTTTGCAGACTCCAACAGGTTTTCTTCCAGAATGGTCCTGTATTTGGCTCCATCCATCTTCCCATCAATTTTAACCATCTTCCCTGTCCCTGCAGAAGAAAAGCAGGCCCAAACCATGATACTGCCACCACCATGTTTGACAGTGGGGATGGTGTGTTCAGGGTGATGAGCTGTGTTGCTTTTACGCCAAACATATCGTTTTGCATTGTGGCCAAAAATTTTCATTTTGGTTTCATCTGACCAGAGCACCTTCTTCCACATGTTTGGTGTGTCTCCCAGGTGGCTTGTGGCAAACTTTAAACGAGACTTTTTATGGATATCTTTGAGAAATCGCTTTCTTCTTGTCACTCTTTCATAAAGGCCAGATTTGTGCAGTGTACGACTGATTGTTGTCCTATGGACAGACTCTCCCACCTCAGCTGTAGATCTCTGCAGTTCATCCAGAGTGATCATGGGCCTCTTGGCTGCATCTCTGATCAGTCTTCTCCTTGTTTGAGATGAAAGTTTAGAGGGACGGCCAGGTCTTGGTAGATTTGCAGTGGTCTGATACTCCTTCCATTTCAATATGATCGCTTGCACACTGCTCCTTGGGATGTTTAAAGTTTGGGAAATCTTTTTGTATCCAAATCCGGCTTTAAACTTCTCCACAACAGTATCACGGACCTGCCTGGTGTGTTCCTTGGTCTTCATGATGCTCTCTGCGCTTTAAACAGAACCCTGAGGCTATCACAGAGCAGGTGCATTTATACGGAGACTTGATTACACACAGGTGGATTATATTTATCATCATCAGTCATTTAAGACAACATTGGATCATTCAGAGATCCTCACTGAACTTCTGGAGTGAGTTTGCTGCACTGAAAGTAAAGGGGCCGAATAATATTGCACGCCCCACTTTTCAGTTTTTTATTTTTTACAAAAGTTTAAAATAACCAATAAATTTCGTTCCACTTCACAAGTGTGTCCCACTTGTTGTTGATTCTTCACCAAAAAAATTAAAATTTTATATCCTTATGTTTGAAGCCTGAAATGTGGCAAAAGGTTGAAAAGTTCAAGGGGGCCGAACATTTTCGCAAGGCACTGTATATATACACCCATGCACATACCTACACCTAACCTGCAGTATCCTCACCACAAAACATATCATATTTCCACTTACATAGCAAATCTTTATACATTTTATGTCCAATCAATTCTCCCACACTTTCTCCCTATCTCTTTATCTAGTCACCACTCACATAGCACTAAAGGAACAAGCTATCAACACAATGCTATGTGCAGACCACATTAACCCTTTAGCTGGACTGTCAGTGGGTGATCACTATACACTTCCTTACCCTAAGGAAAATATACAAACACTTATCTCTTTATTTCTGTAACCATCCTTTTCTATATCCTTACTCACTTTTATCAACTATCAAACATCTTACCTAGTTTGTGATCCTTAACCCAGCCTCCGTATTGAGAGGCAAATTCTTCCCAATGACTAGTATTCAGTAGTCCAGTACAACCACACCCTGCCTTCTTCAACAGTTTACTGCATCCTTTCCCAACTGCTCTTTTTCCTTGTCTTTACTCAACTACCTCTTGGGCTGATTTCCAAACTTGCTGACTCTGCGTCCCCCCCATTTTATGTTTGTGGAATTATATTCTCTCCTCCTTCCCTCTGTTTTATTCTGCTACCTTTTTCCTAAGACTTCCCCAATGCAATATACATTGTATCTTATTCAAAGGAGACTTTTAAAGATCAGTTAGAGGATTCCTCCTTCCCTCTGCTTTGTATTGCTCCTTATTCCTATAAGACTTCCTCAGTACAATACTGTATCTTATTCAAAGGAGACTTTTTAAAGGCAGTTAAGAGGATTCCAGGGATCACTATGTCCCTTTTTCAAGTGACTAGTCAATTTCCACAAAACCCAAATGAGAAATACAATATACAAAAATACAACAGATCACCAACTTAACTTCAGCCCAAGCTTCCTAGTAACACCCATACAACATACTGCTCTTTTTAGGTTCTTGCAAGGCTCGAGATTTGTATATAAGGCTGACACGTGTTTATCTCACACTTGGACAGGAAAACTAAAGCACTTAGAAGCACAGATCAAACTGGTAAGATAAAAGCTCTTACCTTGCAGAGCTGATTTTAATGAATCTGTGGTTATAGGAGCTCTTGTAGTCACTTCCATGTCCGGGAGTTCAGCAAATCACTTCCTTATTTCTCGATCTCCACGTTGGAAGCGTCAGATTTGTTAGGGACAACAAAGGGGTCCCTCTGGAGTATGTTGTAGGGTTCCGAATTGATGTTAATGCCTCAGGCCTGAGGAGAAGGCACTTCACACACACACAGCTTGCTTGTGTATCAAACGAATTTTGATTTTATTGTGCAAAATCTTGAGTTCTTATAGTGCTTTTCTGGGAACATGTCCAGACGTTCCAAGAACAATAGGTATAGTTTTCATTCACAGAAGAAAATACATAGGATACTAGATGCATCCTCTCACAATGAGACCTCTGAGATAAAAATCAGCAGCTTAGACACAAACATTTGTGTCTACATCCTTTCACACTCAAAGTGACCTCACCTCGTAACATACAAAAAATTTTCATTATTTATATAATAGAATACAAAATAGATGACAGATACAAGATGGAGGATTAGACAATGGAGGATTACCTCTAACAATACATTTTTGATTAATGATGTTATTTAGAAAGTAGGAGGGTGTTTAGATTTGTGTAGGAATTTCCAGTTTTCCCAGACAACTCCTTTAAGCCCCTTGCAGATGAGCATGGGCGAGATCAGTGTGCTATCCATGTTTTTCCCAGATAGCACACTGACCCATTAATTTCTATGGGCTCATGCACACGACCGTGATTTCCACAGATCAATGTGTGGGCCGTGAGTCCGCGCTGCAAAATATAGAGCAGGTCCTATTCTGTTCAGTGTTTGCGGTATGGACTCATAGAAGCCTATGGGAGATTAAAAACCACAGACGGCACACTGATGTACTCCATGTGTCATCAGTTTGCCGCCCGTATTTGCGGATAAGCTAGGGACATCATTAGCTGTCTCTTGGGTTTTTTTTTGGCGGATCAGCAAACTCGGATCACACACTGATGACACACTGTCCGTTTTTGTGGACATATGGCACTGATGCTGAAGACACACTGATGACACACGGTCCGCAAAAAAGGAACACTGAACACTAGTTTGCGGACCGTAAAATACACACGGTCATCTGCAACTAGGCTTAGGATGTGCTCTTTTAGCAACTGCTGGATAGGATGAAGGAGGGTGGCATTTGCCCCTGAACCTCTCCTGCTTATGCCTTTTATTGGTGATCATGACCAACTTGTTATTTTTCTTGAATCACATTTACATATAGGAATTCTTGATGGTATCTGTGTTCACACAGAGGGCTTTTTTAGTTTTATATTTTAGCTGCCAGTTCCATTCCAATAAGGCTGACAGCAGATATGGTCTTTTGGTAACATTTATTGCGGTAGCTTTATATGTTAAAGGGGTTGTCTCATGTTAATAGGACATATTGACATAATTTCCCCACTCTATGAGGCAAAGAGGAAACAAACATTGGATTTCAAACATTTGGATGACTGAGAAGCAATGCTACATACCATAGCAAAATGATCAACTGAAAGGGAAATTGCCAAGATTGAAACAACCCTTTAATACATAAATGTGAAATACATGGAGTTAAAGGTGGTATGGAAAGATATGATGTAGAGATTACTGCTATTTGTTGAATGTTATGTATTGAGGAAATAGTATTAAAATAGTATTACATCACAAACCCAGTACATTATGAATTCTGAATAGTATTAAGCAGCCTACTGTGACATCGGATGAATGATAAATGGTGCTGCTCTTTCTGCCTTTCACCAAGAAATATTTGAAAGTATTTTATTGGGCCTTTAGCTCTTGCAGAAGATCCGGAGCATACAATAGAAAGCTAATGTTCAGCTGTCACATTAATGTCCTTAATTACTGTCATACTTTGTATTGCCAATGATTGAAGACATGAGTGAAGAGACAGCCATACAAATGGTATTAACCAGAAGTGATTATGCCAGCAATGGAGTACTGGCATAATCGCACTTGTTACTTATTAAAGTGAAGCTCCACATTGAAGCTAGTCTAATCTTTCTAATAGAGAATTGTATTGTCATCAATTCACCCAATATAATGCCATTATGGAAATTGCTCCTTTTAGAGGCAGAAACATACCCAAACTGTGCTGTGTGGAATATATATCTGTGGCATCTACAATGCAGATAGGACTATTAGAATACAAGGTTTGTGGCAGTCTGCACACTATCAATGCTGTGTTGTAGTGATGTAGACCACTATTTTAAGCCCTTGCGGGCAGGGCCCTCAATCCCACTGTGCCAGTTGGTCACTGTTATTATTGCACTTGTTTTGTATATTTTGTGTACTGTATGTAAACCCTCAAATGTACAGCACCATGGAATTATTTATAAATAAATAAATAAATAAATAAATAATAATATTGGTCCTGTTGTTGATACCGCATTTAATATCAGATCATTCTCTGATACTGTACATCTAGTCTACTTTGGATACATAAAGAGAAAATATAATAATTGTACCAACTCATAGAATACAGGTGACATATGTTTTTGGCTGCACAGTGAACGCCATAAAAACCAAACCATAAAAAAGTTGCGCCAAAGCAGCTTTTCTCTAGTTCCACCCCATTCTGATGTTTTTTTTCATCTTTCTAGTACATCATAAGAAATATTAACTGGTAACAGTATGAAGTTCAATTTGTCCCACAAAAATTAATCCCCCATATGGCTCTGTGAATGGAAAAATAAAAAAGTTGTGGCTTTTGGAAGGTGGGGAGTCAAAAATAAAAATCGAAAAATGCCTGTGTTGGGAAAGGGCTAAATATCCAAAGTCTTATTATGTTCATACAGTTATGTTTGCCAGTTATATTGACTTCTGTTACAACCCAAGTAGAGTTAGCTACTTTCAACACTTCCAACCTCACAAACTTTCCTTATTTTACAACAAAAAAAAATTGTATGAAGCCAGGCACTATACTTAACTCATAGCAGATCATGCTTCACTCTCACACATGTATGGCTTCTGTCAAATATGTCAATCAAACAGGAATGGGAGAGTTAATTTACTGTGGTTGATTGCCAAAGAGAATTGGAAGAAGGAAGCTGGAATTTGCTTCTGGATGACAAGTGACAGGAAATAGACCCATGAAACCTATTATGGCTCCAATAATAACGCTAATAAGGCAGGAGAGACACAGACAGCTGATTTTAGTAGATTTTAGCGCATAAAGATTTAGGAGAATGCTGAAGTTTTCATATTTATTGTATGTACTGTGTACTTTAATTCCACCTCTGAGAATTCATAGCAAATACATCTGCATGGATGTGTCCATATATTCAGAGGGTTCTCCACCAATAGCATATGGTTCAAGAATCTGATTAATAATGTAGTCTGAGGTCAAGACTAGCATTGAGATACACTGACTAAGCAGCTAGTCATTTTCATTGGTGTTATCAGGCAGCTTAACACTTGCAGCTTAGAAAGTTGACCTGATATAGATGAAGCAACTGGACTTGTTTATTCAGTTGCTAGATTTTTTGCCATTTTTTATGTTTAGTTACAAATTTCACAAATAACTGTACTATAAGACTACAATGGAGATATCGCATTAATGAAACATCAAGTACATTAGCATTTTTAGGCAATATTCCCAACTCAGTACTGCATGTGTTAACGCCTTAAAAAAAAAAAAAAAGCATCATCTGAAAGTTCTGTACATGTACGTTATCGGTTAGTGCACAGGCACAACAGCTGGGTCTAGATAATCAGGATTGGGAGTAAGGCTATGCTCACATCTGTGCCGCAGTCTCCACCGGTTTCAGTTTAAAAATGACAGAACGGACACACGAGGGACCTCATTATAATCAATAGGGTCCACCATCTGCCTCTTTGTTGTTTGGTCCACGAGAGACCCAAGTAACGATAATGATAGTGTGAACCTAGCGTCAGGATGTTATTGCTAAATTCAATGTGGCTAAGGGGTAGGGGACCCATTTGTAGTGCTCCTAGAACCAGGTCCAGGGATAGGGGAGGTAGGCAACCACCTTGGGCACCACATCATATTAGGCAGGAAGGGCACATTTTTATACAATTCCAAGGCTCATTCTCCTGACCACTCATAGTGGTAAATACATAAACATAAACAGTGTAGCACAGCAAATTACAAAATTTCTATAACGTCAGGAGTTACAGAAACAGTGTAGCTAGCTGTGTTTTGCAGCTTCCGAATGTTCTATTAACCCCTATGGGAGTTATGGAAAAAGCCTAAAGATGTCATGTTCAGCTATTTCAGTAACTAGCCACAAACTAAGAAAGGCAGAGACGGAGTTATTCTCATCTCAGTCATGAAAGACATGATATGCACTTAAATGTACTTAATAGCAAGCTTTCTTTTCAGCATAGTACAAGGAAAAAAGAACATTACCTTAGTGCGCTTGTCAAACATTTGTTTGTATCCAATTTGTATCTCTGACACATAAGGCTAATGTGGTATGTTACACTGTGAACCATGTAATACTGTTCCATTGCTGCAGAGTATATTCAACGGACATCTCCCTCAAACAGACAGTATTTTTTTTAACACAACCAAATATGGATTCCAGAAGACTGAAAAATTTCAGCCCGCTGGCACATGTTCCAAATTGTGGAAGGAATATGTATGCCTGTTGCACATGGATAAGCAAGGGGGTCTGTCAGATTCAAAATGTTTCTCAAACCAATAATAGTGCCTTGTAGGGACCTTAAATAGTAGCAGAAACAAACCTTTGTGGCTACAAACTGATGAAACAATGCAGAGATAATCATAATTTTATAGATCTGCAAGTCAGCCTCCAAGTGCATCGGGGGTGGGGCCTGATTTGGGAGATTTCCCTACAAACAGCTGTGATGCAGGCAGAGGCTGAAAATGTCATTTGAAGCTACATTAGGCTGCAATTCCTGAGGATGGCCAAAGCACTTGTAGCTGTCTACAGGTAGATGAGCTTGAGGCTTATTTGAAAATCCATAAAAAGATTATTTTCTCTGCATTGCTTTATAGGTTTTTATGGCCACCATGATACTTTCTGCTCTTATTATAGGCTCCTACACAGCACTATTATTGGTTTGGGAGGCATTTTTAACCTGACTCCCTTTAAATTTTAGTGTTTATGTTTGTATATTTTCTTTTACTGTATATAGTCAGCATGTTTACAGTCATAGTATATAATCAGGAATAGGTATAGGAATGGTGTTCTTTTCATCAAAGGCTTTGTTGACACCTCTCCAAATGTAACATTTATGGTTGTGGCCAAAAAGTTCAATTTTTGTCTCATCACTTCAAATTACCCTGTTCCAGAAGTTTTGAGGCTTGTCTCTGTGCTGTTTGGCGTATTGAAGGTGAGATTCTTTGTGGCATTTGCGCAGTAATGGCTTTCTTCTGGCAACTCGACCATGTAGCCCATTTTTCTTCAAGTGCCACTTTATTGTGCATCTTGAAACAGCCACACCGATAGTTTTCAGAGAGTCCTGTATTTCAGCTGATGTTATGTGTGGGTTTTTCTTTGCATCCCAAACTATTTTCCGGGCAGTTGTGGCCAAAATTTTGGTTGGTCTACCCAGTGGTGAACCTAGCCTCTTTGCTGCCTGAGGCGGACTATAGAAAGACGCCCTCCACCCCCAAAAAAAATTGAGTTTCCATACTACTAGCTTCAATCTCTGTTATCGTCGCACAATATACACAATACACAAAGCTATAAAACAATTTTTAAGAATTCTTCTTACTGCATCACGTCAGTATCAGATCAACAACACGGTATTAACAATGACAATAACTTCACACATCTTCTGCTTGGTGGATGGATGAGCCCATGTGGCCCCCATTCTCTATAATAGGAGCGCCGCAGATAGCTGAGTACTGGACTTCGGCTATCTTTGGCACTCCCATTGAAGTGAATGAGAGCCACGCGGGTTCGTCCATCCACCAAGCGACACACCTATATATATGGCTGTGGTCAGGCTGAATTCCCACCCAGTGGGGGGAAAAAACCCAATTCTCAGGTTCAGTGGGGTCTCAGCAGACAGACCCCCATCAATCAGGTATTTATCCTCTATCATTTAGGTGAATACAGTGCAGTAACATTTTGTGACTTACAGGTGACGTCTCTGACTAATCCTTCACATTTCCATTCTCTTCCCTTTGGACCACCATGACTACTTCTTCCAGCTGTGACTTGTCTCTGTAAAGTTTGCAACACAGACATCTTTGGCCCCTCACTTTTCCAGGCACCTGACCCACACTGTCCTCACCTGCACACCCATCCTGCTGCTACCCCCAATTATAAATTATATGCTATAACCCCTCATAATGAATAATACTGCCAAGTGCATCTTTATATTAATAATGTCCGTGTGTACTCTGTATAAATAGTGCCCCTTATTAATAATGCCCCAGGTGTTAACTAATTAAAAGGTTTTCCAGGTCCTTAATAAACTAATCAGTGGGGCTCAAAAACCCAGAACACCTACTGATCAGCTGTTTGAATGGTACCTGTGTAAGCGCCGTCCCCGCTTCTCTGTTTACATAGTGTCATACATCTCATAGCAGCCATGTAATGTAACTACAGCCTCGTCCTATACACGTCTATGTGACAAGGCTAGAATTACATCACAAGGTCACTATAAACAAACAGCGTATGATATAAACAGGCGCCATAGCCCCTGTTTATACCGCCCCATTTACACACACTATAATGTTCCACAGCAGCCCCTGCACACAGTATTATACCTCGCAGCGGCCCCTGCACACGGTATTATGCTCCATAGTGACCCCTGCACTGGTATTATGCTCCATAGTGGCCCCTGCACACGGTATTATGTTCCATAGTGGCCCCTGCACACGGTATTATGCTACATAGTAGCCCTTGCACATGGTATTATGCCACGCAGTGGTCCCTGCATACGGTATTATGTTCCACAGCAACCCCTGCACACGGTATTATGCTCCCTAGTGGCCCCTGAACACAATATTATGCCCCATAGTGGCACCTGCACACGGTATTATGCTCCATAGTGGCCCTGAACATGGTATTATGCTCCATATTGGCCCCTGCACATGGTATTATGCTCCACACTGGGTCAAGCACTCGGTTTTCTGCTCCCTAGTGGCTCCTGCACACAGTATTATGCTCCATAGGGGCCCCTGCACTCGGTATTATGCCCCATAGTGGCCCATGCACATGGTATTATGCCCCATAGTGGCCCGTGCACTCGGTATTATGCCCCATAGTGGACCCTGCACTTGTATTATGCTCCATAGTGGCCCTTGCACATGGTATTATGCTACATAGTGGCCCCTGCACATGGTATTATGCTCCATAGTGGCCCCTGCACAGATAATTATGCTCTACTGTGGCCCTTGCACTAATATTAGGCTCCATAGTGGCCCCTGCACACGGTATGTGTGCAGGGGCCCCATAGCAGAAGGGGAAGCGGAGGCGGCCACGAGTAGACGCGGGGTATGTAAATAAATAGGCCGTAACCTGCTGCAGATACTCCAGAAGGTAACGGCCTATTTATATAAATAAAAAAGTTCTCCTCACCTCCTTTGATGGAGCCGCCGACTCTTCTTGTCTGCGACGTCTGTGTCTCAGTGTAGGAGGCACGATGACGTCATTGTATCGCCGCCTGAGCTGAGATACGTCTCGTAAACCAGCCCAAGACAGCCCCGCTCAGCGTTGTTTTTTTTTTTAAAGCGGCCTGTCCTGGGCTGGTTTACATTACATAGTAAAAATGCTGCCCCCCAGACAGTGACGGACAGTGCCGCCTGAGGCGGCCGCCTCACTTCACCTCATTAGCAGTGCGCCCCTGGGTCTACCTGACCGTGGTTTGGTTTCTGGGCATGTTATCAGGCCAAAATCACCAGGGTATGTGAACTTTTGAACAGGGTCATTTTGATGTTTTTGGTTGTCATTAGAGATGATCGACTCGATTCTACAGAAGTGGAATTCGATCCGAATTTCAGGAAATCTTCGATTCGCCATTATTCCGGATTTCCTCATGCTTTGATGCATTGAATCGCATTTTTTTACAAAATGGCCGCCGCACATGTTAGGACAAGGGGGAAGGGACTCTGGGAATGCGGGATCACCCACAATGCCATGTGTGCAGCTAATCAGCAGCCAGCAGGACCTGTGATGTCACATCCCTATAAAAACCCTCAGCCATTTTAGGTACAGTCATTCCACATTGCTCTTACTGTAGGGACAGAAGTCAGCAGGAGCTAGGGAAAGACTTAGAAAACAGATAGAAGTTCAGGGAAAGAGGCTGAGCCTTAGATTTGTAGGGAAAGGATAGGGAGGAATTAAGAGAAGAATTTGGGGTGGTTGGAGGGTCATTTACAGCAAGAATTTGCAGCATAATTCACATTGCAGCACTCACTGCCATTATACTGCTGCTCATTACTCATATCTGTGTCTTCAAGGTGGAACACAACAAGCCTTTTGCAGTGCAGTACAGCAAAAAACTGTGAATTATCATACACTAATATCTGCACGTATCTGTAAAAAAAAAGCCTTTTTAAAGGCGTTTATCATAAGGGGTTTTTCACTGTTCTTCCAAGGCATAACATTATTGTTGGAGATATGCAACAGCCAGCTTTGGCTCTATATTTGCTGGATTGACTACAGTTCACATTTATGACACTAGATGTAGCTGTTACTAAATGTAGACACTCTGTAGACACTCTGTACTTTGTTGTTTTGATGCTGTTGATATACTTCCTATTTTAGTGTGTGCTGTACTAAATCTGTTATTCACCATGTGAGGTGGACTTTAACTTACTGCATTCATGTTCCACTGTTCCACTAAAGTCTGTTCCTGTTATATAAAAATGTCTATCTGGTTTTGACTCTGCCACATCCAGCAATCACACTCTGCAACAGGTTATGGGCCCAGTGATCAAATGAAGCCCCAGTAACCGGATAAAGACCAGTAACCAGAAGCGGCCCAGGCAGAGCAGTGCCGGTTTTAGACAAAGTGGGGCCCTGGGCAAAATTAAAAACGGGGCCTCAAATGCTAATATGCAAACAACACCATCGTCTTCCAGTGGCAACCCCTATAATAATGCCTCCTTTCTGCCAAGAAAAAAGTAATAACAAGCCCCATTTTACCACACACAATTCAAATGAGCACCTTTGTACCACCTAATAGATTTTTGCACCCAGTCATCAGTTATTATAGCGCTTCCTTATAAATAATAGTCCCTGCTTATAAATAATATTACACCTTTATCAGTAATTGCTCCCTTATAAATGATAAATAGTGCCCCGTATCAGTAATATTCCCCCTTATCAGTAACAGTCACCCCGTAAAAATAATACTGCTCCCTTATTAATAATAGCCCTCTCATAAATAATAGTTACCCTTATAAATAATAGTCCCCATTATCACTAATAGCCCCCTTTATAAATAAGCCCACTTAACAATTATACCCCCCTTATAAATAGTTCCCCCTTATAATGGATGCTTTCTATATAATAGTTCCCCCCTTATAAATAATAGCCCGTCTTATAAATAATAGTTCCCCCTTATAATAGCCCCCACATATTTAAGTTTCCCAGTTATATATAGTAACCCACCCTTATATATAATAGTTCTCCGTTATACAGTGTCGGACTGAAGGGCCTTAGGCCCACCAGAGGAACTTGTTCTGGGGCCCCACCCAACATCTTCCTGCTAATAGCCTACACCACGGCTCCTTCACTGAATTCTTACATATGTGCTGACTATCTGGTGTTACTGAGTATGTTCCCAGTATAGTTAGCCCCTATAGTACTGTGCAGGCCTCAATAACTCCATGGCCAGTTTATGCACAGTACTGTATCGGGAATGACATGGCCATGGAGCACTACACGTATGTACAAGATTATAGTGAGGGAGCTGTGATACAGACATAGCACACAGGGCTGTCAGCAGGAATTTTGAGCCCCCCCCCTCCACAGTATAATGCTCCACATGGTATATAATGCTACCCGGTATAAAATGCTCCCCTGAGCCCTCCACAGTTTCCCCACATGGTATATAATGCCCCACAGTGGACCCACACAGTATAAAATGTTCCCCTGAGCCCCCCCATAGTGTCCCCACATGGTATACAAGGCTCCACAAAGTATACTACCTCTTAGTGGCCCCAGACAGTACAATATGCTCCCCAGCAGCCCCACACAATATAATATGCTCCATACAGTATAATATGCATCCCACAGTGCCCCCCCCAGTATAATGTTCCACAGTGGCCTAACACAGTATAACATGCTCCACAATGGCCTCTACACATTATAATATACTGCCCAGAGGGGTTCCCCCAGTATAATGCTCCACAGTGGTCCCCCACAGTATAATATGCTCCCCACAGTCCCCCCAGTATAATGCTCTACAATGGCCCCACAGTGTATAATAAGCTCCCGAGAAGCCCCACACAATATAATAAACTCCACAGTCTCCCCACACAGTATAACAGGCTTCCCACACTGCCCCTTCCCCCCCAGTATAAAGCTCCACAGTGGCCCATAGTATAATATGCTCCCCAGAGGGCCCCCGCTAGTATAATGCTCCACAGTGCCCCCCCAGGATTTTGCTCCACAGTGGCCCCACGCAATATATAATCCTCCCCAGAGTGTCCCCCCAGTATAATGCTCCACAGTAGGTGCCACGCAGTATAATATACTACCTGGAGGGCCCCCTAGTATAATGCTCCTTAGTTCCCCCCGAAAAATGCCCCACAGTGGCGCCACGCAATATAATATGCTCTGCAGATGCCCCCCCAGAATAATGCTTCACAGTGACCCCACACAGTATAACATGCTCCAGAATGGCCTCCACACAATATAATATACTGCCCAGAGAGGTTCCCCCAATATAATGCTCCACAGTGGCCCAAAACAATATAATATAACATGTGGCACAAGCGTTTAGGTCACAGACACCCAGAATGCATACAGGAACTACAAAAGAGGAAACTGACAAAGGATCTAAAAGTATCCCCTTGTTCAGTTATTGTTAAATGTGTATGTTGCATCAAATCCAAAAGGTACAAGAGCAACACTTCCTAAAGTAAGTCACAATAGAGCTTCAAGTCCTCTTGATCTAGTTCACAGTGATGTATGTGGTCCCCTAAACCCACCTACACCTGGAGGCAACAGGTACATAGTGACTTTCATAGATGACTATTCAAGATACACAGTCACTTACCTAATGCAACACAAGAGTGAAGTTTTTGACTAATTACAGGACTATGTAGTAAGGACAAGTAACAAGTTTCAGAGAAAGCCTCTCATACTTCGGAGTGACAATGGAGGTGAATTCACAGGACATAGAATACAAGAATACTTAAAGCAGAATGGAATAGAGCATCAAAAGACAGTCCCATACATACCAGAGCAAAACAGGGTAGCTGAAAGAAAGAACAGAACTCTGACTGAAATGATCAGATGCATGCTGACAGACTCTGGATTACCACAAAAATATTGGGGTGAAGTGGCAATGACAGCCACTTATTTGCAAAACAGACTCATCTCTAAAACAATGGAGAAAACTCCATATGAACTGTGGCACAATGAGAAGCCGAGTGTAAAACATCTAAGAGTTTTTGGATGCAAGGCTTTCATCTACATTCCAGAAGAAAAATGCACCAAACTTCAAAACAGAGCATTTGAAGGCGTCTTTGTTGGATACAGTGACAATGTTAAGGGTTACAGAATCCTAAATCCCAAAACTGACAAGGTTATCATTAGCAACAGCATAACTTTTGTTGAAGATCTTAGAGACAATGTAATGACAACAGCGGAAGTAAGAACAGAAGAGAAAACTGACACTGATCAGCCAACATCTGTAAATTCCGAACAAACAGTTGAAGTGAGCACAGACTCCATCAGAACTGAAGAACAGACACAACGAAGCTCACATACAGAACCAAGACGCTCAATGAGAGAGAATAAAGGCAAACCACCTGCATGTC
The DNA here is from genome assembly GCA_947044405.1 of Leptodactylus fallax. Classification (NCBI taxonomy): domain Eukaryota; kingdom Metazoa; phylum Chordata; class Amphibia; order Anura; family Leptodactylidae; genus Leptodactylus; species Leptodactylus fallax. The sequence goes on along the minus strand of CAMRHE010000050.1, from coordinate 1,263,706 downwards.
TCTCATACAAGGCAAGCACTGCCAATGCTAATGAACCTTTAACGTGGGAAGACATACAGTGCCTTGCGAAAGTATTCGGCCCCCTTGAACTTTTGAACCTTTTGCCACATTTCAGGCTTCAAACATAAGGATATAAAATTTTAATTTTTTGGTGAAGAATCAACAAGTGGGACACAATCGTGAAGTGGAACGAAATTTATTGGATATTTTAAACTTTTGTAAAAAATAAAAAACTGAAAAGTGGGGCGTGACAAATTATTCGGCCCCCTTAAGTTAATACTTTGTAGCGCCACCTTTTGCTGCAATTACAGCTGCAAGTCGCTTGGGGTATGTCTCTATCAGTTTTGCACATCGAGAGACTGAAATTCTTGCCCATTCTTCCTTGGAAAGCTCAGCTCGAGCTCAGTGAGGTTGGATGGAGAGCGTTTGTGAACAGCAGTTTTCAGCTCTTTCCACAGATTCTCGATTGGATTCAGGTCTGGACTTTGACTTGGCCATTCTAACACCTGGATACGTTTATTTGTGAACCATTCCATTGTAGATTTTGCTTCATGTTTGGGATCATTGTCTTGTTGGAAGATAAATCTCCGTCCCAGTCTCAGGTCTTTTGCAGACTCCAACAGGTTTTCTTCCAGAATGATCCTATATTTGGCTACATTCATCTTCCCATCAATTTTAACCATCTTCCCTGTCCCTGCTGAGGAAAAGTAGGCCCAAACCATGATGCTGCCACCACCATGTTTGACAGTGGGGATGGTGTGTTCAGGGTGATGAGCTGTGTTGCTTTTACGCCAAACATATCATTTTGCATTGTGGCCAAAAAGTTCGATTTTGGTTTCATCTGACCAGAGCACCTTCTTCCACATGTTTGGTGTGTCTCCCAGGTGGCTTGTGGCAAACTTTAAACGAGACTTTTTATGGATATCTTTGAGAAATGACTTTCTTCTTGCCACTCTTCCATAAAGGCCAGATTTGTGCAGTGTACGACTGATTGTTGTCCTATGGACAGACTCTCCCGCCTCAGCTGTAGATCTCTGCAGTTCATCCAGAGTGATCATGGGCCTCTTGGCTGCATCTCTGATCAGTCTTCTCCTTGTTTGAGATGAAAGTTTAGAGGGACGGCCGGGTCTTGGTAGATTTGCAGTGGTCTGATACTCCTTCCATTTCAATATGATCGCTTGCACAGTGCTCCTTGGGATGTTTAAAGTTTGGAAAATCTTTTTGTATCCAAATCCGACTTTAAACTTCTCCACAACAGTATCACGGACCTGCCTGGTGTGTTCCTTGGTCTTCATGATGTTCTCTGCGCTTCAAACAGAACCCTGAGACTATCACAGAGCAGGTGCATTTATACGGAGACTTGATTACACACAGGTGGATTATATTTATCATCATCAGTCATTTAGGACAACATTGGATCATTCAGAGATCCTCACTGAACTTCTGGAGTGAGTTTGCTGCACTGAAAGTAAAGGGGCCGAATAATATTGCACACCCCACTTTTCAGTTTTTTATTTTTTACAAAAGTTTAAAATAACCAATAAATTTCGTTCCACTTCACAATTGTGTCCCACTTGTTGTTGATTCTTCACCAAAAAATTAAAATTTTATATCTTTATGTTTGAAGCCTGAAATGTGGCAAAAGGTTGAAAAGTTCAAGGTGGCCGAATACTTTCGCAAGGCACTGTATCTCAGCTTTTAGAAGGGGAAGCCAGTAAATGGATAAAGGCTGTAAAGAAAAAGATAAAATCCATGCATGACACTAAAACATGGACACTTACAGAATTACCACCTGGAAGGAAATTCATAGGTTGTAAATGGACTTTCAAAAGTAAAATACAATGCAGATGGAACAGTGGAGCAATACAAAGCAAGGCTCATAGCCAAGGGATATTCTCAAAAATATGGAGAGGACTATGATGAGACATTTGTGCCTGTAGTCAAACATGCTACAATAAGAACTTTGCTGACAGTAGCCGCAATAAGGAAAATGCAAGTAAGACACTTTGATGTAAAAACAGCGTTTCTACTGTACATGGCGAGTTAGCAGAAGACAGCTACATGGAACAACCACCAGGATTCAAAGATGAGCAAAGGCCAGATCTAGTATGCAAACTACAGAGGAGTATATATGGTCTAAAGCAAGCCGCCAAAGCATGGAATATGAAAATAAATTAAGTGCTTACACATGAGGACAATCAAGGATGCCTTGCACTTGCGCAGATGGAAAGGTTTAGCTCGAGAACTAAGCATATTGATGAGAAGTACCACTTTCTGAGGGATCTTCAAGAGCAGGGACTTCTTGAGTTACTTTATTGCCCGACTGAGGATATCCTTACCAAGCCCCTGACTGCTGAAAGACACTCGTGGCTTACAAAGAAGATTGGCCTAACAGACTTGAGAAGAGGTGTTGGAGATATGCAACAGCCAGCTTCGTCTACAGTACAAACCAAAAGTTTGGACACACCTTCTCATTTCAAGAGTTTTCTGTATTTTCATGACTATAAAAATTGTAGATTCACACTGAAGGCATCAAAACTATGAATTAACACATGTGGAATTATATACTTATCAAAAAAGTGTGAAACAACTGAAAATATGTCTTATATTCTAGGTTCTTCAAAGTAGCCACCTTTTGCTTTGATTACTGCTTTGCACACTCTTGGCATTCTCTTGATGAGCTTCAAGAGGTAGTCACCTGAAATGGTCTTCCAACAGTCTCGAAGGAGTTCCCAGAAATTCTTAGCACTTGTTGGCCCTTTTGCCTTCACTCTGCGGTCCAGTTCACCCCAAACCATCTCGATTGGGTTCAGGTCTGGTGACTGTGGAGGCCAGGTCATCTGGCGTAGCACCCCATCACTGTCCTTCTTGGTCAAATAGCCCTTACACAGTCTGGAGGTGTGTTTGGGGTCATTGTCCTGTTGAAAAATAAATGATGGTCCAACTAAACGCAAACCGGATGGAATAGCATGCCGCTGCAAGATGCTGTGGTAACCATGCTGGTTCAGTATTCCTTCAATTTTGAATAAATCCCCAACAGTGTCACCAGCAAAGCACCCCCACACCATCACACCTCCTCCTACATGCTTCACGGTGGGAACCAGGCATGTAGAGTCCATTTGTTCACCTTTTCTGCGTCGCACAAAGACACGGTGGTTGGAACCAAAGATCTCAAATTTGGACTCATCAGACCAAAGCACAGATTTCCACAGGTCTAATGTCCATTCCTTGTGTTCTTTAGCCCAAACAAGTCTCTTCTGCTTGTTGCCTGTCCTTAGCAGTGGTTTCCTAGCAGCTATTTTACCATGAAGGCCTGCTGCACACAGTCTCCTCTTAACAGTTGTTGTAGAGATGTGTCTGCTGCTAGAACTCTGTGTGGCATTGACCTGGTCTCTAATCTGAGCTGCTGTTAACCTGTGATTTCTGAGGCTGGTTACTCGGATGAACTTATCCTCCGCAAGAACCTAGAATATAAGACATATTTTCAGTTGTTTCACACTTTTTTGTTAAGTATATAATTTCACATGTGTTAATTCATAGTTTTGATGCCTTCAATGTGAATCTACAATTTTTATAGTCATGAAAATACAGAAAACTCTTGGAATGAGAAGGCGTGTCCAAACTTTTGGTCTGTACTGTATATATTTGTTGAATTGACTGCAGTTCACATTTATGACACTAGATGTAGCTGTTACTAAATGTTTATCTGCAGACACTCTGTACTTTGTTGTTTTGATGCTGTTGATATACTTCCTGATTTAGTGTGTGCTGTACTAAATCTGTTATTCACCATGTGAGGTGGACTTTCACTTACTGCATTCATGTTCCACTAAAGTCTGTTCCTGTTATATACAAATGTCTATCTGGTTTTGACTCTGCCACATCCAGCAATCACACTCTGCAACAATTATTCAGTACTATAATGCCAAAACCATATCTTCACGTATCTGTAAAAAAAAAGCCTTTTTAAAGGCGTTTGTTATAAGGTGCTTATTCACTGTTCTTCCAAGGCATTACATTATTCAGTACTATTGTGCCAAAGAAAACTGAATTACCATCCAATAATATCAGGACTTATCTGTAAAAAACGCCTTTAACGTGGAGAAAGACATAACGAAAATATTCGCCATTTTGTTACCAGTATAAGATTGCAGGCCATTTTTAAAAACAGTATTGTCAATAATAATTCAATATTTCTTAGTGGTTATCACTTATTTAAAGGTGTTAAGGAGGACCATATTCGCCATTTTGTTACCAGTATAAAGTTGCTGGCAATTTATCAATAGTATTCTCAATAATTCAATAATTCTGAGCCACAAATCTCTGCCTTTATCATGCTTTTTTTATTGGTGTTCATTAGTGGGTGAAGAAATAAGGGGCATATTTGCTGTTCTCTTCAAAGTAGAAAATAACAGGCCTTTTTGCCCTTTGCAATTAAGTTTTTTCATCGAACAGTATGTCAGACAGAGAATGTTTCTGGCGCAAGCACAGGTGGCAGCAGAGTAAGGGGGCATGGCAGCAGGAGTCAGTTACAGAGGCCTGAGCATCCAGTGTTAAGTAGTGGTCGTATCTTGACCAGCAATCCAACGGTTGTAGACTGGTTGACTCGGTCATACAATTCATCCCAAGTCACATCAGACACCCCCAGCCAAGAGTCGGTGGGTTCGTCGGACAGAGCCCTTAGTTGGCATGGCCCGGCAGCAGGCCTTGTGCCCTCACCTGTCCTCAACCTGCCTCTATCCTTTTCTGTTCCCTCAGCTAGAGAAGTACTCTATGCTGTGGGCTCAGATCCACTGTACAGTGAGGAGGAGGTACTACAGGACAGTCAGCAGCTACTGCTCAGCCAAGATGTGGAGGAGACATCTGCTGCTTCCTGCAGTAGGCGGGCAAGTAGTGATGAGGAGAGTGGCATGGGAGCTGGTGTTGAGGAGGACATCAGTGACCTGCAGACAGTAGTGGATGACGATGTAGCCGATCGTAATTGGGAGCTGGATGATGAAGGGGCCTCATCGTCATCAGGAGAAGAGAGTTGCAGCTTGCGTATGAGATAGCGGGGGAGTCAGCAGGGCGCAAGCAGTGTGAGGTCAGGAGCTAAACGTGCACGGGGTAGACCACCCGCTTCGCAGCACCCTACCTGCCCAGAAAGCAGTGTTGTAGGGGTTCATGGAGGCAGTGGTGGTAGCAGTCAGTTATTGCAGAATGTTGGGGGTAAAATCATCTACTCGGCGTTGTGGCAGTTTGTTGTAAAGCCACCGGGGGAGGTGAACATGGCCATATGTTCAATCTGTGAGCAGAAGGTGAAGTGTTGCCAGGGTGCCAATGTTGGCAATGCAGCCCTGCACCAACATATGCAGCGTCACCATAAAGTGGCCTAGGAGAGCTGTGGCAATGTGGTGGTCCAGCCTGCCGCAGCAACCGCTGTTGCACCCAGTGGCACACACGCTATTTCAGGCAGTCAAGGCTAGACCACCTCAGCTGAAGGAAGCTGTGTGTCCTTCCTATCATCTGCTGGTCATGATGCTCCTGCTCCTCCTCCTCCTCCTAGTCAGTTATTGCATCAGCAATTGATCACAGAATCTATATCTAAGAGAAAACAGTATGCGTGCAGTCATCCAACAGTACAGAAGCTGAACATGCTCCTGTCCAAGTTGCTGGTGCTGCAGTCACTCCCTTTCCACTTGGAGGACTCTGAACCTTTCAGAGAACTGATGGCTTGTGCCGAGCCGAGGTGGAGAGTCCCAAGCTGTCATTTCTTTGCCAAGAAAGCAGTACCAGCCATGCACAAATATGTAGAAAAGAAGGTGGGCCAGTCCTTGATCCTTTCGGTGTCTGCCAAAGTGCACGGCAGCCCCGACGTGTGGAGCTGTAACTATGGTCAAGGACAATATATGTCATTTACGGCCCACTGGGTTAATGTGGTGCCTGCCCAGACACACCAGCAACTTGGACAGGTGACGGAGCTTCTGCCTCCACGTTCTCACGCCGTTGGACCTGCAACAATGTCCACCTCATCCTCCACTGTTTCCTTTGCCTCCACTGCAGGGACAATTCACAGTGCTCCTCCAGCATACCACATGTGCAGGGCACAGCGGTATACACCTCGTTTGCCTGGGCGTACGAAGTCACACAGGGGAGGAACTGCTCTGTGTCCTCAATCAAGAAATCAAATCCTGGCTTTCTCTAAGAGAACTTAAAATCGGAACAATGGTGACAGACAACGGGAAGAACATGGTGTTGGCGCTGCGTCAAGGAGGGCTGAGCAATGTGCCCTGCATTGCGCACGTGATCAATCTGGCTGTCAAGCGTTTCCTTAAGTGTTCCACCCATCTGCAAGACATCCTAAAAATGTCAAGGAAACTTTGCATGCACTTCAGCCACTTGTACACCGCCAAGCACACCCTCCTTGAGCTGCAGCGGCAGAAAAGGCCTCCCACAACATAGGCTGATATGCAATGTTTCCACCTGTTGGAATTCAACCCTCCATATGTTGGATCGACTATATAAACAGAGAAAAGCCATAAATGATTTCTTCATGATCCAAGCGGATAGAGGTACTCCCCTGTGTAACTTTAATGTTAGCCAGTGGCAGCTCATGCGTGACACCGGGCCGTTTGCTAGTTCCCTTTGAGGAGGCCACTTTGTTAGTCAGTCGCGAGGACTACAGCACAAACAATGTGTAGCCAAATGGGTGGAAAGGAGGAGCAGGAGCAACCAGAACAGCCAGAGGGCGATGAGAAGGATGAGGCAGAGGACCCAGACACACTGTGGCAGTATTCACCTGCTGAGAGGGAGGACAAACTGAACTACTATAGAGACATGCTATGTAGCAAGTTGGTCACTGTATGGCCTCCTCATGTTACTGCCACTTGGTCACTGTATAGCCTCCTCATACCGCTGCCACTGGGTCATTTTATGGCCTCTTCATGTTGCTGCCACTTGGTCAGTGTTTGGCCTCCTCATAACGTTGCCACTGGGTCACTGTATGGCCTCCTTATGTTTCTACCACTGGGTCATTGTATGGACTCCTCATTCCGCTGCCACTGGGTCACTGTATGGCCTACTTATGTTGCTGCCACTTGGTCACTGTATGGCCTCCTCATACCACTGCCACTGGATCACTGTATGCCCTCCTCATGTTGCTGCCACTGGGTCATTGTATGGCCTGGCCTCCTCGTGTTGATGCCACTTGGTCACTGTATGTCCTCCTCAAGCTGCTGCCAACTTCACATTGTCAACTTGTCACCAGCAACTTGGCCAGGTGGTGCTGCTTCTGCCTCCACGTTTTCACACCGTTGGTCCTGCAACAATGTCCACCTCATCCTCCACTGTTTCCTCAGCCTCCACTGCAGGGACAATTCACAGTGCTCCTCCAGCATAGCATATGTGCAGGACACAGCAGTGTCACACTGTTCTACACCTCGTTTGCCTGGGAGAACAAAGTCACACAGGGGAGGAACTGGGTTACTGTATGTCCTCCTCATGCCACAGCCACTGGGTCACTGTATGGCCTCCTCATGCCGCAGCCACTGGGTCACTGTATGGCCTACTCATACCTCTGCCACTGGGTCACTGTATGGCCTCCTCATGAAGCTGACACTTGGTCACTGTATGCCCTCCTCATGCTGCTGCCAATTTCACACTATCACCTTGTCACCAGCAACTTGGCTAGGTGGTGCCGCTTCCGCCTCCACGTTCTCATGCCGTTGGTCCTGCAACAATGTCCACCTCATCCTCCACTGTAGGGACAATTCACAGTATTCCTCCAGCATACCTCATGTGCAGGGCACAGCGGTTTCACACTGTTGTACACCTCGTTTGTCTGGGTGAATAAAGTCACACAGGGGAGGAACTGGGTCACTGTATGTCCTCCTCATGCCGCTGTCACTGGGTCACTGTATGTCCTCCTCATGCCAAAGCCACTGAGTCACTGAATGCCCTCCTCATGCTGCAATTACTAGGTCACTGTATGTCCTCCTCATGCCGCTGCTACTGGGTCACTGTATGCCCTCCTCATGCCGCTGCCACTGGGTCACTGTATGTCCTCCTTATGCCGCAGCCACTGAGTCACTAAATGTCCTCCTCATGCTGCTCCCACTGGGTCCCTGTATGCCCTCCTCATGTTGCTGCCACCGGGTCACTGTATGCCCTCCTCAAGCCGTTTCCACTGGGTCCCTGTATGCCCTCCTCATGCCGCTGCCACCTGGTCACTGTATAGCCTCCTCATGCCGCAGCCACTGGGTCACTATATGCCCTCCTCATGCTGCTGCCAACTTCATATTATCACCTTGTCACCAGCAACTTCGCCAGGTGGTGCCACTTCCGCCTTTACGTTCTCACACCGTTGATCCTGCAACAATGTCCACCTCATCCTCCACTGTTTCCTCAGCCTCCACTACAGGAATAATTCACAGTGCTCCTCTAGCATACCACATGTGCAGGGCACAGCAGTGTCACACTGTTCTACACCTCGTTTGCCTGGGCGAACAAAGTCACGCAGAGGAGGAACTGGGTCACTGTATGGCCTCCTCATGTTGCTGCTACTTGGTCACTGTATGGCCTCCTAATGTTGCTGCCTTTTGGTCACTGTAAGGCTTCTTCATGCTGCAGCGAATGGGTCACTGTATGCCCTCCTCATGCTGCTGCCAACTTCACATTGTCAACTTGTCACCAGCAACTTGGCTAGGTGGCACTGATTCCGCCTCCACGTTCTCACACCGTTGGTCCTCCAACAATGTCCACCTCATACTCCACTGTTTCCTCAGCCTCCAATGCAGGAACAATTCACAGTGCTCCTTCAGCATACCACATGTGCAGGGCACAGCAGTGTCACACTGTTCTACACCTCATTTGCCTGGGTGAACAAAGTCACACGGGAGGAACTGGGTCACTTTATGTCCTCCTCATGCTGCAGCCACTGGGTCACTGTATGGCCACGTCATATTGCTGCCACTGGGTCATTGTATGACCTTCTCATGCCGCAGCTACTGGGTCACTGTATGGCCTCCTCATGTTGCTGCTACTTGGTCAATGTATGGCCTTGTGATGATTCTGCTTAAGTGTGGCTATAACTCAGATGTATTTTGATCTCTGGGTATAGGATCTCCCTTCTTGCTTGCACTCATTCATACTGTGCGCAGCTATAAGCCTAGGTGCATATTGGCAGTAGTGGCCAGGCTGGAACAATAGGGCTCCATTGTATTCCTATACAGCCCTGAGTGATCAAACAATAGTGCATTGTTCAAGCCTGGGCTGTTGATCAGATATGGCTGATAACAGTGTATCAATTCACTTTGTCTCAGCTCTATACAAAAGATCTGGACTTGATTGAATTAACTCATCAGACGTGCTGCCGCCGATGACCTCATTCTGGGAGGTGGCATAAAGGGTATAAAAGATGAGGTAAGAGATCATGTTAGAGAGACTGTGCTGAGATAATGATATGGAGATTATGCTACAGAGTTGTTACAGACAGACCATGAGGAGATTTTTGTGATGAGACTATTGGACTAATGCTGAGAGACTGTGAAGAGCATGCAGGCGGGATTATTGTACTGTGATGCCACATGCTAGGAGTTAATGCCACATGCCAAGAAGCCTCCACTGGTGACTCACACATGCATGTGTGAGTGTTGGACTATAGAACCACAGCAAGGACATGTGTGGTAAAGTAATTATTTCACCTTTTATCCCTTTTATTTTATTTGTACTGTATCTTGTAACTAGTAACTGTTAATGCTTGCATATATCTGCATATCTGTTCTGAACTGTATATGTTAGATTTTAATACCTCTCATTAAGGGGTTAATAAATATATAAAATTTAGAAGGCTTGTCTTGTATTTATCTGGTGAACCCGACATTCACTGGCGGTGAGTGTGGTTTTATATGAAAGAAGACTCAGGGGTGGCCAAAACGGTGTTGGCGCACTGAGGATCTTTCACAGGCCTCCTCATGCCGGTTCCACTAGGTCACTCTGCGTCCTCCTCATGCTGCTGCCACTGGGACACTGTATTCCCTCCTCATGCCGCTGCCACTGGGTCACTGTATGACCACTTCATGCCGCTGCCACTGGGTCACTGTATGGCCTCCTCATGCTGCTGCCACCAGGTTACTATATGGCCTCCTCATGTTGCAGCCACTGGGTCACTGTATGGCCTCCTCATACCTCTGCCACTGGGTCATTGTATGGCCTTCTCATGCCACTGCCATTGGGTCACTGTATGCCTTCCTCATGCCGCTGCCACTGGGTCACTGTATGCCCTCCTCATGCCGCAGCCACTGGATCACTATGCCCTACTCATGCTGCTGCTACTTCATCACTGTATGGCCTCCTCATGCCACTGACACTGGGTCCCTGTATGCCCTCCTCATGCTGCTGCCAACTTCACATTGTCACTTTGTCACTAGCCACTTGGCCAGGTGGGGTCACTTCCGCTTCCACATTCTCCCGCCGTTGGTCCTGAAACAATGTCCACCTCCACTGTTTCCTCAGCCTCCAGTGCAGGGACAATTCACAGTGCCCCTCCAGCATACCACATGTGCAGGGCACAGCGGTATCACACTGTTCTACACCTCGTTTGCCTGAGCGAACAAAGTCACACAGGGAAGGAACTGGGTCACTGTATGTTCTCCTCATGCCGCTGCCACTGGGTCACTGAAAGCCCTCCTCCTGCCGCAACCACTGGGTCACTGTATGTCCTTCTCAAACCACTGCCACTGGGTCACTGTATGGCCTACTCATGCTGCTGCCACTGGGTCACTGTATACCCACCTCATGATGCAGCCACTGGGTCACTGAATGCCCTCCTCATACCGCAACCACTGGGTCAATGTATGCCCTCCTCATCCTGCAACCACTAGGTCACTGTATGCCCTCCTCATGCCGCAGCCACTGGATCACTATGCCCTCCTCATGCTGCTGCCACTTCGTCACTGTATGCCCTTCTCATGCCACTGCCACTGGTTCACTATATGCCCTCCTCATGCCGCAGCCACTGGGTCACTGTATGCCCTCCTAAGGCTGCTACTACCTCCACTTCTGCCACTGGGTCACTGTATGCCCTCTTTATGCCGCTGCCACTGGGTCACTGAATGCCCTCCTCATGCCGCAACCACTGGGTCACTGTATGCCCTCCTGATGACGCAGCCACTGGGTCACTGTATTTCCTCCTCATGTTGATGCCACGGGGTCATTGTATGGACTCTTCATGCAGTTGCCACTGGGTCACTGTATGGCCTCCTCATGTAGCTGCCACTTGGTCACTGTATGCCCTTCTCATGCTGCTGCCAATTTCACGCTATCACCTTGTCACCAGCAACTTGGCTAGGTGGTGCCTCTTCCGCCTCCACGTTCTCATGCCGTTGGTCCTGCAACAATGTCCACCTCATCCTCCACTGTAGGGACAATTCACAGTGCTCCTCCAGCATACCTCATGTGCAGGACACAGTGGTGTCACACTGTTGTACACCTCATTTGCCTGGGCGAATAAAGTCACACAAGGGAGGAACTGAGTCACTGTATGTCTTCCTCATCCTGCTGCCCCTGGGTCACTGTATGCCCTCCTCATGACGCAGCCACTGGGTCACTGTATTTCCTCCTCATGTTGATGCCACGGGGTCATTGTATGGACTCTTCATGCAGTTGCCACTGGGTCACTGTATGGCCTCCTCATGTAGCTGCCACTTGGTCACTGTATGCCCTTCTCATGCTGCTGCCAATTTCACGCTATCACCTTGTCACCAGCAACTTGGCTAGGTGGTGCCTCTTCCGCCTCCACGTTCTCATGCCGTTGGTCCTGCAACAATGTCCACTTCATCCTCCACTGTAGGGACAATTCACAGTGCTCCTCCAGCATACCTCATGTGCAGGACACAGTGGTGTCACACTGTTGTACACCTCATTTGCCTGGGCGAATAAAGTCACACAAGGGAGGAACTGAGTCACTGTATGTCTTCCTCATCCTGCTGCCCCTGGGTCACTGTATGCCCTCCTCATGCCGCTGCCACTGGGTCACTGAATGCCCTCCTCATGCCGCAACCACTGGGTCACTGTATGTCCTCCTCATGCTGCTGCCACTGGGTCACTGTATGGCCTCCTCATGTTGCTGCCTCTTGGTCACTGTATGGCTTCTTCATGCTGTAGCCACTGGGTCACTGTATGTCCTCCTCAAGCTGCTGCCAACTTCACATTGTCAACTTGTCACCAGCAACTTGGACAGGTGGTGCCGCTTCTGCCTCCACGTTTTCACACCGTTGGTCCTGCAACAATGTCCATCTCATCCTCCACTGTTTCCTCAGCCTCCACTGCAGGGACAATTCACAGTGCTCCTCCAGCATAGCATATGTGCAGGACACAGCGGTGTCACACTGTTCTACACCTCGTTTGCCTGGGAGAACAAAGTCATACAGGGGAGGAACTGGGTTACTGTATGTCCTCCTCATGCCGCAGCCACTGGGTCACTGTATGGCCTCCTCATGCCGCAGCCACTGGGTCACTGTATGGCCTACTCATACCTCTGCCACTGGGTCACTGTATGGCCTCCTCATGTAGCTGCCACTTGGTCACTGTATGCCCTCCTCATGCTGCTGCCAATTTCACACTATCACCTTGTCACCAGCAACTTGGTTAGGTGGTGCCGCTTCCGCCTCCACGTTCTCATGCCGTTGGTCCTGCAACAATGTCCACCTCATCCTCCACTGTAGGGACAATTCACAGTGCTCCTCCTGCATACCTCATGTGCAGGGCACAGTGGTGTCACACTGTTGTACACCTCATTTGCCTGGGCAAATAAAGTCACACAAGGGAGGAACTGGGTCACTGTATGTCTTCCTCATGCCGCTGCCACTGCATCACTGTATGCCCTCCTCATGCCGCTGCCACTGGGTCACTGAATGCCCTCCTCATGCCGCAACCACTGGGTCACTGTATGTCCTCCTCATGCTGCTGCCACTGGGTCACTGTATGGCCTCCTCATGTTGCTGCCTCTTGGTCACTGTATGGCTTCTTCATGCTGTAGCCACTGGGTCACTGTATGCCCTCCTCATGCTGCTGCCAACTTCACATTATCACCTTGTCACCAGAAACTTGGTTAGGTGGCGCCGCTTCCGCCTCCACGTTCTCATGCCGTTGGTCCTGCAACAATGTCCACCTCATCCTCCACTGTAGGGACAATTCACAGTATTCCTCCAGCATACCTCATGTGCAGGGCACAGCGGTTTCACACTGTTGTACACCTCGTTTGTCTGGGTGAATAAAGTCACACAGGGGAGGAACTGGGTCACTGTATGTCCTCCTCATGCCACTGTCACTGGGTCACTGTATGTCCTCCTCATGCCAAAGCCACTGAGTCACTGAATGCCCTCCTCATGCCGCAATTACTAGGTCACTGTATGTCCTCCTCATGCCGCTGCCACTGGGTCACTGTATGCCCTCCTCATGCCGCTGCCACTGCGTCACTGTATGTCCTCCTTATGCCGCAGCCACTGAGTCAATAAATGTCCTCCTCATGCTGCTGCCACTGGGTCCCTGTGTGCCCTCCCCATGTTGCTGCCACCGGGTCACTGTATGCCCTCCTCAAGCCGTTTCCACTGGGTCCCTGTATGCCCTCCCCATGTTGGTGCCACTGGGTCACTGTATGCCCTCCTCAAGCCGTTTCCACTGGGTCCCTGTATGCCCTCCTCATGCCGCTGCCACCTGGTCACTGTATAGCCTCCTCATGCCGCAGCCACTGGGTCACTATATGCCCTCCTCATGCTGCTGCCAACTTCATATTATCACTTTGTCACCAGCAACTTCACCAGGTGGTGCCACTTCCGCCTTCACGTTCTCACACCGTTGATCCTGCAGCAATGTCCACCTCATCCTCCACTGTTTCCTCAGCCTCCACTGCAGGAATAATTCACAGTGCTCCTCTAGCATACCACATGTGCAGGGCACAGCAGTGTCACACTGTTCTACACCTCGTTTGCCTGAGCGAACAAAGTCACACAGAGGAGGAACTGGGTCACAGTATGGCCTCCTCATGTTGCTGCTACTTGGTCACTGTATGGCCTCCTAATGTTGCTGCCTTTTGGTCAATGTAAGGCTTCTTCATGCTGCAGTGAATGGGTCACTGTATGCCCTCCTCATGCTGCTGCCAACTTCACATTGTCAACTTGTCACCAGCAACTTGGCTAGGTGGCACTGATTCCGCCTCCACGTTCTCACACCGTTGGTCCTCCAACAATGTCCACCTCATACTCCACTGTTTCCTCAGCCTCCAATGCAGGAACAATTCACAGTGCTCCTTCAGCATACCACATGTGCAGGGCACAGCAGTGTCACACTGTTCTACACCTCGTTTGCCTGGGTGAACAAAGTCACACAGGGGAGGAACTGGGTCACTGTATGTCCTCCTCATGCCGCAGCTACTGGGTCACTGTATGGCCTCCTCATGTTGCTGCTACTTGGTCAATGTATGGCCTCCTCATGCCGGTTCCACTAGGTCACTCTGCGTCCTCCTCATGCTGCTGCCACCGGGTCACTGTATGCCCTCCTCAAGCCGTTTCCACTGGGTCCCTGTATGCCCTCCCCATGTTGCTGCCACCGGGTCACTGTATGCCCTCCTCAAGCCGTTTCCACTGGGTCCCTGTATGCCCTCCTCATGCTGCTGCCAACTTCATATTGTCACCTTGTCACCAGCAACTTCGCCAGGTGGTGCCACTTCCGCCTTCACGTTCTCACACCGTTGATCCTGCAACAATGTCCACCTCAGCCTCCACTGCAGGAATAATTCACAGTGCTCCTCTAGCATACCACATGTGCAGGGCACAGCAGTGTCACACTGTTCTACACCTCGTTTGCCTAGGCGAACAAAGTCACACAGAGGAGGAACTGGGTCACTGTATGGCCTCCTCATGTTGCTGCTACTTGGTCACTGTATGGCCTCCTAATGTTGCTGCCTTTTGGTCACTGTAAGGCTTCTTCATGCTGCAGCAAATGGGTCACTGTATGCCCTCCTCATGCTGCTGCCAACTTCACATTGTCAACTTGTCACCAGCAACTTGGCTAGGTGTCACTGATTCCACCTCCACGTTCTCACACCGTTGGTCCTCCAACAATGTCCACCTCATACTCCACTGTTTCCTCAGCCTCCAATGCAGGAACAATTCACAGTGCTCCTTCAGCATACCACATGTGGAGGGCACAGCAGTGTCACACTGTTCTACACCTCATTTGCCTGGGTGAACAAAGTCACATAGGGGAGGAACTGGGTCACTGTATGTCCTCCTCATGCCGCAGCTACTGGGTCACTGTATGGCCTCCTCATGTTGCTGCTACTTGGTCAATGTATGGCCTCCTCATGCCGGTTCCACTAGGTCACTCTGCGTCCTCCTCATGCTGCTGCCACTGGGTCACTGTATGCCCTCCTCATGCCGCTGCCACTGGGTCACTGTATGACCTCTTCATGCCGCTGCCACTGGGTCACTGTATGGCCTCCTCATGCTGCTGCCACCAGGTTACTATATGGCCTCCTCATGTTGCAGCCACTGGGTCACTGTATGGCCTCCTCATACCTCTGCCACTGGGTCATTGTATGGTCTTCTCATGCCACTGCCATTGGGTCACTGTATGCCTTCCTCATGCCGCTGCCACTGGGTCACTGTATGCCCTCCTCATGCCGCAGCCACTGGATCACTATGCCCTACTCATGCTGCTGCTACTTCGTCACTGTATGGCCTCCTCATGCCACTGACACTGGGTCCCTGTATGCCCTCCTCATGCTGCTGCCAACTTCACATTGTCACCTTGTCACTAGCCACTTGGCCAGGTGGGGTCACTTCCGCCTCCACATTCTCCCGCCGTTGGTCCTGAAACAATGTCCACCTCCACTGTTTCCTCAGCCTCCAGTGCAGGGACAATTCACAGTGCCCCTCCAGCATACCACATGTGCAGGGCACAGCGGTATCACACTGTTCTACACCTCGTTTGCCTGAGCGAACAAAGTCACACAGGGAAGGAACTGGGTCACTGTATGTTCTCCTCATGCCGCTGCCACTGGGTCACTGAAAGCCCTCCTCCTGCCGCAACCACTGGGTCACTGTATGTCCTTCTCAAACCACTGCCACTGGGTCACTGTATGGCCTACTCATGCTGCTGCCACTGGGTCACTGTATACCCACCTCATGATGCAGCCACTGGGTCACTGAATGCCCTCCTCATACCGCAACCACTGGGTCAATGTATGCCCTCCTCATCCTACAACCACTAGGTCACTGTATGCCCTCCTCATGCCGCAGCCACTGGATCACTATGTCCTCCTCATGCTGCTGCCACTTCGTCACTGTATGCCCTCCTCATGCCGCTGCCACTGGTTCACTAAATACCCCCCTCATGCCGCAACCACTGGGTCACTATATGCCCTCCTCATGCCGCAGCCACTGGGTCACTGTATTCCCTCCTAAGGCTGCTACTACCTCCACTTCTGCCACTGGGTCACTGTATGCCCTCTTTATGCCGCTGCCACTTGGTCACTGAATGCCCTCCTCATGCCGCAACCACTGGGTCACTGTATGCCCTTCTCATGACGCAGCCACTGGGTCACTGTATTTCCTCCTCATGTTGATGCCACTGGGTCATTGTATGGACTCTTCATGCAGTTGCCACTGGGTCACTGTATGGCCTCCTCATGTAGCTGCCACTTGGTCACTGTATGCCCTCCTCATGCTGCTGCCAATTTCACGCTATCACCTTGTCACCAGCAACTTGGCTAGGTGGTGCCTCTTCCGCCTCCACGTTCTCATGCCGTTGGTCCTGCAACAATGTCCACCTCATCCTCCACTGTAGGGACAATTCACAGTGCTCCTCCAGCATACCTCATGTGCAGGACACAGTGGTGTCACACTGTTGTACACCTCATTTGCCTGGGCGAATAAAGTCACACAAGGGAGGAACTGAGTCACTGTATGTCTTCCTCATCCTGCTGCCCCTGGGTCACTGTATGCCCTCCTCATGCCGCTGCCACTGGGTCACTGAATGCTCTCCTCATGCCGCAACCATTGGGTCACTGTATGTCCTCCTCATGCTGCTGCCACTGGGTCACTGTATGGCCTCCTCATGACGCAGCCACTGGGTCACTGTATTTCCTCCTCATGTTGATGCCACTGGGTCATTGTATGGACTCCTCATGCAGTTGCCACTGGGTCACTGTATGGCCTCCTCATGCTGCTGCCACTGGGTCACTGTATAGCCTCCTCATGCCGCTGATACTGGGTTCCTTTATGCCCTCCTCATGCTGCTGCCAATTTCACATTGTCACCTTGTCACCAGCAACTTGGCTAGGTGGCACTGATTCCGCCTCCACGTTCTCACACCGTTGGTCCTCCAACAATGTCCACCTCATCCTCCACTGTTTCCTCAGCCTCCAATGCAGGGACAATTCACAGTGCTCCTTCAGCATACCACATGTGCAGGACACAGCGGTGTCACACTGTTCTACACCTCGTTTGCCTGAGTGAACAAAGTCACACAGGGGAGGAACTTGGTCACTGTATATCCTCCTCATGTCGGAACCACTGAGTCACTGTATGTCCTCCTCATGCCGCAGCCACTGGGTCACTATATGTCCTCCTTATGCTGCTGCCACTGGGTCACTGTATGGCCTCCTCATACCGCTGCCACTGGGTCACTGTATGGCCTCCTCATGATGCTGCCAACTTCACACTATGACCTTGTCACCAGTAACTTGGCTAGGTGGCGCCGCTTCCGCCTCCACGTTTTCACACCGTTGGTTCTCCAACAATGTCCACCTCATCCTCCACTGTTTCCTCAGCCTCCACTGCAGGGACAATTCACAGTAGTCCTCCAGCATACCACATGTGCAGGACACAGCGGTGTCACACTGTTCTACACCTCGTTTTCCTGGGCGAACAAAGTCACACAGGGGAGGAACTGGGTCACTGTATGTCTTCCTCATTCCACTGCCACTGGGTCACTGTATGCCCTTCTCATGCCGCAACCACTGGGTCACTGAATGCCCTCCTCATGCTGCAACCACTGGGTCATTGTATGTCCCCCTCATGCTGCTGCCACTGGGTCACTGTATGCCCCCCTCATGTTGCTGCCACCGGGTCACTGTATGCCCTCCTCAAGCCGTTTCCACTGGGTCATTATATGCCTTCCTCATGCCGCTGCCACTGGATCACTTTATGGCCTCCTCATGTTGCTGCCACTGGGTCATTGTATGGCCTTCTCATGCCACTGGGTCACTGTATGGCCTCCTAATGTTGCTGCCTCTTGGTCACTGTAAGGCTTCTTCATTCTGCAGCGAATGGGTCACTGTATACCCTCCTCATGCTGCTGCCAACTTCACATTGTCAACTTGTCACCAGCAACTTGGCCAGGTGGCGCCGCTTCCCCCTCCACATTCTCACACCGTTGGTCCTCCAACAATGTCCACCTCATCCTCCACTGTTTCTTCAGCCTCCAATGCAGGAACAATTCACAGCGCTCCTTCAGCATACCACATGTGCAGGGCACAGCAGTGTCACACTGTTCTTCAACTCGTTTGCCTGGGCGAACAAAGCCACACAGGGGAGGAACTGGGTCACTGTATGGCCTCCTCATGTTGCTGCTACTTGGTCACTGTATGGCCTCCTCATACCACTGCCACTAAGTCACTGTATGCCCTCCTCATGTTGCTGCCACTGGGTCATTGTATGGCCTTCTCATGCCGCAGCCTCTGGGTCACTGTATAGCCTCCTCATGTTGCTGCTACTTGGTCAATGTATGGCCTCCTCATACCACTGCCACTGGGTCACTGTATGGCCTCCTCATGTTGCTGCCACTGGGTCATTGTATGTCCTCTTCATGCCACAGCCATTGGGTCACTGTATGGCCTCCTCATGCTGCAGCCACTGGGTCACTGTATGGCCTCCTCATACTGCTGCTACTTGGTCACTGTATGGCCTCCTCATGCCGGTTCCACTAGGTCACTCTGCATCCTCCTCATGCCACTGCCACTGGGTCACTGTATGCCTTCCTCATGCCGCTGCCAATGGGTCACTGTATGGCCTCGTCATGCTGCTGCCACTGCGTCACTGTATGGCCTCCTCATGCTGCTGCCACCGGGTCACTGTATGGCCTCCTCATGCCGCTGACACTGGGTCCCTGTTTGCCGTCCTCATGCTGCTGCCAACTTCACATTGTCAGCTTGTCACCAGCCACTTGGCCAGGTGGGGTCGCTTCCGCCTCCACATTCTCCCGCCGTTGATCCTGAAACAATATCCACCTCCACTGTTTCCTCAGCCTCCACTACAGGGACAATTCACAGTGCTCCTCCAACATACCACATATGCAGGGCACAGCGGTGTCACACTGTTCTACACTTCATTTGCCTGAGCGAATAAAGTCACACAGGGGAGGAACTGGATCACTGTATGTTCTCCTCATGCCGCTGCCACTGGGTCACTGAATGCCCTTCTCATGCCGCAGCCACTGGGTCACTATATGTCCTCCTAATGCTGCTGCCACCGGGTCACTGTATGGCCTCCTCATACCGCTGCCACTGCGTCACTGTATGTCCTCCTCATGCCGCTGCCACTGGGTCAGTGTATATCCTCCTAATGACGCAGCCACTGGGTCACTGAATGCCCTCCTCATACCACAACCACTAGTTCACTGAATGCCCCCTTCATGCCGCAACCACTGGGTCACTGTATGCCCTCCTCATGCTGCATCCACTGAGTCACTGTATGCCCTCCTCATGTTGCTGCCAGTGGGTCACTGTATGCCCTCCTCATGTTGCTGCCACTGGGTCACTGTATGCCCTTTTCATGCCGCTGCCACCGCGTCACTGAATGCCCTTCTCAAGCCGTTTCCACTTGGTCACAGTATGCCGTCCTCATGCTGCTGCCAACTTCACATTGTCACCTTGTAACCAGCAACTTGGCCAGGTGGCGCTGCTTCCACCTCCATGTTCTCACTTCGTTGATCCTGCAACAATGTCCACCTAATCCTCCACTGTTTTCTCAGCCTCCACTGCAGGGACAATTCACAGTGCTCCTCCAGTATACCACATGTGCAGGGCACAGCAGTGTCACACTGTTCTAAACCTCGTTTGCCTGGGCGAACAAAGTCACACAGGGGAGGAACTGGGTCACTGTATTTCCTCCTCATGCCGCAGCCACTGGGTCACTGTACAGCCTCCTGACGCTGCTGCCACCTCCACATTATGTTGCCTTGCCACTCTGTAGACATATATGTGGAATCAACAGACGATGGGTTGAAAGGAGTGCGCTCTTTCACTCTACAGTAGGATGTTGGGCCTGTGCACGTTTTTTTCTACCTGGCACTAACATGGATCTGTAAGGCTGGGTTCACACTTGAGTTAGTTGGTCAGTTTTGGCCCCGTAACTGTCCAAATAAGTGAAGTGTGCAGTGGTTCTAAGAGCAACGCCTGTCATGTGCGTGTTATTCGGACTCACAGTATTGTTTGACTACCACAGTAGGCTCCCTATGCATGTTACTGCAAGGTACAGTGTTCTACATCACTATACAGGCTCTCTGAAGCTAGGAAATAGGTGTTTTTTAGAAATATTCTCTGCAAAGTAATTCGGATCGAAGCAAATTTTTTTTTTAATTTCGAATCGAACTGCTGAATCAAACTTTTGTGAAATTCGCTCATCTCTAATTGCAACCAAAACTGTTCAGATATGCTGTTGGCACAATATTTAATTAGATGTTGCCGGTAACTTTCACTTTAACCCACAAAACAACAGGTAAAATCATGCCACTAGGAGGGGTCAGTGTTTTAGTCTTGTGTAAAATATAGAAGGTTGTAACATTATTATTATAGGGGATCCAACATTTTACTGTACAAAATTGCACAGATCTGCATCTAAGGCTGCTTTCGTACCATAGTACATATCAGTTTACTGTATGCACTGTGATAAACGGATACAAAGACCCTTATTCACCTAATGGAGGTTAAAAAGATTCAGTTTAGGTGGAAACTGGTGGATTTGCATTTTTTATGCGCATGTAATAGCACTGAAGGTGGCACTAGTCTATACAGTTGCTTCCATTTAAAAAACATATTCTATACTGTATGCATGCCATATATAACATGTGCATATGCACTTTTTAACAACTATGGAGGATCGATGCCACTATCCATCAGGAGCTTTCCCAACACCTAGGTTAAAACTGATATAGACAAAGCGTAATGCTGATAATAATAAATAATAATAATGTATTATTAGATCTGCCACCAATGTGACTATGGCTAATGATTTAATGGTTTGCTGACCCACAACATGCGGCCACTGTTAGACTTTTTTTCAGTGATACTTTGAGTTCCTAGTCTGCCCCTGCACTTATCAGACTTCTTCTTTGCCCACAAATTGAAAAAAGTTACTTTATAAGTCCATTTCAGCTATCCTGTTGGGTAGTAATAGGTTTATAAGTCATTACTCAATAAAAAAAACTAACCAGTTGGGTAATTTGCAGCACCCAAAGATTTTGTCTGAGGTCTGAATTAATTTAGTGGTCTGGGGTCTGATTAAATTTGTTTCTAATATATGTTGAAATATTCCCCTTTCTAGTCCTGACACCATGAATCCTGGGACTGACTGAGAGACTCTGGCAGCTCAGAGCCTAATACAGGACTCCAGGGGTAGCCACTCATCTCTGTTGGGGTATATCTGAGGTGAGCTCTAACAGTTGTCTGCGCATTGCAGAATCACAGTGGGTAATGCACTGTGTCATATACATGTAAAAATAATTAAATGTACATTAATGAGACAAAAAGGTAAAAATTTGAGGCAGAAGCCCTTATTTTGCCTTCTATTTTATTCAATAGGAGGCAGAGATTGGAGCAGGATCCTGAAAAAGTGTTCTGCTCTATCTTAATTTAGTTGGAAATTCTGCTACTGATTAGGCCTATTCATCTGGGCCTAATCAGCGACGGAAAGTCTTGGCAGAATGCTGAATGTCAGCTTTGGCATTCCGTCATGGGGAGCAGGGAATGGCAGAAAATAAAGAGGAATTAGAGGCATATGTCTGTCTCAGATTTGCACCATGTGAACATAGCCTTACCTTTTTAGGTATATTTTTTTCTCCACTCCCTCCCTTTTTTGACTATATACTGACCTACAGCTAGTAATTCATTAAAAGGTTAATGATCTCCTGATAGGGTAAGGGGCATATTGTGTCTGCAGATTTCAACCATGTCTCTCCATCATCCACACTGCCCAGTTTAACACAGTATGTGACCTACCACACAAGAGATAACAAAACATTGTACTTGTTCTTTGCCAATGCGAGGGAGGCATATAACTCATCAGCCCTACCGCCCCTGGGATGATCGGGAACAACCTATTGTATCTTTGACCTGTCGCTTGTACGTAGGAAACCAGCTGTCACCCACACAGTGAGGATATGGTCCGAGGAGAGTGATGAGGCTCACACACTGCATAACAGACTACATTAATTTTTGGTGGACAACACGGTGTCCACAAAAGTGGTGAGGTGCTTCTCTAAAAAAAAATGGATTAATCCTGATATAAAAAGAAAAAGATGGTATTTAGATCAGGAGACAAGGAAGGACTGAGGGATGTACAAAAGGAGCTAAGGCAGCAATTCTGGGAAGGAAAAGCCAATTATAAGAGAAAGATGGAAGAGCAAATGAAAAACAAAAGCATTAGTGCAGTCTGGAAATGTCTTAAGTCAGTATCTGGACACAGACAGCCTGTTGCCCAGGTAGAAAGAGATGCTAAGTGGCTTAACGAACTAAATCTATTCTTCAATAGATTTGATCACACACCAGCTCCTCCCACCCCAGCATGTCATTCAATCCTCTCTACCACACTGACCTCACTTCCTGCTGTTAGTTCTCACCTCCAGATCAGTAAATCTAGCAATCAGTTATCTGGCTACAGTCTGATCTTCACACGTGTCCAGGTGATAAGGGAACTCAGAAAGATCAAGGCGGGGAAGGCCGCTGGGCCAGATGGCATCAGTGCCAGGCTACTTACTACTTAAGACTTGCGGGGACCAGCTGTGTGGTGTTATTACATATATGTTCAATATGAGCCTGAAGCTGGGAATGGTACCACAACTGTGGAAATCATCTTGTGTGGTACCAGTTCCAAAGACACCTCATCCAATGGACCTTAACGGCTACAGACACCTCTAGTGAGCTCGGCTATGGACCCTCTCCTGTTTGCTTACCAGATGGGCATTGGGGTGGATGATGCCATCATCCACTTTCTACACAGAGCTCTTTCTCACCTGGTAAAACCAGGGAACACTGTGAGAATAATGTTCTTTGATTTCTCCAGTGTTTTTAACACCATACAGCCAGGGCTACTGAGAGACAAGCTGGCCCTTGTTGGAGTAGACCACCACCTCTCCAACTGGATCCTAGACTACCTCACAAACTGACCTCAGTATGTGAGAGCCCGGGACTGTGTGTCAGACACCGTGATCTGTAATATGGGAGCACCTCAAGGTACAGTTCTTGCCCCTTTCCTCTTCACACTGTACACTGCAGATTTTACGTGCAACTCATCTAGTTGCCACTTACAGAAGTATTCTGATGACTCTGCAATAGTAGGCCTCATCACAGATGAAGATGACAGGAAGTACAGAGAATTGAACCGGAATTTCCTGGATTGGTGCCAGCGGAACAACCTTAGGATTAATGCTGGGAAGACCAAGGAGTTGGTGGTGGACTTTTGCAAGCGCAGATACCCTCCAAAACCAGTGGACAACCAAGGGACGGGCATTGAGATAGTCAACAGCTATAAGTACCTGGGTGTGCTCCTCAATAATAAGCTGGACTGGGCAGATCACTTGGATGCACTGTACAGGAAGGGCCACAGCAGGCTCTACCTGCTTAGGAGGCTGAAAGCCTTTGGAGTCCAGGGGGCACTTCTTAGGGCCTTTTTCAACTTTGTAGTGGCATCAGCCACCTTCTTCAGAGTGGCATGCTGAGGGAGTAGCATATCAACCAGGGATAGGAATAGACTTGACAAGCTGATTAGAAGGACCAGCTCTGTACTGAGGAGCCCCCTGGACCCAGTGCAGGTGGTGGGTGACAGAAGGATACTGTTCGTGGTGAGCTCTATGCTGGAGAATAACTCCCATCCGATGCATGAGACCGTGATAGCGCTGGGCAGTACTGTCAGTGACCGACTGCTTCACCCTAAGTATGAGAAGGAGTGCTATCGGAAGTCTTTCCTCCCCACTGTGGTTAGGCTGTACAACCAACACTGACCTAAGCAGAGATCACTCCATACAGAGAACTGAAAGATCTTTAAGTTGTGGTATCCCTTCTACTACTTTTTTACCTGTACATTTTTATCTGTACCTACTGTCACTGTAATGCCTCTACCTTGGAGCTTTTGTATACTGTATTTGTATTATGTACTATGCTACTGTAAAACTCCCCATTAAAGGATTATCTTATCTTATATTGGACAGGCTGTGTGTCATAAATTTCAGTACATAGAGCATGGGGGAAGGATTTACTTAGACTGCCAAAAATCAAAAAAGATCAAATCTCCCTCCTCGAGCCCCATAGCAGTTTCCTACCCTGACTCCATGGTCTTGTCACAATAACAAGCATACAGAGCCTGTCTCATACATCTATGCAGGAGGAGATCAGCAGTTGAGACTACAATGAAGTGGTTTAAATCAGGTGTGTCATAGGTCCAGTCGGTGGCGCTGCCACAACTCGAGGAGTGTTAGCTGTTTGGTCTGGTAGGCTTAGCTAACTCACCTGGAGCCTCGGCATTTTTGGGTGTTGCACTTTTGAAGTGGAGGCTAACTATGCATCTCCTGTATGCAACCCTAACCCAATATTGCATGGTTTGATGCGGATATAGCAGGTGATGCCTCATACTAACAGTCATAGGAGGCAGCCTACTGGATCCATAGTATACCAGTCAGCACCTGATTTTACACATTCCATTTTAGCTTCTACCAGAAAGTGGCCCCTAAGCAGTAAATGAAGTGGCCTACTGAAAAAATTACTGGTAAACTAAATTGTCAATCCACCCTTGCCATTGACTGTATGGTATGTATGAATTTGTGACCTTAGAATGTAAATAAGATTGTTCTCATTCACTGACAGTTAACATGTATCTTGAAATTGTAAGCAATTGAAACATAAAGTATATTAGAAAGTTGTCAAATTTTCATTTATACAGAGATTAGTATTTTTTAACCAAAAAACACAAATCCCTGATTAATCCTGCAAATGGTGTCCATTTGATCCTACTGCATGTGACAACATAATGTAATTGTGTCTCATGCAGAAAGAAAGGAAATAATGTCTGCTACTAGTAGTACTTAGCCACTGGATGACATGCTTGTAGTTTCTATGTGTGAATTCACATATAACAATTTACTGTCAAGCGTATTTCTTATTAAAATATCAACTATGTGCATGTTCTAGGAGTTACACAGAATTGATTAATCATATACTTTCTTGTAAGGCTTGGATTCTGCTGTACGTACCGCTCTGTCGTATCGAGGCATTAAGCTGTTGAAATAAAGCATACACCCATTGAGCATTCTATATGGCAGATAACCACTTAGGAGAAGCTCTCAGTGACAGAGAGCAAGCATCAAGATACTGCTGTTCTACTTTCTGGCAGAGGTGAAGACTAAGCAAAGGTGAGGGCAACCTAGAATGAAATAGGGACCTTAATTAGATGAAATATCTCAAGCAGTTAGAAGCAAAGTGAAAGTGAGTGATGGGCTGTGGAAGTGAGATATAAAAGCACACTGGTTTTGATGACAGGACTAGAAGAATGAAAGAAGATAGTTTTGAAGTCAGGGTGTCAAGAAAAGACATTTTCTGATTCCTGCCACAGAGAATACCTGAAGCATTATAATTAGAAAGGGGGAAGCATAGGAAGCAAATTACTTGTGTGTGACCTTATAGTCTTCAAGAAGGCAAAGAAGGAAGGAAAAAGGATAGAGAGAGAGAGAGAGAGAGAGAGAGAGAGATAGGATAGCATAGACAGAGACCGATAGATAGATATATAGATAGATAGATAGATAGATAGATAGATAGATTAGATAGATAGATAGATAGATAGATAGATAGATAGATAGATAGATAGATAGATAGATAATGGGTAATTATATTTAGTGAAGTAATATTTGTGTTGCCGCCCTGCAACTTTATACAAAACCTTGCCTTATAAACATACTGATCTTCAATTCTAATATGCTTTACACCTCTTTTCTGTAGGACTGGAGTTTTTAACAATTTCCATTTTTTTGTCTTTCTTAAAGGAGATCTAAAAGAAGAACATGGAGGATTTACAGTGGTACAGATGCACACATTAAATAGTTTATTGCTCTCCCTGTGATCTCCACAAACAGTTGCGTAGATAGGCAGGGGAGGGATTCAGCAGCTGTTCCCACTTTGTCTGGCACAGGCGTGGCCTTGTCGTAGTGTAACATTTAGTGTTCGTTGTAAAATCTTTAGACTTGGTGATTAATTTATAGAAAAAAAAAAAATTATCCAATATCACATATCTGGATTTTTAGGATTATCAGATTATTTGAAGGTGGAATTACAGTCAGATGTTCTCGATCAAGGGAGTGACACTCAGGTGTGAGTGGGTGACGAGTATTATCTATAGAAGAGGAGTCTATCAAAATGTGGTTTTCATAAATCATGTTTGTGGAAGTGTATTACGGTATGAACAAAGGAGATTTCTGAGGACCTCAGAAGAATTATTGATTCTCTTCAGTCAGACTGTGTACATATGGAGGAAATACAAGACCATTATTACCCTCCTCAGGAAAGGTTAGCCAAGAAAGATCATGCCAAGAGCAAGGCGTATAATAGTCTGCAAGGTCAAATAGGAACCCAAGGCAACCTCTAAACAACAAAATACCTTTCTCACATTAGCTAATGTAAATGTGCATGAGCCCACCATCAGGAGGACACTGAACAACAATAGTATACATAGCAGGACTTCAAGGAGAAAGCTTCTACTCTACAAAAAAGAACATTATTGCCCATCTGCAGTTTGCTAAAGATCACCTGGACAGCCAGAACACGATTGAAACAATATTTTGTGGACAGAAGAGAACAAAATAGAGCGTTTTTTTAAATGAGAAGCAATTTTTTTTAGCAAAAGGAAACACTGCATTCCAGCATAAAAGCATCATGCCATCTGAGAAACAAGTTGGTGGCAGTATCATGGTTCAAGCCTGTTTTGCTGCATTGTGATCAGGATGGCTTGCTTTTCTTGATTGAGCAATGAATTTTGTATAGCACCATCATATTCTAAAGAAAAATGTCAGGACATTTGTCTGTGAGCTGAATCTCAAGCCGTGGGTCATGTAGCAAGTCACTGACCATAACCATGTAAGTCCTATTACCAAAAAAATAGTTAAAGAAGAATAAAGTTTTAAAATGGCCAAGTCAAATACCTGACTTTAATCCAATAGAAATGTTGTGGAAGGAGCTGAAGTGAACAGTCAATGGGAGGAAACCCAGAGACATAACAGACTTGAAGCTGTTTTGTACAATGAGCTAGAATTCCTCCAAGTAGGACTAATCAACAATTACTGGAAATGTTTAGATGCAGCTTTTGCTACAGAAGTGGGTCACACCAGATACTGAAAGAAAAGACTCATATATTTTTGCCACTCACATGTGATATTTGATCATTTTCTTCTATAAATAAATGACCAAGTCTAATATTTTTCACTCATTTGTTTGATTTTGTTCTCTTTATGTACTTTTAGGACTTGTGTGAAACTATGATGTAGTTTTAGGTCAAATTTATGCAGAATGAATATGGAAGGACTCTTTCAAGCACCACTATAGGTTGGCTTACTCTAAGCTGTTGTTACTTAGGTTACATTGCATCTTGTATTGCGTTTGCATCTGATTTGTACTGCCTGATATATTGGTTAGTACATGTCACTTTGGTTGGTGCAGGTCATTGTTTTGGGAACCTAAGAGTTTTACTGTGAGAGAAGTTCAGTGATACAACTCATTGACATAAGGGTTGCCCAGACTACCCATGGCAAGAAGGTGCATACTATTTAAGGATCTGTTCCTGTGCTGGAAGAGGAGAAGTGTCTGTGCTGGAGAGAAGCAGTGGTGCATCACTGACCCTGAGGCGTTAGCTGGTTCCTGGAATCAAGGCACCAACTGCACTTGCTTAGTGGTGAAATGGGTTTGCATAAGATGACCATGACATCTACTGTGCTAGCAGAAGCATAATGCCAGTCACCAGGATCCAGAGAACTGCTCGCTACCATCAAGTTCTACTGCTTAGCTGTGTGCTGTCGGAATGTCTGCTGCCCTGTAAAGAGCCCTGCAGCAAAGTCCTTGAGTCAAGAGTCTGTGTCTTCCTTTCTTCACCAGTGATGAGTTCTATCTGAGCTGAAAACTGTGGCATTGGTCGCAACCGACATTGCAGAAGATGGAACACTGAGTGCATAGGTAGCAGAGAAAGCTGATTTCCTCTTCCCTGACTAATGCATTTCCTCTTCCCTGACTAATGCACATGTCATAGAGCATGCTCACAATATTCATGTATATAAGTTAATGAGTCAGTCGCTTCTGTCTTCTGTAAAATAAGTCTCTGGACTTGCTCCTACAGTAACAAGATGGCTGGGCTTATAATCACTTAAAGAAAATTGAATAACATTACAGCAAGAAAAGCCTTAAAAATAAGCATGTGTTAACACATATTTTGAATTGTTTCAAAGTATAAGGGGATACATCCTCTTTAGTATTTAGTATCTATCAAATTAATAAATCTATCAAACTATTCTTGAGTGAACAATAAAAAATTAGGAAAAGGTTTTACTAGGAAGGCTTTCTGCAAGATTTCCTATTTTTTCCCCTTCCCTGCTGGCTTTCTGTTTGAAATCTATCATGAGATGACATATTTCCATGCACGTCTTTAGACTTTAGTGGAAGGGGGTTATTAGCAGAAGCGTCGGAAGACATGAAGTGAGACAGAGGCTTAGACTGATGCTGGAGCAAAATAGGGAGTTTCTATCATAGCCCTGATTCATATAAATACAGGTTAATCAGATTATTATTAGTAGTATTAGTATTTTTATTAATAATAATAATAAATAATTGTAATGAATAATAAAATTGAAAACAAAAAAAGTAAAGCTCACCTTTTCCATGTCCTCTAGGTCCAGCAACAGCTACTTGTTCTATTGTACTATTGCTGATCCATGCAGATTTTAGCGCATGATCATTCTGTTTGTGTCAAGAGACCACTGCAGTCAATCGCTGGCCATAGTGGAGACCACCACAATATTGCTAAGCAAGTAATTGGCTACAGTGGTTACCTGACACAAACACCAGAGAGCACCATCTGGAGGGACCGGCAATAGAAAGGAACAAGTAGCTGCCGCTGACCCACAGTACATGGAAAAGGGGAATTGACTTTTTCCCCCCACTATTTACAGTAAAGGGGCATCATTTTAAATGTGTTTGAGAACACCTTTTCATAGTACCTACAGTGCTGGCCAAAAGTATTGGCACCCCTGCAATTCTGTCAGATAATACTCAATTTCTTCCAGAAAATGATTGCAATCACAAATGTTTTGGTAATAATATCTTCATTTATTTTGCTTGCAATGAAAAAACACAAAAGAGAATGAAAAAAAAAGTCAAATCATTGATCATTTTACACAAAACTCCAAAAATGGGCCGGACAAAAGTATTGGCACCCTCAGCCTAATACTTGGTAGCACAAACTTTAGACAAAATAACTGCGAACAACCGCTTCCGGTAACCATCAATGAGTTTCTTACAATGCTCTGCTGGAATTTTAGACCATTCTTCTTTGGCAAATTTCTCCAGGTCCCTGAGATTTGAAGGGTGCCTTCTCCAAACTGCCATTTTGAGATCTCTCCACAGGTGTTCTATGGCATTCAGGTCTGGACTCATTGCTGGCCACTTTAGAAGTCTCCAGTGCTTTCTCTCAAACCATTTTCTAGTGCTTTTTGAAGCGTGTTTTGGGTCATTGTCCTGCTGGAAGACCCATGACCTCTGAGGGAGACCCAGCTTTCTCACACTGGGCCCTACATTATGCTGCAAAATTTGTTGGTAGTCTTCAGACTTCATAATGCCATGCACATGGTCAAGCAGTCCAGTGCCAGAGGCAGCAAAGCAACCCCAAAACATCAGGGAACCTCCGCCATGTTTGACTGTAGGGACCATGTTCTTTTCTTTGAAGGCCTCTTTTTTTTTCCTGTAAACTCTATGTTGATGCCTTTTCCCAAAAAGCTCTACTTTTGTCTCATCTGACCAGAGAACATCCTTCCAAAAAGTTTTTGGCTTTCTCAGGTAAGTTTTGGAAAACTCCAGCCTGGCTTTTTTATGTCTCTGGGTCAGAAGTAGGGTCTTCCTGGGTATCCTACCATAGAGTCCCTTTTCATTCAGACGCCGACAGATAGTACGGTTTGACACTGTTGTACCCTCGGACTGCAGGGCAGCTAAAACTTGTTTGGATGTTAGTCGAGGTTGTTTAGCCACCATCCGCACAATCTTTCGTTGAAATCTCTCGTCAATTTTTCTTTTCCGTCCACATCTAGGGAGGATAGCCACAGTGCCATGGGCTTTAAACTTCTTGATGACACTGCGCACGGTAGACACAGGAACATTCAGGTCTTTGGAGATGGACTTGTAGCCTTGAGATTGCTCATGCTTCCTCACAATTTTGCTTCTCAAGTCCTCAGACAGTTCTTTGGTCTTCTTTCTTTTCTCCATGCTCAATGTGGTACACACAAGGACACAGGACAGAGGTTGAGTCAACTTTAATCCATTTCAACTGGCTGCAAGTGTGATTTAGTTATTGCCACCACCTGTTATGTGCCGCAGGTAAGTAACAGGTGCTGTTAATTACACAAATTAGAGAAGCATCACATGATTTTTCAAAGGGTGCCAATACTTTTGTCCACCCCCTTTTTTATGTTTGGTGTGGAATTATATACAATTTGGCTTTTTGACAATTCTTTTTGTGGTTTTCCATTGAAGACAAATTAAATGAAGATATTATTACCAAAGCATTTGTGATTGCAATCATTTTCTGGAAGAAATTACCATTTCTTTATGTCTGATGTCAGCACAGGTAGGAGACACTGCCTGGCAATCCTGTTAATTAAAATAGGCCAGGCCTACCCCAGCACCTGATCCCTCTGTTCTCCTGGAGATAAACCAGCTTTAGGCTAAAGCCCCACGTTGCGGAAACGCAGCTTTTTTTGTTGCAGATTTTGCTGCTGTTTCTTGAGCCAAAGCCAAGAGTGGCTACAAAAGGAACGGGAAATATATATAGGAAGTCCTTATATTTCTACCTTCTGCTCAATCCACTCCTGGCTTTGGCTTAAAAAATCTCTACAAAATCTGCAACAGAAAATGCTGCTTTTCCGCAACGTGGGGCCTCAGTCTTAGGCTAAGACCCCATGTTGTGGAAACGCAGCTTTTTTTGTTTCAGATTTTGTTGAGGTTTTTTGAGCCAAAGCCAACAAAGGCTACAAAACGAATGGGAAATATATAGGAAGCTCTTATACTTCAACCTTTTGTTCAATCCACTCCTGGCTTTGGCTCAAAAAATGCAACAAAATCTGCATCTGCAATAAAGAAGCTGCGCTTTGGCTATGTGGGGCCTCAGCCTAAGAGGTCTTTGGTCGAAGTTTATTCTACTTTCACCACTGACATTTACTGTATATATGCTTACCTCGATGTGTGTGCATGTGTAAAGGGAAGTTGGTGGAATAGCTGTATTTTTCAGTGTCCTGATAAGTGAAGTGTCTGTAAAGAAATCTCCTACCGAAAACAGGAAGTCTCAGCATATTATTTGGCTGAAGCTGGTTTCACACTACCGTTATTAATGCCCATTGCTGTCTTCCATCATAGGGTGACAGCAACGGACATTAACTCTTGCAGAATATGGACACAGACTGATTCTGTGTCCATTCCCATTGACACTAACGTAAACAACATGACGAACGTTATCTTCCATCATGTTTGTTTACTTTTGTAACAAAATATAAAGTCGTGCATGCAGGACGGATGATGGAAGACAGCAATGGACGTTAACAATGGTAGTGTTGTGAACCGAGAGCAAGGCAGGTGGTTTGGACTCCGCAACCAGAAATGAACACACACGCGGTAGTTCAAGAAAAAAATATATATTTACTATAAGTTAATAAAGGCTAGTTAAAGGTAAAATGACAGGGCTAAAGACAAGCAAAATATACAATATAGCATGAACAATTTCAAGGCAAATTCTGCAATGGTTTCTACTTTTACTCTGTCCACTTCTGCAGTATGGACACTGAATGAACAATATACTCAAAACTATCCCTAACTGACCCTGACTTCACATTTGGGTGCACCCCCTTTTCCCCAGTGGTCCAGGTGGACCGCTTACAGTCCGTAGAAGCGCGCGGTGGGGCCCAAAGTCGGTCCTTTCTTTTATAGTGAAGCGTCCTCTCCTCACGGTTATCAGGATCTTGGGAGAAATGAAGTCCTCTTTAACAGACAGGGAAACCAACTGAATGCAATGTAATCCAACAGCAGATTCCACTCAGCACACTGACAGTCCTGCCGAATCCATACACTGAGCTGGGATGTAAGCCGGGATTTAGCAGGTGCCGTCCAGTACATCAACAGCACTGCGAGTCTCTATCTGTGGTATCCATATACACAGTCACAATGTCAGTCTCACTGATCAGCCACTGAGCACAGTTCCTTTCACGTGGACTCACTAGTCCTGTTGTCTCTTTACACTCTGTTTGTCTCTGGACCAAGATACAGCTTAGCTGTACAGAAAAATCTCCACACCAGTTCAATACAACACTTGCCAAGATGCCTGTTGCTCTCTGTCTCGTCACTTCCTGCTTCTCGGCTCACACTCTGTCTGCAGAACAGGCAAGCTGACATAAAAGGGGGGGGGTCTCACTCCAGCATCATGTCACAATTACAATGGCTGCTGTCTTAAAGGAACAGAATCACAGAAATACATTCAACATTAACAGTTTATACAGACAAATGAAGCTTAAGACAACATTGGCTGTCTCTTACAGTGTGAACCCAGCCTTAGTCAGAACTACAGGATTTTTAGGATTTTTTTTAAATATAGATAGCATGGAAAATGTTTAAAAACCTCATCAAAAATTATTTAAAGTTATGCTTAACATAAAACCTGATTAAAAAAATGTTTCATATTCTGATTATACATTACCTTTAAGTTCAATTAGTGCCTTGCTATTATGTTATATTATAACTCTCTTTGTAATACTGTTTACAGAGATGCTGGAAAAAGGGATTCTACACAATTAGTTCGGCTCCTGGGGGGGGGGGGGAGAACAATCTGACAAGGGTTGTCCAAAAGTGGAAAAACCCTTTAAGCTTTTATTTAAGTATCGTACAGAATAAAAAAAAAGTGAATAAATTCCATTCATACCTTGAACAGTTCATGCATACTGTATGTAGTGTGAAAACAAAATCAGAAAGGCTAATTTGCGAATACTTGTAAAGATGCAGCTTTTTAAAGCCCGGCAAGTGTTTATTGTGTCAGTTTTTAATTGCTTTCTAAAGTATGTTCAAAGAGGGAAAAAAAATGTTTTACAATAAATGCTGCGTGCTATTAAAATGCTACCCAGCTAAATGAATCAGACATTTTCTTCTTGTAATCTGCCACTGTAAACCACTAAAATAATGTATTTCCATATTGATTTTGTTTAATTAAAATACTTTCAAGCATAAATTGAAACTGATGCCATCGTGACTGTTTCCCTGGTAGGAGTGCATTAGCTGTGCAGTCATTTTCTATGTCGTAATCGTGTGCAGCAGAGAGACAATGCAAATTTATTAGTTTAAGAAAAATTAGCGGGCTCCTTGAATAAATCAAAATTGGAAATAAAATTCATTCTGGCTGAGCCCATTATTGCCATCGCAATGATAAAACATTTGCCTTACTTTACTTTTCATTTTGTCTTCTTTTCACTATATCTTTTCATGTAAGAGGTTATAATCCTAGGAACACATAGGAAACCATAAATGGTCTTATTATATTAACCAATGATTACCATATTAACATTTTTCATATACTTAGAAGTAGTTTGTAGAAAAATTTTATCATGTTTAGTCAAAGAAGGACATGAAGTGAATAGGGTGTAGGCTCTGACAAGATATATAAGTAGTGTTGGCCAGTGTCGGACTGGGATGTCTAGGGCCCACCAGTGGAATTGCTTCTAGGGGCCCACCATCAGGACCCCTGCAGATCAGCGGTACCGAGACAGGGCAGCTAAAGTTAATGACATGTCGGGAGCCATGTTGCTCACCCGCCATACCATGTGCGCCACTGCACTACCTAAACCTACTGCTACACCCTGTATGGCAAGTGAATAGCGTGGCTCCTAGAATTGTTACCATAACCTGTAGCCGTACTGTCCTAGAAAAGCTGAACTGCCGAGGTCCTGGCTGTTGTACCATTGCAGATGTAATATTTTTTTATTTAAAAAATTTTTTATTTTTACACCTCCCTGGCAGCCGCCACAGTGGTCACTCCAGTTTATGGACAACCTCTTTTAAGGGGTTGTCTAGGCCAATTTTTTTATGGCCACTTCACTGGGGTGGGAGGGGGGGGAATTACAACTCTCAACAGACCCAGAGCATCTGCAGCTGCTGGGGGTTGTATTTCTCAGAGTGGTCAGTGAAGTTGAAAGATTTGGGGGCAAAATAAGGGGAAAAGTAGTTTTTTTGTTTGTCTGGGTAAGTTGTACTTACCTTTCACACTGCTGGTCTGGGCTCCTATGCAGAAACCCGCCACCGCGCACAGCGTCAGTACGTCAGTGACGCTTGCAGCAACAAGCTGCAACTGGATTGGTTCCAACAGCTGCCCATCAGGATCCAGGTTACAGGGGGAGGGCCCACAAGAAGGTAGGGACAGTCTCCCACTGCTGTACTACTCCAGCAGCCGGCCATCTTTAATCATTACAATGTTGCCTGCAGCCTGGGGCCCCGAGGTTGCCGATCCAGCCCCTGACCACTATTAGTCATCATTTTGCCAATGCAAATGCCCCCACGCAGCATTATATGCTCCGCAGTGGCCCTCACACAGCATTATATGCTCCGCAGTGGCCCCAACACAGCATTATATGCTCCTCAGTTGCCCCACACAGTATTATATGCCCACAGTGGCCCCCACACAGTATTATATGCCCACAATAGCCCCCACACAGTATTATATGTTTACAGTGGCCCCACACAGTATTATATGCCCACAGTGGCCCCCACACAGTATTATATGCCCACAGTGGCCCCCACACACTATTATAAGCCCACAGTGGCCCCCGGTGCTATTATTATACTCTGGGGTCTCCTCAGACCCCAGAATATAATAAGTAGAGGCCCAGGAGAAATGATTAAAATAACAAACACTTAAACTCACCTTGTCTTACCTCTCCGGGGCATCCTTGCTCCGTCCTGCTGTCTTTCCCATCTTCCTTGGTCCCCTGGTCTCCACGTCCCGTGCTCCAGACGTCACCGCTGGGGCCTTTGATTGGACCTCAGTGGTCACGTGGGGCGTGATGATGTCATTACGCTGGCGTGCCCCATGTCACCTGCTGGGGCCTAATCACAGGTCCCTGCAGTGAGGCGGGAAAAGCACCGGAGACGATGCTGAGCCCAGGACAGCCAGGAGAGTATTTTTTTTTAATGTTTTGTCACTTCCCCTGGGCTGGCATTTAATGGAAAGGGGCCTGGTCCCTTTCCATTAACAATAGGTATAGCGGTCGGGGAACCAGGCTTTCCCCGACCACTATCATGGTAG
This sequence comes from Leptodactylus fallax, assembly GCA_947044405.1. NCBI lineage: Eukaryota > Metazoa > Chordata > Amphibia > Anura > Leptodactylidae > Leptodactylus > Leptodactylus fallax. The sequence continues at coordinate 1,227,881 of CAMRHE010000050.1, read as the reverse complement.
TCCGGGGCCCCGGCCATTTCCAGCTGGCCGCAGGCCCCGTACCCCTCCGGTCGCGGTCGCAGCCCCTGCTACCACGATCGTTACGCCACTTTCCATTGGTCAGGGGCCTGATCGGAATGGTCAGGGGCCGGATCGGTCCCTTGACCGTCCCGATAGTACCCCTGACCTTTGCATTGCCAAAATGAGTACTAATAATTGGGGCTTGGGGCCCATCGGGGGATTTGCCGGTTCCCCGGTGGGCCAGGGTGACCCTGGTGTTGGCGCAGGAATCATTTTGCAAAATATTTGTGGGTTTCCCTGGCACTTTCATTTTGGGATGAACTTGTTTGGTCTGAAACTGTACTGCTATAATTATACTCTGGGATCTGACGTTATTCCGGAGGCCTGCGAGTCAACTGCACCAAATACCAGTGATGAAAGAACACATGAACACTCTGCTGAAAGAATATATATATATATATATATATATATATATATATATATACAGTACAGACCAAAAGTTTGGACACACCTTCTCATTCCAAGAGTTTTCTGTATTTTCATGACTATAAAAATTGTAGATTCACACTGAAGGCATCAAAACTATGAATTAACACATGTGGAATTATATACTTAACAAAAAAGTGTGAAACAACTGAAAATAAAATTCTAGGTTCTTCAAAGTAGCCACCTTTTGCTTTGATTACTGCTTTGCACACTATTGGCATTCTCTTGATGAGCTTCAAGAGCTAGTCACCTGAAATGGTTTTCACTTCACAGGTGTGCCCTGTCAGGTTTAATAAGTGGGATTTCTTGCCTTATAAATGGGGTTGGGACCATCAGTTGTGTTGTTCAGAAGTCAGGTGGATACACAGCTGATAGTCCTACTGAATGGAGTGTTAGAATTTGTATTATGGCAAGAAAAAAGCAGCTAAGTAAAGAAAAACGAGTGGCCATCCTTACTTTAAGAAATGAAGGTCAGTCAGTCCGAAAAATTGGGAAAACTTTGAAAGTGTCCCCAAGTGCAGTGGCCAAAACCATCAAGCGCTACAAAGAAACTGGCTCACACGAGGACCGCCCCAGGAAAGGAAGACCAAGAGTCACCTCTGCTGCGGAGGATAAGTTCATCTGAGTCACCAGCCTCAGAAATCGCAGGTTAACAGCAGCTCAGATTAGAGACCAGGTCAATGCCACACAGAGTTCTAGCAGCAGACACATCTCTACAACAACTGTTAAGAGGAGACTGTGTGCAGCAGGCCTTCATGGTAAAATAGCTGCTAGGAAACCACTGCTAAGGACTGGCAACAAGCAGAAGAGACTTGTTTGGGCTAAAGAACACAAGGAATGGACATTAGACCTGTGGAAATCTGTGCTTTGGTCTGATGAGTCCAAATTTGAGATCTTTGGTTCCAACCACCGTGTCTTTGTGCGACGCAGAAAAGGTGAACGAATGGACTCTACATGCCTGGTTCCCACCGTGAAGCATGGAGGAGGAGGTGTGTTGGTGTGGGGGTGCTTTGCTGGTGACACTGTTGGGGATTTATTCAAAATTGAAGGAATACTGAACCAGCATGGTTACCACAGCATCTTGCAGCGGCATGCTATTCCATCCGGTTTGCATTTAGTTGGACCATCATTTATTTTTCAACAGGACAATGACCCCAAACACACCTCCAGACTGTGTAAGGGCTATTTGACCAAGAAGGAGAGTGATGGGGTGCTGCGGCAGATGACCTGGCCTCCACAGTCACCAGACCTGAACCCAATCGAGATGGTTTGGGGTGAGCTAGACCGCAGAGTGAAGGTAAAAGGGCCAACAAGTGCTAAGCATCTCTGGGAACTCCTTCAAGACTGTTGGAAGACCATTTCAGGTGACTACCTCTTGAGGCTCATCAAGAGAATGCCAAGAGTATGCAAAGCAGTAATCAAAGCAAAAGGTGGCTACTTTGAATAACCTAGAATATAAGACATATTTTCAGTTTTTTTCACACTTTTTTGTTAAGTATATAATTCCACATGTGTTAATTAATAAAAAAAATAAAAATAACACACATAAGGCCTGTAAAGACCCAAGCAATACAGTTGTGATGTTATTTTATCTGCACACTGAACAGCATAAAAAAAAAAAAATCTAAAACAATTACGACAGAATTGCCCTTTTTGTCTGTCGGCTGCTGAAAAACCATTATAAAAAGCAATTAAAAAGACTTATGTTCCCCAAAATGGCATCAATAAAAATGTCAGTTCTTCCCACAAAAAATAAACCCTCAAACAATTCCATTAACAAAACAATAATTATAGGGGTCGTCCAGTTTCTAATATTGATAGCCTATCTTAAGGATGTATATTAGATTTCTAGGGGTCCAACACCCGGGACCCCCACAGATCAACATTACTGCAAGCCCTGCTGTTCACTCACTGTACAAACTGTAGCAGTGAGTGTGGGTACTGCAGCGCTGTCACTTTGAAATATTTTTACCATGTAGTGAATTTATTAAAAATAAAACCTGTAAGAAAATGTGCGGTGACCAGATGGAAGGTAACGCTGCAGTTGGGATTGCGGGGTGCAAACAGCGCAGACTTGTCACGGTCTCTGGGCACGAGGGCGCAGCGCTGGTGCTGTCCCATGTTACCACCACTGGTACCGGTGATGAGGGGGCTGCACAAATGTTGGTGGTGATTGTTCCCCCGGGGCGCTTCCCCTATACTGTGCTGACTGGTGGTGTTTGGGGCGCCCTGATGTTGTCGGTGCAGAGTCAGACACAGAAACGGTTGTAAAGTTGAACTTTTACTTCCATGGGTGTGGAGGCACAAATGCTTAAACAGTTTCTTCAATACAAAACAACGGGGTACGCCTGGTGACACAGCAAAGTCCTGGGGTGCAGGGTAGACTTGATGAAAGGTGTTCCTAGCCCCTTATACTTCAGTGTTACAGCCCTAAGGTGCGTCTGGGCTCCTATTTGGCTCATAGGAGGATGCCCACCATGATACTAGCACATAATATTCCCCACTCACGTTATGTGGTCCTGATAGCTCAGAGTTTCGGGGTGCAATAGTCAGGGTGGCAGGATATTCCACAGGTCTGGCCTTGGCCCCTGGATCCTGTGATACTTGCTATGGAGCACGTGTTCCAGAATGTTCTCTCCACAGTCTCATGCTGACAAGATAATGATGCTTGACTTCCTTCAGGGCGATGGCTAGGCAGACAGGGGACAGGATCTTCTGAATAGCTGGAGTATGTCAGCTCTCCAACCTTCCTGGGCCTGTCTAGGACTTGAGATTCCTGCACTAAACTCACTGCTTTCTTCACAGGACATCACACTTATCTCCTCACCTCCTCCTCCTAACACTCCACACTTCTAACTCCTCACACGCAGAACCTTCCTGCAGGGGTGTTACCATGGGTACCCAGTGATCAGCTGACTCCTCCCCTTTTCCCAGGCGATGTCCTCCCATTGGACATTTGGTTACTATTCAATCCTATGGGAGGTGTAATGCATGTGTGAGGCTCACTAGGTGGCGCTGTGTTGTGTGAGACTCAGGACCCCCTGCTATGTCACACAGGCTATGAAGCAACAGGAAATAATACAATGCACAGAGATCACCCTCAGCCCAGCCATAGCCAGCTCTGGGATGCCACAAATGGAGCAATTGCAGTTTTTTTTACAATACCACCCCATTCTGATTTTTTCGAGTTGCTCAGTACATTCTATGGAATATTAAATGATACAATTATGAAGTTCAATTTATCCCACAAAAAAATAAGGTCTCACTGAACTCTATGGATGGAAAAATAGGGACTAAAAAACAAAAATGGTTGCAGCAGGAAAGGTTTAAATACTCTTATCAAAGCAATGTAGCTTGTTGGCACCCCCCAGTGACATTCAGCAAAAAGGGCATATGTCCCTATTGCCACCGTTAACTGTCAATCACCACTAAAGAGAGGTAGGGAAGCTGTACTGCACTTTGGAATAGCATGTCTCCATGTCATATAAGATGCCACCAGAGGCAGGGCTGTTACAGTGCTGGCCAAAAGTATTGGCACCCCTGCAATTCTGTCAGATAATACTCAATTTCTTCCAGAAAATGATTGCAATCACAAATGCTTTGGTAATAATATCTTCATTTAATTTGTCTTCCATGGAAAACCACAAAAAGAATTGTCAAAAAGCCAAATTGGATATAATTCCACACCAAACATAAAAAAGGGGGTGGACAAAAGTATTGGCACCCTTTGAAAAATCATGTGATGCTTCTCTAATTTGTGTAATTAACAGCACCTGTTACTTACCTGCGGCACATAACAGGTGGTGGCAATAACTAAATCACACTTGCAGCCAGTTGAAATGGATTAAAGTTGACTCAACCTCTGTCCTGTGTCCTTGTGTGTACCACATTGAGCATGGAGAAAAGAAAGAAGACCAAAGAACTGTCTGAGGACTTGAGAAGCAAAATTGTGAGGAAGCATGAGCAATCTCAAGGCTACAAGTCCATCTCCAAAGACCTGAATGTTCCTGTGTCTACTGTGCGCAGTGTCATCAAGAAGTTTAAAGCCCATGGCACTGTGACTAACCTCCCTAGATTTGGACGGAAAAGAAAAATTGACGAGAGATTTCAACGAAAGATTGTGCGGATGGTGGCTAAAGAACCTCGACTAACATCCAAACAAGTTCTAGCTGCCCTGCAGTCCGAGGGTACAACAGTGTCAACCCGTACTATCCGTCGGCGTCTGAATGAAAAGGGACTCTATGGTAGGATACCCAGGAACACCTCACTTCTGACCCAGAGACATAAAAAAGCAAGGCTGGAGTTTGCCAAAACTTACCTGAGAAAGCCAAAAACTTTTTGGAAGTATGTTCTCTGGTCAGATGAGACAAAAGTAGAGCTTTTTGGGAAAAGGCATCAACATAGAGTTTACAGGAAAAAAAAAGAGGCCTTCAAAGAAAAGAACATGGTCCCTACAGTCAAACATGGCGGAGGTTCCCTGATGTTTTGGGGTTGCTTTGCTGCCTCTGGCACTGGACTGCTTGACCATGTGCATGGCATTATGAAGTCTGAAGACTACCAACAAATTTTGCAGCATAATGTAGGGCCCAGTGTGAGAAAGCTGGGTCTCCCTCAGAGGTCATGGGTCTTCCAGCAGGACAATGACCCAAAACACGCTTCAAAAAGCACTAGAAAATGGTTTGAGAGAAAGCACTGGAGACTTCTAAAGTGGCCAGCAATGAGTCCAGACCTGAATGCCATAGAACACCTGTGGAGAGATCTCAAAATGGCAGTTTGGAGAAGGCACCCTTCAAATCTCAGGGACCTGGAGAAATTTGCCAAAGAAGAATGGTCTAAAATTCCAGCAGAGCATTGTAAGAAACTCATTGATGGTTACCGGAAGCGGTTGTTCGCAGTTATTTTGTCTAAAGTTTGTGCTACCAAGTATTAGGCTGAGGGTGCCAATACTTTTGTCCGGCCCATTTTTGGAGTTTTGTGTAAAATGATCAATAATTTGACTTTTTTTTTCATTCTCTTTTGTGTTTTTTCATTGCAAGCAAAATAAATGAAGATATTATTACCAAAACATTTGTGATTGCAATCATTTTCTGGAAGAAAATTAGTATTATCTGACAGAATTGCAGGGGTGCCAATACGTTTGGCCAGCACTGTAGATCCCACTTGTGGACTGCCTCCATGGTATTCTACATACATTATACTGTTGGGCCTTTCTTTTTGCTGGCTTCACTTGTCAATTACCTTTACCAGATTTACTGTTCACAATTACTGTGTTCTTACCTTTTTACTTTGTACATGATAGTACACAATCATTAAAGGGTTTGTCCAGGCTAAAATTTTATTTTTTAATTCGGCCAGGCGAGGTGAAAAAAATAAAAAAAAAAACATACTCACCTGTCCCCGATGCCTCCCAGTGTGGTTCGGTCTCCCCGCTCCGTTTTTTTCTCTCTGCCGGTGGAAGTCCCTGCCGCATGTGACCACTGAGGCCAATCTGCGGACTCAGTGGAAGGGACTCAGGGACCCCACAGCCAGCGAGGACTTACGCAACAGCCGGGCAGCAGGACTAGACCACGCTGGGAGGATACCAGAGTACCTGGGGCAGGTGAGTATGGGTTTTTTATTTTTCACCTCCCCGACCTAGTTAAAAATAATATTTTAGCCTGGACAACCTCTTTAATATTGGTTAGTTTTTTGATCATTTCAGAAATCTATATAGCCATCCGAGGGTCAGTAATCCAAAGCATTCTATCCATTTTATATATGTGTTGCATAATTTCCCACAATTTCTCTATGAAACGTAAAAAAGCTTTTTTGGATTATCTGAAACTACACTCAGATATAATTTTCTAAATTACTCCCCCTTCATATAAAAGATCCATAAGTGCAGGGGCCCCAAGCTACAGAGGGGCCCACTTGGCTGCCGGGTGCTAACTGTGGCTGCTGTTTTTTTTTTTTTTTTTTTTTAATAGACTGTTACAGCAGATAACAGGTCCTGTTTACTTACCAATCCCCGTTCCTGCTCATGGCTGCCATCACTTCCACTTCAGCTGTTTAGGGGGCCACATGTGTCCCATATCACGTTGCTGATGCTGAAAAGCGTCAGAATGTCGCTCACAGAGACGTGATATGGGACACATCGAGCCCCTGGAGAGCAGAAGTGGAAGCAAAGGCAGCTGTGAGTAGGAACATGGATCAGTAAGTAGGGCACACTGCAAGAGTATTTTGTTGGGTGAACCCTGCGAGATTCATCACCCCGCGTGGATCGTATGTTTGATCACCTCCCCTGGGTCTCCAATCATTACACTTGGAGGGTCTGAAAAGACCCTTAGTATAATATTAGTTCTTGGGGGGAGAACCCCAAAAATTTCAGCCTCTGCCAAACCCAAACTTTTTGCAATATTTGCAAGGAACACAGTAGGGGCTGCTATGAGACATACTACTATGTTCAGGGGCCACAATGGGACATTATACTGTGTGCAGGGGCCGCTATGGTATATTATACTATGTGAAGGGGCCGCTATGGGGGACATTATAGTGTGTGGAGGGGCCACTATGGGACATTATACTGTGTGGAGTGGCCACTATGGACATTATACTGTGTGTATGGGCCGCTATGGGACATTATATGTCGACGGCTCCATTTTTAGCAGGCCCAGGCCCGAAATACCTCGACAACCCGGCTGCACTGGAAGTGCTGGCCACATCACTTCCGGCCCACACTATGGCTGATCTGGCTGCTAGACCGGGGAGCGTGCCTGAAGGGCGAACCACCAACACCTGGCCTCCATGCACCACCACCCCTACCTCACCAAGGACATCAGCGCTTCCAGGTATAACATGGTGAGAAGCACTGCTGAACACGTCTGTCTGCTACCACTTCTTTCTGCTAAACTTCCTGACTGACCCTAGTCTCACCCCTGCACTAACCTTTAATACATCTAACCCCAAACCTATTTTTCCCACTCTAACTCTCTTCTCTATTAACCCCTTTGTTTCCTAATCCTCCCCCCATCATGTAGGCATTATCCCAAGTGTCTAGGGCCTTGCCTTATCAAGCACTTAAATGGTGTACTTCTGTAAAGATTGCAGTTTTCACTTTTCATTATTAGCTGCACCTTCAATTCTTGAAATTAAATTAATGCAATGCTCAAGGGTTATAAATGTTGGCAGTGTTGTAGTTTGCCAAAATGGGGTCACGTGTCTGCGGATTCCACTTTACTGGCAACTCAGTGGCTCTGCAAAAGTGGCATGATGTCCAAAAACCAAACTGTGCTCCTAAAACCATAATAGTACTCCTTCCCTTCTGTGCCCGGCTGTGCCCAAACAGTAGTTTATACCCGCATATGACATTGTTAAATACAGTGCCTTGCGAAAGTATTCGGCCCCCTTGAACTTTTCAAGATTTTGCCACATTTCAGGCTTCAAACATAAAGATATAAAATTTTAATTTTTTGGTGAAGAATCAACAACAAGTTGGACACAATTGTGAAGTGGAATGAAATTTATTGGTTATTTTAAACTTTTGTAAAAAATAAAAAACTGAAAAGTGGGGCGTGCAATATTATTCGGCCCCTTTACTTTCAGTGAAGCAAACTCACTCCAGAAGTTCAGTGAGGATCTCTGAATGATCCAATGTTGTCCTAAATGACTGATGATGATAAATATAATCCACCTGTGTGTAATCAAGTCTCCGTATAAATGCACCTGCTCTGTGATAGTCCCACATCCCAAGGAGCACTGTGCAAGCGATCATATTGTAATGGAAGAAGTATCAGACCACTGCAAATCTACCAAGACCCGGCCATCCCTCTAAACTTTCATCTCAAACAAGGAGAAGACTGATCAGAGATACAGCCAAGAGGCCCATGATCACTCTGGATGAACTGCAGAGATCTACAGCTGAGGTGGGAGAGTCTGTCCATAGGACAACAATCAGTCGTACACTGCACAAATCTGGCCTTTATGGAAGAGTGGCAAGAAGAAAGCCATTTCTCAAAGATATCCATAAAAAGTCTTGTTTAAAGTTTGCCACAAGCCATCTGGGAGACACACCAAACATGTGGAAGAAGGTGCTCTGGTCAGATGAAACCAAAATCGAACTTTTTGGCCACAATGCAAAATGATATGTTTGGCGTAAAAGCAACACAGCTCATCACCCTGAACACACCATCCCCACTGTCAAACATGGTGGTGGCAGCATCATGGTTTGGGCCTGCTTTTCTTCAGCAGGGACAGGGAAGATGGTTAAATTTGATGGGAAGATGGATGGAGCCAAATACAGGACCATTCTGGAAGAAAACCTGTTGGAGTCTGCAAAAGACCTGAGACTGGGACAGAGATTTATCTTCCAACAAGACAATGATCCCAAACATAAAGCAAAATCTACAATGGAATGGTTCACAAATAGACATATCCAGGTGTTAGAATGGCCAAGTCAAAGTCCAGACCTGAATCCAATCGAGAATCTGTGGAAAGAGCTGAAAACTGCCATTCACAAACGCTCTCCATCCAACCTCACTGAGCTCGAGCTGTTTTCCAAGGAAGAATGGGCAAGAATTTCAGTCGCTCCATGTGCAAAACTGATAGAGACATACCTCAAGCGACTTGCAGCTGTAATCGCAGCAAAAGGTGGCACTACAAAGTATTAACTTAAGGGGGCCGAATAATTTGTCACGCCCCACTTTTCAGTTTTTTATTTTTTACAAAAGTTTAAAATATCCAATAAATTTCGTTCCACTTCACGATTGTGTCCCACTTGTTGATTCTTCACCAAAAAATTAAAATTTTATATCCTTATGTTTGAAGCCTGAAATGTGGCAAAAGGTTGAAAAGTTCAAGGGGGCCAAATACTTTCGCAAGGCACTGTACGTTATCTGGGTTCAACAGTGTCATACATGTAGGCATAAACTGCTGTTTTGGGCACACTGGGTGCAGATGCGAAGGAGCGCTATGTGCTTTTGGAGCGCAGATTTAGATTGTTGGTTTTGGGACACCGTGTCACATTTGCAGAAACCTTAAAATTGCTCATGCAAAATGGGATCACTTCTTGGGAAATTCCAATTTACTGGCATCTCCAGGGCTTTGAAAAAAAACAACATAGTGTCTAAAAAGTCCCTCTAAATCTATACTCCAAAAGCTAATAAGCACATTGCTCCTTCCCTTATGAGCCCTCCTGTGTGGCCAAGCAGCAGTTTACACCCATATACAGTGGGGGAAAAAAAGTATTTAGTCAGCCACCAATTGTGCAAGTTTTCCCACTTAAAAAGATGAGAGAGGCCTGTAATTGACATCATAGGTAGACCTCAACTATGAGAGACAAAATGAGAAAACAAATCCAGAAAATCACAATGTCTGATTTTTAATTTGCAAATTATGGTGGAAAATAAGTATTTGTTCAATAACAAATGTTCATCTCAATACTTTGTTATATATCCTTTGTTGGCAATGACAGAAGTCAAACGTTTTCTGTAAGTCTTCACAAGGTTGGCACACACTGTTGCTGGTATGTAGGCCCATTCCTCCATGCAGATCTCGTCTAGAGCAGTGATGTTTTGGGGCTGTCGCTGGGCAACATGGACTTTCAACTCCCTCCAAAGGTTTTCTATGGGGTTGAGATCTGGAGACTGGCTTGGCCACTCCAGGACCTTGAAATGCTTCTTACGAAGCCACTTCTTCGTTGCCCTGGTGGTGTGCTTGGGATCATTGTCATGCTGAAAGACCCAGCCACGTTTCATCTTTAATGCCCTTGCTGATGGAAGGAGGTTTGCACTCAAAATCTCACGATACATGGCCCCATTCATTCTTTCAGCGACAGCCCAGGGCCTCGCGCACTGTCTCCCTCCCCCGCACTCACCGGGACTCCTTCTCTCCTCCGCGCAGTCCCCTTCTCGGCTGCTTTCTCTGCGGCTCCTCCTGACCTGTCTCCCCGCACCGGCGCTCCCTCCAGGATAGGCCTCAGGCGGCCGCCATCTTGGGGACTCCTCCTCATGTATCCCGGGCACCATCTTCAGATGCATCCTGCAGGCGGGATGCCAACTTGCAGGTACTGTCTGCTGCAGCCCTCCCCCCCACCCTCAAAACTCAGCAGAACAGTACCATGTCCCAGAGTGGCTGGGACCACCAAACTGGACTTTCCTCCCTCCTGGGGGCCCCCCCTGGCCCTGCGCCCCTTCCTACCATGCCGTCTGTACACCTCCCTCTGGGTGTCCAAGGGGTGGCGGGGCCGGTGGCGGTGGAGAGCCCAGGGGGCATGCTGTCATCAGGTCCCACGCCGGTCCCCCACCCCCTTCCTCAATCTGTCCAAGAACCTCCCTTACAGTGGCAATCTATACTACAGCAATTGCCTACCAGGCAGGACTTTCAGCAAGACTTCAAACTTCTCATTGATGAGGTTAAACACACCTTTAAGCAAGAACTTGCCGTGGTGCGCGCTGACCTGTGCCAATTAGTGGATACACTGGAGTCCTCTCAGGATGAGACCCGTAACTATGTCTCCCAAATGAATGATGTGGTCTCTACCCAGTCCGAGATTCTTAAAGCAACCACTTGCCACCTAGAGGAACTGGACAACCACGGTAGAATGCACAACATCAGAGTCCGCGGCCTCCCGGAGGCCACGGGGGAGGGGGATTTAAAGGCTACTCTGGAGGCCATCTTTAACATGCTTTTGGGTAAGCCACCTGAACACCGCATCAAATTGGACAGAGCACATAGGGCCCTTCGTCCCAATGGCGCTACCGCTGCACCAAGGGACGTTATTTGCTGTGTGCAGGACTTTGAACTCAAAGAAGCTATTATGGCCCAGGCCCGCTCTAACAAAGATTTCAATTTTGACGGTGCTAAAGTCCAGCTTTACCCTGACCTGTCCTGGATCACCCTGCAAAAACGGCGTTTGCTCCGACCTCTCCTCTCAACTCTAAGGGAACACCAGCTTCAGTACCGGTGGGGCTTCCCTTTTGCTCTCATTGTCAGGAGAAATGGTCGAACTATCACTTTGAAATCTCACGCTGACCTGAAGGATTTCTGTGCTGCCCTGGATGTTCCCCTCCCTACGCTGGAAGATTGGGTCTCTGCTGCCCTCCCCCCTCCGGCCCCGGTTTGGACTACTGTCCAGCCGAGAAGACGACGTCTGCCATATCCGGACTCAGCTTCTGGCGCTGGGTCATCCCATTTGTCACACCGGGTTTCCCCCCCTTGATTTAACCTGGCCCTTTGATGACTTTCTTTTTTTTGCTTCCATACAGGATTGGTGCTGCGTTAGTTAATGCTGGTACCAGCACATTTCTTAAGTGTGGTTGGTTTTTCCTCTGTTATCTTATTGGCTTGATTTATTAGTATTGCTATTGTTTATTTTATATGTGTGGCAGGGGAGGCTGACGGGAGTCTCTCCTGGCTTGATTGACTGGCTATCTGCTGCTAGCTGGCCCCTCAGCCTCGTCTCCCACCCCTTAGGGGTACGTTGCCATGGTTTTTAACTGCTTACACGGCACTTTGTTATATCGGCGGATTTACATTGGTCTTAAACCCTTGTATACCCTACTAGTCCCTACCGGGAGATCTTTTTCCCGGTAATGGTGTTGTTTTATTGTAATTTACTTTCCTTGTTTTGCTTTCCATCTTGTCTTTCCCCCTCTCCTCTCGTTCTTTTCTGTGTACTCCAGGTGTGGTCCTCACTCATCCTGACGAGACGTCGGCAAGCCTCCTGGACAAGGCTCTGCTTCCCCTGGGACTCTGCACCCTCATTGATTCCTTGTGGTAGGCCTCGTCCCCTTGCGCCCCTCCCTTCATCCTGAGTTATGGCTAAAATTGTATCCCTTAATGTTAAAGGCCTTAACTCCAATGTGAAGCATAGGTTAGCCCTGACGGAACTGCGTGCCCTTAAGGCTGATATAGCATTTCTTCAGGAGACCCATTTTGACAGCACCTGTAACTTTAACTTTGCCTTGCGTTTTTTCCCAACAATTTATTCGGCCACTCACTCTAAAAAGCGATCGGGGACTGCCATTCTTATCTCCTCATCATGCCCCCTGGAGGTCACTACCTCCGTCCTAGATCCTTTGGGGCGGTTTGTGATTCTCCACGGTAGGCTTGAGGGCCAGCCAATCACCCTCTGTAACCTCTATGCCCCTAATTCCTCCCAACCTGATTTTCTTACTAAGGTCCTTAATAAATTGGAAGCTTTACCCCCTGCTGCCCTTATTGTTGGAGGGGACTTTAACTTGTCTTTTTCGGACTCTATGGATTACCATTCCCTGTCAGGTACTTCCCGTCGCCTTTCCCGGCGTAGACTTTCAGCTCACTTCCGTCGCATAATCCGTCGGTATTCTCTCTATGACCTCTGGAGGATTAACTATCCGACTGACCGGTCTTAAACGTTCTATTCGGCCCCTCATCAGACCCATTCCAGAATAGATTACTTTTTTGGGAATGCTCTGGCTCTGTGCCTTCTTCGAGATGCCTCGATTGGCTCCATCACCTGGTCTGACCATGTGCCAATCTCCTTAGTATTGCGTGCTGGTTCGGTCCGCACCAGAATATGCCATTGGCGACTTAATGAGGGTCTCCTTCAGAGGGTACAGACTCGTGAGGAGCTCTGTACTCACCTAAAAACGTTTTTCGAACTTAATCTGGGATCTGTATCTTCCGTGGCGACGTTGTGGGAGGCCCATAAAGCTGTGATGAGGGGACATTGTATTGCCTTGGGCACCCGGCTAAAACGGGACGCTAATGCACGGCTTGAGGAGCTTCGGCTCCGTCTACAATATGCAGAGACTCACATGGCATCTAGCCCGTCGCGGGCCCTCCTTAAAACCTTGATAGATCTTCGGGCCCAGATTAGGGAGACCCTTCTTCAAAAGACCACCAAGTTACTGCTTTACACTAGGCAGCGGTACTATGATAGGGCCAATAAACCCCATAAGCTTTTGGCTAGTCAACTGCGAGACCGAACGGAGAAGGGTTCGGCTTATGCGCTGCAGCGATCTGACGGGGCCGTTGTGTACGACCCTAGTGAGATTGCGCGTCTATTTCATGCCTTTTACTCAGACCTGTACTCCCTCCTATCGGACTTACCCCCTGATCCTGCGACGCGCTCAGCATTATTACAGGACTTCCTGTCTTCCTGTAATTTGCCTGTTCTTTCCCCGGAAGACCTTGCTCTTCTTAACAAACCTATCACGACGGACGAGGTCTCCCAAATGCTCCAGGAACTCCCTAATGGGAAATCGCCTTGCCCTGATGACCTCACCTACCTATACTACAAGGTATTTGTGTGCGGAATTGATCCCGCATCTTGTTTCCCTATTTACGGCCTTTCTATCGGGCGAACCAATCCCTGATTCTATTTCACACTCTTTTCTAACCCTCATCCCGAAACCTGATAAGGACCACCTAGATTGCAGGAATTACAGGCCCATATCACTTCTGAATACGAATCTCAAGCTGTTTACCAAGATTCTGGCGTCCAGACTTAACATGTGCCACCCCTCCCTGATCTTTAAAGATCAGGTGGGCTTTGTACCTTGCCGCCAGGGAGGTGATAATACCAGGAGAACCATCGATCTTATAGACGTGGCATATCGTTCTGGTTCCGAACTCTTGGTACTCAGCTTGGACGCAGAAAAGGCGTTTGATCGTCTGGGATGGCCCTTTTTATTTGAGGCCCTGGCCACGTTTGGCTTTGCGGGTCCCTTCTTGACAGCAATCAAGGGTCTTTACTCCTCCCCGTCGGCCACTGTCAAGCTTCCTCACGCCTCGTCTCCCCCGTTTCGTCTGCACAACGGCACTAGACAGGGTTGCCCTCTATCCCCTCTTCTTTTTGTACTCTGTATTGAGCCACTGGTGGCGGCCATCCGTCTGAGCCCTGATATTACGGGTGTTCGTGTACGCAAGCGAGAATTCAAGCTTTCCCTGTTCGCTGATGATACTCTCCTGACCCTTACTAACCCCCATGTATCCCTTCCCAACCTCCATGGCCTCCTTTCCCGCTTTGGCCGTCTGTCTGGTTATAAGGTCAATACTTCAAAGACAGAGGCCTTACCTATTCAAAATCCCCCCGTCTAGCTTGGCTGGCCTTCAGGCCGCCTTTCGATATAGATGGCAGCCCTCCTCGCTAAAATACTTGGGCATATATTTAACTGGATACTTTTCCCAATTATACCAGGCAAATTTCCCCTCCCTTTTTAGACATATTCGGGCCCTACTTACTAAGTGGTTGGTACTGCCTCTGTCTCTCTTTGGCCGGATCAACGCAGTGAAGATGTCTATCCTGCCTAAGCTGCTTTATTATTTTGAGACCCTCCCTGTCCCGGTGCCCCTTAGGGACCTCCGGGCGCTGCAGGGCTCAATCCTCCGATTTGTTTGGGCTGGAGGGAGACACAGGCTTTCTAGGCAGCTTATGATGACCTCTAGGGAGAGAGGTGGCCTTTCTCTCCCCAATCTAGTTTTATACTACTGGGCGGCCCACTGAGGGTCCCAGCTTGGTCCACCCTCCAGGCTTACTCTAAGTGGATGGAGATCGAGAAGCTGTGGCTAGCTCCGCAACATCCTAATTCCCTGCTTTGGACTGGTCCTCACTCCCCTCCCTGGAGTGCCTTGTTAGGCCCTATGGCACTCACGAGAGATATTTGCCGCACATGTGTATCCCGTTTCCCCCTCTTCTCCTCGTGTTCCTCCATGACCGCTTTCCTTCTTCACCCTAATTACCCGCCTGGACTCACTGGACCGGTAGTGGGTCCTTGGCTGAGAGCGGGCCTTTTTCGGTACGCTGACAACATTGATTATAGGACCCGGGCTCTTTTACCATTTGCTGATCTCCAGTCCGGATTTGGCCTGCCCCAGTCCAGTGAGTTCACGTATATCCAGGTCTCCCATCTGGCCTCCTCTATTTTTCAAGGCCCCACAGCACCCATCCCTACGCTTTTTGAGAAACTTTGTAAAACGGGTGTTGGGACAACAGGGCTTATTTCTGATATATACCGCCTTCTTTCGAATACCACCCCAGATGCTTTGCCCCAACATACCTATATGTCACGGTGGGAGACCTATTTGGGGACACCCATCTCGAGAAACGATTGGTCCCTCATATGGAGTAGAGCACCCAGGACTTCTAGATGTGTTACACAAAAAGAAAATATTTTTAAGATGTTAATGCATTGGTATCACAGCCCAGCTGCACTTCACTCTTTTGACAAGAATGTCCCAGACTGCTGCTGGCGGTGTGGCACCCGTCCCGCACATATTTTTCATCTCTTTTGGACCTGCCCCCTGCTCCAGCCCTATTGGCGCCAGGTCCGGGGTCTCCTGGAAGGGGTCCTGGGTGTTAGCCTTCCCCTGTCCCCTAGGACTTACCTTCTTAACCTCCCTCCCCCTGATATTTTGCGGCAGGCCCGCTCTACAGCTCCTGTTGCTCCTCCTTACTTCCGCTAGATGTCTGATTGCTAAACACTGGCGGCATCCAGCCCCCCCCCCCCGGCCCTGGAGGAGTTTTACGCTAGGATAAAAGATGTGCGCTCCCTGGAGTACCTGACGGCCCTTCTTAATAATGAGGAGGAGAGGTTCTGCCTGATCTGGAAACTGTGGGATGAGTTTTGGGCAGCCTGGCCTCTCTGATCCGGCTGCTGTGTGGCCCCTTACTTCCTGGATGTTCTTCTGTCACCCTTCTGTCCTCCTGTCTTGTCTGCCCCTGTTTGTAGTCGGATTCCTTGGCCTTTTTGGAGCCATTTCTGGCCAGTTTGTCTAATGCCTTGCAATTTATTGAGAATGCTGAGTAATCCCTGTCTGTCCTATGTTTGTTATGTTCAGTTATCTTATTTTTCTTGTATATTGTTATTCTCTCTGTATGACGAAAACTTTTAAAATAAACAGTTAAAAAAAAAAAAATCTGACAATTTGATTTTCTAGATATGTTTTCTCATTTTGTCTCTCATAGTTGAGGTCTACCTATGATGTCAATTACAGGCCTCTCTCATCTTTTTAAGTGAGAGAATTTGCACAATTGGTGGCTGACTAAATACTTTTTTCCCTACTGTATACAACTTTTTTGTAGTTTTAGGAATGTGTGTTTCTGGTGACACAAAGTGGGTACAACATATTTCTGTAATGGCATATTTCTATAAAGATTTCAATTTTCACTTTGTACATTAATTTTTGGGAAGCACTCTTGAACTCAAAATGATAATACCCCTTGAGAAATTCCTTGAGGGGTGTAGTTTCTAAAGTGGGGTCACTTTTTGGGGCTTTCTATTGTACTGGTACTTTAGGGGATCTGCAAATGCAACATGGCACCTAAAAACTATTGCAACAAAATCTTCCCTCTGAAAGCCAAATAGTGCTCTTTCCATTGCAAGCCCTACTATGTACCCATACAGCAGTTTATGACCACATATGGGATATTTCCATGTTCAGCAGAAATTGTGTAAAAAAACTATGGTGTTTTGTCTTCTTTAACCCCTTGTAAGAATAAAAAAAATCTGGGGCTAAATGGACTGTTTATTGTAAAAAAGTAATTTTTAATTTTTTACGTCCCAATGCTAATAACATCTGTGAAACAGCTGTGAGTTCAAAATGCTCACCACACCCCTTGACAAATTCTATGAGGGGTGTAGTTTCTAAAATGGGGTACCTTTTTGGTTGTTTTCATTGTACTGGTACTTTAGGGGCTCTGCAATTATGACATGGAACCCGAAAACTATTCCAACAAAAATCTGCTCTCCAAAAGCCAAATAGTGCTCTTTCCATTCTGGGTCCCACTATGTACCCACTAAGTCCTGCAAGCAGCACTTTTGTCTCCACATGTTTCGGTCGGAAACCAAATGGAAACCACACGGACCCCATTATAGTCTATGGGGTTCGCAGGTTTCTCAGGTAACTGCTTTTTTTTATGCGTATAGGTTTCCATTTGGGGGGGTCCCCAAGCGGACTCCTGAACGGAAACCTGAACGCAGATGTCTACCTAAGTAAGTAGACTTTGCTGGAATTTGCTGTACCGCTGTTAGAAAGTTTGTGAGAAATGTTGCAGAAAGGATATGCTGTGTCTATAGTGCACCAACCTTTCCTGAATGCACGCCATCGTCTGCGGCAACTGGGCTCCAACGGATGGACTGTTCTTTTCATTGCTGCAGCCATTAGTAATTCTGCATTGTGTTCTGTTATTTAGGAGTGCAAGCTGTTACCTGCAGTATGATTGCATGTGTGTGATGACTATCATCTGTGGGTCACTATCTAAGCCCTGTGCTATTCCCTATAGTTTTTTATACCCGCCAGGCCTATAGTCCATTCCCACCAATAGGGGGTTTAATACTATAGGATGTACCTGTGCATTGTCATGTGAATCAACTAAACATTTCTCTGTTCGCATTTTATTAAGTTTACCCTTGTTTACCCTTCCCATAATAAACCGGTTAAGTAGAGTGTGTACTGAGCTTAATTGGGGGTTTCCCGAGTCGACCCCTAGCAGAAGAGGAAGACCCTCCTGAATTCCTACAAAGCTCCTAGCAAGATTTGGGTGGAGGCACTGCGCCATAGTGAGGTGAGAACTACAACACACCCTGCTTACAGAGGTCGGCCCAAAGGGGTGTTACAATTGGAAAAAAAGTAACTTTTCATTTTCACGTCCCAATGTTAATAAAATCTGTGAAACAGTTGTGGAGTCAAAATGCTGACTAATACCCCTTGATAAATTCTGTTAAGGGTGTTGTTTCCAAAATTACACTTTTGGAGGTTTTCCATTGTATTAGTTCTCTAGGGGTTGTGCAAATGAGAGATGGCACCTGAAAACTATTCCAGCAAAATATGCTTTTCAAACACCCAGTGTTGCTCCTTCCCTTCACTGTGCTGCCGTGTGCCAAAATGGAAGTTTACATCCACATATGGGGCATTTTTGTGCTCAGGAGAAATTGCATAACAAAGTGTGAGATGACTTTTCTCCTTTAACCCCTTGTGAATGTGTTAATTTTAGGGCTAAATGAATGTATTATTTAAAATAAAATTAAATGTCTAAATTTCACCTCCGTCTTGTTTTAATTCCTGTGAAAATAAACTTCCCAAATGTTGTTTTGAATTATTTGAGGGGTGCAGTTTTGAAAATGCGGTGATTTATGGGGTTTCTAATATATAGGCCTTTATAATCCCCTTCAGAACTGAATTGGTCTCTAAAAAATTAGCTTGTAAAATTTTCTTATAAATCTGAAAAATCACTGTTTCACTTGTAAGCCTTCTAAAGTCCCAAATAAATTAAAAGACAATTAAAAGATGATGCCAATATAAAGCAGAAATAGTAGGTAATATTTATTTATGTATTTGGGTTGTATGACTGTCTGAAAAGCAGAGCATTTCACATTTTGAAAATTGCAATTATTTCCAAATTTCCATCAAATTTTCTATTTTTTTAATAAAAAAATACAAAAATATTGATTAACATGAAGTACAATGTGTCACAAAAAACAATCTCAAAATCACTTTAGTAAGTTATAGCGTCTCAAAGTTATTTCCATATAAAGTGACACATGACAGTTTTGATAAATGAGGCCTGATGTTTAAAGTACTTTTAAGCTATGTCCATAAGGGGTTGAACATTTTGCTGCAGTCGGTGGAGACAGAGTGCAGTCCATTTTGCCCACTGACCTAGAAGATTGTTTAACTTTTTATTAAAAACACTTCCCTCCTGAACCTCATTTGCAACTTTAACCTCTTCCTACTCTATGATGAAAATCACGTGGGCACTGCCAGTGTACCATCGCAATCACTGGCCTTTTAACCCTTTATATGCAGCAGTCAATAGTGACGTGTTACACGTAAAGTGGCAAAACAGAGGGAAGCTTGATTATGGGGTGCCAAGGAGTTGCCATGGCAGCCGGAATGCCTGGCCTTCGCCTCCTGCACTGCCATGTACAGAAGCCCATTAGGCAAAGCCAGAAGCTGGGTCTAATAGACTAAATGTCAGTGTTATACTGACATGTATAATACCATGCAATACAGAATTATTGCAGGGTATTATGCAAATAATCAAGAGTTTTTTATTCCTCACAGTGAAACCATAAGAAAAAAAATCTCCCAAAAAATGGAATAAAAAGTGTTCAAAAAGTTGAAAGCACCCCAAAAGAGTACAGATTAAAACTACAGCTCATCTAACAAAATATGCCCCTACAAAGCTCAATTAATTGAAAAATTAAAAAGTTATGGCTCTTAGAATATGACGATGCAAAAACAAAATTTTTATTTTAGAAAAGTGTTTTTATTGTGCAAAAGTAGTAACACTAAAAAACACTTTATTAATTAGGCATCTTTGTAATTGTATTGACCCACAGAATAAAGTTAGCATGTAATTTATTCCATATGATAAGATATGCATAACTAAACACAAAATAATAACCAAAAAAAATGAAGAATTGCTGTTCTTTTTGTTATTTCCCCCGCCAAAATAATAAAACATTTTTATGCATTTTATATAATCCAAAATGGTTTCATTTAAAAATACAACTTGTCATGGCAAAATCGAGCCATCATATGGGCACATCAATGGAAAAATATATAATAATAAAAAGTTATGGCTCTCAAAAGACAGGTTTGAAAAAAGTAAGCCTCATGCTGAAGGCCAAAGTAGGTTGTGTCATTAAGGGGTTAAGATATTTAAAGTATACCTCTAATTATAAAACAACTTTTGATAATTGTACAGTACAGGTGAATATGAGAAACTTTGTAATACAGTGGGGAAAAAAAAGTATTTAGTCAGCCACCAATTGTGCAAGTTCTCCCACTTAAAAAGATGAGAGAGGCCTGTAATTGAATCATAGGTAGACCTCAACTATGAAAGACAAAATGAGAAAACAAATCCAGAAAATCACATTGTCTTATTTTTAAAGAATTTATTTACAAATTATGGAGGAAAATAAGTATTTGGCCAATAACAAAAGTTCATCTCAATACTTTGTTATATATCCTTTGTTGGCAATGACAGAGGTCAAACGATTTCTGTAAGTCTTCACAAGGTTGGCACACACTGTTGCTAGTATGTTGGCCCATTCCTCCATGCAGATCTCCTCTAGAGCAGTGATGTTTTGGGGATGTCACTGGGCAACACGGACTTTCAACTCCCTCCAAAGGTTTTCTATGGGGTTGAGATCTGGAGACTGGCTTGGCCACTCCAGGACCTTGAAATGCTTCTTACGAAGCCTCTCCTTCATTTCCCTGGCGGTGTGCTTGGGATCATTGTCATGCTGAAAGACCCAGCCACGTTTCATCTTCAATGCCCTTTGTGAAGAATATCGCCTTGCCAAGCCTCTTGGCGTACCTGCGATCACCCTTCTAACCTTCCACTCACAACCCGTGAGCGGACAGAGTTCGTAGGATAGAATGAAACGAGCTGTATAAATTTTATATATTTAATAACCCAAGTGGGTCGGTACTAATTAATAGCATATACAGAAATATACAATATTAATATGATCAAGCATAAACATACAAGCATACAATGCGATGATACAGCACATAAAACAAAAATGGGAATAAAGTATAGAGGAATACCTGAGCTTAGTCTCTTAGCTGTGTCTCTTTCAGGCTCCACACAAAGACAAAGAAAAACTCACCCCCCCCCTCAGTGTGAGACCCTCCCCAGCTCCACCCTTCACCCCCCTTTGGACATCTGGGATATCACACTGACAATGATATGCACATAAAACCACTGGAGCGAATTGACCACCAATGTAAACACAGCTCTACATTCCTACAGATATGTGACTGATACGAATAGAGAATGATACATGTCCAAGAAAGATACATAAATTGAGGGTCTCATCATCACACCTCCCCTTTTTAGAGCGTGTCGGGAGGAAGGAAGAGCCTCTGTTTCTCTTCCACCCGCACCTCCGCAGCCTCACCCCGCCGGGACAGGCCATCGGCATTGCCATGGGCCTGGCTAGGCTTGTGCCGGATGTCATAGTTGTATTGCTGCAGCACCAGGCTCCAAAGTAACAACCGTCCATTCTGACCTGCAACACGTTTGATCCAGATCAGAGGGTTGTGATCCATCACCACGGTGAAGTGGCGCCCATACAAGTAAGGCTGCAGATGCTGCAAGGCCCAAACAATTGCTAGGCATTCCTTCTCCACTGTGGCGTAGGCCACCTCCCGCGGCAGAAGCTTTCGGCTGAGGTACTGCACCGGGTGCTCTTGCCCCGCTGAGTCAAGCTGGCTCAGTACGGCACCGAGTCCGTAGGTGCTGGCGTCTGTCTGTAGCACAAGCGGACGTGACTCATCATACGCCTGAAGTACAGGTGCGTTCGCCAGGGCTGCTTTCAGGGCCTGGAAGGAGCGCTCGCAAGCATCCGTCCACTGGACAGTTTGCGGCAACTTCTTGATGAGGTCCGTCAAGGGGGCAGCCAGAGCACTATAGTTCGGTACGAACTTGCTATAGTGCCCTGCCGTACCCAGGAAAGACATCACCTGTCGCTTGGTCCGGGGGGTTGGCCAGGACGTGATTACATCCAGCTTTTCAGGTTCTGGTTTCAGGGTTCCCCCACCTACCCGGTGTCCCAGGTATTGGACCTCGTGCATGCCCAGCTGACACTTTTCCGGTTTGATGGTCAAGCCCGCACTGTGGATCCGCCCCAGCACCTGCACCAGGTGCTGCAGGTGTTCCTCCCAAGTGGAGCTGAAGATGGCAATGTCATCCAGGTACGCAGTGGCAAACCCTTCGCATCCCGTCAGTAGGGAGTTGACCATCCCCTGGAAAGTGACAGGGGCATTCTTCATGCCGAATGGCATGACAGTGGACTCGTACAGTTCGAAAGGGGTGATAAAGGCCGATCGTTCCTGTGCCTGGGGAGACAGGGGGATCTGCCAGTATCCCTGACTCAAGTCCATGATGAACAAGTACTGGGCCTTACCTAACCGGTCAAGCAGGTCGTCGTTGCGCGGCATGGGGTACGCGTCGTCGACTGTAACCGCATTAAGTTCCCTGTAGTCTACACAGAACCGGGTGGTCCGGTCCTTTTTGGGCACAAGAACCACAGGTGAAGCCCATGCACTGTGAGAGGGTTGAATCACCCCCAGTTCCAGCATTTTGTCAATCTCCTTGCGCATCTGGACCTGTGCCTCTGAGGAGACGCGATATGGCGACCGCCGGATAGGGGCATGATTCCCGATATCCACATCGTGAATGGTCTGGTCAGTCCTCCCAGGCTTCGCGCAGAACAGACCAGGTAGGGAGTACAAAACTCCATCCAGCTGGGCAGCTGGGCCTCAGCCAGCTTCTTGTTGGACCCATCCTCCTGAAAATGGGCAAGCAAGTCAACAAGGTCTTCTTCTTCCCCCTCCTCTAGCAGACTGCATACCGGAAAGGCACTAGCTTCCCGGTCATGATGATCCTTCATCATGTTGACATGGAAGACTTTATGCCTGTTTCGGCCTGGATCAACAGTGACGAGGTAGCTGACGCTGTTTACCTGCTGGTGCACGACGTATGGACCGGTCCATTTCGCCTGAAGCTTGTCCTGGGGCTCAGGGACTAGGACCCATACTTTCTGCCCCGGCTGGTATGTTCTCTCACGGGCATTCTGATCATACCAGCGCTTCTGGTCGGCCTGAGCCTGGATCATGTTGTCATGCACCAGCTGCGCCATAGCCTGCATTTGGTCACGGAATCGCAGGAAATACTCCACGACTGGCACACCTTGGATGGCCGTTTCTCCTTCCCAGGACTCTTTCACAAGAGTTAGGGGCCCACGTACACGTCTCCCGTACAAGAGCTCAAAGGGGGAGAACCCCGTTGAGGCTTGAGGCACCTCCCGGTAAGTGAACAGCAGGTGTGGGAGATAAGGCTCCCAGTCGCGCCCGTGGGACTCGACTAACATCCTGAGCATCTGCTTCAGGGTGCCATTGAACCGTTCACACAGGCCATTGGTCTGTGGGTGATACGGGCTGGACACCGGATGTTGCACCTCTGTTACCTTACACAGGCCTTGCATCAAGGCAGACATGAACTGGGTACCTTGGTCTGAGAGCATCTCTCTGGGAAATCCAACACGGGAGAAGATGCCTACCAAAGCCTTGGCCACTACATCAGCCCGGGTGGAAGACAGAGCAACAGATTCCGGGTACCTAGTAGCATAGTCTACTACCGTTAATATGAAACGTTTCCCGGTGCGACTGGGAATGGAGAGGGGTCCAATGAGATCCACAGCCACCCGCTGGAAAGGTTCGGTTATGATGGGCATAGGTATCATTGGGGCTTTTGAGCCTTGCCCCGCCTTGCCCATCCTCTGACAAGTGTCACATGAATGGCAATATTTAGCTACATCTGTCCCCATTTTAGGCCAGTAGAATAAGTGGCTGAGGCGAGCCTTGGTCTTAGCGATCCCCAGGTGGCCTGCCAGTGGAATATCATGAGCAATCCGCAACAACGCCACCCGATAGGGTTGGGGTACCACCAAATGTTTCTCCCTGAGCCGACTTTCTTTTCCCTTTGTGGGGATAGTTTCCCGGTACAACCTCCCTTGCTTCCAGTACACTCGGTCCTTGTCCGACTCCAAGGGAGGTTGAGCAGTACACCCCTTCAATGCGTCCAGACTGTGGTCAGCTTGGACAGCGTCCCTGAACTCCTGACTGGAACCA
This sequence comes from Leptodactylus fallax, assembly GCA_947044405.1. Classification (NCBI taxonomy): domain Eukaryota; kingdom Metazoa; phylum Chordata; class Amphibia; order Anura; family Leptodactylidae; genus Leptodactylus; species Leptodactylus fallax. The sequence continues at coordinate 1,203,791 of CAMRHE010000050.1, read as the reverse complement.
GACAGAAGAGATGTGCATGTCACATATCCGCCGGGCTCCTCCGGCTCCCGTGTGGGGAGGCTAGTCATGGCGGTCTCAGTGCCCTCTCCGGGTGACAGAAGGAACGGCTCAGGGGTCGGAGCGCCTTCCACCCCTCTAGCACTCTGGCTGCGGGTTACCACCGCAACACCAGCAGTCCGTTCCTCATCCGGATCGGCCCTGAGATCCCCGTGACTCACCTGACCACCTGGCACATTGTCATCGGTTGGGGTTACCCCCAGCATCTCAGAAGAGCTACCCTGGAAATCTGCAAGGCAAGAATTAGCAATTACATTGACATTGCATTCATTCATTGATTCACAGTGAACTGCATGGGTGAATGGCTCAGCCAGGGTCACACTGAAGGGGCTATCACCACCCGCAGATGTGGACGGGGCTACAGCCAGGTTAACATTCCACAGTCCCTCATTCACATGCTCACTGATTCCTTTAGCTGGGCGCACAGCAGGGGGAAACAAGCAGCTGACCCCTCCCTCTGCCTGTGTGACAGGCTTCAACACCACATTAAAATCATCCTTCAGTACAGACATTTTGTCACAGCGAGGTGGGGCTACTCCCACCCCATATTGGGACACCAAGGGCCCCAAATCTGTTCCCAATAGTACATTGGCAGGCAGATTAGACATTAGCCCCACATCACGCATTCCTTTTCCCGCACCCCAGTCCAAATGGACGCAAGCCATGGGCACAGTTAAGCGTTCTTGTCCAATACCCCTCAGGGTCAGAGTTTTTCCAGGGATAATACTGTCCGCAGGGACCAAGTCAGGTTGCACCAGAGTAACATCCGCCCCAGTGTCCCGAAATCCCATGACCACTTTATCCCCCACAATGACCTGTTGACGGTTGGCATTGGATTGCAACCCCTCCCTCCCCACCAAGTATACAAAAGAGCCAGCTGCCGTGGCTGGGGAAACAGGGGGGTTCTTAGAGAGGTTGGGGCACTCTGCCTTGAAATGTCCTGGCTGGTTACAGGTGTGACACCGCCGGACCTCTCCTTGGGACTTGGAGGTGGTCCCCGGGGCACCCAGAGTTCTTGGGACAGGGGAAGTAGAGGGGGCACCCAGGACAGAGTTTGTCTTACCCCACTTGGAGACCGCAGGCTGTGGTGAACTCCAGCTTTGCCCCTCCTTCCAGCTTGGGGGTCTCTGCAGTGTGGCTCCTCTCTTGGCCCCTTGCTCCCTGGTGGACACATAGTCGTCAGCAATCTCTGCAGCCTGGTCTGCTGTTTTGGGTTTCCAATCACACACAAACTGGTGGACCTCCAGAGGGCACACCTGGAGAAATTGTTCCTTTATCATAAGATCCCCAAGTCCCTCAAACGTGGTGACAGTAAGTCCTTTGATCCACTGCCAGAATGTAGCCTGTAAGTGGTGCAGAACATCCGCATAGCTCTCTGTGGGACCCCGCTGTATATTCCGGAACTTTTTGCGGTACACCTCCGGCGTGAGCCGGTATGTCCGGATCAGCGCCGCTTTGAGGGTCTCATAGTCCGCGTCCTCTGTTAAGCTTGTGGAAACATCCAGGCCTTTTCCCTTCAGCCGGGGAGACAGGTAACGGGCCCATTCTGCCTGGGGAATATGATGCTGCTTACACGCCCTCTCAAATCCCCGCAAGAACGAGTCCAAGTCCCCATTATCTTCCAAGATTGGAAAGTCCTCGGATTGGATCTTTAGTGCTTGGGCTCCTGGAGTTTGTGCAGGGGAAGGTTGCACCTGCTGGCGAAGTTCCAGCTTTTTTAGCTCAAGCTGATGCTCCCTCTCCGCCTGGCTTCACGGGCCTCTCGCTCAGCCTCTCTCTCAGCCCGACGCTCTGCAGCAGCGGCCTCTCTCTCCGCCCGGCGCTCTGCAGCAGCAGCAGCTTGGTACTGGAGAACCACCTGCAGACGGGTGTCAGAGTCACCGTCGTCTATCTGCTGTAAGGCCATTTGCAAGTATAAGTCCGTTACCCCCACAGAACTGGGGCTACTGGTCCCTCCAGGCACAGTTACCTCTGGGGTCTGGGCACCTGCTGAACCGTCTGGCATGGTGATGTTTTCTTGTGCCAGCCTCTCAGGACTTTGCTCCTCGTCCTGCCCAGCTTCAGCACCTTCCATATCAGCCATCTGCTCAGCGTTTGTATCAGTCAGTTGCTGACGTCTCCTGGTTCCACTTCTCAGAGACCAAGGCATTCACTAGAAGTCGTTGCCAAATAAAAGATAGGACAGAAAAAAGAAGGGAGGGAACAGTACTGTACCAAACTTTCACCGTATTTTAAGCTTGATCTCATACCGAGCTCGTTCCATAGGATTGCCACAATCCTCAGTGTCTGAGTGATACCACACCCACACACTGTTATCCTAAGATCCCACAACGCTGCCACCACTGTGAAGAATATCGCCTTGCCAAGCCTCTTGGCGTACCTGCGATCACCCTTCTAACCTTCCACTCACAACCCGTGAGCGGACAGAGTTCGTAGGATAGAATGAAACGAGCTGTATAAATTTTATATATTTAATAACCCAAGTGGGTTGGTACTAATTAATAGCATATACAGAAATATACAATATTAATATGATCAAGCATAAACATACAAGCATACAATGCGATGATACAGCACATAAAACAAAAATGGAAATAAAGTATAGAGGAATACCTGAGCTAAGTCTCTTAGCTGTGTCTCTTTCAGGCTCCACACAAAGACAAAGAAAAACTCACCCCCCCCCCCTCAGTGTGAGACCCTCCCCAGCTCCACCCTTCACCCCCCTTTGGACGTCTGGGATATCACACTGACGATGGTATGCACATAAAACCACTGGAGGGAATTGACCACCAATGTAAACACAGCTCTACATTCCTACAGATATGTGACTGATATGAATAGAGAAAGATACATGTCCAAGAAAGATACATAAATTGAGGGTCTCATCATCACACCCTTGCTGATGGAAGGAGGTTTGCACTCAAAATCTCACGATACATGGCCCCATTCATTCTTTCATGTATACGGATTAGTCGTCCTGGTCCCTTTGCAGAGAAACAGCCCCAAAGCATGATATTGCCACCCCATGCTTCACAGTAGGTGTGGTGTTCTTTGGATGCAACTCAACATTCACTCTCCTCCAAACACGACGAGTTGTGTTACTACCAAACAGTTCTTCCTTTTTTTTCATCTGACCATATGACATTCTCCCAATACTCTTATGGAACATCCAAATGCTCTCTAGCAAACTTCAGATAGGCCCGGATATGTACTGGCTTAAGCAGAGGGACACATATGGCACTGCAGGATCTGAGTCCCTGGTGGTGTAGTGTGTTACTGATGGTAGCCTTTGTTACATTAGTCTCAGCTTTCTGCAGGTCATTCACTAGGTCCCCCCGTGTGGTTCTGGGATTTTTGCTCACTGTTCTTGTGATCATTTTGACCCCACGGGGTGAGATCTTGCATGGAGCCTCTGATCGAGGGAGATTATCAGTGGTCGTGTATGTCTTCCATTTTCTAATTATTGCTCCCACAGTTGATTTCTTCACACCAAGCTGCTTGCCTATTGCAGATTCAGTCTTCCCAGCTTGGTGCAGGTCTACAATTTTGTTTCTGGTGTTCTTCCACAGCTCTTTTGTCTTCACCATAGTGGAGTTTGGAGTGTGACTGTTTGAGGTTGTGGACAGGTGTCTTTTATACTGATAACAATGTCAAACAGGTGCCATTACTACAGGTAATGAGTGGAGGACAGAGAAGCCTCTTAAAGAACAAGTTACAGGTCTGTGAGAGCCAGAAATCTTGCTCGTTTGTAGGTGGCCAAATACTTATTTTCCACCATAATTTCCAAATAAATTCTTAAAAAAACAGACAATGTGATTTTCTAGATATGTTTTCTCATTTTGTCTCTCATAGTTGAGGTCTACCTATGATGTCAATTACAGGCCTCTCTCATCTTTTTAAGTGGGAGAACTTGCACAATTGGTGGCTGACTAAATACCTTTTTCCCCACTGTATATCTTACTTCTGCATTAATCAAGCTGAGTTGCTTTTTACATATTAGTCTATGAATGAGGGAGAAGAAGGAAGCTCCTGGAAAAGACAAATACAAATAAATGTTGCAGCGTTTCTAACCCACAAACGACTAGTGTAATATTTCAAGACCGTATTCAGAACTTAGAGGTCCTGGAGTCTCCTATAACAAACAAAGGCCTCTCTGCGGTAATTAAACACCTGGATACAGTTAAGGCACCGGGCTCATATGGGTTGCCTCTCGCCTACTACAAAAAACTTGGCCCAGACCTTGGACTTCACCTCTTGAATCATTTAACTCTCTGACGCCGGGTTCATCTCTATGCCATGACTCTCTCCATGCTCATATTACCATGCTCCCCAAACTGTGTAAGGATCCCCTCCATTGGCTTAGCTAATGTCCGATTTCGCTCCTGAACATCGATCTCAAAATCCTCGCCAAAATACTTTCTTCCCGGTTAACACAATTTGCTAGGAGACATTATACTTGTTGATCAAGCCGGCTTTATGCCTGGACGTGAAACTAGGGACAATACCACCAAAGCTATCAATCTCCTCCATGGTGCAAAGGTATCTGGTAGGCCTCTCATGCTTCTCTCTACAGATGCTGAGAAGGCACCAGGCAGGGATGCCCACTATCTTCATTCTGACCCTAGAGCCTTTCTTTCGCCATGTTCGTGCTCACCTCAACATTTCAGGTGCTTCCTATGCCTTTGCCTCTCACCTTTATAAGTTTGCGGCACATGCCGACAACTTCAAGATTAATTTCTGGAAGTTGGAAGCTCTTAATGTGACTCCCCCACCCACAGATTTCTTCCCTGAAACAATCCTTTACTTTTCGATGAGCAGATAGTGTCCTGAAATATCTGGGAGTCTTCCTTATCCCTGACCCAAAACACCCCTTCCAAACTAACTGCTTGTAACTATCCAAAAGGATTGTACCAAATGGACTAGTGGCACATTCATAGACTTCGGTAGATGTACTATCTTTAAAAAGAATATATTACCATGCCTCCTATACCTCATACAGACCCTGCCCATCCACATTCCATCCTCCTTCTTTAGGGCCCTATCATACATTCAAATATCTGGTAGGGTAAATCGGTAAGAGTCAGCAGAACCCTTCTCTCCCACCCAAAACGGTGGTGATGGACTAGCCCTCCCTGACCTCAAAATGCACTATTTTGCTGCTGATTTCTCTCGAATCATGGACTTGGGTAGACATAGCTCTCCAGTACCATTGCAGACGTTTCCCTGGCTTGAACTATCACTAGTGTCTTCTCTACAATCCAATCCAACAATAGGCCCCACGTTCCGTATTTGCTCCCAGCGTTTTGTACGCACACATTTTCTTCTGCATGACTCTTTATGTTATCCGATCCTGGGAAACCCAAGATCCCCCCACCCCCCAGTGACAGGGTGTTTCCAAACTGTTGGACACCACCCAGGACACAAAAGCATCAATTAGCTTCCGCTACCAGGAGGCCAACTTTAAATTCCTATCTCAATGGTATTGTGTCTCTTCTAAATTACATGCTCTTTTTCCACAAGTTACACTGATATGTTGAAGATGTGGAGCAGAGGAGGGTACTATGCTTCATGTAGTCTGGTCCTGTAGCACCCTTTCTCCGTTTTGGGAGGGCGTGAAGAGAATTATCACTCAGGTTACTGATACTTCTCATCTCCTGGGTCTTGTTCTGTTCCTTTTACGTCAATGTGAGTCTCCGGTGCGCACTTATAAGCATTCTCTGCTTTGATTTTTGGTCCTCGCAGCCTGAGCCTGCATTTCACAATTCTGGAAGCGAAGGTCAGTGAACTTCTGCGTATGGAGAACCTCACTTCTTTCCTGCACAACACTGTTGAAGCCTTCCATAAAACCTGGTACTACTGATTAGAGTTCCAACATACTGGAGAATACTAGCTACTTCTTGGGTTTGCGCCCCCTTCACAGGACTAGATCATAGCACCAAGATTCCTATGAATATACAGTAGATCTTTTACCTGTCTGTATCTACCTCAGGTATCTATGCCTTGCAGCGCCTGGAGTTGTACGGTCACTACCGTTATGGGGTTTGGACTATACGGACTCCTGAGTCCTTACTCAGGCTTTTCTTCTTGATTACAGCTCTCGCCTCGCGTTCCTATATTAATTTTTCCCTCTTTTTTTTTTTAATAATCCCCCTTATAGTTTATCACCTATTTCCTAACTAATTATTCTACCTCCTTCCTCTTCTACTCCTTCCTCTAGGCTCTTCTCTGTCCCTCTCTCCTCCCCCTTTTCCTCTCCTTCCCTCTACCCCGCAGCTATTGCTTAGGATAATCGATCCTGTTGTTACTTAGATATTGTTCTGTATTTGGTATGACCTTGTACCGTCTTGTATTACTCCTGTTTATTTTTGTTGAAAATCAATAAACTTTGAATTGAAAAAAAAAAACAAATAACTGCAGCTGCTACACTCTGATATTCTGTGAGTCAGGGAGCTCTTTTACCACTACTATACCTTCAAAATAAGGCTCCAACACTCCACAGAATGAGGGAATAAATCAAATAATTAAATAATTTCTGAAAGGTTGTCTTATAATTCAGGGTAATAATAAGTTTCATTTATATAGTGCCAACATATTTCGCAGAACTTTTACAAATTGTAGGTTTCAAGTACAGACAAAATGAGACCCCCATGCTTCACAGTAGGTATGGTGTTCTTTGGATGCAACTCAGCATTCACTCTCCTCCAAACACGACGAGTTGTGTTTCTACCAAACAGTTATATTTTGGTTTCATCTGACCATATGACATTCTCCCAATATTCTTCTGGAACATCCAAAAGCTCTTTAGCAAACTTCAGACAGGCCCGGATATGTACTGGCTTAATCAGGGAGACACATCTGGCACTGCAGGATCTGAGTCCCTGGCGGCGTAGTGTGTTACTGACGGTAGCCTTTGTTACATTAGTCCCAACTTTCTGTAGGTCATTCACTATTTTCCCCCGTGTGGTTCTGGGATTTTTGCTCACTGTTCTTGTGATCATTTTGACCCCACGAGGTGAGATCTTGCGTGGAGCCCCTGATTGAGGGAGATTATCAGTGGTTTTGTATGTCTTCCATTTTCTAATTATTGCTCCCACAGTTGATTTCTTCACACCAAGCTGCTTGCCTATTGCAGATTCAGTTTATCTTTTATTTCTTATATCTGGTTCTGTGACTTGTATGTTATAACGGAATAGAATACTACAACATGCTATCAAAATAACTCATGTATGGTTGCACAAAGCCTAACAGTATCTCAGTTACCAATACATAACACAGGCCAAGTTTGCTGGAAACAAACCCTACAAACATTATCTGACCACAGACATACACTACTTATTAGTTATAGGGCTTGTAAGGGGGAAGGGGTGATAGGTTGTGTGCCCCAGGTACTGATTTTCAAAGAATACAAGCCATTATGCCTTGGTGAGGATATTTAGATACAGTTATAGAGCAGAGAGCTGAATTTTTGCCCCTAGCAAAATAAAATCTAGCTACAACTCGGTATAAAAAATTGCCCCTAGTATGGGTGATATAGAGAAATGATATTGTTATCCTACTGGGGACAGGGACTAATGTGAACCTATTTTTTAAATCATGTGGAATATGTGAGTAATGTACAAATGTGGCGAAAAAATGATAAATAATAAAAATCTCACCATTACTGATTTTTTTTGTCGACTGGAGAATGCAATGATGACACTTTTTAACAATTATGAGTTTGAACAGTGCCTCGGGAGACTAATAAACCAGAATCAGCAAGTTTAACTGGAGCTATCATTCATGTAAAGCCACTGTAAGCCTATAGAACTATAGTGAAGAGAGGATTTGCTGGAAATGCCAGTCTTATGGTTCATTAGCATAGTATTTACATCACGTTATTACCACTGGCCGATAAGAGCAGGCACAGCTAACTAAAGCAATGCTACAGTTATAAAAGGTCACATTGGTTGGGATCATTTTTTAGCTCTTGTTCACTCGTGAGATTGGTAAATGTTCTGCTTTACAACAAAGCCAACTATTCTCACTAAGATAGAGACAATACATCTCCTACAGCTTATCTCAGCGTTAGCTTTTTGCTTTTATCATTGGTAACACTTTTGATTTCACCATACTACATGCATGTTAGATCTCTTAATATTGAGATGTGCATATTACCTGTACATTCAGCCAAAGATTCTCTAGGTAGACGTGCTGTGACTTGCATACTATATAATTAATTATAGTCTCAGTAGGGCATTATCACATCCAATTAATATGTATAGCTCTGTAATGAAGATTATTGGTTTTTGCATGTTTAATATAATAGTATGTTGTCATCTTGATTTCTACTGTGTGCAGTCTTCCAGCTGTCAGAAGGGGAAATTGATATATTACATTGATGCAGGTGTCATTTGAAACATGGAGGCAAGCATTGCTATTCTTTTCCACCTTCTCACTCCCCTGCTTGGACACAGTTATAAGGTGTGCTTGCTACTTCTGGATTTTAGGATGAGAGCTACTGGAAGTCTTGTTTCTTATTATGTATTTCCTACATATATACTCACTCTTGCAGAGAAGCGCTCTTTACAATAATACTCACCTACTTCCCAATGCCCTGAATACCCTTATTAGATGATAGCGGTGTCTGAGCTATTACGTTCACTCCAGTTTTCTAAAACATAACAGCAGCTCTATAATTCCATGAATCTTCAATTGCATGACTTTTTAAAGGTTTTAAAGGAAAGGAATTTATAGACAATTTTTTATATTTATTTATAATAACAAGGCAGTGAAATATCTCTGATTTTATTTTCTGATAGATTTTTTTTTCTACCTTCTGTACATGATTATTGGGTGTCCATCTCAGCTTCTTCTCTGCTCCATTAACAGCATTTAGATAGTAATAGTCTGGAGTCTACTCTCTGCCATCCATGGGAGAGTTTTCTAAGCATGTCTGTGCAGGGAGGGGGTAATTGATAAGCTGTGACATCTTTATTGCCAGGATTGGACACAATAATGGAGCACTATGGGTGTTATCTGTAGAGGTGTGATTTTGTATTGTTTTGCTATCTGGCTTGTCTGTAATGTAATGAGGTGACTACAGCAATGAAAACCATGGCAGAATTGGCAAGTGTCAGTCTAAGCTTGGTGGCCAGAGGAAAAATTTACAGGATATAGTACTCTACCCCCACCTACTGCTCTATCATATCCTTTTCTTATTCCTATAGTTTTCTCCAGGTCACTGTGTGCATATACATGGAGGGGTCTACAGGTGGATCCTTCCCCTGTCCACTATGTATTGAGTGGAAACTTAGGCCTTCATCCTTTACGTTTTATTTGAGCTGTACGAATCTCACTTTATATTATCTGCTTATTATATACTGTTTGTAGCATGCTGAATAGCTGGACAAATGTGTATCATAATCCACCAACTTTACCATGTACCATATTCTATGATTCCATGGGTGATGTCATGTGTTTCTTTCTCTTTTATACTGTGTAAAAATACCCTTTTCTCTCTTAATAAAAACTGATTGAACATAAAATATGGATAGTGACATAGAAAATTAAAAACAAAATCATCTAAAAATTCCTTAAAAATATATTTAGCATAAAAACCTACTACCCTACAGACCCTACTGGTCTGAATTATGGATCTAGTTCAGGGGTGTCAAACTCATTTTCTCCGGGGGCCACTTCAGCCTCACGGGGTACCTTGAAGGGCCAAGATTATTTTAAACATGTATAAAAGTAACTTCTCTTTAACAGATAAGCGAGCTATTAAGCAGTAGTTACATTTGTACATTTCTACTGTTACAATCAGCCCTTTGAGGTCAACCAGGAAGAACATAATGTATTGTTAAAACCTAAGACATTGGCATGTTACATACTATCCTCATCCTTTTCTGAATATATAAAAAATTAAGCACTATACAAATACTGTTTACCCCTGCAAACGGTATTATGCTCTATAGTTGCCTCTGCACACGGTATTATGCCCCACAGCGGCCCCTGCACATGGTATTATGCTCCATAGTTGCCCCTGCACACGGTATCATGCTCCATAGTTGCCCCTGCACACGGTATTATGCTCAATAGTTGCCCCTGCACACAGTATTATGCTCCATAGTGGCCACTGCACACGGTATTATGCTCCATACTTGCCCCTGCACATGGTATTATGCTCCATAGTGGCCCCTGCACACGTTATTATGCTCCATAGTGGCCCCTGCACACGTTATTATGCTCCATAGTGGCCCCTGCACACGTTATTATGCTCCATAGTGGCCCCTGCAATCGGTATTATGCTCCTTAGTGGCCCCTGCATTGGTATTATGCCCCATAGTGGCACCTGCAAATGGTATTCTAGTCCATAGTGGCCGCTGCACATGGTATTATGCCCCATAGTGACTCCCCCCACCCATGAACTATTATTATACTCTGGGTTCTTTTCAGACCCCAGAGTATAATGATCGGAGACCCAGGTGGTGACAAACATAAAAATCAGTGTTACTTACCTGGGCCCCGGTGCATTCCCTGCGTTCGGCCTTCTTCAATGTCGCACAGACCGGCGTCACGACATAATGACGTCGGCCTGGCTCACGTGACGCCTGGGACGTCACCAAAGAAGGCCGAAGCCGGCTGGGAGCAGCATCGGATCGCCGGAGAGGTGAGTAACTCTGATTTTTATGTTTATCACCTCCCCGGGGTCTCCGATTATTATACTCCGGGGTCTGAAAAGCCCCCGGAGTATAATAATAGTAGTATTTGATGGGGTTCGCGGGCCGCGGTCTCATTTACCATCCCCGCTCCTGCACACAGCCGTTTCTGCGTCCCATAGCAGAAGGGGAAGCGGGGGTGGCCACAACCCGCAGCGGGGATCGGTAAGTAAATAGGCCGTTACGTGCCGGGGATACTCCAGCAGGCAACGGCCTATTTATATATATAAAAAAAAACTTATCTTCACCTACCTGCGATGCCTTGATCTAGCCGCCGCCTCCTCTTCTTGTCTGCGTGTCAGCGTAGGCGGCGTGATGACGTCATTGTATCGCCGCCTGCGCTGACATGCAGAGGTCTTGTAAACCAGCCCAGGACAGGTATCGTGCAGCTTTGTTTTTTTTTTTTTTAAGCGGCCTGTCCTGGGCTGGTTTACATTACATAATGTACATAGACAATAAAAAATGCCGCGGCCCTGCGGGCCAGCTAAGTGCCGGGCCGGATAACAGAAGGCAGCAGGCCGGATTCGACCCGCGGGCCTTGTGTTTGACACCTGTGATCTAGTTGGTGCATATGAAAGACTTTGACAGGGGTATGGTGTGATTTTTTTTTTCTTACAGATCAACATGTGAATTTCTGTATAAAATTGGATACACATGGAGGTGCAGCAAGGTATTAGCGCCATATTATGAATCTGTACAACACAGATTACAGATATTACTTCTGTGTATATGAGGCTACAGCTCTCAGCCTAATATCACCCCCTAATAGCTTTAGCAGACAGCCTGAGAGCCACATGTGTCAGAGAGCAGTCCTTCTCAGACATATAGTTCCTGAAATTTTTCCAAGAAATCAAAGCTTAGGGCACTGGCAGCTGAACCGGTAGCACTTATCACATATCTAATATAATAAGTAATTGCATCCTCCATGCATTTTTCATAGACTGTGTTGTTCAACGCCTCTGTTCTATTCCTACTAGAAGTTTATGAATTAAAGGAAGTATATAATTCAGATTTTCAAATTTTTAGCTAAGCCTATCTTCATGTAGCCTTTAGAAAGGATACTGTAGGCATATCTTCATTTCCTGAATCTTGCTGGCATTCCCTGAGCACACCCAAAGAAGCAAAGAGGAGGGGCGGCGATGCAGGGAGTGGATGATGACGCGGGTCAAAGAAGAGGAGGAGAAGGCATCAACAACAAGGAAGAAGGATTATAATGCAGGTGTGCTCAACGCCCCCTGTGCTCCATGAAGACTAATTTACATAACATGAAAAGGGCTTTTTCTGGAAAATGTCAGCAAGATTCAGGAAACAAAAAGTATGTATGCCTTACTAAAGGCTACATGAAGATAGGCTTAGCTAAAAATAAAAAATCTGAATGATTTTATGATTTAATTGACAGCTGGGTTTTACCATTTGAGAGTATCTCCCTATATAGTCTAATACAGTTAGACAGAGTCACTGTGTAGAGACACACCCCTTTCATAATGGTAATCGTAATGTCCAGTTGTCAATTTATTTATAAACTTCTCCGGGGAGTAACAAAGAAATGACACAATACAGAGTTAAAGGAAAAGATGCTCCAGATTTGTTATTTCATGGGGAATGCAAATATTTATTAAAACAGGTATGTAAGGAGTAGTGACAGATCCTCTACTGAACAAAGTCAGTTTTTAAATATTTTTTTTAAATCACTTCTGTTCCTAGCTTCACCCCCTGCCCCATGACCCGCTCACCATATTATGATGGGTTATATGCACCAATAATCTTATGAAAGCTCTCCGTTTGCCTACTTCTTTATCACTGTTACTGAATCTTTAAAAAAACTGTTTTTTACTTCCAGACTATAAAATTTTATATTTATTAACAACTAACTTTTAGGTTTGCCTCACGATTGCATCATCTTTCCCTATGTTTTATTAGGGATGTGACACCATACAGAGAATATTCAATATTTGAGACTCTCCTCACTTAGGGGGAGTTCACACTACCGTTGGTGACCATCAGTAGTGTCCGTTGCTATTGTCCGTTACAAGATTTTAGCATCAGACACTAGCTGAACTGTCAGAAATCCATTAAAATTTCAATTAATTTCAATGGGTTTTTATATTGTGTCCGTTAGTGTCCGTTTGTGTCCGTTTACACCAAATCCGTCAGAAGTCCGTTATACATGCAGGACTTTTTGTCCGTTTGAAATCAACTTGCTGTCCGTACAGATTCTTGAAGGACAGCAAGTGTCCGTTATTTTTTTAACATTGAAGTCTATGGATAACGGACTTATAACGGACAGTAACTGATAGCCATCAGTTACTGTCCGTTATTTTATGTCCTTTTTTTTCCTGTGCATGCTCAGAAAGCAGAAAAAAAAACAAAAAAAACTGACAGTGTTAAAAAAACGGACAGTGTTAAAAAATGGACACTAACTGATGCTAACTGATGCTAATGTGTCCGTTTTTTTTAACTAATCCATTAATTGACATTAACATCAGTTACAAAAAAAAAAACAAAGTCAATGTGGCGTATTTACCAAACTGACCGCAGGTCATTCGTACTCCCAGACGCTAGGTTCACATTAGTGTTAGGCTCTCCGTCGTTCAGGTTCGCATGGGAACCCGAAAGACGGAGAGCCTGTCTGCTTAAAAATTGGTTATCTGAGGACACCCACAAACCCAGTAGACTATAATGGGGTCCACTGGGTTTCCGCCAGTTTTATAATGAAACTGGCTGAAAGAAAAGTCCTCCTTGCAGGACTTTTCTCTCTGCCAATTTTAGGCAGAATTGGCAGAGTCTCCAATGCAAGTGTGAACCTAGTCTTACACATAATGGGTAGTACTATCCTGACAGCATCATAAATCACTATGATGCAATGAGTTAAGTTCAGATGATTCATGGTCGATTCGTGAAATACAGCAGTCATGTTTTTTTTTTCCCCAACTTCCCCAAGCAGCTGAAATATAATTTTTTATAAATAGATAAATAAATACAGCAAAATTAACTAAGTCAGATTCAAGACTACTGCTGAGTGAATTCAATTATTTTAGATATCGTAGAGCCTGTTGTCGATGGGACCCTGGCACTGACCTGCTTTCTGTCAATAATGTGATGGCAACTGCCTGTTGCTAACACTGACACTAGCTAACCGCATTTTTTTTTTTCTGCTCCCTTAAGATAGTTAGTACATTAAACTAGCGGCATGGTGGTGCAGCACTTATAAACTGCATTTTTAAAATGTCCCTGTTAAAATCCTCTGTGTGGCACTTTCACAAAATCACCTTTGGCTGATACTCCCCAGTGTGTTTGAATCCTTTCACAAAAAGGAGAAAAGTCAGTCAAGGAGGAATGGGTGTGAGCTATGGTTCTATGTCTATCAGATGCTCTAGCACTGCCCCAGTGACTTCAGTTGTGTGACTAACATGCAGCTGAAGCTGATAAAAATGTATTTACACTATCTTCCAGGATATTAAATGTTAGATTTTAAAAAGTAAGTTTCCTATAGTAATGTATAAACCCAATGTGTAGATAGCACCCCCTAGTGGGTGATGCTGCATGACAGAATTATAGTTTTTAAATGTATGGCTGTTTGAAGAGAAGTAGAGGATTTGGAGCACTAGCTTAGGATCCCCAGTTCAGCAAGTAAATAACGACCTAAATCAGATACTATAACAGTGTCTTTTCTGTTGATTATTGTCAAATTTCCACTTGGGGTGAGTAATTTAACCTCTTGGTCTATGACCAGCTGCAATAGTAACATACCGAAATAAAGAGTATAAAAAAAAAAAACCCAAAAAACTAAAAGTTCACCCCCTTTCCCTAGAATATATATAAAACTAAAATATTACTGTGAAACACATACACATCAGGTATCCATGTGTCCAAAAATGCCCACTGTACAAACTTATAAAATTATTTTTTCCATATGGTGAACGCCGTAGCAGGAAAAAAAAATCAAAATTGCCAAACTGCTGGTTTTTCGCTGTTTCACCATTTCCCAAAATAGTATAACTAAAAAGTACACCTGGAACTGCAAAAAGAGACGCCTTATGCATCCCCATACATAGAAATATAAAAAAGTTATGTGTCAGAATATGGTGATTTTAAAAAAAAAAATTATTTGCAAAGTTTTCCATTTTTGTTGCGGGGTTACAATGCAAATAAAACTATGGTACATAAATTTGGTGTCACCTGGAATCATACTGAAACATAGAATACAGGTGATCTGTCATTTTGGCTACAGAGTGAACGCTGTAAAAACGAAGGCCGTAAGAAAGTCATACAGATGCACTTTTTCTCCAATTCTCTCCCCCCCCCCCCGAATTTTTTTTTCCAGCTTCCTTATACATGGAACAGAACTATAAATGGCACCATAATGAAGAACAATTTGTCCCGCAAACATTAAGCCCTCATATAGCTCTGAGAATGGAAAAATAAAAAAGTTATGGGGTTTGGAAGGAGGGGGAGTCAAAAACGAAAATCGAAAAATGTCACCGGGGGGAAGGGGTTAAATATTTGATTTTTTTTTCTCTTCTCATTCTTATTGATTTTCTTATTCTTCAGATTTTCTTAATTCTTTGTCTAACCTATTTTTTTGCTATTGTTTATTTGATTCAATGGTTTCCATGCTTGTCATTTATATTCTAGGAACCTTTAGAATTTTAATTTAATTTGCAAAATATGCTGCTGGTATTATACAACGCTTGTAGTACATGATTTATTTTTCTCAAATTCCTTTTAGACAATTATGTATACAAATTATTTCTGAATCTAGGTTTCACTATGCAGTAAACTGGCATGGTCTATTTTCAGTTGACAACTAGATCATCTATCAATGTCTGATTGCAGTATGGTGCTTTAAATAAAAACTACCTATTGATTTTTCTCTGCTATTAGGGATCATATGGCAATCAGTGCACTACCTGAAATGTAATTTTATCAATGGCAGAAAGATGGAGTTGCTTCATCTGTAAGATACTTCTCATCATTTATTCTTTTCTGAAAATATGACCGTATTTTATAATGAAATACTATTAAATTCCAGTGAGCAGTAAAATATGGAATAATATGGACCAGGCCACAGGACATGTCGGGCTGAGTGGTGGCAGCTGTGGCAACATGTGTAGCAGTACAGCATGGAATAATATTATGGACCAGGCTGCAGGACATGTCTGGCTGAGTGGTGGCAATGGTGGTAACTGTGGCAACATGCCTGGCTGTTGTGGTAGTGGTGGTAGATGTGGCAACATGAGTGGCAGTGTGGCATGGAATAATATGATGGTCCAGGCTGCAGGAGCAGTTTAGGAGTAGCAGGCAGCACCAGTACAGTAAATGGAACATGAGGGATACCGTGGCAGCTCTATCCACGCCTGATTCATTTTGCCGAAAGTAGTTTTTTTCCAAGCTAGAGGTAGACTGTTTCATCCTTCTAGGTGTTGCAACTCCACCAGCAGCACTGAACACCCTCTCAATCGTTACGCTTGAGGCTGGACAAGTTTATTTTACCAAATACTATGGTGATGCCTTTTCATGTGAGTACGTAGAGTTGTCATTTCTACATTTGTTCCTGCATAGTCGCAGCTAAGTTTCTGCTTGCAGATCTTGCACATTCCGATAGATTTATCATTTGGCAATGTACAAAATAATTCCAACATGGGAGATGACCACGTGCAGTTGTTGCTGCAAACATCAGCAGCAGTGGAAACATGTCTGCCACTACCACTACCAGTGCTATCACCCCCACCTCGAGAGTTTTCCCTAGGTCTGCCCCAGTCAGGCTTTTTGGATGTTTGGCCTGCGCAATGGCTGAAATGGTTGCTATCATCACTGCCACCACCCTCTTCATCTCTTGTCACCCTTACCTGGATGCCAGGTCCTAAACACAAAAGAATCATCATCATCGGCAATATCATTGTCTTCCCAGCTTTTTTCTGATACATCATGGCCATGAGATTCCTGCACACCCTTATAATTTCATCCTGCAGATTTCCTCTTAGCTCCTCTACCAGAACGACTACCAGTAGTAGTACCACACCCCCTGCCACTACTACATTCATCACCAAAAATCATGTCTTACTCTTCTGCAAAAAAGCGCTGCGGGAAAAACATCTGCAGACTTTCTGCTTCAATCATACCTATAGGGAAACCACCAGCATTTCCGTAGGTATAATTGACATGCTGTGATTTCTAAAACCACAACAGTTTTGGGAATCGCAGGGAGTTCGCTGAGCGTATTTTAACACACTGTGGGGATGAGATTCACTAGAATTCTCATCCACTACACAGTGGCTGTAAAACGCCATGTTTTTTAAAAAAAAATCTTGCACAGGCTGCAATATTGTGTATATATGAGTTTGAGCAGCAACCAAAAAAAAAAAGAAGCAAATGTTTTTCAGATTAACACTTCCTCACTTTATGTATTGGTAAGCAGAGCAGGAAAAAAAAAACATGAAATAAAAAGAATTGTTTTTAGATTAGCACAGGCTGTAAGAGTGTATATTGGGTGAACAAAAGAAATGCTTAACGTATTCTTTTTTTACATTTGTGCAGGCAAAATCAGCGCTTTGCTGTTAGAACAGCAATTTGTATGTATTTAATGAAAGCAATTTAAACTCTTGTCCAAAAAAACTCTTAAAAGATTTTTTGTTAGCAGGAGCTGCAGCCATGACTGTCGGTAAAATGTTTGCTTAAACATTCTATATACAGCAGCAGGGCCGGCTCCACGTTTGTGTGGGCCCTTGGCGACAGAGCCTCAGTGGGCCCCTTTTGGAGTAACTCATGCACATCTCAGCAAAAAACCATCTGAAATTGGGTGTTTTTTTGCTGAGGCAGACCTACTGGAGTGAACTGTAATACAGTCCATTCCATACAAGTAGATACAACCTGTTCAGACGTCAGAAAGTAAAGAGGAATTTGAGGCGGACATCTTCCTCAGATTCTTCTTTATTTTCTGAGCCCCGGCTCATGTTGCAGAGCATCAGCATTCTGTTACGGCCTTTCCACCGCTGAATAGCTCTTTCATGGCTCCTACATGGTATAACACCCCAGTTACACACACTATAATGTCCCACATTTTCCTCCAGAAAGTATAATGTCCCATAGTGGCCCTTTCACACAATATAATGTCCCATAGTGGACCCTCCACTCAGCATAATGTCACATAGTGGCCTCTCCACAAAGTATAATGTCCCATAGCGGCCCCTGCACACAGTATTATGTTCCATGGTGACCCCTCCACACAGTATAATGTCACATAGTGGCCCCTGCACACAGTATTATGAATACAGGTGCATCTCAATCAATTAGAATATCTTTGAAATGTTTATTTATTCCAGTAATTAAATTAAAAAAGTGACCTCCTATATTTTCTAGATTCTTTACACACAGAGTGTTCTATTTCAAGTGTTTTATTTCTGTAAATGTTGATCATGGATTACAGCTAAAGAAAACCCAAATGTAAGAAAATTAGAATATTGTAAAAAAAAAGTTCAGTATTGTAAATACAGTGTGTCACCTGCCAAAGTTTCCTAAGCCTTTAAATGGTCCCTCAATCTGGTTCAGTAGGACATACAATCATGGAAGACTGCTGATTATGAATTGAATTACTGAAATGAACGAACATTTCAAAAATATTCTAATTTATTGAGATGCACCTGTATGTCTCATAGTGGCCCCTACAGTGTTCACCACCTAAGAACTTTTCAGACCCCAGAGAATAATGATCAAAAGCCCAGGGGAGGTGAGCGAACATAAAAAACAGTGTTACTCACCTCTCATGGGCTCTGGCACGACTCCTTGCTAAGCCTTCGGCCCTCCTGAATGACGTCACAGACGTGGGTTATGTCGGCGTCATTATGCGTCGTGATGCCAGCCTAACCTGTGTGGGAGACGCGTCAGAGCCCAGGAGAGGTAAGTAACACAAGTTTTTATTTTTCTCACCACCCAGGGCCTCCAATCATGGCCACAGACACTTTCACTTCCATTTCACCCAGGTGCGCATCTCTAATGAGGTGAAGTGAGGAGGCACTATTCGTCAGTACTTGGAGGGGTGGCATAGAAACTCTGTGTCTCAGCGAAGGGGGTGCGATGACGTCATTGTATCGCTGCCTGCGCTGAGATGCAGACGTCTCATAAACCAGCCCAGGACAGGCCACTTTAAAAAAGAACAAAAATAAAAACAAAACAAAAACAAAGCTGAGCAGGACCTGTCCTGGGCTGGCTTACGAGACATCCGTATCTCAGCGCAGGCGGCAATACAATGACATCATTGCGCCCCCTATGCGCGTGTCAAGAAGAGAAGCGGTGGCTCCATTAAGGGATTGCAGGTAGGTGAGGATAACTTTTTTTTTTTTTTATATATATAAATAGGCCGTTACCTGCTGGAGCAAGGGTAAGTAACCTTTTTTGTTCGGCGTGCCGATTTTAATTAAAAAATCAAAAGGTGAGGTACACGGAGTACCGGTCAATAATTGTAAGTCTGACGACCCCTACACTAAAGTCATATACCACAAACCATGTGTGACAGCTTGGGGGAATTAGACTCAAAATGGCGGCTTTTCCTGGTCCGGACAGCGGTGGTTCATGGTACTGGGCGCCGAAAAGATAGCTTTCAGACGGTTCAAGTGTAAAATAAAAGTGGCTTTATTCAGCTTAACTGCAACACAGCAAAACAACAAAAAACCTAGACCATAGTTAGGGTCCTAACTCACTCCTTGAGCCCCTAACTGTCCTGACTATTGCTCAGCTCCAGCAACAGTCCTTCGTGGACCCCAGCCCTTCTGGGACAGAGCCTATCTCTCTGTCCTAGCTGGTCCACTCCTGTGGACCCCAGCCCTTCTGGGACAGAGCCTCTCTCTCTGTCCTAGCTGGTCCACCACTTCCTGCAGGACACTCCAGCCCTCCTGGAGTTACGTGCCACCACCCAAAGGCGTGGCTGAGAGCCTTTTCTGGCCGGGCCTGGGTCGCTCAACAGTGCCCTCTGGCTCACATACTTAAATACCCTCCCCCTCAGCTCACTACCCATGGGGTGAACTACAATGGGACGAGACATCCTATAATGAAGTCCCTCTTCAACCAAGTATGCCTGTCCAGTGTCTCTCCAGAAGTCCCAATCTGGCGGTCTCTTCTTCCAGATTCCGGTTACTTGACACTTCCGGTTTCTCATCACTTTAACTGCTACGCCAAGATCCTGGCCATTCTGTGCAAAGGCAAGTTTTTCTTCATCACCTTCACAATTCGCCATACAGGGGATCACATCATTTTCATTCCATTTCTCGTCATAGTCTTCAGCCATCCCACTGCATGACTTTGATTTCTTTAGTGAATAGCCGTAAGAATATTCATCTTCACCTATCATGAATTCACAGGAGCTCAGAGACCAACTAACACGTACTTCATGCACATCAATGTCTTTAGAGTATAACTGTATCACGGGAACTTTTTTCATAACCTTCATCTCAAAGCAAACTTTGCCATCACCATCAAGGCTTAGAAGTTTAGGAGACATAGGCCGCTTGCTCTCCGCTTTGTTTGAGATACACAAGCTCTGTACCGCAATATCTTCTCCTTTTGCACAAGGGCCATACAGTACACCCTCAAAAAATAGCTCACGCTGAACTACATTTTCTGGTATGTCTTTAACAACTGCCACATCATATATTGGAATGGTTTCTGTATAATGCGTCCGCACCTGTGCAGCAGCCGGAGAACCACTTCCATACTCTAGTCTTATCTCCTCTCTCTCATACGCACAACTTTCGGGAGACATGTTACGATTCTGTGATAGATTGCAAGAATTTTCGTACCAACCCCTTTCTGACAGTACAGGAGCTGGTGACATCGTCATCTCAACATTCTCCAAGTTATTTTCATTCCATGTGCTAACACCGGAGGACTGGGATACCAAGTTTTCAACATCACAGTTTTTACTGTCAGTACCCAGATGCTTTTTGGTTACATGATCTGGCTGCCTTAATGGCTCTGCTTTCTCTGCCTCTATGCTGGCAGCTTTCTCTAATTCTAAAACCTTCGGTAGCGCACAAATCTCTGATTCCAGTTCCGGAACTTTCTTCACTGCCACATTTTTCTGCACAGCCTCCATCTCAGTTTTTACTATTGCAACTTGCAGAACTTCCTCAATCTTCCTGATATCTTCTATGGCAGCAGATGTAGATGCCATCTATTTATTCACTATGCCTCCTAATTCTAGGATATTCTGCAATGTTCTTCTAACATTTGTCAGGTCAGCATCCTGGATAATATTTTCTGCTTCCCCCACTGTTCCCTGAATTATATTGGATTGATCCTCCAACATCTTCTGATAAAGCTTCTGCTCATCTGCAGACTTTTTGTTAAGTCTTTCATTCAAGTCCCGTATCTCAGTGGCTCTCTTATCTTCCACTTGGTTGAATAAAGACTCTATTTCTTGAATCACATTTTTCAGGGATAACAGCTCTGATTCTTTAGAGGTTAACAGGCTCGGCAGCAATTCTTTCTCATCTTCTAGTGCTGCCAGATTTGAAGATAGTGCAGATGCCGACTGTTCCGTATTGGATAAAGACTGCTGCAATCGATCCAATTCTTCTTTTTTAGATTCCACTTCGGTTTTTAACTGTTCAATCTGAGAAGTGCGCTCTTCCAACTTTATTTCTGATTCACGCTTCACTTGATCCATCTGAAACTCCAGCTGTTTCTTGATTTCCTCCGGCTTGTTCACTTGCACCTTTAATTTAGCAACAAGCATTTTTAGATCTACAATCTCAGCAGATAAATTAGACAGGTTTCCTTCAAACTGAATCCTCATGTCTTCTGTCTGGAGGTCCAATTCTCTCTTGGCCTTTTCCAGCATCTCATAAGCATATAAGCATTAGCTTTGTTCTCATACAATATCTGCACCGATTCCAGGTTTTTCTCAACTTCATCCTTGGAGCTAACCAAATCCTCCATTTCAGTGCGCAGTTGCTTGTTGAGCCCCTCTAACTCGGCCTTCAATTCAAGGGCCTCTTCTAGGGAGCGAGCCAAGGCAAGAGCTTTGGTCTTTTTTCTACAAGCCTTTGCTTCAGCACGGTCACGTTCTTCTGCATATCTAGCAGAAAGAGTCTTCTCTTCCACAAGCAGCTCATCAAACTTTTCCTGCTTCCTTTTCAAATTTGACACAATCCGATGTTGATGATCAAGATCTACACCTACATCTTCTAGTTCCTGCTGCAGTCTAATTTTCGTCTTCTCAAGTTTGTCATAAGCAGCAACCTTCTCCTCAAACCGTTGAGTTGTAGCTTCTAGCTCCTTTTGCAACTTTTTCTTTAGTTCTTCAACAGAGTCCAAGGATTGAATACTATCTTCCATTTTTTTCTTCATATCAGTCGCCTGAGCCTGTAGTGTTGAAATCTGCTTTGTCAAATCTCTTTTTGCTATCTCCTCTTCCTCTAGTTGCTCAAGGAAACCATTTTTCTCCTCTTCCATTTGTTTTAGTTTCGTACAAAGGTCAAGTTTCTGATGAATTTCTTCTTGTAAAAGTTCCTGAGTGTCCTGAAGCTGAGATTCTAGTGTAGACAACTCTTTGGAACGTTTGATAAACTTGCTGTCTGCTTGAGAAAGAAGCCCTATGACATTATCCAATTCCACCTGCAGTCTGTTTGCCTTGTCTAGCAGTTCTGCTTGAAACCTGTCTCCTTCTGTGACTTTTAGTTGCAGCTCTTGAAGTTGAGTCTCTACTTTCTTATGACTCTCCTGTAAGGCTTGCACTTTCTGAGCATGGACAGACGACATCTCCATCAATTCTTTGTCTTTATTTTGCACCAAAACGGACAACTTCTCATTATCTTCACAAGATCCTGAGAGCGCCCTCTCCAAGCTACATATTCTAGCTTTGAGTTCCCTTTCTCTTTGTTCCAGAACTCCAGCTCTGCTTCGCCATTCGTAGATTTCATTATTTAGGCGAACTTGTTTTAGTGCATGCAAGTTTTGCTCTGACTGCAATGTCTGCACCACAGATTCTAAATCACTCTCTCGGTCAGACACATGCTTCCTCAGCTCTGCAATTTCATTTTCTTTGTCAATTAATGCAGCTGAAAGTTTTTCACGCTTCCTCACTTGGTCATCCAGACATTCTGATTGACACTGCAAAAATTCACTTCTCTCACGTTTAGCAGTTTCAAGCTCATCTCTTAATTTTTCAATGACACTCTCTTTGGCAATGGAGTCTTGGACATGCTGCTCCTTTAAATCCTGCAATTGCTTCTCAAGCACTTGCTTTTGCTCTACACTCTGTACAACTTTATTAGCTAGAGCACATTTCATATCATCAAACTCCTTCTTAGTGACACAGTCCATTCCAGGCAAACCCAGTACCACATTTTCACAATGACTAGGAGATGAACTCTTTATAGTTTCAAGCTCTTTCTTTAACTTAAGGTTCTCTTTTTCTGATACCTCAAGTTGCCATTTCCAATCAGATATTTCATCTTCATAAATGAACCTGATGGTTTTAATCTCATCTTGAAGCTGCTGCACCATAATATTTTCATCTTTGGCGCTTTGATGGACTCCAATATGAGACATACACTCAGTAGGGACATATTCAATCATAGAACAGAGGTGCTTTAGAAACACTGAGTCACTCTCATGCAACTCTTTATCTTTACTTGCACTCCACATGATCTGTTCCGGGTTTTGTATCTCTCTGCATTCAGACTGCTGCACTAATAAACCTGTGCATGACTTCTCTGCTTTTTTACAAGCTGAAATTCTCTTTTTCTTGCCCATGGTTTACTAACAAGATTACACAATATTCCACAGCAACCTTGGGTTCAACCGACAGCAACTTTTTGCTATCTTCAGCAGTCACATGTATTCAAACAGTTAACTTATGTGGCACTACAACAACCAGCATTTTCTTCTGTCTTCCACAGAAAACACCAACATGGCACCATAGCCTTTCACATAGACTGTTTGCAATATCCAGCTTCTACACACATTGCTTATTTTCTTGCCATCAGCAAGCACTTTATAGACTTCTGTGCCACAGTATACACAAAGTCCTTTCCCTGGATTCCTCTTCCAGAGTTTTACTTTCACCAGGTTTTACAAACACCTTGCTATGTTGCAATTCACTCACCCCTTCCTGGGTTTCTTCAGTTGAAATCACAGATTTCTTCCAGCTGTAGGCCACAATGCACACTTTGCAGTACTGCAGTCACCAAACACTTGTCTTCCAGGACTTGCGTGGATCTCTTTATGCGCGCTTTCTCCACCATATGTGACAGCTTGGGGGAATTAGACTTAAAATGGCGGCTTTTCCTGGTCCGGACAGCGGTGGTTCATGGTACTGGGCGCCGGAAAGATAGCTTTCAGACGGTCCAAGTGTAAAATAAAAGTGGCTTTATTCAGCTTAACTACAACACAGCAAAACAACAAAAAAACCTAGACCACAGTTAGGGTCCTAACTCACTCCTTGAGCCCCTAACTGTCCTGACTATTGCTCAGCTCCAGCAACAGTCCTCCGTGGACCCCTGCCCTTCTGGGACAGAGCCTATCTCTCTGTCCTAGCTGGTCCACTCCTGTGGACCCCAGCCCTTCTGGGACAGAGCCTCTCTCTCTGTCCTAGCTGGTCCACCACTTCCTGCTTCCTGCAGGACACTCCAGCCCTCCTGGAGTTACGTGCCACCACCCAAAGGCGTGGCTGAGAGACTTTTCTGGCCTGGCCTGGGTCGCTCAACAGCGCCCTCTGGCTCACATACTTACACATGACACAGAAGTGCTGCCACCAGATGCTTTAGGACACATGTGTTTACTGCTATTTCCTAGGACGCACTTGTACTTTCCGATTAGAAGCAATGAAAGTACATGTGCAGCCCCCAATTAGTGGTAAATATATGTGTCCAGGAGCACCGTATGCCAGCATCCTTATGGTGGAAACACACTATGTATCTGAATGCAGCTATATTCTTAGGCCACTGGAACTTTTAGTTCAATGTAAAACTGCGTTCACATGGTGCATTTTTGCACACAAAAAAAAAAAATGCCTGAATTTTCTGTGCAAAAACACACCGTTATACAGAATAATGTCCCATAGTGGCTCCTGCACGCAGAATTATATCCCATAGCGGCCCCTGCACACGGTATTATGTCCCATAGCGGCCCCTGAAGATCATATTATGTCCCATGGCGGCCCCTGCACACCGTATTATGTCCCATAGCGGCCCCTGCACACCATATTATGTCCCACAGTGGCCCCTGCACACCGTATTATGTCTCATAGCTGCCCCTGCACATAGTATTATGTCCCATAGCAGCCCCTACACATGGGATATGTCTCATAGCAGCCCCTGCACACGGTATTATGTCCCATATTGGCCCCTGCACACCATATAACGTTCTAACTTTTATAATTTTCGCCACTCACTAACTATTATTATACTGTGGGGTCTCTTCAGACCCCAGAGTATAATAAGTGGAGGGTCAAGAGAGGTGACAAACATAAAAAAAAAAAGTCACTCACCTTCTCTGTGCTCCGCAGCCGCTGTGTTCTCTTCGGGCGCTTCTGCCTGTAGTCAGTGACTGCTGATTGAGTCTCAGGGGTCGCGTCGCATCATTATGCGTAATGACATTGGACGTGACCTCAGAGGTCCTGTCAGTGGTCTCTCACATCAGGCAGAAGCGCCTGCAGAGCACAGAATGGCTGCGGAGCGCAGAAAAGGTGAGTAACGTTGTTTTTTTTTATGTTTCATCACTTCTCCTGAGCCTCTGCTTATTATACTCGGGGGTTCTGAAGAGACCCCCAAGTATAAGAACAGCAGTTTCGTTTCAGCCATGTTTGGTCCAATCGAAACTGCTGGGTAAGGACTTGAGTCGCCATGCCAGGGAAATATGCCTCGCGCGCCGCTCTTGGCACGTGTGCTGGGGGTTGCCGACACCTGTGCTGGAGTATCTCTGGCCTATTTATTTGCCTATTGGACACAGAAGGGGAAGCAAGACGGCTGTGAGCAGGAGCGGGGATCGGTAAGTGAGGCCGTGGGCCCGTGAACCCCGTCAAATACTACTATTATTATACTCCAGGAAACATAAAAACCAGTATTACTCACATCCCCTGCGATCCGGTGTTACTCTCAGCAGGTTTCGGCCCTCTTTGGTGATGTCCCAGACAATGTCGCGACACCGGCCTGGCCTACGTGACGTCTGTGCGACTTTGAAGAGGGCCGAAAGCAGGGAGTGCACCGGAGCCCAGGATAGGTAAGTAACAGTGGTTTTTATGTTTGTCCTATCATTATACTCTGGGGTCTTATAGTTCATGGGTGAGCCACTATGGAGCATAATACCGTGTGCAGGGGCCACTATGGAGCATAATACCGTGTGCAGGGGACGCTGCGGGGCATAATACCGTGTGCAGGGGCTGCTGCGGGCCGTAGTACCGTGTGCAGAGGCCCCTGCAGGCCGTAATACCGTGTGCAGTGACTGGAAGACACTGGAGAACCTTCCCCAGCCTCATATTAAAAAAAAAGTAGTTAACCTGGACAACCCCTTTAAGGTGGCACTTGGGCATTATTAAAGGGGCTTTCCAGCTCATTTTTATTGATGCTCTATCCTTAGGACAGATTATCAATAAGAGATCAGTGGACCCCCCTCTGATCAGCTGTATGAAGGGGCTATGGCGCCTTTTTATTTCACACGCTGTCTGTTTATAGTGACCGTGTGATGTAATTCCAGTCTTGTCACATAGACGTGTATAGGACGAGGCTGTAGTTACATTACATGGCCGCTGTGAGCTGAAGGGGTCACAGCGCTTACACAGATACCACGGTTCATTCAAACAGCTGATCAGTGGGGGTCCTGGGTTTTTGAGCTCCACTGATTTTTTTATTAATGACCTGGAAAACCTTTTAATTAGGAAACACCTGGGGCAATATTAATAATAGGCACTTTTTATACAGGGTACACACGGAAATTATTAATAAAGGCCACTATTTATACAGAGTACACACGGACATTATTAATAAAGGGCACTATTTATACAGGGTACACACGGACATTATTAATATAAAAATGCACTTGGGAGTATTATTCATTATGGGAGCTTATATCATATATTTTAGCAGCAGGATGGGGGCTTTTTGTAGGTGAGGACAATGTTGGTTGTATGCCTGGAAAAGTAAGGAGCCAAAGATGTCTGTGTTGAAAACTTTACAAAGACAAGTCACAGCTGGAAGAAGTGGTCATGGCGGTCCAAAGGGAAGAGAAGGGAAATATGACCGATTAGTCAGAGACATCACCTGTAAGTCACAAAATGTTACTGCACTGTATTCACCTAAATGATAGAGGATAAATACCTGATGGATGGGGGTCTGTCTGCTGAGACCCCCACTGAGCTTGAGAATTGGGGTTTTTTCCCCCACTGGGTGGGAATTCAGCCTGACCGCAGCCATATATATAGGTGTGTCACTTGGTGGATGGACGAACCCGCATGGCTCTCATTCACTTCAATGGGAGTGCCAAAGATACCCGAAGTCCAGTACTCAGCTATCTGCGGTGCTCCTATTAAAGAGAATGGGGGCCATATGAGCTCGTCCATCCACCAAGCAGAAGATGTGTGAAGTTACTTTCATTGTTAATGCCGTGTTGTTGATCTCTGATTATGAAATAATACAGTAAGAAGAATTCTTAAAAACTGTTTTATAACTTTGTGTATGTTTATTGTGTGACGATAGCAGCATATGAAGCTAGTAGCGTGTAAACTCAATTTTTTTTTTTTTTTGGTGTGGGGGCGCCTTTCTATAGTCCACCTCAGGCAGCAAAGAGGCTAGGTTCACCACTGATTTCACCGACGTGATATGGGAAGGCCGGGGCCCCCTGGAGGGCTGAAGTGGAAGAAAAGGTGTCCGTGGCAAGAAGCAGGGATCAGTAAGTAAATAGGGGTTCATTCCAGCAGGTAACAGCCTATTTAAAAAAATAGCCGAGCTTGGGGCCCCGGCACTTGTCAAGTTAATATGGGTGTTGACACCAGCCCTATACAACAGCAAAGATATGCTCCTATACTCCTATCTATGATTTCTATCACTGATCTGCCTGTAGTTAATAATAATAATAATAATAATAATAATAAAAATACATTTTATTTTTATAGCGCCAACACTGTACAATTTGTAGGGTTCAAGTACAGACAAAAAAGATACATTACAAAGAAATAGTCAATTCACACAATGGGACTGAGGGCCCTGCTAACAAGAGCTTACACTCTATGAGGTAGAGGGGGTGACACAAGAGGTAGCAGGGGCCGTATCGGAGGTAGCATTGCTTATACAATGGTCAGACAATTTTGTAAAAGAGATTACTGTCATTACACATATATAAAGCTGTATTAGCCGTGACCAGTCGTGTCCTTTAATGTGCAGATGGTGCCTGGACATATAAAGTTAGTCTGATACAGCATCATATCTTGTGAGGTAATGTGGGAGCATGAACAGAAGAGGGTAAGTTTTAGGGATTCTAATTACAGAAGGGTTTACATTAGGAGTTGTGATAGGTCTGTCTGAAAAGATATGTCTTTAGTTTACGCTTGAAGCTGTGGAAATTGGTGGTTAATCTGATAGTCCGGGATAGAGCATTCCAGAGAAGTGGTGCAACTCGGGAGAACTCTTGTATACAAGCATTCTGATAATAGGGGATGTTAGTCTTAGGTCATTGAGTGAACGGAGAGTACGGGTTGGGCGATAGACAGAGATGAGGGAGGAAATGTAGGGAGGTGTAGCATTATGGAGAGCCTTGCGGATGAGGGTAATACATTTATATTGTATTCTGTATTGAATAGACAGCCAATGTAGTGATCGACACAGACCGGAGGCATCGCTGTAGCGTCTAGACTGATAGTCGAGCCTGGCCGCCGCATTCAGAATAGATTATAGAGAGGGAGTTTAGTAAGGGGAAGACCGATTAGTAAGGAGTTACAGTAGTCAAGGCGAGAGTGAATCAGGGCAACAATAAGTGTCTTTAGTGTATCTCCGGTAAGGAAAGGGTGTATTTTGGAGATGTTGTTGAGGTGGAGATGACATGAGCATGCGAGTGATTGGATATGGGGGTGAAGGAAAGGTCTGAGTCAAACATAACTCTGAGGCAGCAGGCATACTGCCTAGGAGTTATGGTAAAGTCGGAGACTGCAATGGAGACAGAGACAGATCTATTAGATGGTGGAAACAGCAGTAGTTCAGTCTTTGAGAGATTTAGTTTCAGATAGAGCGAAGACATGATATTTGAGACAGCAGAGAGACAGTCTGTAAGGGAATTGCCAGTTGAGCAATTCTCCAGTGCTGCTGCAAAAACCTGAGAGGAAGGGAATACAGAGACAGTGAGCCCTAAAGTTCACCCAGACCCTGTCCCTACCTACTTGTCTCACTGTCCTAATGACAGGAACAACTTGGAGCTGGTCCCTACTCTGAATAAGTGACAACACAGAACGCAGACAGGACGCACAAACAACAAAGGGAGGTCAGCTAGCCAAGGGGTTGGTAACAATCGAGCAATGCAGTACAGAATCAAAATCCAAGAGAATAGTCAAAGGAAAGCCAGTGGTCAGAAAATCAGAAGAGCAGGTAACAAGGAACAAGGAGTATAGCCAGTAAGCGAAATGCAATAGCAGGCGTCAATGGGAAAGTGAGCAAACAATAAATAGGGAGAAAGAACCCGCCCCAGACTTGATAGGAGGACAGGCTGTCAATCACAAAGGCAGGACTAAAGTTAACTCTTGGAGCAGGGGGAGAGCAAGGTGAAGGATAAGGGCGTGGTGGAAAATCAATTAAGGAGGTGAGGGAATAGGACAGTGTTCAGACAATACAAGAAAAACCCAAGGAAAGAATTACAACCGGGCACGCCTCCTGCGCCGCAGCGTGTGCCCGGAGGACGGCGCCAAAGCCCGGACAGGCAAGGACGTTACACAGTCACTGGTGTTCTGTATTAGTGCAGGGCTGATGTCACGGGATGACATATAATAATTGGGTGTCATCAGCATAAAGATGATACCGCAATCCAAATCTGATGATGGTTTGGGGGCCGTGTAGAGGGAGAAGAGCAGGGGGCCTAGGACCGAGCCCTGAGGAACCCCAATGACAAGAGGAAAAGGGGGAAGAAACAGAGCCCGCAAATGAACACAGAAAGTGCGGTCAGAGAGATAAGAGAAGAACCAGAAGAGTTAGCAGAAAGATAGGGGATTAAACGAGAACAGACCAAGCGTTCCAAGATTTTGGAGATGAGGTTAGAGACAGGTCGATAGTTAGCAGCACAGGATGGGTCAAGGAAGGATTTCTTCAATAGTGGGGTTATGACAGCATGTTTGAAAAAGTATGGGAAAATTCCAGGAGAGAGAGAGAGGTTAAATATTTTAGTAAGATAAGTCATGACAGCAGGAGACAGTGACTGGAGAAGGTGTGAGGAGAAAGGGTCACTACTGCAGGTTGCAGGGCGAGAAGAAGAAAGTAGCTGAGATACTTCCTCTTCTGTAACAGGTTCAAAAGTTGAGAATGAACAGTCTGAAGTGCGGTTGGTGAGGGGATCAAATCCACTTGGGGATTGGGCAGTTATTTCCTGACGGATCTTATCAATTTTGTCATGGAAATAAGTGGCCAGGTCATCTGCGCTAAGGTCTATAAATGGCACCTGCACCTTGGGGGTGAGTAAGGGGTGGAAAGTTTCAAAGAGCCTTTTAGAGAAAAGATGAAAGTGGTGAAATAGGCTTGTTTGGCGAGGTGAAGGGCAAAGCTATAGGTTTTAAGCATAAATTTGAAGTGGAGGAAGTCTGCAGGTGTACGTGATTTTCTCCACAGACGTTCAGCACACCTAAAGCACTGCTGAAGAAAACGTGTCTGTGGCGTGTGCCAGAGTTGCTGCTTCCTGTGTCTAACTTTTCGAGTGGGGGGGGAGCCACCTCATCCAATGCACTCTCAAGGGTTTCATTATAGTGACTGGTGGCCAGATTGGGGCAGGAGAGTGAAGAGATGGGGGACAGAGAGGACTGTAGAGTATTGGAGAGATGCTGGGTGCTAATAGCACGTAAATGCCTATATGTATGATGAGTAGGTGTGTCCTGTGAAGGAGAGGAAGCACTAATTGGTGAGAGACAGAAGGTTATGGTCAGAGAGTGACAGAGAAGAGTTAGTAAATTTAGAAACTGTGAGGAGTCGATGGAAAACAAGATCAATGGTGTTGCCATTTAAATGTGTGGCGGAAGAGGAAAGTTGTGAAAGACCAAAAGAAGTGATTATTGAGATTGAGAGAAACTATGAGGCAGCTGGGGAGACAGGGGTGTCAATGGCTATGTTACAGTCACACATGATGAGGGTAGGAATTTCACTGGATAAAAAGAGGGTAAGCCAAGAAGAGAAGTGATCCAGCAATTGGTAGGGTGAGCCAGGTGGACGATAGATCACAGCTAAATGTAAGGAGAGTGGGCGGAAAAGTCTGATAGCATGGACTTCAAATGAGGGGAATGTGAGTGAGGGTACCGGTGGGATGGCCTGAAAAGTGCACTGTGGTGACAGAAGTATCCCTACCCCTCCACCCTTCCTGTTGTCATGCCTAGAAGTGTGTGAGAATTGTAGGCCACCATGAGACAGAGCAGCAGGGAACGCTGTATCAGACTGCTGGATCCAGGTTTCAGTAAGGGCGAGCAGGTTAAGAGATTTAATGAGGAATAAGTCATTAATATATTCTAGTTTGTTACACACTGAGCGGACGTTCCAGAGAGAACAGTTAAAAGAGACAGGAGAAAGATAAGGAGAGGGCACACATAAAAATATTGATGAGGTTTGTAGCATTTATATGGGTGCAGTAAGATAAAAAATTAGGGAAAGAAGGAGGGCCAGGGTTTGGAGAGATGTCCCCAGCAGGTAGGAGGAGCAAAATGGACAGAGACAGAAGGTGGTTCAGGGATTTATGTGGATGCTTATGTTTGGTTTCACTGCTAAAAGAAGTATAGGGATTAGGGTGGTTAAAGAGAGTGAAAAGTGTTTGAGAGCTGTACATGGGAAAAGGAGGAAGAGAAGGACTGATGTGGATAGTGTACACTGATGGTAGAGATGGAGGGGAGGTCTGCAGGAAGACAATTGCTAAGATAGTAAGTGACAGTGCAGTTCTATCATACCATGTGTTAAAGCTTGTTGTTTTGGGTTTAAGTTTACCTGGTGTTCTTCCATGGTGTTCCTGTCTTGTTCCCTGCCTTCATGCCTTGTATAAGTGCACTTTGTTTAATATGCACTTAAGTTAAGATGGACAGCTGCATTAGGAAAATCCCCGCCCCCGCCCCCCGCATTGGAAATGCTTTCCCCTTAAGCTGTATCTACTTATACAGGGAAGTAGAGCTTCAAAACTAGCACTAATTTGTCGTTAGCCAATTAATCAACAAACTGTGACACATGAGAAGACTGGGCTATGTAGTTACAAATACACACTGACCAGTGAACTACCATAAAATCACAAAGCATCAAAAGACTGACACAAGTACAGATAACAACACATGGTATTGCAAAAATACAGACTTCATGAAAGGCTAAGATAGGGTTCAGTAAACAGTAAGGCTTGGGTGTAACAGAAGATGAAGTTACCATTCAAATTTATAGGATGAGTTGAAGGTAGTTGCACAGTAGTTTCTTATATCTAACTAAATTATCCTCCTATTACTAACTATTGCTTACAATTGTAAGCTTTTCAGATCTGAGTTCTCTGTATGATACAGTAAGATGAAACACAGACCCTATCTCCATCATTATTGTAACGTCTTGTGTTCCAGTTTACAGCACCATATATAGTGTATATTATATCAGCACTTTAAGGTTTCCACCTACCACTGTCTATTGGCTGAGAGCAGGGGCGCACCGCTAATGAAGCGAAGTGAGGCGGCCGCCTCAGGCGGCACTGTCCGTCACTGTCTGGGGGGGCGGCATTTTTACCATTTATTTAATGTAAACCAGCCCAGGACAGGCCGCTTTAAATTAAAAACAAAGATGAGCGTGGCCTGTCCTGGGCTGGTTTACGAGACCTCTGCATGTCAGCGCAGGAGGCAATACAATGATGTCATCGCGCTTCCTACGCTGAGACGCAGACGTCGCAGACAAGAAGAGGATTAGGCGGCTCCATCATGGGATTGCAGGTAGGTGACAATAACTTTTTTTTTTATATATATAAATAGGCCGTAACCTGCTGGAGTATCCCCAGCAGGTATCGGCCTAGTGACTTATCGATCTCCACCTGCTGTGGCCGCCTCTGCTTCTCCTTCTGTTATCAGACGCAGAAGGGGGGAATCAGAAGCGGCTGTGAGTGGAAGCGGGGATCGCTAAGTGAGGCCAATTACTACTATTATTATACTCCGGGGTCTTTTCAGACCCCGGAGTATAATAATCGGAGACCCAGGGGAGGTGATAAACATAAAAACCATTGTTACTCACCTCTCCGGCGATCCGATGTTACTCCCAGCAGGCTTCAGCCTTCTTTGGTGATGTCCCAGGTGTCACGTGAGCCAGCCTGATGTCATTATGTCGTGACGCCGGTCTGTGCAACATTGAAGAGGGCCGAAAGAGTATAATAATAGTTCATGAGTGGGTTACTATGGAGCAGAATATTGTGTGCAGGGGCCACTATGGGGCATAATACCGAGTGCAGGGGCCACTATGGGACATTATACCGTGTGCAGGGGCCACTATAGAGCATAATATCGAGTGTAGGGTACACTATGGAGCCTAATACCGAGTGCAGGGACCACTATGAGGCATAATACCATGTGCAGGGTCCACTATGGAGCATAATACCGAGTGCAGGGGCCACTATGGAGCATAATACCGTGTGCAGGGGTTGCTGCGGGGCATAATACCATGTACAGGGGCCATTGCGGGGCATGATACCATGTAATACTGTGCACAGGGGCCATGTAATACCATGTAATACTGTATTAAAAAAAAAAACACCTACTCACCTGTCCCTTGTGCTCCGATGTCTCCCACCGCAGTCTGGTTCTGCTGCTCTGGTGTTCTCTTCTGGCGGAAGTTCCCACCACACATGACTGCTGAGGGGAAGAAAACACCAGAGCAGCAGGACTGAAACGCGCTGAGAGACACCGGAGCACCTTCCCCAGCCTCATATTAAAAAAGTGGTTATCCTGGTCAACCCCTTTAAGGTGGCACTTGGGCTTTTTATTGATGTTCTATCCTTAGGACAGATTATCAATAAGAGATCAGTGGACCCCTCCTCTGATCAGCTGTATGAAGGAGCTATGGAGCCTGTTTATATCACACGCTGTCTGTTTATAGTGACCGTGTGATGTAATTACAGCCTTGTCACATAGACATGTATAGGACGAGGCTGTAGTTACATGACATGGCCACTATGAGATGAATGACACTATGTAAACAGCATACTTCAAAACAAAAATAAAAACAACAACACCGAGCGGCACATAGCGTAATATTGCTTAAAAAATAGGTTGTACATAGATAATTGTGTTGAGAACAGGAGGTAGTCAAATGATTGGAGAAACAACAAGGATCATCCACTGAAAGTAGGGTGGAAAGCCACTAAGTAACACAAAAGCACTGGTCTATATTATAGTGAGTGTTCAACTGACTGGGTCTGATGGTAAACAGTACCCCTTCAATTGGTGATCTCACAACCAGGATAGTTAGATATTATGGATGTTTGTATAGGTGGGTTCTCACCTTTTCAAGTTGTGCTGGCCCACTACTAACACAGTGGATGGATCCAGAGTATGTTTTGGTATATGTGAGCTGCGGAACCTCTAGGCGTCAGAATCTCCTGGATCCAGACGGTATACAGGTAATGGATTGGTGGGAGAATCTCCCAAAAAATGAGGTGTGGGGACCACGCTTCACCAAAGATGCTTTATTATACCCAAATAAAATGATAAAGGGGATCTGATTTCCCCCGAAACGCGTTGTGTTATTTGAGTATAATAAAGCATCTTTGGTGAAGCGCGGTCCCCACACCTCATTTTTTGGGAGATTCTCCTACCAATCCATCACTATGTAAATAAAGAAGCGGTCACGGCGCTTACACAGGTACCACGGTTCATTAAAACAGCTGATCAGTGGGGGTCCTGGGTTTTTGAGCCCCACTGATTAGTTTATTAATGACCTGGAAAACCTTTTAATTAGTTAACACCTGGAGCATTATTAATAAGGGGCACTATTTATACAGGGTACACACGGACATTATTAATATAAAGATGCACTTGGGAGTATTATTCATTATGGGGGGTTATATCATATATTTTATAATTGGGGTAGCAGCAGGATGGGTGTGCAGGTGAGGACAATGTGGGTCGGGTGCCTGGAAAAGTGTCTGTATTGTAAAGTTTACAGAGACAAGTCACAGCTGGAAGAAGTGATCATGGCGGTCCAAAGGGAAGAGAAGGGAAATGTGACCGATTAGTCAGAGACGTCACCTGTAAGTCACAAAATGTTACTGCCCTGTATTCACCTAAATGATAGAGGATAATACCTGATTGATGGGGGTCTGTCTGCTGAGACCCCCACTGAGCCTGAGAATTGGGTTTTTTCCCCCACTGGGTGGGAATCCAACCTGGCTGCAGCCATATATAGGTGTGTCGCTTGGTGGATGGACAAACCCGCGTGGCTCTCATTCACTTCGATGGGAGTGCCAAAGATATCTGAAGTACTGTACTTGGCTATCTGCGGCGCTCCTATTATAGAGAATGGGGGCCACCAAGCAGAAGATGTGTGAAGTTACTTTCATTGTTAATGCCGTGTTGTTGATTTCTGATACTGAAGTAATGCAGTAAGAAGAATTCTTAAAAAACTGTTTCATAAGTTTGTGTATTGTGTATATTGTGCAACGATAGCAGTGTGTGAAGCTAGTAGCATGGAAACGCAATTTTATATATATTTTTTTTTTTTTGGGGGGGGGCGTCTTTCGATAGTCCGCCTCAGACAGCAAAGAGGCTAGGTTCACCACTGGCTGAGAGGCTATCAGCTGATGTCAGGTGGTGTTAGAATGTCACACAGTGACTCTGTATTTCCTGCTAAACATGTGGTAGCGCCATTTTTGTTTGTCCGAGACAAATCGGCGTATGTTTGGCTTCCTTAAAAATCAAATAATTTAGAATATTTAGGTCAAACCTGGTTGGTGATAAATTGGTTCACCCATCTCCACCAGTAAGATTCAGCCATATTGTTATAGCCTGTGGTCTTAATGATATGTACCATGACTCTAGCAGGTCCATTTACTAAGTATAAGTTCAATTTAACAATATGACAGAATGCTCCATATTTCTTTTTTTATTTCATAAGTATTTTAGAGTTTTGTAAAGTAGTTCCCAGAATTGTAAATCTAAGTATATTATATAGCAAAGGTAAAGCAGTAGTTTCCACTTACAATCTTTTGTCATAAAAATGGCAAGGGGTAACTCTACAATCAGCATTGTAAATTAAGCCCTTTCAGAGTAAAAGCCAAGCCTGAATCAATGTGTGGATTAGCTAACAATAGGAGCATTTGTAAAACATACGGCTTTCCACCACAGTGCCACTGACAGTAAATGGCAAGCAATCTTTATATGAGATTTGTGCCTGAGATTAGCAAAAATGAGGTTCGAAATTTGAAGCCAAAAACATGACATTTTCCTTCACAATCTCAACTCAAATTTTCCTTGGAAATGTAAATTCTTTGTTTCTGAATTGTAGGATATGAAAGTAAAATAGATACAGCTAAGGAGATTAATTTCTACAAGTCTTTGCTGCATCTGTACCCTACATTGCCAGCATAAGAACTTCTGGAAAGTAAAGGTTAAATGGCATTGCATTCTTCTATGACACAGTTTAATCTCAACACTAAAATACAGATGAGTATTTTACTTATTTGTTAGAAATATGACCTTTTGTTTAAGCATTCATTTGATAGAGTTAGCCTTGAGTCATTTATGAATTCCAAAGCAATTAATGTGACCAATTATATTTCATCACTGAAGAGACTGACCTTGAGCGCCAGATGAAATATCCTCCTAATATGTGCATAGCTGGAGTGAAAAAAGCTCATAGAAAATGTTCACTTATACATGATTTCTCATGGATGTCATTTCAGAACATAAATGATACAATAATAATACTGAGGTTGAAAAATATTAGTATATTGAATTTTTGGCTTATACGCTTCAAATTTATGTAGCATATGTAATCCTTTGCTTTGAAGTTAGTGATAATGGTGAACACCAACATTAGAATGCCAACAATTATTGGGACTGATTGTGCAAAGGAGGAGCATTGGTGGAATCATCTGAGGATAGATTTGTCCTCGTTGAAACTCATGGCTTTATAGGATTATGCAGAAGGCAGTATTATAACTGTTTTGCATAAAGCTTCTGAAGGATTACTACAGAGGGACATGAGACCTCCACTTTACCTCCCTATATCTCTGTCTTTATACAGAGGCATACATAAATCCAGCAGAAAAAATAGTCCAACAGAGCTTATATTACTCCATAGTAAAGAAGCCATACAAACTCTACCCACTGCCATTCAAGCTGCATACAGTGGGGAAAAAAAGTATTTAGTCAGCCACCAATTGTGCAAGTTCTCCCACTTAAAAAGATGAGAGAGGCCTGTAATTGTCATCATAGGTAGACCTCAACTATGAGAGACAAAATGAGAAAACATATCTAGAAAATCACATTATCTGATTTTTTAAGAATTTATTTGCAAATTATGGTGGAAAATAAGTATTTGGTCACCTACAAACGAGCAAGATTTCTGGCTCTCACAGACCTGTAACTTCTTCTTTAAGAGGCTCCTCTGTCCTCCACTTATTACCTGTAGTAATGGCACCTGTTTGAAATTGTTACCAGTATAAAAGACAACTGTCCACAACCTCAAACAGTCACACTCCAAACTCCACTATGGTGAAGACCAAAGACCTGTGGAAGGACACCAGAAACAAAACTGTAGAACTGCACCAGGCTGGGAAGACTGGATCTGCAATAGGCAAGCAGCTTGGTGTGAAGAAATCAATGGTGGAAGCAATAATTAGAAAATGGAGGACATACAAGACCACTGATAATCTCCCTCGATCAGGGGCTCCACGCAAGATCTCACCCCGTGGGGTCAAAATGATCACAAGAACGGTGAGCAAAAATCACAGAACCACATGGGGGGGCCTAGTGAATGACCTGCAGAAAGCTGGGACTAACGTAACAAAAGCTACTGTCAGTAACACACTACGCCACCAGGGACTCAGATCCTGCAGTGCCAGACGTGTCCCCTTGCTTAAGTCAGTACATATCCGGGCCCGTCTGAAGTTTGCTAGAGAGCTTTTGGATGTTCCAGAAGAGTATTGGGAGAATGTCATATGGTCAGATGAAACCAAAGTAGAGCTGTTTAGTAGAAACACAATTCGTCATGTTTGGAGGCGAGTGAATGCTGAGTTACATCCAAAGAACACCATACCTACTGTGAAGCGTGGGGGTGGCAACATCATGCTTTGGGGCTGTTTCTCTGCAAAGGGACCAGGAGGACTGATCTGTGTACATGAAAGAATGAATGGGGCCATGTATCATGAGATTTTGAGTGCAAACCTCCTTCCATCAGCAAGGGCATTGAAAATGAAACGTGGCTGGGTCTTTCAGCATGACAATGATCCCAAGCACACCGCCAGAGCAATGACGGAGTGGCTTCGTAAGAAGCATTTCAAGGTCCTGGAGTGGCCTAGCCAGTCTCCAGATCTCAACCCCATAGAAAATCTTTGGAGGAAGTTGAAAGTCCGTGTTGCCCAGCGACAGCCCCAAAACATCACTGCTCTAGAGGAGATCTGCATGGAGGAATGGGCCAACATACCAGCAACAGTGTGTGCCAACCTTGTGAAGACTTACAGAAAACGTTTGACCTCTGTCATTGCCAACAAAGGATATATAACAAAGTATTGAGATGATCTTTTGTTATTGACCAAATACTTATTTTCCACCATAATTTGCAAATAAATTCTTAAAAAATCAGACAATGTGATTTTCTGGATTTTTTTTTCTCATTTTGTCTCTCATAGTTAAGGTCTATCTATGATGTCAATTACAGGCCTCTCTCATCTTTTTAAGTGGGAGAACTTGCACAATTGGTGGCTGACTAAACACTTTTTTCCCCACTGTATATATCAAAAACTGCTAGATCTTCTAGGCTCTTATGGACCAGTTTATATCAAATACTAAATAAGTACCCCCTCACTACTGTGCCCTGCTTAGCCTTGCTATACACAAGCATCTGCATTACATGTTGGATGAAAAAAGGCCTTCCTTGTCTGGTTGTGTGGTAATATAAAGATGTGTGTGCAGAATAGTTTTACAGTTATGGATATTAACTAAAGAGTTGGAGTGTGACATATTTGCTGATGTGGCTGGTCTAGTGTTAAATCCATTCAATAGCAGTAAATACAGCACCATAGAACACAAATGAAAAAAATCGCGGTGTTTTACAGTCAGAGCAAAGTGGATGAGATTCTAGGGAATCCCATGCCCACTTTGCATTAAAAACCGCGCTCCAGCATGTCAATTATACCTCTGGAAACCCTTGCCGTTTTTGCCACAGCGCTTTTTTGCTGCGGGACGCCACGTGGGGCCTTAGCCTTAAGTGATTTCCTTTCCTACTGGAGTTTTCTTTAATGGGAGTCCGTCAGCAGGAAAATTGGCACCAGACTAATGACAGTACCTAGCAGAGATGATTCTACACTTTCCAAAATCAGTATTTTATTCTTAATTTATCTGAAAAAGGACTTTAGTGGCATTTTCTTTAGGAGAAGAAATGCTGCTAAAGCCCTTTTCAGCTAATTTGCATAATAATAAAACACTGATTTTCATAAAAATGGAGCCGCAATGTAGAATAAGAAAGTTATATTTGGAAAGAGTAGAAACAGCCCTACAAGGTCATTAGTCTGATACTGATTTTGCTAATGACAGACTCCCTTTAAACCCTTCACGACATCTACTATTACGGCAGATGTCAGATATTTAAATATGGCGGCCGCTCGGGAGCTGAGCGACCGCCATAGCCGCCGTGTTTCTGCTGTATTATACAGCAGAAAACTGGCGCTTATGTACTGATCACAGGCAATAAACCCCTTGTGCCTTGGTCAAAGCTGACTGAGGCGCCATTTTTCCGGTAGTGCCTGCGTGCCGCCATTTTGCCAGGGATCGCCGGCTCCCGGAGCGAGCATTGCAATGCATTGCATTAGTGATCAGACCCCCTGGGCTTCAAGACCCCTAGGGGGTCTAATAAATGCAAAAAAAAAAAAAAATATATATATATATATATATATATATATATATATAAAATGAAAAAAAATTAAAAAATCAAATCAACCCCCTTTCCCTAGAACACATATAAAAGTTCTTAAATACTATGAAACATATATACATTAGGCATCCCTGTGTCCGAAAATGCTGTTATATAAATCTATAAAAAAAAAAATTCTCGTACTGTAAACGCTGTTTCATCTCTGATAAAAATTTTAATAAAAATTGATCAAAGCTTAGCAATTTCCCAAAATGGTATAACTAAAAAGTACACCTGGTCCCGCAAAAAAAGATGCCCCATGCATCCCCATACATGAAAGTCTAAAAAAGTTATGGGTGTCAGAATATGGTAACTTTTAGAAAAAAAAAAAAATTTGCAGTCGTGGATTCTTGTTAAGGCTTCCAGGCTTGACATTACACCAGTTCTATTACATGCTGCCATAGGCGTGTAATAGAAGTGAATGGATTTTACTATTCACTGCAATATATTAGAATTGCAGTGAATATTATGAGTGATCAGACCCCCTAGGTTTCAAGATCCCTAGGGGGTCTCACTATGTAACACAAATTTTGTTCCCAGCTTTTAAATGTTATATTCCAATTGCTTATGTGTAAAACAAATTAAAAATTGCTTACATTCATCATAAACTTCGCTTTTGTGACCACGGCAACGAAAATTATGCATTTTTACTATAGAAACAGACGATTTTGCATCTTCTCATTTATACAGTCAGACTAAGAACACTATATGCATTGCAAATTTACACAGATTACCAAAAACTGTTCAGAAGTGTGCGGTTTTCCGAGATTTACGACTATACTGCAAATCAGTTTCACGAATCAATCCCCAAATATAGTCGCCCATCATGTTTTCGTTATATTGTCCTTGGTAACGGCGTTCAAAGTTCATAATGTCCTGGTGAAAGCGCTCGCCTTGCTCCTCTGAATAAGCTCCCATGTTCTCTTTGAACTTATCAAGATGAGCATCGAGGATATGGATTTTGAGTGACATCCTGCAGCCCACTGCAGCATAGTTCTTTATCAGAGTCTGAACCAGTTGTACATAGTTTTCATCTTTATGATTGCCTAGGAAGCCGCGAACCACTGCGACAAAACTGTTCCAAGCTGCTCTCTCCTTCCTATTCAGCTTCTTGGGAAATTCCCTGCACTCTATGATCTTTTTGATTTGTGGTCCGACGAAGACACCAGCTTTGATCTTTGCTTCAGACAGCTTAGGTAAAAATCTTGGAGGTACAGTGCCTTGCGAAAGTATTCGTCCCCCTTGAACTTTTCAACCTCTTGCCACATTTCAGGCTTCAAACATAAGGATATAAAATTTTAATTTTTTGGTGAAAAATCAACAAGTGGGACACAATCGTGAAGTGAAACGAAATTTATTGGATATTTTAAACTTTTGTAAAAAATAAAAAACTGAAAAGTGGGGCGTGCCAAATTATTCGGCCCCCTTAAGTTAATACTTTGTAGCGCCACCTTTTGCTACGATTACAGCTGCAAGTCGCTTGGGGTATGTCTCTATCAGTTTTGCACATCGACAGACTGAAATTCTTGCCCATTCTTCCTTGGAAAACAGCTCGAGCTCAGTGAGGTTGGATGGAGAGCGTTTGTGAACAGCAGTTTTCAGCTCTTTCCACAGATTGTCGATTGGATTCAGGTCTGGACTTTGACTTGGCCATGCTAACACCTGGATACGTTTATTTGTGAACCATTCCATTGTAAATCTTGCTTTATGTTTGGGATCATTGTCTTGTTGGAAGATAAATCTCTGTCCCAGTCTTAGGTCTTTTGCAGACTCCAACGGGTTTTCTTCCAGAATGGTCCTGAATTTGGCTCCATCCATCTTCCCATCAATTTTTACCATCTTCCCTGTCCCTGCTGAAGAAAAGCAGGTCCAAACCATGATGCTGCCACCACCATGTTTGACAGTGGGGATGGTGTGTTCAGGGTGATGAGCTGTGTTGATTTTACGCCAAACATATCGTTTTGCATTGCGGCCAAAAAGTTCAATTTTGGTTTCATCTGACCAGAGCACCTTCTTCCACATGTTTGGTGTGTCTCCCAGGTGGCTTGTGGCAAACTTTAAACGAGACTTTTTATGGATATCTTTGAGAAATGGCTTTCTTCTTGCCACTCTTCCATAAAGGCCAGATTTGTGCAGTGTACGACTGATTGTTGTCCTATGGACAGACTCTCCCACCTCAGCTGTAGATCTCTGCAGTTCATCTAGACTAATCATGGGCCTCTTGGCTGCATCTCTGATCGGTCTTCTTTTTTGAGATGAAAGTTTTGGTAGATTTGCAGTGGTCTGATACTTCTTCCATTTCAATATGATCACTTGCACAGTGCTCTTTGGGATGTTTAAAGTTTGGGAAATCTTTTTGTATCCAAATCCGGCTTTAAACTTCTCCACAACAGTATCACAGACCTGCCTGGTGTGTTCCTTGGTCTTCATGATGCTCTCTGCGCTTTAAACAGAACCCTGAGACTATCACAGAGCAGGTGCATTTATATGGAGACTTGATTACACACAGGTGGATCATATTTATCATCATCAGTCATTTAGGACAACATTGGATCATTCAGAGATCCTCACTGAACTTCTGGAGTGAGTTTGCTGCACTGAAAGTAAAGGGGCCGAATAATATTGCACACCCCACTTTTCAGTTTTTTATTTTTTACAAAAGTTTAAAATAACCAATAAATTTCATTCCACTTCACAATTGTGTCCCACTTGTTGTTGATTCTTCACCAAAAAATTAAAATTTTATATCTTTATGTATGAAGCTTGAAATGTGTCAAAAGGTTGAAAAGTTCAAGGGGGCCGAATACTTTCGCAAGGCACTGTAATTGAAAGCTCTCGACTCCTTATCTAGAGCCCTGACAAATTGTTTTATGAGCCCCAACTTGATGTGTAGTGGTGGCATCAGCACCTTGCGTGGGTCCACCAGTGGCTCTCACTTTACATTGTTCTTCCCCACAGTGAACTCTGTCCGCTGAGGCCAGTCCCGCCTGTGGTAGTGCGCTTCAGTATCTCGGCTGTCCCAAAGGCAAATAAAGCAAGGATACTTAGTAAAACCACCTTGGAGGCCCATCAGGAATGACACCATTTTGAAATCTCCGATAACTTCCCATCCGTACTCATCATACTTCAAGGCACCTAGCAACATCTTGACACTGGTGTATTCCTCTTTCAGGTGCACCGAATGAGCTACAGGAAGAGACGGATACTTGTTCCCATTGTGAAGCAGCACGGCTTTGAGGCTCTTGCATGAGCTGTCTATGAAGAGGCGCCACTCATTCGGGTTACAGGTGATACCTATAGCCTCGAATAGACCGGCCACATTGTTGCAGAAGCACAGTCCATCTTGATGACTGAAGAAGATGGAAAAAACTTGGTGATGCTTCCTCTGATCTGTGACTTGGACGCTTTCATCTAATAAGTTCCATTGCTTGAGCCTTGATGTCAGAAGCTCAGCGTTGGACTTGGTGAGACCAAGGTCTCTGATCAGATCATTGAGGTCTTTTTGGTTAGGGTAGTATGGCTTCCGCTCCTCATCTGCATATGAAGAGAAATCGTGATCTTCAACGTCTTCCTCGATGTCTGACCTGCTGCTTTCTTTTGAAGGTGGTGTAGCTCTGTCTGGAGGTGTTGGTACAGGAAGTTCAGGGCAGTGTGGTACTGGGGCAATAGATGACAGAATGTCAGGATATGTTACAGGTGGTGCATTTTTGCCAGTGCGACGTTTGGAAGCGTCCACCATGCAGAAGTAGCAATTTGTTGAGTGATCAGTCGGTTCACGCCAAATTCTTCGGATAGCAAAATGTATGGCTCTCTTCTCTCCCCTGTACCAACCTATAAGCAAACAAAATAATATTTGGATAGAGAATTTGATTTAGGCCTATTTCACACTAATGACTAGTGATATTTACAATATTAACACAGTTAATCTGCTATTTAAGAGAGTAGCATTTATCCACTTACCTTCAAGAGTTTTCTTGCAGTGCTCACATGTGAAATGAGGAGCCCATGGTTTGTCTTGGTCACCAACAGGCATGCCAAAGTATGCTTTGTAGGCCTCACACATCTTAGCAGATGCTTCCACAGAGTACTTTTTCGCTCTTGTCTTTATAAACTGGTCA
The DNA here is from genome assembly GCA_947044405.1 of Leptodactylus fallax. Taxonomy (NCBI): domain Eukaryota; kingdom Metazoa; phylum Chordata; class Amphibia; order Anura; family Leptodactylidae; genus Leptodactylus; species Leptodactylus fallax. Next base: position 1,159,619 of record CAMRHE010000050.1, on the reverse strand, counting down.
CATACGTAGAAAAATGCGTCTGCTGGATGTATGCAACCTCTTGATGCCATCTAAATTGACTAAGTTGCTGTGAACTGTAAGGAAAAAGGATGTCTCTCCAAACTTGATAAAAATGGTCTTTATTCCATGCAGTATTAAAGTTCAAGAGTGTACTGAGGATTCAGCAGAGCCCGATTGATCACCCGGTACCAGAGTAACACACAATATATACATTTACATTCCTAAGCTCCTCCTGTAATGGGTGTGGGGTGAAGTGTGAATACTGTCGTTATCAGAATCTGAATAGATATTGAATTCACACCTGTCTGTCTAGGTCAATTCCCCTTTGTCTGTGATGGCCATTGCCCACTTACTATGCAATCCCAATCAATTAGATCCTGTCTCTCCGTCTCTCAGGAAGGGCTATAGTGGCCCTATATAACTGTAGTTATACAGCTATCTACAATTCTGTACAGTCCCAGAAAGTTCTAGATAATTCTGGGCAGTTCTAGAAACTTCTTGATAGTTCTCACAATTCCAGAAGCTTCTTAAGTATCTTGAAATATTGCGAATATCCTTAAAAATAGATCAATTTCAAAATATCATTGTGCTGACCACAAAAGCAAAGTTTACAGGGAATAATAACTTTTTTCTATTCATTTAAGGTACAAACAATCAGGAAAACACACTTAACAACTGGGAACAAATATTTTTTTGAAAATTGTTACATGGTGAAATAAAAGTAAAAGAAAAAAGAAAAAGTTTTTAAAAGTATAAAAAAAACACAAAAATATAAAAGTTCAAATTACCCCCTTTCCCTAAATCAAATATAAAAATAAATAAACAATAATAAACATAAACACTTTAAGGTTACCCGCGCTCCAAAATGCCCGAACTACTAAAATATAAAAATATTTATCCCATACAGTAAACGGCGTAACGGGGAAAAAAAAATCAAAAAGGCTAAATGGCTGTTTTTTTCTTCCTTGCCTCTTATAAAAAATGGAATAAAAAGAGAACAAACCATCAGAACTTCCCCAAAATTGTATCAATAAAAATGCCATCTTGTCCCGCATAAAAATATGTCATACCCAGCTCCATACACATAAATATAAAAATGTTACAGGTGTCACAACATGGCGACACAATTTTTTTTTTCTATTTTGCAATGTTTTAAATTTTTTAAAAAATACACCTGGCCCTGCAAAAGAAGACGCCCTATGCATACATGGAAATATAAAAATGTTTCGGATGTCAGAATATGGTGACTGTAAGATAATTTTTATTTTTTTTTGCAAAGTTTTGGAATTTTTTTAAGAGGTTAAAATGTAAATAAAACTATATAAATTCGGTATCCCTGGAATCGTACCGAAACATAGAACAGGTGACATGTCATTTTGGCTGCAGAGTGAATGCTGTAAAAATGAAGCCCCTAAGAATGTTGCACAAATGCACTTTTTCTTCAAATCCACCCCATTCTGAATTTTTTTTCCAGCTTCCCAGTAGATTGTACACAATAATAAATGGTAACATCATGAAGAAAAATTTGTCCCACAAACATTAAGACCTCATATGGCTCTGAGAATGGAAAAATAAAGAAGTTTGGAAGGGGAGAGTCAAAAACGAAAAGCAAAAATCAAGGGGTTAAAGAGGTAGTCCACAGCTTTGCTATTGATGACCTATTCCCTCAGGTGAAATGTATGATTTGGTGTTACAGAATCAGACTTCTCAAAGTTTTTAAGTAATTTTCTCCAAGACAGTGAGCATTTCTGATTTCAGCAGACTCTGTATTTAGAGACTTCCAGGTGCTGCTCCATCAGGAAATCTCTAATCTATTCTAATACTAAAGAACATAATTTTCTTGCATGATGGTGTGGCAGCCATTTAAGGACAGTATAGCTTCTTTTTATCTCTCTACATGTGTCTATACATGGTTCATTGTATCAAATATGAAACAGATGGGACAATACAATGAGCAGACAATCATATTAATAACCAGAGACCTGAAGACAGAAAGGAGGAGTTCCCAAGGAACATTCTGATGTGAACATGCAGGATAGCGTAGACCAAACTACAGCCCCATGGGATACCAAATCTGGTACACATATTCCAATCATAAATTAATAAATATTCACAAGTTTGGAGAAACAGCTGAACATTGAAGAAAAAAAATCTTCTTACATTTATCATGCATGTGGATTGCTGTGATTGATCTCATTATTAGCATTAAGTATCAGACAAGACGGAACAGGGACAGTTTTCCTGGTTCTCTACCTATACTGTATATGTGAAGAATGTGAAAAAATGGAAACATAAGTATTCCCTTATGGGTCTACACATATCTATCTTAGAACCTACCTATCTACCTACCTACCTACCTACCTACCTATCTATACGTTAAAGGATTTTCCAAGACCCCATGTGCTTCAGATACTGATAACCTATCCACAAGATAGGTTATCAGTAGTTGATCGATTGGGTCTGACACTCAGACCCTGCACCAATCAGCTGATCTGGCTGCAGGTACCTGTATACAGTGCATATGGCTAAAAGCAGCTCTGTTACCAATGAAGTGAATGGGAGCAGACCTGAATTTCCCCAGTGCCAATGATCAGAGTCATAAGCTTTAACGGTATTGTCAGGGAATGGCAGCAATGCTCTGATTCACATCAATAATTTCTGTCCGTATACGGTTTCTGGCAACCGAATCAGCTGATTGGTGCGGAGTTCAAGTATTGGACCCCCACCAATCAGATACTGGTGACCTATCCTATTGATAGGTCATCAGTATCCAAAACACAATTCTCAGTCAATGTTTCCAATAGTGGAAAATCACAATAATTTTGCTAAGTTGGCAGATGAGAAGGAATTTAGTAAAGACATAACATTTCTGCAGCAAGACACTTCCTCTGTTAGGGGAATACAGTGCCTTGCGAAAGTATTCGGCCCCCTTGAACTTTTCAACCTTTTGCCACATTTCAGCCTTCAAACATAAGGATATAAAATTAAAATTTTTTGGGTGAAGAATCAACAAGTGGGACACAATTGTGAAGTGGAACGAAATTTATTGGTTATTTTAAACTTTTGTAAAAAATAAAAAAATGAAAAGTGGGGCGTGCAATATTATTCGGCCCCTTTACTTTCAGTGCAGCAAACTCACTCCAGAAGTTCAGTGAGGATCTCTGAATGATCCAATGTTGCCCTAAATGACTGATGATGATAAATATAATCCACCTGTGTGTAATCCAGTCTCCGTATAAATGCACTTGCTCTGTGATAGTCTCAGGGTTCTGTTTAAAGCGCAGAGAGCATCATGAAGACCAAGGAACACACCAGGCAGGTCCGTGATACTGTTGTGGAGAAGTTTAAAGCCGGATTTGGATACAAAAAGATTTCCCAAACTTTAAACATCAGAAGGAGCACTGTGCAAGCGATCATATTGAAATGGAAGGAGTATCAGACCACTGCAAATCTACCAAGACCTGGTCGTCCCTCTAAACTTTCATCTCAAACAAGGAGAAGACTGATCAGAGATTTAGCCAAGAGGCCCATGATCACTCTGGATGAACTGCAGAGATCTACAGCTGAGGTGGGAGAGTCTGTCCATAGGACAACAATCAGTCGTACACTGCACAAATCTGGCCTTTATGGAAGAGTGGCAAGAAGAAAGCCATTTCTCAAAGATATCCATAAAAAGTCTCGTTTAAAGTTTGCCACAAGCCACCTGGGAGACACACCAAACATGTGGAAGAAGGTGCTCTGGTCAGATGAAACCAAAATTGAACTTTTTGGCCACAATGCAAAACGTTATGTTTGGCGTAAAAGCAACACAGCTCATCACCCTGAACACACCATCCCCACTGTCAAACATGGTGGTGGCAGTATCATGGTTTGGGCCTGCTTTTCTTCAGCAGGGACAGGGAAGATGGTTAAAATTGATGGGAAGATGGATGGAGCTAAATACAGGACCATTTTGGAAAAAAACCTGTTGGAGCCCGCAAAAGACCTGAGACTGGGACAGAGATTTATCTTCCAACAAGACAATGATCCCAAACATAAAGCAAAATCTACAATGGAATGGTTCACAAATAAACGTATCCAGGTGTTAGAATGGCCAAGTCAAAGTCCAGACCTGAATCCAATCGAGAATCTGTGGAAAGAGCTGAAAACTGCTGTTCACAAATGCTCTCCATCCAATCTCACTGAGCTCGAGCTGTTTTCCAAGGAAGAATGGGCAAGAATTTCAGTCTCTCCATATGCAAAACTGATAGAGACATACCCCAAGCGACTTGCAGCTGTAATCACAGCAAAAGGTGGCGCTACAAAGTATTAACTTAAGGAGGCCGAATAATTTGGCACGCCCCACTTTTCAGTTTTTTATTTTTTACAAAAGTTTAAAATATCCAATAAATTTCGTTCCACTTCACGATTGTGTCCCACTTGTTGTTGATTCTTCACCAAAAAATTAAAATTTTATATCCTTATGTTTGAAGCCTGAAATGTGGCAAAAGGTTGAAAAGTTCAAGGGGGCCGAATATTTTCGCAAGGCATTGTATATGTTCCAGTAAGAAGGGGAATAAGAGTGCAGGACAGGCCAGTAGTGGGTGCTAGTATTGGGGTTTCAATTATAAGGGGAACAAACAGTTTAATCTGTCACAAAGAGCAGGATTGCTGCACAGTGTGTTGCCTTCCTGGCGCTCGAGTTCGACACAGCGTGGATAGGTCATGATGCACATTAGCACCAATGACAAAGATAGAGGTAGGTGGAAGGTCCTTAAAAATTATTTCATGGAACTAGAATGCAAGATGAATACAAGGACCTCAGAGGAGTATTTTTTTTAAATACTACCTGTACCACAGGAACACAGGAGAGACAACAGGAGATTAGGGTGGTAAACAAGTAACTCAAGGGCTGGTGGAGTAAGGAGAAAAGAGGGGTTTGGGTTTTTGGAAACTGGGTACACTTTGCTATGGGATAAGGATGGGCTGTTCCTCAATGGGGATGGTGCAGCTGTGCTGGGGGAGAAGATGGCTAAACAGTTGTAGGAGTGTGTATCCTCTTGGGAACAAAGGACAAGAATGCTTGTCCTAAGCAGCAGGTACTTGCCACATTTGGATGAACATTCTCATCCTGAGGATAACAACCAATCATAAGTCTGATCACTGAGCCCAGGCTGCCAGAGCCACATACCTGGTTAATCCTGCCCGTAAGTGAGGAGGTCAGCCTATGCATTCATATCTAGGAAAACTAATGCTCACTACGCCCCTTGATAAATTCTTTTCGGGGTGCGATTTTCAAAAGGGGGTTCCACTTTACTGGCACCTCAGGGGCTCCGCAAATGTGATATGGTGTTCAAAAACCAAACAACCTAAATCTGTACTCCAAAAGTCACATAGCACTCCTTCACATCTGGGTCCTGCTGTGTGCTTAAACATCAGTTTATGCCCACATGTATGACATTGTTGTACCCAGAATAACGTACTTAACAAAGTCATATATGGGTATAAATTGTGGCTTGGGCATACAGCCGGGCATGGAAGAGAAGGAACATTTCAGTGCGCAATATGTTGTGTCCAGTTTGTGTCAGAGATGAACGCTGCAAAAGCTGTTGTGCCTGGGATAACTGCTTAACAGTTTTTGGAGTGTGTATCTTTGCTGACACAAGCTGGGCACAACAAATTGGTGAAAATCTCTGGGAAAATTGCAATTTTTTCTCTTTAGCTCCACAATCATTACTGGAAACTAAATTAATGCAGCACTCAAGAGTTAAAAATGCTCACTACGTGTAAGGGTCTTGCCAACCGTAGCAACCCTAACACTACTGCAGGGTCTGGGAGGAAGGACAGAGACAAGTGAGCCCTAATCTCACCCCAGCCACTGTCCCTTCCTATTGCCTCAGTTACCCTAAACGGTATAAGGACAACTCGAAGACAAGCCCTATACTGGGTAAGTGACACACAGAACAGGACAAGACAAAAACAACACAGAAGCAGAGTGAGCAAGCCAAGGGGTCAGTAACAAACGTGCAATGCAGTACAAAGTCAAAATCCAAGAGAATAGTCAAAAGGCAAGCCAACGGTCAGAGAAACAGGTAACAAGGTAGAAAGCAATATAACAAGGAGAGCAGGCAAAGACAAGTGCAATAACCGGCGACTATGTGAGGGCTGACAACCTGTTTATAGAAAGTCTGGGACCAGCCCCCAGACCTGATAGGTACACAGGCTGTCAATCACACAGACCAGGAAGAGATTAACTCTATGCCGTCCAGAGAGAAATGTTCAGAACACGGGTGGGGCCGGAAATCCATTACACTGACTAGGACCATGTTCAGACTGAGTAGCAAGAAACTTACACAAAGAACCAAACTGAACACGCCTCCTTCGCCACAGCGTGCGAGCGGAGGGTGGCGCCGAGACCCGAAACGGCAGAGACGTTACACTACGCCTCTTGATAAATTCCTTGAGGGGTGTATTTTCCAAAATCGGGTCACCTGTCTGCAGATTCCACTTTACTGGTAATTAGAGATGAGTGAATCGAAGCTGACGAAATTGAATTTGAAACGAATTTCAGGAAACATTCGATTCGCATCACATCCGGATTTCCTCATGCTTCGTGGTAACGAATTGCATTTTTTCCAAAAATGGCTGCTGCACATGTTAGGACATGGGGCAAGGAACTCTGAGAACGCGGGATCACCCACAATGTCATGCGTGCAGCCAATCAACAGCCAGCCAGCCCTGTGATGTCACAGCCCTATAAATACCCTCCGCCATCTTAGATTCAGACATTTTCCAATGTACTTAGTGCAGGGATAGACGTCACCAGGCGCTAGAGAAAGTGGTAGAAAAGACTTGAAAACTGATATTTTGCTCAATCAAAGTTCAGGGAAAGAGCATTAGAAGTGTAGGGAAAGGATAGGGAGGAATTTATACAGAGTATTGAAGCAGAAAAGGGTTCATTTGGGGTGTTTGCATCCTGGGTAATAGGAACAATCCTACTACACCTTGCTGCACTGACTGTCATTATACTGATGCTCATTGCAGGTTTGCAATAGATCAAACCTGTGTAATTCAAATTATTGGGGTCTTATTAGTCCTTGTGCGGTGCAGTTATATGTTGTAAAGCCTTTACTGCAAGGCACAGTTTTCTACACTACTATACAGGCTCTCTGCAGCCAGGAAATAGCTGTTTTTTAATTAATTCGGATTGAATGGAATCGTTTCTGAAAATTCAGTGAACCGGCCGAATCGAATTTTTGAAAAATTTGGTCATCTCTACTGGTAATTCAGGGGCTCTGCAAAAGTGACATGACACTTTATACTTTTAAAAACTTTTTCTATTTTCTTTTACTTTTATTTTCAGACCCCCTAGGGACCTTGAAACCTAGTGGGTCTGATTGCTCATAATATTCATTGCAATTCTAATATATTGCAGTGAATAGTAAAATCCATTCACTTCTATTACACGCCTATGGCAGCATGTAATAGAACTGGTGCAATGACAAGCTTGGGAGCCTTCAATGGGCTCCCGGCTGTCATGGCAACCGAACTGATGATCGGTCAAAGATGGCAGCTCCCATGGCACCTGTGCACTTTAGAGACCACAGTCACGTTTAACCGTGGCATCTAAAGTGTAAACAGCTGCAATCGATGTTGGCTGAATTGCAGCTGTTAGTGGCAGGTGCTGGCTGTATTATACAGCCAGCATCTGCTGTTTATAGAGAGAGCTCAGCTCCTGAGCCCTCTCCATATATCCCTTCTTGCATAATCATGTAAATTTACGTGATTATACATGAAAGGGTTAATCACTTTTTATTCAATTTTTATCAGAGGTGAAACAGCAAAAAAATGGCGGTTTGGCACTTTTAATTTTTTTTTCATCATGCTACGGTGTTCACCGTACCATATAAGTTTGTAGACCAGGCATTTCCGAACACAGGGATACCTAATATGTATGTGTTTCAAAGTAATTTTTTACTTTTATATGTATTCTAGGGAAAGGGGGGTGATTTGATTTTTTTATTTTTTTTATTTTTTTTTTTTAAATACTTTATTTATTAGACACCCTAGGGCAGTGATGGCGAACCTTTTAGAGACCGAGTGCCCAAACTGCAACTCAAAACCCACTAAATTATCGCAAAGTGCCAAAACGCCAATTTAACCTTAAATTAACCAGGATCTGTTTTATAGTGACCGTGCAATGTTATTACAGCCTGTAATAATATCACATGTCTGCTATAAAACAGATACTGTGTGATATAAATAGTGAAGGGCCCCTATACAGTACAATGTGCTCCGAAGTGGCCCCCAGACAGTATTATATGCTCCAGAATTGCCCCCACTCAGTATTATATGCTTCACAGTACCCCCCACACAGTATTATATGCTCCACTTTGGCCCCCCACACAGTAGTATATGCTCCACAGTGTCCCCCACACAGTACTAGATGATTCAGTGTCCCCCATACAGTATTTGAAGCATCTAATACTGTATGGGGGACACTGAAGCATCTAATACTGTGTGGGGGACACTGAAGCATCTAATACTGTGTGGGGGACAGTTAAGCATCTAATACTGTATGGGGGACACTGAAGCATCTAATACTGTGTGGGGGACACTGAAGCATCTAATATTGTGGGGGGGGGGACACTGAAGCATCTAATACTGTGGGGGGGGGGGACACTGAAGTATCTAATACTGTGTGGGAGACACTGAAGCATCTAATACTGTGTGGGGGACACTGAAGCATCTAATACTGTATGGGGGACACTGAAGCATCTAATACTGTATGGGGGGGACACTGAAGCATCTAATACTGTGTGGGTGACACTGAAGCATCTAATACTGTATGGGGGGGGGCACTGAAGCATCTAATACTGTATGGGGGACACTGAAGCATCTAATACTGTATGGGGGACACTGAAGCATCTAATACTGTGTGGGGGACACTGAAGCATCTAATACTGTGTGGGGGACACTGAAGCATCTAATACTGTGTGGGGGACACTGAAGCATCTAATACTGTGTGGGGGACACAGATGCTTCAGTGTCCCCCACATAGTATTAGATGCTTCAGTGTCCCCCATTCATTATTTGATGCTTCAGTGTCCCCCTACAGTAGTATATGCTCCACAGTAGACCCCACACAGTAGTTTGTTACTTACCTTGTCCCACGAAGAGCTGCAGTCCCACGGAGCGCTTCCTCCGTCTTCTTCTGTTCGCAGGCGCTGATGAATGACGTCATCGCGCCTGCGTCGGGGCAGAGGTCACGCTCTGCAGTTAGTGTAGGCCGCGGTTCCGCGGACCGCGGCCTACAGTGACAGCTTTCAGCTGTATGTACATTTGCACATACAGCTGAAAGAAGCGATCGCTCGCTAACCGGGATTCCTGTACCGGTTAGTGAGCGCTCATGGCGACGGCGCGCGTGCCAACTGAAAGGGCTCTGCGTGCCCTCTCTGGCACGCGTGCCATAGGTTCGCCATAACGGCCCTAGGGGTATTGAACACCAGGGGTCTGATCACTAATGCAATGCACTACAATGCTAATGCATTGCCAAAGACCATCACTTCTATTACAGGCTGCTTAGAGCAGCTTGTAATAGAAGTAATGTCGAGACAAACCTGGGAGCCTTTAATACAATAGGCTCCCAGCTGTTATGGCAACTGATTGCCATCCCCGTCTTAATGCCCGCAATTAATGTGGACACTGATCGTGGGCATTAGCGCCAGGTCTTTGCTATATACAACAAATACAGCAAATACCTGGAGGCTATGGTGGCCACTCAGCTCCTGAGCAGCTACCATATTTAAATACCCGTCATCTGCCGTAAGAGTACGGCATATGTTGGGAAGGTGCTAACAGCATGAACTAGGGCAATATCCTCAAAGTGAAGGGAACCCAAAGTAAATGGGAAAATTTCAAAAACGTCCTAAATAAGCCTTTGAAAAATACATATTTACATACATTTACAATACATTCCCTTATGAGACTAAGCATGTTAGAAATCATAGAAAACCAATGTGGCTAACTAAAATGGTAAGGAGTGCAATGAGTCATAAAAAGAAAATGTTTAAAGTACTAAAACAATAGGTTAGTGATGCAGCAAAAATTATAAAGCGGAAAATAAATAGTGTAAAAGACAAATACATGAAGCAAAGATTGAGGCAATTGTCAAGGAAAGTAAAAATATTCCAAAATAGATAATAAAAATAAATAAATAATAAGAAACTACAATCTGACAATGTGGGCCCTCTCATGACACAGAATAGTGTGGAGGGGCCACTATGGACATTATACCATGTGGAGGGGCCGCTATGGGACATTATACTGTGTGAAGGTGGCAAGATGGGACATTATACCATGTAGTGGGGCCACTATGGAAAATTATACTTTGTGGAGGCCACTATGGGACATTATACTGTGTGGAGGAGCCCTTATGGGACATTATACTATGTTGAGACCACTATGGCACATTATACTGTGTAGAGAGGCCACTATGGGACATTATTATGTATGGTGGTGTGTTTTTGCACAAAAAATCCAGCCTATTTTCCAATAAAAATCCATGCTTTTTTTTGCAAAAACACACCATGTAAATGCAGTTTTACACTGAAGTGAAAGCACTAATGGCCTAGGACTGGATGCATCTATAGCTGCATCCCGATACATAGTGTGTGACCACCTTAAGGGTGCTGCCTCATGGTGCTCCTGGACGCATATAATTGCGGGCTGCACATGTACTTCCATTGCTTCTAATGAGAAAGTACAGGTGCATCCTGGGAAATAGTAGTAAACGCATGTGTCCAGAAGCATCTCGTGGCATTTCTGTACTATGGTTTGTGGTATATGTCTTTAGTATAGAGGTTGTTCGCCTTACAATTATTGCGCGGCATTCCAAGTACCTCATCTTTGATTTTTTTATTTAAATCGGCACGCCCGAACAGAAAAAGGTTGACTACCCCTGCCCTATAGTTTCTGGTTTAGGCTCCTTTTAAACCTAAGATTACACCAACATTATAAATGGTACATGAAAGGTGGGTACCCTGTTATAGATTTTGTATTGATTCCCAGGATTTCCTTTTTACACTACTGGGAATGCAATAACTATAGTAACTTGAAATCAGAAGTATTAACCTTTCAATACATGCTGCATATATATCAAAATGACCAGGGCAGTACATAAAACCATGTTTATAATCAAACATGTGTAGACATAATGAATAAATGTATAGATGCCCAGTTGTAGCTCAGTTACAGAAAATCATTTGAACACTAACCATAGAATATGGGATGTTTTTAATTGATGTCTAATCAATAAGCCCAGGCTATTCATTTTAATGACTTACTGAATACCAGGAATATACACATCTAGCTATGCCAGGAAAAGCCTATAGGAGAAACTGCTAATGAGATAAAATCTAACAGTCATCAAAAGTTTCCAGTTTTGTGCATTAATAGAAAGCAACTTCAAAACGTTGCACATGTCACGCTACAAATAACAAGTAATTTGTTTGTAGTAAGTAAAAATATGTCACAAATCATTTAAAAGTTAAAAGCGATGTATTATTTAATGGAAAGTGGCACAAAGCGAAATAATGGGAATAAAAAAGCAAAGCCAATGCCATAACACATAAATGATACGTACTTAGCATTGTCAACGCAAGTATTTAAAACCTTTCTGTCAAGCGGGCTTTAAACATATTGCAAAGCACTTACATGTCATCAGCTAAGCGAAATACATAATCTGGTGCTTCAATTACAAAATGATTTCTCTGCTGCTTTCTTGATGGGATAATTCTAGTTCATGACTGAAAAGCAAGAGTCACTTGACCCATGTATAAGAGCATCCCTTAAAACTATGAATTATTGAGATATGATATAACTTGAGCTACAGTTACTTGAGAGAAATAATGTGGAGATGTTGAATGCAGCAATTTCAGTGCTTGCTCTGCATTATCCTATCAGAGTATTTACTTTGTTACAGAATTAAAGACTTATAATAATACTGTAGATGTAATGTGCTTCAGGCTTCCTTTGTGCCCATGTCACATACAGAACAGTGTAATAGCTCAGGGAAGAGAAAGCCTGTCAGAGAATAACTGAGTCATGATGGGACTAGAAAAGCCTCCTTACAAACTATATTAGGAGAAATTCTCTGTAGTAAGGGGATCTATTGTCTGTACTAAAGAGAGGTATCATCCTGTGGTCAGGTGTGAGGGCATTTCTATGTTGAAATTGTAGATAGTAAAGCAGGGGCGTTACTAGCAAAGACTGGGCCCCATAGCATACTTTTGACTTGCCTCCCCAGCAGAGCCGGCTCCAGGTTTTTGTGGGCCCTTGGGCAACAGAGCCTCAGTGGGCCCCATTTGAAGCAACCCATGCGCACTGCAGCAAAAAACAACCGAAATTGTTTTGTTTTTTTTTGTTTTTTTTTCTGCTGAGACGGACCTACTGCAGTGGACTGTAACACAGTCCATTCTATACAAGTAGATACAATCTGTTCAGACATCAGAAAGTAAAAAGGAATTTTAGGCGGACATCTGCCCCCCCGACACACGGTGGTGGATACAGAGCAACAGCATGCCCTTGTGGCTTTCCACCGCTGATTAGGTCCAAATAAATGGGTCTAATCAGTGGGGAGTCTCAAGCCACAGCCTCCGAATCAGCTGCAGAATCTGCAGCAAGATCGAGAAGGACACTTTTTTTTTTTCAGCATCCTGCACTAATTGTTTTCAATGGGAGGCAGAATGAGGGACTAATCTGCCACTGATCTGGGGGGCGAAATTCCAGCGCGAGATTCCACCATGTGAACAGGGCCTGATTCTGTTAACAGTGCAATGAACACTTTCATCGGTATTAATGCAGAAACTGAGTTGGCTCCCACAGATACATATATACATATATACACAGACAGGGTATAATAAATATATACAGGGACATAACTAGCAAAGACTGGGCCTCATAGCATACTTTTGACTTGAGTCCCCCCATGGCATAGCGCCCCCTTTCCTGGCCTCCACACAGTATAACGCCTCATTTAAACACACTATAATGTCCCACAATGGCCCCTTCACATAGTATAATGTCCCACATAGGTCCCTGCACAAGGCATAACGTCCCATAGCGGCCCCATCACATGGCATAATGTCTCATAGCAGTCCCTTCACAAGGCATAATGTTCCATAGCGGCCACTCCATATGGCATAATGTCCTATAGCGGCCCCTCCACATGGTATAATGTCCCATAGCGGCCCCTCCACATGGTATAATGTCCCATAGCGGCCCCTTCACAAGGTATACCACAAGTATCAGAGATCAACAACATGGCCAGTGGTGTAACTAGGAATGGCTGGGCCCCAAGGCGAACATTTGACATGGCCCCCCCTCCGCACAACCCGCATTCCTGCACACACTATTATGCCCCATAGTGGCCCCTGTACACACTATTATGCCCCATAGTGGCCCCTGCACACACTATTATGCCCCATAGTGGCCCCTGTACACACTATTATGCCCCATAGTGGTCCCTGCACACACTATTATGCCCCATAGTGGCCCCTGTACACACTATTATGCCCCATAGTGGCCCCTGCACACACTATTATGCCCCATAGTGGCCCCTGCACACACTATTATGCACCATAGTGGTCCCTGCACACAATATTATGCTCCATAGTGGCCCCTGCACACAGTATTATGCCCCATTGTGGACCACCCATGAACAATTATTATACTCTGGGGTCCTTTCAGACCCCAGAGTATAATGATCAGAGGCCCAGGGGAGGGTACAAACATAAAAAACAATGTTACTTACCTCTCCCTGGCTCCGGCGCAATCCCTGCTACTTTTGGATCTCTTCAATGTTGGACCAGACGTCGCATGAGCAAGGCCGGCGAGTATAATGATAGCAGTGTTTGTGAGGATTGCGGGCCTGCGGCCTTACTTACAGATCCCCGCTCCTGCTCACAGCCACCTCCGCTTCCGCAGAATGGGGTGGGATTGAAGAAAAAGTGCATTTGTGCGACTTTCTTACGGGCTTTGTTTTTACGGTGTTCACTCTGCAGCCAAAAAGACATGTCACCTGTATTCTATGTTTCGATACAATTCCGGTGATACCAAATTTATATAGTTTTATTTACATTTTAACCGTTTAACAAAGATCTAAAACTTTGCAAAAAAAATAAAAAATTCTTAAAGTCACCATATTCTGACACTCGTAACTTTTTTATATTTCTGTGTACGGGGATGCATAGGGCGTCTTTTTTAGCAGAGTCAGGTGTACTTCTTAGTTATACCATTTTGGGATATGTCTATTACTTTGATCACTTTTTATTCAAATTTTTAAAACAGCGAAAAAACGGTGGTTCGGCACTTTTGATTTTTTTTTGTTTTCCCGCAACGGCGTTCACCATACGAGAAAAATATTTTTATAAGTTTGTAAACTGGGCGTCTGCTGAGACTCCCATTGAGCCTGGGAATTGTTTTTTTTTTCCCCCACTGGGAATTCAGCCTGCAGCAATGCTGAATATAGGCATGTCGCTTGGCGGATAGATGAACACACACTCCCATTCTCTTTAATAGGAGCGCCGCAGATGGCCTATATTCAGCCTGAATGCGGCCAGGCTGAATTCCAAGTGGGGAAAAAAAACAAAACAATTCTCAAGTCCGGGGGGGTCTCAGCAGACAGACCTCCAGCTACCCCCCCACCTACCTACCTACCTAGATCATCAATCAGGTATTTATCCACTATCCTATGGATAGGAGATAAATATTTTTAAGATCAATATTTCATTCATATAAAAACACTTACTTCAGCTACGTCAGCCAGGGGGCACAGACAGAATCCAGCTCCAGGAAGAAGCAGTAGCCAGGCCAGCAGTAGCGCTAAAATCCTTCCTGAGAGCAGGGACAAGGAGATCGCACATCATAGGAGTGGTTTGATCACGTCAGGTCAACGTGACCAGGGCCGGTTTTAGACAAAGTGGGGCCCTGGGCAAGTTTACAAGTGGGGCCCTAAATTCTAAGACATACAGTGGCGGAACTAACGTCATAGCAACTGCTTATGGGGTCTGTGACCAGAGGGGGCCTGGTGGACCCCTGCTGCTTTTGTTTTTTAAATAGGCCTTTAACTGTTGGAGTTATTCCAGCAGGTAATGGGCCCTATTTACTTACTGGTCCCCACTCCTGCCCACGGTCGCTCCCGCTTCCCCTTCAGCTCTCCAGGGGGCCCTGTGCATCCCATATCACGTTGCTGACACTGAACAGCATCAGGACTTCGCTGATAGGGGCGTGATATGGAATGCATGGGGATAAGTGAGTACGGCTGCAGTACTTGGTATTTGTTGGGCGAACCTCGCGAGGTTTGCCTGGCAGTTTCGCTCCGATAAACTGCTATTATTATACTCTGGGGTCTTTTCTGACCTCAGAGTATAATGTTCAGAGGCCTGGGGTGAAAAAAACGGTCTTATTTACCTCTCCTGTGCTCCAACGCGAATTCCTGCTGTCTTCGGCCCTCTTCAATGATGTCACAGACAGCACGTGGGTCCAGCTGGCGTCATTGACGCACAATGATGACTACCTAACCCATGTCTGTGATGTCATTGAAGACAGCAGGAAGCAGCACTGGAGCACAGCAGAGATAAGACCTTTTTTTTTTTGCACTTCCCCTGGGCCTCCGAACATTATACTCTGGGGTCTGAAGAGACCCCAGAGTATAATAATAGTCCATGGGTCGTGATCCCCAATAATTTTCTCTCCACCAATTTCAAGAGGACCTTTCACGTCCTCTGGTACCCGCGGTTTTATATACAACTGGAAAGCTGACAGTACATTGAATTCAGCGCACAGTCAGCTTTGATGGTACATGTCTGGGTACTGGAGATATTGGTGCCGTTAGTTTCGGTACCGATATCCCTTCACCGTCAGAAGGGCAGGCCTTACTGCTTTTCGTTAGTGCTGAAGGTAAGGAACGCCCCCTTGACTGTATAATGCTAAGGAAGAGTACAGTCAGGGGGGTGTTCCTTACCGCCCAGCAATGACGTTGAACAGTAAGGCCCGCCCTTCTGACAGTGGAGAGATATCTAACAGCACCGATATCTCCAGCAGCGGCGCACATTGGGAAAGATGATAATGCGCTGTCAATTGACTGTCAGCTTTCTAGCGGTATATAATACCACAGGTGGCAGAGGATGTGAAAGCTCTTCTTTCAGTTTTGAAATGGTGGACGCCATTCTAGTCAATGGGGTCCGCAAGTGTCTGTGTGTAACCTCTAAAACAGTGCTCTGGCGACAGAGAGGCCGCAACAGATGTGAACCTAGCCTAAGAGTTTTCAATTTATTTTAAAATGACAGTTTTTATCTGGCTTCATCATTTACATATATAGCAAGAATCTTAGGAAATATAACGGTGATCATCCTGACAAATGTAATGTAAAACTGCAGTAAATACTGACACCATAGCAAAGCAAATATACAGTTGTGAAGAAAAGTATTTAGTCAGCCACCAATTGTGCAAGTTATCCCACTTAAAAAGATGAGAGAGGCCTGTAATTGACATCATAGGTAGACCTCAACTATGAGAGACAAAATGAGAAAACAAATCCAGAAAATCACATTGTCTGATTTTTAAATAATTTATTTGCAAATTATGGTGGAAAATAAGTATTTGGTCAATAACAAAAGTTCCATCTCAATACTTTGTTATATATCCTTTGTTGGCAATGACAGAGGTCAAACGTTTTCTGTAAGTCTTCACAAGGTTGGCACACACTGTTGTTGGTATGTTGGCCCATTCCTCCATGCAGATCTCCTCTAGAGCAGTGATGTTTTGGGGCTGTCGCTGGGCAACACAGACTTTCAACTCCCTAAAAAGGTTTTCTATGGGGTTGAGATCTGGAGACTGGCTAGGCCACTCCAGGACTTTGAAATGCTTCTTACGAAGCCACTTCTTCGTTGCCCTGGCGGTGTGCTTGGAATCATTGTCATGCTGAAAGACCCAGCCACGTTTCATCTTCAATGCCATTGCTGATGGAAGGCGGTTTGCACTCAAAATCTCACGATACATGGCCCCATTCATTCTTTCATGTACACGGATCAGTCGTCCTGGTCCCTTTGCAGAGAAACAGCCCCAAAGCATGATGTTGCCACCCCCATGCTTCACAGTAGGTATGGTGTTCTTTGGATGCAACTCAGCATTCACTCTCCTTCAAACATGACGAGTTGTGTTTCTACTTTGGTTTCATCTGACCATATGACATTCTCCCAATACTCTTCTGGAACATCCAAATGCTCTCTAGCAAACTTCAGACGGGCCCGGATATGTACTGGCTTAAGCAGGGGGACACATCTGGCACTGCAGGATCTGAGTCCCTGGTGGCGTAGTGTGTAACTGACGGTAGCCTTTGTTACGTTAGTCCCAGTGTTGGCAGCGGATTAATCTTTGACTGTCCAAGCGTTCAACAGTAAACAGATATTTATTGAGGAACAAGAATAATACACTGTATTCTGTAACTTATGATCTCAGCTACTTGTCTGTGAGCTCCATGTGCTCTGCTCTGTGTTGTAGCTACAAAAAGAGAAAAAACAGAGAGGAACTTCCTGGTTTTGTTACTCTAGCACCCACCTTTTTAACAGAGCTTTATTAACAACTTAACACTATGCCTAGAGACAGAAGCTTATGCAGTTATAAACGTATAAACAGTAGTTGTTGCAATATAGGCAATAATAAACATTATTCCAACACTCCCACTCAACAACTACTTATCTAGTTAGTCCCATTGAGGTTCTGAACTCTTCGAACTTGATTCTTGGCAATGGCTTTGTCATAATATCAGCCACCATCTTGTCAGTTTCGCAATAAACAAATTCAATGATACCACGTTCTATCAAATCACGCAGGTGGTGATGTTTAACATTGATGTGCTTGGTTCTTGCATTGATCTTTTCACTGCTTGCAAGTTTAATGCATCCTTGGTTATCTTCATACATCGTCATTGGCGATGTTGACGACTTGCCAAGATCCTTTAACAACTGGTTTAGCCAAATAATCTCTTGACTTGCGTAGGCCACAGACACATATTCTGCTTCTGTAGATGATAAGGCAACAGATACCTGTTTTTTGCTGGACCAAGAGATAGAACCTTCTCCAAGCTTGAACAAGTACCCACTTGTTGACTTACGATCACTTGAATCATTAGCCCAGTCTGCATCCACATAGCTTGTGAGTTTTAGATCTACTGTTGAAGACATTCTTAAACTTATGTCTTGAGTTTCTTTCAAATACTGGAGAATTCTCTTAACAGCATTCCAGTCTCTTTGGCGCAGTTTTTACACATGTCTGCAGAGAATACCCACTGCTGCTGCAATATCCGGTCGGGTCATAGTTGTTATGTATAGAAGTGCCCCCACTACCTGTCTGTATTTCTCATTGTTTGGTAACAGATCATCTTCTCCTTCCAATCTTAGGTAGGATGACTCCATTGGGGTTGATATACCTTTTGCTTCTGACATTCCAAACTGGTTGAGGATTGAGTTGATTTTTGCACTTTGGTTTAGAAGAAAACTTCCATCTTCTTCTCTCTGGATATGGATGCCTAAATAATATGTAATAATTCCAAGGTCTTTTGTTTCAAAATGCTGATTCAGAATTTCAGTCATTTTTGCAATTTTTGTTTCTTCTTCATGTACGACAAATCACATCGTCTACATAAAAGAGAATATACATCCACTTTCCATCTGTACACTTTGTGTATAGGCATGGGTCTGCTTGACCTCTCTTAAATCCTTCTTCCAATAAGACTTTGTTTATTTTGGTATTCCATGCTCTTGCCGATTGCTTAAGACCATAGATTTTTGTAGTTTACAAACAAAGTTTTCTTCACCTTTTCTGATATAACCCTCAGATTGAGTCATGTACAAATCCTCCTTAATGTCACCATTTAGAAAGGCAGTTTTGATATCCAAATGGCTGACAGACATTCTTTGTATAGCAGATACAGCTAATAGAGTCCTAAACGTGGTCTGCTTAGCAACTGGAGAAAATGTAGCATCATAATCTTCAACATATTTCTGAGAATATCCTTTTGCAACTAATCTTGCTTTAAATCTGTGAACTTTGCCTTCAGAGTCATATTTGGTCTTAAACACCCATTTACACTTTATTGCTTTCTTGCCTTGTGGTAGTTTGGTGAGTTTCCAGGTTTGAAGTTGATGAAGCGATTTCATTTCCTCATTAGCAGCATTAATCCACTTCGTTTTTTCATGGACAGGTAGTCGTTGCATCTCTTCCCATGACTGTGGCTCTAGTTCGGGTAGTGTTTTAGCAATGTAGGATAGACGCTTAGCTGGTATACCCTTGTTTGATCTTGACGATCTTCTTATTTCAGGTTCACTTGATGTTTCCGTTGCTTCTTCAATGGTTGAAGAATCTAACCAAACTTCTACATCTTTCTCTTTGTCATTTTGTAACTGTGACTTAGGTTGTTGTTTCTTCATCTGGACTACTGGTATGATGTCATAAAACTTGAGCGAGACAAAGTTCTCATCAATCATTACATCTCTGCTTATTGTGACCTTGTTCGTTTCTGGGTGCAGAATTCTACATCCTTTCTGGGTTTCACTGTAGCCAACCAGGATACCTTCTTTGGCATGGGATTCCCACTTGGTACGTTTTTCCTTAGGGACATGCACAAATACTTTACTTCCAAATACTCTTATGTGTTGTAGATTAGGCTTTTTGCTGTTCCATATCTCAAATGGAGTTTTCTCTGTAGCTTTACCTGGTAACCTGTTTTGAAGATAGCATGCTGTCATGATTGCTTCACCCCAATATGTTGTAGGCAAATCTGCGTCAAATAGCATACTTCTTCCACTTTCACAGAGTGTCCGATTTCTTCTTTCCGCTACACCAATTTGTTCAGGATTGTATGGTACATTGTAATGTTAAAGACCAGTTAGTCTGAATACAGGAGGTCCAACCCTGCCTATAGCTCTATCAGGATTTATATATCTAAATTTCAGGAGGGAATTGATAGAGTAGAAAATAATAAAACTTCACTTTTATTTCTTATATAAATAAAAATAAATAAATATAAAATCGTATTAGAAAGACGAGACTCACTAGTGCTCCCAAGTGCTACCATGTGATTAGTGAAAAAGAAGGGATGAGATCACATAAATTGCATATATAGTGTGCACTAATATTTATAGATGCCCAAAGCAGATATTAGCCCTGCTATTTGATTTTCTAATGACCATAATAATGATAAAAACATGAGTCATATAATTAATAGCATTAGTGTAATTTAAAGGGATTGTATGAAGGGTAGCTAAAACAAACAAACAAGGAGGGGTTAAGCAAACAAAGCAGGGAGCTAAGACATACAGACAGGGAAGGGTTCATTTAGTATTCAGCAAATGTCCGCCTATTGCTTCTCATAACAGCTGAGATAGCGTCTACTCTGCCTGAGGTATAAGTACAGTCTGGTGCCTCAAATACAGCCTCAAATGTATATGGAGTCAGAACTGTGTGTCACCTGGCACTGAGGATTCACCAGATACACTCCACTGGCAGGTTATAGTGGAATACACCCTCAATAGGGTAATTTTGTCAGCACCCCACAGCCTCCCAGCACCCTTTCCACATATACCTCTATCTGACACCTATAGCACACATTTAAAAGTCTCTCCCTAAGTGCTAAAAAGTAAAAATAAAAAATCCCTACGCGTTTCACCAGCCATTGCTGAATCATCAGGGGACTAAATAAGTATAACCTCTCAGTCTGAGAGTGAAATAGCTTTGGTCTGAAACACGATTCCATTTTTCTTCAAAATGCTTTGTGTCTCACTGCTTGTATATTTAGTTCCATCATCTGCATGCAGGATTTTTGGCATTCTCCCAAATTTGTTATATACTTCAGCTAGATATGTTTCAAGTTTCCCTGGGACTTCATCTTTGCTGTGAAGTAGATTGACAGCCGTATATCTTGAATAGTCATCGATAAATGTGAGAAAATATCTCTTCTTTCCAGGAATTAGAATATTCATTGGACCACAAACATCAGTATTTATTAAATCCAGTGGCTGTTCTGATTTTGTAGTACTATTCTTAGGAAAATATTTTCGGGACATTTTTCCTTTAAGACAGCTTGTACACTTCATTGTCTGATTACACTGATCAATTGTAATGCCTTCAGCAAGTTGTTTTTGAACTAACTTTCTTATTGCTTCTGGGTCTCTATGTGCAAGACGCCTGTGCCATAGATGGATGCAATTTGTGTGTTATTCTTGTTTAGCAGTATATGCGTTTTCTTTGCAATTTAACTGATATAGCTCATCTTTGATCTTTCCTTCTGCTAGTATACGGCCCCTTCACGTCAGATCACGTCCAGGGCCGGCGTTAGGGGAGGGAAACTGGGCAATCGCCAAGGGCCCCCACAACTTAAGAGGCCCCCTGGGCTGCCAGGTGCTGGCTGCCTCTCTCCCCTTTCTCACTTACCCACGCAGGCTTACAGCTTCCTTCTCCTCCTCCTCCTCCTCCCCCCCCGGAGTCTTGCACTGCAGGGGATGATCAACTACATTGGGATGCTGCAGCCCAGAGTAATCGATCCCTGACTTGGCTCCAGGTATGTGTTGTGTCTTGTGTGTGTATGTGTGTGTGTGTGTGTGTGTGTGTGTACATGTACATGTTCTGTGTGTGTACATGTGTGTGTGTGTGTGTGTACATGTGTGTGTGTGTGTACATGTTCTGTGTGTGTCTATGTGTGTGTGTGTTCATGTTCTGTGTGTCTGTGTACATGTTCTGTTTTGTGTGTATGTGTAGTAATACAGATTCCCTATGGTATTCAAAACTTGAACCAGACTTTCATATACAGTGGGAAAAAAGTATTTAGTCAGCCACCAATTGTGCAAGTTCTCCCACTTAAAAAGATGAGAGAGGCCTGTAATTGACACCATACAGTGCTGGCCAAAAGTATTGGCACCCCTGCAATTCTGTCAGATAATACTCAATTTCTTCCAGAAAATGATTGCAATCACAACTGCTTTGGTAATAATATCTTCATTTATTTTGCTTGCAATGAAAAAACACAAAAGAGAATGAAAAAAAAAGTCAAATCATTAATCATTTTACACAAAACTCCAAAAATGGGCCGGACAAAAGTATTGGCACCCTCAGGCTAATACTTGGTAGCACAACCTTTAGACAAAATAACTGCGAACAACCGCTTCCAGTAACCATCAATGAGTTTCTTACAATGCTCAGCTGGAATTTTAGACCATTCTTCTTTGGCAAATTTCTCCAGGTCCCTGAGATTTGAAGGGTGCCTTCTCCAAACTGCCATTTTGAGATCTCTCCACAGGTATTCTATGGGATTCAGGTCTGGACTCATTGCTGGAAACTTTAGAAGTCTCCAGTGCTTTCTCTCAAACCATTTTCTAGTGCTTTTTGAAGTGTGTTTTGGGTCATTGTCCTGCTGGAAGACCCATGACCTCTGAGGGAGACCCAGCTTTCTCACACTGGGCCCTACATTATGCTGTAAAATTTGTTGGTAGTCTTCAGACTTCATAATGCCATGCACACGGTCAAGCAGTCCAGTGCCAGAGGTAGCAAAGCAACCCCAAAACATCAGGGAACCTCTGCCATGTTTGACTGTAGGGACCGTGTTCTTTTCTTTGAAGGCCTCTTTTTTTTTCCTGTAAACTCTATGTTGATGCCTTTTCACAAAAAGCTCTACTTTTGTCTCATCTGACCAGAGAACATTCTTCCAAAAAGTTTTTTGTCTTTCTCAGGTAAGTTTTGATAAACTCCAGCCTGGCTTTTTTATATCTCTGGGTCAGAAGTGGGGTCTTCCTGGGTATCCTACCATAGATTCCCTTTTCATTCAGACGCCGACGGATAGTACGGGTTGACACTGTTGTACCCTCGGACTGCAGGGCAGCTAGAACTTGTTTGGATGTTAGTCGAGGTTCTTTAGCCACCATCCGCACAATCTTTTGTTGAAATCTCTCGTCAATTTTTCTTTTCTGTCCACATCTAGGGAGGTTAGCCACAGTGCCATGGGCTTTAAACTTCTTGATGACACTGCGCACGGTAGACACAGGAACATTCAGGTCTTTGGAGATGGACTTGTAGCCTTGAGATTGCTCATGCTTCCTCACAATTTTGCTTCTCAAGTCCTCAGACAGTTCTTTGGTCTTCTTTCTTTTCTCCATGCTCAATGTGGTACACACAAGGACACAGGACAGAGGTTGAGTCAACTTTAATCCATTTCAACTGGCTGCAAGTGAGATTTAGTTATTGCCACCACCTGTTATGTGCCATAGGTAAGTAACAGGTGCTGTTAATTACACAAATTAGAGAAGCATCACATGATTTTTCAAAGGGTGCCAATACTTTTGTCCACCCCCTTTTTTATGTTTGGTGTGGAATTATATCCAATTTGGCTTTTTGACAATTCTTTTTGTGGTTTTCCATTGAAGACAAATTAAATGAAGATATTATTACCAAAGCATTTGTGATTGCAATCATTTTCTGGAAGAAATTGAGTATTATCTGACAGAATTGCAGGGGTGCCAATACTTTTGGCCAGCACTGTAGGTAGACCTCAACTATGAGAGACAAAATGAGAAAATATATCTAGAAAATCGCATTGTCTGATTTTTTAAGAATTTATTTGCAAATTATGGTGGAAAATAAGTATTTGGTCACCTACAAACAAGCAAGATTTCTAGCTCTCACAGACCTGTAACTTCTTCTTTAAGAGGCTCCTTTGTCCTCCACTCATTACCTGTAGTAATGGCACCTGTTTGAAATTGTTACCAGTATAAAAGACACCTGTCCACAACCTCAAACAGTCACACTCCAAACTCCACTATGGTTAAGACCAAAGAGCTGTGGAAGGACACCAGAAACAAAATTGTAGACCTGCAACAGGCTGGGAAGACTGAATCTGCAATAGACAAGCAGCTTGGTGTGAAGAAATCAACTGTGAGAGCAATAATTAGAAAATGGAAGACATACAAGACCACTGATATAATCTCCTTCGATTAGGGGCTCCACGCAAGATCTCACCCCGTGGGGTCAAAATGATCACAAGAACGGTGAGAAAAAATCCCAGAACCACACGGGGGACCTAGTGAATGACCTGCAGAAAGCTGGGTGTTGGAATAGTGTTTATTATTGCCTGTATTGCAACAACTACTGTTTATACGTTTATAACTGCATAAGCTTCTGTCTCTAGGCATAGTGTTAAGTTGTTAATAAAGCTCTGTTAAAAAGGTGGGGGCTAGAGTAACAAAACCAGGAAGTTCCTCTCTGTTTCCTGTAGCTACAGCATGGAGCACAGAGCAGAGCACATGGAGCTCACAGACAAGTAGCTGAGATCATAAGTTACAGAATACAGTGTATTATTCTTGTTCCTCAATAAATATCTGTTTACTGTTGAACGCCTGGACAGTCAAAGATTAATCCGCTGCCAACAGGTTATGGGCTCAGATACCCCCAGATACCCAGAGAGAAAAGGAAAACAACAGTGATCCAAGATGGCCACCTCACCTGGGCCTCCGAATGTTTTCTATTTGTGAAAGCTCTGGACTGCAGGCAGGCCAGTTCAGCACCTGAATTCTTCTACAAAATCATACTGTTGTGATAGATGCAGTATGTGTTTTAGCATTGTCTTCCCATAGGTACTAATGTAATCCCATAGTCCCACTTGTCATGAGATTGCAGCTTTAACTTGCATTTGTGGATTTCAAAACAAACTGTGTTCGCAGACAATGAATTCTGGAAGTATTCCTGAGCACATGATGTGATTACCAATTCATGCCTGATTTAATGCAGTGTCACTTGAGGGCGTGTAGATCACAAGCATCCTTTATTTGACAGTCAGCCTTGTCTCTTGTGCACATGGATTTCTTCAGATTCTCAGAAATTTATCATAATATTATATACTGAAGATGGTGGAATATTTTAAAGTATGTGCAATTTCATGTTGAGAAACAATTTTCTGAAATTGTTCTACAACAATCTCTGACCCTCTTTGCTTCTAAGAGACTTGCTGCTCTTATATACAGTCATTTGACTCTCCAGCTCTTTTTCATTAGTAGCACTTAGTTTGTGTTCTGTGTTCTATTGGGAATAAAATATGGTTAATTGAGATTTCCAAACCATTGCATACTTGTTTCCTTTACACACTGGGTCATGTGACAGAGAGCTTCCTCCCTTTTTTAATTTTCAGTAATGTAATGAATGGGGGCTGGCTATCAGACTCAGTTCAATAGCTAAGCCAATTTCTATCTTGGTCTGTGCATAGGCCATGATAGAGAAAGGAATAGTTTGGCTATTAGAAAGATATATAAATGTGCCCCCACCAGTAAAAATATTACAATTACTCCGAGTAAAAACAATAAAAGGATTGGAGGGTGAAGGTTGTGGCTATTATCCCCTTGCTTGTACTATATATATTTTGTATTTGTGTCTGGCTATTATGTTATAATTTGGCTCTTTATTGTCATGTATGCCTTTCTGTATTTAACCTGAGGTGTTACTGAGTATTTTACAGCTATATATATATATATACATATACAGTGGCGTAACGATTGTGGTCGTGCGGCCAGCCGGAAATGGCCGGGGCCCCGGACCACCATGATAGTGGACGGGGAACCAGGCTTTCCCCGGCTGCTATACATGTTAATGGAAAGGGGTTCCATCGGGCCCCTTTCCAGTTAATACCAGCCCAGGGTAGTTTCTGAGGTTTTCCTGCGCTCCAGATGTCACTGCTGGGGCCTGTGATTGCCCCAGTGGTCACATGGGGTGCGATGACGTAATGACGTCATCGCGCCCCTCATGACAGCTGAGGCCCAATCACAGGCCCCAGCAGTGACGTCTGGGGCGCAGGACCTCAGTCACAAGACAGAAGAGGAGCGAGGATACACAGGAGAGGTAAGGTAAAGTAAGTATAAGTGTTTGTTATATTTAACCCCTTCCCAACATCCGCCGTAATAGTACGGCGGATGTCGGGTGTTTAGAGATGGCAGCCACTTGGGAGTCGTGTGGCCACCATAGCCGCCGAGTCTGTGCTGTTTTATACAGCAGGGACCCGGCACTAATGCCCGCGATCGGTGCCCCTCTGGCGCCTCGGTCTCCTTCCCTTGGGCCTCTACTTATTATACTCTGGGGTCTGCACTAGGAGGGGACTCTTGGGAGCTCATAATACTCTGTGGGGGCCACTGTGGGCATATAATACTCTGTGGGGGCCACTGTGGAGCGCATAATGCTGTGTGGGGGCCCGCTGTGGAGCGCATAATGCTGTGTGGGGGGCCGCTGTGGAGCGCATAATGCTGTGTGGGGGGCCGCTGTGGAGCACATAATGCTGTGTGGGGGCCGCTGTGGAGCGCATAATGCTGTGTGGGTGCCGCTGTGGAGCGCATAATGCTGTGTGGAGTCCGCTGTGGAGCGCATAATGCTGTGTGGGGGGTCGCTGTGGAGCACATAATGCTTTGTGGGGGCCGTTGTGGAGCACATAATACTGTCCCAGTATTGTTTACATGTCGGCGCTGTGCTGCTCACTCACCATATTCTTGATAACTGCAGTTGTAGGTACTAAAGCTGTATGTCTTTCAAGTATCAGAGTTATCGCTGCAGCACCTGTAACTGCCACCATCAAGAATTCGCTCTAGGGAGGGGGTCCCAGACAAAAATTTGCACCTAGGCCCAGAAGACTTTAGTTACGCCACTGTACATATATGTTTATAAATTTGTAGTACTATCGATTGTAAAACTGTATATTACATGCATTAACTTTTGGGAGCTAGCCAGGACCTTCTGCCCTACAATATATTTTTTTTTTTTACTTTGCTTAATTGTGGGCCACATATATTTATAATAAAGATTTTTGAATTTTTCTATGTTACATGGTGTTTTTTTTTTTTTCGTTCTGTGGTAGCACAAATAGATAAGTTGCCCCACCTACTTTCACTCTAGGACTGGTCCTAGGTAGCAATGAAACAGTTAATTAGCATAATTGATGGTATAAGAACCCCCCTCTTTCACTACTCCTTCACAAGGGGAGTTTTCTTTAAGACAGGCTTTTTTATTTTTTTCTGCAAAGAAGATTCCCAGGCTATGTCTGAAGTGTCAGATAGCATTTGTACGCACCTAGAGGTTCCTCTGAGTAAGTGTGAGCTGCTGTAAGCCTAGCATAGCACCAGCAAGCGATCCTAAGAAGAAGTGCCATTGTACTTTTATCATGTGGCTATAGCCACCATGCCATTTCAGGATCACTGGCTTCAGTGTTCCTCATTACACAATTCGCATGCGCAGGGTGGCTAGAGCAGGAGAAGCAGGAGGAGAATCTTTCTGACGCTGAAAGGAGTACCTATTCGGTCAATACGGACCTCTGATGATGCAGGTATGTGACAACATGTTGGGGGCAGAGTTCCCGTTTGGGTTAGCCCATTTAAACCTGCTGATGACTGAGGGCTGGCACGCTGTGCCTGGCAAGCCAAACCCTCAGAGATCTAAGGTAAAAATGCCCTCCTGGGCTCTTCCTGCACTATGTCTCCTCTTGTCAGTATACTAAAGAGAGTCCTCTATGTGTTGCAGATATCCAGTGGTAAAAAAAACTCTCTAAGAGAAAACATAGGAGTTGTGTTGAATGTCAGCAGTTATTACCTGATGACCATGTGCCTGACATAGGTATAGTTTGTACTCAGAGTAAAGCCTCTCCTACCAGTCCTCATGCATCTTCTAAAACCAAGCAGAAGGCTAAATCTGAATGCTGCATTAGCTGTCTCCAACATCATCCCGAGGATTATCCATCTAATATATGCAGTGTTTGCACACATTTTTCTGAAGATGAACAGATGACTGATAAGGGAGCTAAAAAATTATTTTTGGATTTTAAATCGATTATGTCTAGCAAGAAAAAAAACCAAAAAATTCAAGCAATTCATCTAATTCATCTGAGAGGGATATTCAGACATCAGAATCAGACTCAGTCATGTTATTCTGAGGAAAATTATTTGTTTAAAATAGAAAATTCTGTTACGTTAATTAAAAATGTTTAAAAAAATTTTTTTAAACTATTGAAACAGGACAGGCTGTCCCATCCTCTCTGGACAGGGAGAGTCTGTTTTATTTCCCCCAAAAGAAAAGCTACAGTCCTTTCAGGGCATCCAGTCTTAAAATCCATTATGGAGATGGAATGGAAATTTCCGTCTAGAAGATGCAAGCTTTGTTCTAGATTTAAAACTGTGTACAGATTAGATCCCGGGGATTGTGAAGCTTGGGAAGAGCCAGCCAGAGTTGATCCAGCAGATCTAGGAAAACATTTTTTCCTGCAGATGATTCATATCTCCTCAAAGATCCAATGGACCACAGAGCTGATATATTTCTGAAAAAAAAAATGTATATCCCTAGCAGCTTTATCTAAAGCCACCATGGCGTCGCTCCTGTGTCCAGGGCTCTGAGAGTATGGCTAAGCCAGTTGGGAAGAGATATTCAAGATTGTGATTCAAGGTAAGAACTAATGGAGCAACTTTATTCACTTAAACTTGCTGCAGATTTTTCTTCGGATTTTCCTTTAGATACTATAACCCCTTAAGGACACAGCCCAAAAGTGCGTTAAGGACCAGGCCTTGTTTTTCAAAACTGACGTGTCACTTTATGTGGCAAGAACTTTGAGACACTTTAACTTACACAAGTGATTTTGAGATTGTTTTCTCGTGACACATTGTACTTCATGTTAGTGTTAAACACTATTCAATATTTTTGTATTTATGTATAAAAAAATAGGATATTTGATGGAAATTTGGAAAAAAAAATCGCAATTTTCAAAATGTGAAATTCTCTGCTTTTCAGACAAATAGTCATACCACCCAAATACATTAATAAATATTATCTATCATATCTCTGCCTTATATTGGCATAATCTTTTAATCGTCCTTTAATTTATTTTGGATGTTAGAAGGCTTATCAGTGTAACAGCGATTTTCCAGATTTACAAGAAAATTTCCCAAACTCATTTTTTAGGGACCACTTCAGTTCTGAAGGGGATTATAAAGGCCTATATATTAGAAACCCCCCATAAATCACCCCATTTTCAAAACTGCACCCCTGAAGTAATTCAAAACAGCATTTGGGAAGTTTGTTAACCCTTTAAGCATTTCACAAGAATTAAAACGATATTGAGGTGAAATTTAGACATTTATTTTTTTTTCCACTAATCCCTTCATTTAGCCCTAAATTTAACACATTCACAAAGGGTTAAAGGAGAAAATGCATGTCCCAGTTTATTATACAATTTCTCCAGAGCACACGGCAGCGCAAAGAAGGGAAGGAGCGACACTGGACGTTTGAAAATCAGATTTTGCTGGAATAGTTTTCAGGTGCCATGTCTCATTTACTGAGCCCCTATAGTACCAAAACAATGGAAACCCCCTAAAAGTGACCCCATTTTGTAAACTACACCCCTCACAGAATACATCAAGGGGTATAGTGAGCATTTTGACCCCACAGCAGTTTCACAGATTTTACTAACATTGGGCTGTATAAATGAAAAATTACTAAAACGTCATTTTATCCCCAAAGTTTTCATTTTCACAAGGGGTTAAAGGAGAAAATGGACCCCATAGTTTGTTAAACAATTTCTCCTGAACACAGCAATACTCCATATGTGGTCATAAACTGCTGAATGGGTACATGGTGGGGCTCGGAATGGAAAGAGCGCTATTTAGCTTTTAGAGGGCAGATTTTGCTGGAATAGTTTTCGGGTGCCATGTCGCATTTGCAGAGCCCCTAAAGTACCAATACAATGGAAACTCCCAAAAGTAACCCCATTTTGGAAACTACACCCCTTATAGAACTTATCTAGGGGTATAGTGAGCATTTTGACCTCACAGCTGTTTCACAGATTTTATTAATATTGGGACGTAAAAATGAAAAATTACTTTTTTTTCCAATAAACCGTCCATTTAGCGACATATTTTTAATTTTTGCAAGTGGTTAAAGAAGAAAAAGCACCCCACAGTTTGTTACACAATTTCTTCTGAACACAGAAATGCCCCATATGTGGTTGTAATCTGCTGTATGGGTACATGGTGGGGCTCAGAATGGAAAGAGCGCTATTTGGCTTTAGGAGGGCAGATGTGACTGGAATAGTTTTTGAGTGCCATGTCACATTTGCAGAGCCCCTAAAATACCAATACAATGGAAACCCCTAAAAAGTGACCCCATTTTAGAAACTACACCCCTCAAGGAATGTATCAAGGGGTATTATCATTTTGTGCCTAAAAATACTTCCCAAAAATTAATGTACAAATTGATAATTGAAGTTTTTGAAGAAATATCCAATTTCAGTGCCTTATATGTTGCGGCCACTTTGTGGCATCAGAGACATGAACTCCTAAAACTATTAAGTAGGCTATCCTGGGGGAAAAAAATTATATATGTGGGTGTAAACTGCTGCTTGGGAACACAGCAGGGCTCAGAAGGGAAGGAGCACTGTGTTTTTTTAGCTTTTGGAGTACAGATTTAGAGGGACTTTCTGGTCGCCATGTTATTTTTGCAGAGCCCTGGAGGTGCCAGTAAACTGGAACTCCCTAAGAAGTGATCCCATTTTAGGGTCTCTGCAAATGTGACATGGCGTCCAAAAACCAACAATCTAAATCTGCGCTCCAAAAGCACATAGCGCTCCATCATATCTGCACCCTCCTATGTACCCAAACGGCAGTTTACGCCCACATGTATGACACTGGTGTACTCAGGATAGTGTACTTAGCAACACCATACGTGGGTATAAACTGCTGTTTGGGAACAGTCGGGCACAGAAGGAAAGGAGCGCTATTTTGGTTTTTGGAGCACACTTCGGTTTTTGGACACCATGTCACTTTTGCAGAGCCCAAGAATGTGACCCCATTTTGGAAACTACACCCTTTAAGGGATTTATCAAGTGGTGTAGTGAGCATTATTAACCCTTAAGTGTTGTATTCTTTTAATTTCCAGAAATGAATGCGCAGATGATAATGAAAAGTTAAAAATAACATTTTTCCAGAGATACGCCATTTCAGTGCCCGATATGTTGTGCCCAGCTTATGTCTGCAGAGACACACACTCCAAAAACTGTTAAGCGGGGATCCCGGGCACAACAGCTTTTGGAACGTTCATCTCTGATACAAACTGGGTACAAAATATTATGTACTGAAATAACGTATTCCTGGAAAAATTGTCATTTTCACCTTTCACAATCAGATGTGTATTCATTTATGGCTAATAAATTATAGCAACACTTGGGGGTTAAAAATGCTCACTGTACCTCTGGATAAATTCCTTCATGGGTGTAGTTTCCAAAATGGGGTCACATGTCAGGGGATTCCACTTTACTGGCGTTTCAGTTCTGCAAAAGTGCAATGGCGTCCAAAAACCAAACCATCCAAGCCTGTGCTCCAAAAACCAAATAGCGCTCCTTCCATTCTGTGCCCAGCAGTGCCCAAACAGCAGTTTATACCCACATATGACATTAAGTACATTACCCTGGGTACACCAGTGTCATACATGTGGGCATAAACTGCAGTTTGGGCACACAGCAGGGCGCAGAAGGGAAGGAGCGCTATGTGGCTTTTGGAGTGCAGATTTAGATGTTTGGGATCTGGGTGCCATGTCATGTTTGCAGAGCCTGTAAGGTACCATAACAGTGGATTCCCCAAAGGAGTGACCCCATTTTGAAAACTGCACCCCTCAAAGAATTTATCAAGGGGTGTAGTGAGTATTAGTATCCAAGACGTGACTGCACAGCGGATGGGGAAAAGTGAATATGTAAGCTGTGCGGAGTGCATTGGGAACACCAAATTCCCTACTATTTCCCCAGTAGTTCCTATTATTGTGGAGGTCACTTCTGGTTTATTTTCCCTCATAAACTCTAAATCTGGTTTGTCCCCTGATATAGGCTCGCACAGCTTAAACATTCCCTTCCTGCCACAGCCAGTTATGTTCTAATGATTTGGCGATTTTTGGGGTTTTTGTCTTCACATTGTACAAGCTATATTTTCTTTATTTCTCTGGTGATGTAGCCATATGAGGACTTGTTGTTTGCGGGGTGAGATGTATTTTGTAATTACATCATCTTTGGGCGCATATAACTTATTGAATAAATTTTATTAACTCTTTCTTGGTGGATTAAAAAAAAAACCCCATCAATTCTGGCACTGCGTTTTACCTTTTAAATTTTTCGCCATGCAGCATAGAGCATAAGTAATAGGTTACCTTTATTCTGCGGGTCAGTACGATTATGGCAATACCTCATTTATATTGTTTTTTTATGCGATACTAATTTTGCAGAACAAAAACCGATTTGGGGACATAAATTAATTGTTTTTGCATTGCTATCTTCTGAGATGCGTAGCATTTTTATTTTGCAGTTTACAGAGTTGGTTGAGGGCTTATTTCTTGTGGGACAACCTGTGCTTTTTATTGGTACTGTTTTGGGGTACATAAGACTTTTTGATCACCTTTTTATGGCATATTTTGTGAGGTGAGATGGTGAAAAATCTCCTTTTTCCCCAACGTTCACCGTGTACGTTAAATATTGTTTCAGTTTTATTGTACAGGTTGTTATGGATGCGGCAATGCCAAATATGCATTGTTTTTATTAATTTTTAGTTTTTTTTTTTATATAATTCATTTTATATAAGAAAAGGGAATTTTTGGGGCTTTATTCTTTTATTAATTTTTTTCAAGCACTTTATTTAATTTTTTTTTCACTTTTTTTATTTTTTCATGTGTCCCATTAGGACACCTGAGCCAGCAATGCTTTGATTGCTGGCTCTGCACTATAGACTGCAAGACACGAGCATACAAGTGTCTTGCAGTCTATACAGGAAGTCATCGCTATGGAGACACATAGCGCTGATGTCCGGAGGTCTCGGCAGGATCTACCAGGTAGTGGGGGCTCCAGGCAGCCTGGGGTCACTGGGCAGTCCCCGGGATGCAGATTATAGATATCGGCACCCCCTGCGGCGAGGGGAGCGGTAACATGGTGGAATCCCTTGAATGCAACGGTCATGTTTGACCGTGGCATCCAAGGGGTTAAAACCTCCGATTGGAACTCAGTTCCGACTGGGGGATATGGAGCAGGGTGTTAGCTGTCAGTTACAGCTAACACCCGGTTCCAATGCTGCCCACTCAGATAGTGAGCGGGCGGCCCCCCTAGGGCGTAGTATTACGCCCTGTTGTGCGAAGTACCAAGCGCACAGGACATAATAGTACGTCCAATGCCGTTAAGGTTGGCAGCAAAGAATCTAGCAGTTTCCAATGCGGCAAGAAGACCCATATGGTTAAAACTATGGACAG
Source organism: Leptodactylus fallax (assembly GCA_947044405.1). Taxonomy (NCBI): domain Eukaryota; kingdom Metazoa; phylum Chordata; class Amphibia; order Anura; family Leptodactylidae; genus Leptodactylus; species Leptodactylus fallax. The sequence continues at coordinate 1,126,301 of CAMRHE010000050.1, read as the reverse complement.
AGGAAGCTATTTCAAAATATAATCTATGTGCTATACCTTTTCAACCTCAAAGACTTTTTGGAGAAAAATTAGATCAGCTCTTGGAAGCTAATAAGAAGGCAAGAACCCTGGCCTTCCCGCAGATCAATAAAAGTACTGTATTAAGCCTTGCTCACGTTACCAGAGAAGATATGAATTGCTCCTGAAGAGAGGAAATAATAGACCAATCAATTGTGGTAGACCCTATCAAAAATTCAGATCCACCACCTTTGAAAAACTGAAGAAAAAACATGAAGATCCGAGTGTTGACAAACAGGGTTTTTGACATAACGAGTGGTCAAGTTGGAGGTTGTTTGCAAATTTTTTTTTGCCGTATGGTGCAGCATTACCACAGACAAGTGGGTTCTGGATCTTATAGAAAAAGGTTATATAATGGAAATTCTCCACAAACCAAAAGATAATTTTCTTCTGAACGAACAAGAAATTCCACATGTTTTTTAGCTGATACATGTATTCAAGAATTTTTCCGGTCCCAAAGGTTGACGGTTCTTGGAGATTGATCATAGACCTCAGGTCTCTAAACTGTTATGCGGAAAAACTTTACTTCAAGATGGAAACAATAAGGACAGTTACAGCAGCCTTACAGAAAGGACTTGGCATCTCTAGACCTAAAAGATACATGTTCCCATCCATCCTATGTCAAGAAGATTCCTGAGGATAGCAGTCAAACATTCTGGATCAATCAGTCACTACCAATCCAAAGCACTCCCTTTTGGCCTTACTTCCTCTTCAAAGGTTTTTACCAAGGTGGCAATAGTAGTAGTAGCAGCTATAAGACTGAAAGCAATTCAAGTTTTTCCCTATCTAGACTATTGGTTGATTGCAGCTTCATCAGCTTCTCTCCTGCAAGATCACCTCAATGTGGTCATCATGACACTCAAGGAACTTGGTTTCCAAATAAATTGGGAAAAGTCTCATCTGTTGCCATAAACTTCAAAAATATAAAATATAAGACTATAATTTAAATATAAGAAATTTTGTAACATATGTTATTAAGGAGATCTGTTTCCTTCAGCACTAACTAAACAGTTCTCCTGCTCCTTATCTTCAATCTGAGTATGCAAGAGTATGCAAAGCAGTAATCAAAGCAAAAGGTGGCTACTTTGAAGAACCTAGAATATAAGACATATTTTCAGTTGTTTCACACTTTTTTGTTAAGTATATAATTCCACATGTGTTAATTCATAGTTTTGATGCCTTCAGTGTGAATCTACAATTTTTATAGTCATGAAAATACAGAAAACTCTTGGAATGAGAAGGTGTGTCCAAACTTTTGGTCTGTACTGTATATATAAATGTGTGTATATATATATCTTTTTTTTTTTTTTTTTTTTTTTATAATGTATTTATTCGACCCCCTAGGGGTCTGATCACTAATGCAATGCATTACAATGCTAATGCATTGCAAAATATCGGTACTTTTATTGCATAGAGCAGCCTGCAATAGAAGGTAATGCCAGACAAGCCTGGGAGCTTTCAATAACTTCCCGGCTGTCATGGCAATGTCTTGTTCCGGGCGCCAATAATCCTCCCCCAAATGGCGGCGCCCATGCACCTGATTGTGGGCATTAGCACCTGATCTTTGCTGTATAAGGGTATGTTCACACAGAGTTTTTTGCAGGCTAAAAAAATCTTCTTCAGGTATTAGGAAACTTTTTTTGCCGCATTTTTTTTTACATGATGCGTTTTTTGTCGTGTTTTTCGTCATGGTTTTTGTCGCGGTTTTTGCCGTGCATTTTTGCTCCAACACATTGTATGGACCTGGAAACTTCCCTTTAAAAAACGCTTGCGGTTTTTGATAAGCTTTTTGCAAACCCTATCACATTTTTTATGCCTCCCATTTCAATGGGTTTTTTAATGCGCATCTGCCTGAAGATAGGTCATGTCGCTTTTTTTTTTTCCTCTAGCTGAAAAGATCAACTAGAGGAAAAAAACTGCTACTGACTACCATTGAAATGAATGGGAGGAGTTTTCTGAGGCAGATTCGGTTTGGGGGGGTCCTATGTCAAATGTTCGCCTTGGGGCCCAGCCATTCCTAGTTACACCACTGGGTAGGTAAGTATCATCAACTCACTTTGGCCATTTTAATTCGGGGTGGGGAGAGTGGGGGTTGTAATACATATAAGAGGTTATTCTGGCTCTGAGTAGAGGCTACAGATCTGCATGTAGTCTGTGATGGAGATCTGACTGTAGACCTGAGAGAGACTGAAGTTGTACCACTAAACATTACCAGATAGCTCAACTCCTCTGTAAGACACGTGGAAGATGTTCAGATGAAGGTTTATTCAAGTAGAACTATTGCTAGATGTAATACAGGGTGTAAAAAAGATGGTAGTTTTCCAGGCTGAGAGAGGCAGGAAATAAACAATTTACAGAACCTGGATGATGTCACAGACAGGAAGGGGGAGTAGAGAGTGAGTAGGAGAGCAAAGATAGGACAAGATTAAATGAAAAACACAAGTATAACAAAACATGACAATAAACAGTGAAGCACTGTATGCATGACCCAAGGTGGGACATGACACTCCCGGTCTGAAATCTTAGAGATTTCACAATAAACAACAAAGTTATCAGTCCAAAGTCCTTTGACCTGAAACACAAACAACAAATTAGAACAATGCAAAAAACAACGTTGTAGTCCATAGGGGGGATGTTGGCATAACCCATCTTCAGATTGGGGAAGCAGCAATAGCAAACACTTCCACCAAACCATAACATGAAGGAAGAGGTTTACATGCTTAGATGTAACTGATGATCCATGGTGGAAAGGGAGCTCCCCGGCATGAACGAAGTCAGGAAATGGAGTTACTCCTATGCAACCTTCTTAGGAAGGAGAAGGATTAGTTCTGTAATTGGACGGAGGAAAACTCGAGCCAAACCACCTTTAGTCACTCTGAACTCTGCTTTCCAAGTCTTACTATTGTCGCTGGGCATGACTTTAGTGATAAGTCCCATAGGCCATTTGTTGCAATGTGGTTCTTTATCTTTGAGAAGGACAGAGTCGTCTGGCTGGAGGTTCTCTTGTTGCACGCTTTGGATGATGACTTCTTTGGCATGCTCGATGTCCGTTGCTAACCAGCACTTTGATGATCATCCATTTTGAAGCAGCGTGCGTTGTGAAGTAGGTGGGTGACAGCTAGTACAATGGACATCCAGACAGAGAAGCGCTCAAAGCGGTGAGAATCTAGTCCTGACTTGAGGATGATGGAACTACAGAGAGTAGAGATCGTGAGTCTTATTTCCTTATCCATTTCTGGATTCACCAGCTCATATTTTGTGTCGGCAAGAGTTGAACGAGAGTTTTTAAAGAAGAATTCTGGAGGTGACAACCACCAGTTAGCTTGTGAACTCGATGCGGGTGCAGATCTTGTTCCACAATCTGCTGGGTTAAGTTCAGTAGAGATGTAGTGCCACTGTTCAGGAGTGGAGAAACTTCTGATGCGCTCTACTCTGTTACTTATGTACATGTAAAACTGTCTAGTTTCATTGTAGATATATCCAAGCACGACTTTGCTGTCTGTGTAAAATACAAAGGAGTCAACCGGAAAGTCCATTTCCTCCCTTATGGCCTCTGCAATTTCTATCGCCAGCATGGCAGCGCAAAGTTCGAGTCTAGGCAATGAGTGAGCAGGTTTAGGTGTTAGTTTGGCCTTACCTGAGACAAATCCGCAGTGTGGTGTGTGGTCGCATTGTAGTGTCTTCAGGTAGACTACAGCAGCTATTGCTTCAATTGATGCGTCACAGAAGATGTGGATTTCTCTCCTGGAAGCAGTTGAAAGAGAATTTGGAACATAGCAACGTGGGACTTGGAGTTGTTCTACTATCTTCAGAGACTCCTTCCATGCATCCCACCTGCGTTGTTTTTCCACAGGTAGTGGAGTGTTTCAATCTTTATTCTCGGTGGTAAACTGTCTCAGCAACATCTTGCCATGTATAGTGATGGAAGCGATGAATCTGAGAGGATCATAGATGCTGTTCACGACAGATAGCACTCCTCGCTTGGTAAATGGTCTGTCGCAGGCTGACACTTGAAACGTGAATGTGTCAGACTTGATGTTCCACAGTAAGCCTAAGCTGTGCTGTATGGGGGGAATGTCTGAGTCAACATTAAGATCTTGTAAGTTGGAAGCATGGTCATCAGAGGGAAATGCCTTCATTACTTCCTGGCTGTTGGAGATGATCTTGTGCAGCCTGAGATTTGCTACAGCTAGCATTTCTTGTGTTCTGGTGAGAAGACTGATTGCCTCTTCACTGGTGGGTAGGGGTTTAAGTCCATCGTCCATGTAGAAGTTCCTTTCTACAAATCGACGTGTGTCAGATCCATATTCCCTTTCTCCCTCTTTAGCTGTTCTTCTCAACCCAAAGATTGCTACAGCAGGAGAGGGGCTGTTACCAAACACATGGACTTTCATCCGGTAGACTATAACTTCTATAACTTCCTTGTTGACATCGTTGTCCTTGTGCCAAAGGAACCTGAGATAGTTCCTATCGTCTTTCTTAACAATGAAACAATGAAACATTTGGTGAATGTTGGCCATCACTACAACAGGTTCCTGTCTAAAGCGAATCAGTACTTCCATGAGACTATTGTTTAAGTTAGGTCCTGTTAGGAGCAGGTTGTTGAGAGAGACCCCATCATACTGGACACTGGAATCAAATACCACCCTAATCTGGTTAGGTTTGTGGGGGTGGTATACGCCAAAGGACAGAAGGTACCAGCATTCTACTCCCTCCTTGAGTGGTGGTGCAGGCTCCGCATGGTCTCTATCAAATATGCTCTGCATGAAGTCCACAAAGTGTCTCTCCATCTCTGGTTTCATCAGAGTTCGTTTTAAAGATAAGAATCTGGGCTTGCTGAAAATTGTTTGGCAGCCTTGTTCTTGGAGAGCGGAAAGGTAAAGGTGCTACCCAGCTATTAGAATCATTCTGAATGAACTCCCTTTCCATTACCTTGAGAAATTCTTTATCTTCTCTTACAGGCGCTAGCTTGATATCATCACTCGTAGACTGGAATACTGTAGATCCTAAATTGTCATTCTGGGTGACGAATGAGTGGGATGATGTCTCAGAGGTTGCACTGCCACTTATTGTTGTACAGCTTCTCTTTCACTTTGTAGTGATTTGGACAAGGCTGAAAATGAGAGCTGCGTCCATTTGTCAGAAGGTGTGTCTTGAGTGAAGATATCTTAGTGGGTTTTTTCATTTGGTCAATACAAACTTTGGCTATGATAACCCAGCCGAGGTCAAGCTGTTGGGCAAATGGAGCATTGTGCGGGCCATTGGGAAGCCTCTGGTGTAGGAATCTCATCCTTGTTGGAGGGTATCTGGTTACACTCCACAAGAGTGGGTAGGGGTATCTCGAAATTGCCCTTGTGTGAAGACAGCATAAGCCCACTGGCCCTTCTTCCAGAGCCCTCCATGATGCCGCTGCAAGTACCCAAAGTGTAGGGGTAAGCGTCTCCCTTTAAATTAAGCAACTCAAAGAGATCTGATCTCGCTCTGGTCGTCAAGGATAGCGTACATCTTTAGAGCCTTCTCTGATTGACCCTTGGGATACACGTTGACCAGACATATTTTGGAGTAGGACTTGTCACAATTATCCTCTTTGCAGACTTCTGTGTATGAAGACGATACAGTGGTAGAGTTTGCTTCCTGGTCTGCATTCTCCCCGCCATGCTTTGGTGAGGAGGAAAGGGGTGCAAACTGTGTGGGAACAGGTTCAGATGGATGGAGAGCCTGAACATGGTCATCACGGTCACATTCTATGCACTTAATATCGATCTTGCAATCCTTCACCAGATGTTCAGTAGAGGCACAACACCTAAAATATACTCCAAACTTCTTTAGAAGCTCCTTGCGCTCTTGAAGCGGTTTCTTCTTGAAACCAATGCACTTCTTGAGTGGGTGTGGCTTCTTGTGTATGGGGCATAGTCGATTGGGAATTTCAATCTTTTCCCTTTGGTTCTCCTTGTCCATACCCAATGTGGGCGTGGGGAGGATATCAGTTCTTTTCAGTGAAACTGGACTTTTGCGGTTCCTGTAACTGGAGCATTGGTTGTCACCTTTAGGAGGGGAAACAGGACCACTTGACTCGCTGAAGAGGAAGCTGGGGTCATTCTTGGCATCAGCGATGGTTCTTATGAACTCACAGAAGTAAGAAAATGGTGGAAATGAGACATAGTTCTCTCTTTTGTATTTTGACCCTAGAGCTGTCCATTTTTCCTGAATGCTATATGGCAGTTTAGAAATAATTGGGTTAACTCCACGTGCAGTGTCCAGGTAACTTAGGCCAGGCAGATGAATGTCAGCTTTGGCCAATTGAAGCTCCAAGAGTATATTGCTGAGCTCCTGGAATTTCTCATTGTCCTTACCAGTTATTTTTGGGAAGGCTTGCAGTCGTTTGAATAGGGCATCCTCTAGTCTTTCCCAAGAGGCAATGAGGCCTGCAGCAGGATTACTGATGTGGACAGATCTCAGTCTCTTGACACGCTCAGTAGACTGTGGGCCAAGCCATCTGACTAGCAGGTCTAGTTCTTCATTAGCTGAGATGTTGAGGTCGTAAATAGCGGTTTGGAAGCTACATTTCAAACCTCTGTAGTTTTCCGGTTTGCCATCGAACTTGGTGAGGCCAGTTTTAGTGAGATCTTGATGGGCCATATACTGTGCAAACTCGGAGATGTCCGTCCTCTCTGACTTGGGACGGGAAAGTGCTGGATAAGCAGTGTTGGTGATGTCGCTTTCAGTATTCTGGCCAAGAGGACGAGGGTAGTATGGGACTGCGTAGGCATTTAGTCTTGGGATTGCTTCTGGATCCAGGGCTGTGCGTGTAACTGGTACCTTTTGGTTATCAAAAACTTGATTAGTTGCATGGATGCTGGCCTGCGCTTGTGTGGTGGTGAATAGGTTTTGTCTAGGTGTGTAGTTGAAAACAGCTGCAGTGCGTGGAGTATCTTTAGGTTGGCAGAACATGTGTGTTTTGTTCTGGCCTTGGATGTGAGTTGTAGTGTGGCAATCTGTGTTCCGTTCTTTTGGGAAGGAGTCTGTGTTGCCGGGAGCGTTTATGGTGCTTGAAGATTTGCTGTTCTGGCTTAGCACGTAATCTCTTGTGCGTTTAAGGGGATCCTCTGCATCCACTTTGCTTAAACAATCACTATTACTACAACTCTCACTGGCTGCTTGTACCAGAATTTTTAACCTTTCCATAGCCGCGGCATGCTCACACTGTTTCTGAAGAGCTTCTATTTCTGACCTCTTCTGTGTGGCGTCAGCCTCTATCGCTGCCTTCCTTTGTGCGGATTCGGCTTCCATCTCTGCTTTCCTTTGCGCAAAGGTGGCCTGTACCTTTGCGACCTCCGCATCTGCACGCGCTCTGATAAGTTGTTCACTGAGCGTGGAGGATCTGGAAGAATGTGATTTACATGACATTTTGGAACGTCTGGAGGACTTGGAGATACAGTATAGGATGACGTTTCCTGCAGCTGCGTAATTCTTGCCTCTGATTCTGTTTTGGCTCTAACTATATAGCTGTCACATTCAGAATTAAGTGCTTGCAAGTGCTGTAGCTCAAGTAAGGACTCGTTGGTGTTCAGTTTTTCCAACACACTAATATATGCACAGCTTTGTTTGGTATACAGTTCATAAGCTGAGGAGAGCTGACTTAGGGCTCCCTCTAGTGGTGAGACACTAGAAGCAGGTGCAGTGAAGATATCCATGTGGCTTAGTATTTGGTGCCATGTAAGAGAAATATTAGATAAGAGTTCATGTTTCCTACTGTGAAAGATCCTCAGTGTGCCAACACCGCGTTGGCCCACACCTGAGACTTCTTTACTAAAAACCACACTCACCGCCAATGAGTGCTGGGTCCACAAGATAAATACAAGACATGCTTTCTAAATTTTGTATATTTATTAACCCCTAGATGGGTCGGTATTAACATCTAACACATGCAGTTCAGAACAGATATGCAGATGTATGCAAGCATTAACAGTTACTAGTTACAGTATACAGCGCATAAAATAAAAAAGAGAATAAAAGTGAAATAATTACTTTACCACACAAATCCTTGATGTGGCTCTATAGTCCAACACTCACACATAGCATGTGGAGATAACCAGTGGAGGCTCCTAGCAGCAGCATCACAGCATTCCAGCCTGCATGCTCATCACAGTATATCCTCAGTAGTCTCATCATAGTATTCCTCAGTAGTCTCCCTCACTGACCTCTTACCTCATCTTTTATACCCTTGATTACACCACCCAGAATGAGGTCACCGGCGACGGCAAGTCTGATTGACTAACGCACTCAAGTCAAGATTCTTTGTAAGGAGATGGGACCAAGTGGAATGACACAATGCCTTCTATATGTTATCAACCAGGTCTGATCAATAGCCTAGTCTAAACAATAAATGTGTATTTGATCACCCAGGCTATGTACGAATTCACTGGAGCCATTCTGGGATGAGTACAAAGCCCTATTGTTACATTGTTGCCACTACTGACAACATACACCTAGGATTAGAGCTACGCACAGTTTGAGTAAATGGAAGTAAGAGGGAGATACGATACACAGAGATCAAAATACATCTTTGAGTTATAGCCATATTTAAGTGGAATCATCACACCTACCTTGTAAGTTCTCCATTATTTTCCATGTGGGTTTGATAGGACGTTTCGCCCTTACCACGGGCTGAGAGTCAGGATCTGTCTCCTGGTCTTGTTCTGTTTGAGAGTAGCTTTCATCTTGTGAGAACTGCATGGGATGCCCTTCAGCCATTTTGAGATGGGGTTGGGTTCACTGTTCTGGTGTTGCTCTGTAGAAGCTGCAGCTCTGCTTACAGATGAATCTCAATGTCCTGTACCTCAGCACAGATTATATATATCTTTTTTACTATTCTGGCTCAGATTAGAGGCTACACACCTGCATGTAGTCTGTGATGGAGAACTGACTGTAGACTTGAGAGAGACTTCACTGAGGTTGTACCACTAAACATTACCAGATATCTCAACTCCTGTGTAAGATTAGTGGAAGACGTTCAGATGAAGGTTTATTCAAGTAGAACTCTTGCTAGATGTAATACAGGGTGTAAAAAAGATGGTAGTTTTCCAGGCTGAGAGAGGCAGGAAATAAACAATTTACAGAACCTGGATGATGTCACAGACAGAGTAGAGAGTGAGCAAGAGAGCAAAGATAGGACAAGATTAGATGAAAAGCACAAGTAAATCAAAGCATGACAATAAATAGTGAAGCACTGTATGCATGACCCAAGGTGGGACACGACAGAGGTCAATTGGGAGCATTGGGAATTCAGCAAGATAAGAGACCATAACTAATATAAGGGGTATTAGGGGGCTTTAATAAAAGAGGATATAAATTATAGAAAAAGGTTAGTGGGGGATGTATGTATGTAAAGGGAAATAATATTAGGGGGCAGTGGGGCAGGATTAAAGGAGTTTTCTAGGAATAATAAAGTTTACTGGTAAGGATTGTATTGGGCAAATTGGAGTGGAGGTGGGGAAGGTGAAACATAAAAAAAATACTCACTTGTTCCCGAGCTACCGATGTCCTTAGCCCTCTGCTGCTGTCTGTCCAGGCACACGCTGCTTCCCTGCCGCAAGTCCTGCACTGCACATGATTGGCCTCAACGGTGACTGGAAAGGACTCTGTGATGTCACTCATATACATGACTGGGTCCTTTACTGCCAACGCTGAGGCCAGTGATGGCCTCAGCAGTCACGTATGGCACATGTCTGAACAGACAGTGGCGGCAGACACCAGAGCACTGGGGACAGGTAAGGCTAGGTTCACACTAGCACTTGGTTTCCCAATTCGTTTAAAAAGCGGTTACCTGCGGACCCCATAGACTATAATGGGGTCTGCTGGGTTTATGCCTGGTTTCTGCTTGAAAAATTCAGAGAAAAAAGACGTGCTTGCAGGACTTTTCTTTCCACAATTTTCAAATGGAATGGGGGACAGAATCCCCAAATGGAGTTCAAGCGCTGGTGTGGACCCAGCCTGGTGATTTTTTATCACCTACCCCACCTCCACTGTGATTTGCCCACTTCCTGGACAACCCCTTTAAAGAGGACCTTTCATGTCCTCATGAACCTGTGATTTTATATACCACTAGAAAGCCAACAGCCTCGGGGCTGGAGATATCGGTGCCGTTAGTTTCGGCACCGATCTCTCCCCAGTGTCAGAAGGGCATTCCTGACAATCTAGTCTGATCTCTGGGCTGTGAGGAAGGCCCCCCCTTGACAGTACTCTAACATATCCTTGTACTGTCAGAGTGGGCGTTCCTTACCGCCCTGCAATGACGCTGAGCTATGAGGAAGGCCCCCTCCCCCAGTACAAGTCTATGGGCGAGTACTGTCAGGAGGGGGCATTCCTCACAGCCCAGCGATGATGCTAGACTGTCAGGAACGCCCTTCTGATGGTGGGGAGAGATTGGTGCCGAAACCAACGGCACCAATATCTCCTCCACTGGGGCACATAACGGGAAAGAGAGCTGGACTGGAGCTGTCACCTTTCCTTCAAGCAATGGGTCTCCCTGGAGTACGCTTTCTCTAGCACTCTCCTCCACTTGCTCCCCTGGCTGGACTCACAGTGCACCACGGCTCTGAGAGCCTACCCCACCATAGGTCCTACTCTCCAGATATGTATGACACTCTTCCTGAGGGAGCAAATATCTCCCTCCACCTCTCCGATGTTCCCTATACTGGGAAACCCGGCCTTCCCGGCTGGACTGTCTCCTGGGCCTTTCCGGCAGTGGCGCGAGGTGGGTAGTCAGAGAGCTGTGCACTTCCGATCGGGTGGCCACTGGCTGTCCCATTGGGATCTACAGTGGGGAAAAAAAGTATTTAGTCAGCCACCAATTATGCAAGTTCTCCCACTTAAAAAGATGAGAGAGGTAGACCTCAACTATGAGAGACAAAATGAGAAAACATATCTAGAAAATCATATTGTCTGATTTTTAAAGAATTTATTTGCAAATTATGGTGGAAAATAAGTATTTGGTCAATAACAAAAGTTCATCTCAATACTTTGTTATATATCCTTTGTTGGCAATGACAGAGGTCAAATGTTTTCTGTAAGTCTTCACAAGTTTGGCACACACTGTTGCTGGTATGTTGGCCCATTCCTCCATGCAGATCTCCTCTAGAGCAGTGATGTTTTGGGGCTGTCACTGGGCAACATGGACTTTCAACTCCCTCCAAAGGTTTTCTATGGGGTTGAGATCTGGAGACTGGCTAGGCCACTCCAGGACCTTGAAATGCTTCTTACAAAGCCACTCCTTCGTTGCGCTGGCGGTGTGCTTGGGATCATTGTCATGCAGAAAGACCGAGCCACGTTTCATCTTCATTGCCTTTGCTAATGGAAGGAGGTTTGCACTCAATATCTCATGATACATGGCCCCATTCATTCTTTCATGTACACGGATCAGTCGTCCTGGTCCCTTTGCAGAGAAACAGCCCCAAAGCATGATGTTGCCACCCCCATGCTTCACAGTAGGTATGGTGTTCTTTGGATGCAACTCAGCATTCACTCTAGTCCAAACACAACAAGTTGTGTTTCTACCAAACAGTTCTACTTTGGTTTCATCTGACCATATGACATTCTCCAAATACTCTTCCGGAACATCCAAATGCTCTCTAGCAAACTTCAGACGGGCCCAGATATGTACTGGCTTAAGCAGGGGGACACGTCTGGCACTGCAGGATCTGAGTCCCTGGTGGCGTAGTGTGTTACTGACGGTAGCCTTGTTACGTTAGTCCCAGCTTTCTGCAGGTCATTCACTAGGTCCCCCTGTGTGTTTCTTCCCAGCCTGGTGTAGGTCTACAATTTTGTTTCTGGTGTCCTTCCACAGCTCTTTGGTCTTCACCATAGTGGAGTTTGGAGTGTGACTGTTTGAGGTGTCTTTTATACTGGTAACAATTTCAAACAGGTGCCATTACTACAGGTAATGAGTGGAGGACAGAGGAGCCTCTTAAAGAAGAATTTACAGGTCTGAGAGAGCCAGAAATCTTGCTTGTTTGTAGGTGACCAAATACTTATTTTCCACCATAATTTGCAAATAAATTCTTTAAAAATCAGACAATGTGATTTTCTGGATATGTTTTCTCATTTTGTCTCTCATAGTTGAGGTCTACCTATGATGTCAATTACAAGCCTCTGTCATCTTTTTAAGTGGGGGAACTTGCACAATTGGTGGCTGACTCAATAATTTTTTCCCCACTGTACTTTCTGATCCAAACCTCCCCTTGCTTGGTCACTGGTGAGTTCTCCAGCTCATGCACTTTCTAGCTTCGTTGTCCGACTCCCTGGGCTACGATAGACCGCTCTCACAGTTCGAGAGGGCCTGTTCCGGGTCTGACCCAGTCAGGCACTCCTTGTCTGAATTTTATTTGCTGTTGGTCTCCCCTCCTCCAGACTACAAGCCCTCCTACTTGTCTAAATGGGAGGCCGATCCGAACATGACCTTTTCCAAGTCACAGTGCTCTAGGATCCTTGAATTTGCCCACAAGAGCTCCGTAGCAAGTAAATACCAGTAAGCGGGGTAAAAACTTCTAACCAGATGGTACCATGTCCGTCTATATTGTATACATTCTTCCCATCCACCTTTCTGAGGTGTTGGCGCTGTGGCACGGAGGAAGGGACACTACTGCATGTCTTCTGGGAGTGCGCTGAGCTGAGAGACTTTTGGGAGGGAGTCCATCAGGTGATTTGTAAAGTTTTCCAGATTACCCCTCCTTGCACGCCGGCTTTCTTCCTACTCCACCTCTCGGACTACTCCCTCCTTGTTTACCGTAAATCCTCTTTACGGCACATGGTTAACGCCGCCAGGGCATGCATTCCTGCGCTCTGGAAGTCACAGAATGCACCTTCCCTCTTCCATTGGATCCGTAAAGTGGAGGATATCCAGGGAATGGAGGATCTCGCTGCGTCTCTTTGGGACGCACATGAGGCTTTCATCGCTGCCTGGATGTCTTGGATCCTCTTTCAGTGTACCCAGGATTATAAAGATCTGGTGAGTTGAATCTCTCTTGACCTGACAGGTTCCGCTTCCCTGGATTGGTTGCTGGGGCTCCTGGTTTCTGGTCTAGTCTAACTCCAAGCCCCCCCCCCCCCCCCGCTTTTTTTTTTTCTTCTTCTTCTTTTCTTTTCCCCCTTTCTTCTTCTTCCTTAGTACAGGTGCATCTCAATAAATTAGAATATATTTGAAACGTTCATTCATTTCAGTAATTCAGTAATACAATTCATGATTGTGTGTCCTACTGAACCAGACTGAGGGACCATTTAAAGGCTTAGGAAACCTAGCCAGGTGACACACTGAATTTACAATAGTGAACTTTTTCATAAAATTCTAATTTTCTTAGATTTGCGTTTTCATTAGCTGTAATCTATAATCAACATTTACAGAAATAAAACACTTGAAATAGAACATGCTGTGTGTAAAGAATCTAGAAAATATAGGTCGTCACTTTTTAATTTAATTACTGAAATAAATAAATGTTTCAAAGATATTCTAATTTATTGAGATGCATGTGTAATGTTATAGTCATTGTGCCTTGGCTCTACTGGTACTCTTTAATGTGCTGCATTGTATCTATTCTCAATAGTTTGAGATGTTTTGTTTTTTTTGCCCTTGTTGTTTGGGGCTTGCTTTTGTGTTTTTGTATTGTGTGCTTATTTGTTTTGATTGTTATAAATAAAGAATTTATAAAAAAAAAATAAAAAATCAGGGGGACAATAGAAAATGTGTAACAGAAAAATGTATATAAACTATGTTGGTGTGAGCAATCATAAAAATGTAATATTTAATCAGAAAGCAACATCTTTAAGCACATCACCATTGGGATCCAAATACATTACAATCCAGTCTCTGATGAATCATACATCAATATTTGCATTCCGAGTTTTTGCAGGTGACAAAAGACCAATGAGTACAGTTTGGTGAAGAAAGTTTAATATTCTGATTTCATTCTTTGGGCTAAGTAAATGTACTTTTCTCTTGATGCTAAAACATAACAGTGACAATATAGGTAAAGGCTTTTTGCTGTTTCAGCGTAAACATACCCCCATGTACAAATGGATTTCCATAAAACTGATTTCTTGATCTGCACAATCTCAACCCCACCAAACACTTTTGGAGTAAACTGAAATACTGACCAAGAACTGAGGCTTGTCACCAAACAACAGTGCCCAACCTCACTAATGTTCCTATAAAAGGGCAGCTCCAGTAGCATCAAATTGTGGGAAGATTCCATAGTATAGCATAGTTATCACATTGTAGAAAATAACATATGATTATGGTGTCTGAATGTCTAATAAGCTGTAAAGATAGGGCACTTTTTTGCACTGTTCATGAAAACATTTGATGGTTGTGATTGCAATCATTATTTTACAGTTCATAGTAAATGTTACTATTGCCTTCACATCAATGTTGTGGGATTTATAATTCATTATAGTCTTTCAATCTATCCATATAAAATGCTGGCTGTACGTGAGTTTTGGATAAGTTGTACAGAAAATAAAGAAAAGGTCAGGTTGGCAACCCTGGTACTGAGGAGTGGCTCTGTGAAAATTTGCTTCATTAGCTTTTCACTAACAACCAAATTTCCTTTTACATGAGGGTTTGCCTTTGATGAGAAGGTAAAAGCTTGTACAGACCAAAATGGACTTCTCAGGTACATTGTGTACACTTACTTAGATCAAAAGGGGAAAGTTGTTTTCAGTTCATGTTGTATCCTGAAATGATTTTAACCTTCTTTCCTGTAAACAGAGCCAGGAAGATTTATCTTTAAACACAGCAGGTCAGCATCAGAATGTGTGAGGTAGCTGCACAGCTAGAATGTCAAACCTAGCTCCATTCATTGATAATAAAGAGCTAAAAAGATAGATCATGGAATCTGTGGGCTTGTAAGACTATATTTTATTAACTAAAAAGCTGCAAAATGTTCCAAAAACACTATAAAACCACTTTTCTAAGACCATGGGTGCCAAAAGCTTTGATTTCTAGAGCCCAATAACTAACTTTGAGGTTTGAACATATAACATGTATATGATACTTTATCTAAAGATCACTAGAAACTGAGCACTATACTATTAGACCCAAATGTCTTGGGACACTAAAAGTGCCACCCACCCCCATATAGATGCATGTGGTTTGACGGAACACATGTATGCTCTCAATGGTAGTGCAAATGGATTAGGTGCTGAAATTCAATATTACTAATTCTGTTTTTTCCCTAACTTAATTAGCAACGAAGAGGTTAGAGATTGGCAAACCAAAACTTTACAAGCTGGATTTGACCTGAATATATTCAAAATTTGTCAGTTTTTAACGAAACCAAACTCTTTGCGATTCATCTCAGGCAAACTAAAATGGCTGAAATGACATGCATTGAGTAGTGAAAAGTCTGTATGAAGTCCAGGCATCACCTGACAGCCTTTCAGCCAATAATGAGTAGTAGGTGGAGAGTTTACAATATTGATGTCACATACACAATATACTCTAAGATGCTGTGGGCAGGAAGACAAGCCACTTTAGCAATAGTGAAGCTAAGGGAGAGACGTGTTATTCATCACTGTATTTTCTACTGGAAAACAACTGCAATAGAGCTACAGAATAATAAGAAGAGAAGAAGAAAGAAGTTTAGTTAGATTTAATCAATTACAGGTAGATAGTCAGTTAAATCATATTGGAATGAGGGAGAATTTCTGAGCTCTGAGCCTGACTGTTGCAGTTTGCAGAGTTTCACAGACACTGGGCAGTTAAACGTTTAATTGCCAATAATCTAATTTTAAGTCTTTTTTTTTTGCAATAGAACAGTTTGATCTGTGACTGTCCATAGAGTGTTTTACATTGTTTTTACTGACAAAGTCAGCCCTGTAACCGTTAAATCTTTTGCTAAGGTTTTTTTGGGTAAGATTCTTTGTTTGTTAAACACATACAAACTGTCATTGTAATGGAAAATCACTGATTCAGTCTGTGCTAATTTGAAAAATCTCCATATGTTAAGGGTTTTTTTTGATTACCCAACATATATACAAACTGCTATTGTGAAAAAACAAGTTGACTGATGCAGTTCTAGTCTAATACTCACTGACCAGGTCATTTTTATAGTGCTTTGCTATTTTTATTGAATTAGTTTTTTGCAAAAACAACAGTGTGCAGTAAAATGGAAAAAAGGGGATAGACTAGTAGACAGGGAGGAGGCACTAACAATAAGAATGTAGGTAGCAACAGCAACACTATTTCTGGTTTTGTTGGCACTTCCAGTAGCCACAGGATTGTTGTACTTTCTGAGAATGAAGAAGTTCTTGATTATTTAGCCTGCTCATCTCAGTCACAAGAACATATTGCATCCGAGAGTGATGTGACCTTGAGTCAGGCTTCTGTGTGTTCCTCCTCTAATGTTGTAACACATAATTTATCACTGTGCCTTTCTGGATTGTCAACCATGTCTCCTTCATCTTCACTGATCTAGATTCCTGTTAGTGATGTGGCATCTGCTGAAAAGTCTATTTCTCCTAGTCATAGCAGTCTACCTTGTGTGGATAGGACCTGGCAACTGGGTCAGGTTGATAAAGTGACATCTAAGGAAGAGGGTAGTGGGATAGTAAGGATCCAGCCAATGGACAGCCTCAACATCCAAAAAGCCTGCCTAGGTCGGACCAAGGGGAAACTTGCGGAGTGGAAGTGATGGCAGTGGTAGACATATCTGGTGGCAGCAATTACACAAGCTCATCTCCTGAATATTTTTGTACATTACCTAATGATAAATCCATGGCTGCAAGATATGCAAGCAGAAACTTAGGCATGGCCTTGTAGGAACAAATGTAGGAACTACATCTCTATGTACTCACTCTGCTGTATCCTGCAACCAGTATCCTGCTGGAAGACTCCTCACCAACTACAACTGGGCAGTTTTGCCAGCAACAATGGCACCAATATCGGTGGCGCATGTGCTGAATCCGGTGGTGTGCCACTTTATACATATATATATGTATATACACAGTGCCTTGCGAAAGTATTCGGCCCCCTTGAACTTTTCAATCTTTTGCCACATTTCAGGCTTCAAACAAAGATATAAAATTTTAATTTTTTGGCGAAGAATCAACAAGTGGGACACAATTTTGAAGTGGAACGAAATTTATTGGTTATTTTAAACTTTTGCAAAAAATAAAAAACTGAAAAGTGGGGCGTGCAATATTATTCGGCCCCCTTAAGTTAATACTTTGTAGCGCCATCTTTTGCTGCGATTACATCTGCAAGTCGCTTGGGGTATGTCTCTATCAGTTTTGCACATGGAGAGACTGAAATTCTTGACCATTCTTCCTTGGAAAACAGTGAGGTTGGATGGAGAGCGTTTATGAACAGAAGTTTTCAGCTCTTTCCACAGATTCTCAATTGGATTCAGGTCTGGACTTTGACTTGGCCATTCTAACACCTGGATAAGTTTATTTGTGAACCATTCCATTATAGATTTTGCTTTATGTTTGGGATCATTGTCTTGTTGGAAGATAAATCTCCGTCCCAGTCTCAGGTCTTTTGCAGACTCCAACAGGTTTTCTTCCAGAATGGTCCTGTATTTGGCTCCATCCATCTTCCCATCAATTTTAACCATCTTCCCTGTCCCTGCAGAAGAAAAGCAGGCCCAAACCATGATGCTGCCACCACCATGTTTGACAGTGGGGATGGTGTGTTCGGGGTGATGAGCTGTGTTGCTTTTACGCCAAACATATCGTTTTGCATTGTGGCCAAAAAGTTCAATTTTGGTTTCATCTGACCAGAGCACCTTCTTCCACATGTTTGGCGTGTCTCCCAGGTGGCTTGTGGCAAACTTTAAATCAGATTTTTTATGGATATCTTTGAGAAATGGCTTTCTTCTTGCCACTCTTCCATAAAGGCCAGATTTGTGCATTGTACGACTGATTGTTGTCCTATGGACAGACTCTCCCACCTCAGCTATAGATCTCTGCAGTTCATTCAGAGTGATCATGGGCCTCTTGGCTGCATCTCTGTTCAGTCTTCTCCTTGTTTGAGATGAAAGTTTAGAGGGACGGCCGGGTCTTGGTAGATTTGCAGTGGTCTGATACTCCTTCCATTTCAATATGATCGCTTGCACAGTGCTCCTTGGGATGTTTAAAGTTTGGGAAATCTTTTTGTATCCAAATCCGGCTTTAAACTTCTTCACAACAGTATCACGGACCTGCCTGGTGTGTTCCTTGGTCTTCATGATGCTCTCTGCGCTTTAAACAGAACCCTGAGACTATCACAGAGCAGGTGCATTTATAAGGAGACTTGATTACACACAGGTGGATTATATTTATCATCATCAGTCATTTAGGACAACATTGGATCATTCAGAGATCCTCACTGAACTTCTGGAGTGAGTTTGCTGCACTGAAAGTAAAGGGGCCGAATAATATTGCACGCCCCACTTTTCAGTTTTTTATTTTTTACAAAAGTTTAAAATAACCAATAAATTTCGTTACACTTCACAATTGTGTCCCACTTGTTGTTGATTCTTCACCAAAAAATGTTAATTTTATATCTTTATGTTTGAAGCCTGAAATGTGGCAAAAGGTTGAAAAGTTCAAGGGGGCCGAATACTTTCGCAAGGCACTATATATATATATATATATATATATATATATATATATATATATATAGGGCTTAAAGTAGGTACTGTTCATGGCCAGAAAAGTATCTGAGCATTTCAGCCATTCTTATGTGGCTAAAAACACCCTGCAAGACTGCAGTGACTAAACAGTCTGCCTTTTCACCGCCTTATCTGTAACATTCCAACTTGGTGGATTTCCACCCTAAACATGCTGGAGTGTCTGTGTGCACAGCAGAAGGCACAAATTATTACTACAAACAGACCACAGGGGCAATGTGTTATTTCGAGATATCATCATTGGAAGCTCATGAGGGAATTGTGTCCCCTTCTCAAGCCCTTTGAGGAGGCCGCAAAAATTGTCAGCAGGGACAACTGCAGCTTGAGTAACATCATCCCTTTATTATCTTACAGGAAACACACTTATGCAATGGGGGGAGGCGATGATCACGTCATCACCCTGGGTTGATGCAAGATGAACTGGAGGAAAATGAAGATCTGGGTCAGGGTCATTATGGTGGAGGACCTGAAACTCATAGACTGGAAGAGGAGGAGGAGGAAAACGCTCCTTTAGATGCAAAGGGGGCCCTTGATATATGCCACAGGCACAGCCAGGGGAGGAGGATGATCAGGGGTGTACCTAACCTTTCCGGGGTATAGGAGTGGGGGCACCATTTTAAATCCTGTTTAGTGTTTTCCCTGTATACCAGTTTTACAAAGAATAACATAGAAGGCACTGGTGGACAGATTTGCGGTATCACTACATCACCCCCTGCCTGGCTGCTAGCATGTGATGTAGCTTCCCATAGGTTTTGCTTTGTAATAAACCTGCACATCAGTAAGTTCTCTTCCTAAATGTCCAAGATAAATTCAAAGCTCACTCATAGAGGTGGTGTAAAATAAAAGTGGTACTTACAGTGGTGAACCTAGCCTCTTTGCTGCCTGAGGTGGACTATCGAAAGACGCCCACCCCCCCCAAAAAAAAAAAATATAAAATTGCACAAACTTATGAATCAGTTTTTAAGAATTCTTCCTGTATTACTTCAGTATCAGAAATCAACAACACGGCATTAACAATGAAAGTAACTTCACACATCTTCTGCTTGGTGGATGGACGAGCCCACGTGGCCCCCATTCTCTATAATAGGAGCGCCGCAGATAGCTGAGTACTGGACTTCAGGTATCTTCGGCACTCCCATCGAAGTGAATGAGAGCCACGCGGGTTCGTCCATCCACCAAGCGACACACCTATATATGGCTGCAGCCAGGCTGGTTTCCCACCCAGTGGGGGAAAAAAAAAACAATTCTCAGGCTCAGTGGGGGACTCAGCAGACAGACCCCCATCAATCAGGTATTTATCCTCTATCATTTAGGTGAATACAGGGCAGTAACATTTTGTAACTTACAGGTGACGTCTCTGACTAATCGGTCACATTTCCCTTCTCTTCCCTTTGGACCACTTCTTCTAGCTGTGACTTGTCTCTGTAAAGTTTACAACACAGAAATCTTTGGCTCCTCACTTTTCCAGGCATCCAACCCACATTGTCCTCACCTCCACACCCATCCTGCTGCTACCCCCCATAAAATATATTGTTCTGACTCAATAGCTTGGCTGCAAATGTGAGGTTGTGAGAGTGTCCTGTAGTCTCTATGCTAACCAGCAATTTACAACAAGATATTTATCAGATAGTGTTCAACTCAACTGAGGAGGCGTAGATAAGATTCCAGATGCTTTAATCCAGGTAAATCTTGTAAAACCTCATACAGTAGTAGGTGAAAAATGATGATGAATCACCAGGAGCTGAGCAGACGTGTTGCTTACAAAGAAGTGAAACTAAACAGAGAGAGAGAGAGGAGGAGGAGCTACAGCATCACAGCTAAGGATACAGAGAGAGAGAAGGGACAAACTACAAAGACAAACAGTATCACAGATACATGTCAGTGAATTAAACCAAGTCCTGGGACATGACACTCCCCGCCTGAAATCTTTAGATTTCAATGAAAACAAATATTAATAATGTCCTGAGATGTCCATAAAGTCCTCTTCAAACCTGAAAAACAAAAAAGAAACATGCACAACAAACAATAATCAACAGTTAGTCCAAATAAACCAATCTTCAGATCGGGAAGCCGCAATTTGCCAACACCTCCACCGACCCACACTGTAATCCACAAGAACACGGTTTTAGTTCGTAAAGTGCACTGTTCCTGGACAGATTGATGCTCCGTGAGATACTGTCAATCTCTTGATGATATACCTCTTGTTGAACACTCCAGATGATAACTTGCTCAGCGTGTTCAATGTCCGCTGCGGTAGGGTGTTTCGTACACATATGCCAGCCATGACACTCCGTTGATCTGTCCTTCGCAAAGCACTGAGCGATGTGAAACAGTCGGGCGACAGCTATCACAATGGATGACCAGGTTGAGAAACGTTCAAAGCAATGTGGCTCCAGCTTCGCCTTTGGAATTACAGAAGTGTAGAGTGTGGAGGTCATAGGCCTGATTTCCTTGTCAGACTCGAGATCCACTAAATTGTAGACAGCATTGTTAGGAGTCAAGCAGGGATCTTCATACAGGAAACTTGGAGGCGACAGCCACATATGGTCTAAAAGGTGCGCTGTCGGTGCAGGCCTTGTACCACGGTCAGCTGGGTTAAGTTGTGTGGAGACATAATGCCACTGATCAGGGGCAGAGAAACTTCGGATACGTTCCACTCTGTTTCCAACATACACATAAAATTGTCTTGTTTGATTGTGTATATAGCCAAGGACAACTCTGCTATCAGTGTAGAATGTAAATGAATCAATGGCAATGTCCATTTCATCTCTTATTGCTTCAGCAATTTCTACTGCAAGCACAGCTGCACAAAGTTCGAGTCGCGGAATGGAGTGTGCAGGTTTTTGGGTCAGTTTGGCCTTACCAAGAACAAATCCACAGTGTAACTCATGATTGGCTCCTAATATCCTCAGATAGGCCACTGCAGCTATAGCTTCCACTGACGCATCGGAGAAGATGTGGATTTCCTTCCTTACTGCCGCTGAAAGGGAGCTGGGTACATAACAACGTGGAACCTGGAATTGTTCCAATACTTGCAAAGAGGTTTTCCATTTTTCCCACCTTTGTTGTTTCTCAGCAGGCAGTGGAGTGTCCCAGTCCATGTTCTCAGTGGTAAGCTGTCTTAGTAGTAGCTTGCCTTGAATGGTGATGGGAGCTATGAAACCAAGAGGATCATAAATGCTGTTCACAACAGATAAAACTCCTCGTTTGGTGAAAGGTTTGTCACAAGAAGACACTTGGAATGTGAATGTGTCTTGTTCAGTGTTCCATAGCAATCCTAGGCTGCATTGCATAGGAGGAGTATCAGAACTGAGATCAAGATCCTTCAAGTTGATTGCATGATCATCAGAGGGAAATGCCTTCATTACCTCCATATTGTTGGAGATGATCTTGTGAAGTCTGAGGTTAGCTACAGACAGCATTTTCTGTGTTCTAGAGAGGAGATCGATCACTTCTTCACTTGCAGGTAAGGATTTAAGACCATCATCAACATAGAAGTTCCTCTCAACAAACTGACGAGCATCAGAGCCATACTCTTTCTCACCTTCATGGGCGGTCCTTCTCAGTCCATAGATCGCTACTGCAGGAGAAGGACTATTGCCAAAGACATGTACCTTCATCCGGTAATCTATGACTTCATTGTTGACATCATTGTCCTTATGCCATAGGAACCTGAGATAGTTTCTGTCATCATCCTTAACAATGAAGCAATGAAACATCTGTTGGATGTCGGCCATCACTGCAACTGGTTCCTGTCTGAAACGGATTAAGACTCCTATGAGGCTGTTGTTTAAGTTAGGACCAGTGAGGAACAGGTTGTTGAGAGAGGCGCCTTCATACTGAGCGATAGAATCAAACACGACCCTGATTTGGTCAGGTTTGCGAGGGTGATACACGCCAAATGATGGAAGGTACCAGCATTCTTCTCCTTCCTTTAGTGGAGGTTTAGGTTCTGCATGATCTCTCTCAAATACCTTCTGCATGAAACCTACAAAGTGTTTCTCCATCTCTGGTTTCCTCTTGAGGGTACGTTTTAAAGAGGAAAATCTAGAAACTGCTTGCTTCAGATTGTTTGGTAGTTTTGATCTCGGGGAGCGGAAAGGTAAGGGTGCTACCCAGCTGTTGGAATCATCTTGAATGAATTCCTTGTCCATAAGTTTGAGAAATTCTTTATCAGCTATTGCTGGTGCCAGCTTGTTGTCATCACTTGTTGTATTGAACACTGTTAATCCAAGGGTGTCGTCCCCAGACAGGAAAGTATTCACGTTGTCTCGGTGATTATGCAGCCACTTACTGTTGCTTATCTTCTCTTTCACTTGGTAGTGATATGGACATGGCTGAAAACAAGTGCTGCGACCATTTGGTAACATATGTGTCTTGAATGAAGAAATGTTGGTGGGCCTTTTCATCCTATCTATGCAGACGTTGCCAAAGATAGCCCATCCTAGATCGAGGCGCTGGGCGAATGGTGCATCATGTGGTCCATTAATTTGTTGGCGTATTTTGTGCAGTCTGAGAATGTCTCTACCTGGCAGAACTAGAATGCCTGCATTTTTGTCAAGGGATGGTATTTCACTGGCTATAGCCCTTAGATGAGGGTGCTGGAAAGCCGCCTCTGGTGTGGGTATCTCTTCTCTGTTTGATGGTATCTGGTTGCACTCAACAAGTGTGGGCAAAGGTATCTCCAAATTGCCCTTGAGAGAAGCTATTACGAGACCACTGGCCCTTCTTCCAGAAACCTCTGATATGCCACTACAAGTACCCAAGGTATACGGATAAGTATCACCCTTTAAGTTAAACAGATCAAAGAGTTCTGACCTTGCAAGTGAGTGGTTGCTCTAGTCGTCCAAGATGGCGTACACCCTCAGAGCCCTTTCTGGTTGGCCCTTGGGGCATATATTGACTAGGCATATCCTTGCACAGGACTTGTCACAAAGGTCTTCTCCGCAGACTTCTGTACATGAGGAAGATACTGTGGTAGTATTTGCTGCTTGATCTGTGTTCTCCCCGCCATGCTTAGTTGGGGAAGGGGAACCTCTAGGTGGTGTGGCAATAGGCTGGGCTGGATGAAGAGCTTGTACATGGTCCTCACTGCCACACTCTATATACTTAATAGCAATTTTACAGTCTCTAGCAACATGTTCAGTAGAGGAACAACATTTGAAACATATCCCGAGTTTCTTTAGAAGCTCTCTACGTTCCTGAATTGGTTTCCTCCTGAAGCCAATACACTTCTTGAGGGGATGAGGCTTCTTGTGAATAGGACACAGACGGTTAGGATTTTCTACCTTTTCGTCTTGGTTGTTGTTGCAACTGCTTTATTCTGGTGCTGATGTAGGTATAGGAAGAATATCAGTCTTTTTCACCGAAACTGGGCCTCTGCGGTTTCTGTAGTTAGAATGTGAGCTGTCATACTTAATAGGAGGTGAACCAGGAACACTGGGATCCCCATAGGAAAAGCTTGGGTCATTCTTGGATTCTGCAATGTTCTTGATAAACTCACAGAAGTAGGAAAATGGAGGAAAGGAGACTTGATTCTCATTTTTGTATCTTGACCCAACTGTGGTCCACCTTTCTTGAATATTATATGGCAACTTGGAGACTATCGGGGTTTACCCCACGAGCAGTGTCCAGGTAACTGAGGCCCGGTAGGAGAGTGTCCGCCTTAGCCAGTAGGAGCTCCATGAGTAGGTCACTAAGTTCTTGAAATTTCTGATGATCCTTACCAGATATCTTTGGAAACCCTTGCAACCGTTTGAACAGAGCATTCTCTATTGCTTCAGGACTGCCATAGGTTTTCTCCAGTCTTTCCCAAGCAGCGGTAAGGCCTGCTATGGGGTTGTAAATGTGGACGGATCTGAGTCTTTTAGCACGTTCTGTGGACTGTGGGCCAAGCCACCGGATAAGCAAGTCTAGTTCTTCAGCTGCAGTAATGCCAAGGTCACTAATTGCAGTTTTGAAGGCACATTTCCAGCCTCTGTAGTTCTCAGGTTGGTCATCGAACCTTGTGAGTCCAGTCTTAGTAAGCTCACGGCGAACCATGTACTTTGCAAACTCTGACATGTCTGTTCTCTCTGACTTTAAATATTGAGTTGCTGGCTGAGTAGCGGTGATTACGTTGTTAGTGGGGTTCTGGTTAACAGAGGTAGGTAGCGTAGGGGCTGCGTAGGCATTCAGCCTAGGAGGTAGCTTAAAGTCCATAGGTTTAGCCACATATGGATGTGAGACTGGACGGTTGTTTGCAGTCTGGTGGTATGGTGTCACATTGGTGTTTACCTGAGTATCAGTATATTGCATTTGCTGAGGTGCAAGGCTTTGGGAATCCATGAAGGAAGAAGAAATTAGATTCTGGACAGGCAGGGCATTGTACTGACCTTGAATGCGGTGTGCTGCAGAAGATACTGTGCCCTGTTGCTCTGGAGAAATGTCGTCCCTGACAGGAACATTTGTGGCAAATAGGGATTCACTGCTTTGGCTTAGTACATAGTCTCTTGTGCGCTTGAGGGGATCCTCTGCTTCCACATCACACAAACTGGTGCTGTCACTTTCACTTCCACAGATGGCCTGTTCTAAAATGCTTAACCTTGCCATGGCTGCAGCGTGCTCATACTGTTTCTCTAGAGCTTCTAGTTCTGCCCTTTTTTGAGCTGCATTAGCTTCCATTTCTGCTTTCTGTTGAGCTGCCTTAGCTTCCATTGCTGCTGCATTAGCTTCCATCTCTGCTTTCTGTTGTGCAAAGGCTGCCTGTATCTTAGTAGCTTCCGCCTCTGCACGTGCTTTTATAAGTTGCTCACTGAGTGTGGAAGATTTTGAGGAACGTGACTTAGATGTACACTTTGAACGCTTGGTAGACTCAGAAACATGGGATGCCATTTCCTGCAGTTGCGCAATTCTTGCCTCTGTCCTTAACTTAGTTTCATGTACTAAGCTTTCTCGTTCTGAATTGAGATGCTGGAAGCTTTGCAATTCAGCTAAAGAATCGTCTGTATGAAGTTTCCTCAATATGCTTTCATAGTCCTCAGCTTTCATTTTATAATGTCCATGCATAGCACAAAGCTGTCGCAGAGCTCCCTCTAGTGGTGATACATGGTATGCAGGCAAGCACATGGCAGATATCTTAGTCTGTATTTTCTGCCACCATTTTGAGAGTTCACAGGAAAGTTCATACTTTAATCCTTCTAGATTGTCCCTAACCTTCCATGTAGGTTTAATCGAGCGTCTAGCCTTCTCACTGGGCTGCAGACTGAGGTCGATGCTACCTTGTGCTTCAGGGTACCCTTCAGCCATGATGCAACACAAACAGGATAAATATAACCTTGCTGGAGTAAGATGGATGCTTGATAGAATCTTCTATGCTGAGGGGTCTGAGCTGCAGATGCAACTTACACAATGCTGATTCCTTCTGGCTTCAGGTAACTTGCTGTGACTGACTGTATGTCAGAAGTTGGTGAACTGTCTTACAGCCGTATCTGGCAGTCTTTATGCATCATTTTTCACTGTTCTGACTCAATAGCTTGGCTGCAAATGTGAGGTTGTGAGAGTGTCCTGTAGTCTCTATGCTAACCAGCAATTTACACCAAGATATTTATCAGATAGTGTTCAACTCAACTGAGGAGGCGTAGATAAGATTCCAGATGCTTTAATCCAGGTAAATCTTGTAAAACCTCATACAGCAGTAGGTGAAAAATGATGATGAATCACCAGGAGCTGAGCAGACATGTTGCTTACAAAGAAGTGAAACTAAACAGAGAGAGAGAGAGGAGGAGGAGCTACAGCATCACAGCTAAGGATACAGAGAGAGAGAAGGGACAAACTACAAAGACAAACAGTATCACAGATACATGTCAATGAATTAAACCAAGTCCTGGGACATGACATATATGATATAACCCCCCATAATGAATAACTCCCAAGTGCATGTTTATAGTAATAATGTTTGTGTGTACCCTGTATAAATAGTGCCCCTTATTAATAATGCCCCAGGTGTTAACTAATTAAAAGGTTTTCCAGGTCATTAATAAACTAATCAGTGGGGCTCAAAAACCCAGGACCCCCACTGATCACCTGTTTGAATGAACTGTGGTACCTGTGTAAGCGCCGTGACAGCTTCTCTATTTACACAGTGTCATTCATCTCATAGCGGTCATGTAATGTAACTACAGCCTCATCCTATACATGTCTATGTGACAAGACTGTAATTACATCACATGGTCACTATAAACAGACAGCGTGTGATATAAACAAGTACCATAGCCCCTTCATACAGTTGATCAGAGGAGGGGTCCGCTGATCTCTTATTGATAATCTGTCCTAAGGATAGAACATCAATAAAAATGAGCTGGAAAGACCCTTTAATAAAGCCTAAGTACCACCTTAAAGGGTTGCCCAGGATAACCATTTTTTTAATATGAGGCTGGGGAAGGTGCTCCGGTGTCTCCCAGCGCATTCCAGTCCTGCTACTCTGGTGTTTTCTTCCCCTCAGCGGTCATGTGTGCTGGGGACTTCCGCCAGAAGAGAACACCAGAGCAGCAGAACCAGACTGCGGTGGGAGACATCGGATCACAAGGGACAGGTGAGTAGGTGTTTTTTTTTAAATACAGTATTACACGGTATTATGCCCCGCAGCGACCCCTACACACGGTATTATGCCCTGCAGCGGCCCCTACACACGGTATTATGCCTTGCAGCGGCCCCTGCACACTGTATTATGCCCAGCAGCGGCCCCTGCACAGGGTATTTTGCCCCGCAGAGGCCCCTGCACTCGGTATTATGCTCCATAGTGGCCCCTGCACTCAGTATTTTGCTCCATAGTGGCCCCTGCACATGGTATTATGTCCCATAGTGGCCCCTGCACTCGGTATTATACTCCATAGTGGCCCCTGCACACGTAATTATGCCCCATAGTGGCCCCTGCACACAGTATTCTGCTCCATAGTAACCCACCCATGAACTA
Organism: Leptodactylus fallax; assembly: GCA_947044405.1. NCBI lineage: Eukaryota > Metazoa > Chordata > Amphibia > Anura > Leptodactylidae > Leptodactylus > Leptodactylus fallax. The sequence continues at coordinate 1,098,626 of CAMRHE010000050.1, read as the reverse complement.
TTATACTCTGGGGTCTAAAAGACCCCAGAATATAATGATCGGAGACCCAGGTGGTGACAAACATAAAAACCAGTGTTACTTACCTGGGCTCCGGTGTGCTCCCTGCTTTCAGCCCTCTTCAATGTCGCACAGACCGGCGTCGCAACATAATGATGTCGGGCTGGCTCACGTGACGCCTGGGACGTCACCAAAGAAGGCGGAAGCCTGCTGGGAGTAACATCGGATCGCCGGAGAGGTGAGTAACAATGGTTTTTATGTTTATCACCTCCCCTGGGTCTCTGATTAGTCACCCCCGGAGTATAATAATAGTAGTATTTGGCCTCACGTATCGATCCCCGCTGCCGCTCACAGCCGCTTCTAATTCCCCTTTCTGCGTCCGATAGCAGAAGGGGAAGCGGGGGCGGCCACAGCAGCTGCGGGGATCGATAAGTAAATAGGCCGTTACCTGCTGGGGTTACTCCAGCAGGTTACGGCCTATTTATATATAAAAAAAAAAGTTATTGTCACCTACCTGCAATCCTATGATGGAGCTGCCGCCACCTCCTCTTCTTGTCCGCGACATCTGCGTCTCAGCGTAGAAGGCGCGATGATGTCATTGTATCACCGCCTGCGCAGACATGCAGAGGTCTCATAAACCAGCCCAGGACAGGCCCCGCTCAGCTTTGTTTTTTTTGGGCTGGTTTACATTACATAAATGGTAAAAATGTCGCCCCCCCAGACAGTGAAGGACAGTGCCGCCTGAGGCGGCCGCCTCACTTCACCTCATTAGCGATGCGCCCCTGGGTACTTACCTACCCCTGGTTCTAGGTTCAGACAGCACATCCCTGTTCCTTCCAGTGCATGGACTGTCAGGCTTGAGTGCAGAGACTCAGGTGACCATTGTGGCAGGCAAAAACGATCACATGTTGAGTACTGGTGATGTCACTGCTGATAAATCACTGGTTTGCATCAGGTGAATGCTGGGGCAAGCGATTGATGAACTCATGCATTATTAAACCTATACCGTTAATAGTGACAAATAAACACATATACAATAAATACAGGGTGGGCCATACGTATGGATACACCAGGGTGGGCCATAAGTATGGATACACCCAAATAAAATGAATCCAAAATGGCAGCTTTGCAGATGGCAGCCATGGGCGTCACCCGGCCTCAAATGTTTCCTCCCTCCCATGTACTAATATGCCACAAACGGTAAGGTGATATCAGCAACCACTTCCATTTTATCTGGGTGTATCCATACTTATGGCCCACCCTGTTGTATCCATACTTATGGCCCACCATGTATATATATTACATGCATACAAAAATACAGTGCCTTGCGAAAGTATTCGGCCCCCTTGAACTTTTCAACCTTTTGCCACATTTCAGGCTTCAAACATAAGGATATAAAATTTTAATTTTTTTGGTGAAGAATCAACAACAAGTGGGACACAATTGTGAAGTGGAACGAAATTTATTGGTTATTTTAAACTTTTGTAAAAAATAAAAAACTGAAAAGTTTTTTTTGCCTTTAGTCATTACAACTGATGCCAAAACTGATGCGAAAATGCATCAGTTGTCATCAGGTTTTTTTTGTTTTTTTTTTTACAAATTTCTACCACAAAACCATCAGTTGTCATAAGTTGTCATCAGTTGGCATCAGTGTTTACCATCAGTTTTTACACTATCACTTTTTACTTTTAGGGTGAGTTATAGCTGTATAGTACAACCCTCTTGGCCCTTACCTGAGAAACTAACCCCTGATGCAGTGTGCTGGAGACTCGGGAGCTGGCATTCACTGGCATTTCAAGAGTTCTGCAGAAGTGTCATGACGTCCAAAAACCAAACCGTCTAAATCTGTGTGCCAAAAAACAAATAACGCTCCCTCCCTTCTGCCTGGTTCTGGGACCAAATATCAGTTTATACTCAGGTATGACATTAAGTACAATATCCTGGGTACACCAGTGTCATACATGTGAACGTAAACTGCAGTTTGGGCACACAGCAGGGCACAGAAGAGAAAGAGCGCTATGTGGCTTTTGGAGGGCATATTTAGATGTTTGGGATCTGGACACCATGTCATGTTTGCAGAGCCTCTAAGGTGCCAGAAAAGTGGAATCCCCTAAGGAGTGACCCCATTGTGAAAACTGCACCCCTCAAAGAATTTATCAAGGGGCATAGTGAGCATTAGTATCCCAGACGTGAATGCACGGCAGATGGTGAAGAGTGAATATGTAAGCTGTGCAGAGTACATTGGATACACTAAATTCCCTACTATTTTCCCAATAGTTCCTATTATTGTGGGGGTCACTTCTGGTGTTTTTGCCCTCGTAAACTCTAAATCTGGGGTGTACCCTCATATATGTTAGCACAGCTTATACATTCCCCTCCTGCCACAAACAATTTTGTTCTAATGATTTGATGATTATTGTCTTCACATTATACAAGCTCTATTTTTTTTATTGTTCTGGTGATTTAGCCATATGAGGGCTTGTTGTTTGCGGGATGAGATGCATTTTGTAATGACACCAGTTTTGGGTGCCTATAACTTATTGAATAAATTTTATCAACTCATTTTTTTTAGTGGATTATTAAAAAAAAAAAATTCTGGCATTGCGTTTTACCTTTTAAATTTTTTGCCATTCAGCATATAACATAAGTAACATGTCACCTATATTCTGTAGGTTAGTACGATTATGACAATACCTCATTTATATCTTTTTTTATGGGATACTAATTCTGTAGAACAAAAACCCATTTTGGGAAAGAAATCAATTATCTTTGCATCGGCATCTTCTGAGAGGCTTAACATTTTTATTTTTCGGTTTACATAGTTAGTTGAGGGCTTATTTTTTGCGGGACAACCTGTGCTTTTTATTGGTGCTGTTTTGGGGTACATATAACTTTTTGATCACTTTTTATAGCATATTTTGTAAGGTAAGATGGCGAAAAATCATTAATTCTGGCGTTTTTTTCCGTTTTTTGTTCCCGACGTTCACCCTGTAGGTTAAATATTGTTTTAGTTTTATTGTACAGTTTGTTATGGACGTAACGATACCAAAGACGTATTGTTTTTATAAATTTTTAGTTTTTTTTTTTATATAATTCATTTTATATAGGAAAAAGGAATTTTGGAGGCTTAATAATTTTCATTATTTTTTTTTTTTTTTTTTACATTTTGTTCTTGTCCTATAAGGACATCTGAATTAGCCATACACTGATCGCTGGTTCAGTACTATAGACTACAATACACGAGCATACACATGTATTTCAGTCTATAGAGAAAGTCAGCCTATGCAGACGCACAGACTGACTTTCTCCATCGCAGGCAGGATCAGCCAGGTACTTGGGGGTCCTAGCAGCCTGAGGTCACTGGCCAGACCCCAGGCTGCCAAAACGGCATAAATGCATCCCCCGATCTCGCCACGGGGGGTTGCCTCGGGGGTCATTATTATAGCGCAACCCCCTTGGATGCCGCGGTCATGTTTGACCACAGCATCTAAGGGGTTAACACCCGCGACCAGAGCCCAACTCCGCCCGTGGATGTCAGCTTTGCGATCCTGAGCAATTCGCTCAGGTACAGTAGTGAAGCCGTCAATTTACGGCTTCACTACTGTACAGAGACTGTGCAGAAGCCGAGTGCTGCCGCATCCATCTTCAGGCAGCACCTGGCGGCCTCCGGCGCTAATTAAATTTTAAGGAAGACAGATGTAAAACGCTGCAGGTAGAGTTTTTCCATCCGGCTGAGGCACAGATCCGGCGTCTTACGGCGCCAAAACTGATGCCTCTTTTGCCAGAACCGATCCCATAGAAAACTATGGGATCTGTCCTGGCATCAGTTTCCCTCCGGCTTGTGTGCACCACGTCGGAGGGAAACTGATAGCTGCGCCGGACATATGTGAATGCTCCTTAGCGGTTATCATCAGTTATTTAAAGGTGTTCATTAGTGTCTAAACCCATAAGGAGGACCATATTCGCCATTTTGTTACCAGTATAAAGTTGTTGGCCATTTATCAATAGTATTTTCAATAATTCAATAATTCTGAGCCACAAATCTCTGCTTTTATCACGCTTTTTTTATTGGTGTTCATTAGTGGGTGAAGAAATAAGGGGCATATTTGCCATTCTCTTCAAAAAAGAAAATAACAGGCCTTTTTGCCCTTTGCAATTACATTTTTTCATTGATCAGTATGTCAGACAGAGAAGCGAGGGGAGGGCCGCAGGCCTAAATGTTTCTGGCGCAGGCACAGTTCGCAGCAGAGTAAGGGGGCGTGGCATTTCAGTTAACTTCAGTTCTCTTATGTTTCTCGTATATTGTTATTCCCTCTGTATGACAAAAACTTTTAAAATAAACAGTTGAAAAAAAAAAAAAAAAAAAAAAAGGGAGCGTGGCAGCAGGGGTCAGTTACAGAGGCCTGAGCTCCCAGTGTCAAGTAGCAGTCGTGTCTTGACCAGCAACCCAACGGTTCTAGATTGGCTGACTCGGTCATCCAATTCATCCCAAGACACATCAGACACCCCCAGCCAAGAGTCGGTGGGTTCGTCAGACACAACTCTTAGTTGGCATGGCCCGGCAGCAGGCCCTGTGCCCTCACCTGTCCTCAACCTGCCTCTGTCCTTTTCTGTTCCCTCAGCTAGAGAAGTACTCTATGCTGTGGGCTAAGATCCACTGTACAGTGAGGAGGAGATACTAGAGGACAGTCAGCAGCTACTGCTCAGCCAAGATGTGGAGGAGACATCAGCTACTTTCTGCGGTAGGCGGGCAAGTAATGATGAGGAGAGTGGCGTGGGAGCTGGTGTTGAGGAGGACATCAGTGACCTGAAGACAGTAGTGGATGACGATGTAGCCGATCGTAATTGGGAGTCGGGTGACGAAGGGGCCTCATCGTCATCAGGAGAAGAGGGTTGCAGCTTGTGCATGAGGCAGTGGGGGAGTCAGCAGGGTGGCAGCAGTTTGAGGTCGGAAGCTAAATGTGCCCGGGGTAGACCACCCTCTTCGCAGCAGCCTACCTGCCTGGAAAGTAGTGGTGCAGGGGTTCACTGAGGCATTGCCGGTAGCAGTCAGTTATTGCGGAGTGTTGGGGGTAAAATCACCTTTCTCGGCAGTGTGGCAGTTTTTTGAAAAGCCGCCGGGGAAAGTGAACATGGCAATATGTTAAATCTGTGGGCAGAAGGTGAAGCATGGCCAGGGTGCCAATGTTGGCACCACATCCCTGCGCCAACATATGCAGCGTCACCATAAAGTGGCCTAGAAGAGCTGTGACTCCAATGTGGTGGTCCAGCATGCGGCAGCACCAGCTGCAGCACCCAGTGGCATGCATCCCATTTCAGGTAGTCAAGGCTCCACCACCTCAGCTAAAGCAAACTGTGTGTTCTTCCCATCATCTGCTGGTCATGATGCTCCTGCTCCTTCTCCTTCTAGTCAGTTATTGCTTCAGTAATTGATCACAGAGTCTATATCTAAGAGACAACAGTATGCGTGCACTCTTCCAACAGTGTAGAAGCTGAATGTGCTCCTGTCCAAGTTGCTGGTGCTGCAGTCACTCCCTTTCCACTTGGAGGACTCTGAACCTTTCAGAGAACTGATGGCTTGTGCCGAGCCGAGGTGGAGAGTCCCAAGCTGTCATTTCTTTGCCAAGAAAGCAGTACCAGCCATGCACAAATATGTAGAAAAGAAGGTGGGCCAGTCCTTGAGCCTGTCGGCGTCTGCCAAAGTGCATGGCAGCACCGAATTGTGGAGCTGTAACTATGGTGAAGGACAATATATGTCATTTACGGCCCACTGGGTTAATGTGGTGCCTGCCCAGACACACCAGCAACTTGGACAGGTGACGCAGCTTCTGCCTCCACATTCTCACTCTGTTGGTCCTGCAACAATGTCCGCCTTATCCTCCACTATCTCCTAAGCCTCCACTGCAGGGACAATTCATAGTGCTCCTCCAGCATACCACATGTGCAGGGCACAGCGGTGTCATGCTGTTCTACACCTAGTTTGCCTGGGCGAACGAAGTCACACAGGGGAGGAACTGCTCTGTGTCCTCAATCAAGAAATTGAATCTTGGCTTTCTCCAAGAGAACTTAAGATCGGAACAATGGTGACCAAAAACGGGAAGAACATGGTGTTAGCGCTGCGTCAAGGAGGGCTGAGCCATGCTCCCTGCGTGGCGCAAGTGTTCAGTCTGATTGTCAAGCATTTCCTTAAGTGTTCCACCCATCTGCAAGACATCCTTAAAATGACAAGGAAACTTTGCATGCACTTCAGCCACTCGTACACCACCAAGCACTCCCTCCTTGAGCTGCAATGGCAGAAGGCCTCCCACAACATAGGCTGATATGCGATGTTTCCACCCATTCGAATTCAACCCTCCATATGTTGGATCGACTATATGAACAGAGAAAAGCCATAAACGATTTTTTCATGATCCAAGCGGACAGAGGTACTCCCCTGTGTAACTTTAACAGCCAGTGGCAGCTCATGCGTGACACCTGCCATTTGCTAGTTCCCTTTGAGGAGGTCACTTTGTTAGTCAGTCGCCAGGACTACGGAATGAACAACGTCATTTCGCAGATTCACATCCTGAAAAAGATGCTTATCAATCTGGCTGGTCAGGGGACTGGAGATGTGGCATCTGAAACTCAAGGCCACATGAGCCCAGTGGGGGCTGAACTGGAGGAGGAGGAGGATGAGGAGGACATTGGAGCACAAACAATGTGTAGCCAAATGGGTGGAGAGGAGGAGTAGGAGCAACCAGAACAGCCAGAGGGAGATGAGGAGGATGAGGTAGATGACCCTGACACACCGTGGCAGTATGCAGTGGAGATGGATGCAGGGAATCCCTCGGAGTCACTTGCGCAAATGGCCTGATGCATGCTGACTTCCTTGCGCAGTGACAGCTGAATTGTCACCATTCGGCAGAGGGGTGACTACTGCCTCTCCACCATATTAGACCCTCGCTACCGGGGAAAAATGGGGGCCTTTTTTACACCCACAGAGAGGGAGGACAAATTGAACTACTATAGAGACATGCTATGTAGCAAGTTGGCCGCTGCCTATCTGCGCCATTGTCCATCCTCTCGCATGTCCGACTGAGGGGGTCCTGAGCGCTCAACTTGCACTAGCATGGCAGCTGTGGGAGTGGCAGGAGCAGTATCGGCTCCATCAGCAGCAGATTGAGCCTAGAGTCGCTGATGAGCAGCTTTCTTCAGCCGCATAGTGAAGAAGCTGCTCATCAGCATCTAGACACAGAGCAGAAGTTGAACCAACAGGTGGTGGCATACTTAGAGTGCAACCTGCCACCCATCATCGAAGATCCGCTGGACTACTGGGCAGTCAAACTGGATTTGTGGCCACAACTTTTGCCCTGGAAAAACTGTCCTGCCTGGCCAGTAGTGTGGCATCAGAATGGGTGTTTAGTGTGGCGGGGGCCATAGTTACACCAAGGAGAACTCGCCTGTCCACCCAAAATTTGGAAAGACTGACCTTTGTGAAGATGAATCAGGCATGGATCAGCCAGGATTTCCACCCACCAATGCCTGATGCAGCAGATTAAATGATCCATGCTGCCTCACCACACTCTGCCATTGGGTCACTGTATGGCCTACCAAGGCTGTTGCCACCTACACATTATATCACCTTGCCACTCTGTGGCCTCCTCACGCTGCTGCCACCACCTCCTCACTCTGCCACTGGGTGACTGTATGGTCTCCTAAGGCTGTTGTCACCTACACATTATATCACCTTGCCACTCTGTGGCCTACTCACGCTGCTGCCACCTCCACACTCTGCCATTGAGTGACTGTATGGCCTCCTCATGCCGCAGCCACTAGATCACTGTATGCTGTTCTCATACAGCTGCCACTGGGTCACTGTATGGCCTCCTCATACTGCTGCCACTGGGTGACTGTATGGCCTCCTCATGTTGCTGCCACTGGGTCATTGTATGGCCTCCTCATGGCGTTGCCACTGGGTCATTGTATGGCCTCCTCATGTTGCTGCCACTTGGTCACTGTATGGCCTCCTCATGTTGCTGCCACTTGGTCACTGTATGGCCTCTTCATACTGCTGCCACTGGGTCACTGCATGGCCTCCTAAGGCTGTAGCTACCTACACATTATATCACTTTGCCACTCTCTGTGGCCTCTTCACGCTGCTGTCACCTCCACACTCTGCCACTGGGTCACTGTATGGCCTCGTCATGTTGCTGCCACTGGATCACTGTATGGCCTCCTCATACCGCTGCCACTGGGTCACTGTATGGCCTCCTAAGGCTGTTGCTACCAGTCACTGTATGGCCTCCTCATACCGATGCCACTGGGTCACTGTATGGCCTTCTCATGCTGCTGCCACTGGGTCACTGTGTGCCCTCCTTATGCCGCAGCCGCTGAGTCACTGTATGCCCTCCTCATGCCGCAGCCACTGGGTCACTGTATGGCCTCCTCATGCCGCAGTCACTGGGTCATTGTATGCTCTCCTAAGGATTCTACTACCTCCACTTCCGCCACTGGGTCACTGTATGACCTCCTCATGCCGCTTCCACTGGGTCACTGTATGCCCTCCTCATGCCAATGCCACTGGGTCACTGAATGTCCTCCTCATGCTGCAACCACTTGGTCACTGTATGCCCTCCTCTTGTTGCTGCCACCGGGTCACTGTATGACCTCCTCATGCTGCTGCCAATGGGTCACTGTATGGCCTCCTCATGCCGCTGCCACTGGGTCACTGTATGCTCTCCTCACTCCTCAGCTACTGCTGGGTCACTGTATGTCCTCCTAATGCCGCAGCCACTGGGTCACTGTATGGCCTCCTCATGCTGAAGCCACTGGGTCACTGTATGCACTTCTCATGCCGTTTCCACTTGGTCACTGTATGGCCTCCTCATGTCGCTACCACTGGGTCACTGTATGGCCTCCTCATGCTGCTGCCTCCTCCACATTATGTCGCCTTGCCACTCTGTGGTACCCTTATGCTGCTGCCACCTCCACATTATGTCGCCTTGCCACTCTGTGGACATATACAGTAAGTGGAATCGACAGATACTTTAACGGTGTAAAAGGAGTGCGCTCTTTCACTCTACAGTAGGATGTTGGGCCTCTGCACGGTTCTTTCTACCTGGTACTAACATGGACCTGTAAGGCTAGATTCACACTTGAGTTAGTTGGTCAGTTTTGGCCCCATAACTGTCCAAATAAGTGAAGTGTGCAGTGGTTCTAAGAGCAACGCCTGTCATGTGTGTGTCATACTGACTCACAGTATTGTTTGACTACCACAGTAGGCTCCCTATGTGTGTTACTGCAAGGCACAGTGTTCTACACCACTATACAGGCTCTCTGAAGCTAGGAAATAGGTGTTTTTTAGCGATATTCGCTACAAATTAATTCAGATCGAAGCAAATTTTTCATTTACTGTGTTGCTGATGCTGCCTACTACGCCTAAACAGCCAAACATCATTTCTTGGAGCCCAGTCCATCACATTATTCGATAATGTACTGCCACAGCTACCACCACTGCCACCAATCAGCCAGACATGTCCTATGGCCTGGTCCATCGTATTAATCCATACTGTACTGCCTACTCATCTGCCACAGCAACCTACATTGCCACAATTCAGCCAGACATGTCCTGTAGCTTGGTTCATCACAATCCACTATGCCACAGTTGGTGCCTCAGTATTGGCATAAAACAAAAACAAAATTATATTGAAAAAGGTTCCCACATCATTAAAACCTGTGTCATTGCCAATACCACATCTGCTCCCATGAAGGGATGATTTTTGACGTTTTTTTGTTTTGGAACGGCATTTCAGGCACAAACATTTCTCCGCTTCCCCTTCAGCCCTCCAGGAGGCCCCTTGCATGTCATATCACATCACTGTTAGCTACGTCTTGGCGCTGTTCAGCGTCAGCAATGTGATATGGGATTCACAGGGCCCCTGGAGGGCTGAAGGGGAAGTGGAGACAGCCGTGTGCAGGAGAGCAGGGATCGGTAAGAGAATGTAAAAAAGTAAGTGTAAGTAAAAAAAAAGTAACTCCAGCAGGTAACATCCTATTTAAAAAAAAGCTGCTGTAGTTCTACAGCTGTAGTTCTGCCACTGCATCAACCGACATTTCACTACTACTGTATATACTGCTTGGAAATTTTTCCTTCTGCTGAGCATACTTCTAGGAATATGTCAACTACAGATCCTTTCATATCAATTATATCCTACAAATATATTGTACATTTTCTGGTCATATTTTCCTTGTCTTTGCTAGCTTCTAGAGATGAGCAAATTTCTCAAAAGTTCGATTCTGCAGTTCGATTTGAAGTTCCAAAAAAATTTGCTTCGATCCGAATTAATTTATGTCGAACATCACTAAAAAACACCTATTTCCTAGCTTCAGAGAGCCTATATAGTGGTGTAGAACACTGTACCTTGCAGTAACACGCATAGGGAGCCTACTGTGGTAGTCAAACAATACTGTGTATCAGTATGACACGCACATGACAGGCGTCACTCTTAGAACCACTGCACACTTCACTTATTTGGACTGTTACGGGGCCAAAACTGACCAACTAACTTAAGTGTGAACCCAGCTTTACAGGGCCATGTTAGTGCCAGGTAGAAAGAACCATGCAGAGGCCCAACATCCTACTGTAGAGTGAAAGAGCGCACTCCTTTTACACCGTCATCTGTCGTTTCCACATATATGTCTACAGAGTGGCAAGGCGACATAATGTGGAGGTGGCAGCAGCATGAGGAGGCCATACAGTGACTCAGTGGTAGCGGCATGAGGAGGCCATACAGTGGCCAAGTGGAAACGGCATGAGGAGGGCATACAGTGTCCCAGTGGAAGCAACATGGGGAGGCCATACAGTGACCCAGTGGCAGCGGTATGAGGAGGCTATACAGTGACCAAGTGGCAGCAACATTAGGAGGCCATACAGTGACCCAGTGGCAGCGGCATGAGGAGTTCATGCAGTGACCCAGTGGCAGCGGCATGAGGAGGTCATACAGTGACCCAGTGGCAGCGGCATGAGGAGGCCATACAATGACCCAGTGGCAGCAATATGAGGAGGCCATACAGTGACCCAGTGGCAGCGGTATGAGGAGGCCATACAGTGACTTAGTGGCAGCAACATGAGGAGACCATACAGTGACCCAGTGGCAGCAACATGAGGAGGGCATAGAGTCAGCCAGTGGCTGCGGCATGAGGAGGCCATACAGTCACCCAGTGGCTGCGGCATGAGGAGGCCATACAGTCACCCAATGGCAGAGTGCAGAGGTAGCAGCAGCATGAGAAGGCCACAGAGTGGCAAGGTGATATAATGTGTAGGTAGCAATAGCCTTAGGAGGCCATATAGTAAACCAGTGGCAGAGTGAGGAGGTGGCAGCAGCGTTAGTAGGCCATAGAGTGGCAAGGTGATATAATGTGTAGGTGGCAACAGCCTTAGGAGGCCATACAGTGACCCAGTGGCAGAGTGTGGTGGATCATTTAATCTGCTGCATCAGGCATTGGTGGGTGGAAATCCTAGCTGATCCACGCCTGATTCATCTTCACAAAGGTCAGTCTCTCCAAATTTTGGGTGGACAGGTGAGTTCTCCTTGGGGTAACTGTGGCCCCTGCTGCACTAAACACCTGCTCTGATGCCACACTACTGCCCGGGCAGGACAGCTTTTCCAGGGCAAACTCAGCCAGTTGCGGCCACAAATCCAGTTTGGCTGCCCTGTATTTCAGCGGATCTTCGATGAGGTGTGGCAGGGTGCACTCTATGTATGCCACCACCTGCTGGTTCAACTTCTGCTCTGAGTCTAGATGCTGATGAGCAGCTTCTTCACTATGCGGCTGAAGAGAGCTACTCATCAGCAATTCTAGGCTCAATCTGCTGCTGATGGAGCCGATACTGCTCCTGCCACCCCCACCCCCTCCCACAGCTGCCATGCCAGTGCAAGGTAAGCACTCAGGGCACCCCCAGTCGGACATGCAAGAGGATGGATGATGGCGCAGATAGGCAGCGGCCAACTTGCTACATAGCATGTATCTATAGTAGTTCAGTTTGTCCTCCCTCTCAGCTGGTGTAAAAAGGCCCCCATTCTTCTCTGGTAGCGAGGGTCTAACATGGTGGAGAGCCAGTAGTCATTCCTCTGCCGAATGGTGACAATTCGGCTGTCACTGAACAAGGAAGTCAGCATGCATCGGGCCATTTGCGCAAGTGACTCCGAGGGATTCCCTGCATCCACCCCAACTGATGAGACGTCTCAGTAATTTGCAAAATGATCCGCTTAACACCATCCCAAAACAAGGAAAGAGCTGAACAGGACCAGAAGACATGAAGAATGTTGCCCTCTTCCTGCCCACACCTCCAGCACATTGGGGGGATCTGCGGGAAAAGCGTATGTAGCTTTACGGGGACCCTATATCATCGGGACAAGATCTTAAAACTGGCCTGTTGGTAGCGGGAGCTGACAGAAGCCCCATGTGTGAGTTGGAAAATACATTCTCTTTGCTCCTGGGAGAGATAGAGAGACAGATCCGCCTCCCATTTCAACATAAAGTGGGAACAGACCCATGAGGAGGATCAATCAGTAGCTTGTAAATGACTGAGAGGGAATGGCGCAGGAGACTGTCTCCAAGGCAGATGTGTTCCAAAAATGTAGGTTCTGACCTAAATTCAATTGGGGCCGGGAGTGAGTTCATAAAGTGATGAATTTTGCATATCGTGCCAGGTGTCAAGAGGGGGTAAGTCAGTCGAGGCTCGGTTAGCCGGCGTCGTCCGCCAACTGGAGTCACTTTGGAGGTGACATACACGGTAGATCCCATGGGGACACCAGTTGCGGAATACCCTGTCAGAGATTTCCAAAGGAAACCTGGGATTCCCCAAGATGGGGTAAAATGACGAATCCAGAGGGAGGAAGTGGGAGTGGATCAGAAGTCTGGGGCAGATGTTGAGCATAGGGCCGATGGTGGGGTGGGAACGGAGGGCTGACAATAGAGAGGGCTCAAGCCAAGGGGCTGTCTGCAATGGGACCGTAGAAAATGCTTGCTCGATGTAAACCCAGGGTTTAATAGAACTGTGTCTACACCAGTCAACTATCCGGGCCAGGTGAGCAGAGAGATAATATGACTAAGTCAGGAAGGGATAAGCCACCACAATTCTTGGGGGCGAAAAAGGAGGGACCTACTAACTCTTGCCGGTTTGCCCGACCAGATGAATGCCAGTTGGATGGAGCAAAGAGTCGGAAAAAATGAGGAAGGGATATGAATGGGCAAAGTCTGCATGAGGTAAAGAAGACATGGTAGGATATTCATTTTAAAGATTTTGCACCTCCCAAACCAAGTGAATGTCCCAGCTGTCCATCTATTACAATCGGAACGAATGGATGCCAAAGAGGGTGGTAAATTGTGCCGGAAGAGGTCTTTCGGATCGGGTGTGAGATGAACACCTAAGTATTTTAGAGCGCGGGTCGACCAGCAGAAGGGAAAGGATTGACTCAGGGAGGAGACCTGGGAAGGAGATAGAGACACATTAAGTGCCTCCAATTTGGAAAAGTTAATCTTAAAATTGGAAAGCTGGGAGTAATCCTGGAAGGAGGACATAAGGCAGGGAAGGGAGACATGGGGGAACTAAGAGGATTCGATTTCTTGATTGAGGATACGGAGCAGTTCCTCCCCTGTGTGACTTCGTTCGCCCAGGCAAACGAGGTGCAGAACAGCGTGACACCGCTGTGCCCTGCATATGTGGTATGCTGGAGGAGCACTGCGAATTGTCCCTGCATTGGATGCTGAGGAGACAGTGGAGGATGAGGCAGACATTGTTGCAGGATTAGCGGAGTGAGAACGTGGAGGCAGAAGCAGCGTCACCTGTCCAAGTTGCTGGTGTGTCTGGGCAGGCACCACATTAACCCAGTGGGCCGAAAATTACATATATTGCCCTTGACCGTAGTTACAGCTCCACACATCGGCACTGCGGTGCACTTTGGCAGGCACCGACAGGCTCAAGGACTGGCCCACCTTCTTTTCTACATATTTGTGCAGGGCTGGTACTGCTTTCTCGGCAAAGAAATGACGGCTTGGGACTCTCCACCTCGGCTCGGTGCAAGCCATCAGTTCTCTGAAAGGTACAGAGTCCACCAAGTGGAAAGGGAGTGACTGCAGCACCAACAACTTGGACAGGAGCACGTTCAGCTTCTTCACTGTTGGAAGAGTGCACGCATACTGTTGACTCTTAGATATAGACTCTGTGATCGATTGCTGACGCAATAACTGACTAGGAGGAGAAGGAGGAGGAGCATCATGACCAGCAGATGATGGGAAGAACACATAGCTTCCTTTAGCTGAGGTGGTGGAATCTTGACTGCCTGAAATGGGGTGCATGCCACTGGGTGCTGCAGCGGGTGCTGCGGCAGGCTGGACCACCACATTGGAGTCACGGCTCCTTCCAGGCCACTTTATGGTGATGCTGCATATGTTGGCGCAGGGCTGTGGTACCAACATTGGCACCCTGGCCACGCTTCGCCTTCTGCCCATTGAACATATGGCCATGTTCACCTTCCCCGGCAGTTTTAAAAAAAAACTGCCACACTACCGAGTAGGTGATTTTACCCCCAACACTCCGCAATAACTGACTGCTACCACTGCTACCACTGCCTCTGTGAACCCCTGCACCACTGCATTCCGAGCAGGTAGGCTGCTGTGAAGCGGCTGGTCTACCCCGGGCACGTTTAGCTCCCTCCCGACCTCACACTTCTGTCACCCTGCTGACTCACACACTGCCTCATGCGCAAGCTGCAACCCTCTTCTCCTGATGACGATGAGGCCCCTTCGTCACCCGGCTCCCAATTACGATTGGCTACATTCGTCATCCACTACTGTCTGCAGGTCACTGATGTCCTCCTCAACACCAGCTCCCACGCCACTCTCCTCATCACTACTTGCCCGCCTACCGCAGAAAGTAGCTGATGTCTCCTCCACATCTTGGCTGAGCAGTAGCTGCTGACTGTCCTCTAGTACCTCCTCCTCACTGTACAGTGGATCTGAGCCCACAGCATAGAGTACTTCTCTAGCTGAGGGAACAGAAAAGGACAGAGGCAGGTTGAGGACAGGTGAGGACACAGGGCCTGCTGCCGGGCCATGCCAACTAAGGGTTGTGTCTGACGAACACACTGACTCTTGGCTGGGGGTGTCTGATGTGACTTGGGATGAATTGGATGACCGAGTCAACCAGTCTACAACCGTTGGGTTGCTAGTCAAAACACGACTGCTACTTGACAGTGGGAGCTCAGGCCTCTGTAACTGACCCCTGCTGCCATGCCTCCTTACTCTGCTGAGATCTGTGCCTGTGCCAGAAACATTTAGGCCTGCGGCCCTCCCCTGTGCATGGCCTCTCACTTCTCTGTCTGACATACTGTTCGATGAAAAAACTTAATTGCAAAGGGCAAAAAGGCCTGTTTTTTTTCTACTTTGAAGAGAATATGCCAGTTGAGCAATTCCCCAGTGCTGCTGCAGAACCCTGGGGGGAGGGACACAATAAGACAGTGAGCCCTAAAGCTGAACCCCCCCACTGTCCCTGGCTAACTTGCCTGATCTGTCCTAGGCGACAGCCAGCAACTGGTCGAGAGTCCCTTCCTAATATAGGTGACAACACAGAACGCAGACAAGACAAACAACAAAAAAGGGAGATCAGCTAGCCAAGGGGTCGGTAACAGTCGAGCAATGCAGTACAAAATCACAATCCAAGAGAATAGTCAAGTCAAAGCGAGAGGTCAGGAATAGGAATACTAGTAACAAACAGCAAGGAGTAAAGGCCAGTATGCAAAAGCAAATAGCAAGCCCAATGTGAATGTGAGCAAAGAATAAATAGGAAGGAAGAACCCGCCCCAGACTTGATAGGAAGATAGGCTGTCAATCACACAGGCAAGGCTGAGATTAACTATTTGAGGAGCAGAGAGAAACAAAGGTGCAGGAGACGAGTGTGGTAGAAATTCAGTTACAGACAAGAGGTACTAGGACAGTGTTCAGACTTAGCAACAAGAACCCTATGCAAGGAATCAAACTGAACACGCCTCCTTCGCCGCAGCGTGCGAGCAGAGGGTGGCGCAGAGACCCAAACAGGCAGAGACGTTACAATATGCACCTTATTTCTTCACTCAGTAATGAACACCAAGAAAAAAAAATGTGATAAAGGCAGAGATTTGTGGCTCAGAATCATTGAATTATTGACAATACTATAGATAAATGGCCAGCAACTTTATACTGGTAACAAAATGGTGAATATGGTCCTTATGGGTTTACACACTAACAAACACCTTTAAATAAGTGATGATATCCGCTAAGAATTATTGAATTATTATTGACAATACTGTTTTTAAACATGGCCTGCAACTTTATACTGGTAACAAAATTGCGAATATGGTCCTTTTTATGTGTTTTGACACTAATAAACACCTTTAAATAATTGATAACCGCTAAGAATTATTGAATTATTATTGACAATACTGTTTTTAGAAATGGCCTGCAACTTTATACTGGTAACAAAATGGCAAATATGGTCCTCCTTATGGGTTTAGACACTAATGAATACCTTTAAATGAGTGATGATACCCGCTAAGAATTATTGAATTATTATTAAGAATACTGTTTTTAAAAATGGCCTGCAACTTTATACTGGTAACAAAATGGCGAATACGGTCGTTATGTCTTTCCCCACGTTAAAGGTGTTTATTATAGATAAGTGCAGATATTATAGGAAGATAATTCAGTTTTCTTTGGCACAATAGTACTGACTAATGTTATGCCTTGGAACAACAGTGAATAAACCCCTTATAATTAACGCCTTTAAAAAGGCTTTTTTTTTTACAGATACAGTACAGACCAAAAGTTTGGACACACCTTCTCATTCCAAGAGTTTTCTGTATTTTCATGACTATAAAAATTGTAGATTCACACTGAAGGCATCAAAACTATGAATTAACACATGTGGAATTATATACTTAACAAAAAAGTGTGAAACAACTGAAAATATGTCTTATATTCTAGGTTCTTCAAAGTAGCCACCTTTTACTTTGATTACTGCTTTGCACACTCTTGGCATTCTCTTGATGAGTTTCAAGAGGTAGTCACCTGAAATGGTCTTCCAACAGTCTTAAAGGAGTTCCCAGAGATGCTTAGCACTTGTTGGCCCTTTTGCCTTCACTCTGTGGTCCAGCACACCCCAAACCATCTCGATTGGGTTCAGGTCTGGTGACTGTGGAGACCAGGTCATCTGGCGTAGCACCCCATCACTCTCCTTCTTGGTCAAATAGCCCTTACACAGTCTGGAGGTGTGTTTGGGGTCATTGTCCTGTTGAAAAATAAATGATGGTCCAACTAAACACAAACCGGATGGAATAGCATGCCGCTGCAAGATGCTGTGGTAACCATGCTGGTTCAGTATTCCTTCAATTTTGAATAAATCCCCAACAGTGTCACCAGCAAAGCACCCCCACACCATCACACCTCCTCCTCCATGCTTCACGGTGGGAACCAGGCATGTAGAGTCCATTCGTTTACCTTTTCTGCGTCGCACAAAGACACGGTGGTTGGAACCAAAGATCTCAAATTTGGACTCATCAGACCAAAGCACAGATTTCCACAGGTCTAATGTCCATTCCTTGTGTTCTTTAGCCCAAACAAGTCTCTTCTGCTTGTTGCCTGTCCTTAGAAGTGGTTTCCTAGCAGCTATTTTACCATGAAGGCCTGCTGCACACAGTCTCCTCTTAACAGTTGTTGTAGAGCTGTGTCTGCTGCTAGAACTCTGTGTGGCATTGACCTGGTCTCTAATCTGAGCTGCTGTTAACCTCCGATTTCTGAGGCTGGTGACTCGGATGAACTTATCCTCCGCAGCAGAGGTGGCTTTTGGTCTTCCTTTCCTGGGGGATGTGAACCAGTTTCTTTGTAGTGCTTGATGGTTTTGGCCACTGCCAAAACACTTGGGGACACTTTCAAAGTTTTCCCAATTTTTCAGACTGACTGACCTTCATTTCTTAAAGTAATGATGGCCACTCATTTTTCTTTACTTAGCTGCTTTTTTCTTGCCATAATATAAATTCTAACACTACATTCAGTAGGACTATCAGCTGTGTATCCACCTGACTTCTGAACAACACAACTCATGGTCCCAACCCCATTTATAAGTCAAGAAATCCCACTTATTAAACCTGACAGGGCACATCTGTGAAGTGAACACCATTTCAGGTGACTACCTCTTGAAGCTCATCAAGAGAATGCCAAGAGTGTGCAAAGCAGTAATCAAAGCAAAAGGTGGCTACTTTGAAGAACCTAGAATATAAGACATATTTTCAGTTGTTTCACACTTTTTTGTTAAGTATATAATTCCACATGTGTTAATTCATAGTTTTGTTGCCTTCAGTGTGAATCTACAATTTTTATAGTCATGAAAATACAGAAAACTCTTGGAATGAGAAGGTGTGTCCAAACTTTTGGTCTGTTCTGTACGTGCAGATAATATTGGATGATCATTCAGTTTTCTTTGGCACAATAGTACTGAATATTGTTATGCTTTTCAAGAACAGTGAATAAGCCCCTTATAATAAATGCCTTTAAAAAGGCTTTTTTTACAGATACGTGCAGATATTAGTGTATGATAATTCACAGTTTTTTGCTGTACCGCACTGCAAAAGGCTTGTAGTGTTCCACCTTGAAGACACAGATATGAGTAAAGAGCAGCAGTATGACGGCAGTGAGTGCTGCAATGTGAATTATGCTGCAAATTCTTGCTGTAAATGACCCTGCAACTAACCCAAATTCTTCTCTCAATTCCTCACTACAGTTCTAAGGCTCAGCCTCTTTCCCTGAACTTCTATATGTTTTCTAAGTCTTTCCCTAGCTCTTGCCGATGTCTGTCCCTACAGTAAGAGCGATGTGGAATGACTGTACCTAAAATGGCCGAGGGTTTTTATAGGGCTGTGACATCATAGGTCCAGCTGGCTGCTGATTAGCTGCACGCTTGGCATTGTGGGTGATCCCGCGCTCCCAGAGTCCCTTCCCCCTTGTCCTAACATGTGCAGTGGCCATTTTTTTTTAAAAATTAGATTTGATACATCAAAGCATGAGGAAATCCGGAATCGTGGCGAATCAAAGATTTCCTGAAATTCGGATCGAATTCCACTTCTGCAGCTTCGATTCGCTCATCTCTACTAGCTTGTACTGTATACATTTATGTTTTTACAAGCCCCTATAAAGACACCCCTTTTTTATACATCGTTGATCCTTTTTTTTTTTATTCTCTTACAACCCTTCATATTTTTTTTTGTTTTGCTGGACTCTTAAATTTATATGCTTCAAAAAACTCTCCAATTTTATGGCTTTGTTCTCTGCATTCATCTACAGCGTCTGTCTGCTGTATGTATGAATGCTACTCTTCTGCCAATGTTTTTCATACATTCCCAATAACATAACTTAAAATACTAGAATTAATAGTTTAAAAAGGTTAAAACATTTATATTTTAAAATGTATTGGTGAATTGTTTTAACATGGATTTGGCAGTAATCTACATAATACACTGTTCAAGTAAATTTTTAAGCGTTAAAAGAATACAAATGTATTCTTTGAAGCTTGTTAGCTAAAACCAGTGAACCAAACTTACATGTCAGCGATAAAGTCGGATCTGCATTGATAACATGGTGTTAGGTTAAATTCAAGCAATTCTTCCTCCAATTATTGGTGGATGACAAGAATATTTCTAAAATCGATGGTCCCCAAATTCTTAACAATATGAATCTTATATGAAAAGCTGCTTAAAGTGGTTGTACAGGATGACTTACTACTGAAAAACAGCTCCACACCTGTCCATGGGTTGTGGTAATGCAGCTCAGTTCAATTACCAGTATGTACTTGCATCCCCCCCCCCCCCCCAATGAGCAGTCAGAAAGTGGTTATTACTTAAGTCTAGTTAATTTTTATTGATGACTTATCCTCAGTACCAGTCATTAATAACAGTTCGGTGGGGGTCTGCCTGAGGCGAACTATAGAAAGACGTGCCCCCCCCCCATAAAAAAAAAAAAAAGATACCCACCCAGCTATCTTTGGTTGCGTAATGGGGCCCCCCTAATTAGGATACACACCCCCATTGGCAGATCAAAAAATCCCCTTATTTGGCCCCCACATATATATACATCCACCCCCCCTTTTTTTTCGCCCATAACAGAATACGTGACCTCCTTTTTCTGGCTCCCCTCACACGTTATATGGCCACCTTTTTTTGCCCTCCACACAGTATATGACCCCTTTTTTTTAGCCCCCCACATGGTATTTGATGCCATTTTTTTGCCCCCCCCCCCCCCCCACACGGTATATTACCCCTTTTTTTTTTTTTTTGCCCTCCACAGTATATGATCCCAATTTTTATGGCCGCCAACCGTATAGACCCCTTTCTTATGCCATCCACACAGTATATGACCCCTTTCTTATGCCCCCCACACAGTATCTGATCCCTTTTTATGACCCCCACACAGTATCTGACCCCTTTATATGGCCCCCACACAGTTTATGACCCCCTTTTATACCCCCACAAACAGTGTATGACCCCACCACCAGGACTCCCTTCCACCTACATCCCCACCCAGAGTAGCAGCCAATCATTTTTACTCACCTGTCCACGCTCTGCTGTCACCTCCAGGTTTCCCTGTAGCTGACACTGAAGAATGCCGGGACGCTGTATGTAGAGCGTCCTGGCATTCTTTTGCATCGTGAAGTAAGTGCAGCACTGCCTAGAGGAGGAAGCGAAGGGCGGCCAGGATAGGAGCATGAACAGGAGAGTAAAAATTATTGTAAGCTGCTTATTGCAATGACATAATAAATAGCTGCGGAAAAAAAAAAAATTGCCACCCTCCAATTTACTCCATGAGGCACCGCCAGAGGCCATCGCCTCATGGAAGATGCGTCCCTGCTGATCAGCAGGAATCCTGGTTGTCAGACCCCCACTGATCTTTTAATGGTGACCAAACCCGAGAATGGGTCATCAATAAAAAAAAATTACTGGACACCCACTGTAAGCATAATGTGAGCCAAAACAATATTAAATATTGGAACAGACCAGTTTAGAAATGTTTTTGATAAATCAGGCAGACTTTAACTTTTATACATTAGTATTTTTAAATGCCTTTAAAATATTTTCTTAACCACTTTTCCAGTTCCGCCTATAGACTATATATGTCGGGAAGGTGGTTGTCTAGTTTTGCAAGGATGTACCGGTACGGGGAGTTGGCTGTAACTTCAGCTGAGCTCCCAGAGAGTGTATACAGCGGTCAATGAGCGCTGTATACAGCGCTATGGGCGGTACCATGTTACGGCTCCCCTCTGACCCGGCGGTCAGGTGACCTGCCGGGATTAGCGTCTATAAGAGCTGCTAGGTCCTATAGGGCCCAGATCAGCTCTATAAGCTATATAGTAATGTGCAGGAGGCTGTATTCCTCCTGCAACTGGGGCTAAATGTACCAGCCCCAGTTACAGGGGAAATCAGCCTCCCTAATCAAAAAAAAAAAAAAGTGATCAGATGTCCCCAAAGGTCTATTATGATCTTATGGGGACACAATGTAAAAAAAAAAAAAAAAATTAATAGAAAAGTTAAAAAAAATATGTAAATAAAATAATTATAAAAAAAATACTTCAATAAAACGCCATTATTAAAGTATATTTGTAGTAGATCCTGGCACCGCCGTGACAGAGTAATGGTGGGCTAGTAAGGTAATAGAACAGTACTAGGCTGTTCAGATAAGGCTTGCTGCTGCTCTTACCAAGTGATCATCCAAAACTAGTTTTGTATTAGCAGACACAAGAATAAATGACTGGGTAGATAAATGAATAAATACATAAATAATTGAACAAATAAATAAATACATAGGTAAGTGTAGTTAGTGGATGGAATGAATAATAATAGTAAATAAGTACATAAAATTAATACAATATGAAAACAGATTTGAAGGATATGAAAGTTGCATGTTAGGAAGACACTGATGATGATGATTGAAAGCATGAATAGGAAGTGGTTGTACAAGTAGAAAAGAAGACAGTGATGCAGGAGATGGTGATGATGGTGATAATAATAATAAATTATGAAGGAAGAGCTCAACTTACATATAGCAGAGTCCAGGGCAGGAAGGGAACCAAATTGACAGGAAGCAGCATGGAGGTTGCAAGTAAATAGTATCTTGAGGGGGAGTGGACAATTTTTTATTTTTTTTTATTCATTTATCTACCCAGTCATTTATTCTTCTGTCTGCTAATACAATCCATATCATACCATTGACATTGCTACGTATGTTGGTTCTATACTACTAAGTTTCAACTCTACTATCCTACCTGTATTATATTATGCTATATTATTATCATGGGCATCCAACCCTTTTATATGTGTTACCCTATTTTATATGTGCTACCTTCTTTTTTAATTGCTAATTTTAAACTCTTAGCGTATATTTTATCTCACTATGTGTTATACCCTAGTATTTTTATCTGGACCTACAGTCATGGCCAAAAGTTTTGAGAATGACACAAATATTATATTTTCACATGATCTGCTGCCCTCTGGTTTTTATGTGTGTTTGTCAGATGTTTTTATCACATACAGAAATATAATTGCATTCATATTATGAGTAACAGAAGCTTATATTGACAGTTAGAATGAGTTAATGCAGCAAGTCAATATTTGCAGTGTTGACCCTTCTTCTTCAGGACCTCTGCAATTCTCCCTGGCATGCTCTCAATCAACTTCTGGACCAAATCCTGACTGATAGCAGTCCATTCTTGCAGAATCAATGCTTTAATTTTGTCTGAATTTGTTGGTTTTTGTTTGTCCACCCGTCTCTTGATGATTGACCACAAGTTCTCAATGGGATTAAGATCTGGGGAGTTTCCAGGCCATGGACCCAAAATCTCTATGTTTTGTTCCCTGAGCCATTTAGTTATCACCTTTGCTTTATGGCAAGGTGCTCCATCATGCTGGAAAAGGCATTGTTGAGCGCCAAACTGCTCTTGGACGGTTGGGAGAAGTTGCTCTTGGAGGACATTCTGGTACCATTCTTTATTCATGGCTGTGTTTTTAGGCAAGACTGTGAGAGAGCCGATTCCCTTGGCTGAGAAGCAACCCCACACACGAATGGTTTCAGGATGCTTTACAGTTGGCATGAGACAAGACTGGTGGTAGCGCTCACCTCTTCTTCTCCGAATAAGCTGTTTTCCAGATGTTCCAAACAATCGAAAAGGGGATTCATCAGAGAAAATGACTTTACCCCAGTCCTCAGCAGTCCACTCCCTGTACCTTTTGCAGAATATCAGTCTGTCCCTGATGTTTTTTCTGGAGAGAAGTGGCTTCTTTGCTGCCCTCCTTGAGACCAGGCCTTGCTCCAAGAGTCTCCGCCTCACAGTGCGTGCAGATGCACTCACACCTGCCTGCTGCCATTCCTCAGCAAGCTCTGCACTGCTGGTAGCCCGATTCCGCAGCTGAAACACTTTTAAGAGACGGTCCTGCCACTTGCTGGTCTTTCTTGGGCGCCCTGGAGCCTTTTTGGCACCAATGGAACCTCTCTCCTTGAAGTTCTTGATGATGCGATAGATTGTTGACTGAGGTGCAATCTTTCTAGCTGCAATACTCTTCCCAGTTAGGCCATTTTTGTGCAGTGCAATGATGACTGCACGTGTTTCTTTAGCGATAACCATGGTTAACAGAAGAGAAACAATTATGGCAAGCACCAGCCTCCTTTTAAAGTGTCCAGTGGTGTCATTCTTACTTAATCATGACAGATTGATCTCCAGCCCTGTCCTCATCAACACCCACACCTGTGTTAATGGAGCAATCACTGTTAGGTGGTCCTTTTAAGGCAGGGCTGCAATGATGTTGAAATGTGTTTTGGGAGATAAAGTTCATTTTCTAGGCAAATATTGACTTTGCAAGTAATTGCTGTTAAGCTGATCACTCTTTATAACATTCTGGAGTATATGCAAATTGCCATTAGAAAAACTGAAGCAGTAGACTTTGTAAAAATTAATATTTGTATCATTCTCAAAACTTTTGGCCATGACTGTACACTACGACTACCCTTGCTCTAAAACCTAGCCACTGATTATACCTTCTGTGTTTTGTTTATATCTAGTTTATGGCCTGATGAAGATGCTAGTATAGCCTATTGTTGTACCTCAGGTGTGGAACCAATAAAACGTGTGTTTTTATTCACAAGCATTCTCTCTGCAAATATTTTGATACACCCTTACTTACAGCGCTCAACCATAATATCCCAGTTTTTTCCCTACTTTTTTCTGCCGTTATTAAAGGTTATAGCCCCACCCCCAACGACACCATACAAAATAAAAATTACCGTAACGGAGAGGAAAAACCATTTTATATAGTTTTTTAGTAGCACTTTGTGTTATTAAATAAAAAAAAAAAATTAAAAGTGAAAAACGGACACTTTTCCCTCCTCTTTTGTTTTTATTTTCCCGGATAGAAAAAAAAATTAAAACACATGTAAAAACAACATAAAAATAAAGCCCTATGTGTCACTGAAAAAAAAAGACGCAGAAATTAGTTGAATAGCATATATGATAAAAATGTTATAGCCCTCAAAACCGCGCATACAAAAAAAAAAACCTGAAAGTGTGTCTGTCCTGGACCAGAAATTGGACCGGTACTGAAGTGGTTAAAATATTGTTTTTTTTATGTTTAAAAACTTTTTAAAGACCCCCCTCTAGGGGCTTTATCAAATATTCATTAGATTATTGGTACCATAGACTGCAATACTACTAGTGATGTCTGTATAACTACTGAAATCTGCCTCAGACAGACCTCAATAGTTATATAGCTATGGCAGGCCTGAGAAGACTCCCAGCTGCCATAACAACTGAAAAGAGGAGCAGTCAGATTGTACAAGTCGTTCAGAGGGAAACTGAAAAATGAAACAGAAAGTTAACAGAACCGCTCATGTTCCATGGTTGCATCTGGAAACAACACCTGAGGGGTTAAGTGTGATCAGAGATGTGTCTGATCCTAGACACTGCTACCAGGTCTCTGCTGTGTAAAAGAACAACGATCGGTCACCATATTTAACATACCAAAATCTGCTGTACTATTACGGCGTATGTGGGGAAGGGGGATAAAACCCACAGTAGAGTCACTTTGTGCTGTGAATTCTTTATGCAGCATGTGGATGGGCTTAGTTCATGTCTCAACCACTATGCTGCAACTACAAATTGGTGTGAGCGATCCATTATCAAATTCGCAGAAGTTAACCCAATTTTTCTAAGTGTGTCCCTGCCTATATTTTGTTCTAGGGTTCATTATTGGATGCACTGAACAGGCCAATTGCATACAGATTTAAAAACTGATTTCCTCATCAGCAAGATTGAAATTTGACAAATAAAAATATATATCAATATGCCACTAATGGCCCCTACAACAACATATAAGCTTTGGAGAAGCGATTTCGGAGGTGGCAGACTTTCCTCAAAGGAACCATATAATAATAGCCACTTATTAGTATTACTACACTCCTCAACATCGAAATTGCAATAAGAAGGAAAAGTCTTGGAAATTGTATGTACAGTGTCCATATTAGGACATCCTCAGATATCAGAGTCAAACATCAGATTAATAGCAGTTTGCAACAGTGATACCTGACTTTGATACCTTACTACAGTGTTGTAGCTCACGCCCCTTTACTATGAGTCCACACCCCTTTTTGTACAAGTAATAAAAGAATTTAAAACACTTGATGAATGTGGCGCACAATATGTTAGAGAGGTTATTTGGTGAAAATGATACCAGAATTATGGAGCATTTTACTTGATAAATCTCCACCATTGTATGTGCTGGCTTGTATTTATATGAAAAACTCAGATGATGTGTGAGTCTGATCTCTGACTGAGTCAGGTATCAGACAACTTTGTGTCAGACAACTTTTTATCAGGCTTATGCAGCTCTCAGCCTGCAGCCTTATACAAGTATCTTCTACTCCTGAATGTGAGCAGTGAGTTCACTCAGAGGTCAGTCATCCTGGCCAATCACTGTGTAACATTTTATGTGCTTCATAGCTGACTGCTGAGTTGTGACTCAATCAGATATGAAAGTCAGAAGTCATCTAAGTTTTACAACCAGCCCAGAAACTATATAGAGTCAGGTGTCAGAATCAAAGTCAGGTGTCAGAATCAAAGTCAGGTGTCAGAATCAAAGTCAGGTGTCGGTATCAAAATCAGGTGTCAGAATCAAAGTCAGGGTCAGAATCAAAGTCAGGTGTCAGAATCAAAGTCAGGTATCAAAGTCAGGTGTCAGAATCAAAGTCAGGTATCAAAGTCAGGTGTCAGAATCAAAGTCAGGTATCAAAGTCAGGTATCAGAGTAAGGTATCAAAGTCAGGTATCACTGTTGTAAACTGCTATTAATCTGATGTTTGACTCTGATATCTGAGGATGTCCTAATATGGACTGTATATATGCACATGATATAAGAAAGACAAAAATATTCTACAAATTTAATTTTTGCATGCTATCAATGAGGATATTGGTCATCGCAAAATGCTATGTCAAACTGAATGTACTTGGGCACACAAGTAATCAAGATTGGCTGCTGGCAACTCCCATTGTAATTGCTGACCAATGACGTTCCAGAGCTGCAGCAGGCCACTATAGCACATTTTTGCCATGCATGCTCCTCACAGTAGCACAAGCAACACTGTCCTTTTGAAAAACTGCTCCTGAGACACTTTGAAGAAATAGTCGTTATGAAGGATTTCGTCCTACCGAAGCCACCTTCGGCACAACTGAGATCGCTTCAATTACCTCACACCCACCTCCAGTGAGTGTTCTGGGCTGATAGGATAATACAAAACTAGCTTTTTAAATATTATATATTTATTAACCCAAGTGGGTTGGTACTAAGCATTAACATATACAGAAATATATATCAATGAATAATCAAGCAGATACGGATAAAAGTAAAACTATGATACAGAAAATAAAATAAGAAATAAAATATAGAAAAATACCGGCACAAGTTTGTAGTCAGTTTCTCTAGGCCGCAACAGGTTCTTGGGCCTAGGACGCTTCCTTAAGCAAGATACAGAGCACATCTCTCCTACATGCTGTCCAGACTCCAAAGACAAAAGGCTTCAGGCCTCAATGCTAGGCCTATGCTCAGTCCACAGCAGGACAAGCTCTCGCATCTTCTTCAAGATAAGACCTTCTTGCTGCCTCTTTGCTGAATGACAAAGAATCTAGGTCTCCTTTCAGCATATGGCTAGTGCCCCACCCACACCTCCTCCCAGGTAGGGCCCCCCTACTTCTCTCCTTTGCAGAACCCTCGGAGAGATGGATGCCTTCCTAGGTGCTGGGAGAGATGTGTGTCTGGGGTTGATCTGCAGGTCACTAGCCCTCCCTCCCACATGGCATCTGCTGTCCAGGGGTTAATAAAACTGGCTGGGTAGAGAGATCATCCCCCATGGTATGCACATAACACCACTGAAGTGAAGTGACCACCAATGTAAACACAACTTAAACATGGCATTCCTAAAAGTAGGTAGGAGTGATATGAGCAAGTAAAAATAAATTTCTAAGAAAGATATATAACTGAGGGTCTGTTCATCACAGTCGTCCCATCGGTTCCACAACCAAATCATGTTAAGCTGTTAGTGTGCCTAAAATACAAACTAGATGGGTCTGGTTACCATAAATTATGTCACCCCACACCATAATCTCGAGAGAAGGATTAGTGTGATGTTACCATGTGAAGGCCTCTTCATGGTCAGTTATTGTCATATTGCGATATTGTACCCATAACTGGCCAGAAATATGGAATATTCTCTAGTGGGTCTCGGGCATGTGGCGGTGTGGGCTTGCAGAGAGGTTGAAGCGGATGTTTACCTGGTCCACGTGCCCACTTGATATAGTATAATAGGTGGGTAAGCTTGTTCATTTATGTCATTACATACATAAGACGCAGCCTACTGGGTATGACGCCACCCCCGGAAGAAGGCAGTGCCAAAACTGTGTCATCCTAGGAGGAGGAGGAGTTGTCCAGGATAAAATATTTTTTTTAAAATTAGGTTGGGGGAGGTGAAAAAAAAAAAAAGAAACATACTCACCTGTCCCTGTTGCTCTGGTGACTTCCAGAACGGTCCGGTCCTGCTGCTCCAGTGCTTTCTTCCAGCAGAGGTCCCTGCCACATGTGACCTCTGATGCTAGGTTGACACTAGTATTGGGGTTTCTGTTCTTCGGGTCTGCTTAAAAAGTGGTTACCTGCGGGCCCCATAGACTATAATGGCGTCCGACAGGTTTCCGCCCATTTCTCCCTGAAATTGGCGGAGAGAAAAGTCCTGCATTACTGACATTTGTTTCATTATTGTCATTTGCTCAGTGATCTATCTTTGCTATGTGTATAGTATATGTGCTGTAATATTTGTAATTCCTGCAATGTTTTATTTTCTCTGTCTTTATTCCGTTTTGTATTTAATAAAAATCTATTGAATTAAAAATAGATTAAAAAATGTGTGTGCCATCCCTCCTACCATAGAGAAAATGTACAAAGTGCGATTTGCGCACCACATAGCCCACCAATCTCCTTCCCGAGTTGCCCCCTCAGAACCTGTAGTTAAAAATTTGAATCCCAGCCCTTGCTTTACATAAAGACAAGCAGAAGCAGACATTATTTTTCACAATCATACCCCTAGAGACAAAACAACCTTGGCTGGTAGATATCATGGCAGGTACCCTGACATTTTTCTTTGAAAAACCCTTTAAGTGAGTATCTACCATGTCCAAAATTCTGTGCTGATTGATTTTTAGAATATATCTTCATAGAGATCAGATTTTTCCCTGCTTTTCTCAGCACAAACACAGAATTACATGATGAAATTCTGTCTGCCTGCAGCTGTCACCAGGAAGAGTCTTAGGAAAATATACTGTAATGGTGGTCACCAGAATGGTTTAAATTCACCTCTTTCTCTGTGTGACAGGAAGCAGAAGATTTGGAGTTCTTTAAAGAGAACCTATTAGGACAATTGGAGACACTAAACCACCCACAGGTCCCTTATGAATTGGGGTTTTAGTTCCCTAAATAGCCCTGTTGTATCACCATCTGTGCCCACATTAAAGATAAAAAAAACTTGTATACTCACCCAGCAATAGTACATCTGGAATCTGTGTAGTTCTTCAGGGAAGTACAGTTGTGCTAAAAAGTTTACATCCCCCGGCAGATTTTTTGTTTTTTGGCCTTTTTTCAGAGAATATGAATGATAACACAAAAACTTTTTTTTTCACTCACGGTTAGTGGTTGGTTGAAGCAATTTATTGTCAAACTTCTGTGTTTCCTCTTTTTAAATCATAATGACAACCAAAAACATCAAAATGACCCTGTTCAAAAGTTCACATACCCTGGTGATTATGGCCTGATAACATGCCCAGAAGTTGACACAAAGGGGTTTGAATGGTTACTAAAGGTAACATCCTCACCTGTGACCTGTTTGCTTGTAATCAGTGTGTGCATAAAAGCTGTTTGAGTTTCTGGGATCCAGACAGACTGTTGCATCTTTCCTCCAGCCACTGACGTTTCTGGATTGTGAGTCATTGGGAAAGCAAAAGAATTGTCCACAGATCTACGGGAAAAGGTAGTTGAATTGTATAAAACAGGAAAGGGATACATAAAGATATCCAAGGAATTGATAATGCCAGTCAGCAGTGTTGAAACTGTGATTAACAAATGGAAACTCAGGGGCTCTGTAAAAACCAATGTTATGTAGTGTTATGGTATAGATTTGATGTGGTTACAAGATATTGAGAGGTAACTTTGTATTTATATCACTGTCCTTCCCCAGCCTTACAAGACTTAAGGGCAACAATAAGCACATAACCTAGGCAATTCTCGTGGTACCCTTAGTTCATCAGGGAATTATTTAGTGGGTATAGAAGTGAACTTTTGAACAGGGTCATTTTGATGTTTTTGGTTGTCATTATGATATAAAAAGAGAAAACACAGAAGTTTGACAATAAACGGCTTCAACCAACCACTAACCATGAGTGGAGAAAAAGTTTCTGTATTATCATTCATATTCTCTGAAAAAAGGCCAAAAAAACAAAAAATCTACTGTGATATGTAAACTTTTTAGCACAACTGTAACTTGGGCATATGCGCAATGAAATCAGGGTGTAAGTCCCCAACTTCACTGAACAACTGTGCAGGTGTCGGAAGCACCATAGTTGAGTATAATGAAACTGTGCAAAGCTTTGGTTTTTCTAATGTGGTCGCAGACAGTGTTGCAAAGAGCTATTTGGGATGCTAAACCCAGTCCATAAGGACCTATGGTTGTTTTAATGTCCCAAATCAATCTGCCAGGTTCCCGTTAATCTGATCCTTAAATGAAACTTGATAGGTCTATTTGGGTCACTAAACCATGCATAGGTGCTCATGGGACCAGACCTGGAGTACATGCACAGTGACGCCCAGGTGTACTTCCCCGGCTTCACTATACAACTCTGCACGCATCAGAGATAGGTTAATATAAAGGGTGTTTTTTTGTTTTGTTTTTTGTTTTTTTTTTTCAGTGTAGCAGGGCTATTTCAGACACTAAACCACCTGTCATAATATCCCAAATAGATATAACAGGTTCTCTTTAATTCTGCTTGATTTTTGCCTGAAATATACTGTATAACGACAGTGCATGCATTTTATATCGCTTTAGATATAACATCCTGTTTGGACAATAGGGATGTCAGAAGACTGCCTGTTTTAAGAGTGGCGACAGTTGAGATCAAGGTTAATCTGATCTTGGATGTTTAACCCCTTCAGTCAATTGTGATGGATTCTTCAACTGTCCCTAACTTTGCCTTGAGTTTCAAGAAATACAAAAACTTAACCAGTTAAGTGTTCAGTTGACATTCCTTAGTAATACTTTACCTCATTTAGCCTCTTGCTCTCTGTCTGGAATGCAGAAAATACCACTTACAAGAATTACAGTCATTTAGTATAGGTCAAGGACATGCAATTTCTAAAACCATTTTTTACCACTTTACCGTCAGCTTTACCTAATTTGCCGTTTATTTATAAAATACTAACAGAATAATAGTCTAGCTACCTCACTCTACCTACACTAAGGTAAAAAGGAGTGGTACAAAGATGAAGCTGTAAGTAGTGTTCAGTATTTGTTACCAGAAAATTCCATTTTTTAAATGTTAAGTGTTTTATGTTAAACATATCTTAAAGATTTATTTTTTATTTAATTTTTTTACATTTTCTAATTTTCACTTTGGCTATAAAGTCTAATAATAGAGTGACACCAATTCTCTAGGAGTTTTCTTTGCAGCAGTCACCTCATTTACATCACCCACAAAACAGAATTACAGTAGAACACCTTTATAGCTAACACCACTGACCAACATACACACAGAACAATTATTAACCTGGAAAACTGGAGTACTGGAGGAACACTAACAAAGTTTTGATCAGAGGATTGTATTTCCCTCCAGGAGGCAACACTGCCCCAGTACCAGAGAAACTTGCTACGTTGAGAGAGAGTGGATAACGTAGAGAACAGGCTCCGTCATAATAATTTGCGTATCCTGGGTCTGCTTGAACGAGCTGAGGGAGCTACTCCATGTGAATTCATAGAGAGATGGCTGAAGGAGACCTTACCCCATGCAAACTTTTCTTCCATCTTTGCAGTGGAAAGGGCATATCGAGTCCCGACCAAACCACCTCCTCTGGGAGCACCACCTGGCCCATCTCCTCAGAAGCAAAAACAGGGATACAGAGTTGAGAGCGGAGCGGCAACTTCAGGAGATAAAGTTCAATGATGCCCAAGTCTCTATTTTTCCTGACTTCTCTGCAGCTCTACAAAAGACTCGTGCTACCTTTGTTACTGTGAAGCGACGACTACGAGAACGTTCCATCCAGTATTCTATGGCGCATCCTGCTCGCCTTCGGGTGATCCATGAAGACAAAATCACCTTTTTTCACTTCCCCACAGGAGGTGGAGGACTGATTGAACTTGTTGCCCCTGTCTCCCAGACGGTAGCCGTCTATGATATTGTTAGGTAAGGGGCTTTTTATGGTCCAATGTTCTGTTCTGTTTGTTTTCCTGTTTATACAGTGGGGAAAAAAGTATTTAGTCAGCCACCAATTGTGCAAGTTCTCCCACTTAAAAAGATGAGAGAGGCCTGTAATTGACATCATAGGTAGACCTCAACTATGAGAGACAAAATGAGAAAACATATCTAGAAAATCACATTGTCTGATTTTTTAAGAATTTATTTGCAAATTATGGTGGAAAATAAGTATTTGGTCACCTACAAACAAGCAAGATTTCTGGCTCTCACAGACCTGTAACTTCTTCTTTAAGAGGCTCCTCTGTCCTCCACTCATTACATGTAGTAATGGCACCTGTTTGAAATTGTTATCAGTATAAAAGTCACCTGTCCACAACCTCAAACAGTCACACTCCAAACTCCACTATGGTGAAGACCAAAGAGATGTGGAAGGACACCAGAAACAAAATTGTAGACCTGCACCAGGCTGGGAAGACTGAATCTGCAATAGGCAAGCAGCTTGGTGTGAAGAAATCAACTGTGGGAGCTATAATTAGAAAATGGAAGACATACAAGACCACTGATAATCTCCCTCGATCAGGGGCTCCACGCAAGATATCACCCCGTGGGGTCAAAATGATCACAAAAACGGTGAGCAAAAATCCCAGAACCACACGGGGGAACCTAGTGAATGACCTGCAGAAATCTGGGACTAACGTAACAAAGGCTACAGTCAGTAACACACTACGCCGCCAGGGACTCAGATCCTGCAGTGCCAGACGTGTCCCCCTGCTTAAGTCAGTACATATTCGGGCCCATCTGAAGTTTGCTAGAGAGCACATGGCTTTGTTGTAGTCATGTGATGCAATACTTCCTTTGTCATTCCGGATGTTACCGAAGTTATCGTGGTAATGCTGGAACAGATATTGGGTAAGTTCAAATCTTATATTATTAATGATTTATTTGAATTTATGTTATGTTTATTTAGGTTATATATATTTTGTGATTGATGGTTATGGTTTTGATTGTATTGTTGTTGTAATCTTGATTGATTTCTCTTTTTTGTGTTTTATTCAAGTACAGTAAGGGTTCATTTTTGTGCAACGTGATACGAGGGTGTGTTTCTTTCTGGTATTTATATGTAGATTGTGAGCCCTATAGGGGACAGTGACTGACAATGTCTGTAAAGCGCTGCGGAATATGATGGCGCTATATAAGTAACCATAATAATAAATAATAATTGGGACATTGTCAATGTTTTTTGTATGCTATGACTAAGGGGTATGTGAACCCCGAAACGCGTAAGCTGTTTCTTTCTCCTTTTAGTGTTTTTTTTTTTTCGTTTTTGTTCTGTTTTGTTTCGTGGATTTTAATGTTCAATTAAAAGTTATTTTTTAATAACGCATCATTGAAGAAGTGCTGGATGGAATTTTTTACTGTTTTTGGAATTGGTTCTGTTTACTCCGCTGAGTCCCGGGAGTTCTTTCCGTGCACCTTGATGTTTGCATCTAGCTGATGATTTATGGGGTGAGCTGAAAAGATATTCTTTCTACTCTACCATTATGGGATAATCTCGGTTTTACTGAGCTCTTGGATCTTCTAGACGTACAGTGCTGGGAGCAGTTTGGAGTCTTGTCTTTAGGAGATGTCTACGAAGAGGGTGTGTCATTCTTTCGACTCCTTAAGTGCACTGTTTACTATTCCCCGCACTCAGATTTTCAGGTTTCTATAAATTAGACATGCCATGTCCACATCAGATATGCTCATCTCTACCTATCCACTCATTGGTGTACTTTGGTCCCAAGTTCCACGGGTCTCATCTCGAGTTTATATGCCCACCTCATACAGGTCAAAATGTCTCCCTTGGCTGCCCCTACTTTGTTGAAATGGCATGCCCTGATTCCTGCTCTTACTGATGAGACTTACTCAGAACTTCAGGAATCAGCACAATTTGTATTCCTGGCATCTTGGTAAGAAATTATGGCCGCTCCATTCTCGAATTATGTTACGGGAATCTCTATTTTCAGCCAGGAAAGCCATTATTGTACAGTGGATGGCTCCCCGACCTCCCTCCAAGTCACAGTGGAGAAAATAGGTGAACTCGATTCTATTGTATAATCAACTGGTATATAAGGGTAGAGGTTGCCCAAATAAATTCAACAAGGTCTGGGGTCCCTGGTGTAACTCACCACTGAACTTATATACTTGCCCCATCTTTTTGTACAGCCCTAAATGCATTTATAACTTAATTTGGTGCTCTTATTAAACACTCCCATGTCCTTGCCTGTCCCCTGTGGTACACCTGGATCTATTCAGGCCGCATGGTTCTGATTGAGTTCCTCTGCATTTTGATTGTTTTCTTCTGTACTACTGTGCTCTTAAACCTTCTATCCACTACAGATTGGCTCAACTGGATCTTCTGCCTGCCTCTTTCTCTACTTTAGGACTAATTACGCCTTCTTTTTTAGGATTTGTACATTATGGACTCTGCAGCAACAGTTTTGGTTGTTTTTTTTTTACTTGTTTGTCTATTTTCAGTATTTCCTGTACAGACTTTCATTGTACTTGTCCTGTTATTTAACTTGTTCTTCTTATTTGTTCTGTATTCCTTGTTGTACAAACTTCAATAAAATGAGTTAAAAAAAAAAAAAAAAAGTTTTGATCAGTTCGTTACTAGGCAAGACTGGCCAGATGGAATAAGAAGAATAAAAGAGGGGGAGCATAAAACAATGCTGTTAGGGACAACAAAGGGGTCCCTCAGTATGTTGTAGAGATCCAAATCAAAGGTCAAAGATCAGGCCTGGAGAAATCACACACACACAGCTGATGGTGTATCAAGTGAGTTCTAATTTAATGGAGGGAAAAAGTTAGTTTAAATATAGTATATAGAGAAAGAGCAGGTTGGACTAGTAGAATTAGCATAACATGATTGGTTGTAAAGTTGTGACATAGTTCTGGCACCTGGCTATTGGATAAGACACAATAGGAGCTGCATCTAATTAGGACTTTCAAAGGGGATGAGCTCTCTTATGAGACAAGGACACAAGCTGATATCCCCCACACTATGTGTATATATATGTATATATATATATATATATATATATATATATATATATATATATCATAAAAGATAAAGATAAGACTTACTAGGTGCCAGACAGCCTCTGGAATGCGGCCTTCATGATAAGAAGCAGCTTACACAGAGAATATATTATCCACATTCCTAAGCACCCTGGCTTAATTATCCACCACACAGTTACAAGCTAATATATATACATAAAAGATACACTATGTAGGATACATGATTTGTTTGCGGGTCAAACCAATGGGACCACCCACTGATCACAAAAATGGAGGTCCCATGCTTCACTTGAATTTTCAAGATGCAGTACTGTTCAAGTGTGTTTTAAGCAAGTGTGAAACAAATGCTGCAAAATAGGAATGTTTTCAAAATGAAGTGTCAATAGTTTATTTTTGTGAATGAACAAAAGAGAAATCTAAATCACATCAATATTTGGTGTGACCACCCTTTGCCTTCAAAACAACATCAATTCTTCTCGGTAAACTTGTACACAGTTTTGGAAGGAACTTGGCAAGAAGGTTGTTCCAAACATCTGGGAGAACTAACCATAGATCTTCTATGGATGTAGGCTTGCTCAAATCCTTCTGCATCTTCATACACACGTGGACAAAATTGTTGGTACCCCTCATTTAATGAAAGAAAAACCCACAATGGTCACAGAAATAACTTGAATCTGACAAAAGTAATAATATATAAAAATTCTATGAAAATGAACAAATGAAAGTCAGACATTGCTTTTCAACCATGCTTCAAAAGAATTTTTTAAAAAAGAAAACTCATGAAACAGGCCTGGACAGAAATGATGGTACCCTTAACTTAATCTTTTGTTGCACAACCTTTTGAGGCAATCACTGCAATCAAACTATTCCTGTAACTGTCAATGAGACTTCTGCACTTCTCTACAGGTATTTTGGCCCACTCCTCATGAGCAAACTGCTCCAGTTGTCTCGGGTTTGAAGGGTGCCTTTTCCAGATGGCATGCTTCAGCTCCTTCCAAAGATGCTCAATAGGATTTAGGTCACAGCTCTTAGAAGGCCACTTTAGAATAGTCCAATGTTTTCCTCTTAGCCATTCTTGGGTGTTTTTAGCTGTGTATTTTGGGTCATTATCCTGTTGCAAGCCCATGACCTGCGACTGAGACCAAGCTTTCTGACACTGGGCAGCACATTTCTCTCTAGAATCCCTTGATAGTCTTGAGATTTCATTGTACCCTGCACAGATTCAAGACACCCTGTGCCAGATGCATCAAAGCAGCCCCAGAGCTGCTCCAAGTTTCACAGTAGGGAAAGTGTTCTTTTCAAGATATGGTTCATTTTTCCATCTGTGAACATAGAGCTGATGTGCCTTGCCAAAAATTTCAATTTTTGTCTCATCTGTGCATAGGACATTCTCCCAGGTTTGTGGCTTGTCAACATGTAGTTTGGCAAATTCCAGTTTTGTCAGATTCAAGTTATTTCTGTGACCATTGTGGGTTTTTCTTTCATTAAACGAGGGGTACAAACAATTTTGTCCACATCTGTAAAATCCCAGACAGACTCAATGATGTTGTGATCAGGGTTTTGTGGGAGTCATACCATCACTTCCAGGACTCCACCTCCAAGGAATGGGCACATCAAATGTACATTAGATTTGATTAAGCTTTCTATTTTGTTCATTTACATTGCATTTTGTTAATTGACAAAAATTAGCTATTAACACTTCTCTTTTTCAAAGCATTTTAATCCTGCAGCATTTTTCCCCACCCTCAGCAGCCTAAAACTTTTGCACAGTACTGTATGTGTGTGTTGTCAGTGAATGAGAAT
Organism: Leptodactylus fallax; assembly: GCA_947044405.1. NCBI lineage: Eukaryota > Metazoa > Chordata > Amphibia > Anura > Leptodactylidae > Leptodactylus > Leptodactylus fallax. The sequence goes on along the minus strand of CAMRHE010000050.1, from coordinate 1,061,720 downwards.
ACTCTTTCTTGCATGCAGACACTGAAAACCTGTACATAGCCCACTAATGAGAAGAGGATACAATTATATCTAGTCTAGGCAATGCTCTGTGAGCATACTGTATATATCAACTGAGGCAAAAGTTTGCTATAATGCATCAGTCTGGACAGTCTAAAAAAAAACCGAGAAATTATGGCAGAAAGCAAATGAGAGGAAACAGAGAAGAGGAAAAAAGAAATAAAACTCATGCATTTAGCCTATGCCATGGACATTAGGATGTTCATAGTACTTCCTACTGTTATTTATTTTTTCTAGACACAATTTCCAACTACATTTATTTGCTACAAGTGCTGTACAAAAAGTGATGTAATAGGAACCAAAACTACTGTTACACATTTAAAGCGTTCCTCAGGGTACCAATTATAAAACATATTTTCTTAAATTTACAGTACTATCACATTTCCTAATCTAACACATCTGAAGTTCGCCCCCACCCCCACATTATGCCTTTAGCCAACATAATGCCTTTAACAGAGTGCAACTCTGTATGCCCGGGCTCATGCAGCTTTATTTATTTGTGTAATTAAAGAAACCTTTTTATAAAAATGGCTGGACCACTGAATAAGCAATTTTCTCTCTTGTGTTATCCCTTCTAACTCATAGATTGTAAGCTCTTGCGAGACGGGGCCTCACTGCTATTGTGTAAAATGATTTATTACTCTGCAATGTCTCATTTTGTCTGTACTTGAACACTATTACTTGTAAAGTACTGTAGAATATGTTAGAGCTATATAAATAAAAATATATTATTATAATAGTACAAATGAATATAAGAATAAGTTTATAAAAATTTTATTAAAGAAATATATATCCTTATCTTGATAGGCTTCTCTTATTAGGCTGTTCTCCTTTTTCTTCACTTCACTCAGACTGTTAACTCAATGGAATCTGTTTCTGTACTCAGCCTCACACGCAGAGGTTTATGGAGAGGGGATGAAGGGGTTGCTGCCGGCTTTTTAATGGATTTATTGTCTCATTCTGTCCAGTGGTAGAGCCCCATCATGAAAGTTATAGCAGTATCAATAGAGCTCTCACTCACAGTGTAGCAGAGCTTAGCAGCTTCCATTGTTTCTGTGTCTTTTCCAGTAGTCTCCTGCTTAAATTTCAGATACAGATGGAGCCCCTCTGTTGGGAGTCTTTCTGCATTCACCCCAATGTAAAAAACACGACAGAAGCTTTCTGCCATCATGTTTTTCAGTTTTCTGATGGAAAAAAAATGGATCCTGGACTTTTTCTTTTGTTACAAAAATAAACAAACATGAAGGAACACAGAGCCTGTCGTGTTGTTTAGAGTCAATGGGAATGGACACATAGGGAGGGGGGCTTTGTGTCTGTTACTCTGCTACAGTTAATGTCCATTGCTGTCATCCTATGTTGGACGACAGTGATGGACATTAATAACATTAGTGTGAACGTAGCTTTAATCTGATAACTCGCTGCTTTATGATGTCACACTACAAAAGCTATTGAAAATGTTTGCTACATCTGCACTGAAAGAGATTCTGTCATATTAGAAGAGAATAATAGCACTGTGAATATGCTATTTTATCCATCAAAACATTAGACACTGGAATCAGACTGAAAATACTATAAGTAAATGAGGCCTGTCCAGAGTTGGTATCATACATTGCACGGTGGATACAGCGATGTGAGCAGAAGCCAGAAGTTAGAATAGTCAATAGACATTACACTATTGCCAAATAGCAAGAAATACAACAACTTCAATGACACAGAAAACACATGTGGATTTGTTTTATGTAGTACCCCCTCCTCCCAACACTATGTAGTGTTCTGAAAACATCACTAGATAGCATAGCATTAATTTTATGGTTTGGTCAGACGGCAGGTTTCCACATAATCCATTAGCTATTCTTTGTCTCTAAGGGATGAAGCTTACAGATCTAGTATCTGTCTTAGATTCTGGAATAATGTGTGTCGTTGGAACAAACCTGAGTAAGAAGAATGAATTATTGAGTGCTCTTGTCTCTTACATATTTATCACAGGTAGAGACACCTTCTCCATTTTTTTAGCTACCGTAAAAAACTGAAATATTGATGATCCTGTAATATAAGTAGTCAGTTTGTTCTATATAGTACAATGCAAATGTTTTAGGCAGGTGTGGAAAGGCTGTAAAGTAAGAATGCTTACTTTATTTTTGTCAATGAAAATAATTAAGTGAATCGAAAAAAGAGAAATCAAAAGCACATCAATAATTGGTGTGACCACCCTTTGGAGGAGGAGTCCCAGTGATAATATGGCCCCGCAGAGTCCTGATCTCAACATCAAGTCTGTCTGGGAATACATGACAAGAATAAAGGATTTGAGCAAGCCTATATTAACAGAACAACTTCCCTGCTAAGTTCCTTCGAAATCTGTGTGCAAGTGTACTTAGAAAAACTGAAGGAAGGCCGGGGGAGGGGGGATGTCACATCAAAATATATATGTTTATGTGTGGTAGCTCTACTCCCCCCTCTCTTATTAAGGCTCAATAACCTTCGGTATATTATAATCATTTTGTGTATTATAATCATTGTGACTGTGCTGTACTAGGATATACTGACTTTCTGGGGACCCATAATAAGTTGTGCTATACACACAGGGGCGCACCTCTAATGAGGCGAAGTGAGGGGTGGCATTTTCACTATTTATTTAACCTAAGCCAGCCCAAGACAGGCCGCTTTAAAAAAAAAAAAAAAAAAAAAAAAAAAAAATGAGAAGGATCTGTCCTGGGCTGGCTTAGGAGACGTCTGCTTCTCAGCACAGGCGGCGATGCTATGACATCATTGCGCCTCCTGCACTGAGACACAGACGTTCTATGCGCAGGTCAAGAAGAGGAAGTGGTGGCTCCATCAAGGGATCGCAGGTAGTTGAACTTTTTTTTTTTTTTAAATAAAGTATAGTGATCATTGGCCATGGGGAGGTGACAAACATAAAAACTACTGTTACTCACCTGTCCTGTGGTCCAGTTTGGCCCACGTGACATCTGTGCCGACATTGAACAGGGCCGAAAGCAGTAGGAGTACGCCGGAATGCAGAAGATGTGAGTAACACTGGTTTTTATGTTTGTCAACTCCTCTGGGTCTCCAATCATTAAACTTTGGGGTCTGAAAATTAAACAATAGTTCTTCGGGGCATAATACTGTGTGCAGGGGCCACTATGGGACATAATACCGTGTGCAGGGGCCGCTGTGGGACATAATACTGTGTGCAGGGGCTGCTGTGAGACATAATACCGTGTGCAGGGGTCGCTGTGGGCCATTATAATATGTGTAAATGGGGTGTTAAACAGTGTGGGGACCAGGTAAGGGGGTGCTATGTCGTGGGAGCGCCCAAGTCAAAGTTTGATGGGGGGCCCAGTCTTTGCTACTTACACTGCTGATAAGGGGTCGTTAGGAAGGGGCATTTTATATAAGAGGTGTTATTTATATAAGGGCATTATTAATATAAGGGGGGTTATTTATATAAGGGGCCATTAGGGAGCATTATATATATATATATATATACATATATATATATATATATATATATATATATATATATATAATTTATATAAGGGGCATAAGGAAACATTTTGAACATAAAGCGGTGGTTATTTATATAAGGGGTTATTAGGGGAAATTATGAGTATAAGGGGGCATCATTTATATAAAGGGTCATTAGGAGAGCAGTATTTATGTCAGGGGGAATCAGGGGCATAATATAAGGGAGCAATTAATTAAAGGGATTGCCCAGGATAACCACTTTTTAAATAGGAGACCGGGGAAAGTGATAAAAAAAAAAAAAAAAAAAATCTACTCACCTGTCCCTTGTGCTCCGATGTCTCCCACCAGAGTCTGGTTCTGCTGCTCCGGTGTTTTCTTCTGGCGGAAGTCCCCAATGCACATGACCACTGAGGTCGCTGACATGGCACATCACAGTGCTGTGGGGACTTCCGCTGGAAGAAAACACTGGAGCAGCAGGACTGGAATGCGCTGGAAGACACTGAAAAACCTTCCCCAGCCTCATATTAAAAAAGTGGCTATCCTGGATAACCCCCTTTAAGGTGGCACTTGGGCTTAATTAAAGGGGCTTTCCAGCTCATTTTTATTGATGATCTATCCTTAGGACAGATTATAAGAGATCAGTGGACCCCCCCCCTTCTGATCAGCAATTTCAAGGGGATATGTCTGTTTTTATCACATGCTGTCTGTTTATAGTGACCGTGTGATGTAATTACAGTCTTGTCACATGGACGTGTATAGGACGAGGCTGTAGTCACATTACATGCCCGCTATGAGATGAATGACACTACGGAAACAAAGGGGACACGGCGCTTACACAGGGGTATCATGGTTCATCCAAACAGCTGATCAATTGGGGTCCAGGGTTTTAATTTAAAGATGCACTTGGGAGTATTATTCATTATGGGGGGGTTATATAATATATTTTATAATTGGGGTAGCAGCAGGATGAGGGCTTTGTGTAGGTGAGGACAATGTGGGTCAGGTGCCTGGAGAAGTGAGGAGCCAAAGATGTCTGTGTTGCAAACTTTACAGAGACAAGCCACAGCTGGAAGAAGTGGTCATGGCAGTCCAAAGGGAAGAGAAGGGAAATGTGACCGATTAGTCAGAGACGTCACCTGTAAGTCACAAAATGTTACTGCACTGTATTCACCTAAATGATAGAGAATAAATACCTGACTGATGGGTCTGTCTGCTGAGACCCCCACTGAGCCTGAAAATTGGGGGTTTTCCCCCCTCACTGGGAATTCAGCTTGGCCACAGTCAGGCTGAATATAGGTGTGTTGCTTGGTGGATGGACGAACCCGCGCTCTCATTCACTTTGATGAGAGTGCCAAAGATAGCCGAAGTCCAGTACTTAGCTATCTACGGTGCTCCTATTAAAGAGAATGGGGGCCATGCGGGCTCATCCATCCACCAAGCAGAAGATGTGTGAAGTTACTTTCATTGTTAATGCCGTGTTGTTGATCTCTGATACTGAAGTAATACAGTAAGAAGAATTTTTAAAAACTGTTTTACAACTTTGTGTATTATGTATGTTTATTGTGCAATGATAGCAGTGTGTGAAGCTAGTAGCATGTAAACTCAAATTAAATTTTTTTTTTTGGGGGGGCATCTTTCTATAGTCCACCTCAGGCAGCAAAGAGGCTAGGTTCACCCATGTATACACAATCAGGGCAGATATACAGTTAGGTCCATAAATATTTGGCCAGACAACATTTTTCTAATTTTGGTTCTGTACATTACCACAATGAATTGTGAACTAAACAATTCCGATGCAGTTGAAGTTCAGACTTCCAGCTTTAATTCAGTGGGCTGAACAAAATGATTGCATAAAAATGTGAGCAACTAAATCATTTATTACACACAATCCCTTCATTTCAGGGGCTCAAAAGTAATTGGACAAATTAAATAATTGTAAATAAAATGTTAATTTCTAATACTTGGCTGAAAACCCTTTGTTGGCAATGACTGCCTGAAGTCTTGAACTCATGGACATCACCAGACGCTGTGTTTCCTCCTTTTTAATGCTCTGCTAGGCCTTTACTGCACCGATTTTTCAGTTTCTGTTTGTTTGTGGGCCATTCTGTCTGAAGTTTAGTCTTTAACAAGTGAAATGCATGCTCAATTGGGTTGAGATCAGGTGACTGACTTGGTCATTCAAGAATATTCCACTTCTTTGCTTTAATAAATTCCTGGGTTGCTTTGGCTTTATGTTTTGGATCATTGTCCATCTGTATTATGAAACGCCGACCAATCAGTTTGGCTGTATTTGAGCACACAGTATGTCTCTGAATACCTCAGAATTCATCCGGCTGCTTCTGTCCTGTGTCACATCATCAATAAACACTAGTGCCACTGGCAGCCATGCATATCCAAGCCATCACACTGCCTCTGCCGTGTTTTACACATAATGTGGTATGCTTTGCGTCATGAGCTATACCACACCTTCGCCATACTTTTTTCTTTCCATCATTCTGGTAGAGGTTGACCTTGGTTTCATCTGTCCAAAGAATGTTCTTCAAGAACTGTGCTGGCTTTGAGGCCTTGAGGCTTATGAGTGGCTTGCACCATGCAGTGAACCCTCTGCATTTACTTTCATGCAGTCTTCTCTTTATGGTAGATTTGGATATTGATACGCTTACATCCTGGAGAGTGTCGTTCATTTACTTGGCTGTTGTTAAAGGGTTTCTCTCCACCATGGAAATTATTCCGCGATCATCCACCACTGTTGTCTCCCGTGGGCGTCCAGGTCTTTTTGCATTGATGAGTTCACCAGTGCTTTCTTTCTCAGGATGTACCAAAGTGTAGATTTTGCCACTCCTAATATTGTAGCAATTTCTCAGATGGTTTTTTTCTTTTCGCAGCTTAAGGATGGCTTGTTTCACCTGCATGGAGAGCTCCTTTGACAGCATATTTTCTTCACAACTAAATCTTCCAAATGCAAGCACCAGACCTCAAATCAACTCCAGACCTTTTATCTGCTTAATTGAGCATGACATAACGAAGGAATTGCCCACATATGCCCATGAAACAACCTCTGAGTCAATTCTCCAATTACTTTTGGTCTCTTTAAAGACAGAGTGGCACATGTTAAGGAGCTAAAACTCCATCCAATTTTAATGTGGATACCCTCAAATGAAAGCTGAAAGTTGGTCCTTGTCCATTATATAACTATAACTTGAATATGTTTCAGTAAACAGGTAAAAACTAAATGTGTGTCAGTGTCCAAATATATATGGACCTAACTGTAGCTGCAGGGACAGCAAGAGAGCAGGAGAATGAAGCAAAAGATGCATCTCAGACTACCCCTGGGTCTTGGTAGGCACTCAAGATAGCAGATCACAGCTTTGCCGTAACAAGGCTAAAAAGCTTTTAAGCAAGCATTGAAGAACATAATAGGTAACCATCACCCACAGGCACAGACGTAAATCTAATTTTTGAGTACCTTGATGGACAGTCACTTTAACCAAATTTAGACCACCTTAGCATTTTACGGTGATCTAAGGTCGATTCAGTAAAACGGTGATAGCATCTTGTGTTGCAACTATACCATGGATATGTTTACAACCATGGAAAACTAGCCTAAGAGGACGTTTATTTGACATGTAGTGCTAGATTTCATTAACCTATTTTTATATTTAACCTAATTCATTTACCTATTTTCTAAATGACTTGGTTCTGAAGTATAGTAACGTTCTTGGACTTAGACTTCCCTAGTTGTAATGATCCTCGACTACCTAGGAACCCATCGGGCTTTCCTCACATGAATTTTCTGCATCTTCAAACATGTTAAAAATGCCCGTAATTTAAAGAGTTTTTTGTGTATGAAGGGATCAGAAGATATAGGTGGCTGAAAGCTATAAAACCAGTCTTATTTTTCAATTGTCTTAATATGCATTCCTAAAATAACCAATAATATTTGGATCTCTAACATGCAGCCCTTGAATACCCAACTCCGTGCCAAACAAATTGTCAGATTTTAGACAGAAAGTGTTGGATTTCTTGAATTTGGAACTCAGAACAGATACTTTATGCCCACCTTCGTCTTTTCTAGTGCTGACCTCTGAATAAAGAGGAATTGGAAGAAGTGGATATAATAAAGCAGCTGATAATAGGCTTCTCACATGTCATTTCCTGTTAGATCAATAGAAAGCAGTGCCCTAAGAAGGATTAAAAACTACTTGGAGTTCTGAGATTTGCACATAAGAATACTTGCCAGCTATAGCGAACATAGTGGAATGACAAATAGCAATACAATTGAACAGAGCTAGGACAGATTGAATGGATCAGCAGTATCCATTATTTACTAGTAGTATTGATTTATGTATGATATTTATCCTTATAATGTTACACAATTCCACACTGACTTACTATATGGATTAATGGAATTTCTGCAAAAAATTTTATGGATACTGCAGGTTTGCAACAAAATAATGTGACCAGAAGAAAACAAAATGCCACATGTCAACTGCTTTTACATAGGTTACTGATCCCTAATATGATCTCTAATAAATATGGAGCTATACATCAGATGTGGAATTAACTTTTAAAATAGATACTTTACCTAAAGAATACTGACATGATGATATTAGATCTCTCCTAGCCACGTATTACATCATTACAGTAATATAGTACAATACAATTTAAACTATACAGTTTACCAATGATAAGCAATATCTACTACAAATATAATTGACTACCTTGATTATTATGTCAGTAAAAATAAGAGGGCATGCCCTCTCAGTGAATGGACACACACGTGTAATTCTTGTGCAATGTATGCTTTCCTGGAACAGCCATTTGAGGTGGCATATTGTTGTGCAGGAGTATTTTTCATCTTGAAGCCCAGATTCTGGATCTAAATGAGTAACTCTCAACACTGGCAACATGACAACATGGAGAAGAGTTTGCTGCTCACTGAGCAGACACTCACTGGGGCAGATGGGGATGGAGATGGGAATAGAAGCATGGAAGTTCAAGATAGACAGGCAGAGAGCTGGTTAACTGTTAAAAATTTGTTGTCTTCCAGATGCTCAGGTTTAATATATCGTGGTTTGGGCTGACAGATTACTGGGAGGCGTTGGTGAACACTCAGCATTCATGGTGCACTGATACACTAATAACATACTAATAGCACTAATAGCAAAGTTAAACATTGATTTTAGTGACCTGGGCAGAAAGCTTAAGGCAAGGACTTTCAAAAGGTAATATTTTCTGAAATACTACCTGCACTATGGGCCACACAAGAGAGGTAGTGGGAGATTATGGAGGTAAACAAGTGGCTAAACATGCCTGAATGACAGGGCTGTAAATATACAGGGGTACAGTCTATTCAGAAGACTGGATAAAAAAGAGAGGGGGAGGGGTTTACTTATATATAAAATCCAGCCTACAGCTCATACTGCAAGACGACATCTGCAAGGATGTCGCAGAGTCCCTATAGGTGGAAATAAGGGGAGGGAAAATAAAATACTAATAGCAGTCTGTCTAACCCTATATAAATTGGAAAATAGAAACCTGTAGATCCAACAGAGGGAACAGGTTTTTGGTAATAATTGAAGACAATCACTTTTCCCAACTAGTGCAGGGCCCAACATGAGAGGGGACACTTCTAGACCTGGTTTTAACCAACAAACCTGACAAAATATCATATATGTGGAGAATGGGTGTCACCTGGGTAATAGTGACCACTACATAATACATTTAAATATACATGTATCCTTTAATAAGATGTTTAGTTCCTCTGAATTACAAAAGCATCAGGAAGTTTTCATCAGAAAAAGGATGACCTTAGGGCCATAAACTGGGAAAATGTCCTGTAAAACAAAAATACACTGGTTAAATGGGACAAAAGATATTTAATGCATGGGAATAAACATGTTAGAAACAATAGAAAACCATTGCGGTTAAATAAAAATGTAAGGTGTATGATAAATGATAAAAAGAAAGTTTAAACTCTTCAAATAGAAGGGAAGTGATGAAGCAAAAAATAAGATGTGCAAAAAAACAGATAAAGGGGCAAAGATTGAGACAGAGTGGTTTATCGCCAGGGACAGTGCAAAATATCCCCCAAAATATTTTTCAATGACATAAATAAAAAGAAAATTAAAACAGACTGTGGGCAAGCTCAAAAATATTCTGATAGTAATGGTGGAGGAGAATGAGGTAAAGGTTAATCTATTAAATGCCTTCTTATTTACTGTTTTAACATAGTAAAATGCAATGACTGGTGCCATGACTAGAAATAATGTAAATTCTATATTAAATGTCACCTGCTTAACTTAGGAAGAAGTGTAAAGGCATCTTATAAACACTAAATAGACAAATCACTGGGTCCTGATTGTGTCCACCCCAAATTCTGGAGGAATTAATACAGACCACTGAATCTAATATTTCAGGACTCTTTAGAAACAAGGTATGCCTCTCAAGACTGGCACATAGCAAATGTTCCAATAAAAAAAAAGTCAAAAAGTGATCTCGGAAGCTATAGACCAGTAAGTCTATCCTTGGTGGTGGGTAAAACAATTGACAGTTTTCTAAGAGATGCTATCCTGGAGTATCTCAATGAATAAATAACCTACTTAGATTGCATTTTTTTAAGGACTCTAAAATGCTTTGAAAACCATGTGTATAAAAAATCTGTGAATTTTCAGTTCTTGTATCACACCATGTCTGATGAAGGGAGCTAGCTAGTACTCCTGAAAGCTTACTTATAAATATACTCAGTTAGCCTCTAAAAGGTATCGCCTGATTTCTTCACTCTTCCACTTCTAAAACCCAATCATCATGTGTTTATGAATAATCAGTCCTATCAGACTAATCTGATCAACTTTTAAAAAGAGGTCAGTTCTAGATGGGATATTGGTAATGTGGTTGACGTGGTGTATCTGGACTTTTCAAAGGCTTTTGATACTGAACCACACAAGGCCGGCATACAAAATGAGAATTTTGGGACTGGGGGGGAAAACATAGATTTGGGTTCACAACTAGCTCAGTGATCGGGTGCTTGTTGATAGGAAATACTCTGACTGGCTCACAGTCACCAGATAGGGACGGATTGGGACCTGAAAGTGGCCCTGGAGAAAAATGTAAAAGTGTCCACTGACTCCTCAATTTAGAGGCTCACAGGATTTGGACAGACTCCAGAGGACCCGGGGCAGGTGTAACATAAAAAAAGAAAAACAAATTCCCTGGCGCTCTGGTATGCACTGCCGCAGCCTGTTCGGTCGTTCACCATGCTTCGGTCCTCGGAACCCATTCACCCCATGTGACCGTTGAGGCAAATCAGCAGTCGCTGGAGAGGGACTAGTGACATGTATAAGTGACATCACTGGTTCCTTTCCAGCAATCGCTTAATTGGTCTCAGCGGTCACGTGCAGTGCAGGGAGTATGAGGCACAGTGTTAGACACTGGAATGTCGGGGACAGGTGAGAATGTTTGAGTATTTTTTTTTTTTTTTTAATGTTACACCTCTATAAAAATAATGTCCCATACGGCACACCATATAATGTCCTAGATTGGCCCTCACACAGTATAATGTCTCACAGTAGCCCCTGCACACAGTATAATGACCCATAGTGGGCCCCTCCACACAATATAATGCCCTATAGTGATCCCTCCACACAGTATTATGTCTCATACTGGCCCCTCCACACAACATAATACCCTATAGTAACCCCATCACACAGTATAATGTCTCATACTGTCCCCTCCACACACTAAAGTATAATGCCCTATGGTGGTCCATCCACACAGTATACAGTGGCTTGCAAAAGTATTCATACCCCTTGAACTTTTTCACATTTTGTCACCTTACAACCACAAACTTAAATGTATTGTATTGAGATTTTAAGTGATAGACCAACACAAAGTAGCACATAATTGTTAAGTGGAACGAAAATGATGCATGGGTTTCAAAATTTTCCTCAAATAAAAATCTGAAAAGAGGGACATGCAAAAGTATTCAACCCCCTGTACTCTGATACCCCTAAATAAAAATCCAGTGCAATCAATTGCCTTCAAAAGTCACTTAATTAGTTAATAGAGTCCAGCTGTGTGTAATTTAGTCTCAGTATAAATACACCTGTTCTGTGAAGGCTACAGTGGTTTGCTAGAGAACACTAGTGAACAAACAGCAACATGAAGACAAAGGAACTCACCAAACAGGTCAGAGATAAAGTTGTGGAAAAGTTTAAAGCAGGGTTAGGTTATAAAAACATATCCCAAGCTTTGAGCATTCCAAGAAGCATTGCTAAATCCATCATCCAAAAATGAAAAAAGTATTCTACAACTGCAAACCTACCAAGACATGGCCGTCCACCTAAACTGACATATCGAGCAAGGAGAGTAGAGAAGAGCGAATCGAAGCTGCAGAAGTGGAATTTGATCCGAATTTCAGGAAATCTTCGATTCGCCACAATTCCGAATTTCTTCACGCTTTGATGCATCGAATCACATTTTTTTAATAAAATGTCCACCCTACATGTTAGGACAAGGGACTATGGGAGTGCGGAATCACCCACAATGGCAAGCGTGCAGCTAATCAGCAGCCAGCTGGACCTGTGATGTCACAGCCCTATAAAAACCCTCGGCCATTTTAGGTACAGTCATTCCACATCGCTCTTACTGTAGGGACAGATGTCAGCAGGAGCTAGGGAAAGACAGAAAACAGATAGAAGTTCAGGGAAAGAGACTGAGCCTTAGAACTGTAAGGAAAGGATAGGGAGGAATTGAGAGAAGAATTTGGGGTGGTTGCAGGGTGATTTACAGCAAGAATTTGCAGCATAATTCACATTGCAGCACTCACTGCCATTATACTGCTGCTCATTACTCATATCCGTGTCTTCAAGGTGGAACACAGCAAGCCTTTTGCAGTGCAGTACAGCAAAAAAACTGTGAATTATCATCCAATAATATCTGCAATATCTGTAAAAAAAAAAAGCCCTTTTAAAGCCGTTTATTATAAGGGGCTTATTCACTGTTCTTCCAAGGCATAACATTAGTCAATACAATTGTACAAAGAAAACTGAATCATCCAATATCATCTGTACTTATCTGTAATAAACGCCTTTAACGTGGGGAAAGACATAACGATCATATTCGCCATTTTGTTACCAGTATAAAGTTGCAGGCCATTTATCAAAACAGTATTGTCAATAATAATTCAATAATTCTTAGCGGTTAGCAGTTATTTAACCCTTTCCCAACATCCGCCGTAATAGTACGGCGGATGCTGGGTGTTTAAAGATGGCGTCCGCTCGGGAGTCGTGCGGCCGCCATAGCCGTCGGGTCTTTGCTGTTTTATACAGAAAAGACCTGGCAATAATGCCTGCGATCGTTGCCCACATTAATCACGGGCATTAATCCCTCTGGCGCCTCGGTCAAAGCTGACTGAGGCACCATTTTATCGGAGGTGCGCGGGCGCCGCCTTTTTCCCGGGGATGTCCGGCACCCGGAGCAAGTTCCGGGGCCGGCATCCCGTTGCTATGACAGCCGGGAGCCTTGTGAAGGCTCCCAGGCCTGTCTTTCATTTAACTTCTATAGCAGGCTAGTCCATGTAGCCTGCAATAGAAGTGCCGTTTATTTGCAATGCATTGCAATACATTAGCATTATAATGCATTGCATTAGTGATCAGACCCCCTGATAAAAAAAAAAAATAAAAATATTAAAAGTTCAAATCACCCCCCTTTCCCTAGAACACATATAAAAGTAATTAAATACTGTGAAACACATACACATTAGGTATCCCTGAGTCCAAAAACGCCTGGTCTACAAATCTATAAAAATATTTTTCCCGTACAATAAACGTCGCAGTGGGAAAAAAAAAATCAAACGTGCCAAACCGCCGTTTCTTCACTGTTTTGCCTCTGATAAAAATTTTAATAAAAAGTGATCAAAGCAATAGCAATTCCCCAAAATGGTATAACTAAAAAGTACACCTGGCCCTGCAAAAAAAGATGCCCTATGCATCCCCGTACACAGAAGTATAAAAATGTTACGGGTGTCAGAATATTTTGGATTTTTGTTAAGGGGTTAAAATGTCAATAAAACCATATAAATTTGGTATCCCCGGAATCGTACCGAAACATAGAATACAGGTGACATGTCACTTTGGCTGTAGAGTGAACACCGTAAAAACGAAGCCTGTAAGAAAGTTGCACAAATACACTTTTTTCTTCAAATCCACCACATTCTGAATTTTTGTCCAGCTTCCCAGTACATTGTACAGAATAATAAGTGGTAGCATCATGAAAAAAAAATTTGTCCCCTAAACATTAAGACCTCATATGGCTCTGAGAACGGAAAAATAAAAAAGATATTGGGTTTGGAAGGAGGGGGAGTCAAAAATGAAAAATGAAAATCGAAAAATGTCACCGGCGGGAAGGGGTTAAAGGTGTTTATTAGTGTCTAAACCGATAAGGAGGACAATAAATGCCATTTTGTTACCAGTATAAAGTTGCTGGCCATTTTTAAAAACAGTATTACCAATAATAATTCAATAATTCTTAGTGGTTATCATCATATTCGCCATTTTGTAACCAGTATAAAGTTGCTGGCCAATTATCAATACAGTATGGTCAATAATTCAGAGCCACAAATCTCTGCCTTTATCACGCTTTTTTTTTTTATTGATGTTCATTAGTGGGGGAAGAAATAAGGGGCATATTTGCCTTTCTCGTCAAAGTAAAAAATAACAGGCCTTTTTGCCCTTTGCAATTAAGTTCTTTCATCGAACTGTGTGTCAGACAGAGAGGCCATGCACAGGGGAGGGCCGCAGGCCTAAATGTTTCTGGCGCAGGCACAGGTCGCAGCAGAGTAAGAGGGCGTGGCAGCAGTGGTCAGTTACAGAGGCCTGGGCTCCCAGTGTCACGTAGCGGTCGTGTCTTGACCTTCAACCAAACGGTTGTAGACTGGTTGAATCAGTCATCCAATTCATCCCAAGTCACATCAGACACCCCCCAGCCAAGAGTCAGTGGGTTCGTCAGACACAACCCTTAGTTGGCATGGCCCGGCAGCAGGCTCTGTGCCCTCACCTGTCCTCAACCTGCCTCTGTCCTTTTCTGTTCCCTCAGCTAAGGAAGTACTCTATGCTGTGGGCTCAGATCCATTGTACAGTGAGGAGGAGGTACTACAGGACAGTCAGCAGCTACTGCTCAGTCAAGATGTGGAGGACACATCCGCCTCTTCCTGCGGTAGACGGGCAAGTAGTGATGAGGAGAGTGGCATGGGAGCTGGTGCTGAGGAGGACATCAGTGACCTGTAGACAGTAGTGGATGACGATGTAGCCGATCGTAATTGGGAGCCAGGTGACAAAGGGCCCTCATCGTCATCAGGATAAGAGGGTTGCAGCTTGCGCATGAGGCAGTGGGGGAGTCAGCAGGGTGGCAGCAGTGTGAGGTCGGGAGTTAAACGTGTCAGGGGTAGACCACCCACTTCGTAGCAGCCTACCTGCCCGGAAAGCAGTGGTGCAGGGGTTCACGGAGGCAGTGGCGGTAGCAGTCAGTTATTGCGGAGTGTTGGGGGTAAAATCACCTACTCGGCGGTGCGGCAGTTTTTTGTAAAGCCACCAAGGGAGGTGAACATGGCCATATGTTCAATCTGTGGGCAGAAGGTGAAGCATGGCCAAGGTGCCAACATATGCAGCGTCACCATAAAGTGGACTGGGAGAGCCGTGGCTCCAATTTGGTGGTCCAGCCTGCCGCAGCAACCGCTACAGCACCCAGTGGCATGCACCCCATTTCAGGCAGTCAAGGCTCCACCACCTCAGCTGAAGGAAGCTGTGTGTACTTCCCATCATCTGCTGGTCATGATTCTCCTGCTCCTCCTTCTCCTAGTCAGTTATTGCGTCAGCAATCGATCACAGAATCTATATCTAAGAGACAACAGTATGCGTGCACTCATCCAACAGTGCAGAAGCTGAACATGCTCCTGTCCAAGTTGCTGGCACTGCAGTCACTCCCTTTCCACTTGGTGGACTCTGTACCTTTCAGAGAACTGATGCCTTGCGCCGAGCTGAGGTGGAGAGTCCCAAGCCGTCATTTCTTTGCCAAGAAAGCAGTACCAGCCCTGCACAAATATGTAGAAGAGACGGTGGGCCAGTCCTTGAGCCTGTCGGTGTCTGCCAAAGTGCACGGCAGAGCCGACATGTGGAGCTGTAACTACGGTCAAGGACAATATGTCATTTACGACCCACTGGGTTAATGTGGTGCCTGCCCAGACACACCAGCAACTTGGACAGGTGACAGCTTCTGCCTATACATTCTCAAGCCGTTGGTCCTGCAACAATGTCCACCTCATCCTCCACTGTCTCCTCAGCCTCCACTAGAGCGACAATTGACAGTGCTCCTCCAGCATACCACATGTGCAGGGGCACAGTGGTGTCACACTGTTCTACACCTCGTTTGCCTGGGCGAATGAAGTCAGGGGAGGAACTGCTCAGTGTCCTGAATCAAGAAATCGATTCCTGGCTTTCTCCAAGAGAACTTAAAATCGGAACAATGGTGACTGACAACGGGAAGTACATGGTGTTGGCGCTGCGTCAAGGAGGGCTGAGCCATGGGCCCTGCATGGCACATGTGTTCAATCTGGTTGTCAAGCATTTCCTTAAGTGTTCCACCCATCTGCAAGACATCCTAAAAATGTCAAGGAAACTTTGCATGCACTTCAGCCACTCATACACCGCCAAGCACACCCTCCTTGAGCTGCAGCGGCAGAACGGCCTCCCACAACATAGGCTTATATGCGATGTTTCCACTGGTTGGAATTCAACCCTCCATATGTTGGATCGACTATATGAACAGGTTAAAAGCCATAAACTATTTCTTGATGATCCAAGCGGACTGAGGTACTCCTCTGTGTAATTTTAACGTTAGCCATTAGCAGCTCATGCGTGACACCTGCCGTTTGCTAGTTCCCTTTGAGGAGGACACGTTGTTAGTCAGTCGCCAGGACTATGGGATGAACAACGTCATTCCACTGATTCACATCCTGGAAAAGATGCTTTTTAATCTGGCAGGTCAGGGGGCTGGAGATGTGGCACCTACATCTCAAGGCTACATGAGCCCTGTGGAGGCTGAACTGGAGGAGGAAGAGGATGAGGAGGACATTGGAGCACAAACAATATGTAGCCAAATGGGTGGAGAGGAGGAGCAGGAGCAACCAGAACAGCCAGAGGGAGATGAGGAGGATGAGGCATATGACCCTGACACACCGTGGCAGTATGCAGTGGAGATAAATGCAGGGAGTCCCTCAGAATCACTTGCGCAAATGGCCCGATGCATGCTGACTTCCTTGCGCAGTGACAGCTGAATTGTCACCATTCGGCAGAGAGATGACTACTGGCTCTCTACCATGTTAGAGCCTCGCTGCTGGGGAAAAATGGGGGCCTTTTCTACATCCGCTGAGAGGGAGGAGAAACTGAACTACTATAGAGACATGCTATGTAGCAAGCTGGCCGCTCCTATCTGCGCCATCATCCATCCTATCGCATGTCCGACCGGGGGTGCCCTGAGCGCTCAACTTGCACTGGCATGGCAGCTGGGGAGGGGGTGGGGGTGGCAGGAGCAGTATCGGCTCCATCAGCAGCAGCCTCAGCCTAGAGTCGCTAATGAGCAGCTTTATTCAGTCGCATAGTGAAGAAGCTGCTCATCAGCATCTAGACACAGAGCAGAAGTTGAACCAGCAGGTGGCGGCATACTTAGAGTGCACCCTGCCACACGTCATCGAAGATCCGCTGAAATACAGGGCAGCCAAACTGGATTTGTGGCCGCAACTGGCTGAGTTTGCCCTGGAAAAGCTGCCCTGCCCGGCCAGTAGTGTGGCATCAGAGCGGGTGTTTAGTGCGGCAGGGGCCATAGTTACCCCAAGGAAAACTCGCCTGTTCACCCAAAATTTGTGGAAGAGTGAAGAAATCAAGCGATACCTTTTAGAGGCTAACTGAGTATATTTGATAAGTAAGCTTTCAAGAGTCTAGCTCTGTTCTTCAGACATGGTGTTATACAAGAACTGAAAATTCACAGATTATTTATACTCTATACACATGTTCTTCAAAGGATTTTAGAGTCCTGAAAAAAACCCAAAACAAAATGCAATCTAAGTAGAGAAGTTATTTACAACCGGTCAAAAAACAATCTGGAAAGTTGTGGTGCGTGACAGAGGGATCTGTTATCTGTTTGCTATCAGGAGGTGATTTGTGACCCTCACAGTTCATACATAGTGTGACATGAAGCTGGCATGAATATTAAGTCCAAATTGCAGAGTTTGAAATTTTTGCATAAACTTGTACTCCCATTGTTTCCTCTCCTCCTACGTCTTAAAATGTCCCATTAAATGATATGGAGGAGTTTTTCAGAAAAATGAGATTGAGGGAATATTTTTATGACAAAGACCTTCCATACAGCAGCGACTCTGGGATGGAACAGCCCATAAGGAATCCTACCGAAAAATCTACCTGGACCCCACATCCTGGAACTAACACAGCACTGGATAAATATATTGACTGTTTCAGAAGCTAAGTAAAATCAGAAATCCTGGAGAAACAAAAGAAACAGGTCCATAACCTAACCCTGCAGGAACAGAAGGCTATTACTTCACAAAGAAAATCAGGATATAATAATAAAACCAGCTGACAAAGGTGGCGCAATAGTCATAATGAACACCTCAGACGATATCTTATAGATGACTCCTTTAGTCCTGCAGTTGATGAAGTGATCAATTCTGTAGGTCACACCACTAACCTCAGAGGAGAAGGTCTTTCCTGTTTGTATATTTGAACATACCACACGACCACTACATCTGAAACAACCCTTGATTTGTCTATCTAACCATGTCCCTTTTTCTTTTGGTCTAGTGTAATGGCTGTGTACCAACTTACCCATCTTTCCCCCTGCCTTTCATGACTCCAAAATATTTTTGCTGTCCACCCACAACCAGAACTGGTAAGAATGTTCCATTGTTTTTAGGACTACCATTTGTTTTAAATGATGAATTAAACGTTAAGTTTTATAATTTTGTATAATAAAGGTCTGTGCTTTGGATTTTGCTGATTTTCCGAGATCTGAAGGAAATAATAATTTTACTTCCGGATATTGTGCGGTTTTTCTTTCCATCCAGAAAGGGCGGATTAGGGGACAATCCCAAAAATATGAGACAAGGTGCCAGTTGAGGCCTGACAGCGCCAGCATGTGGAGGGAATATTGGGATTAAGGGTGTGGAGCAGAGCAGGAGTATGATACCAATGCATAAGTATCTTATATTGGGTTTTTCAAAATGTTACACAGGAACGAGGATTTAGCTGCAAGGGACCATATAATTTGCCATTGCCCAAGTGAGATCTGCTTATTCAAAACCTCAGCCCACTCAGCCATGTATTTATGAGTCTGGAGGAATCGTCCTTCTAGAGATGATAGAAGCCTGTAAATATCAGAGATGAGGTCCCTGGTAGAGGTACCAGCACTGCACAGTCTTTCAAAGGCTGTGGGGACCGAGACCTGTATGGTTCCAAATTGGGCTAACACAAAGTGGATTATTTGCTGATAATGGAACCACTCTGAGACGAGTAAGTGCAACACTGATATAAAATAGTCGAAAGGCCTGAGCTCTAGAGTTGAAGGGTCACCTAGATGAGCAATATGGAACAGACCTAGCCTGCTCCGAGGACGAACCATAGTAGCAGTCAGTCCCCCTGGGAGGAGTGGGTTATATAGGAATGACATCATAGAAGAGCATTGGGAGGCCAAGGGAAAAAGCTTAGAGCAAGTAATCCAAATTGCCTGTGTGAAGCCGATGGGCCCTAAGAGGGGGGTGGCAAGTGAGGGGGAGGAGTGGGACCACAGGAATGCATTGAGGTGAACAGGAGCCAACCAAAGCTTCTCAATTTCAACCCATTTTGTGTAAGCTTGGGATGTTGCTCAAAACGGAATAGTTTGCAAGTGGGCCGCCCAAAAGTAATGCAGAATGGGTGGTACCGCCAGTCCCCATTCAGCCTTGCCAACCAACATCACAGAGTGGGGAAAATGGTGATGTTTAACATTTCAGATAAACTGGAATATGGCTTTTTGTAGAGAGCGCAATTCAGATCACGGGACTGCCACTGGGAGAGTCTCAAAGAAGTAGAGATGTTTCGGAAGGAGGGTCATCTTAACTTCTGTAATGCGACCGATGAGTGAAATGTGGAGGGGGTACCATCTATCTAAAAGGGAGAGGAGCTTGTGGAATAGGTGTGGCTAATTAACCGAATACAACGAGGAATAGGAGGAGTAAACATGTAATCTTTAATAGCCACCAGACTACATACCACTATCAACTTTAAATGCAAATGGTGTAAATGGTTCACTGTATATGTAATTCCTTACCATCTTATTTAATTCTAAGATGTTTAGTACTTTTAACATTCTGGGATGACATTAGGTATACACAAGATGTATATAGGTCCTCACAACTTCAGGCAGCAATTGGTTGTTTTCTTCCACTGTTCTTATAGTTTCTGTTATATGTTATTATTGGTTTTGTTCGATTGATGGTATATGGCACTTAGGGAGCTGGCCATCGTGAAAAATGTATCCCTTTCCTTACATTGTATTTCTGCCTGTCCATCCCTATTCCCCACCCCCCTTACCCCCCATGCTACATTCTATTCTATAGCTAACAATTTGAGACTGAACTTTAGTTACATTTGAATCCCTTTTCTTATTTGCTGCAGTATTTGTGATATCCCACAACAACATGAAAGAGCACTGTATGTTGTATATAGCTTTCCTTATTCTTTACTAAGATGTATGCTTGTGTAATACATACCTGGACTGTAGTCTGTGTCTTTACATGATACACTGTATTAGCTCACTTCTAAAATCTCAATAAAAAATATTATGTTATAATAAGTGAAAATAATTCCATATGAACTTTTTTCTCCTGGGATGAGGGAGTTAAATTTTCCAGTTATTTTAGAACAACAGCTTTTCTTTGGCTTTTAAACATTATAATCAATGAAGCAGAATCACTTATACTGTGGAGAATTTTTACTTTATTAGTTCATTCACTTAAATAAAAAATAAAATAAAAGACATCCATTTAAAAATTCATAAAAGTCACTAAAATATTAATATATAAAAGAAACAAACAAAAAAAAAAAAAATTGTAGTTCATGATTTTCCTTCCCGTTTAACTGGACACAGCGTGAGATATCTGTAAACACTTGCAACCAGGCAGGAGGATGCTGTATGGCAGCTGCCCCTAGTGAGTTTGAATGGATACTGTAAGAATGGCAGGCTTTATTTCCTCACGTCCTCTGTGTTGTCTTGTTGCTCCTTCTCCAACCTCATTTCTTTCAATTCCTGTCTGTACTTCCGCTCGATAAAGCGCTTCTGATGAGCCATCTGGGGGAAGTTATCTGGGGAAAGAAGAAGAATGACATCACCTATGCTATGTCTGTTAGACATTACTCTGCTCTATCTAGAAAGGCAGGACCAGAGCAGACATTATTAACAGACAGACACTAAGAAACAAGGATGTGCCTGTAACAGTACAGATGTAAGAGAGCTGGGTCTGGCAGATTTAACAGATCAGAGTTTGTTATTAGGAGCAACTCATGATGCCACAACATAGAACTGCATGATGCAAAATGCAGCGTTATAAGCGTTCGTAAAATCAAAGCATTACATTTTGTAACTAAGAGTCTCTTATTAAAAACACTCCTTCAGATTGTGAGGTCCTATTGGTATGATAAAACTATACATTTCTAAAACCAAATTCTGGAGAACAGCTTTGTTGACACAAATACCTTCATACATATGAAACCTTGTAAAACTGAATATCCACCTTTGAATACCATTTTTTTTATGTAAATGGGTTTAAAATGCTAAGTGGAATAATTTCTTATATGTTTATAGTGACTGAAGTTCCATTTTTCTGATTCAGAGCTTCAAATGTCAGAAACGGCATAAATGGAACAAAAATCATAAAACGTAATTTTGAATTACAATGATATGCTAAAAAGGCACCTATATAAATATGTGATACACACACCAATAAAAACAGTATATAAATAGATCACAAGTGGTGCTGGGATAAGATAAGGAAACATAAGCTAATAGAACCCTTGGACCATCATAAGAGAATCCAAAATAATAGCAATGTCCAACCACAGCCCGTTTCCAGACCTCATAGGTCAATACAGATATCACAGATATTAAATACAGTAGCTACAATACCAGAACAATCAATTCTCATATCTTTTGTCTACAAATTTCAAAAAAAACAAAACAAAACACAAGAAATAAATAAATAAATACTGGGTAGATCTCACCAGTTTGTAGACCATTTCACTTGTGCCTGGTGATAATATATGATGTTCACCACTTGCATCATGGGGAGGTATCTGTCGCCTTGGTCATCGTTTTCTGACTTTTTTCTAATGCAGCCCTCATTTCCTCACAACAGCTTCTGCTCTTACAAGGGCAGTCCACAACTGACCCTTCACTAAATATACTGTATACAGTACAGTTTGTGAAATAGTCTACAAACTGGTGAGATCTACCCAGTATTTAATTCTTCTCGTATGAGAATTGATTGTTCTGGTATCGTAGCTACTGTATTTAATATCTGTGATATTTGTATTGACCTATGAGGTCTGGAATCGGGCTGTGGTCGGACATTGCTATTATTTTGGATTCTCTTATGAAGGTCCAAGGGTCCTATTAGCTTATGTTTTCTTACCTATGTTCTCCCATCACCGCATGTGATCTATTTATATACTGTTTTTATTGGTGTGTGTATCACATATTTATATGGGTGCCTTTTCAGCATATCATTGTAATTAAAAGTTATGATTTTTGTTCCATTTATGCTGTTTCTGATACTCTAAATGTGGAACGTTTTGCTTTAATTGGTGTTTGTGCTGTTTCTAGTAGAGCTTCAAATGTCCTGCTTAGTCTAAACAGTTAAAGGGATTATGCACTTTCAAAAAATTATGGTCTATCCATGGCAATCAATTTCAGACCAAGGTGCGTCTGAGTGTTGAGACCTCAGAATATCAGCTGTTTTAACATGACCGCTGACGTCATGAATGGGGCACTGCTACAATAACTTATAACCACTGCTAGTAAGAATATGGCAAATGAGCACGGTAGGTCCTAACATTTCAAGACAATGTCGGGAGCTGCGGGGACAGTAAAAACAATTGATTTGCTGGGTTCCTGACACATGGCCCTACGCTGATCTATGATGGCCTATCTTAAGGACAGGCCATTCATTTTATGTAAGTGGGTAACCCCTTTAAAGTATAACACTTTGCCTGCAACTATCAGTAAAGGGAACACACACGCCCTCTAGTGGTATCTACAGGCAGCCAGCATGTTCACTTTTAACTCACTTTTTAGCAATGTTCTTTCAGGGGTTTTTTGCAGCATTTACCGGGTAAGTAGTATGAGTAGCTTCTCGGCCTTTTGGCTAAGATCAAGAGTAGTATCTGTTCTTATCAGTAGCAGTGAGTAATTGGCTCCGCCAGTGGGAGAGGTGACCCACTGTAAGGAGCCAACAGAAAGCTGTGAACGTAGTCAGAGAACCACACCAGGGGTGCTGTCCGAGCCCCTGGGATCGGCGCCATGAGGCCGGGTTGCGCTTCGAAGGTCTTAAATTGCAAGTACCTCGGGGGTATGGTGGTTCCCGAGGTGCCAAAACTCACTGAGGTTGGGAAGCTCACTGAGTGTGGCAAATTGCACAGCACTTGAACCACTTCTGGAGCACTCCACCCTTATGCCTGGTTAGCCCAGCATGGGTAATTTTTATAGATCCGGCGGATAGACCGGGCTTGTACACAAGCACTCTACCCACTTCTTTATGATTTTTTATGTCACGTTTTGTCACCATTTGTCACTTTGTGTGTGGATGTAGGGGTGTGGAAACCCTTTTGGGTCCCTCCCGATATCTAGGGGTTGGAGTTGTGTGGCCAATTCGGTTCCCTCCTTCCTTGTATACCCGGTCTACCTCTGCTTTTGTGGAGGTGGACACAGTTGCAGGCTCTGGTAGTACTCTTGGGGTGAGAGCCCTTGAGGAAACCGAGCATTGGAAGCCCTTCTGTTCCAGCAGTTGAAGCCTCAGACCTCTCAGTGCCTTTTGGTCCAGAGGTCTGGGGGGAGTCGGGAGACCTATTCTCTTTGGAGATGGGTTTTGCGATAGGCACATCCTGAGCACATTTTTTTTTTTTTTTTTTTTTTTAGTGGCACTCCCACTTTTTTCGTGCACTGGGTGATTCGTTGGCACAGTATACGATTAAAAAAAAAAGAAAAAAAAAAAGTAGTAGTATGAGTAGGTACGAATGCAGCAATACCAATTATGTGTACAATTTTTTTTTTATTTTGTTTTTTAACTTGGATTTTTTTTTTTCTTAATTTGGGATTTTTTTGTATGTAAAACTTCATTAATGTTTTTTTTCCCACTATGGGGCTTGAATATGTGATACTTTTGCAGTGCGGTACACGATGCATACGACTAGTATACTGAAGGGCAGAATCTAATAGGCTTCTGTACATGCACTCATCCAGAGTTCATCTTATCCTGGCTGTAAGAGTACATATACAGCTGTCAAAATAGTCAGACACCAGGGGTGTCCTGTGTAACATAAAAAGAAGAGGTTTCTTAGTTACTAATGTTACAAGGAATACTGGCAGCTACTAAGAGTTTAAGAAATTACAAACCATAGAATTGAGCACCTACAAATGACAAGATGATAAAAGGTAGATATTCACTGTAAAGCATATTATGTGAGCTTTATATCCTTCTCTGTAAAGTCAAGGAACAAAAGACAGAACAGAAAGAAAACTCACATTTTTCCAAGGCGTCCATAGCAGCTCCCATCTCAGCTTGCTGAATACTGCAAGATGTAAAAAAAGAAAAACCTCCAATTAACCTAATTACCACCATCAGCTTTAACTGAGCTTTTAAATCCTTTTAAGCGGCAATAAGACAAGAAAATGAGAAAGAGATACACAATTTTTCTTGAGGGTCTTAGGAAAAAAAAACTTTACACATTAAAGCGATATTTCTATGATTGCTTTCTGTTTCCAACGTATTAGCAAACCGTCAATTTCTTTGCCACTACTCTTTATATTTTTTTTTTGTTTCCACAATTTCTAAACTTAGCCCACAAGCATGGAGATTTGGTTAATTGTTTTGTGTCTGAATAGCTTTAACTTGTCCCAATGCGCCAGCAAGCTCAACTGTCCTAATGAATTTCTTTATAAAGAAAAAAGTTCGTTAAGCATCCAATCTTTTCTTCACAAAGAGGCCGCACACAATAACCCACTCTTTACTCCCCTTTTGATTAATGACAGTCAGCTAACAAAACCTACATTAAAAAAATCATCAACAGGCGAACGGGAGGAAAAAAAAAAAAAAAACACAACCCATTCAGAACCATTATTAATGTATCCTCACTAGAAGACTGCGTAAATAATATAATAACATTCCTTCTGGATGGGTAGAACAAATCTGAAACAGAATTCAGTCACAGATGGGTAACAATAGGAGCTGTCAAAGAGCACAAGGAAAGGGGATGCAACATGGATTTTCTGTCAACCTTTCAGTCAAAAATGTCATGCTGCTACAGAAATGTATATGGCTTTGTTCATATGTATGTAATGAACTGACAATATGTCTCTGATTTAGCTAATTACAGCTGACATTACAAGCAAAGGGGTATGTTATTGTGCTCATCATAAGTAACCAAGCATATTGCTCAATATTGTTTTCTACCTTGAAGTCAACACAGGACAGGACTATAGAGGGAAAATAACGTATCAATGTGTATGATGCATTTTGCATTATCTATTAATCAAACATAAAGAGAAAGCTTTTCAATTACCTCGGCCCTTTACCGCAGCCAATTCGTTCGCCTTTGAAATACACCGCAACAGTGTACGTCCTTGCATGAGAAGGGCCCACGGTTTGAAGTGTCCTTAAATCAAAAAAAAAAAAAAAATTATCGTGAGGACCCATTTCTAAAAGAAAACCTCGACAAACTTTATAGAGTTGGAAATCTGATATAGGCTTCCTTTGTATATATATATATATATATATATATATATATATATATGCAGTACAGTAAATCGGCTTTACTTGTATCTGTTAGCGTTTCACAGTTAACATTACAATTCAGTAAATTTGAATTGTACATTTTGTGAATCAACCCTTTTGCATGAATGCTCTGGATTGTGGTGTAGGTTTTTGGTGTCATAAAGGATAGTGGAATGATAAAATGGTAAGGATACTTAAATGCTGCAGAATATGCTGGTGCTAGATAAATAAAGGGCATTACTAATATTGTTATAATGCTAGTCAAGTATGTATCTTTCATAGGCTACTACTTCTTCATTATATGGAACATGCATCTTATGGAAGATCAGTCAATGAAACTTTTCTGACAACAGAAATCCATGAATCCACTGATCAGCCCCAACACTGAAACCATCTGCCAAATATTGTGTATGTCCTCCTTGGGCTGCCAAAGCAGCTCTGTTAAAGCATAAACTCCACTAGAACTCTGAAGGTGTCCAGCATAAACCATTTAAGCAATTTCCACTAGTGTAGATTTTCTATTGGATTGAATTGGATTAGTAGGACAACCTTTATTTCCGTTTTGGAGATGGGAATAGTGTGGGAATATTAATACCAAAAATTAAGGGAAAAAAACAGGATGGGGAGGTCTTTTAAAATAAAATAAAACCAACATTAAGCATAAAACATTTATGTGTGCTATATATTGCTACTGAAGACTAAGGGAAAATACTACTGAGATGAAGAAATTAAAATAAACACCATAACTATAAAAAGGTACTGGAGTGGGTGCTGCACTGTACAGAGAAGAAAGCAGACTGCTCCATACATTGTATAGTAGCCATGCAACGTTACTGCAGTTCAGCTCCCATTCACTTCAAGGACAGCTGAGTAGCCGTAAAGTTGCACAGACACCATACAATATACAGAGTCCTCTGCTTCTGGCTCTGTACACTATATATAGTACTGGGCCTGGCATCAGTCCCATACAGCCAATTGGTGCGGGGGTCAGGTATAAGCCCTTCACTATCCAGATGCTAACGCTTAACCTGATGTTAGGTCATAAAAAAACCCCAAAACCTGAAAACCCCTTTAAAAAGATCACCAATGGTGACATCTTTAGAGAAGATGAAAGGTAGAAGTAGGAAGATGAAAGGCGTCAGAAAAACAAAGTTAAAAAATGGTGAGAAATCTGAATATCCCTCTTGAACATATTAAAAGATTACATTACTGCAGAAATAAAAATGTTGTACAGTCATGGCCAAAAGTTTTGAGAATGATACAAATATTAATTTTTACAAAGTCTACTGCTTCAGTTTTTCTAATGGCAATTTGCATATACTCCAGAATGTTATAAAGAGTGATCAGCTTAACAGCAATTACTTGCAAAGTCAATATTTGCCTAGAAAATGAACTTTATCCCCCAAAACACATTTCAACATCATTGCAGCCCTGCCTTAAAAGGACCACCTAACATCGTTTCAGTGATTGCTCCATTAACACAGGTGTGGGTGTTGATGAGGACAGGGCTGGAAAATCAATCTGTCATGATTAAGTAAGAATGACACCACTGGACACTTTAAAAGGAGGCTGGTGCTTGCCATCATTGTTTCTCTTCTGTTAACCATGGTTATCTCTAAAGAAACACGTGCAGTCATCATTGCACTGCACAAAAATGGCCTAACTGGGAAGAGTATTGCAGCTAGAAAGATTGCACCTCAGTCAACAATCTATTGCATCATCAAGAACTTCAAGGAGAGAGGTTCCATTGGTGCCAAAAAGGCTCCAGGGCGCCCAAGAAAGACCAGCAAGCGGCAGGACCGTCTCTTAAAAGTGTTTCAGCTGCGGGATCAGGCTACCAGCAGTGCAGAGCTTGCTGAGGAATGGCAGCAGGCAGGTGTGAGTGCATCTGCACGCACTGTGAGGCGGAGACTCTTGGAGCAAGGCCTGGTCTCAAGGAGGGCAGCAAAGAAGCCACTTCTCTCCAGAAAAAACATCAGGGACAGACTGATATTCTGCAAAAGGTACAGGGAGTGGACTGCTGAGGACTGGGGTAAAGTCATTTTCTCTGATGAACCCCCTTTTCGATTGTTTGGAACATCTGGAAAACAGCTTATTCGGAGAAGAAGAGGTGAGCGCTACCACCAGTCTTGTCTCATGCCAACTGTAAAGCATCCTGAAACCATTCATGTGTGGGGTTGCTTCTCAGCCAAGGGAATCGGCTCTCTCACAGTCTTGCCTAAAAATACAGCCATGAATAAAGAATGGTACCAGAATGTCCTCCAAGAGCAACTTCTCCCAACTGTCCAAGAGCAGTTTGGTGCTCAACAATGCCTTTTCCAGCATGATGGAGCACCTTGCTATAAAGCAAAGGTGATAACTAAATGGCTCAGGGAACAAAACATAGAGATTTTGGGTCCATGGCCTGGAAACTCCCCAGATCTTAATCCCATTGAGAACTTGTGGTCAATCATCAAGAGACGGGTGGACAAACAAAAACCAACAAATTCAGACAAAATTAAAGCATTGATTCTGCAAGAATGGACTGCTATCAGTCAGGATTTGGTCCAGAAGTTGATTGAGAGCATGCCAGGGAGAATTGCAGAGGTCCTGAAGAAGAAGGGTCAACACTGCAAATATTGACTTGCTGCATTAACTCATTCTAACTGTCAATATAAGCTTCTGTTACTCATAATATGAATGCAATTATATTTCTGTATGTGAGAAAAACATCTGACAAACACACATAAAAACCAGAAGGCAGCAGATCATGTGAAAATATAATATTTGTGTCATTCTCAAAACTTTTGGCCATGACTGTATGTACATAAAATAGAGCACTAACTTATACAGGGGAATGTCTGGCTCTTTCCCTTCAGTCCTTAGAGTCAGACAACATTGCTGAAGCTGTGACTTCGGATCATTCCAGTCTTGATTTAAAATAAACTCCTGTAGACCAAAGAGAAGGCAAGAATCGTTCAGCATTAAATAGTGCTTGATAGACTCTTAAAAAAACAATACAAGAGACAGTAGGAATCACTTGGTCAAGTGTATCGGAACAATAATCTTTTGTTATTTAGTCCCGCTGAAGCCAAGATAGCATCAATCACTGGCAGTACACCACTACTCCCTTCCAAACAAGTTTTGATTAATTTGCTTTGTCAAACTGTTCCTAGCTGCCAATGATAGACTATTCCACGTGTCTACTACACAAGTGCCTAACTCACTCTGTGATGCCCCCTGAGCTGTCTAAATTTTCTGAAAAGTGATTTCCTGGTTACTTATTGACACCCCAAGGGTATTTGAAGAATGTTATCTTTTTGCCTTGCCAATCCATCCACACAGAACATATCAAAAGCATAAATCAACTTGCAAGGTTATGGCTGCAGCCTGTTACTACTGCTGTGGTTTAACACTTTCACTGTTGTCAGAGACATGGCTTTCCATTCTATTTAGATAGACAAGAGTAAACGGTTGTTAATGTACTAAATGTCATTTACCTTCAGTCTTGGGAAGAAGCATACATTCATAAACGTGTGAACGTATTCCAAGTCCTTGTCGATATAAAGTGCAGCAATAAAAGCTACAGGTAAAACACACAGGTTAATCAGGTTAATACAGGACACAATTTTTCAGCTGGCTATAAAAATAATAATGTAACACTGGACACCTATCAGAGTGGAATTAAGAAGTTTGGGCACTGAGTGGTTATAGATGCCCAAGCCTTAAAAGCGTATGGCATACAGTTTAGAGAACTGAGCAAGCTGATGAATGGGAAAATGGAACCACTTATACTTTTCTGACATAGAAATGGATTGTAATATAAAATATTTATACAAGAGTCACCAATGCACAACTAGTCCAAAAAATGCATAACTGTTCATTACACAGCACGGTCTAATTCTCTTCATACCATTTGCTTCCACTTCACATGGTGACAGAAGAACACTCTGTTTCACGAGCAAACATTGCTTTTTGGATAATAGTTACATGGAAGAATAGAGGTTTCAGTTCTGCACCTTACATGTATGTAAAGATCTTTCATGAGGCATTAACATATGGTCCTTAATATACAGCCAGCTGCCCATATCTTCAGTGTAAGTCAACACACTGCGCCTTCCCCCCCCCCCCCAACATACAGGGTCAGGAACCAGGTAGTCAAGATATTCCTGGCCCGTTCTACAAGCATATTACATCAGCATTAACTAAATGTACTCCACATGGCCACACTAACCTTAAATATTGTCAAGACATTGCACCCCAAACTGATCTATAAAATAATTAGCTACGCAGGACCAAGGAAATAGACGCATAAAACAACATTAAAGATGCATTACAAGGATTGTCCTGAAACAATTTCATGGAATGTACTGGACTTGATCAAATATTAATAAAATATGTGGTCTAATGTTCACCAGTGCTGTGTTTCTAAAATGCGGGAAGCACAGCAGCCCAATTTCTAGAAAGCATGTGGGCTGTTTGTAAGGGATTATATTAGATTTGGAAAACGGACAGGGCACCTCTAGAACTTTAACATGCTTAAATCCATCAATATACAGGACGGAAGCAGAAGTCTGTCCTGGCTTACAGCTGTTATCTATATTATCTAACCAAATCAAAACTATATCTGGAGCAAAGGAGGTAAAGTAATTACAAAACCAGGCTCCAAACACAATTTGGTTTATGGCATAATACATATTACGCTTACTGCTATGATGTATTTTGCAGTAAATGTATCAAATACATCAAAAACTGTATTTTATAGACTGCCATTTCAGTTTTACAGTATTTTACTACGATTTTCACAACATTCTATTATTACTATAGATACAAATTAACGTAAGCGTTTAATAAAGGCAAAAAAATACCATTAAAAATGATCATATAATTTATTACAACTAAAGCTGAAAGATTCAGATTTGATGTACAATAACCCTAATCTCCAAAATAACTCATGTCTTACTGAAAAGGACATATTGGGCTGAGAAATTGGGTGCATACACTAGGTACTTTAGGTTGGGTATGGACAATTTCTGTCATGAGAATTCACCTGCATGTTTTTCTGAAAGAAACTGTCAAAACGGGTTGGTTTTTGTGAAGCCGCACCTGCATGAATCTCTGCATGTATTTGCATTGCAAAGGTTAAAAGCTGTGGGATAAACTCTCTGCATAAATCGACATGCTACGGGTTTAAAACCAGTAGCACAGGACTCTTTATGCTGCTGGTGAAATCTCACCCACTATGTTGCTATTGTATATTGCAGTGAATCAACCATCAGCAAGTACACCCTGTGTGACCTCAGCCTTAAAAAGTGGTTCGCTATCCAGTAGCATTTTATTCAGCATGCTTATTATAAAAAAAAAAAAAAGCAACACATGACCAATCCCCTGGAACTCCTGCTCCAATGGTTCACAGGCCCCCCCCCTCCAGTGTCTGTACTTCCTGGTGTTGTTCAACAGAGAAACGTAATGTCTCAGCCAGTGGCGTAACTAGGAATGCCTAGGCCCCAAGGTGACATGGCCCCCCCCACCCCTACACAAACCGCATTCCTGCGCACACTATTATGCGCCATAGTGGCCCCTACACACAGTATTATGCCCCATAGTGGCCCCTGCACACAGTATTATGCCCTATACTGGCCCCTGCACACAGTATTAAGCCCCAAGGTGAACATTTGACATGGCTCCCCCACCCCTGCACAAACCGCATTCCTGCGCACACTATTATGCGCCATAGTGGCCCCTACACACAGTATTATGCCCCATAGTGGCCCCTGCACACAGTATTATGCCCCATAGTGGCCCCTGCACACAGTATTATGCCCTATAGTGGCCCCTACACACAGTATTAAGCCCCAAGGTGAACATTTGACATGGCCCCCCCAAACCCTGCACAAACCGCATTCCTGCGCACACTATTATGCGCCATAGTGGCCCCCTACACACAGTATTACGCCCCATAGTGGCCCCTGCACACAGTATTATGCCCCATAGTGGCCCCTGCACACAGTATTATGCCCCATAGTGGCCTCTGCACACAGTATTATTCCCCATAGTGGCCCCTGCACACAGTATTATGTCCCATTGTGGACCACTCATGAACAATAATTATACTCTGGAGTCTTTTCAGACACCAGAGTATAATGATCGGAGACCCAGGAGAGGATACAAACAAAAAAACAAAACAAAACAATGTTACTTACCTCTTCCTGGCTCCAGTGCGCTACTTCGGCCATCTTCAATGTTGGACCAGATCTTGCGTGAGTCAGGCCGGCGTTGCAACGCATAATGACATCGGCTGACGTCTGGGGCCTGAAGCCTGTTGGAGCGCAAGAGAGGTAACTAGCGTTGTTTTTTATGTTCCCTCACCTCCCCTGGGCCTCCGATCATTATACTCAAGGGTCTGAAAAGACTCCAGAGTATAATGATAGCAGTGTTTGTGGGGTTCGCGGTAGCGGCTGGCACAGGGCTCCGGGCCCCCTAATGTCCTGGGCCCTGTGGCAGCCGCTACTGCTGCTAACCGGTATTTACGCCCCTGGGCTCAGCCAATAACTGACTGTAGTGCATCACTGCTGTAGCCAGTGATTGACTGTACTTTCAGACATGTGTGCTAAAATCCAGAAAGTATCAGCGGGGGACCTGGGAAAATGTAGTCACTGTTCACCAGTCATTTGTAGCTTCATTTTTCTTTCCTCTGAACTGGTCGGACAGTTAAATTGTTCACATTAAAAGTCAGATCATTTGTCTGAATGATCCAAAGGATGGATTGTTATCTACTGTTTATGGACACCTTAAGATGCATGGTCTTACAACCTAAGTTACTGTTTGGCCATGAGTTACTAGTAACCAGAGTCAGACATGCTGTTCAGCTAAAGTTGGATTTTTGTAATGTGAAGGAAAAGAGAAAGCACATTAATAGCACTGACGACCTGCAATTTCCAATCTCAGGCTGCAGAATTAATCAGATTTTTTTTTTTACATAAAGACAATTTAGCTAGAGAACCTTTTCACCAACAAAAGCATAATGCACAACCAAATAAATACAAAAGTTCACCTACTGTAGTGTGCCATCACAAAGTTGAAAACATTTTTAGACAACAGAATATTACATGTCATGTTTCACATTTGTACTCCTATTCTATTTACGTACATTCAAGCAGGTCAGCCAAGGTTTTGGTACGGAGGGCCACAGGTCTCTTGGTTTTATCATTTGCAATGGCAAACTCCTGCATACCCAGCTCTTCTGCTACCTTGGCCTGTGTTCTGTTGTTCACCAGTGAACTACGCAGCAGCTGCAAGATACACAGAGAATGAGATAATGAGGGGACATAAAAACATGGCAATGCAATCCAAAATCCTGACACTTTAAAAAATGAGACCACTTAAGATCAGCTTTTAGTGTTCTTTACAGTAGGTATGCGTCTTCATAACTCAAGAATATTCCCCAGCCCAAGCCAAAACAAAACAAAGGCACTAACAAGCCTATCGTGGGATTTTAAGGTATTAACATTTCTCTAATTTATGAACACTTTCTGGCTTAAATTCTCTATTGCTGACTGACTCATAATTTTGTCCAAAACTTCTTCTCCGGAAAAGATCTCTCATTATTTCTAAAGCCATTCCTTTATTAAAACTGTTCTTCTCAAACTGTCACTCTGAAGGTATTTTAGACAGATTAGGGCACCCAATGTTACATGAAAGATAAATGCTCATTGTGAATAATAAGAACTTTCTTTTACAGATCTTGGCAGTGTCAGTCATGTTTGACAGGATTCGGTAATTATAGTTCAGGATAATGTTGCTTCTAGACCTCCAATGTGCCTAACTTGTGTATTACATTTACTGTATAACTCCTATGTATTACCAACGCTGTATATACAGTACTACAGCTTTGGCTATAACTAGATATTGGAAAAAAGATGTATGATAAATAGTATGATAAAGGACAGTATGAGATTTAGCTCCACATGCGGAAGTTAGACTTTTACTTTATAAAGCATTTTGGCAGAAACTGGAGATAGAAATTGGCCAGCTGATAAGTATAGTACAACTAATACAGGTACTACTTTAAGCATTAATGTGGCTAGACAAAATAGGCAGTACTATAAACACTACTGTACAGGTAACAACATTTTTAGGCTGCTGATATACAGTCATGAGAAAAACAAACCTCACCCTCTTTGAATATTATGGGTTTCTTTATCAGCACATAATAAACATCTGGTCCTTATAAGCTTTCAACCCCTTCCCCCTTCAGGCATTTTTTGATTTATGTTTTTGACTCCCCACCTTCCAAACCCCATACATTTTTCCATTCACAGAGCCGTATGAGGGCTTAAATGTCAGCAGGACAAATTGTCCTTCATAATGACACCATTTAATATTCTATACAATGTACTGGGAAGCTAGAAAAAAATTCAGGACAGCAAAAAAAGTGCAGTTTGGCTCTTTTGATTTGGTGACCCCCCCCCCACCCTGAGAGAACTG
This sequence comes from Leptodactylus fallax, assembly GCA_947044405.1. Taxonomy (NCBI): domain Eukaryota; kingdom Metazoa; phylum Chordata; class Amphibia; order Anura; family Leptodactylidae; genus Leptodactylus; species Leptodactylus fallax. The sequence goes on along the minus strand of CAMRHE010000050.1, from coordinate 1,027,642 downwards.
AAAGGTGATCTCGAGTGGTCACCCTGAGATCCCATGACCCAAATGAGATTGAGGAATCCTGAATTTTCAGAAAAAGGAATAACTAAATAAGGTACTATTAACTGAGTTATATTAGGGGAAGAAGTATATAATGGAAAACTTCTTTAAACCAAGCAGCCATGTTCTTTATAGAAAGTAGAGGCTTTCTCCTGGCAAGCCTTCCCAACAAGCCCTACTTGTTCAGTCTTTTTTTAATTGTATGGTCATGAACTTGAACATGCCAGCTGAGGCCTGTAGGAAAACTGTCAACTGACTTGAATGCTTTTCACGTCTCAATATTCTTGCTTGCTGTAGAATGATGGGCTTCAAATTGTGTGGAAATATTCTTTTAAGGCTTTCTAGGCTGATAGGCAGCAATAATTGCTTTTTTAAGATCATTGCTAATGCCTTTCCTCCTTGGTACTGTGTTAGCAAACACCTAAATGCTCCAGACCAGCAGACTGACAAAGCTGATTACTCATTAATTCCTATGGAAAAAAGCAGTAATGCTGAGTTCACATCTGCGCTGGAGTCTCCAATGGAGACTGTCACAGAATCCACCAAAAATCCTAAGAGAGAAAACTCCGGCACGAAGGACCTTTTTTTCTCCGCCATTTTCAGTTTGAAAATGGGGTCCGCCTGTGTCCATGTGCAACCAATGTTTTAGTGGTCCGCCTGTCTGTTGTTTGGGTCCACCCTCAGACCAGAATGACTGAGACCACAACACTAGTGGGTACCTAGCATAAGGGTGTCCTTAATTCTTAACACACGGCTTTTACCTTACTTTTTGTTAAATAAATAACATTGTGTCTTTGTACATCTGAAGTTGTATTTACCTAATTTTAAGACCTTCTTAGGATTTTATACATAAGTCTTATACATAAAACCAAAGAAATCAAGAGGATGCATTTTGTTTTTCTTAAGGCTGTATGGATGAATGCTTATGGTACAGCAGCTGCACGGGTCTCAAACTGTGCCCAAATACAGCCACTATTAATTAAGCGAATATACTGTATAATTGTGAGTTCATTGGTGACTGCATGGGGGTTAAGGTTTTGGCCTCATGTGGCTGCTGTACCATGAACATGCACCCTATGGCTGTCACACTTACATTGATAATATAAGGGAGTCAGTCATAGCCCCCCATTTTTCTGCATCATATATTGTACTGTAACTCACAGACAATGCCTAAGAGCCACACTTGTAATATATTTATACATGTGCCGGTAATCTAAAAATAGGATAATAAATCTATCTATAATTAGCAACAAGTTCCAGTCTTAGTAGAGCTTCATTGGCTGGTACCAGCAACCACAATCTTGTATTGAAACACAAGTATCTTTTTATTATTATTCATATACATCATTATATTTAAACTGTGTAAATGCAGAAAATATCAGAATACGTCAGCAACCTCTGGCATCTGTGCCGAAGTCAGCGCTTCAGGCATATCTACCTGGTAACTCGCTCAGCTGTGATGCTAAAGCAGAGGAGGTACTAAGGTAGGAAGCATGACGTGTGACAGTGAGTCTGGGCGTGAGCTAGCCTGCTCAGAGGTCAGCAATTGTTGGTCTATCATGAAGCAAATGTAAGAGTATAATATGGCACCAGAACAAGCTAAAGTGGGTGTTCATTCATTCAAACAAGGCTGGAAAGGTTTGCATGAATTTAGTCAACAAAGATCAGGCAGGCTGTGTAAAGGTATGAGCCTACTCCGAGTGCTCTGTTCATACAGCCAACAAAAAAAGGATCACACTGAAATAATCAACTAACTGGTTACTGATATGCATTGTGTTTTATGACTTTCATGTAGGGGTCAACATACTTACAATTATTGCATGGCACACTGACTATGTAGTCTTTGATTTTTTAAAAATATTGGCACACTATACAAAAAAGGTTGCCGAGCCCTGGACTACTACTAATTCCTGACCACTGGTGACACAAATTTCCACTGGACCTGTATTACCACAAAGAGTAGTTTTGCTTTAAGCAGATGACTTTCTGCATAAAATAAGTAGCACTGCATAAACAAGACTTTATTTTATCAGTGCCTGATTACAATACAACTTGTGGTTCCTCAAGATGTGGGGCAGTAAGGGCATGAAACAGTCGACTATTCTAATCAAAACTATATTGAGGATGGATTAAACAAAATTTCGAAAGACCCCAGGACAATGTCATAAATAGCACCCACACAAGTAAAGGTAGCACACCAGGTCTTCCAGATCTTGATGAAAACAACAAGAAAAGCCTTCATTACCTTTGACAGTTACAATCAGTAACTTTAATTAAGTTAGCAGCATGCAAACAGGCCGCTACCCCAGTATAAATCAGCTACACAAAGAGCCTTAATGCTCCTATCTGTGAAACAAGAGCCGGTGCCACTATGAGCATACAAAGCTTATCACTGATTACATTATTGATTCCTCAAACTGAAGAAACAAAGACCGCATGAGGCTTCAAGCTCATAAATCACTACGCCATGCCATTGCAACATATTTCTTAAAGCACCACAAATCTCCTGCAAGGAGCCACTGTGATGGACTACCTAGTTATTCATCAATAGCAGAATAATTCACTAAATGCCCGACTCCGCCTGTGAAGCCTGCCTGCTCGGAGCGTGATTTATGTGATTCTCACCGTTAAGTGGCCCTCGTGATGACCAGGGAAATGTATGAATAAATATTCTGAGGCTACCAGCTGCATTATAGAGTCACCCAGGAATTCCATCCTTTGGTTGTGGCCTCTGGAGAAGAAAGAAACAAACATTGATATCTGGAGATCGATAATCACTCAGCAAATAGCAGATTAAATAAAGAGTCATAAACATTTTTACTACAGTTCATTGAATGGTTCAAACTCACAACATAAACTTGAGCATGTTGATGATAGTACTAGCAGGCTTTGCATCCTAAAATTAGCAAGAAAAATATAGAAAGAAAATAGAGAACCCACCATTCTGCATGCAATTGATCAAATAACACCAAAAAGGCAGTCACTGGCTGAATATCTCAACTGTGGAGGAGAGAGAAAAAAAAAAAAAAAAACGCCAAAACACTCCCCCCTCATAAAAAAAAAAAAAAAAGTTTTCAATATTAAAAGCCTCATATTTCAAATGGATGATCACCTAATTTGTGCCACAGGTCCTACTGCATGACTATTCATGCCTTTTATCCATTTTCTGCATATTCACAGTAAACGGGACAAGATTGGTGGATTTGCTATGAGCACAGAACGAGGGTATGCTTAGGGTGATGGCACAGTGAGATGACTACAAATGTTGTGCTGCGACATGTACAAAGACGACAGAAAACACAAACCTTTGGTTCAAGAATCATACATGAAATTCAAAGTCATTTTGAAGGCGTTCTCCCTTATTAAGCAGATCTGTCAACAGACTATGCCATCCTATGTAAAGTCAGCAAACTATGAGGACAGGTCTGTGTGTCAGCTAGCTAATAGGAGCAATCATAGAATACATCACACATATAGGTATAGGAGTCCAGAGTATTAATGGGGGAGCACTACCCCTACTTCCCCCAACACTCTTTGTGGTGATTGATGGCTGGCTGCCATTTATTGTATACACATCATCCTGTCTAAAACGGAAAAGAGTAGGAAGAGGCAGGAAAGTTTCTGTTCTTGAATACACCAGACCCATTACTACCATATGTGCCCCATTACTACCATATGTGCCCAATGTAATCTTTGTTTGCTCCTAATAGTCAATTAGTAAAGCTAAAAAATATTATTTTTGGAGGTGAGCAGACCTGCCCATACACAATACTGCCTTTACATAGGGAACTGTACCCTGGTGATAGATCCTTTTAAGAAACTGCATTTGATTAGCGCTAAAATTTATGAAACGCTAAATTTCATGTTCAAATTCGACCCCTTACAGCTGCAGCCAGTTTGGATTTTTATAGATTTTTTTGTTTTGCTTTTCATTTCATCCTCAACTTCCAAGAGACATAGCTTTTTAATTTTTTAAGGTTATGGTTTTTCTGTCGGGTGAGCTGAATATTTTAATGCCACCTTTATTGGGTATATATATATATATATATATATATATATATATATATATATATATAAAATGCATTCAAAACTTTAAGAGTTACTGAAAAGAACAGCAATTCATCTATTCTTAGGTTTTGTTTTTACAGCATTCCCTGTGTGGTGTAAATGACATTTTAAAGGGGAGCTTTTACCACCTCAAACAACTCATTTTCTGAAGTAATATTTTCCAGTCCATGTGAGGACTTTGTTGCAGGAAGAGTCAACATTTTTACTACTGCCAATTTAAGGGTACATACTAATTCGATACTTTTTAATGGTGTTCACCGTTTAGGATAAATAACATTTATAATTTTTTTTTTTTTTCGTCAGTTTTTCCCCAATAACATACATAATATTTCTTGCTAATGCACGATAGATCTCAACATGTCCATTTTTACTCTATTAAGATAAGATTCTACTCTTGAATACATCAGACCCATTACTACCATATGTGCCAATGTAATCTTTGATTGCTCCTATTAGTAAATTAGGAAAACTGAAAAATATTATATTTGGAGGTGAGCAGACCTGCCCACACACAATGTTTGCTTCCTTTACCTGACTTTAAATACTGCACCTTGGTGACAGATCCTTTTAACAAACTGCATTTAATTATCACATACAGGCCGGGGCCCCAAGTAGTGTAAACACTGCGATTTAGACACAGCGTTTTAAAGTACCTGCAAATTGGATAGGATTCTGGCTAATCCAATCCACACATTGCAGAAAAATATCCGCAGCGGAAATGCTGCGATTTCAAAATCTCAGCATGCCGATTATCTATGGAAACGTTGCCATTTTCCGTACAGGTATAATAGGGACAGAAAGTAAGCAGAGGAAAACTCTGCAGACCTTTCTTTTTCTCTGAAGCTCGCAAGGTGGGGCCTTAGCCTCAAACAGGCATGCGCGCACTGCTGTGCTAAGATTGCATGTTTAGCCAGGAGTCAGGAAAGAAAGCTGAGTCTATTTACAAATGTATCCTTTCCATAGGCGTAGACCGGCCAATCAATGCTACTGAAAACTGAAGCTTGTGACATCATGATCAGGACCTAAATTTTAACTGGTGGTACAATATATTAAAACTGACATACTGGAGATGCTTGACTCATTTATGTCTGGATATATGCAATCCCAAAAATAGACCTTTCAGTTTATGGATTCATTTTACCAACTTCCATTTGGTAGGCTTGATACAAATAGCAAGCACTGAAATAAAAACTTCAACTTGATATGCTCACAGCATATATATTTGTAAATGCATAAAGTACAACTTGTCAGCTCCAGTTTTAGAATCAGTAGGGCTGTAACATACATTATCAGTGACTCCAGATTTGCAGTGGGTGCCAAAACACATACAGGTAAAATTACTGGTTTCACTTATAGGAAAAATGTACATAACTACCAATTCAAATATAATTTCACTAAAGTCATAATGTCAGACAGACTCTTCATTGTTCTCCTGGAGCTGATCTTTTCTTACAGAGATGGCCGTGCTTTTTCAAACACGTTCAGCGTATAATGCATTTTACTAATTTTACTGACTGCCTTTTCTGTCAGTGCACAGTAAGCTAAAGATTTGGTACCTGAAGTTACAACTGTGTTATAAGCTAAATTATAGCATATATATAAGGACAAAAATGGCACTTACTGCAGAAAAATCCTACCTACATTTGGAGACACTAACAGAGATGGTCATATAAGTCCAGTAAATACTGCTATAGGCAAGTGTTATATTGCATAAACATTCTTAGAAAGTGATTGTCTAAGTGATTCCTACCTAGAAGATTACTAACCTTCCAACTTTCTATGAATTAAGCCTAAAACAATGTCAATCTTGAAATGTTACTAAACAGTTAAAACTCTGATGATCAGCAGCAAAATGACAGAGCAGGCCGCAGCTGCTAAGTGTTCGCAGCTACTGTATGAGGACTTTGTTACGGATATTAAATTTAACATAATTTCCCTCATACAGAATAAAAGTGTGGCAAAAGCAGAAAAGATCCATACAGTCACAAAGTAGATTCTAGCTCAAATTTTCAGTGCAGCATAGGACCATAAAGTATAAACACATTTTCAAGACTCTGATTGCCCGTCACTGGAGGGAGACGCTCCCTCCCACGGGGACTGAACTGTGTGCCCACATGAAGGACATCCGCAGTCTTGAATTTCTGACAGCTACTCTGAATCACTCTGTGGAAGCCTTTAATTCCATATGGTTGTACTGGGACACCTATTCTATTTTACATGGCCTTTGACTCCGACCGAATTGTCCTCCCCCCTCATGTTCTCAGTTTCCCTCCTTTTCCTTTTTTTTTCCCTTGTCTGGTTTCTGATATTGTTCTATTCATTGATGATCTTTGTAATCTATATATGCAGAGGATTTTGTTTCTGTGTAGCTCCATCTATTGTGGTTTTTCCTCTTAAATGTATACCTTATTGTAAAATACTTTAATAAAAACTACAGTAAAAAAAAAAAAAAAAAAAAAAAAAAAGTATAACCACACTTTCAAACAACTTTTCATTTTCTGGCAGCATTTTTGACATTAATAAATGTTGTAATATAATTTATTAATGGATTCTAACTCCTTTCTGTGAAATCTTGCACTGAAATCCACTCTGTCTGCTGTTTTTCTATTTCTAGCAGAAATTCTCTCACTTGGAGGACTCCTGCATAAAACAGAGAACCTCGAGAGGGCATACTTCAAACTGTTTTACCTTGTGCATTATAAAACCTAAAGTAGCGGTTCTGGTGTCATATGAAAGAAGGAATTCTTACAGCTCTACCTGTACTATTTCCAGAGATATCAACAATTGAAAATAGGCAGGATACATATAGTTCCCATATCCTGACAGTTTTTTTTGTCATGATATTGGAGCTTTATGTATCCTGCCTGTTTTCAATTGTTGATATCTCCTGAAATAATATATATAGAGCTGTGATGTTGATGTCATATGAAAGCTGCGGATCAGCAGTGAGAGGATGTCTTCTGGCAATAGAAAAACACGAGAAAGAAAAAACGGGACAAAAGTGTATTTCATTGCAGGATGTCATGGAAAAGCCCAAAATTCATTAAAGTATATTACAAATGTATTAATATCACTAATAATGATAGAAAATCAAAAGTTGTTTGAATTAGGTTTGCTTTAAAGAGGTAAAAATAAAAAATACATGTCAGATACCTTTAGATACATAGAGAAGCTTGTTTTGCCTAAGGGGGCATCATAGTGGAAAAGAAACATGGCTTTTCTTTGTGAGAAACCTGTGCTACTATGGCTTGTGTGCTGCTCGAGACCAGTGCAGCCAGAGTCAGGGCTTGATACAGTTTGTGTTCAGACTGCGTAGCACGGTTTTTAAAGCTGCGATGGTGGCTGCTATATCAGTAGACTATTGTGGAGCTGCACCACCTCTTGGTTGCAGCAAAACTATTTGTTGTTTATATGTTAGAATAAAAGAGCATTTTAGATCTATTTCAACCGGGATTGGTTGTCTGAGACTGATCTAACATATTCGTGAAATACATAATACATAAAGGGGATTGTAGTGTTATTAGATTTTTTGGATTGGAAAGAGTAGACCCACCAAAATATGGATGAGATAGAAATAGGATTTTATTGAAGAAGGAGGCCAGATGGATAATGTTGACTAATGCTATGGGACTGTTGGGTCTCAATGACCGTAATGATAGTGTTAGTGTTTTCCTTTAACTTAAGAAGAATGTAATATAGGGATTTAGTATTTGTTGTTTAAGGTTTTTTTTTGAGATTTATGAAAAGAAATATTCGGATGAACGTCTCTTAGGTGGATGTTTTTGGTGGAGGAGGAGACGGTGTGTTCATCTGATAAGACGCAATATATGGTATTTGCATGCGTGGCCGTGACGTGAATTGCATCATTATTACGTTTTCCTCGGAAGAGTGTAAAAGGAAGATGGCTGCGACATATGGTGTACAACTGAGGGCCGGAGGAAGCGTGGTAGCACAAAACGGCAGTTGCCCAAACAGTTTGTGTCTATGGCATGCTATTATACACACTTGGACAAAATTGTTGGCACCTCTCTTTTAATGAAAAATCCACAATCATAGAAATAACTTGAATCTGTAAAAAGGAATTTGGCAAACTACATGTTGACAAGCCACAAAGCTTGGAAGAATGTCCTATGGACAAATGACATCTCAAGTCGAAATTTTTGGCAAGGCACATCAGCTCTATGTTCACAGATGGAAAAATGAAGCATATCTTGAAAAGAACACTGTCCCTACTGTGAAACATGGAGGAGGCCCTGTTATGTTCTGGGGCTGCTTTGCTGCATCTGACACAGGGTGTCTTGAATCTGTGCAGGGTACAATGAAATCTCAAGACTATCAAGGGATTCTAGAGAGAAATGTGCTGCCCAGTGTCAGAAAGCTTGGACTCAGTCGCAGGTCACGGGTCTTGCAACAGGATAATGACCCAAAACACACAGCCAAAAACACCCAAGAATGGCTAAGAGGAAAACATTGGACTATTCTGAAGTGGCCTTCTATGAGCCCTGACCTAAATCCTATTGAGCATCTTTGGAAGAAGCTGAAACATGCCATCTGGAAAAGACACCCTTCAAACCTGAGACAACTGGAGCTGTTTGCTCATGAGGAGTGGGCCAAAATACCTGTAGAGAAGTGCAGAAGTCTCATTGACAGTTGCAGGAATCGTTTGATTGCAGCGATTGCCTCAAAAGGTTGTGCAACAAAATATTAAAGTTAAGGGTACCAGCATTTTCTGTCCAGGCCTATTTCACAAGTTTTCTTTTTAACAAAAATTCTGTTGAATCATGGTTGAAAAGCAATGTCTGACTTTCATTTGTTCATTTTCATAGAATTTTTATATTATTATAACTTTTGTCAGATTCAAGTTATTTCTGTGACCATTGTGGGTTTTTCTTTCGTTAAACAAGGGGTACCAACAATTTTGTCCACGTGTGTATATCGTTTATCCTGTGATGAGCTACCAATAAAGCAAGAGAAAGTTTTAGAATCTTGAGTGCCGCTTCGCTTTTTTCTACTTTAGAGACATTTTTTTTATCCCCAATTTGCAGAAAGTCCCTTTAGATAAGTGATTTCACTTATTTCCCTATGCAGTTACACCATTTTTTGGTTGCAGCAAATTTTTATTAAAGGGATTGTCTCTGATTAAGTTCTTCTTCTTCTGGTCCTGTTTTTTGTATAGGATAGGCACTGGAAGTGGCTCGGTACAGCTCAGCCATTAAAAACCAGACAACCCCATTTAAGAAAGACAAGGATTTCTTACATAAACTATTACAGAGCTCACCATCCACAACTTAAAAGAGAACCTGTAGGACAATCCAGTGGGGTGTACTCTTCCACCTGAACTCCTGTTTGTGTTGTTGCATAGTACTATATGCCAATGCTATATGAAACATGTGCCCGATTATGGCTTCCTGGACTCTTATGATATTCCTAGCTTGACTGGAGAGCATTTTAAGGTGCATAGAATCTCAAGATGTTGTTCAGCCTCTAAATGTCTTCCAAGCAAAAACAATGCTCTAAGATAGGATGGGTTGAGTTTCATATAACAACTCTTTGGGAGAACCTTATGGTGTGAAAAAAAACAAAAAAAAAACAAAACATACCCTAAACCCTCATTTTACTAAACTTACTATAGGTAAGGGACAGGGTTGTAGAGGAAAGATTACTTACACATGTGGACAAAATTGTTGGTACCCCTCGTTTAATGAAAGAAAAACCCACAATGGTCACAGAAATAACTTGAATCTGAAAAGTAATATATAAAAATTCTATGAATATGAACAAATGAAAGTCAGACATTGCTTTTCAACCATGCTTCAACAGAATTTTAAAAAAAAGAAAACTCATGAAACAGGCCTGGACAGAAACGATGGTACCCTTAACTTTAATATTTTGTTGCACAACCTTTTGAGGCAATCGCTGCAATCAAACGATTCCTGAAACTGTCAATGAGACTTCTGCACTTCTCAACAGGTATTTTGGCCCACTCCTTTGAAGGGTGTCTTTTCCAGACGGCATGTTTCAGCTCCTTCCAAAGTAGCTCAATAGTATTTAGGTCAGGGCTCATAGAAGGCTACTTCAGAATAGTCTAATGTTTTCCTCTTAGCCATTCTTGGGTGTTTTTAGCTGTGTGTTTTGGGTCATTATTCTGTTGCAAGACCCATGACCGCCGACCAAGACCAAGCTTTCTGACACTGGGCAGCACATTTCTCTCTAGAATCCCTTGATAGTCTTGAGATTTCATTGTACCCTGCACAGATTCAAGACACCCTGTGCCAGATGCAGCAAAGCAGCCCCAGAACATAACAGAGCCTCCTCCATGTTTCACAGTAGGGACAGTGTTCTTTTCAAGATATACTTCATTTTTCCATCTGTGAACATAGAGCTGATGTGCCTTGCCAAAAATTTCGATTTTTGTCTCATCTGTCCATAGGACATTCTCGCAGAAGCTTTCTGGCTTGTCAACATGTAGTTTTATATATTATTACTTTTGTCAGATTCAAGTTATTTCTGTGACCATTGTAGGTTTTTCTTTCATTAAACGAGGGGTACCAACAATTTTGTCCACGTGTGTAGGTGGACCTTTAATGAACTCCGCCAGGACTAAGGTGGTTTCAAGATAAACCAGTAACTTTTGACCTATAACATACCCTTGTTTATCACCCTCAACCCCTACACTCAATCGGTGGTTTGCTGCATGTTTAGGCTATTTTTCACTGTTCTCAACATAAAAAAAGCAGTCGAATGACAGATAAAGACATCAGATTGTTTTCTTACAAGGTCAGATGGTTAAATCCCACTGTTCTCAAGGTGAACGCTCGAGCCAGAAGTCGTATGTGCGTAAAGTTAACTCCAATTGCGTCTTCAAATTTTGTCAGCTTCTTTAGAACTGGTGATGTCTCAATCAATTGCCGATCAGTGTTAGGCTCTTGCAGCTGACAACAGATGAGAAGGAAAGTTCTTAGCTGTATTTTAACTGCTGAAACGTAAATGCTTTGCTTCAGCTACAGTAACAAATAAAGTTAGCATGCTTATGTTAAACAAAATAAAAATAAACTGTCCATGTTATTTCAAAGTTGACTGCATTATCAATTTGAGAAAACGAAAATGATCAAATTCCTTCTAGCAGATCACCTCCACTGCTTATTTGCTTATCATATCCTCATCATAAAAAGTGTCTTTATTAAGAATGAGATGACACCATGCTAGGCTCACTTTTACATTTTGCATAGACAGTCATCATAATTCTCTCAGCTAGGTTATGTTATTGCAAGTAAAGCAGAATCCAAACAGAACACAAAATGGAAAAAAGGAAAATGATATGCCATGTTTATGACTCTAAATAAATTACATTTATATAAAGACAATAAATAAAGTATAAAAATGAATGGGTAATCAGCAACATAAATTTACTTGAACACAAAGATGCAAATTACCCTTTCATATGTATATAAATACAAGTGGCATTTTACCTTCAAAACCACAAGGGAAAAAAAAAATATATATATCTTCATCTATAATATGCTTGCAGCATACAAGAGATTATCAATCTAAACACCAAATGCAACCAGGAAACAGATCCCTTCACATTTTTATCCATTACGGTACAGTAACACATAAGGACATTAAAATAAAATACAAACAGTAACCTCAAATGTTATAATAGTGACCACACAACAGGTTTACATGCCTAATTTGGTTTTTATTATGACATCTCCACTTAAACGTCAGTAGCAAGAAAAGGCCCCATGGACTTTTCAGCAGAAACAGAAATTAGCATAGAATTGAGGACAGAAACCTATAGGTAAGGCTAGGCTCAGATCTGCGTTGGAGTCTCCGAAGATTCCGCCTAAAATTGGCGGAGAGAAAAGTCCTGCATGGAGGACTTTCGCTCCGTCGCTTTCAGTAACCCAGGGGACTCCATTATAGCCTAGTCTATGGGGTCCATGGGTAACCGCTTTTTAAGCGGGCAGGCTCTACGTCTTTCAGGTCCCCATGTGGACTTGAATGATGGAGAGCTGAACGCTAGTGTGAACCTAGCATAAAGAATGAATATCATTAACAAAATAACACACATATAAATATAAAGCGGCTAATAAGACACACAGTCCATACTCACAGAAAACCTATATTTAGACAAAGGGAAAATAAAACTTCAATGAAATACAGTGATATCCCATCATTAAAAAATTCTGAATAGTCTGAAAGTCTCCTTGTGATAGAGGCATGTGTAATAGCCCCGTCTGTTGGACAGAATTAATTTAAGTAGATCAAAACATTTGGGAGATTGAGGATATTGAGAACCTAGTCCTACACATCATTTTATGTGGCCTGCAAAGTCTGGTCGTAAAAAGGACCAGCCCTCCACTTTCCCTAGAGGATGCAACCAGAGGTTGGCAGAAGTGGCGGTATCAGCATCTTAGATTCTGAGATCCAGCGCACACTTCCATACTGCTCTATCCAGCAACTCCCAGGTGGTGGCGCATCTCTGACAGCTCTACCCAGCTACTCTAGCACCAAGCCTCCTACCTTGGCGTGTGGCTAAAGACATGGAAAGGGCTTGCTATTATCTAATCTTGCCCTTTTATTGATCAATCTGTATACCATAACATCTCTGGTGGAACAATTTGAACATCTATTAGCAACCTGAAAAAAGGCACGTACACCATAGCAAGAAACACTATTTTAGTGCAGAGAGCCAAGCGCCATAGCCGCCTTCAATATATCTGTTACTGCATCCCGCCACTAGATTGCAGTACTCTAAATTTATAGATTATACATTTTATACAGTCTTACAGTTACAAATGGATATTTTGAAAGCAAACACAATGCTGATGTGGACCTCAGTGAAAATGAGTTTGACACCCCTAATGTAGACAATATGATTGTGTGTGTCACCTGGGGACCTCTGTGCAAAAACCATGTGCATGGGCTCCCTTCTGCCAGTATACACATAATTTACTTATTTTCTTTTTAAATAAAGACTATAAAAATAGTTTTTGCTATTCTGTCTGAAAAATGGTGCTTACAGATTATATCCTTGGTTGTATAGGGCAGATATACAACCAAGGAGCTAATGATCACATCGCAGGTGGTCTAGGGTGGTTTACTGTAGTTGCTTCTTTGTTTAGATGGTAGAGAAAGAGCCTTGAAGTACAGGTAATTAAAATCTTAAGACTATAGACACTGTGCCATCAGCCAGTCAAAGAGCAGTTCAGATAATAGTGGTGGCTCTGTGATTGGCTGGCTAGGTTGATGCAGTGTACGGTTAATGTATGAGAGACCCATGGAGACTGAAAGCAAGTAGATGAGATGACAGAAACATAATAATGGTTTTAAAACCTTTGGTGTTCTAAGTGGCCCCTTGCACCCTTGTGTAGTCTTGCCCTGCACGCATATCACATTATTGCATCATGGTGTCGCTAAACTGGCATTGACAGGGCTTAGAAGCTGAGCCCTTTCCTTAGCCAGTGGGTGATGGCTGTTATATACAGCAGACACCAGCCACTAACAGTGATCACTGCTGTTACTCCTTTAGACGGCTCAGGTAATTGAGACTGAGTCATCTGAACAGCAGTGACTGTTGATGCCGCCATATTGGTCATAACATCTGGGAACGTCAACTGCAACAACTTATACATTATAATAGATGCAAATGCAACGCCACAGATTTATTAAGTTTGCACACCTGATAAGTCACAATTTCTTTGTGCAAACACACCAAAAAAATTGGGACTTTTAAAGCTTTGTGCCGCCTTCGACAATTTTCCGGAAAGATGGTGTGACAAGGGGGTGCAGGGGACGGGGCTATTGACCCAGCCAAATTTATCATGATTTATACAAGAAGTCTACAGGAAATGTGCATACTTTTCCCTCAGGTTGAAGATGTGCCTCATTTATGAGCTCGTGTGCGCCTCGTTACATATGAGGCGCCCCCCCGCCGACTCAGGGGCTATGAAGACTGGTGTTAGTAACGCAAGTCTTCAAAAATCTGCCACAAAGGTTTTCTTTTTCCACAGGTGTTTTCCACAATGTTACATCCTAAATGGCATATGTTCAGCATATTTTTATGTATACGATAAAACTCATACAATTGATGGTATGGTCAAAATGTGAGGTGAATATAGCCTTACAATTACATATTGATTAATGTGGGCCTGAAGATAGGGATAAAGTGCCGCCATGCAAGGAACACATTCTAATCTCCCTTTGAGTCAACAGTGCTTGGTTTTAGTTCACTGCACAGAAGGTGGTTAGAAGCTGTACTCCAACTGGTAATGGAGAAAGCTACTGCACAATAACACCAAAAGTCTCGTAAAGATAACTGGCGAAAACTAGATCATGATGCATCAGAAAGTATTCCTTTACTTCTAGACAACTGCCCCAAGATTATTCCGATCTAGAACACTTTCTAAGATCTATTTTCCTTCATATGACAGACCACAGGAGAACTTTACAACACAGTCTTCCACCAAAACAGGTAAGGTAGAAGAGTGTGAATTATACAAATTATTTTTTTTTTTCCTTTTTTTATTGTCTGACTTGATAGACATAGCTAAGTATTATTTGCCTATCATCGTATCACTGCTCTTTTTGTTTAAGGAATGTTAACTGCTTCTGTGCTCATTTTTGCCATTTCCCATCATATAATGGAATAAAAAATATCACATTCCATATTGGCCTAAAATAGACACATATGCTAGATGACTATAAAGTTATTCCAGTGGATAAACCAGTTTTTTGGGGGGGTTTGGAACAGCGACTGTGCATAAGCACTGCTGTTAGATAAACTCTATGTGAATTACAGAAATAGAGTATTTAGGCCTACAATTGCATAGAAACTAAGCTACCAGTGAACAGATGTATACCCTGCATAAGTTTATTTGTTTATTTCTGGGACGTTGGGAAAATGCATGTCGGCTAATGAAAGAGCCAAAACATCCAAAAACTGGCCACACCAATCACTAGAGAACGAGTATGTTTTCTCCAAATGGCTATTATTAATATAGAGACATGTCAGAAGTTTTCATGGGGGGGGATTTACTAAGGTGTCCCAGTGCTCTCCTACATATCGCTGAATCTCAGAGCTAATGCTGATGTTTCTTTCAAGTTAAACAATAGAACTGTGATGTTTCTGCATGTAGTAGGTACTTCGGATTTGAAATTGAGCAATTCTATACAGAGTATTGAACGTATGCAAATTAAAAACATGAATGCCCCTTCTAAATGCAGTAAGTATCAGTCAATGGCTTTTAATAATTTGTAGCCATTGTGAATTGAACATATCTGATAGAAAAATCACATTACACAAAAAACAGTTCTATAATCAATTCAGTATTTCATGTTTCAATTTCGTGGATTGAATCCGACACTAAACTAAAAAACACTCAAGCCAAAACAGAAAAGTTAATATTAAATATTATTAATAAAAGATTTCAGCAGTATGCAAAACTCTTCAGCGTGTCTGTTGTTTTAGATTAAGGCTTCTTTTAAACAATGGCTTGTTCACATCATAAAAAATAAAATATGACATATTCGCCCTGAGCTAAATAAAAAAAGTCACTAAAATAAATGTTCTCACGGGACAGAAAAGAAATTGGCTCATGTTTGTTGGAGGCAGAGTTAATTCCAGTTGTTTGGTTTACACACTTCAGAGGATGATATATATATGTATACAGCACACAGCTTGTTAATAAATCCTGCACTGGTATCATGAATGTCACAGGAAAAAATCAAAGAGAAGCAGCAAATAAATAAAAAGCAATAAATGCTACTATATATATTACAATAAGGAGAGAGTTTGCTTACTTGAAGTGGGTGTAGAGGATAATTAAGCCACACGTCCCGCAGGTCCTGTAGATGTTGAAAAATGTCATTAATGCTCTAGGCAATCATTTAGCAAATTCCACAGCACTAAATAAAATGTCATTACTTGATATACGCAACTATTTTAGATGCTGACTCTGCTCATGGAAAATCCAATACTGCCAGCAAATTAATTTGAAAATAAAAAGCTTATACACAACTGACTTTGCCTCAAGCTCCTACTAAGCAAGGCTTACAGTGGAGAAAAGGATAACCTCACCAAATGAACCCCTGGATAATAATTAGGGCTAGAAAAAATAAAATTAGCAGACACCATGGGTATTGCAAACTGTACTTAAATGTGATGTATCAGAAGATGCAGATCCTAACAAATGCTTCTACAGGATTACAATGGTATTCTTTTTAAAAGGGAAAAATATACATGTAATTATCAGATAACATGGAAATCGAGCACTGTATATTTATGAGGGAAATTTGACATTTGAAGCGTGAGAAAAGAGGATGCATTCATTAGTCTTAGATTTAAGCAGAAAGGGAAACAACCTTTGCAATCAGACGGTTTGGCCACCCGAACATGCATGAGTAGGCCGCTTGGGTTCCTTCTCTTTTTAATTATGCTCCAATATATGTGGAGCAGATGGATATGTCATATTTAAAACAAAATGGTCACCAATTTTTCAACAAATTGTGAATAAATCAACAGTACAGGTGAACAAACTTTGTGAGATATCTTATGAGAAAAAGTTGCCTCTTTCTTCACTTATCTGTGAATCAGATCCTGGCCTGTAGATTAGAGCTAAAGCTCTATAGTTACCATGATCATTTAAAACAAAATTAATACATCTTCCCATTTGCATTGTATCAACGACATATATAAGAGGGGGCAACCATGGCACATGCTCCAGGGACGAGTTGTCAGGGGGTGCCTACAAACCACTTTTATGGATTTAGATACACAAGTAAGGACTGTAAAATGAACTATTGCATCGGGTGATGGAAAGCATAGCTAAAGCTTTGGATGCATTAGGCTAAATTAAAATTATATACCTACAACAAATAAACTGATGAGCTAAAGCAAATCATAGTCTATTACCTGATTAAAGAACAGAACTCTCCCGAATAACTGCTTTGCTTCTTCAAGGCCACCTTCCAGATACACGGCACCTGTGCAAAATATGCAGTACATGAGGAGGAATAATGAAAATGTATTTCATTGCCATTTACAATAGTGAGTAGAAAAAAACAGTACATTTCAATGTCAACTTTTAGTAGGTTTCTTTCTTTTTCACATAAATCAACATTATCTGAAAGTCAAGCATGTCACATGTTATAGCCATCACTGAGTTATTAACCATATATCCCTAGGATGGCATGTGATCACTTTCAATAGGTATACTCTTAGAATTTGAGGTTTCCACAATACAGTGTGACCAGTAAGCAATTTTTTTTTAAATTTGTTGCAGATAACGTTGACTTTTTGCATCGCTGGTTATACTAGTAGTTAATTCTTAATTAAGTTTAGCAAAAAATACAGCGTAAACAAAAAAAAGACACCATGAGCAGGAGGACCCATCTTGTAGGTAATCCCCTGCCAATGTTCTGGGCATTATTATCAAGAACGCCATAAATACCATCTTCTTTGGCTTGTACCTGTACTGAAGCTTTAACTGCATGCTATCAGCAGGGCCAGCGTTAGGGGGTGGGCAAACTGGGAAACTGCCCAGGGGCCCCTGGGATCCGGAGCCTTATCCGGCTCCTCCTGGAGTTTGGCGGCCACAACAATAACGCCTCAGGGCCCCTTTCCAATAGAAGCCTGCCCAGGGGAGGTCTGTAAAAATAAAAACATTTTTACTCACCTCTCCTGAGCGTCCAGCAATCCTGCGTCATCTTCTGCCCATTTCTTGCCTTTAGCTGACATCACGCGTCGCCATCCTGGTGACGTCCGGGATGCGTGACGTCAGCCGCAGACCTGAAGAGGGAGCTGGCGCATGCCAAGGAGAGGTAAGGCAAGGTGAATATAACTGTTTGTTATTTTCCCTCACCTCCCCCGGGCCACTGATTAATATACTCTGGGTCTGAAGAGACCCCAGAATATAATAAAAGCACTGAAACAAGCAAGCAAAGCTCAAAAATATTTGTCAAAATGAATTGCGAGCGGTTCGCCTGAAGCGACTTGAGGCACTGGGGAGTATATTATACTGTGTGGGGCCACTGTGGAGCATATTATACTGTGTGGGGCCACTGTGGAGCATATTATACTGGTGGGGACTCTGGGGAGCAGATTATATTGTGTGGGGCCACTATGGAGCATTATACTGTGTGGGGCCACTATGGAGCATTATACTGTGTGGGGCCACTGTGGAGCTTTATGCTGGGGGGGGGGGGCGGGGAGCCTATTATTCTGTGTATGGTCACTGTGGAGCATATTACAATGTGTGGGGCTTCTTGGGAGTATATTATACTCTGTGGGGCATTATATTGGGGGACACTGTGGGAAGCATATTATACTGTGTGGGGGCCAATGTGGAGCATTATACTGTGTGTGGGGCCACTGTGGAGCTTTATGCTGGGGGGAGTGGGGAGCCTATTATTCTGTGTATGGTCACTGTGGAGCATATTACAATGTGTGGGGCTTCTTGGGAGTATATTATACTCTGTGGGGCATTATATTGGGGGACACTGTGTGGAGCATATTATACTGTGTGGGAGCCACTGTGGAGCATTATACTTTGGTGGGGGTGGGCTCTGGGGAGCATATTTTACTATGTGAGGCCACTGTGGGGATCATATTATACTGTGTGGAGCATTATAATGAAGGAGCACTATGGGGAGCATTTTATACTGTGTGGGGCTGCTAGGGAACATCATATACTGTGTGGGGCCATTGTGGAGCATTATAGTGTGTTGGGGCTCTGGGGTGCATATTATACAGTGTAGAGTGTTATATATCATGTGGGGCCACTATGGGGGGCTCAGGGGAGCATTTTATACTGTGGAGGGCACTGTGGAGCTTTAAATACCATGGGGAGCATTACACTGTATGGGGGGGGGGGCTCAAAATTACTGATGGCAGCCCTGTGTGCATCCCATGTCTGCATCACAGCTCACTCACTATAATTTTGCACATACATGTAGCGCTCTGTGTCATTCCTCATACAGTCCTGTGCATGAACCGGCCATGGAGCTATTGGGGCATGCACAGTACAATAGGGGATGATGATACTGGTTAAATACTCAGTAATGCCGGACAGTCAGCACATATGCAAGATTTCAGTGAATGAGCCGTGGTGTAGGCTGTTAGCAGGAAGCTGTTGGGTGGGCCCCCAGAACAAGTTCCTCTGATGGGCCCTAGACCCTTCAGTCTGACACTTGAATAAGAGGGAACAATTATATATAAGGGGGCTCTTATTTATAAGGGAGAAACTATTATAAATAACAATGGGTTACTATATATACATATGTAAAGTGAAAACTGTTAAATATAAGGCGGGCTATTATAAGGGGGAACTATTATATATAAAGTGGTTATTATAAAGGGAATTTATATATACATGGTATTAGGGTGAACTTATTTATAAAGGCGGGCTATTATTTATAAGGGAGGAACTATTTATAATAAGATCTATAAAAAAAGGGGGAACTATTATATATAAAAGGCATCTATTATAAGGGGAGAGCTATTTATAAGAGGGGAACTATTTATAAGGGGGGTATAACTGTTAAGGGGGAATGGTTATCTATAAGGGGGCTATTCGTGATAATGAGAATTATTATTTATAAGGGTAACTATTATTTATGAGGGCTATTAATAAGGGGGAACTATTTACAAGGGAACACTTAGTTTTAAGGGTTGACATACTGATAAGGGGGGACTATTACAGATAAGGGGGACTTATTTAAAGGGGGAACTATTACTGATACAGAGCACTATTTATAAGCAGGGACTATCATTTATAAAGGGAGCTATTATTTATAAGCAGAGACTATTATTTATAAAAAGGCGCTATAACAACTGATGACTGCGTGCAAAAATCTATTATAAAGGTGGTCATTTGAGTTGTGTGTGGGAAAATGGGGATTGTTACTACTGTTTTGGGGGCTAAAGGGCTTGTCACTTGAAGTGCTGAACTGCCTTCTTAGTTCACTCAATATAATGGTGTTGTTGGTACATCAGCATTTGTGGCATATAAATTTGCCAAGGGCCACACTGTCTAAAACCGGCCCTGGTTATCAGGTACAGTAGATCCAGCAGCTAAAGTGTGCGCTACAGGGTCATGTATGTAGCGTCATAGCACCTGGCATAGGTGTGACAACAAGTTGTAAATTTACTCCACTTAATCTTGTGCTCACGCATCACTCAGGCTGCAAACTGAGTATGTAGCACACCCCAACACAGTCCACGCACCCAAGATTCATGCTGCCACCAGCTACTGAATGCCGGATAGTTACCCAGCATACATGCACTCACTGCTCCAGCAGTCAGCAGGCCATACACACTTTAAAAGGCAATGGATCCATAGAGAATACAGGAACTAACATTAAAGTAAACACTTTACTACAAAAAGGTTCTGCGCTTACAAAAAGAGACAAAATAAAAGTGACATACAACAAGCAAACAGTTATAAATTAAAAATTGATAAAGAAAACCTGACAAGTTATAGTCCTTCTGATTCCCTGGTGTTGGGAAGAAAAATGGCCACACCTCAGCTTTGACTGATGCTCTTGTGTGACATCTGGATATGTTATAATGTTATAATGATAGCACTTGTTTCCGGTTTCATAGCTAAACTTTTGGTTCATTGTTTTAATCCTTTGTGGGCCACTGGATGAAAGTCCCATGAATATTAATTTGTTATGGTCCACTTGTATAGGATGGGGCTGTTCAGTTCTGGGATGTTTATCTGTTCCTCCTTTAAAAGATTGGTATAAGCTTGACTGGTTCCATTTCCCAACTTGCCATAAAGTTTTACCTTGACAGTTTGCATGGCTAATACCGAATAACATTTACCATATATACACACACAAATCAACAATAAAATTCCCCTGACCAGTATATACATTTAGGCTAATTACAATGAATTTCTAATAGCAATATATTTCAGCAGGCTGGTGAAAATCCATATTTGTCAGGTGAAAAAAGTAAACTACACAATAATTACCCATTAATGCTTCAAAGCAGTTTGCCATGGCATGACGCAGATCTGACTCTCTACACAGGTCTGGTCCATGTGCGTACAGCATGAAACGATCCAGCTCTAGCTTCTATAAAAACATAGGAGATTGTGAGATTTCTGTCATAACAAACCAAGAAAGAAAACAAAAGAAGAAAAAAAAAACATTAAAAAAAGCAAAGATTCAGTCCCTCATTTATTATGTACGGTATGTAGATAAATATTATGCAGCTTCTCTAATCATCATTGTGTAGTCATTTTGTTAACTGTATGCAGAAATAGCTTATTCCAGGTATAATTAAAACCGATAAATTAATGCTGGGGAGCGTGTAAAAGTACAGAAAAAAAAAAAGTCTGATACAGGTACAGATATTGTACACAATAAATGTTTTTTCCAGGACTATGATACTGATTACCCATCATTAGGATAGGACGTCAATATCAGTTTTCTGGGATCTGAAACTCTGCACTCCTGTTTAGGAGCTGCTTAAAAATACCACCGCATTCAGACAAGTGTTGTGGGCTTTTTAGTGCATACCAAGGACTGGGTTATACACTGTACAGTGGCTGTGCTTGGTCTGTTTCGCTTGAGTAAGATGCAGCATGGTCATGTGACAAATGAACCTGATGTAACTGGCCTGAGAAGAAGAAACGTTGGCTGCCCACTAATCTGATATTAAAGGGAGAATATCACCTCTCAGAGCATATTCAATTGCATTACAAAGCACATTAAAGTGATAAGTATACCTTTGTTATGTATGTCACTTTTGTATATCTGGAGAAAAACAACTTTGTTTTCTGCAAATGAGGCAGTCCGTGTACTGGGGGCAGTCCTTTAGTTCTGGGAGCACTGCTGATGTAGGAAGATCAACTCTCATTGTACTGGGTGATGCCCCCAGGGGCCTGAGTGACAACAAGAGTGCTCCATGGAGCTGAAGAACCACCACCAGTGCATCAACTGCCTAATTTGCATTCAAAGTTGTTTTTTTTAACTAAATCTACAAAAATGACATACATAACAGAAGTATATTGTTTATCACTGTAATGCACGCTTTTACACAGTGGTGGCAGTTGAAAACGCTAGGGAGAGGTGGTAGACTTCCTTTAAGAATGCACCCAAATGGTATGTGATCAATACAATAGTCCTAGAAAACCCCTTTAACTTGACATACTGTAGCAGATGTTAAACTGACATTTAACATACCACTGAAATTAAACTGTATCTATAGACAAACAACTTTTCATAAGTGAATAGATCAGGTGAAAATAAATCAATTAAACAGCCAGCAGGACAATCCTACTCAATCCCTTCCTGCGCCATAGAGCTGGATGTGTGAGGCTGAATACGGAGATAGATATAATGTGAAGAAACAGTCAGACTGAAGATAAGAAGCAAAAGAACAGTTAAATAAGTGGTGAAGGAAACAAATATCCTTAATAAGATGTATTACAAAGTTTCTTATTTTCACCAGTAATATTCATTTATGAAAAGATGTATATAACTGGAGGTATGCATTAAGGGTATATAACTTGTTAAATGTCAAATTAAAGGGATTATGTGGGAAAATAATTTTTTTCACAGTGCATTCAATACACTGTACAAATGTGCTTACTGTATACTGTAGATGGCCCCCTGATGATTACCTTTGCAGAGTACAGCAGGAAGGCAGAGGTCTCCTTCCTAAGCTAAGCCTCCCCTGCTGATGCTCTGATTCTTGGACTTACTCCAATCTATGGACCTGCAGCCGTAGGGGAGTGGAGTTGGTGACACTACTGAGAACTGAAGTGCAACAGGGGAGGCTGATGAGTAAGACTTTTGCTGCCCCAATGATCCCCCACCCCCAGCCAAAGTGTTCTCCAGGTAATCATCAGGCTGCCAAGGACAGTGTTCTACATAGTAAGCATGTTTATACAGTGCAGTCAATGTGTTAAAAAGAAAAAAAAAAAATACCCCTACAAAATCCCTTTAACGTTTACTACATCTGTAACAGTATGGTTTGACATACTGATAAAATTATATTGTACTGGTTTTTGATCACTCTTTTTTGGTAGTGTTATGATTCCACTTAAATATGGCTATAACTCAAAGCTGTATTTTGATCTCTGGGTAGCGTATTTCTCTCTTAGTTCTCTTTACTCATAATGTGCACAGCCTACTCATAGGTATATTGCCAATAGTGGCCGGACTGGAACAATAGGGCTTTGTATCCATCCCAGCAGGGCTCCATTGAATTCATACACAGCCCTGAGTGATCAAAGAAACATGCATTGATCAGTCTGCACTGGTAGATCAGACATGGTTGATAACATTGTATCATTTCACTTGGTCTCCGCTCAATACAAAGAATCTGGACTTGAGTGCGTTAGTCAATCAGACTTGCTGTCGCCGGTGACCTCATTCTGGGAGGTGGCATAAAGGGTATATAAGATGAGGTAAGAGGTCAGTGGGAGGAGATTGTGCTGGGACTACAAGAGAACACTATGAGGAGTTTTTACAGACAGACTACAGGATATTACAGACAGACCACTGTGAAGAGCATGCAGGCTGGATTGTTGTATTAATTCCACATGCTAAGAAGCCTCCACTGGTTATTCACACATGACAGAGCATGTGTGAGTGTTGGATTATAGAGCCACATCAAGGAGATGCGTGGTAAAGTAATGATTTCACTTTTATGCCCTTTTATTTTATGGCACTGTATCTTGTAACTAGTAACTGTTAATGCTTGTATATATCTACATATCTGTTCTGAACTGCATGTGTTAGATGTTAATACCGACCCATTTAGGGGTTAATAAATATATAAAATTTAGAAAGCTTGTCTTGTATTTATCCTGTGAACCCGGCACTCACTGGCGGTGAGTGTGGTTTTTATATGAAAGAAGACTCAGGTGTGAGCCAAAGCGGTGTTGGCGCACTGAGGATCTTTCACAGGTAGTGTCATGGTATAGATTTGATGTGGTTACAAGATATTGAGAGGTAACTTTGTATTTATATCACTGTCCTTCCCCAGCCTTATAAGACTTAAGGGCAACAATAAACACATACCCTAGGCAATTCTCTTGGTACCCTTAGTTCATCAGGGGATTATTTAGTGGGTATAGAAGCACCCATTAACATCTCCCTTAATGCAGGTGTTCCAGGTTAATGGTCTTTATAGTAGCATTGAAAGAACATTCTGTATACATGAAGTGTTTCACAAATATCAGCATACTCCTGATATACAGTTGTGCTAAAAAGTTTACACACCCCAGCAGATGTTTTTTTTTTTTTTTGCCTTTTTTCAGAGAATATGAATGATAAAAACTTTTTCTCCACTCATGGTTAGTGGTTGGTTGAAGCCATTTATTGTCAAACTTCTGTGTTTTCTCTTTTTAAATCATAATGACAACCAAAAACATCAAAATGACCCTGTTCAAAAGTTCACATACCCTGGTGATTTTGGCCTGATAAACCAAACCACGGTCAGGTAGACCAACCAAAATTCCGGCCACAACTACCCAGAAAATTGTTTGGGATACAAAGAAAAACCCACACATAAGATCAGCTGAAATACAGGACTCTCTGAAAACTATTGGTGTGGCTGTTTCAAGATGCACAATAAGGAGGCACTTGAAGAAAAATGGGTTGCATGGTCAAGTTGCCAGAAGAAAGCCATTATTGCGCAAATGCCACAAAGAATCTCGCCTTCAATACGCCAAACAGCACAGAGACAAGCCTCAAAACTTCTGGAACAAGGTAATTTGGATTGATGAGACAAAAATCGAACTTTTTGGCCACCACCATAAACCTTACATTTGGAGAGGTGTCAACAAGGCCTCTGATGAAAGGAACACCATTCCTACTGTAAAGCACGGAGGTGGATCACTCATGATGTGGGGATGTGTGAGCTTCAAAGGCACAGGAAAAAGGTCAAAGTTGAAGGAAAGATGAATGCAGCACATTATCAGGAAATACTGGAGGCAAATTTGTACTCATCAGCCAGGAAGCTGCGCATGGGACGTACTTGGACATTCCAACATGACAACAATCCAAAACACAAGGCCAAGTCGACGTGTCATTGGCTACAGCAGAAGAAAGTGAAGGTTCTGGAGTGGCCATCTCAGTCTCCTGAACTCAATATCATTGAGCCACTCTGGGGAGATCTCAAGCGCGCAGCACATGCAAAATAGCCCAGAAATTTACAGGAACTGGAGACTTTTTGCCAAGAAGAATTGGCAGTTTTACCATCTGAGAAAATAAAGAGCCTCATCCACAAGTACCACAAAAGACTTCAAGCTGTCATTGATGTTAGAGGGGGCAATACACGGTATTAAGAACTGGGGTATGTGAACTTTTGAACAGGGTAATTTTGATGTTTTTGGTTGTCATTATGATTTAAAAAGAGAAAACACAGAAGTTTGACAATAAATGGCTTCAACCAACCACTAACCATGAGTGGAGAAAAAGTTTTTGTGTTATCATTCATATTCTCTGAAAAAAGGCCAAAAAACAAACAAAAAAAAATCTGCCAAAGGTATGTAAACTTTTTAGCACAACTGTATAGGATTCTGTTAACAAGGTTTTTCAAACTAGTCACCAATTTCTAAACTACTTTAACTGGTAACAAGCATTTATGCACAACTACTGTTACTACATGTGATAATATAGCATGCTGAGATACAAAAGTGGAAAATGGGCTTAAAAAAAAAAAAAAAAAAAAATCTAAATCTGAGAAACTTTCATACATTAAGATCCTGTTAAAAGGAAAATCATTTTACCTTGCCCAATAAATTAAACGTATGTAAATATCTCTCCATGACACATCTGAAATTTTTAAGGTGCTAATTTGTTTCACAGTTTCACATTTTAGTGATAACATACTAGGCAATGGAATTCCAGTTTTGACGGAAATATAATTGTGTCATCCACTATTTTGTGAATCTTGGTAATTTCTCCTGTAGTGTGATACTTTTGTCTGCTTAACTTTGGCTATGTCCCCAGGTCCTCTTAAAATTGCTATGTGCACAAAATATGCAATAACCATTAAAGTGTACCTAAACTTTCAAACAACTTCAGATTTTCTGGCAGAATGTGTGTTGTTAATACATTTCTTTAAACACTTGAACAATGAATGTTGGTTACTTTCTGTGAAATCCTGCACTGAATGCACTTTCTGGCCCTTCATTAATTTTCCTTGTCTACTGTTACCAGTAGTACATGGTTTACAGGTGCCGATGACTATATACTGGTGGCTATATACTGGTGGTACAGACATAAAATGCTGCATATAGAAGGCGGAGGTTAGAGGGGGTAAGGGGTGATTTGAAATTGCTGTGTTTCAGGCTTTATACCATGTAGAACAATGGGATGGTTGCTGAGACAGCACCCCATTCCCAAACAATTTCAACTGGTGATGGCTCAGCTTTATTACGACACCAGAACCACTGTTCTAGACCATATAAAGCCTGAGATACAGCTATTTGAAGTGATCCCCCTCCATCCTCATCCTCCCTCTCAGTGGCACCTATACCCAGTGTTTTACTATTTAATACAGAATTGTTTACTCAATCCAAATGCATAACCTTATATTTATCCACATTAAAGTTCATTTGCCCAAGCCTTCGGCTTCCCCAAATCCCTCTGTAATTATCATCTTTTGTGTTGATTACTAAGTTTTATCCGCAAATATTGAAATTATACTTTGTAAGCCCCTGAAAGTTATTAATACATTTATGAAAATGCAGACAGAGGACAAGATGGTGAAAGAGGTCTCTAAGAACACCAGAATTTAATCCTAGTATGACCTACAAGCAGTTCTTGTTACTTTGAATGTCAAAGTGTACGAGACTATGATTAGAAAGAAACTGCAGAAATTAGATCTCTATGGGAAGCGTGCTAAGAGGAAACTTTTGCAATCTTAAAAAATAATAATAAAGGACTAAAAAACTGTTTTTAAGAAGCAACTACCACTACTACACTTACTGGGCCATTATACTGGCTTAATTTATGGCAAAAACAGGTCAGTACAAGAAATTTATCAAACCATCTACATCAGTTTTTTTGGTGGTGATGGATGATAATAAAGCACATCTTTGGTGTATGGCCCTTACTTGCACCATATTTTCCCTTCTGTGCATTGCTCACCGCCTTCTGCAAATGTTGGTGGAGTGGGGAAGGGACACCTAAACCCGGCATGTATTATAACTCACACTCGCATGAGTTGTATAGGAAATCTATGCCAATTCGACATAAATTTCCATCCTAGCGCACAGGTGTCCATCTAGTTTATTAAGAGGCTAGAGTCACCGGATAATTCAGGCACATGTAGTGAAACACTTGAGACACTTTTTGTAAATTGTCAGATAAGGAGGTATAGCTTAGCATGGAAGGAAAAGGGCTTAAAGGGAGTGTCGCCAGTTTAGGGTCACCTGAAACAAATCAGATTTTCTCCTTGTGAATTGGTGCCTCTGTTGGGAAGATATCTTTCTTGTAAATATGCAAATGAGCTTGTTGGAGCAATTAGGGTGATACCATTGCTTCAAAGAGCTCATTTGCATATTGACAAGATTTCTTAACAACAGAAGCACAGATTCACAAGGGAAAAACACTTTGTTTCAGATGACCCTATCCTATGTATCCATGTGGGTTTTTTAATATGCTGGATTCTAGTGAAAAAACATCCTTTAAGATGCAATAAAAGTGTGCCAACATTTGCGCAATGAAGGTCAACTAATATGTGGTGTAGTAAATCTCTCAATGTGCTCTGAATAGACAAAGCAAGGAGACTTACAGTGGGGAAAAAAGTATTTAGTCAGCCACCAAATTGTGCAAGTTCTCCCACTTAAAAAGATGAGAGAGGCCTGTAATTGACATCATAGGTAAATCTCAACTATGAGAGAGAAAATGAGAAAACAAATCCAGAAAATCACATTGTCTGATTTTTTAAGAATTTATTTGCAAATTAAAGTGGAAAATAAATATTTGGTCAACAACAAAAGTCCATCTCTATACTTTGTTATATATCCTTTGGTGGCATGACAGAAGTCAAACGTTTTCTGTAAGTCTTCACAAGGTTGGCGCACACTGTTGCTGGTATGTTGGCCCATTCCTCCATGCAGATCTCTAGAGCAGTGATGTTTTGGGGCTATCACTGGGCAACATGGACTTTCAACTCCCTCCAAAGGTTTTCTATGGGGTTGAGATCTGGAGACTGGCTAGGCCACTCCAGGACCTTGAAATGCTTCTTACGAAGCCACTCCTTCGTTGCCCTGGTGATGTGCTTGGGATCATTGTCATGCTGAAAGACCCAGCCACGTTTCATCTTCAATGCCCTTGCTGATGGAAGGAGGTTTGCACTCAAAATCTCACGATACATGGCCCCATTCATTCTTACATGTACATGGATCAGTCGTCCTGGTCCCTTTGCAGAGAAACAGCCCCAAAGCATGATGTTGCCACCCCCACGCTTTACAGTAGGTATGGTGTTCTTTGGATGCAACTCAGCATTCACTCTCCTCCAAACACGACGAGTTGTGTTTCTACCAAACAGTTCTACTTCGGTTTCATCTGACCATATGACATTCTCCCAATACTCTTCTGGAACAACCAAATGCTTTCTAGCAAACTTCAGATGGACCCGGATATGTACTGGCTTAAGCATGGGGACACGTCTGGCAATGCAGGATCTGAGTCCCTGGCGGCGTAGTGTGTTACTGACACTAGCCTTTGTTACGTTAGTCCCAGCTTTCTGCAGGTCATTCACTAGGTGCCCCCGTGTGGTTCTGGGATTTTTGCTCACCGTTCTTGTGATCATTTTGACCCCATGGGGTGAGATCTTGCGTGGAGCCCCTGATCGAGGGAGATTATCAGTGGTCTTGTATGTCTTCCATTTTCTAATTATTGCTCCCACAGTTGATTTCTTCACACCAAGCTGCTTGCCTATTGCAGATTCAGTTTTCCCACCTGGTGCAGGTTTACATTTTGTTTCTGGTGTCCTTCCACAGCTCTTTGGTCTTCACCATAGTGGAGTTTGGAGTGTGACTGTTTGAGGTTGTGGACATGTATCTTTTATACTGATAACAATGTCAAACAGGTGCCATTACTACAGGTAAATGAGTGGAGGACAGAGGAGCCTCTTAAAGAAGAAGTTACAGGTCTGTGAGAGCCAGAAATCTTGCTTGTTTGTAGGTGACCAAATACTTATTTTCCACCATAATTTGCAAATAAATTCTTAAAATATCAGACAATCTGATTTTCTGGATTTGTTTTCTCATTTTGTCTCTCATAGTTGAGGTCTACCTATGATGTCAATTACAGGCCTCTCTCATCTTTTTAAGTGGGAGAACTTGCACAATTGGTGGCTGACTAAATACTTTTTTCCCCCCACTGTATTTGGCCACAGTACAAGAACACAATATTTCACTAGAAGATCTTAATATGAACAGTAAAATGGTGGAGTAAATGTTATGGATTATGCCTGCTTTGCACCACTACTCCTGAGTAGCTTATCCTTATAGAATCTACTATGAATTCTAGGCGTGCCTGAAGATAAGTTGAGACCAACTGCCAGAAGACTGATACTAGGGCAAAAGTAAATCTACCAACATGACACTGAACTTTAAACATACCAGGAAGTCAACCAAGGAATGGCCGAAAAAGAAAATAAATGGAGAGCTCTTGAATCTTCAATGTAAGGTCACACTTTGGACCTAAATCCAAATGAGATGCATGCATAGCCCATTTCTAATCCCTACAGCAAATACTCCACTAAAATTGCACAGCTGACAAAACCAAAACTCACCATACAAAAGTGAAAGGGTATCTTCACATAGAGTTTTTTGCAGGCTGAAAAAAAAAAAATCTGTTTCAGGAATTAGGAAACTTTTTTGACAATGGGGTTTTCAAGGAGAAATCCACCTGAAGATGGGTCTTTCTTTTTTCCCTTCCAGATAATTGGGGCCTAAAGTTCATTTAGGTGTTTTTATAATTTCTTTATATAAATTAATACTCTTTCCTGCTAAAACCATACTTGGTTACTGTTCCAAGAGATTCAGGAGACTCCCAAAGTTTGGGGAGGTCTCCCAGTAGAACAAACACGTCTCCGGCTCAGATCATTACAGTAGGGAAAATAAGGAAGAGGTTTTTGCGGCAGTATGACAAAACACAAGGACTGTCCTGCAGCTGACTGCTCCGACTGCTCTTATTGATTGTGCTGCCATGAAAAACAAGAAATGATTCCTATGACAGGAATCAGACCACCAAAAGGTGAGAACTATCAGTTACAACTATATAGTTCTGTGGGGTGATCTGTTCTTTTTTCCATTGGTCAGTGTAGGACAAATCCATTAGAGTATGGTACACCTATGAGGCAGGCCGCAAGCGTGCAAACAGGAAAAAGTGAAAGGAAGTGGAGTTTCAGTTACTAGATTGGGTAGAAAGCACTTTAGCTGGGAGTGATTTGTTGTAGTGTACTAAACCATATAGTATTAAATGGGCAGTGTTATTTTTAGGTTACCACATGGCAGAATTATTTGTGTACTATATGACAACCTCTCCAGTGCTATAACACATGCTGAAACACTACCTGACACGTTTTATAGTATGCAATAAACTGTAGTTGCTCTGTTATAGAATAAAGTGTAAAAAACTCAATTATTGAAGAAAACATTTATATTTACAAAGTATAAATACCACATATACATATGTATTAAGAGTCTAAAGAGAAACAGCACATTGAAGCTAGAAAAAGATGTTCTCAAACAGAAGTACAGAACACACGAGACTGGTATCCGCTGGGTTAAACATTCCTTCTACCCAGAATAGAACTAGAAATTTAATGCGATGGAATAGTTCAATGTCGTTGTTAACATTCAGAGTGATAAAATATTTATTGGCATATCTGAAATGTCTTATACTGTAAGATACATTAAATAACTGCCTGTCACAAAGCTCTTTGGGTTACAAAATCGGCACAAATGTACTTTGATCATTTTTCTCCTGTTAAACTCGCTGAAAAAAAAAAAATTAAAAGCTAACATTCTTTCTGTAATAAGAGCATATTCATCTACTTAAAATTTAAAGGTTAAGAAAAAGAAAGTGTTTTAATTGTGTGGTCGTACTTTAATGCCATATTTTTCCATTATCGCTGATTAGATTCTCATCTATAAAATGGCTACAGTTGGTTTAATAATTTTTTCATCAGTAAATTAGCAAAAGAGAGTGTGGCGAGTGGAGGAGCGAAGCAGAGTTCTATACATACAGATTTAGTCTATCCTAACGATTGTGACATTTATAAAGACGCAAATGCCAAAACTTAAAGCTTTTCTGGATTTTATTATCAAATTAAGTAATGAAATTCTATTTAAATAGCCAGAACTGTCATATATTTTTACTGCACAAGTGGTAAAAGGGATAATAAATGGAATATTCAGAGAAGAAAAAAAAAAAAAACCACGGCTCATTCATCATTTTCATTCTGTTTCTTTTACACCAATTATTACTATGCTAAACGATTAAAACACAACTGAGCCTATAGGAGAGATTGCAGAGCTGAAATTGTGATTTTTATTATTATTATTTGGGGTTGTTTCCTTTGTTCATTGTGATGTTTTTTGTTTTATATTAGATTCAATATACTGCTATGAACAAGACTTTTACATAGGACAATTAAATGAGTCACAATTTGTGACACAGGTGGTCACCTGTCAGATATTGCTTTTCAACCATGCTTCAACAGAATTTTTTAAAAAAGAAAAAAACTCATGAAACAGGCCTGGACAGAAATGATGGTACCCTTAACTTAATATTTTGTTGCACAACGTTTTGAGGCAATCACTGCAATCAAACGATTCCTGTAACTGTCAATGAGACTTCTGCACCTCTCAACAGGTATTTTGGCCCACTCTTCATGAGCAAACTGCTCCAGTTGTATCGGGTTTGAAGGTTGCCTTTTCCAGACGGCATGTTTCAGCTCCTTCCAAAGATGCTCAATAGGATTTAGGTCAGGGCTCATAGAAGGCCACTTCAGAATAGTCCAATGTTTTCCTCTTAGTCATTCTTGGGTGTTTTTAGCGATGTGTTTTGGGTCATTATCCTGTCGCAAGACCCATAACCTGTGACTGAGACCAAGCTTTCTGACACTGGGCAGCACATTTCTCTCTAGAATCCCTTGATAGTCTTGAGATTTTATTGTACCCTGTACAGATTCAAGATATCTTGTGCCAGATGCAGCAAAGCAGCCCCAGAACATAAAACCTCCTCCACGTTTCACAGCAGGGACAGTGTTCTTTTCAAGATATGCTTCATTTTTCCATCTGTGAACATAGAGCTGATGTACTTTGCCAAAAATTTTGATTTTTGTCTCATCTGTCCATAGGACATTCTCCCAGAAGCTTTGTGGCTTGTCAACATGTAGTTTGGCAAATTCCAGTCTGTCAGATTCAAGTTATTTCTGTGACCATTGTGGATTTTTCTTTCATTAAATGAGGGGTACCAACAATTTTGTCCACGTGTGTATAACTATCTATAAGAGAATCTGAGATATCACCAGTTCAAAACACAGTCGGGAATTTCAACTTAATATGCATCAGTTCATGAACCATTTTTCTAGGTGGTATAAAACTGGAGAGCACAGCCATTTGATGGGACCATCCCTGGTAAATGCTCAGCTCTGCATATACAAATGAGTACTGACATTCCCTAGCAACAGCTCAGAGGGTAGCTAAGGAGAATATTACAGCCTGTTAAATAATAAATAGGAATTTAGATAGGGTAATAAAAAGAATAAAAAAAAGGGAGTTACACTTTAAAGAGGGCCTCAGAGATGAACTCCGTGCACTGTGATCTTTCCTGGTATGCGCCCCGATTCTGGGAGATATTGGTGCGGTTAGTTTCTGCATCTATATATCTTTCCATTGTCAGAAAGGCAGGCATTGGCGTTCCTAACAGCCCAACGATGATGCTAGGCTTTAAGGCCCACCTTTCTGACAGTGATAGTGATGCCAAAGCTAAAAGCACAAATACAGTGGGGAAAAAAAGTATTTAGTCAGCCACCAATTGTGCAAGTTCTCCCACTTAAAAAGATGAGAGAGGCCTGTAATTGACATCATAGGTAGACCTCAACTATGAGAGACAAAATGAGAAAACAAATCCAGAAAATCAGATTGTCTGATATTTTAAGAATTTATTTGCAAATTATGGTGGAAAATAAGTATTTGGTCACCTACAAACAAGCAAAATTTCACAGACCTGTAACTTCTTCTTTAAGAGGCTCCTCTGTCCTCCACTCATTACCTGTAGTTTTGGCACCTGTTTGACATTGTTATCAGTATAAAAGACACCTGTCCAAAACCTCAAACAGTCACACTCCAAACTCCACTATGGTGAAGACCAAAGAGCTGTGGAAGGAGACCAGAAACAAAATTGTAGACTTGCACCAGGCTGGGAAGACTGAATCTGCAATAGGCAAGCAGCTTGGTGTGAAGAAATCAACTGTGGGAGCAATAATTAGAAAATGGAAGACATACAAGACCACTGATAATCTCACTCGATCAGGGGCTCCACGCAAGATCTCACCCCGTGGGGTCAAAATGATCACAAGAACGGTGAGCAAAAATCCCAGAACCACACAGGGGGACCTAGTGAATGACCTGCAGAAAGTTGGGACTAACGTAACAAAGGCTACCGTCAGTAACACACTACGCTGCCAGGGACTCAGATCCTTCAGTGCCAGACGTGTCCTCCTGCTTAAGCCAGTACATATCCGTGCCCGTCTGACGTTTGCTAGAGAGCATTTGGATGTTCCAGAAGAGTATTGGGAGAATGTCATATGGTCAGATGAAACCTAAGTAGAACTGTTTGGTAGAAACACAACTCGTCGTGTTTGTAGGAGAGTGAATGCTGAATTGCATCCAAAGAACACCATACCTACTGTGAAGCATGGGGGTGGTAACATCATGCTTTGGGGCTGTTTCTCTGCAAAGGGACCAGGACGACTGATCCGTGTACATGAAAGAATGAATGGGGCCATGTATTGTGAGATTTTGAGTGCAAACCTCCTTCCATCAGCAAGGGCATTGAAGATGAAACGTGGCTGGGTCTTTCAGCATGACAATGATCCCAAGCACACCGCCAGGGCAACGAAGGAGTGGCTTTGTAAGAAGCATTTCAAGGTCCTGGAGTGGCCTAGCCAGTCTCCAGATCTCAACCCCATAGAAAACCTTTGGAGGGAGTTGAATGTCCGTGTTGTCCAGCGACAGCCCCAAAACATCACTGCTCTAGAGGAGATCTGTATGGAGGAATGGGCCAACATACCAGCAACAGTGTGTGCCAACCAAGACTTACAGAAAACATTTGACTTCTGTCATTGCCAACAAAGGATATATAACAAAGTATTGAGATGAACTTTTGTTATTGACCAAATAAATAAATAATCCACCATAATTTGCAAATAAATTCTTTAAAAATCAGACTGATTTTCTGGTTTTGTTTTCTCATTTTGTCTCTCATAGTTGAGGTTTACCTATGATGTCAATTACAGGCCAGCCTCATCTTTTTAAGTGGGAGAACTTGCACAATTGGTGGTTGACTAAATACTTTTTTTCCCCCCACTGTATCTCTAGCACCGGGGCACATAACAGGAAAGCTCACAGTGCACAGAATTCAGCGGCTTTCTAGCGCTATGTAATCCTGCACAACTCAAAACATGAAAGGTCCTTCTTTAAAGAGAATTTTGTAAATGCCCAAATATTTCATAGCTAAAACACAGATGTTAGTCTGCATTACAGAAATTAACACAAAAGTGGAATGTGTACACTAACATAAAAAAAACAACAACTGCCAACTATTAAATGTTAAAGGAACACCTAGTGCAAGAGCAATATAGGATACAGGGAATCTATTTGTGGTGTTTAATGAATCCATATGTCATGCAACAGCTCCTCAACCTGATACCAGACATACCACAGCATATCAGTTTCTCTCAGAGATTCCCTTTGAGGCAATTCAGCTTCTCGGGGTCTGACTACACTCTTGTTACAAATGTTTGAAATACCAACTTTGGAGCAGGCAAAGAGCATCTACAAATTGCATTAAAGTGATTGTCCAGGAAAAAAATATCTTTTCTCTGGAGGCCCGGGGAAGGTGAAAAATGAAACAAACAACAAACAAACTGTTCCAGCAGAAGTCCCTGCCACACGTGACCGCTGAGGTGAATCAGTGGCCTTTGTAGCCAAACGAAAGAAACTAGGACATCACAGATGACATATGGATATAGGTCATGGGCTTATATTATATTGATTAACAGTTGATATCACTGATATATTGTCATTTGTTCCCCGATGAACCAAAGTGTTGGGGAAATGTGTCGGGACGTTTGTTTGGTCTTACCGTTCTGTCTCAGAGGATTAGTCGGATGGTATATGGTACCATACCATCCATATTGACTTTTCTAAGCCTCTCTGGATAGTGTCATTAGTGTCTGCAGTTACCTGAGTTTTCGATGGAACTTACAAATCATACAGAGTCTTCCTGGGGACATCGCTCTGTTGAAGTCTGACACTTCAAAACATGTTCATTTATTCTTTTTTTCTGTGGAGAATTGCCCCATTTTGCTTACACCTTGATCTGCAGTTCACTTACAGCAAGGGGGCAGGTAGTTTACTGAGGCTCAGGACTGTGCACAATGCCTCATGCAATTGTCAATGCTTTATATATTCTCATGCTAGCAGTAGCACTATCTGGACAGGTCTTATATATGCAATGTTCTGTGTACTGTATAGTAATCCGCTATCTTTCTGCTAACTCTCTTCTTGACCCCTTACAATCTGGCTTCCGCACTCTGCACTCTACTGAAATGGCCCTCACAAAAGTCTCCAATGATCTCCTGACGGCTAAATCCAAAGGTGACTACTCTTCTTATTCTTCTAGATCTCTCAGCAGCATTTGACACTGTTGACCATCAACTCCTCCTCACTATGCTCCGTTCTGTTGGCCTCACAGACACTGTTCTCTCCTGGTTCTCCTCTGATCTCTCTGACCGCACTTTCTGTGTATCATTT
This sequence comes from Leptodactylus fallax, assembly GCA_947044405.1. Lineage (NCBI taxonomy): Eukaryota > Metazoa > Chordata > Amphibia > Anura > Leptodactylidae > Leptodactylus > Leptodactylus fallax. The sequence goes on along the minus strand of CAMRHE010000050.1, from coordinate 991,505 downwards.
GTGGGCTCTGTTTCTTCCCCTCTTCCCCTTGCCGTTGGGGTTCCTCAGGGCTCGGTCCTAGGTTCCCTGCTCTTCTCCCTCTACACAGCCCCCATTGGACAAACCATCACTAGATTTGGCTTCCGGTACCATCTTTATGCTGATGACACCCAATTATATACGTCATCCCATTACATCTCCCCTGCACTAATACAGAACACCAGTGACTGTCTCTCTGCTGTCTCAAATATCATGTCTTCGCTTTATCTGAAACTGAATATCTCAAAGACTGAACTACTGCTCTTTCCACCATCTAATAGATCTGTCCCTGATATCTCCATTGCAGTCTCTGGCCTTACCATAACTCCTAGGCAGTATGCCCGCTGCCTCGGGGTTTTGTTTGACTCAGACCTTTCCTTCACCCCCTATATCCAATCACTCGCACGCTCATGTCATCTCCACCTCAAAAACATCTCCAGAATCCGCCCTTTCCTTACCACAAATACACTAAAGACACTTATTGTTGCCCTGATTCACTCTCGCCTTGACTACTGTAACTCCTTGCTAATCGGTCTTCCCCTTACTAAACTCCCCCTCTATAATCTATTCTGAATGCGGCGGCCAGGCTCATCTATCAGTCTAGACGCTATAGCGATGCCTCCGGTCTGTGCCGGTCACTACATTGGCTGCCTATTCAATACAGAATACAATATAAACGTATCACCCTCATCCACAAGGCTCTCCATAATGCTGCACCTCCCTACATTTCCTCCCTCATCTCAGTCTATCGCCCAACCCGTACTATCCGTTAACTCAATGACCTAAGACTAACATCCTCTATTATCAGAACCCCCACGCTCGTATACAAGACTTCTCCCGAGTTGCACCACTTCTCTGGAATGCTCTATCCCGGACTATTAGATTAACCACCAATTTCCACAGCTTCAAGCGTAAACTAAAGACATATCTTTTCAGACAGGCCTATCACAACTCCTAACGTAAACCCTTTCATAGTTAGAATCCCTAAAACATACCCTCCTCTGTTCACGCTCCCACATTACCTCACAGGATATGATGCCGTAGCAAACTAACTTTATATATCCAGGCACCATCTGCATGTTAAAGGACATGATTGATGACTGCTCATACAGCTTTATATATGTGTCATAACAGTAACCTCTATTACAGAATTGTCTGACCATTGTAAAAACAATGCTACGTCTGTTGCCGCCCCTGCTACCTCTTGTGTCACCCCCTCTACCTCATAGATTGTAAGCTCTTGCGAGCAGGGCCCTCAGTCCCAGTGTGTGAATTGACTATTTCTTTGTAATGTATCTTTTTTGTCAGTACTTGAACCCTACAAATTGTACAGTGCTGCGGAATATGTTGGCGCTATATAAATAAAATTTATTATTATTATTATTATTATTATTATTATTAATGTCTGTGGTCCTACACAAGTTAATCTTTTTTTCAAGCACATCTCTCCGCTCATCCCTGTTCTGAGTCAGAAGAGTCCTACTTTGCATGTCTTTTTCCTGCTGGTCTGTTCTCACCAACACAGATCTGATAAAAACACCTCACTAGGTCCAGTGAAGAGACCCAGCCAGCCTGCACAAGAGCTCAAAGGAGGTAAGAGCCTTTGCAGAGATAATGTGAAGGAGCTGCTGAACCCGCTCACCTTTTGCATTCCCATCTCAGCACCAAGGACGTATATTGCCTAACAACCACTAGTGAACAGCAGATTTAAAACATAGAAGTCCCCTAGTGGCAGGACTTTCAAAACAGTTTTTAGGCTGGGGCCCCATGTAGCATAAACGCCATAGCAAAAAAAAAAACGCAGCGTTTTACAGTACCTGCAAATTGGAAGGGATTCTGGCTAATCCCATCCACACATTGCAGAAAAATATCCACAGCAGACATGCTGAGATTTCAAAAACCATTGTGATTTTGTAAATCACAGCATGTCAATACTAACAGAAATGCTGGCGTTTTCCATATAGGTATCATTCAGGCAGAAATTCCACAGAGGAAAACTGCGAACTTTCTGTGAAAAGCACTGCAGGAAAAACTGCTACGTTGGGCCTGAGGGTGGAAAACATTGGATTTTTTTAATGAAAGCGATTGGCAATTAAGTTCAAGTTGGCGTATTATATGAATTGAGCATAAACACCATTTAAAGTACAATAATTTGATTTATGGAACATTCAAGCCACAAACATAGCAAACCAAACCATTGAAATTTACTGCTGTCAATCACTGTGTTCCAGCTGCCCAAGCTATAAGTCTGGATTGTATGTGCTTAAAAGTGTCTGCTACTGGACACCATGCAAAACATAAAAATAAAAAAATAACATGCTTAGAGAGAAAAAACATCTGATAACACTATTATAGTAAGTTACCAGTTCTCTCCTCACAATGCTAATGGCAGAATTTTTAATGCAGATTTTAAAACATATCCTGCACCTAAATCTGTTTGAGCACAATCTGAAACTAGTTGGGGTGAGGTGATCAGAAGCAATGTCAGGAAATACTATTTTACTGAAAGAGCAGTTGAGGCTTGGGCAAACTATCCGCAGATGTAACTGCCAAAACATACCTGGCATAAAACACATCTATCATGAAATAAAATTCTAATAATTTCAGGGCAGACTAGATGGACCATCTTTTAGGTCTCGATGTATAAAATCGTTGTCAAATCTGCATCCCGCTGTTTGTAAGCATTTTTCAATAAACTCATTTAAAAAAAATAAAAAATTCTTACAAACAACACATGTACATAGTGTCTTGAGGATGGTACACACACCTCAAATACTGCATGACGGCAGTCAAACAAATATAAATACGACAAAACTAAAGTATATTTACAGTGAATGTATTGCCAAATGTTTTTGTATTTACTGAAACCAGACAGTAAAATAAAATCATTTTTTTCGGTCTTTTTTATTTTCTGATTGAAGATTTTCCTATTCTATTTTCTATTCCATCTTGCCTGAGCTACTCTTCTGTGCTGTTAACAGCTTTTAGTGATATGCTTTAAGCCCTATGTTACAGAAATGCAACTTTTTTTAGTTGCAGATTTTGCTGCGTTTTTTTTTTTTTTTTTGAGCCAAAGCCAGGAGTGAATAGAGCAGAGTAGGTATATTTCCTATATATTTCAGATTCCTTCTGTAGCCATTCTTGTTGTTGGCTCAAAAAACTGCAACAAAAAAGCTGCATTTCCACAACGTGGGAAATCAGCCTTAGGCTAGTTGCAGACGACCATGTGTATTTTGCGGTCAAACTAGTAATTAGTGTTTAGTTTTTGCGGACAGTGTGTCTTTAGCATCAGTGAAGTATGTCCACAAAAATGGACAGTGTGCCACCAGTGTGTGATACTAGTTTGCAGATCTACCAAAAAAAACCACAATAGGCATCTAATGATATCCCTAGCTTGTCCGCGAAAATGGACGGTACACTCATGACACACTGAGTACATCAGTGTGCCGTCCTAGGTTTTTAGTCTCCCATAAGCTTCTATGGGCGAGTTCGTTCTGCAAACACTGAACAGAATAGGATATTCTGTTTTTATATTATGCGGAATGGACTCTCTGCCCGCACACTGATCAGTGCAAATCACGGTTGTGTGCATGTGCACATAGAAATGAATGGGTCAGTGTGCTATCCAGGAAAAACACAGATAGCACACTGATCTCGCCCACGGTTGTCTGCAAGGGGCCTTAGAGCATTTTCTTGGCCGCAGTCAGCAATAGTGTAGAGCTGACTCATTGGGATCTATGGGAGAGTTTTCTAGACATGCTCTTTGCAGGAATAAGGAGTAAATAAGCTGTGACAAAATTATTTTAAAAAGATAAAAAAAAACAGGTTTAAAAGATGGGTCATTTTCTTGTGACACGTTATGTAAACCGTTAAAAAAACAAACAAAACAAAAGGCACAAAATAAAAATGGAGTTTTGCTCATTAGCACCTTCCATTAGGAAAGTGAAGTGGGTCTATCTGCCATCCAATTAATGGCTATAGCCTTACAGACAAAAAACAGAGCTTCACGAACAAAAGAATATTACTCATGATGTGCCCAGGTATCTTCCAGGAAGAACCCAAGGAAGCAAACTTCAAGGTATAGAGCGAAAGGTTGGTCATGAACAGAAGTCAGTAGGGTCACGACCTCAGACCAAAAAAGAGGAGACTTGGAAACATTGCTAAATAAGATGTTTAAAGTCGCCTCTGTCTGCTGACCATCTATGGCAATGTTTTATCTGACTTGATCTGCCCATATTTATTAAAAAAAAAAAAAAATAATAATAATTTATAGTCACAAGATAGCACTCATGTACAATAAAGAGTAGAATTAATTTATTATTCACTGCTGGCAAAAATACCCCTGGACGAAGGCGTAGCCAAAATGTGCCTTGGGCGTAGTGTCAGCTGGCAGAGGTCTACACTCCAGTTACACTTGCACATGGGTGAATAACATCGTCTCTAGGACTAGATGGAGTTTTCCATCACTGAAATGATTTCTTTGTACTGTTTACAATGGTTCCTCATTTGAATGTAACTAACTAGCAGCTATGGGGTGACACTACTATGTGTTTACATAGATTTATTTGGAGTTGTTAAACTCACACCCCTTTAACTATGTTATATTTGGCTTTGTTCCTGATATTTTGAGCATGCACTCTGACACTTATGCTAGATTCCAAAACTTTTGTATTAAACAGGTATACATTACAGTTGCTCAACTATATTAATAGGTATTGAAGAACCACGATTACATGTGCAATATCTATATAAATTGATACATCTTTTTAGCTCTACTGTATGTCTGACATGGGTTAGTTTTGTTTGTTTCAACTTTATTATGTACTTGTATGTATGTATGTATGTATGCATATGTATTTAACTGTATTTAATAAATTTAAATATTTTTATGATATCTCTTTGCACCGTGTCATGAATATGCTTTTTCGGGTGTTTGTCAAAATTAATAGATGTGACCCCCTGTGTGTTTTACCAGAGGGGGAGGCAATCAAGTCCTTCCACTTAGTTTCAAACAGAAGAGGGATATGGAAAGTATAACAGAATGCAAGTGGGAGAACATAGTGGACACTAAACCTCTAGGATCCTGAGACTTAAGAAAACCAATGAATGGATAGGTCAATGTAAGAAGATAGCAAGGGTTAAACAGAGGTAAGGGCATGATGTAGCTGAATGCAACAGAAGATGTCTTGTGAGGATATCTGATAATGTCCCTGCAGATCCCCAGTATACATGAGTGACCCATCATTTCCATGGATCACATTTGAGTGTATTAATCTCATTGGGAAGTCATGTATTTGGAATCTGGCAATCAGTATAAATTTGATAATCCAGGGTTCAACTTCTATAGAGAAATACGGAAAGCAAACCATTTACCAGGACACAGGCCCATGGGTTTTTGTATAGTAGAGAGACCCATTTCATGAATCGGTATCTGAAGTGATGGAGGACCATCAGGAGGTAGTCTATGCCACAGAATCAAAGGCTTTAGTAATGTCAAGTGAGGTGAAGGCCAAATCAGTCTGTTCCCACCAACCTAGCTGAGAAACCACATGGTCTGGATAATTATTATTTGAAGTCAACTTCAGCGCTCATGCGAGTGTACAGTGCTGCTCACGGACAGTGTGAGAGGTGGGAGTGCTGATCTGTTGTATCACTGTGAGAGCATTACACATGGGTTTTTAGACCAAGGACCTATGTATTGAACTACTCTAAATCCCCTGAAGAGTTCTGTAATAGGATAAAAAGTGTCAGGATATTGGGATATCTAGGGACTAATAGTTTCTTCAGTATAGGGATAGTATTTGGGTACTGCCCTTGTAAGGGTGGGATATATTTCTCTGTGCGAGTAGGATACAGATTAGGGCTTAACAGAGATAGTTTTCATCATCTCATGGCCATGATAGGATCATGGTCCATTTGACTAACTGACATACTGAGTACTGAGATTTTGCCCGTCCTTGATGGTCTACTTGTATCTTGGTAAGACCTTTCTATAATGTTGTGCAACTGAGGGTGATTTTTTGTTATATGATAATCACTACTTGTTGATGGACCAGTTTATTAAAAACTATTTATTTTGAGCTAAGTTTTATTTATTTGATTCATTTATCTTGTTCTGTCAGCTCAGAACCAATTCAACCACATTTCTTTTCATTAGGGTACCTAGGCCCCACACACTCTAAGTTAAGAACTGTGAATATGCCATAGAAGTCATCAGCATAGCAATAATGTCAGGAGACACCCATTAGTAACTACATAAAGATGAGCCTAACCATCACCCTTCAGTGTAGAAGTAGTGGCCTGTAAGACCTGCTAACTTCTAACCCACTGCAAAGGAGAATCAGACATATATAACAACTCATTATAACAAAACGCTAACATTGTTAACAAGTTGCTTAACGGGGAAAGCATTGCATGGAAGATAAGGAATTGGAAATCTGGTAAATAACACTTCACTAGAGTGTAGGAAGCTTGATGTTGAAGAAATATGGGACGATGAACACTGTGGTGCTTTCTCACACCCAGTCATATAACCAAATGTAGGACAGTATCCTTGTCTTTGCAGTTAAGGATGTGAGGGAAAACTAGTTTTTTTTTAACCATCTCTCCACAAATACATCCAGGCACTGTCCCTTGGCCTTTTCCAAAATACCCACTATGTTGAGGTTATTCCATCTCAGTATCAAAAGGCAGACAAATGGAGAATCACCTAAGAGTCCACCTTCTACTTGAGCTCTCTCAGGGTATTAGGTAGCACAGTGGTATAGTCATCTAAGGCAGTGATGCATTCCTTTGCATTAGAGATCCGGTTTCTAAAAATCTGGAAGTCCTCTCATAGTAGGCCGACATCTACCTTCATTTCATCAATTTTTTTTGGTGAGTGAGACATGAATGTCCATGATGGCAGAAAGCAGTTGTTGGAAGACGTATCTTAGTGTGGGCTCGGGATCCTCTGTTGAGTTTTTGGAGGCTGCAGGAGTAGTGCAAGGTTGCCCTGAGGCAGTAGGATGAACTGCATCTTCACTGCAGGCACTATCTTGGCCCAATCCCCAGACAAATTCTTTCAACGTCATCAGCCAAGGTAGCATAGCCCATATTGCAGCCAGCAGGTCAACTATGTCTTCAGAAGTGGTAGGGAATTGAGAATTATCCTCTACAAAATGATATTATCAGGATCCAGGCCATGGTGGTTGGGGACCTCTGCATTAGACAATACCTTGCCTGATGCCAAATTCCTGTGAACTTATTTTTTCATCTTTATTTGCTTCAGGTTTGAGAGCAGGTCACAAAAGCTTAAAAATGTGTAGGTGTGTCACTACTTCACTAAGGTGCATGTATGCTTCTGTCAAATTAAAGTACTTTAGAAAATGTTGTGCATTTGCTTATTTTTGCTGTTTTGTTAAGTTACAGTTTGACCTTTTGAAGGAAAATATAAAAACACTTGTCAATACTGTAACCCATAATGAGCAGCTGTTATTTGTGAGCTAAAGACTTGTGCAGCATTGGGAAGGTATATAGACGGGAAGTGGAGCACTGTAATTGAATGCTGTCTAATGCATGAGTGCAGATGCTTTTTGTTTTTTTATGTAGAGTTCACACTACCAAAATCTATATTATTACTCTGCTGAAAGATTAGGGGTGTGAGCCATCAATCTGAATTTTAATCCGTGTTCTCCTGTCAGAAAGTTTAGTGGCGTACACCTGTTTCTTTTATTACATTTTATGTCATAGAAGAGCTTTTCATATTTGTATAAAGCCATAGCAATAGTTGAATGAAACAGGATTCATTACTTTTTTACTTTTCAAAATTATAAATATGCAAAAATATACCATAACTCACATAGTCCCTGAGAAATATTCTACCTGTAAATGGTGCTATTGAACTATTGTTGTATATAAGCTCAGCAACAATGTGTTATTAGAACAGTAATATGGTAGACATTGATGAAAGCTTCCCGAGTTAACATGACCTTAGGAAAACATTCATAAAAGGAGCAGACAGTGTAAGGCTCTGATCATACCATCATAAGCCCTTATTCACTTATCAGCTTTCAGCATATGTATCATATCCATTTTTATAACAGACTGCATACACACCCATTGATTTTAATGGGCATATGCAGGAGTTCCAAGCTTTTTCCATGAACCAATGGTTCATGGAAGAATAACAAGAAACTTGCAGAGATTGACTTTATGATGACCAGAGTAGAGACTCTTCTGCACATTTTTTTTTTTCTTTAGTATGGGAACCTGGCAAATTTATTAGAAGTCTATGTGACCATTTACATATTGAATCTATTATAATGGTTTTGGTAATAATGGAAGCCATAACCCAAGGGTAAACGGTGTTTTACATTAACATAATTATATTCTGCAGACTGAACTAATATGTTGGTATTGAATATATATTAGACTGAATTAGCCACAAAACAAATTGGTAGCCATTAAACTTTTCTACTTCCATTTGTAGATCATTGACAGGCTGCACTCTCCAAAGTCCTACATATGTATTATTGAAATGCTCTCAAAGTGAGACATCTATTTGATGTGTGTGAGCTGTAAAATTCAACAATCATACTGCCACTGCTAAAGAAATCCGTGGTTAGCCACAACCTCCTCTAGTAGTAGCTCACTGTAAAGGCTTCTGAAAGCCCAAGAAGCTTCACTGAGCTGAGTTTCAATAAGGGACTGTCATGGTGAAACAATTATTTTAAAAAGGCCACAGATCTCACATAACTGTAGGCCAGAGACGTATCCTACCTGACTCCGTTATAACCATACATGCATAGCTTAAACAAAAGTTTAGTTTGTACTGTAAGGTTTAGAGGGCTACTTCTAGACATCTTTGGAGATGCTCATCTCCTACAGGAGTAAATGGCTGGGAAGGTTGAACATCAACTAGCATATTATCCTTGATCCCTGACAGCTGACAGGACACACCAATGCTTGCACCACAGTCAATAGGTTTGGGATAGACAATAGTTCAGATACAGGCCTGGGACAGAACACAGCAGAGAAATTCTTCCCTGGAAGTCAGATCTGGTTACAGATAACAGTTCTCAGCCTGGGGATATGTTGAGAGGACATATACTTGAACCTGGGGGATGCAATGCAGATAAGTAAAGGCATCATCATAGATCCCTATGATATTGTTCTTTTGGGTTATTGGATCCATAGTAAACATAGTTTACTATAGTGTCCTGTTCAGCAAGCTGGGGAAGGGGGGATACAGGAAGTGAGAAGAAGAGACAGCAGGCAAAATTTTGCCCTGGATTCCAATGTATTCAATGGGAGACAGAAATGGAAACAGCACGCTGAAAAAATAAACACATTGCTCAATCTTGCTGCTGATACAATGGCTGATTCGGCCACAGAACCCATGGCATCAACCGCTCCGTTGATTAGACCCATTAATGTGAGACTATTCAGCAAGAGAAAGCCAAAAGGGGCGGTAAGTGGAGAGGAATTTGAAGCCGAAGTCTGCCTCAAATTCCTATTTCCTTTCCTTTGTTCCGCCATGTAAACTTAATCTTCAAGGGAATGTATAGTCAGAAAATTATCTATTTATTTTAATCAAGTTTTACATTAAACATTTTTTTTTTATTTTGTGGTAAGGTTGTTTTTTAAATTTTTTTCCATATTATCTAAATTTAAAAAGATTGTAAAATTCCTGCAGTTCTAACTTTGTCTACTAGGCCATATAATATACTGAGACTTCCTGTTTTCTGCAGATTTCATTGTAGCATCCAAATTACTTATCATAACACTGATGATAAAAGCTATCATGTATATGCATATATGTCAATAAGACACACAATCCACCAGTCATAATAGGTGATTTCACAGCTTATCTACTCCCCGTGCTACACAATGTCGTCTACCCATGTTACAGAGCATGCGTAGAAAACTCTCCCATACAAGTGAATAGGGTCTTGTCCAGACCCTTGCCAATATGGCCCATGCTCATTCTATAGGAAACAGAAAGTCACAGAATCAGCAGAGGAGCTCCTATTAACAGATGGCAACAACTTGAATTGGTGGAGGTGGTGAAAGTTCCACTTTCAGTAGGAAGGTACAGTCAATTAAAAGACCTCTTGACTCCGACATAACCTACAGTGCTGGCCAAAAGTATTGGCACCCCTGCAATTCTGTCAGATAATACTCAATTTCTTCCAGAAAATGATTGCAATCACAAATGCTTTGGTAATAATATCTTCATTTAATTTGTCTTCAATGGAAAACCACAAAAAGAATTGTCAAAAAGCCAAATTGGATATAATTCCACACCAAACATAAAAAAGGGGGTGGATAAAAGTATTGGCACCCTTTGAAAAATCATGTGCTGCTTCTCTAATTTGTGTAATTAACAGCACCTGTTACTTACCTGTGGCACATAACAGGTGGCGGCAATAACTAAATCATACTTGCAGCCAGTTGAAATGGATTAAAGTTGACTCAACCTCTGTCCTGTGTCCTTGTGTGTACCACATTGAGCATGGAGAAAAGAAAGAAGACCAAAGAACTGTCTGAGGACTTGAGAAGCAAAACTGTGAGGAAGCATGAGCAATCTCAAGGCTACAAGTCCATCTCCAAAGACCTGAATGTTCCTGTGTCTACCGTGCGCAGTGTCATCAAGAAGTTTAAAGCCCATGGCACTGTGGCTAACCTCCCTAGATGTGGACGGAAAAGAAAAATTGACGAGAGATTTCAACGAAAGATTGTGCGGATGGTGGCTAAAGAACCTCGACTAACATCCAAACAAGTTCTAGGTGCCCTGCAGTCCGAGGGTACAACAGTGTCAACCTGTACTATCCGTCGGCGTCTGAATGAAAAGGGACTCTATGGTAGGATACCCAGGAAGACCCCACTTCTGACCCAGAGACATAAAAAAGCCAGGCTGGAGTTTGCCAAAACTTACCTGAGAAAGCCAAAAACTTTTTGGAAGTATGTTCTCTGGTCAGATGAGACAAAAGTAGAGCTTTTTGGGAAAAGGCATCAACATAGAGTTTACAGGAAAAAAAAAAGAGGCCTTCAAAGAAAAGAACACGGTCCCTAGAGTCAAACATGGCGGAGGTTCCCTGATGCTTTGGGGTTGCTTTGCTGCCTCTGGCACTGGACTGCTTGACCGTGTGCATGGCATTATGAAGTCTGAAGACTACCAACAAATTTTGCAGCATAATGTAGGGCCCAGGGTGAGAAAGCTGGGTCTCCCTCAGAGGTCATGGGTCTTCTAGCAGGACAATGACCCAAAACACACTTCAAAAAGCACTAGAAAATGGTTTGAGAGAAAGCACTGGAGACTTCTAAAGTGGCCAGCAATGAGTCCAGACCTGAATCCCATAGAACACCTGTGGAGAGATCTCAAAATGGCAGTTTGGAGAAGGCACCCTTCAAATCTCAGGGACCTGGAGAAATTTGCCAAAGAAGAATGGTCTAAAATTCCAGCTGAGCATTGTAAGAAACTCATTGATGGTTACCGGAAGCGGTTGTTCGCAGTTATTTTGTCTAAAGGTTGTGCTACCAAGTATTAGGCTGAGGGTGCCAATACTTTTGTCCGGCCCATTTTTGTAGTTTTGTGTAAAATGATCAATGATTTGACTTTTTTTTTCATTCTCTTTTGTGTTTTTTCATTGCAAGCAAAATAAATGAAGATATTGTTACCAAAGCATTTGTGATTGCAATCATTTTCTGGAAGAAATTGAGTATTATCTGACAGAATTGCAGGGGTGCCAATACTTTTGGCCAGCACTGTATACAGGTGATGCAGTTGCATACCTAATTAGGACACAAATAACCTAGTAAGTAAAACAAATACAAAAATTAGAAAATTAAACTAAAAATCTGCATATACAAATATGAATCAAGTAAGAAGAAAACCGTAAAATCTAATAATGCAATATAATGTCCTGTCTTACAGCTCTAAAGGGACTCTAGTACCCAGTAAACATCCAGTAAATTTAACGGTTCATTAGCTTTCTTACATGATCCCCTCCTCTAATGGGTCACTTGGGTCAAAGAGCATATCTTTTATGCTATGACTAAAGGTTTACCAAAAATATGCTCATCATCATGTCTTGTTTGGATATTATATAACCGAAAAAGGTAATTCCCTTCCATTGCTGCCCCCTCTGTAATCTATATGTTGCAGCAAAGTGAAGGTAAAAAATGTTTGAAAGCATATAAAGGCGTATGCAAATTAACCTAAGTAGTTACATAGAGCAGCTTCAGCCTAGTCACACTGTCTGCTTACTAATCACGCGTCCTGGTCGTGATTGCCATTGCCCTCGTGACGTCAGGGAGTGAGGGGACTGTTTTACACATGGCTAGGTGTTGCCACGCAAGAGGTATGACTTAAGATGCAACATTTTGCACCAAAAATGCGACAAAACATTGGCTTTTTAAAAAATTTTTTTCCAGCAGTAGACACTTTGATAGATCTGGTTTCAGTATAAAAGACTTTGTCTTTGTTTGTATATCTTTCCTTTTGACAATATTAGTATATAAAGCCCAATGTGTGTTATATGCACTCTTAGCACATACGGGCCACGCAGATAGAAGAGATCATCCAATAACATCTTTAATCAACTTGCCAGCCCTGCAGGAACCCAATAGTTGCTGCTGGTATCCATACTTACAAGTGGCTGCCTCCAGCCAGCCAACAAGCACCAAAAGCCTGATAAAGAAATAAAATGCAGTTTTTTGCTAATGTATATTATAAAAGCCATGGTTTTGTATGCATAACTGAATAGGCAATATTCTCTCACTTTAGCATCTGTGGTGCTTAGCTTTAGAATTCCTTTGCTGCATTGCTTTAGCAGAAAGCATCTCCACTGCAACGTAGACTAATCTATTTTGAAATAGAAACTGGGGATATTAAATATCAGGGATGGTGAATGTTGCATTTCCAGAGGTAAATAGTGTTGAATGTTACAATGAGGTAGCAGCTGTTATGCAGACTACATAATGGAATATGGAGAGCAGAATAAAAGCAATAGGAAAGACTGGCAGTGAAAGCCAAGCATTTAAAATGAATTTTTTTAAAGATATAACAACAATTTAAGCCTTTCTTACCTTAGCCAACATTGCAAGATGCTGATTTTGAACAATAGCTGTCCGATAAGTAGCCAACCCTCCTTCTTCAAGATTGGGAAAGAGAAAGTACAGGTGGACGCTGTAGCAAAAGCAAACAAAGAAAAATGAAAACTAGAAGAAAAAGAAAAGCAGAATGCAATCATAATCAAATTGCTTTGTCATCAAGATCAATGGGAATTAGTATTCATATGTGTCACTGAAATACACAGATTGCAGCAAGATATTATTCATTATTAATCCATTATTTCAACTGCACTGTACTTAAACACATGGATTGGAGCCAGTTGTCATGAGCCTGACATGTAGATCAATGCCTTATATCTGAAGCATAAAACCCAAGTAGTGTCAAAAGCTTTTCTTTGCAAGATTTTGCTCTAAGACCAGCTTCATAGCTTGCAAAACTCTTATTTTATCTCCAATTTTATATAACAATCACTACACTAACATATGCACACATTTTATTTATATAATACACATGCATGATATATGCATACACACATATAGACCCCAATTCTCTGCCCTCATTTACTGATGCTATCAAGATCTCTCCCTCTATAAGTATGTAACTACATTCAGTATATAAAGAAAATTCAATTTCACCAGCACTTTGCAAAAGGATGGTAACTTCTTTATTGGAAGTAGCAAACATCAGATCTTAATCATCCTACTATTGTAGGGGTATGTTTAAGATCTGATATTTATGTAAAACCAACAGACCATAACAACCTATTACTATTTCATTGTAATCACCCAAGAAAGATGGTTGAATCATTGCCAGAGAGTCAACTGTTACGTGTGAGACGTATAGTTAGTGGTGAGATCAAGGTTAATTCAAGGAATGATGAAATGTGTCTCAAATACCATAATCGGGGTTAGCGATAAACGACGGATACAGGAAGTGGACAGAAATAGCCTTTTCTAACAAAAACAGAGGACTAGGGAAACTCATAATCCATTTGCTTCCACGTATACACACTTGAGTGGGAACAGTAGAGAAATTCTGTACAAACTGTGGACAGTGGTGCGGCAAGGTTGCCCAAGTTTTTCTGAATCGGTTAGGCCCCCTTGTTGTCTTTTAGGAAGGATCGTAACCTAAAAGATGTGTCGGTCAAAGCAAATATGGGACCCAGTAGAATATTTAAACAACTGTTACTGGGACCTTTAACCCGATGAAACTTTCCATGTTTAAATTGTTCTAACTGTTCAAAAATGATGAGAGGAGATATCTTCTGTACATCCACGAATCGGCCAAGAATATAAGATCAGGGAAAGATTACGTGTACATCGAGTTATGCGGTCTACATGTTGCAATGTCCATGTAACTTAATCTATGTTGGTGAAACCACATTGGAGGTTAGAACTCTCATGAATTTGCATAAGAGTACAATTCGCAAAAAAAAGGAGTAGAATTACCCATACATTGTCATTTTGTTTAACATAAACATACAGAGAAGGAACTCCGTTTTCGTGTGTTGGAACACATCCCACAAAAACGAAGGGGTGGTGACAGACAACGCGAATTAAAATGGACAAAACTAAAAAGGATTTATTTCTTAACTACCTTAGAACCAATGGGGTTGAATGTTAATTTTAAAATGCGGACCATATGCAGATGGCCCATCAGTAGGGAACTAGAGATTGGGAGTTACAACCGTCTAGGTAGCCATTTTATTATATAATAAAATATTTTTAAAAAAATTACAATGAGAAAATTATATTGTATTTTTTAATTTTTTATTTTCTTTCTTTCTAGATTTGGGTCTCATGTTGTCCTAATATGATGTATGCAGCGGTATGTGTTTTCCGTTCCTGAAGGATGGTGTAAAAAGTTCTCTCGCTTTATGCAGAATGCGTTGCTTCGTTTTTGATGATGTGCAATAAAACTTTACACATTGAAATAAAGTTTTGTAGTGACATGTGTTTGGACAGACCTAGACTATGTCATATCACTTTAAAATGGAGATTTTCCCTATATTAGATGGGAAGACTATTCCTTTTGAATCTGAGAGCGGCTTATGATATTACATAATATTATGATATATTAAATTATTTATCCATCCTGAAGTGTATATTGACTTAGTATGGTGTATGACATTTCACTTTATTATATTAAATATGTGCTATTTTAGAACATATAACATTGATGTATTACACATTTTTCGCAGTAATGGTTATACTGGCCATATTTATCTATGTTTATATTGAATGTGGCTATTTTGCACACCATTGTTTGTGGGGTAAATTAATTCATACAGTGATACGGCTTATAATGTCTGTAGCATCCTGTTGCTAAGCAACGACACACGGCGTACGCAGAGGACCCACAGACATACTGAGGACACAGACAGTGATTTGGCTGATGATATAACTAGTTGCGCCTTGCTGCTTAGCAACGATGCCAGATGTATGTGTGCATGCACACTGGTGCCTCACACATGTTGGGGATCGAAACACTGAGTACATTGTGTGGTATGTACAGTACAGACCAAAAGTTTGGACACATCTTCTCATTTCAAGAGTTTTCTGTATTTTCATGACTATAAAAATTGTAGATTCACACTGAAGGCATCAAAACTATGAATTAACACATGTGGATTTATATACTTAACAAAAAAGTGTGAAACAACTGAAAATACAGTCATATGAAAAAGTTTGGGCACCCCTATTAATCTTAATCATTTTTAGTTCTAAATATTTGGGTGTTTGCAACAGCCATTTCAATTTGATATATCTAATAACTGATGGACACAGTAATATTTCAGGATTGAAATGAGGTTTATTGTACTAACAGAAAATGTGCAATATGCATTAAACCAAAATTTGACCGGTGCAAAAATTTGGGTACCCTTATCATTTTATTGATTTGAATACTCCTAACTACTTTTTACTGACTTACTGAAGCACAAAATTGGTTTTGTAACCTCACTGAGCTTTGAACTTCATAGCCAGGTGTATCCAATCATGAGAAAAGGTATTTAAGGTGGCCAATTGCAAGTTGTTCTCCTATTTGAATCTCCTCTGAAGAGTGGCATCATGGGCTCCTCAAAACAACTCTCTCTCTGAAAACAAAGATTGTTCAACATAGTTGTTCAGGGGAAGGATACAAAAAGTTGTCTCAGAGATTTAACCTGTCAGTTTCCACTGTGAGGAACATAGTAAGGAAATGGAAGACCACAGGGACAGTTCTTGTTAAGCCCAGAAGTGGCAGGCCAAGAAAAATATCAGAAAGGCAGAGAAGAAGAATGGTGAGAACAGTCAAGGACAATCCACAGACCACCTCCAAAGAGCTGCAGCATCATCTTGCTGCAGATGGTGTCACTGTGCATCGGTCAACAATACAGCACACTTTGCACAAGGAGAAGCTGTATGGGAGAGTGATGCGAAAGAAGCCGTTTCTGAAAGCACGCCACAAACAGAGTCGCCTGAGTTATGCAAAAACACATTTGGACAAGCCAGCTTCATTTTGGAAGCAGGTCCTGTGGACTGATGAAACAAAGATTGAGTTGTTTGGTCATACAAAAAGGCGTTATGCATGGCGTCAAAAAAACACAGCATTCCAAGAAAAACACTTGCTACCCACTGTAAAATTTGGTGGAGGTTCCATCATGCTTTGGGGCTGTGTGGCCAATGCCGGCACCGGGAATCTTGTTAAAGTTGAGGGTCGCATGGATTCAACTTAGTATCAGCAGATTCTTGAGAATAATGTACAAGAATCAGTGACGAATTTGAAGTTACGCCGGGGATGGATATTTCAGCAAGACAATGATCCAAAACACAGCTCCAAATCTACTCAGGCATTCATGCAGAGGAACAATTACAATGTTCTGGAATGGCCATCCCAGTCCCCAGACCTGAATATCATTGAACATCTGTGGGATAATTTGAAGCGGGCTGTCCATGCTCGGCGACCATCAAACTTAACTGAACTGGAATTGTTTTGTAAAAAGGAATGGTCAAAAATACCTTCATCCAGGATCCAGGAACTGATTAAAAGCTACAGGAAGCGACTAGAGGCTGTTATTTTTGCAAAAGGAGGATCTACTAAATATTAATGTCACTTTTCTGTTGAGGTGCCCATACTTTTGCACCGGTCAAATTTTGGTTTAATGCATATTGCACATTTTCTGTTAGTACAATAAACCTCATTTCAATTCTGAAATATTACTGTGTCCATCAGTTATTAGATATATCAAATTGAAATGGCTGTTGCAAACACCCAAATATTTAGAACTAAAAATGATTAAGATTAATAGGGGTGCCCAAACTTTTTCATATGACTGTATGTCTTATATTCTAGGTTCTTCAAAGTAGCCACCTTTTACTTTGATTACTGCTTTGCACACTCTTGGCAGTCTCTTGATGAGCTTCAAGAGGTAGTCACCTGAAATGGTCTTCCAACAGTCTTGAAGGAGTTCCCAGAGATGCTTAGCACTTGTTGGCCCTTTTGCCTTCACTCTGCGGTCCAGCTCACCCCAAACCATCTCGACTGGGTTCAGGTCTGGTGACTGTGGAGGCCAGGTCATCTGGCGTAGCACCCCATCACTCTCCTTCTTGGTCAAATAGCCCTTACACAGTCTGGAGGTGTGTTTGGGGTCATTGTCCTGTTGAAAAATAAATGATGGTCCAACTAAACGCAAACCGGATGGAATAACATGCCGCTGCAAGATGCTGTGGTAACCATGCTGGTTCAGTAGTCCTTCAATTTTGAATAAATCCCCAACGGTGTCACCAGCAAAGCACCCCCACACCATCACACCTCCTTCTCCATGCTTCACGGTGGGAACCAGGCATGTAGAGTCCATTCGTTCACCTTTTCTGCGTCGCACAAAGACACGGTGGTTGGAACCAAAGATCTCAAATTTGGACTCATCAGACCAAAGCACAGATTTCCACAGGTCTAATGTCCATTCCTTGTGTTCTTTAGCCCAAACAAGTCTCTTCTGCTTGTTGCCTGTCGTTAGCAGTGGTTTCCTAGCAGCTATTTTACCATGAAGGCCTGCTGCACACAGTCTCCTCTTAACAGTTGTTGTAGAGATGTGTCTGCTGCTAGAACTCTGTGTGGCATTGACCTGGTCTCTAATCTGAGCTGCTGTTAACCTGCGATTTCTGAGGCTGGTGACTCGGATGAACTTATCCTCCGCAGCAGAGGTGACTCTTGGTCTTCCTTTCCTGGGGCGGTCCTCATGTGAGCCAGTTTCTTTGTAGCGCTTGATGGTTTTGACCACTGCACTTGGGGACACTTTCAAAGTTTTCCCAATTTTTCGGACTGACCTTCATTTCTTAAAGTAATGATGGCCACTCGTTTTTCTTTACCTAGCTGCTTTTTTCTTGCCATAATACAAATTCTAACACTCCATTCAGTAGGACTATCAGCTGTGTATCCATCTGACTTCTGAACGACACAACTGATGGTCCCAACCCCATTTATAAGGCAAGAAATCCCACTTATTAAACCTGACAGGGCACACCTGTGAAGTGAAAACCATTTCAGGTGACTACCTCTTAAAGCTCATCAAGAGAATGTCAAGAATGTGCAAAGCAGCAATCAAAGCAAAAGGTGGCTACTTTGAAGAACCTAGAATATAAGACATATTTTCAGTTGTTTCACACTTTTTTGTTAAGTATATAATTCCACATGTGTTAATTCATAGTTTTGATCCCTTCAGTGTGAATCTACAATTTTTATAGTCATGAAAATACAGAAAACTCTTGGAATGAGAAGGTGTGTCCAAACTTTTGGTCTGTACTGTATATAGAAAAATTATTGTGGATTTACGGTTATATGTATGTATAATTAACTCAATGGCCAATAATTTATGAATTTTATTCTTTGTACTATGAACTTGGACTATCTTTTTATATGAAACATTGTGATTGGACACTATATTTAAATAGCTGTACGGTGAATGTGGTCATTTACACTTGAGAAAGACCACGGTGAGGGTCGATACATGGTGTTTGCTACTTCCAATAAAGAAATTCCATCCTTTTGCAAAAGTGCTGGCGGAATTGGATTATCTGTATATGGAGGTTGAAGACAAGACACTGCTGGGGACGTTGAATGGAATAATTATCCTTATAGCTAGCGCTGCTAAACCTTTACTATTGTATACTATATACAGTATATACACACACATACACAAAAACACATTTATTTACTTATTTTACATTGGTAAAATACCCTGCTGCAGTGAGAAGTAGTACCAATGTTGTTAGTGTTGTTAAGCTTTGTACACAAGTCCAGATGGTGAAGAATGCCTGACAATCCAGCACTAGGTTTTTCACATACATTTTTGTAACTCATCGCATCTGTTGCACATGAACATGCCCTAACAAAGGGGTAGGCAACCTTCGGCACTCAGGCTGTTTTCAAACTACAACTCCCAGCATGTATACCTGCTCTGCTGTTTTTGGAACTCCCATGGAAGTGAATGGAGCATGTTGGGAGTTGTAGTTTCACAACAGCTGGAGTGCTGAAAGTTGCTGACCCCTGCCCTAACATGTCTTTAGAACCACACTCAGACACCTAAAGTTTGCATTATAAATAATTATGGGTTTTCAGATATTTGGCAAAAAACTCCTTCACAATAAAAATAGTATTTAAAATTGACATGTAAAGTCCAGTAAAAACCAAGTAAAGTCCAAGCAATTGACTTTAATAATGCCCGCTTACAACAAACATATTCAGTTTCCATATTGTAAAAATCATCTAGCTGAACAACTGAACATACCACAAGAATTTTTCACTATAATTTCATAGAACTGTAGCTCAAGTGTAGGAGATTGAGAGCCATATAATTTTAGAATGGTCAGATAATCAAGCAGAATGGCAGAATATATTCTACATGTTTCACCACAAATCTTCAGATTTATAATGAAGCTGTGGATTGTTGAATGTACAATACTATTATGAGCAAGGACAGCATAGCTTTAAATTACTTGGAACACCTGTCCCATCCGTATTAAAAGGGTGACTTTTTGGATTCCTGGCATGTGAATACAGATTCCTCAAGTAAAAGACAAAATAGATATAGCGGACCATACAAAAATCCCAAATTGCTGGAGAAAGGAATGAAGTATTTTACTCCCTTGCAGTTCAAGCAGAGCAGGCTTGAAGAATGATGGTGATTCTGAGCCATTGGCTTGAATTATTAGGCAAAGCCAGTCAAGTAACTTGGCACAAAGCACTGATAAGGAAGAAAAGGTATCAAAGTATAAGGTAGTAGAAAGTGCAGTTTCTAGTGAATGTCTACTCCTCCTTCTCCATGGGAATGCATTATGCCTCTCCCTAGAAATACATCATTGCACCAGAGACACCATTACTCTCACAGTAGCTAGAGGAACTGCCACTTATTAGTACATGTCAAAAATGGTTCCTCTACTTACTCAATAGGTGTTAGACCTGGGCTGTAGACTACATATCATACAGACAGACAAGTATTCACTTGAATGGAGCTGAGCTGCTGCTGTACAATGTGACCGATGAAGTTGACATCATCAGCACATTGAAGAGGCCCCAGTGCTCACGGCCTCTTCTAACAGATGATCGTTTTGGACCCCCACCAACCACATATTAATGACCCATAGTAAGAATAAATCAATAGAGCTAACAGATTAGGACCTAGATCAAAATTCTGATTAATTACACATTTCATTGCGATTATGATTAATGAACATTTAGTAAAAGGACATGTTTTTTACACGCCACTGAATTTTGGTTTTGGTTATTTTTTAATTGCCCAGTCCTATCCCATGTAATATTCTACCTACACATACCCAAAGTATATATCCCATGTAATAGTAAGTACACACTCTGTATATATTCCATGTAAGAGTCTGCACATAACTATTTATTTTTCTTACTTTTCTTTCGTTCTCTTACTTGTACATATTACGCAGTGCTTTACAGACATTGTCTGTCACTGTGCCATGTAGGGCTCACAATCTAAATTCCCTATCAGTACGTCTTTGGAGTGTGGGAGGAAACCCACGCTGCAAGGCAATAGTGCTAATCACTGAGCCACGTGCTGCCCATACTGTTAAGGCAGCAGCGTGCACAGTATATACTATAAGAGCATATCAGTGATCCTGATCCTGGGATAGTGGACAGTTACTGACATATTCCATAGTGTAAATCAGTATGCAATGGACACAAAATAACCAAACCAAAATAATACATTTCAGTAAATTCAAGTTGGTTAATTGAACTGAGGTTTTGTAATCCCAGAGAACCTCTTCAATAGAAACCATCCTACACACAACCCCCACTCCCAGATACAAAAAGTTCTCTCGGAAATTTTCTCTCTATTGGAAATCTCTCCTCAAATTCATCATAAATTCTCCAACTCTCCAAACAAACGCTAAAAGCTTATGACACATTTATGACCTAGCCTAAAAGAATCCCTAAACGTATTATGTACACCACCTCCAATTGACATGCCTAAATCTGCTTACTCCTTGCCTCTTGCATTTATTCCCTACTGCTTATAGACTGCAAGCCTATATGGGCAGAGCTACAAGTGGCAGTTAACCCATCGCGGTTAACTGCCACTTGATGCTGCTGGTAAACCATGCCAAATGGTACTACAAGTGAACATGTTTTCAGCTGTGAGTGCCACTCAACTATGTGGTCTTACCCTTAGGTGATCTACAGTATATTAAGCCATTAGATGACAAGAAACATTTTTAGGTAATGGACTCTGTTTTCAAATATATTCCTGTATTTTTTACTATATAGCCAGCAAAAGGATCATCTTTGAAGTACTATCCTTCAATTTTTAAAGGCTATGGAACAGGTGTCAAACAAAGGCCTGCAGGCCAAATCCAGGGCATGCCTTGCACATTGTGGCCCACTGGCAGGGCCGCATCTCTAATGAGACGAGTCTTTGAAGGGGCAGCATTGTTAAGCTGCACTACTGTCTACCCCCGAGCCGTGGCCTGTAAATCTCGCCCAGTGCCGTCCCCCCTGCCCTGAACAGTACAATTATTGTACTTGCAGTGCAGTGATGTGGTGGGTAGAACCTCCTCTTGCACACAGCCTGTGTGCATATCTGTGTGCTGGAGGAGGTCTTGCCTGCTGCATCACTGTACTGTAAGTATAATAAAACTATTATCTGAGGGGGTCTAAATTAGGCCACTATTACAGTAATAGTGCCACCCCACAGGCATTACTTATATGGAGAGGGCACTATTACCTGGAGGGGGGAACTGTACAAGTGCCCCCTGCAGGTAATAGCATTACTTATGGGGGGAGGGGGGGCTATATGTATGGCATAGCTATATTTATACAGTGGCAGAATTACTAACTTCCCTTTGAAGACAACCATAAGACTGATGTGGGCCTTGGCGAAAATTAGATTGATACCTCCGGGCAACGGGTATATAAATTTTTTATATTTATTTATTTTTTCATTTGCATGTGGTCCCCCCTCCCCCAAAAAAAGAACAAATCCATTTTTTATTTTTTTTTTAAACTCAGAAGTTATGCAAATGTATGTGCTTCACTGCCATCCTTATTTAGTGGAACTGTTAAATGTGATGTGAGTTCATGTGAATGCACCCTAAGAGTAGAAATAATTTTTAACTTTGAATACATTCACGCTACTGTATTTTACAATATAAAAAGGAATATGCATGAAATTATTGCTAATAGTAACCTTCAAAACTGAAGGATAATTGAAGTCATCACCATTTGTACATAATTTGCTTTGTAACCTCTTGAGAATCACACTAACATTTCTAAATCATACGGCATGCATATAAAAACAAAACAAACAAAAAAAAACAAAACCTAAAATAAGTCTCCGCTGATAAACAGGTCAACAGAATAAAGCAAGCAAGATCATTGTGATAAGCAAAGCATACATTTCTGTTGTGGGGATGATTAAACACCATGAAGCCTTATCACCAGCTCCCAAAAGATGGCAAAACTATAGAGATTTAAGAGCAAGCTTCAGGAATTCCATGGGAGGATGATATTTATGTGGGGATGAGGGAATGATGAGAGGTATACTTGCAAACTGTGAGCTTATCTCTTTGACAACATCCCGTCATAAATTATCTGTGGATGGTGGCTGGAGATTTTTTTCTGGAGTTGCTGTGAATATAAGCAGGCTTAATGTGTCAGCTGCATGAGGCGGCACACATTGTGCCAGGCTGTCAATGACAACACATGGTTTTAGACACACAGCCAGGGAAATTTCACATGGTTTCTAGATGCTCACTTACTCATACAGGCAGAATATTCTGGTTACAATAGAATTTTCACAAACAATAATGCATATCTGCCTGGTCAACAAATATTGCAAAAAATATTAAAACATAAAAATTGCAGTGTACTACCAAAGGCAACAAAGAACCTTTACTGGAGAGCGCAAATGCAGCAAGGACAATTATTTGTAAGGTATTTTAGATGAAAAAAAGAAATTGTTTAATGAGCAAAAATAATTATGTCTACTACATCAAGTACCAACACAAGAATAACTGGTATAAAACTCTGTTCACGCTTGATGTAATGGGGTCCATCAGGGTTTCTACCAGTCATTCAGCATGATTTCCATCATTAAAAATACCAGAACTACAATAAACTCCATTCATGCCAATGGGGTCTGTCCAGATTAAAGAGATGAGCCATCAATTCATGGCTCGGAAACAGGATCAGGGCTGTCGGTTCAGTAGGCCAAACCAAAGACTCCAACTCCTCCATTTCTCCACAGCCCAACTCAGACTCCTTTATAAATGCCGACAGCCATGGGCAGACAGAAACTGGAGTCAGAGTCCATAATCTTTTCCGACTCAGACTCCACCCAAAACTGGCCCCGACTTTGACTCCACAGCCCTGAACAGAACTATGAGGTGTGAACAGATTCATATATTTTGCCTGGATATTGAGTGAAGAGACAGGTAATGAGTAAAGAAAAATGTCCTAATGCAATTTAATAATCATAGTAATATACCTTGGACAACCTACTCTCAAAAAAAGGTCCATACAGTTCAGAAAGTCATTAACAGAAGAGGGAGTCACCAAAACACCAGGAAGTGGAATCTAATGGGTAAATGCCCAGCAGCAGGTTACAAGGCAATTTCTTATGTTACAGGAAAGTGCCATCACAGTATTGAAAAAAAATCACTCCATATATAATAAAAATAACTTTTATTCCATTAATGTTAAACTATTACCCCTAAAATCATGCCAGTGATATAGATACCAAGTCAAAATAATACAATAAATGTATCAACACAAGATAAACATCATGTTTATTCCTGTGAAGGGTAAAACACATGAACCAGTTTCACACTCACTCCAACAACTACAGCCACATTGCTCCAGTAGTCTCATAATAGGATGCACCAACCAGCAATATAAAATCTTTCAACAAAATATGACATAGGTTGCTATCCCCAGTCCAATGTGTTTTGCCCATGGAATGAATACCAATTCCAATAATGAATAC
Organism: Leptodactylus fallax; assembly: GCA_947044405.1. NCBI lineage: Eukaryota > Metazoa > Chordata > Amphibia > Anura > Leptodactylidae > Leptodactylus > Leptodactylus fallax. Next base: position 966,942 of record CAMRHE010000050.1, on the reverse strand, counting down.
AAATACAGTGCAGCTAAAAGCCTATAAAAATGTGATACAGAAACTCTTCGGTGATATGAATAAACACACTGATAATACAATACATGTATACCCCACTCACCAAGACTACAATTACCAAGGTTACTATCAGGGACTAATTGTTAGACTACTTATATATTGAAGAGAGTATATCCATTGAAGAGAGTATATCCAGATATGGCAAAATGTCAGAAAAAAAATCAGTGGTACATTACCCTCACAATGAATCCATGTCCACTTTAAATAACAATATGAATACTAACCTCAAATAAAATGAGATAAAAGATGGCATGCTATTTAAAAGGCCAATCACACTTGCGTGCTTACTTTGCACAGCGAGCCCTCTGTTTACTGAGGCACAGCCCATTTCATCTTACCTGGTTTAAAGATGCATATTGGGGGTATCAGAAAGTGATCTGCTTTTTGGATAGCATGCCATTTTTCTTTCCATTTCATTGGAGTTTGATATGTGTATTCATATTATTTGTTATTTAATATGGACATAGGTTTATTGTGAGGTTAATGTGGCATTTATGCAATAAGTGGTTATGTTTTTCTATCATTTTTTGCCACATCTGGACACGCTCCGTTCAATATATAGAAAGTCTAACATTAGTCCTTGATTGTAGTCTTGATGAGTGGGTTATGGTACATATGTTATCAGTGTGTATATAAATATTACCAAAAAGTTGCTATATAACATTTTTATAGGCTTTTAGTCGCACTATATTTGTATTCATTATTCCTGGTTCCTGAAGAACCCAGGAGAAACCACATTGGACTGGGGAAAACAACCTGTGTCATATTTTGTTGGATTATTTATCTAGCATTTGTTGATAGGTGTATCCTATTAAGTGAGATTATTGGTGCGATGTGGCTGTAACTGTTGGTGTGAGTGTAAAACTTGTTCATGTGTTTTACCCTTCATAGAAATAAAGATGATTTCTTGTGTAAGAGGGTATTTCCGGTTAAATAACCTCCTACATTTGTTGTATCATTTTGACTTAATATCTATATCACTAGCAACATTTTTAAAGGCTGTATTTTAACAATAATGGTTTAAAAAGTTATTTTTATTATATAAATTATTGAATTCTGTAATACATTTAATATAATTCCTGACTGGGTCGTGCTAGCTGGTGCCGAATTGGCCCGTATCTAGAATTTGTTACAGAAAAGTGGTTCTACAAGGCATAAAGCTTGAACTCTATTCATATGAAATGACCGAACACAGTCTTAGCTCAACAGATAGTAAAACTTGATGTCTATCAATATCAACAAGACAGACAGCAACCCCAATGTGAGCCACCAATAGATAAGCCTTACAATAAACCATCACGCAAATGACAAGTGCCTGTGCAACCTGGACTGACATATCTGTGCACACATCATCCAAAAGACAGGAAGGATCAGATAGTTAGGAATGACATGAACCATGACAAGGAAATGTCAACTATGTCACCAGAAAGAAGAGTAGTTCATAATAAAATTTTACAAAAGCCGCAGAAACTTGAATGATATCAACTTTGGAAATAATAAATCAAAAAGAAGGAACAATCAAAAGAATAAAAAAAAAGCAGCAAAAAAGGAGATTTAATTTTCAGATCGCTTACTCTGAAAGGGACTAATGGATTCAAAACTAGGAAAAGTTCACTTATGTAAATACATTGAGATAGGGGCCAATATATGTATTTTTTTTTACAAGTTTTATGAATGTTTCAAAAGGTAATTGCTGAATCTTTTGGCGAAATGAATTAAACGTTAACCAGTCCATGCTGAACATAAGACTTTTCTATCATCTAATCCCCTCCAATGTGTATTCCCATAAAACTAATCTCACTTGTAAACAAGCTTTTCACTTCAGGTTAAGAAATACAAGATCAGAGATAAATCACAGCAAGGAGAAGTGACAAACATTTTGAAATAATTGCCCTTCTTCCTGCAAATTGGACTCAAGCTTTGGAAGCTGCCTATCTGTTCCAGGCAAACTGATCCTTCAAGAGGGAGGAGAGGAGAGAGGAAAAAAATAAAATAAAAAGGCATTTGACATGACAGTCACGCTGGATTTCATTCTGTAATCTTACATTTTGAGCCCATCAGCACTGTAAAAGACTTCAAAGGAAGCCCCATATCTGAAGAGGGATGTTACGGGCTACGAGCACAGAAACATGCCCTGTGTTTATCAAAGAAAATATGACAGTTTAGCAGCGCTGTGCCACAGTACAACCACAGAGCTTTAAATACAAACACGTCTCGGCGCTTACAGTCAGGAAGAGGGCTGAGTTGTCTTATTGCTTTCAAAGGACTTCACTAGGAGCACTAGATAGAAAGCTCCAGGCTCCATGGGTCACCACCCATATCATCATGTGACCCATGATGTTCACCTACACGATTGATCCTAAAAACAGCATTATTACATGACTAGCTATATCAAACAGAGTATAGGGACAGATGGAGCAATGTAAATCTTTAGAGATGTAAGAGTGGAACCTGTCCCAGCAGCAAAAGGGTTAAGGGTTCTTAACTTCAAGACTAGGTCTTTTTTCGTTTTTACCGTTGCAACATTTTAAAAGGAATTTTTTTTTTTTTTTAATGTCAGCATAGTCATATGAGGGCTTGCTTTTTGCAGAATGAGTGTACTTCTCTATTGCGCCATTTTGGGAAACACTGAGCTTTTTGATCAAACTGTATCAACTCTATTAGTGGAATGGCAAAAAAATGTCAGTTTCACCATCATAAATAACGTGTTCCCTTTATTCTGTCAGTATGATTACTGTGATACCAAATTTAAATAGAGTTTGTACTACTTTTGCACAATAAAATCACTTATTTGACAAAAATAATTTGTTTTAGTGCCACCATATTGTGAGAGGGACAACTTTTTTTTTTTTTTTCCACGATGTGAGCTGAATGGTTGCTTGTTTTCTGCAGGATTAGCTGTTGTTTCTATTGGTACCATTTTAGCTTATATGTGACTTTTTGGATCATTTTTTTGAGACATTGTGACCAATTAAACAGCAATTTGCTTTGTTTTTTTTATTTTTATCTGTTACAAAAAAATATAGGGAAAAGCACTGATTATGTTGGATTTATTTTTATTTTATACTTTACAGTATTTAATTTTATTATTATTTGTAAAAAAAGTTACACTTAGTCTTATATAGGGACTTGAACACGAGGGGACATGATTGTCTGTATTAAACATTGCAATACCTCTATATTGCAATGTATTACACTTTACCTAAGTGAAAGTGAATATAAAGCTAGAAGACTACTTCTGACGAAGTCGTCTAGGTCTTTCTGGAATGGTGACATGGGGGTCTCCAGAGGTTTCCCAGTCATCATGACAACATATAGACACCATATAATCTCACTGTGAGGGTGCAAACACACAGAGACTACTTAGATGCCACTATCATTATTGATGGTGGAATCTAAGGGGATAAATGGTAGAATGGTGTTTTTACTTCTCACAGCCACTGGGGTAGGATGTCAGTTGTCTGGTACAGCTTACATAGTCTCCTGATGGCACTGGCTCAGCTTTTTGAACCAGCGCCATCTTCATGACTTACTATTATGTCAGTTTGCGGAAACCGTTTTCCTTCACTGGCATAATAGTACGTCACAGGGTGGGAATCAGTTAAATGACAACTATAACAATTCTGAACAGACACAAATAAAACCTAAATTATTAACAATTATTTAAATTTATATAAATAAATAAACGCACTAGATGATGAATTCCTAAAAAGAAAAGTTAAAAATGTAGAGAGTTTATACACCACTTGCAACTGTGTCACCATGCCAAGATCCCCATGATTTAGAAGTCAGTAAGCACTTGAAGGAAGGAGATGTTGTTCAGCTGCTTATCTTTCTGCCCCTACAAATGAAAAAAAGCCCACTCCAAAAGATGTCACAGAGAAAGCAGGTCATCTGTCTTGATAACATGAAGAAATGTTCCAACCTCAGCTGCGAGAATTAATCTAGAAGAGGAGTGATATTTCTTCCACCCTCCCACTCCTCCCCTAAACACACAGGACCAAAAAAGCGAAATTTCAGATGATTCTTACACCAGGATCCTTGTATTATTGGTAAGCTAGGACACTGCCCTTTAGTATGATATCCAAACTCTAGCTCGGTGATTCTCAACCCGTGGTATGTGTAACCCAGGGGCTGCAGCTAAGATTCACTGGTCTATATTACATGTTGCACAGCATGCAGGTCTCCCATTACCTGGATGGACACCCGTGCATGGCTGTGGGTGCCATCCTTATTTTAGAAGTGTAATGAGATGTGGTTACTGGCACCCCTGGTGCAAACGGTGAGATGCATTCATCATTCACCACTCTGCTTCCCACTTCCAGTATTACATGCGTGGGTACTCATGGGGCTATTTTACTACATTGTGGGGGCACTGAAGGGGC